>CM067078.1:14810003-16197503 GCA_033980235.1 Diadema setosum
TCGTGTGTTGATTATTTTCATATTCAAGGTTATACAAACATACGCGAATTTCTCGGGAAATTTTTGTATCTGAATCATGCCGATCCAGGGATCATGTCGTGTTTACCGCCGCCACATCAACGCAACGATAACTCTGTGCTTAATTTCTAGCATCGGCGTCTGCGTAGCTTTTCTCCCGTTGCTTCCTGTTCAGCCCAATGTCAATGCCTTCTCATTTTCCTATGGTCTGGAGAAATCCTTTTCTGCAGTTTTTGCACTAGCGATACTTTCTGCAATTATTTACTACATACGCAACAGAAAGAAATTCCATCAGACGCACAATGTCATCTGGCCGGGGCGATGCCGGCACTGCGCTGGCCTCCTTAGCCCTCATCATTCTTCATCGCTGTCCGAGTCTCAATGTAGTCCCTCGCCTTCGGAAAGTTACCCGCTCACATCTCAGGGCATGGAACGCAGACTTGGGGCTTCCACGTTCGCGAGATGTTCTACTAGTTCCAACCAGCCTCACCATTGCAGTACCATTGCCGAAGATATTTGGCTACGGGATCAGACGCGTTTTAGCCCTCACAGTTCTCTGCACAACGTATTTCAAGTTTTTGTTATGTGCGCATCCGTTGGGCTCCTGTGCAAGGTCTTCGGAAGTCTGGTGTGTCGCGCAAAACACGAGGGCCCTACTGTAATCTACGTCAGCAAAGAAGCATTCGATATAGCCGTGCTGATTCTTATACCGCTGGTAATGAAGTTTTTGAAGACATATCATGATGCTGTATTCATCGCTGTTACGTCCAACCTTGTAATGCTAACCCTATTCCTATCAGGGGGGATTTCGCTGTCTTGCCTGCAGATGGTTATGCCGCTTCAAACGGTGCTAAATACGTCTATACAGCCGATCTATTGTAATGAAAATGACACAATTCGGCAAATATACAACTACGGAGAGTCTACCATGAAGCCTCTGTATACTGAGTGTACAATCATTTTGACTGCGATACTTCTACAAATATGGAGTTCATTGACCCCGAGATCAGCGCTCTTGCACGATGGCAGAAATATTCGGTATGAGAAAATCCGCAGGAGAAATCATTCATGGTTTAAGTCCGTGAGAACCAAATTCAGATCTTATTGGAGACACATAATCTGTCAGCGTGCAGTGGCTAGACGAAATTCGCCAAAAATCGAGGCAGAATCCTACACCGAACTCGTCACACATACGTATAGGTCTTGGACAGCGTCTGCGTTGATGGGGTTCGGTTATTTTATTACAAGTCTCGTGCTTTTAAAATGTCCAAATGTCTTTAGCTCAGATATTATCGAGATCTCGGTTCTCTGGTGCGTGGAAATTGCTCTGCTAATCCCTCTTTCCCTACTTCTTGCCTACCAAGCCATCATTGTCAAAAGAACCAGCTCGGCATCCATAAGAGCTCATCCAATATCTACGAAATATTTCGAAGGCCACGATGTCCTCCTCTTGTTATGCTCCTGTGGAATTTTCTGCCAAGCCATATTCCGCTGCGCCGCGGCTGTCGGTGTTCTCGACAGAAACCCTTCCAGTGACAAAGTTTTACTGGCAGTCACAGCCATTGTCTACTCGATTGTCATCGTTATTTCCATATGTTTGATGACGCATTTTCTGCTCTACGTCCAGAGGCAAACCGAATTGAATATAGAAAGTACCAAGTGGACAATCTCCTGTCTAATATACATCACGGTAATCAACGGGACAGAGTGGGCTATCGAGAACTTGGTGGGTGACCTCTTCCCGATTCAGACGTTATTCTTTGGTGAAACCACCGGGCGAGTGGTGGGCATAGTTCTGAATCCGTCCGCAAGTCTCTATGGCATGCACGCTGCAATGGTAGCCTATGAAGCATACAAAGCGATCTTGAGAAAACATTCTACCGAGTGCTCTGACAGTGGCCGTCAAAACGATCTATCCCTTGTAATTCAATGCCCAGCTACATTTGAGACTGTAATCGACTAAATTGTCAGTTATTGTATTCTACGTATCGTGACCAAGCTCGAAAAATTGCGGATAAAGTATATGATGGTCATGATTCCGAGCAGCACAGCTTTTAGTTGTGTTCCATTAACACAATAATCATGATAGGGGTATACAAATTATAATTCATAATATTACTCACACACATATTAAGAGAGAGAGAGAGAGAGAGAGAGAGAGAGAGAGATAGAGAGAGAGACTCATAACGCAAATACTGAGGACGCAATGTAGACAGTAGCTCATTTCTTTTGGTAATTAAAGAATTCCTTATCTATATTATTTTGAAGCTGGATTCACTTTAATGAGATTTTCATAAACTTCTACTAAAACGTTCCTTTATGCGAGATATTTAGAATTGTGATAGATAGTAATAAATTGTGGCATTTTGTATATTCCTACAATACCCTTGTGCTGGAAATTTCGTTGCTTAGTATTGTAAGAATGAATAGCACTTTTATATTTACAGTCATTGTTAGAAGGATTAACACAGTTAAATCATTCATAACATAATGTCAGGAACAATTTGTTTTATTTGTGGAAGTAACTCGGGTCTAATACATATTTTCAGCGACACGCTAGTGAACTGAGCTTTCCAATTAAGATTTTCGTTAATAACAACACCAGGAAAAGATAATGACTGAATATGTTGGACGACTGCGTCATTGAAGTCAAGATTTTGAGGAACCCCTTAATTTCTTGAATGAAAAAGAAGGTACATCATGTACTTTGTTTTTGACTTGACTATCAACAGTAATAACTTGGTCTGAAACCAAGCTGTTTGGTTACGAAATTCGGAGGTAACCAAAGATATCAACATTAAATTTTGTGCGTTACTATGAAATAAAACTAGGGCTTACTTTAAGAATATTAGAACTTTTGTATTGTCATTAAAAGAAATAGATATCTCTATACAAAAACCTGAGGTAAACACACGCTCAAATCTCAAATTTTTTGACTTGACGCCGTCGATCAAATCGCATTGTTTTCTACTCATCAAAAAGGACCTAAACCAGCCAACTCCAAACCGCCATCTTCGGAACGGGGTAAAACTATCCGATAGCACAGAACAGGAAATGGTTTAATTACACTTTTGTGGTCTACAGTAGTTGGATTGTAAAGGACTCTTACCCTCATGCCCTTTCATGCCATGTGTAAGAGTTGTGATAGTAATTTTCGGATTAGAGCATTTGCCCTCTGATGTCGTTGTAACATGTAACATGTATGCTACAACGGGAGAAAACAAAGCAAATTTTGTGTGTGTCTGTGTCTGTACTGCAACAGCTTGTTAAGTTGTGCATTTTACGGATAGACTCATCAATCAAGACTTTACAGCATTGTGACTGTCTGTTTTTTATAGCATAATTTAAGATGAAAATCAAATTATATGAATCTACGTGGTTGTCAGCAGCTAAAATTTGCCCGACGGTGTGCATTCTTAAATGTAATTATACCATGCACGTTTGTGGTCGATGATGTAGTAAGTGTAGGCCCAACATTCGCGAACCAAAAATCAACGAGCCAGTGATTAATGAATGCAACGTAATAAAAGATTGATACCAATGATACCTTGTTTTTGTGTCTTGTCAAGTAAAGGACACTTGTGAAGATTTATAGTGTAATGTAAAGACACCTGAAAGGTATTGCCACCGTACTACCTCGTCTCAATTGTATAATTATGTGCTTGTTACTTGTAACACTGTTTCCGTGTTCACATGTGGAAATTTCCAATCCCTTAACTTACCAATAACGTCCTTTTCCTGAAACCTGCACGAATCTGTTTGTTTGTTACTACTTTATTTGCTAACACTAATTTGAACATGATGTGGGAAAGCAACTCAAACTCAAAGCAAAATAGAACCGTCTCTACTCCGAGTCTGTCACCTCATGCTGAATGGCAACTAAAAAAAGAAAAAGAAAGAAAACAACAAACTTACCAACAACAATCATGTGTTTTTCTATTCATCTGAGCAGACATTGATGTCGCGGTTGTGATTTCAATGGGCAATAAGATGAAACACTGAGGTGTGAGTTTTTCTTCAATTTTTGTCTCCCTCTTCAAATGAAATTTGTAAGATCGCAACTGCTGATCCTACATATTACATGTGAAGAGGGAGACAAAATTGAAGAAAAACTCACACCTCAACCTTCACCCCTCGGCTTAATAATTCCTTGCTTTCATTTTATTAAGATGAAATGCCTAAAACATAAGCCCAAGCAAATTGTTTGGATATGTGTAAAAAAAAAAATAAAAAAAAAATAGCTGGATTGAACAGTGTATACCACTACGCTTTTCAAAAAACGTAAGGACAGGTCTGCCTTATAAACAGTAACAAACGTTTCTCCCTATAGAGGCCTGGAGAAAAGGTGATTTGGCTATAAAGGGCAATTAGGATAATGGATATTTACTCAAATATGCAAAGGTTTCATATCTATAGCGGAATCCTTATCCAACCTGAAAGTCTAGAGAGTATCCTGAAAATAGATGGTTGGTTCATTTTTTTTTTTCTGTTGATTTAATGTGGGTAAGTGGGTGCATTTTTTTCTTACCACTTTACCTCATCTGACCCCAGGGACCGATTATCCCATTTTTTTTTTTTTGTCGTTGTCTACCTACATGACTTCTTTTTTTATAGCCACAATTTTTCGATGAAGGGAAATGGATGGTGTATTATGCCTGGAAATGTTGGGTCGTGGTAATTGGCGTAGTACATTTTAAACGATGAATCTTGAATGTGCTTTCCTCAGAACGTCCCGTCCACAGCTTATTCATCACATTTTGTTGTTGATTTTTTATTTGATTTGTTTGTTTCTCATTTCTTGGGAGGGGATTGAGTTGCTAATAAATCGATTGAAGAGACGATGCAAAAATGCTAACATAAACGCAGTTTCAAAGAAAAACAGGGCCTGCGAAAAGCTTTATCTATTTATTATAGGCAAAAGAGAAATATGAAATGTAGGGTTATTTTCCTCGAAAAAATAAACGACCAAGTGCAAATATGTGAAAATGAACGCATAGTGGGTATTCTTTAAGTTTTATTGATGTTAATATCCCCGCAACCTTCAGATCAGAATACATGCAAAATTCTTCTACCATAATGTTCCATTCCAAAATTGTGTATTACAAAAGAGCACTTATCTTCTTTTAGTGAGCATAATCACGAAATTGTAAGAAATAGATTCAAGATGTGTTAAGGATGTGCAAGGAGTTGATAACTCCGTTGGATGTGTGACTCATCTAATCAACAATGGTGATAGAGTCAGTATACCATTACGATCCATGAGTTAATACTTGAGAATGGTTTCAGAATTCTGAGGTTTTTTTTTTTTTAATAATAAACTTTCAGTTTTGATCCAAGTGTATATGTATCAATCAACGGTTTTTAATGTTATTTTGATTTTCTCAAGAATTTACAGTACAGGATATCAGTTTAAAATGTTTTTAAATTTACGTGGATTTGTGTGTGTGTGTGTGTGTGTGTGTGTGTGTGTGTGTACTTCGTGTGATCCGGCTAGATGAAAACATGCCTATATTACTTTCCATTTTGAAGTTAATTGTGTGTGCGTGTGTGTGTGCGTGTGTGTGTGTGTGTGTTTACTTCGTGTGATCCGGCTAGATGAAAAGATGCCTGTATCACTTTCCATTTTGAAGTTAAGGTTTGGGTGTGTGTGTGTGTGTGGGTGTGCGTGTGTGTGTGTGTTCTTCGTGTGATCCGGCTAGATGAAAAGGTGCCTGTATTACTTTCCATTTTGAAGTTAATTTGTGTGTGTGTGTGTGTGTGCGTGTGTACTTCGTGTGATCCGGCTAGATGACAAGATGCCTGTATTACTTAATTTGTGTGAAGGTTTGTGTGTGTGTGTGTGTGTGTGCGCGCGTGCGCGCGCGTGGAGAGAGAGAGAGAGAGAGTAAAGACATGTACCGTGCACAAACACAATGTTGCTTCTTCGATATTGAGAGGAATGTATTAAAAACAAACACACTCGAACATACTCCACAGCTCAGCACTACTTCAGTAATTATTTCAACTAAAGGCCTGCCATGGTGATACATTAATTGGATCGAAAACTCGGATAATAAAACTTGTTGAATTCCAGCTATTCCTACCACTCTTTTCTTTTCTCAATGTATGGGTACATGATATTTTCTCATGCCGCTTTCGTCCCCCCCCCCTTTTTTTTTCAAAGAAAACAATTAACATTTAGTTTTACGTATTGAATTTTATGGTATTGATGACAATATTCATATTGTCAAGTTGTTTATACAGACAACTTCAACATAGTCAAATTTCACAAAAGAAAAAGGAGAAAGGTCCAAATTTACATGATGAGGTGTAAACATTGAGTGTTGAGGAAAAGACTTGACGGCTGTTGGCAGAGAGGACCTGAATAGCTATAGGAAAAGTAGCCCAAAGCACATACACACAAACACACAGGCACACACGCACACACACACACATTCACAAACACACGCGCACGCAAGCACACACACACACACAGCCGTAATACACACACACACACACACATGACAATATTTATTGCTACGTTCTCTTTAATGACACAACTACAAGACTTTTAGTGTACATGAACAAACAATATCTAACAATGCTGTTAACGCTGCTAGACTTCTTTAATGGAGTGCAGCGGTTTCGTTGTTGTTATTGTTGTTTTTCTTTTGTTTATAATTGTGTCTATCATTGTGTATCGTTTCTTTTCACTACAGTATTCTCCTCACTCTAGCTGAAATGCATCTCTAACAGTGTAAAATTTCTAATCTAAAACGTACATTCTTTCAAAATCCAGATTACGCAAGTGCTACAAGTGTCCGTCTATGCGGAAACATCACTGATGAGATTTACCGCTTTACTTAACATATTTGTAGAAACATGTGCTAACCAATTCAAGTTCTCTGTTTTCTTTTTTCTTACAAGCTCACCGTTCCTTAAAGTCGAAAACTCCCTAAACTTTTACAATTCTAACCAGGTTAACTTATTCAATGATCAAAAAAGAAGCAAAAATAAACACAAATACAAAGTTAAGACAAGTGAGCTCGCTTTATGAGTGTGTACAATACAAAGGAAGATAAAACTTGCGTTTTTCGCACGTCACAACAATGGCCAGAGAGACCGCAAGATTTGATATTGGCAAAACGTCTTTGTTGCTTATGTGTTTTGTGCAGTTGTACATTAGAATGTGTGCGGTAGATGGTATGTAATAACATAGAATCTCGGTTGATGGCTTTTAAAAATTGTCATCTTATCAAAGTTAGAAATTTCTTGCATTGATAACTTATTGTGAGGTGAGCCCTTTCACATAGCGTAATTATTGAAAATAGTACCTAGAGGATGCTGACTGGTCGACATCTTGATCACCCCATTCAAACACACTTTTGAAAAGATATTCGAGTGTGTTAAACGTCACCATACATACATCCAAACTAAAACCTAAACTTATTTGACAGTAATATTATTAAATGTGATATTGAGTGCCTTTGAAAGAAAATTCAATTCATTTTGATGAGGCAAAACAGGCGGTTGTTTTAATTTTACTCTCAACAGTATCAGTGTGACCATAAACTGTGAAATGATCAGTTGATCAGATCTACAGGTGCAGATCTCACCTTCAAGAAGGAAGCGATTCTGGGATTTGTGAGCAGCCATTTTTAACTGTACATAAATCGAGATCAGGTTGGTGAACGATTACTTGTTAAAGAAAATATTTTTCTGTGACAGCTGTTGTCGTTTGGCATACGTACTCTATGTTATTAATATTGTGACGGGTTCCCGTGCTCATCAGATACTAGATGGTAATGGTAGAAATGAATGTCTCACTGTGGAACTTTTCTACACTAAAAATCAGACGCTTATCAAGTTGGAATAACATTTCGGTTCAGTGTCACCACATCCAGAACAAATATATCAATACTCCTCTCCATGACTGTGCTTGTAAAATTCATATCCAATAACTACTATGATATTTTTTAATTCTCAAATCACATAAAGCTGTGAGGAATCAATCAAACCCAATGAACCGGAGAATAAAGAAAAACAAAACAAAACATGTGCAAACACAAAGAAATGGCATCATTCACGACGACTAATGTCAAGTAATTTCACTTATTCTCCCGCATAATAACTTTATAAATTTCGTAAGCAACCATTGCAGTATGCAAATGGTACAGACTTGCAAATGGATCTAAAATCACACCAATCACATGTCCTGTAGTTTGCCCGAAGAACAGAGTATGCATCGGATAGTCTTCAGGGACGAAACTTCTAATTGCCCATCCCGTTCCATTTATGACTATGATGTAAACGAGGCAGGAGAGATTCAGCTTGGTTCTACGGGGATTCCAATTGGGAAGCCTCTGGACGTGGAGCAGAAAAGCTGTCGTTAACCAGATGATCATCGAAATGACAAGAGAATAGACGACTGCGGCGGCAGATAAGAGTATGTTGTCGATGGTTTGTGAACCAGCTTTGGCGAGGACCCCTACTGATGCGGAGGAGCGAAAGAAGTTCTGACTGAATATCCCGCAGGTGCACAATAGGAGAAGGATATCGTGACCTAAAAATTTTCTTTTGGGAAGTTCTGTGGATAAAAATGTGTCCCTGTAGGTGAATGATTCCTTAACGAGAAGAACTATTAAAGGAATCAAATAGGCAATCTCTATGCCCCAGAGAGTTGTGATAGACCTACTCTGATTCTTAAAGATGCTGGGCATTATGACAACGATGACGTTTGTTATAAGATAAAAGAGTCCGATGCAAAAGAATATTGTCCAGGTCCTGTATACGTGCGTCAGAATCTCAGAAGGCGACTCCGTGAGTAAACTTTGCGATTCATCCCTTCTGAATATTTGACTTGGACAGCACACGTGATTCAAATATGATCTACAGGTCCTGCGTACCGCTCGCAGCCGCGACGAAAGACTCTGCCGATGCCTTTCTTCGTGTTGAGGATCGGTGTCATCCAGTTTCAACGAAGACTTCGGAATCACAGCGTTCCACATCTGTAAAAATATTGCTGTAGCAATAATGCTGCATTCTGTGTAAATTGATTGCATTAATTTTGCGAACTTGTTTAACCCTTCGGTGGTGCCATTCAGGGGACACCCTTGTTGATAAGAAATGTTCACTGTGACTTGATGTAGTGGCATGATCACTGCTGTGCCCGATAGCCACAATCCCCAGGACAGATATACGGCGACCACGACCAAATTTGTGGTAGTTGCAACAAATACAGTGTCGTGATAGCATGCCAAGAAAAACATCGCAAGAATTATTGTTAGCACTTGAGAAATGATATTCACTTCATCGCTTACGACACCCAGAACCGAATCGTAACACGTTAACTTTACCGTGATATGGCTTAGCATACCAAGAACTCCAAAAACGCCAAAGACGTTAAACAAATTGACCATAGAACGGTTAGCGCTGAAGGTGGACTGTTCAACGAGACGATCTTCGTCACTGTTTGTATCGTGATGGCGGCAAACGCTGTGACTAGATGAGGAAGATGAATCCCTGGGAGGAAAAAAAATCTCCCTCTGAGAGCTGCCATATGAAGAACACTCGTCACCAGTTGGCACGTTTACGTATGGAGCTTCAGCCACAGACACGCTGTCGGATCGACGGCAAAAATTTGAGTCCACTCGTTTAGGTCCATTTGGAGACGATAGTATCGCAGACGACGATGGAGATGGTCCGGGCCTCTGCAGTGTTGTAAATCTACTCCTGTATGAGGATACGAGGAACGCGTTGCCCTTTGGTCCCAGACCGGTTAGTCGGGCACAGTGGTGGCAGCGCATCGGCCACAGAATACGTTCTTCGCGGTGTAATTTCTTTCGATGTCGTAAGAGGAAAACAAATGATGCAGAAACGGTAATTGCAAGTAAGGCCAAACAATTTCTTCTGACGATTTCGATTACAGATGTACTGTCTTGCAGAGGAATGATTGGGAGGAAGGAAAGACAAATACCGATGCTAGCGAGTAAGCAAACAAGCATCGTAGCATTGTAGTTACGTCTGGAAACGCCACACGACCCGTCACGAGGCATATTTGCCATGTTGACTGCGTGATACGATTTTAATGTACTCTGTACTCTAGACAAGCAGTTTCCCGATGGTATGGGAGAATCCAGTTTCGAGAGGCCGCTTTCACTGGCAGCTTTCCCATGATATGATCATGTTGTCTTTTTGCGGCAAAGCGACCCTAGGTAATGACACAACGAGCACTGATAGTTTCCATCACGTGACCCCAGACGTACTCTTTACAGTGTACATAGAGGCATTAAAGGGGCATTCCAGACGATTTTCAAAATTTCACATCATGTAGGCCTAGTACATAATCAACAGCGCCATGTATAAATTTGGGGGATTTATTGTGGTCCTTGAGCAGAGAAACCATTACTCTGAAAATCTTAATCCAATTACACTGAACAATGTTGATGACATAGGAGCCTCACATATTTCATACTGATTGCTTAACAAATTCACCTGTGTAGAATCTATGTATACCTTCCTCTTCTGGTTTGCTTCCTGGAGCCCTAACTAATGCATTCTTATGATGAGGCGGCCATGTCGTCATCCTTGTTTACTGCAATTTGTTATAAATTTTGAAAACATTCTTATTCGCCATCCCAATCACTATAAATTCTGAAACACTGTACTCAGTATAACTAATTTATAGTAGTTCAAATGTGAAAGTCTGAAAATCATCCGGAGGTCTCCTTTAACATTTTGCAGTTCACGTACAATGTAATACATGACATACACTATGTGAGCAATGACATAGATTCCGAGGATGCGATTTGCAACCACCTTGTCTATGATTTTAGAAAGCATCCGAGAAGTCGTATCTCTCCAACTTCTCCTCTTCAGGGGCGAGTCCGGGTACTCCATAAAGAGGGGGCGCACCCCCATTTTTTCTTTTTATTTCCTTTGTTTTAACAAAAATTAAAGAGGGGGTGTGAGCCCGGTGCGCCCCGCCTGGATCCACCACTGTTCTTCCCCTCGTCTCACTCCTCTCGCCTCCCTCTTCTCTCCCCCTATGGTCTCCTGCATGTCCTGCCTCTAATCTTTTCGCTCTCACCTTCCTTTACTTCATTTGAAACCGCATTTTCTGTATCTATTCTATTTCTTCTAAAACCCTTATAAATCATAACATTTTGCACTTTACATTGTAATAAATCACTTTACATTGTAATAAACTTTGCCCTTTACATTGTAATTAATCTGTTAGTGTGAGTAGAGCACAGTTTGTTTCCAAGAGGGTTTATCGGCACTACAGATGGAATTCGACGTTCGTGTTGACTACTATTCAGAGCTTCTGTATGAACCTTTGCTACTGTATTTTAATCTTAAATTGGAACAGATCGTGTTTGAATTTTCTTTGAATTGTCCTCGGAAACCAATTGCAAAAGCAGGTATAAGTTGGCATTCATGAGCACGTGTTTCGACATGACTGTGCTTCGCGATCACGAGTTGAATATTTCATTTTCTTCCTGTCTTTTGTTTGCATTCGTGATGATGAACTTCAATTGAACAATATGTAGTAATGCAGTAATGCATTAAATAAATTGAAAAGTCAAGTCTGCAGTAATGCATTAAATAAATTGAAAAGTCAAGTCTGCAGTAATGCATAAAGTCTCTCAGACCCTCTGCTGGTAAGTGTGGTATGGCATGTGATCCCTTAGGACTTGGTAGTTACATTCTTATCTTCTTTTTTTTTTAATTTTGGCTGTTTCAACTTCAGATGACACCTGTTAATCAGGATATAATAGAGTACATCTTCTTGGACAGTAGAGCCTTCATTTAACCTAAGACTACCAAGTAGGTTAACCTGCTCTGAAGTGCATTAGAACAGTTTGTACCATCTTGAATAATTTCTACTACTAAAAGATTTGGTACAGATGTACATCTTGTAAATGAGGGCATGATCCAGTTGAGAGTGATATTTGGGGTATGGTCGCGGACTACTTCAGCATGTTCAGTGGGTTATGCACTCTGCCCTTCCCGGTGAATGAATGAAGATGAATGTTGACTTTCTTCTGTTGATTTCTGATTTGTCAATAAACTGAAAATTGAGTATATCTTCCTCTAGACTTCACATTCTCCCCATTTTCAGCATTTCCGTATACTTACAATATTTTGTAAACTTATCCTTTATTTTATATTATGATGAAATTTATGTATTCAATTTCTGTTAAATATGTATGGTGTTTCTGTTGGAAATGGAAAAATAAATGAATGAATAAATGAATGGAATCAATTCTAGTGAAGCAGCAGAATTCGAACACTACCTGTCTTTGCTGAATGATATCTTCAAATGGTACATCGTTTTCTTTAACCCGTTTAAACGCTATAATAAGAACGATAATATGATAGGTAATGAATACGACTTTCACACTGTCGCACTGTCATTCAAGTGAAGTTTCAACCCGCATAATGGCTCGTTGAGCTGATAAAGGCTCGCATGGACAAAAACACCCATAATGGAAACTATATTTGTCTCTGTCTCTAAGAGAGTTTAAGTATCTCCTACACAACATGCTATGGAGAGACAACGACAGTTTCGATATGTTATCACCGATTGTGTGTAGTCAAATATGATTAATTACCAAACCCCTCATATACCTTGATGTACTTTGGTCTTCTTGATATTCATTTCATGTCTATCCTGTTTTTGCACAAACATTGACTTCAATATCCATGGTTATTTGGCATTATGTGTATGATATTATGGTGTAGGCCCTACTGCTGGTTTCATTAGATTTGTTTTTGTGAGCATGTCTTTGTTCGCATCGTAAAGTGTTTTTTTTTTTTCCTAACTGGAATTGCTTTTCTGTTATTCAGTTTCTGTATCGTAGAGTCATTAAAGTTTGAGAGGACGAAGCTATGCTTGGATTTCGTTCTATTCTTATACCATTTTGTACCTTTTTATATATCATAAAGGGACAAAATATGCATTAGATGGCGTTGAAATCTACTTCCATGAAAATGTTATATCTATTGAAGAATATGTAATATTCTTTCGGCAATCATTCTTGTCATCATTGTCGCCATTACAATTGAAGCGCTTACTGTCAAAAGGGCTTAAATCCATTCCTCATTATTAGGTAGTTTTTCATATGCCTAAATAGACTAATCACCATAATATAATGCACCAAACTGACTGTTATAGTCCAACCAGCAACGTTTTCGGATGCTTGTTAAAATTGAGATGAAATTCATGTTTCCTTACAAAATGGCCTCAATCCAGAACAATTCTCTTGCAAAAAAAAAAGTCTATGACCCACATTTTATCTATCCTGTTTCCTGATTGGCTAAAACGAATCCCCCATTGTCTTAACTGACCAATTAGAAATTACCACACAACTACCTGAGCAGGATCCTCTGTTGGAGGATGGGTCATGAAATTACTAATACTAACCATGTCAAAGATGATGATGGTGAGCGATGGCGATGGTTATGATGATGATAGTGATAATGATAATAAAAAGAAAATATGGTGATGGTGGACAGGGGGAGGTTAACCCTGTAGAGAAGTATTCAATAATGACCTCACTATAAAGGCATGAAATACTACTCAAGCTAAAATTTTGAATTGATTTAAAGTTGTTGAAATGTCAGGTTTTTTTCAGTTTAGTCAAGTGATCAAGCACACACACACACACACACACACACGCGCGCGCGCACACACACACATACACATTATACCCATATACCTTCACGCATTAGTAGGAAAAAAAGTGCTGCAGATTCTGGCATACTTTCCAATAACTTTCCAATCTTATTTTTTTTTTAATCGTGTCTGCAGACTAGACATCCGTAGCTTGTGTTAATTTCATTGCTTTATTCATTTTTTTTTATGTTAGAAATTCGTGCCAAAGTGAAGGCCTGTACAATTTGGGGAAGCACCAGGTGCAGTTAGACAGATACACTATACAGCTTTAATAATCGCAATGACCCCAGATAAAAGTCTTTGCCTCCGGTTAACGACCGTGCGACTTAAAGTTAGAGGTCAAGAAAGTATCCGTTTGCAATACCTAAATTTAGTACATTATTGGACACGTCATATTCTCATAATTTTTATACTCTTGAAAATCAAGAGCAATCAAAAGCAATGTGAGAACCTGTATTTTTTATTTTTTGACACTTTAGTTGAAGTATTTTCTCTGTTAGAGTATGACATTGCTTTATGTATCTACTTTTTATATCATCCTACGAAAGAACTAAAATGTACACAATAAAGTCTATTGATAATAATAATAATAATAATAATAATAACAATAATAATAATAAAAATTTATATTATTTATATAGCGCCAAATCCACTCTGTAGAGTACTATAGGCGCTCTGTTAGAGTATGACATTGCTTGATGAATATAGAACACATAAGTAGGCCTACATACAGTTTGTGAGATTTTATTCTGCACTATTAATACTGTGCTGACAATGGACCGCAGAAATAAAACTTAATTGACCTAACTAGGATTGATACGGTTATGCATATCTAGTTTTCTTTTTAAACATGCATTGCTCAAAAAAAAGGAAAATTTAAATAGTTTTGTAGATTTTTTTTTAAAGATATGTTTGATATTATGGGAAAAATAACTTAGAAGCTGAAAAAGCTACAATTGTACGTTTGGAATAATATTACAAGAGGAAAAACAAGAGAGGAAAAAAGAAAACGTGATAGAACTGTCACTTTATAATACAAGTGGACCAGAACCAAATCCTTATAATATGTAAATATTAATTTCGCTTGTATCATTCTTTCATTTCTTTGCCTGTGTTTCTTTTGTAATTTCAGTCTACCCTTCATTTATTCAGATCATTACAGTGAAATGATTCTGTATTTCAGTACGAATCTGAAGTTATAATTCAGTTTAACCTCAGTTTTGGTCCTAAAAACCAATTACTTGTAATATTATTCCCTCTTTCCAAATATCAGAACAGACATATACATCCGCCTACAATTTAATGTCGATAGAGTCATTGAAATACTACCCTCGCTTCTCATATCATGATTATGTACAAAAATATGTACATACACATATTCGACATTACACATTGGTTTGATACACAACAAGACGAAGATTAAGATGCAGTAAAAACGAAGACATAAAACCGGTAAGCCGACTGGTATCTTGGATGTCGAGGATCAGTACTACAGCATTAGATTCTGACTATCAAGTAGCTACATCTATAATGAATTGTCTCGCATGATAACTTTGTAAATTTCATAGGCGATCATCGCCGTATGCAACTGGTACAGACTTGAAAAGGGCTCCAGAAGAACGCCAATCACTTCTCCTGTTTTGTTCCCGAAGAACAAAGTGTGAATCACCCAGTTTTCTGCCGTAAAACTTTTGATTGTCCACTCCATCCCATTGATGACAATGATGTAAATGAGGCAGGAAAGATTCCACTTGGTTCTCTGGGTAGTCGCCTTGGGGTATCGTTGGATGTCAAACAAGAAAGTCGTAGTCAGCCAGATGACAATCGTTATGACAAGAGAGTAGACAATTGCCGAGATAGATAACAGTATATCGTCGCTTGACAGCGAGCCACCTTTGACGAGGACGCCCAGAGCTGCAGAAGAGCGAAAAAAGTTCTGACTGAATATCCCGCAGGTGCAGAGCAGAAGAAGAACATCGTGACCCTTGAATTTTCTTTCGGAAAATTCTCTTGGATCTACAGTCCGAGAAATTGATTTTCTGTTAATGTTTGACTCCTTTACTAGGAGAATAATCAGAGGGATTAGGAATGCAATCTCTATGCTCCAGACAACTGTATCCATTTTATAAGGAGAGGAAAGCAAGGCGGGCATTTCGATAATCGTAATGCTCAGTGCAAAGTAAGAAATTCCCAGGAAAAGGGTAATTGTCCAGGCCCTATATACGAAAGTCAGAGTCTCGACAAACGATCCCGAAAGAAGATGTTGCGTTTCACCTATAGTAAGCATCTGACTTGGCCAGCACATGTGATTGAAATAAGACCAACAATTAATTTTTACATCTCTCAGTTGGCAAGAAAGACTCTGCCCCTCCCATTCTTGGTGTTGAGAATCTGTGTCATCACGTTTCAATGCAGATTTTGGTATCAGAGCGTTCCACATCTGCAAACACAACGCAGTAGCAATTATAGTACCCTCTGTGTACACCGGTAACATTGTCGACTGTCCAAACTCGTATAATTTCCCAACAGTATCATTCAAAAAGCACGGTTGTTCGTAAGTAGTATTCATAAGCGGTTGCAGTGGCAAGATGATCTGTTCACAGTATACCCATAAGCCACCAGACACAAGTACAGCAACCACGACGGAGTTTGCGGTTGTTGCTACAAATGCAGCGTCGTGGAAGCTTCCGAAAACAAATGATGCAAGGAGAACTAGCAGTAAGTGAGCTATATCAACAAATTCATAGCTTATAAGAGACAAGACTGAATCTTCACATTCAAATCTCCCTATGAAAACACACACGACTCCAATGACCTCCCAGATGCCAAACATATTAAACAAATTCACTATAGAACGGTTACCGCTGAAGGTGGACTGCTCAACCAGGGAGGCTTCGTTTATAATTGCATCGTATCGCCGTAAATGAGTGGATGAGGAACATGAATTTCTGCGAGGAAAAAAGCTCTCCCTCTGAGAGCTAAACTCTGAAGAATGCTCGTCACTTTTTGGCGCGTATGGAGCGTCCGACAAAGAATTATCGTCAAATGGACTGCAAAGAGCAGAGTCCATTCCACAAGGTTCTTGTGGAGACGATGGTATCGTGGACAACAATCGAGATGGTCCGGGTCTCTGCTGTGTCGTAATTCTGCTGCTGTACTGGGCTGCGAGATATGTGCTGCATTTTGGTTCCAGACCAGTCAGTCGGGCACAGTGCTGGCAGCGCATCGGCCATAGGACATGTCCTTCTCGGTGTAATTTTTTCCGATGGCGTAAGAGATACAAACCAGCTGTAAAGGCTGCGAATGAAACCACCACAGAGCACACGCTCCTGAAAAATGCGATTGCCGAGGAAATGCCATCCATTCGAAGAGGAATAATTGGCAGGAAGGCGAAACAAAATCCCGCGCTTCCAAGTAAACAAATTAACAATGTAACATTATAGCTGTATGACGAATCGCCAAATGATTGAATATTCGGCATGTTGTCTCTGAAATGATGTGACCTTAGTGTTAACAAGTCGTTCTTCTTGGTGTCAGACAAATCCTCAGTATCGCTTTTGCTTCAGAAATCGTCCCTGGTGTCATTACCCTGATTTTAAAGCGTAGTGTCTTCACATACGTCCTGATACACCAACGAGTGATAATAGATTTGATGTAACACATCACATGCGTTTTTGTCCAAGGGTCGTACAAGTTCATTAATTTTCTTTGGTTATGTTTTCTTCGTCTTGAGGCACGCATGGCCTACCAATAAACGAGTGTTTCATTTGCGCATACATGCCTATATGAGAGTTCATTTTGAGTAGGATTGATCGTTTATTTAACCCTCAGAGAGCTGTGTTCGCCAATTCTGACACGCATGCTGGAATCCTGTCTTCTTGTCTCCAGTTATGATGATGTGAAGAAACAAATGGTAAATGATACAGATTACCTAATCTACATTATATCGACTGTCCCACCATGTGTCCATTCGATTGGACTGAGGCAATGTGTTTTGCAAAAAAAAAAAAAAAAAAAATAGAAAGAAAGAAAAAGCTTCCTAATCCACAACTAGGTCAAGTTTGGATGGCTTAATAAATGCGGTTGAAAAAAAGCTGGCCAGGTTTTGGAATATCTAAGTACTTGGGACAGGTTCAAAAATTAAGTATTGTTTATCCTATTTATTCTTGTCTTTGCCATTCGTTATGACATCATTACTACTACTGATGCCATCATTGTTATGATTACTATTGTTATCACCATTATGATTAATGTTACTTTATCATTATTGTGATGATTGCCATCATTTATATTTGACTTATTTTTCACCAAGAAATATATTGAATACAAATTAAAAATGGTAAATTATTATACCAGGTGCCACAAAAAACATTTCCCACTTTTGATCCTTCATAGTTCAAAAACTATGTCAGATAAAACTGACATTGATATGAGCAATAGCTGAATAGTGTACAATTTTGTTGAAGGTAATTTAAAACTGATAGCATAAACCAGTTTCATGAAATTTCAAGATTTATTTTTAAAGTTAGGTTTCTGCTCTGTTCAACCCTCTGTACAAAATTTTAGTTTTTGCACAGGGGTCAATTGGTGTGTATGGGAGTGTGTGGTTAAAACCCTGGCAATGGTCCTGAACAATGGCCAGAATAGGAATATTCGTTTACATGTTCATGAAAATTTCCACTATCACAGCTAGTCTTTATTCATCCTGAAATGCAGTGTATGCAAGCACATGAAAACATATTCTTATTCTTTTCATGTGCATGCATTTTACCCTTTACCATGAATTCACACTAGCAGTGCCAAGGGTAATCCATCATGAATTATCACATTCATGTGCCATTTCAGAAGCCTAGTCTGCCGAGCTCTGAAAAGGTGATATTCGTGGTATTCATGTCTATTGTTCAGGGTCATTGTAAGCACACACTAAAATACACATCATTGTTTCTTGTCTAAAGTTCAATTTTGTGCAGAGGGTTCAAATGTGGGCAAAATCTGGAACTTAACTTTTAAATAAATCATGGATTTAACGAAACTGATTCATGCTCTCATCTTCAAATTACCTCCAACAAAATTGTACACTATTCAGCTATTACTCATATCAATGCCAGTGCTATCTGATGCACAGTTTTTGAACTATTAAGGATCAAAAGAGGGAAATGTCTTTTTTTTCTAACACCTAGTACCTGTTGTACGCTTTAGTTTGGTTACTAAGTTTTCAAGGGAAATTAAATCAAACATACCGAAAAAAAGAATGCACTCACCCCTTTGTGTGACATCAACTTACAAGTACATGATCAGACACTGCACATCAGTTCGTGGAGTGTCCTACCCCTTAAGCCCCTGTCACACTTTGCGGGATATAGCCCCACCGCACAAGAAACCGACAATATTTTGCTCATTCATTGTTCAAGTTGTCAATCCGGTGGACAGGGTGTAACGTTTCCATTTCAAAGGAGCGTGTGTTGGGACACGGATTGTCGCCCCTACACGGATTGTCGCCCCCGGCTCGGGGGCGACAATCCTTGACGGAGCTGGCGGTCGGTCTAAGGCAAGGTCCTCCAAAGTTTCGAGGCTCTTTAGGGAGGCCTTCAGGTTATCTTTGAATCGGAGCTTGGGACGTCCGACTTGGCGCTTCCCTTCTGCTAGTTCTCCATACAAAAGGAGCTTGGGGATGCGTTGGTCATCCATGCGCACGACAGGCCCATCTTACCTGTGTCTTCCTCGGGAGGGTACTGATAGGTTTGATGGTATCGGTAGGTCATCCTGCTACATTAGAGCAGTTTGTACAATCCTGCATGATTTCTACTTTTTCAGCTGATATTGTAAGACTTGGTTCAGATGTAAAAGAGGATATATTGTATGCTCGAGTTGTGCGTGATATTACGGGTGCGGTCGCGAACTACTCAGTGGGTTATGCACTCTGCAGCTCTTTCCGGTGAATGATTGAAGATGAATATTGATTTCTTGTGTTGATTCCTGGTTAGTCAATATATTGAAAAATTGATAATCTCTTCCTTATACTCTCATTGAAGCAGTACTATTCAAACTCTGTCTGTCCATTTACGAATCCAGGAATTCCGTAAAGGGGGGGGGGGGGCGCATAAAATATTTCGGCTGCCATTTCCGGGTTTGATCAGCTGGCAAGCAAAAAAAGAAGAAAAAAAAAAGTGCTCCCGTGCAAATTTTGTTCAAACTTCCGGGTTTCATTGGATGACAAGCAAAGAGAGAGAGAGAGAAAAAAAAAGCTCCGGGTTCAACGCAACTTTCTGCCTTTCAAAAAGTTAGGGGGCGTCCATTTTTCCCCTTTTATTTCCTTTATTTAAAAAAATTGTTAAAATCAAAGGTTAAGTAGGATCTCAGTTGTTCTCTCTTAGCCTGTTTAAACGCTATATCTTAGTACCTTTTAAACTAGAATGATATGATAGGTAATGACTACGCCTGTCACACCATCGTACTGTCATTCAAGTGAAGTTTCAACCCGCATCTGTTAATGACCAATAAGAACTATTCGTTCTTTTCTATTGTCATAAAGTCTCGCATGGACAAAAGCACTCATATTGAAACTATAATTTTCTCTGTCTCTTAAGAGAGTTTGAGGATCTCCCACACAACAGGCTACGGAGTGACGACAGTTTCGACATGTATTCACCACATTTGTTCTCGTGAGCATGGTTTTATACGCTTTTCTGTTTTTCAGTTTCTGTATCGTATAGTCATTATAGTTTGAGAGGACAAATGCTGTGCTTGATTTGCGTTATTTCTATGCATTTTTGTACATTTTTGTTTATATCATAATGGGGAAAATGTGCATGAGATTGGAAATGCCCCATACATTGATATGAGAGGGAGCTAAAATCTACTTTAATGAGGTTATATTATTGAAAAGTATGCAATATTCTTGAGGTAATCGTTCTTGTTACCACTGTCATCATTACGATTGGAGCGCTTTACTAGCAAAAGTGCCTAAATCCATTTGGTAGTTTTTCATATGCCTGAATAGACATCCACAAATGCATCAAACTGACTACAGTCCAATTAGCAACGTTTCCGGACGCTTGTTGAAAACTGAGATGAAATTCATATTTCCCTTCAAAAGGACCCAGATCCAAAACTCTTTCCTTGCAAAACGGCCTATGATCCACATTTTATCAATCCAGATTCTTGATTGGTCAAAGCGAAACCACCATCGTCTTTACTGACCAATTAAAAATCACGACACAAGTAGTTGAGCAGGATGCTCTGTGTGAGGTTTAGTCATATCCAATTACTATATTATTGATACTAATCATGTCAAAGACGATGGCGTTGATCGATGGAGATGGTTATGAGGATGATAGTGATGATGATAATGAAAAAAAAAAGAAATATTGTGATAGTGGACAGGGGGGAAGTTTAACCCTGTAAAGATGTGAGCTCTTATTCAATCAATTGTACTTGATGGAGATTGCTGCTATGTAGGTGTGACAAAGCTGACACTGGCTTTGTCGCTGACAGAGTTACTCAAACGCTCACCACCATTACGCCACATTAGCACAGGAATGAAACAGCAAAACACAGTTCATGTTTACAGTTGATGCACTTTCCTGCCGGGTTTATTGTGAGAGTTCTTTCGTCGTACAGCTATGTTGAGACGTCCTCAGCTTAAATTAAAAACAAGCTTTCTCCTCGCTTCCTCGTCTGAGGAGATTCACAATTCCACCTCTATATGGTTTGGGACATTTCCCAGAGTGAAATACCGAAACAAAGTTAAAGTAAAAATGTGCCGAGTAGATCGTCAGCAACCTTTAAGTTATACATTGTTCTTATAAAGAAAAGGTTAGGGCAAAGGACCTGAGTTCAGCAAATCAGTATATTCTCTCCTCCCCACAATAAGCCAAATGGCATAAAGGTTTATAAAAGAAGACCTACTTCAAGCCGATCAGGCTGCATGCCTGGGTTACATAACTTATTATATGTCTTGTCTGTAGTCAGAGACAAAGAGTAACAAAAAGGGTTCACTTTTACCCAATCATGGTAGTGGCCGGAATTACATAACTTGTATTAGACTTTGTCTGGCTGACTTTCAATAAAATACATAAGGTAAATACTTTTGGCCAATCATCATCCCGTCTGGACTGCCCATTCTTAGCTTTTTTTTTTAAATGGAAATGGGGCTGACCGCCGAGCCACTAGTTGACCCTGAATGGCAGCTACCTCTGCCTCGGGCCAACTTGAAACGGTGATTCAAACCTCCTGTCAATTGAAGTTGATAGGGGAACTGAGGTCTAAGCTATTAGACGACTGGCGCTTGCTTGGCACTTCTGGTGGGTAAATTCACACCAGAACTATATAATTTCACGTGAGAAATGTTTGCATTTCACACACAGGCAAAGTTGTTTTCTGGTTATAGGGACAGGGTGATGAATATTGATGAGGTGCGGTGTACTGCCAATAAATGGCCTTACTAAAAAGGCACACTCTTAAAACATCCGAGTCAGAACCGACCCGGAACTGGGTCTGTTGGGATCATACACCGTTCCGGGTCAGAAATGGCAGGGAATGTGGTCAGATATGACCCATTCAGAGTCATGAATCGGGTCAGAATGACCCCATTCGGGGTCTTCATGACCAAATTCCAAGTAATTTCTGACCCCGGAACGGTGTATGACCCCAACGGACCCAGTTCCGGGTCAGTTCTGACTCGGGTCTTTTTAGAGTGCATGAAATGTGACTGAAGCTCAAATTTTGAATTGATTTTAAGTTGTTGATATGTCAGGCATTTTTTTTTAGCAGTCAAGTGAACAGTTTAAGGAGATCAACTGACAAATAAAGGGGGAAGATAAGAGAGGCAGTTTTCATGTTCATGATAAATCTTTCTGAAATGTGTGTAGCAATCACCTTTCAATACCTTTCTTGCAAAAGGGCCTTAATCATCCCCCCCCCCAAAAAAAAAAGAATAATTAAGGAAAAAAACATTTGAAATTCAAGACATTTGCAGGATGTTTTTTGACTGCCTTTTTTGTTCCTGGACTCTTAAGTATAGCTTAAAGGTAGGGGATACCTTTTACAGAACTCCCAAAATGCAGCGAAACATTAAATATGAACCTCAGGGGACTTGTTTAGGCCACGGCTTTTTTAGACATTTGGAAGTCAATAGTTATCTACAATTTGAATAATGCACAAAACTCAACTACTCAGTAGTTTTGTGTGTCAGCCACACTTAAGCCTATTTGTTGCAGTCTTCCGTATTTTTTATCTATAAACACAAATTTAAAAGTATAAGAGCTGATGTAATAACATATAGAGTGTGTGGCAAGAATGTATATAGAAATGTTTGTAAGTTTTGACGAACTTTATTCACAAAATGTACATGATGGACACACATGCAGTGCATTGGGTCTGCAAAGGTAGCCTAGTAATGTACTGGAATTTACGGTGAGCCCCGAAAAGAATTCAATTCAAAATCTAACGGTCAATAAAAATGTACTATATAAATGTTACCTTCCACTTTCAATACTTTATGGGAGTTTCTAAAATGATACTCTCTTCAACATACCACTGTGTTTATACAACTCTTCATTTAAGGCATGCAAATGGGATTCCCTACCTTAAAGATCTCCTTGAATGAAAACATCGTGGGAAATGAAAAAAAATAAGCTAAAAACGGATTTACATCCTTTTGCAAGAAATCTCCTTAATAAGCCAGTTCACAGTTAGCTCATGGGCACATTGGTACAAATGACCTTTCTTTTTTTCTCAACTGGTTAGGCACTTCACTTGTTTTAAAGCAGCATGATGTACAGTATAAGCATGCCCTCAATTCACGGAATTCACGTTCAAACAAAGAATGAACTTACGCAGAGCAGGTGACAAGAATGGTCTCTCAATTGACACTTCTGCAGGCATTCATTTCATTGTTTTGTGTTGAATACATAAACAAACCTTTTCTACTAACAATGCTAAATACCAGGCTTGCTGTCGGGTGGATGTGCAAGTAAGCACTAATTATAAGGGTTACATGAATAATCATTACATCAGGGATGCTTATCTCAGTGAATTAAAAAAAACCAACGTGCCTAATCGTACAAAATTTAATGACCTTTTTCTGCTCATGCGCAAAGTGGAACTGTGAACTGGCTTATTCCTTTTCTTCACAGGTTGACCGTTGAATCGGTTCGGCATTGAAGTGCGTGAAAACAAGTAATCAAGCTGTTGTACAGCTAGAATAACTGAATTACTCAATCAAACATAAACACACAAATACACACACACACATAAACAAACACAGTATAATTTAACATAATCACACATCAATACATAGAAAAAAAAAACATGCTGCAGATTCTGGCATACTTTCCATTAAAAAAACTTTTTGACATCTTATCTTTTTTTTTTCAACCGTGTCTGCAGACTAGACATCCGTAGTTTGTGTTAATTTCATTGCTTTATTCATTCTTTTTTTTAAATTAGTAATCCGTACCAAAATAAAGACCTGTACCGTATGTCCCAAAAAGAAATACAACCGTACCCTCCGCAACGATAACTTTAAAAATAGCGAATCAATCCAAATAAAATTTCAAGGTATGAAACTATAACTCATAGTCCACATCTTACAGAAACCCCCATTCGATTTGCTTCAGCGGTCAAAGAGAAATTGGGAAATTTGCAGAGCATGTCAGGAATCTCTTCCCTCCAAGTTCTGTCTATTGTGTTCACACATTAATATGCAGTTCCAAGAGCATCCAAGTGCTAAACTTTGAAGAATCAGAATCATGACATGCTTTACAACAATCCACATTTCTCTGTGACCGCTTAACCAAATTAAATCGAGTTTTCTCCAAAATAGAGTGAAGATGTTATAATATTTTAAGACCCTGAAGTAGCATTTAGACGGTTTATTCATATTTGGTATTATCAATACGTAAATCCGATTGTTATTTTTTCTGGGGTGGGGGGGGGGGGTGGGGGACATACTGTACAACATTTGGGGAAGCACTAGGTGCAGTTTGACAGTTGGACACACTGTACAGTTTTAATAATCGCAACGATTTCAGATAAAAGTCTCTGCTTCCGGTTAGCGACCGTGCGACTAAAAGTTATCTAGAGGTCAATAAAGTATCCGTTTGCAATACCTAAATTTAGCACATTATTGGACACGTCATCATCGTGACTTTTATACTCTTGAAAATCAAGAACAATCGAAGGCAGTGTGAGAACCTGTATGGGTTTTCTTTTTTTTATTATTTTCTTGACACCTTAACTGAAGCTAAATTTCCTCTGTTGGAGTATGACATTACTTTATGTAACTACTTTTTACAATATCCTACGAAAGAACTGCAATGTACACAATAAAGTCTATTGATGAATACAAAGAACGTATAAGCCGGCCTACATACATTTTGTGAGATTTTATTATGCACTGTAATGTGTTGACAATGGAGTGCAGAAATAAAAATTAATTGACCTGACCAAGGCCCCGTTAAATTTATCTTTTGATAAAAAGGAGCCCTGGTCTACTTGTATTATAAGGTAACAGTTGTATCACGTTTTCCTCTTTTGTTTTTCTTCTTGAAATATTATTCCAAACATACAATTGTAGCTTTTTCAGCTTCTAGATTATTTTTCCAATAATATTAAACATATCTTATGAAAAATCTACAAGATTATCTATTTATTTATTTATTCATTTAAAGCAATACATGTTTAAAAAAAAACAAGATATGCATAACCATATCAATCCAACCGAACCAGATCCTTACATAATTATGTATCAATGTCAATTTCTTTTATATCATTCTTTCTTTTCTTTGCCTGTTTTTCCTTTTTGTAATCTCAGTCTACCCTTCATTTATTCAGATCATTGCAATGAAATATTATTCTTCTGTATTTCAGTACGAGTCTGAAGTTATAATTCAGTTTAACCTCAGTCTTAACCTAAAAACCAACTACTTGTAATTTTACTCCCTCTTTCCAAATATCAGAACAGATATATGAATCCGCCTACAATTCAATTTCAATAGAAACATTAAAATAATTCCCTCGCTTCTCATTATATCATAATTATGTACAAAAATATGTACATACACATGTTCGACAATACCCATTGATTTGACACACAACAAGACAAAGATTAAGATGCGGTAAAAACGAAGACATAAAACCGGTAAGCCGATTGGTATCTTGGATGTCGAGGATCAGTACTACAGCATTAGATTCTGACTATCAAGTAGCGTCATCCATAATGAATTGTCTCGCATGATAACTTTGTAAATTTCACAGGCGATCATTGCCGTATGCAACTGGTACAGACTTGAAAAGGGCTCCAAAAGAACGCCAATCACTTCTCCTGCTTTGTTCCCGAAGAACAAAGTATGAATCACCCAGTTTTCTGCTGTAAAACTTTTGATTGTCCACTCCATCCCATTGATGACAATGATGTAAATGAGGCAGGAGAGATTCCACTTGGTCCTCTCGAGATTCACCTTGGAGTATCGTTGGGTGTCAAACAGGAAAGCCGTCGTTAGCCAGATGACAATCGTTATGACGAGAGAGTAGACGATTGCGGAGACAGATAACAATGTATCATCGCTCGACATAGAACCACCTTTGACGAGCAAGCCAACAGCTGCAGAAGAGCGAAAAAAGTTCTGACTGAATATTCCGCAGGTGCAGAGGAGAAGAAGGACATCGTGACCCTTGAATTTTCTTTCGGGAAATCCTCTGTTGACAACAGTCAGAGTAAGGGTGTTCCTGTAGGTTTTTGACTCCTTTACGAGGAGAATAATCAGAGGGATGAGGAAGGCAATCTCGATGCTCCAAATAACTGTATCCTCTTGGTAACGGGATGAAAGCAAGTTAGGCATTGCGATAACGGTGATGCTCAGTGCGAAGTACAAAATTCCTAGGCTCAGGGTAATTGTCCAGGCCCAATATACGTAAGTCAGAATCCCGGGAAACGACCCCGTAATCAACGGTTGCGATTCGCCCGTAGAAAGGATCTGACCTGGCCAGCAGATGTGATTAAAATATGATCTACAAGTTGTTCGTACAGCTCTCAGGTGTGACGAAAGACTCTGCCCCGGCCATTCTTGGTGTTGAGAATCATTGTCATCTAATTTCAGTGCAGATCTTGGGATCAGAGCATTCCACATCTGCAAGCACAGAGCAGTGGCAATTATAGTACCCTCTGTGTATACTGGTAACATTGTCGACCGTCCAAACTTGTATAATTTTCCAACAGTATCGTTCAAAATGCATGGATGTTCGTAAGAAGCATTTATGAGCGGTCGCAGCGGCAAGATAACCTGTACACAGTTTACCCACATACAACCAGACACAAATACAGCAACCACGACAGAATTTGCGGTTGTTGCTACAAATGCAGCGTCATGAAAACTCGCGAAGACAAATAATGCCAGGGGAACCAGGAGTAATTGAGCTGAACTAACAAATTCATGGCTAAGAAGAGACAAGAATGAATTTTCACATTTGAATCTCCCCATGAAAATACAGACAACGCCAATGAACATCCAAAGTCCAAAAATATTTAAAAGATTCACCATTGAACGGTTAGCCCTTAAGGTGGACTGTGAGGTAACAAAATACTCGTTTCTAATTGTATCGTATCGTTGAGTATGAGGGGTTGAGGAAAATGAATTCCTGCGAGGAACATAGTTCTCCATCTGAGGACTGCTTGCCGGAGAATGCTCATCACTCATCAGCCCGCACGGAGGATCAGGCACCGAATTATTGTCGCATGGACCGCAAAGAGCAGGGTCCATTCGGTGAGGTCCATGAGAAGACGATGGTATCGCGGACGACGACGGAGATGATCCGGGCCTCTGCAGTGTTGTAAATCTACTCCTGTAAGGGACTGCAGTAAACGTGCACCTCTTCAATAAAAGACCGGTTAGTCGGGCACAGTGCAGGCAGCGCATCGGCCATAGAATACGTCCTTCTCGGTGCAACTTCTTCCGATGGCGTAAAAGATAAAAACCCAATGCAAAGGCGGTGAATGCAAACACACCAGAACACACGCTTCTGAAATATGCGATTGACGATAAAATGCCATCCACCCGTAGCGGAATAATGGGAAGAAAGGCGAAAGAAAACCCGGTGCTACCGAGTAAACAAATTAATAATAGGCCTATAGCATTATCGTTGCGTGAGGTGACTCCAAGTGATCGATTTCTCTGCATGCTGTCTTATTGATACGACTTCTTTACGGTTTTAACAAGCCGTTGTCTTTGATGTCAGGCCAATTACTAAGTATCGCTTATGCTTCGCAAATCTTCTCTAATAGCATCACCCCGATACTAAAGCGTAGACCTAATGCTGCTTTCACGCACGTCCTGATGTGTCAAAGAGCGATAATATTTTTCACGTGAGGCATCACGTGTTTTCTGTCTAGGACCATCGACGGTCATTCGTTTCACTGGACTGCGCTTCCTTCATCTGCAGTCGATGAGTTTTTCATCTGCGCATATACACGATGGTGTATACCATGTCGCGTTGAGTGATCAATTTTAATCCTCACTACGATTTGTTCGCCAATTTGTACGCATGCAACCCTTATCCTACTGTATGACCATGGCCTTACTGGAATGAGACAAATTATGTCAATGTGGGCTTGATGACCTTATACAACAATTGAAGGACAAGTTCACCTTCATAGACATGTGGGTTGAGTGAATGCAGCAATATTAGTAGAACACATCAGTGAGAGTTTGAGGAAAATCGGACAATCCGTTCTAAAGTTATGAATGTTTGAAGTTTCTACTCAGTCACGGCTGGATGAATAGCTTGTGATGTCACGTGTGTACAACGATATAAAGAAAGAATAAAGAAAATTCAACATATTTTCATTTTTCTCGCATAACAAAAGAACACTTGACTTCTCTCTTTCAGAGGCAGGGGGAATAATATTACCCTTAACATACATCAGTAACAAGTCGAAGAAATGTGCACTTCATTCAAAAAGTAAAATTTTGTGAAATTCTCTTTTTATTTTCCATATATCGTTGTACGCATGTGACATCAAACGCTGTAGTAGTCTTCTCATCCAGTAGTGACTGCGCAGATATTTTAAGAATTCGTAACTTTTGAAAGGATTGTCCGATTTTCCTCAAACTTTCACTGGTGTGTTCTGCTAATATTGCTGCATTCTCTAAGTCCTTATGAAGGTGGACTTGTCCTTTAAAATTTGGATGAATTACTCAATGCTGATTAAAAAAAATTTTCGTCAAGTTTAAGTGCCTCGGTACCCAAAAATTGGAGGGCCATGATTCTTACTCATTTTTGTAGTTGTATATTGTTTAATTCTTAATATTATTATCATAATCATTATTATTGTAATTGTTATTCATGTCCTATGCTTCTTCCATTGGTTACTAAATTCTGATCGGACATATTGAGATGAAAGATATGATTTTTGCTGCATCGAGACCCTTCTAATCAATCATTGTCTCGTGTATATTCATTTTACTACTTCTTTTGTTTTACTTTGTTTGCTTGCATTTGGAAATTGAACGTCCAAGCGTGAATTTGATTTGACGAAAATGAAATAGAACTCCCATAAATGAAATTGGATTCTAAATTTGAATGTCTTCATATTTTCGCATGCGTGCGCTGTGTGAATTTGAATGCACATTCATAAATTGAAATGACAAAAGTAGGCCCTATTAAATTGACCGAGAAAACCTATGTTTTAATATATAAAACATCGAATGATGAACAGGAGACAAAGGTTAAAGAAGAAAATAGGTTTTCCTATTCCGTCCGTCGAATCGCTTATTTCTTCTACAGCAACAACAGTTTTTTAGTGATACCAGCCGCTGTATGAAATTTTCCAGCTTGGTCCAAAGTATTTCAACTGGCGTTAACTGCATGGTATATTTGGGAAAAAGCAGTTTATTGATCTTTTTTGTCATTTAATTGAAGTCAACTTGAAGATCTGCCAGTTTAATCCAGTACGTTCAGACTGGTTAAAAAAAAGTGACCTTGCAGTCTATCCACTTGTTTAAACTGGAGTGAACTACAGGGAAGTAGGCTTAATGGTTAGTATTACAGGTTATTCCACTTGTTTGAACTGGAATCAATGGGAGGAAAACTGGCACATATGATATACCAGTTTT
Organism: Diadema setosum; assembly: GCA_033980235.1. Taxonomy (NCBI): domain Eukaryota; kingdom Metazoa; phylum Echinodermata; class Echinoidea; order Diadematoida; family Diadematidae; genus Diadema; species Diadema setosum. Next base: position 14,839,794 of record CM067078.1, read on the forward strand.
ATAGTCAAATGACTTCAAAAAGCAGACTTCAACTGGTATCAAGTGGTGCCCAGTGAGACTTGGACTGGCATCAGGTAGTATCAGCAAGACCTCAATTAGTATCAACTGGTACTTCAGACGACAAGCCTTAACCTCGAGGTTAGGAAACCTCGAAGTTAAGCTTGTAGTTAGGGACCGTGAAGACGCATTCGTAGTTAGCTAACCTCGAGGTTTGCTCGATGTTAAGAGCCACGAGAAATCTTATGGTTAGCGCTCTAACCACGAGCCGCGGTGGGTCCCCACTCGTAGTTAAGCACTGTGTGGACACAAAAATCAACGCACTCAAAGGGGCAGGAATTTAACCTCGAGGTTAAGATTCGTCGTGTGGACGCACGTCGCAAGAACTTAACCTGGAGGTTTCCTAACCTCGAGGTTAGGGCTTGTCGTCTGAACGTAACTAATAAGACTTGAATTGTTATTAACTCGGACAGTGTACCGGTAAGACTTCAATTGGTATCAATTTACACCACTAGCATGCAACCGTTACCAACTGGTACACAGTGAGATCTGAACTGGCATCAACTGGAAACCAGTGCGACTTCAACGGGTACGAACTGGTACCAGTATGGCATCAGCTGGTATCAACTGGTTTCAATGAGAATTGCGTATTTCCTTACTAGAACATTTGATAGGCCTTCTAGTTTCAACTGAATGGTACCAGTTGAAACCAGTTCAGACCAGTTAAAAAATGTTGACTGAATTGTACCAGTTTTTTGATCTGGCATAGATCAGACCAGTCTAACTATTGGTGCAACTGGAAACATGGCCACAGATCAGTTGGTCGTGGGGACTGGTTCTGTGAAATCTCATGTACACTCACCGATTGTCCACTTAAAGGCATAATTTCAGATTTCCAGATGAAACAAAAACCCAGCATTAGTGCTTTAAAATTATTCTAAAATGTGAATTAGGGATAGGAACAACGACTGTAAAAATTTGAATCCGTATAATCCATGTTAAGTATTGTTAAATACACAAAATGTGAACAATGGTTATAATGAAAATGTTTCCAGACTAAACCGTCTACAGCTATGGTTTAATGAGAAAAATACTAATATCTCCTTATATTTAAGGCTTTATTGCAAAAATGTCATATGGTACGATATTTTGTGATACAGCAGACCTACGCATATGCATCAAATTAATGTGATATCTTGAACATTTTTTTTTTTTAAATCACTGCTCCCAAAGGTAAACGGACCCTTTAATATGCATTACAGACCAGTTAAAGTCAACTGGAACCAGTTGCAGATAACTGGCTCCAGTTGAAATTTTTGACTGGTTGTAGCGGGTTTTCGATCTGGAACCCATGAAGAAATCAAGGGAAACTCATATGAATATCTTGTCGATGCATGTGCAAGAAGGTATAGATTTTCTCCTCTCTCTTTTTTTCAGTCATCTTCTCATGTATTTGAGTTTCACTATTCTCATCTATCACCAGCTGCAACGTGAGAAATGCAGCGCTGTCCTTCCTTCCTTGTAGTGACTTGCCCTTGAATGTAGCTACTCGTAGAACTTCGTCCTCCATTTAAGTGTTTTGGCCTGCTTGTAATTAATCCAAGGGCAATGTGAGGGATAGTATGTACTCGAAGCAACTTATTCTAGTCTCTTAAGTACTCTCATATTGACAAAGCCTGCCCGTACAATTTAGCAACAACTAGACATCTACCCACTAAAAATCGTCTCAAGGAAGATACTGTATTTGTATGGCAGCAGAACAAACTTTTAACCATCAGACTTGGGAATAGTGTTTCTTAACATCCCCAAATCACATTTTGTCTAGCTCGATTCGTCTAAGGCGTTGTGTCACAAATGTACACGCAAGTAGTTATGTACATGTATCAAGGCTGTATGCATGGTTGTTTTAATGTGTATGTACACAGGGTGACCAGATTAATGGAGAACATTCTATATGATATAGATATAGTACATACAGGCTGACCAGATCAGTGGAGAATTTTCTTCGTGGTATACAATGTAGCTACAGTACATGCATGTGACAGGAAATACATTATAGCTCACTCAATCTAGAAAGATTTAACCCATTCCAGAATATTCTAGGAAGTGCTGGCTGAGTGAGGCACTGCCCCTGTAGCCCAATGTGATTGGTAGTTAATTTTGGCAATGATGTTATGCACATAGTTAGGCAGTGAGTCATCCAGGATTCCTGGAATTTGGACTTGCTAGTATGTTCAGGTATGTGGCCCCAGGTTCGAGAAAATTACAGAATGTACTAGAAAGGGGTGAATGGATAGTATATAAGGTGGAGAAATTCTGCAGTATGCAGAGTACCCAACACCTCTGCTCTGAGAGTTACGTCACTTCTGGCTCTGAAGCGACTTGTTATAGTCAGTCCTGTGTTACCTGCTGACCTGCTATACAAACTGTGTTTGTGGAGATAAGGCCTGGGAGACATTTTTGCCTGCAGAGAATTAATTTGCCTACATTGGAGATAGACTCAATATTTTAGTGTCAATGGACATTGTTACGGCAAAGCTGTGACGGGCTGGATTCCTTGCTGGACATTATAAAGTGAATCATCATTCAACGCCGCAACTGGACGTGGTCGTCATAACGTTTGGATTCTACACGTTTCGCTGTGGACATATATCGTGGAGTTTACCCCGGATCTATACCGTGGACTATCATAACCTGCGCCTTTGGAGTTACGTCGGAGGAATCATTCATCGGTGCGTCAAGGATCATTCATCGATGCATCGAACATCGTATCTGAACATTTTCAAAGGATTACTTGATAACAAAATATGTAAGTGATTCCATTACCGATTTGTAATTGTTTGTATTGATCATTATTGTACTGATGTGAAAACCGATTACGAGTCTATACCCACAATATCACTGTTAATAAACCGCCTGAACATTAGTTGATTGTTTCTTTTGTGCGATCATTCTCAGAGTGATTTTGGTCGTAACAAAATTGGGGGCTTGTCCGGGAAGTGAATTTAAGCCAAAACTTACAATTTTGAACGTTCCGGAACCTAGAATATTGGTACAGACAAAATACCAGTGAGTTGATTGTTCAATTGTATATTGTGTGTAATACATTATGACAATGTCAATCAGTACAATTGATGTTCAGGCATTTGTTCAGAGGACAGATTTCTCCCTCAAAGATTTGCAAAGGTTGCGCAAATGTGATTTGACTGCAATTGCACAGCATTTAAATGTTGATGTTCCACAAGGTGTAAGAAAGGCAGAGATTCTTGACTTAGTAGCTGGTCACATGGAGCTCAAAGAAGAAAGTGACACTTCAAATCAAGCTCAAATGTCAGATCAAACACGGCTTGAGCTTGCTAAATTGGAAATCAAGGAGAGAGAAAGAGCAAGGGAATTAGAACTGGAAATGAAGAAACTTGAAATTGAAGAGAAGAAAATGGAGCAACAATTGAAATTGCGTGAGATGGAATTGGCTCATGCACAAACTGTTTGAAATCGTGAAAGGGCTCCCTCTGAATTTGATTTGGCCAAGAACATTCGATTGGTGCCAGAGTTTGAAGAAAATAGAGTTGATGCATATTTTGTGTCATTTGAGAAGGTGGCTAACAGTTTGAACTGGCCACAGGAATTTTGGCCCTTGCTCCTTCAAAGTGTGTTTGTCGGCAAAGCTGCCGATGTGTACTCATCTCTCTCTGAAGAGCAATCACGTGACTATGCTACAGTCAAGAAAGCAGTGTTGAATACATATGAGTTGGTGCCAGAGGCATACAGACAGTTCAGAAATTCGTACCGCAAACCAGGCCAGACACATGTTGAGTTTGCTCGTGAAAAAGAAATGATGTTTGATAGGTGGTACAGCTGTATAGAGTGGATTTGAAGTGTGACCTAGTTTCTGGTCCTGTGACTGTTGGAGTTGTTCCTGAGTTGCCCATGGTAGGCACTGACTTCCTGTTGGGGAATGACTTGGCTGGGGACAAGGTGGTTGTGTCTCCAGTTGTTTCGGATAAACCAGTGGTGGTTGCTGAAACTGAGCAGTTGCAGGAGGAGTTTCCTGGGATTTTCCCAGATTGTGTTGTGACTAGGTCTCAGGCTTGTAGAGCTGTTCAAGATGATGCGGACTCTGTTGATGTGGAGGAGAATTCCGGTGTTTGGTTGGCAGAAACCTTTTTCAAGGATTTGAATGATGGGGTTGCTGTATTAGGCTCCGAGGCTAACAGTGATGGGTTGTTTAGCAAGTCTTCCTTGGTTGAAGCACAGCAGGCAGACTCTGAGTTGAAAGGCTTGTCTCAGACGGCGTGTTCTGAGGCTGAGGCTGAAAAGGTCCCTGAGTGCTATTATGTCAAAGATGGCATTTTGATGAGGAAGTGGAGACCTCCCCATAGGCCAGCTGATGAGGATTGGACGGTGGTCCGTCAAGTTGTTGACTTTGTAATTGTCTGTATTGATCATTATTGTACTGATGTGAAAACCGATTACGAGTCTGTACCCACAATATCACTGTTAATAAACCGCCTGAACATTAGTCAATTGTTTCTTTTGTGCGATCATTCTCAGAGTGATTTTGGTCGTAACAGTTGCTATCAAATGCAACTTGAATGAGACTATACCCGGGTAGAAACTGTACTGTCATTACCAACTGCTTCTTTAATCACCATAAAACAAATTTTCAGCAGTTGCACTCAATCATACAATTAAAGTACAAATTGAAAGAGGAGCTACATCAGAAAGTTTGAAAATAATACAGAAAAGAGAGACTTATAGTTATAATGATTATTGTTACTGCAAATAATTTTGGACAATACACGCAGATAATGATGGGTTCTCGTAACACTTTTCTGAATAATAGACCGTGCGACAAGATTTTGTCGCATTCAGCTTAATATCTGAAAGAAAGTTTTGAACTTGTTTCAATCACAGACAATTTTATGATGCAAGAAATAAGATATGTTTAAGATGGATTACAAGATTTTGCGTAACAGCGATCCCTCAGGCATTGTTAAAGAGGACATCTTTTCTATGTTGCTGAAAGAAATTTGATTGTTTTATCAAGCATTGTATTTAAGATTGAAAATACCCCATACCTTGATCATCAATGTATCATCGAAATTTCTTTAGGCCTAGGGTGTTCTCCTAGCCAGGTTAAATCGATTCACCCTTGCAGTGCTTGAAATCACGTGACCAATATGGCGCACAGCTAAATGAAATCACTATAACTAACTTAATGAAACACGCACACACACACACACACACACACACATGCACATACACATGTTACTACACAGAAACAGATTTCTGCAGATTCTTCTGAATTATGTCTGCAGACTAGACACCCTTAGTTTGTGTTTGTGCTATTCTCTTTATTCATTCTTTAAATGAGTAATCCGTAACATGGTGAAGACTTGTAAGAGGCAGCAGGTGAAGTTACAGGGTGCATGGAAACACGCTTTACAGATTAATCGCAACAACCTCAGATTGAGGGTGTTTTTTCTTTTTGCCTCGGGGAAATGACCGTCCCTACTAAAAGAGGTCCTTGACTATGCATCCATTAACGTTAAAATTCAATACATTCATAATCTTGAAAACGAATGACAAGCTTATTCAAAGTTCTTAAAACTTTGAATGAAGTACTTCTTCTGTTATAGTACCTTCAATATGGCACTGGTAATATCTTGACTTCATATATTTTCATACATACTAAGAGTGGGATTTTTTTCGGAAAGACATATTATATTAACAGATTCCACTATATTACTTTTTTTATGTCAATTTATCAAAGACCACATGATTTTATTTTGTTCTAATCTCCATTCATGTATTTGCATGCATGTTTATTAAATCCGAGTATACAGAAATATGTTGGGCTTATTAAATTAAAGAACAAACACTACACATCACAAGGACATGAAATGAAAGTGACATGTACAAACTGTTATTGATATAATTATGTAATGTCTAAGCAAAAACAAAACATATACAAAATAAATCAAAGAGCGAATAGCCGCGGCCATTTGTACGACCGCAACCGTTTTTGTACAAAATGTACAAGGCGAAAAACGTTGAACAATAGTCAGACGAAACGAAATGTGTTAGTAAAGTTTCTATGTAAATGCATGAATATAAATTTCGTGATTGTAAATTCTCTTATTCACATTTATAGTTGCTATATAGAGTTGCTTATTTGCTACATCAACACTTCTAAGTGATGTTGGAATAGCTCGGATTAGATTTTGATTTCTAGAAAACTAATCTAGTCAGGCCTTCCTGTAAAGGTGATTCCGTCAAGAATGTTTCTTCGACTTAACATTTTGATAATCAGATGATACTATTTCGATACGTACTTTATTTCACATTGAAACGTTTTCTGGGGCAATCTTCTTAGTTGAGCTTTCTTTTTAAAGATGATTCCCTAATTTCTATTATTTTGTTAAAAGAGTTTCCTCTGAATTCACTTTGACGTAATACTTTAAAGGGTGTTTTTCTATATGCAAAATCTGTTCATTAATCAATGGAACACGAGAAAAACACTTTTGAAAAAAAAAAATATTCCTGATTGAACATCACGCCGACATATTCTTTGATATCACTTGAAAAGGAAGGGTAAAAAGATAGATAAATGGAAGACTGGTTAAGTGATAACATCATGACCTCACATAATTCTTTTAGAAAAAGCATGACCTCGTTCTCTTAATCTTCTTAGTTGAGCTTTCTTTTTGAAGATGGTTCCAGTTATTTTGTTAAGAGAGTTTCCTCTGTTCGTGTGCATTCACTTTGACGTAATACACTTTGACGTAATACATAAAGCAGGGGCGGATCCAGGAATACGTGAATGGGAGTCGCCTTTACAAAATTAAAGGGGTGCAAGCACCCCCCATGCATTTTTTTCTTTGTATTTTGTTTTGACAAAAAAAAATAAAGAGGGGGCGCGCGCCCGGATTAGGGGTGTCCCCCCTCTGGATCCGCCACTGCATGCTTAAAGTGTGTTCGTACGTATGAATTGAATTATCCATATTCCTGTGTAAATAAATAGACTTACCTAAATTTCATTACGTTGCAATGATAAAGAATTGCTGAAATAGAAAAGTTTATTGAACTGAACCAAAGACTTCTGGAAATATTTTTTTTTACATGCAACATCACTGTTTATTAATCAATCGAACACGAGAAAAATACTCCTGAAAAAAAAAAATATATATATCATTCCTGATTGATCATCACTCCGACACATTCTTTGATATCACCTGAAAAGAAGGGTAAAAAGACAGGTAAGTGGAAGATTGGTTAAGTGATAACATCATGACCTCATGTAGTTCTTTTAGAAAATGCATGACCTCATGTACTCTTAGAAAAACCATTATCATTGCTTTGTGAATTCATGTAAACCTTTATGGATATATTACTTATTTGATGCAGTTTATTAGATCGTATATGTCATTACTCAATTTCACTCAGTCAATCAAAATTAAGAAAGATTGCGTTCTTTTTAATTCACTTTAGCGACAGCCATGTCATGAATTAAGGACTTGTGACCATTCAAATTCTTTAGATTTTTAGTGTAATATGGCGAGTTTTGGGGTACGAGTCTGAGGTCATGATGAAATCGATGTGCCAAAAAATTGCCTTCCAAAAACTAAAAACAGAAATACTAAAATTCTGTACCATGCTCCTTATATCTTATTGTATCGAGAATTAACAACATTGAATATATTCAGGTGCGAGTTTCTTCACTTTGTCTCCCTCTACAAATTAAGTTTGTTAAGATCGCAACTGCTGATCTGTAAATTAATTTACAGATCAGCAGTTGTGATCTTAACAAATTCAATTTGTAAAGGGAGACAAAGTGAAGAAACTCGCACCTGAACCTTCATCCCTCAGAATAATATCTTGCTTTCTTTCATTGAATATATTTAATGACAAAGATTACTATAATTACAGCAAAGGCACAGACATGTCAAGTGAGCAATGTTCTAGATGGGAAGATCTCATCACGACGATTTATCTGTTGTCTCGCATGATATCTTTGTAAATTTCATACGCGATCATAGCAGTATGCAACAGGTACAGACTTGAAAACGGCTCCAAAAGAAGACCTATCACTTTTCCTGTATATTTCCCGAAGAACAGGGTTTGAATCACCCATTTTTCATCAATGAAATTGCCGACTGTCCACTCCATTCCATTTAAGACAACGATGTAAATGAGGCAGGAGAGATTCAACTTGGTTCTCTGGAGATTCTCCCTGGAGTATTGTTGAATGTTAAGCAAGAAAGCCGTCGTTAGCCAGATGACAATTGTGATAACGAAGGAGTAGACGATTGCGGAGACAGATAATATTATATCGTCATTCGAGAGCGACTCACCTCTAACGAGAAAACCCAGAGCTGCAGACGTGCGAAAAATGTTTTGACTGAATATCCCACAGTTGCTGAGCAGGAGAAGAATATCGTGACCACTGAACTGTTTACCGGGAAAGGGTGCGGAAACTACAGTCTGAAAAAGGGTATTCTTGTACGTGTTTGACTCTTTAACTAGGAGACTAAATAGAGGGATGAGGAAGAAAATCTCGATGCTCCAGATAACTACATCCTCGCTGTAACGGCTGGAGGAAAGGAAGTACGGTACATCGGTGAAGGTAATACTCAATACAAAGTACAAAATTCCAAGACTTAGGGTGATTGTCCAGGCCCTATATACATGAGTCAGAACTTCAGGAGATGACCACCCTAGGAGACGTTGCGATTCATCCGCAGTAAAAAGTTGACTTGGCCGAAACATGTGATTAAAATATGACCTACAAGTTGCTCCCAAAGCTCGTAGTCGCGATGAAAGACTCTGCCTCTGCCATTCTTGGTGTGGACAATCGGTGTCATCCAGTTTCAGCGCAGACTTTGGAATCAGAGCATTCCACATCTTTAGATATAAGGCAATAGCAATAATGGTACCCTCAACATATACGGGCATCCTTGTCGATTGTCCGAACTCCCATAATGACCCAATAGTGCTATTTAAGACGCAAGGTGGTGTTTCGTTAGAGGCATTAACATGTCGCAGTGGATACACGACTAGTTCAGAGTATATCCACAATTCGCCAGATACAAATGCAGCGACCACGAGACAATTGGTGGCTGTTGCAACAAACACAGCGTCATGATAGCATGCAAAGAACAACATTTCCAATGTAAAATACAGTAAGCAATTAAAGATATCGCTTATCAGATTAGAGTATGAATTCCAACATGAAAAGTCCACTGGTATCATAAACAGCATACCAACGATTGTCCAGATGCGAAATACATTGAATAAATTCACCATAGGACGGTTAGCGCTGAAGTTGGACTGTTGAGCGATACGATCTTCATCGCTGTTTGTATCGTGATGGCGGCAAACGCTGTGACTAGATGAGGTACATGAATCCCTGGGGGGGGGGGGAAATCTCTCTCTGTGAGCTGCCATATGAAGAATGCCAGTCACCAGTTTGCACGTTTATGTATGGAGCTTCAGCCACCGACACGTTGTCGGATCGACGGCAAACATTTGAGTCCACTCGTTGAGGTCCATGTGGAGACGATGGTATCGCAGATGACGACGGAGATGGTCCGGACCTCTGCAGTGTTATAAATCTACTCCTGTAATGGGCTGAGTTTAACATGCTACACCCCGGTCGCAGACCGGTTCGTCGGGCACAATGCTGGCAGCGCATCGGCCATAGAATGAGTCCTTGTCGATGCATTTTTTTCCGATGGTATAAGAGATAAAATCTAAATACAAAGACGGAGAATCGAAACATGTCAGTGCACGCATAAGTAAAATAGTCGATTGCCGTTAATATTACATCATCCTGAAGAGGATTAATTGGTAGGATACCAAAGCAGAATCCGGTGCTACCGAGTAAACAAATTAATAATGTAGCATTATAGTTACCTGCGGAAACGCCAAAGCGGAATGATCGATTATTCGTCATGTTTCTTATGGATATTATTTCAGTTTAGTCTTAACTAAACGTTCGCTGTGATGTCATGCAGGCAAATCGTTGAATATTGTTTATCATCTCGATTTTGAACCGCAATGCTAACCTTCATACACGTTCTGATGTGACACATCACGTGTTTTCTGATCATGACGTAAGGACATTCGTTTTCTCGGGCATGCCTCCTTCGCCAGTTGTGGTCACGTATCTGTAAACTGAAAGAGTGTTTCAACTGCGCATACTTATGAGAATTAATTTTGGGTAGCACCGTAATTGTTTAATATACTTAGTATAACTCTTACTGTGCTTTGTCATCCAACTGGCACGAAAGCTGGAATGCTTCTTCTCCTGTTGATGTTGCTGTGAAGAAACTAATTGACATTTCATAGAGGTTCTCTCATCCCTCTCATCCCAAGTAGACTATGGCCCGAGGCAAATTGATATGTCGAAGTAAGCTAGCTAACTTTAGAAATTGGTCAAATTTGAATATACTACTAATGCTGATTAAAAAAAAAAATAAAAAAAATGTAGGCTAGTTAGGCTAACCTCCTGAGCACGTACAGAGTAATGCATTGTTCTCCTCTGAAATCATTATTGTTATCATTACTCTTAATATCATTATCATAAATGTTATCATCACCTTATTGCATAACTCCTGATTTACCGTTCTGACAGTGTGGTTACTGAATTTCAAAGGAATTTGCAGAAGAACAAGATACATCCGCCGGTGTTTTTTTTTTTCTTTTTTTTTCTTTTTTTTTTTTTTTTACTTCAACATACAAGCATTACACACTGCACATCAGTGATGACATTCAGGTTAAATTCAATTCGTTTCAAAAAGTACCCTACCCTGTAGAAAATCCATTAATTTTCTTTTGCCTTATTTTACATTGATACCACATGCAGTGATTAGTAGTCCAGAACCAGACACTGTTGTAATTTCCTAGTGAACCATACTTGTCTAATGTTATATGTAACCCACACAAACGAGTGTCCAAGAATACATAGTTTGTGTAGTTTGAAACATATCATTTTCATACTTTGTGTGCTATGACATCTAGGGAGGCGATGTTAGCAATGGGAAAAGGGGAAGAGTGACGTATAAGAGTGTTCGGAAGAAAGAGAGAGAGAGAAAGGGAGAGGGAGAGAGGGAGGTCGACGAAAAGTTGGCAAGTATACCGTGCTGATAACGCGTTGAGACAGAATGTCATTTAGACGGGGGGCAGGGAAGGTAAAAGGAGATTTCGTATTGAAACTCAAAATTATGTAAACTTTAGAATAGCCAGGAACTCAAATCCATATTCCTAGCCGCCGAACATTTGATCAGAAAGCATTTTTTAGATTAGTGGTTGTCTTCTAAATGAGTGACATTTAGGGACTTTTCTCACTTGTTTTGGCTGCTCGGAAAGATGTATGGTGGACACCAGAACAAAACCACCTAGAACGTTACCTGACCAAAAAATAATAACAATAATAATAATAATGATAATTAACAGGCCGTGAACGCTATAGGGAAACAGATAGTGACTTAAACACCTCTCCGTCAGATCACATGCCCGTGAGCAACGATTCAGAACCCAACACAAACATGACAAAGAGGGGCACTGAGATCATTGTGGAATCCATTAGGCCCTATCCGAACATTTAGAGACAAATCGTAGGACCGATGTAAGCTCCAGCACTTCACGACTGTTTCATCTTGGAATCAAAGAAAAAGGATGCCCAGATGAAGCATAATTATGAGGAAAGCACATTGTCACTTACCGAACCTCGTGTTGAAGAACTGAAGTAATATTCGAGGCGATGTTAACTGCCTGGTTATCCACGAGATTAAAGAAAATCAACATGAGAATACAGAAGATTTACTTTGTGAACTTGAGAAGGACCAACTGGAAGTAGAGATTCAGCCACAGGACATCGACAGATCTCACAGGATTGGCGAGTCGGGCAAACTGGACACGAAAGGACATGCTCTTTCTTGTGCCATCACAGGCAAGTTTGCCACCTAACAATGACACTCATGGATAGCGAGCTTCAGATCTGCGACGCGAACGCTAAGACGACGCATCTTCCCGGCTATCTCTCAGCTACTCGCGCATGTGGATAACACCATTTTTGGCCTAATTACCGTTGTCTAGGCGTTCGCGTCGGAGATATAAAGCTCGCTATTGTAAATCAACATGGCCCGCATGTATGTTTAATGTTCGAACTTGTGAACCTGTGAACCCGAACTTTCGTCTTTCCTCTGTACTCTATTCGATTGTGTTACTATTCATTGCTATTACTATTACTATTCGTTACGTAATGTGTGCGCATGTGTAGATGTGTAATAACTGTAATGTAATCATGAAGTGTTGCGTATGTCTCAACTCTGTGAGAGCCTTTCAAAAGAAAAGTCGATACTGCATATGATTATGTAGGATGTAAATCGCCTTGAAATGATGCATTCGTCCTTGATACCTTGTGAATCCTTGCTTGTTTTCAATGCACTGCAAACGAGCAATCTTTCCAGTAAATTCACCATGATGACGAATTTTAAAGAACAGTTTACACATTATTTTTCTTTTTACTCGAATCATTACCTCTCTTCATGACTTGATTCTCATGCTTTTGGTGTATTGGGCAAAAACGAGGAGGAAGACTGGCCTGTCAGTAACTTGGAAAATCTCTCTATCATTGCAATGATACTTTCGATAGAAAATTTTATCAATATGGACATCGAGAAAAGCATGCATTTTCACTATTTCATCTTTGTTTGCAGATTTTTAATGCTAAAAGTAAAATACAAATACATTCCCTCTAGACACAACGTTCCTAGAACTCTTGGTCTTCTCATCATCCCTAAGTTGCACACAAAGTGGTGGATGAACTTTGCTCGCTCCGGGTCTTCATTGCGGAACTCAAACCCTCAATTAAATAAGATAAGTAATTCATTTCAAGTATTTCAGAATGATCTCAAAAAGTATTTGTTTAATATGTCTTATGAATAATTGATTATCAACATTTTTTTCATATACTGGTATGCCCTCTATAGATCTACTGATTCACTTTGACGTTTTCTTTCTTTTCTGTACCTGTATGTAATTCGGACTCTTGCACACGGTTGCACTTAAAGCTTATAGACGGATTTGTCTCCTAAATGATCTCAAGAAGTATTATTTGATATGGCTTGCAATGATTGATTGTTGATATTTTCAAATACCGGTATGCCCTGTAGGCATACTGATTCACTTGTCGTTTTCTTTCTTTTCTGTACCTGTAGCCAGTACACAATAGGCTTTTGCTCCTGCCTGCTGCTGAAGATTTAAGTGGTAAGACTTTCTTTTTAGTTTAATTAATCTAATTAGAATGCTCGTTTAGGGTCCGCACAGTCATACACAACACATACTATGCAGCCCCCCTCCCCCCCCCCCCCCCGAAACATGCATACGCATAAGTTACGAAACGCTGTTTCTGTACAAAGTGGAGAGGAACAATTCATTCTATCATACTTTATAATTACATGTTGACGATATATTATGTTTCTACTTTTATTGTAAGCCTAGTTCATGTGCCTTGTGATGCATCCTTCTCCTATACCTCTTACTTCCGCCTCGTTCGATTCTATGTAGCAAAGCCATGCTTTCGTTACATCTGTACTTCGATAACTGATAAGTCATTGATATCCCATGTTCACTATGTTTAATGATAACACAAATGATCAACAATTTGATATAGATGGCAACTGCAGATATTTTCTACCTCACGAATTTTATCATCAAATGTCAGATTATAGTGTATCTTCCGATTTAAGCTTTTACATGTTAACACTCGTAGCATAGTAAAAAAAATTGATGATTTTTCTCATTTTCTGTCCTCCATACAGTTAAATTTTTCTATCATTGGGGTAACAGAAACGTGGTTGAATGATACATCTCCTGATCTTGTAAACCTTGATGGTTATAAATTTATTCGTGCTGACAGGAAGTGTGGTAGAGGTGGAGGTGTTGGTTTTTATGTTACCCATTCATTGGTCCCCAAAATTAGAAATGATTTGACATTTTCTTTATCTCTCTATTCAAGTTGATGTAACACCTGGTAACTCTTTTATCATAATTATGTGTAATTTACAGACCTCCAAATACAAACCTGGAATTATTTTTTGAGGACTTAGAAACCCTGCTTAGGAAAATTAACTCTTCCAATAAGATGTGCTGTTTAATGAGTGATTTCAATATTGATCTGGCAACTGAAAATGACTCAACTTCAACCTTTCTTAATATTTTATTATCACATTCATTTTATAATACAATTGATAAACCGACAAGAATTACACCTCAGTCAGCTTCTCTGATAGACAACATTTTTATTAATATGCAACGAGATATATTAAAGTCAGGTATATTTTATGCTGATATATCTGATCATCTTCCAATCTTTTTGATCTTTACCAATTTGATTTCAAAAAGATTTTCTCAGTCTGCCAAATATGTTAAACGTAAAATAACTTTTGATTCAATTAATAGATTGAAAAATGATTTGGCAGTAGAAATTGGAGAGACGTTTTTGCATGCGAGGATGTTAATTCTGCCTATGATTGTTTTCTGAATAAATTTTTGTATTATTTTGATAAGAATATGCCTTTAAAAGAAATGAATGTTAAACAGAAGAAAAAGCACCCGTGGATCACGAATGGTATTCTGAGGTCAATTAAGAGACGGAATATGTTATATAAATTGCATATAAATAATAGATTTGATTTAGAATGTTTTGACAGATATAAGAAATATAGAAATAAATTGAAAGAAATAATAAGGGCATCTCGCAAATCATATTTTCATAATAGACTTGTAAAAGTCAGAAATAATTGTAATTCTACTTGGAAAGTAATCAGAGAAATTTTGAATAAAGGTCGTGTTAATAAGATTGATATGTTATTTTTTGAAGAAGTGTCATATGACACACCATTTAACAATTGCAAATAAATTTAATGAGTAATCAAGCTGAGAAAATTGATAGGAATGGAATTGATTTTCCCTGTTTCCCTGTTTCCCTTTTCTCCTGTTCTTTCTCACCATCTTTCATTATCGCTGTCCCCTTCTTCTTTATTTTTCTTTCTTAGCATCACCTGCGTATGTCCGTGTATGTTTTGTTATGTAACTGTTTTTGTTGTGTAAAACTAGTTTGTCTTGTTGTATTTAAGTGAACCGACAGTTGGTTGAAACTGTTTATTCATTTATCTGTGTATGAGGCCCCAATATCAAGCTTGGCTTACTGGGGATCCTCCTGTATGGTACCTTGACTTTTTGTTTATTATCATTATGTCTTTGTTCTTTGTCACTAAGATTTGATTACCTGTCATGTGCAAAATCAGCCATGAATTATTATGAATCATATGTTTATTTCTGAAAGTGATCAGAGTTGATTATATTGTGCCATACAGAAACAATAAAATGAAATGAAATGAAAATGAAATAACTTAACGGTCATATCATGGAGCTTAGTAGCTCCATGGTCATACCCACCCAACCGAAGCATAAACACCGGAGCAACCACCCAACCACACAGTTTATAGTGCATGGCCGACGACAATTTGTGAAGCTACGTTTCATTTTGCCTGCGCAAATTGTCGCCATCGTGGTCAAAAATTGGTGTACCTTCAATATGGCACTGGTTTATATATCGACTTCATAAATTAAATGTTCATACATACTAAGAGTGTTTCATACATACTAAGAGTGAAGTTGGTTTTTTTTTTCGGAAAGACACATATATTTACACATTCCACTCCATTAATTTTTCTCATGTCAATTTGTCAAAGGCCACATGATTTTATTTCGTTCAACTCTCCATTCATGTATTAAATTTGCATGCATGTTTATTAAATCCGAGCGTACAGAAATACGTTGGGCTTACTGGAGTAAAGAACAAACACAATACATGAAAGGGACATGAAATTAAGTGGCATATTTAGACTGTTGTTGATATTTTATACAACGTCCAAGTAGATCCTTGTAATTTGATTGGAGGATTGTTGGTGACGTGATATTCAATAAGTACTCCATTCAACTCCATTTGGTTCTATTTTTGCGTGCAACTTGGTTCGATTTTTTCGTTCTATTGTACGGTACTGCATGTACTGTGTGTTGCATATTGAGGATCGCATGCAGTTAGCGCAGTGTACGTTTGCGGTACATGCATGCGCGTATCGTAGGCCTACGCTCACGTAGTGCTAGTGTACGTGTATGAGCGCTAGCTGTGACCTGTATCTACACTGATTGCACAAGCCAGAAAGAGAATCGCAGTGGATCCACATGTAAGTATGGCTATATTTTTCATTTATATATAGACTTCTAGGCCTACTTAAACCTACCCAACAATCCTCCAACCAAATAACAAAGATCTACTTGGACGTTGTATAAAACAAATAGTGTATGGTCTTTACTCGTGCAATGGAACGAGATTTCGCACTCGGTGAAAGATGAGGCGCACTATTCAACTCGGCTTCGCCTCGTTGAATATAAGTAGCGCCCCTCTATCTTTCACCTCGTGTGAAATCTCGTACCATTGCACTCGTGACCATTCACTATTTGTATAATATGTTAGCAAAAACAAAAAATATGCAAAACAAATCAAAAAGGAAATAGCCGCGGCCACTGACTTTCAGATTTGTTTTAGTAAAAAATTTACAAGGCAAAAAACGTTTTGCAAAAGTCAGACTTTTCGCTACGAAAGGAAATGTGTTAAACACAGTTTCTATGTAAATGCATGAAAATAAAATCCCTGATCGTAAATTCTATTATTCACATTTAGAGTTGCTAGAGTTGCTTATTTGCTACATCAAAACTTTTAAATGATGTTGGATTACCGCGAATTAGATTTTGATTTCTTTAGAAAACTGATGTAGTCAGGCCACCTCGTGAAGGTGATCCCATCAAGAATATCTTTGGATTTAACATTTTGATAATACTACTTTGTAATTAATATGTAATTCATTTCACGTTGAAATGTTTCCTGGGGCAGTCTTCTCAGTTGAGCTTCCCTTTTGAAGATGGTTCCCTAAATCTCAATTATTTTGTTGTAATAGAGTTTCCTCTGTTCGTGTGCATTGACTTAATAGATGTAATGCTTTAAGTGTGTTTGTACGTATGAACTGATTATTCACATTGCTGTGCATAATAGACTTAAGTACATTTCATTACGTTGCATTGATAAAGAATTGCAGAAATAGAAAAAGTTTAGTGAGCTGAACCAAAGAATTCTGTAAATATTCTTTTCACATGCAAAATCTGTTCATTAATCAATGGAACACAAGAAAAACACTTATGAAAAAATATCATTCCTGATTGATCATCACTCCGACACATTCTTTGATGTCACTTGATAAAAGAAGGGTAAAAAGACAGGTAAATGGAAGACTGGTTAAGTGATCACATCATGACCTCATGTAGTTCTTTTAGAAAAAAAAAACACATTATCATTGCTTTGTGAATTCACGTAAAACTTTACAGATCTATTACTTTCAAGTTTGATGCACTTTAATAGATTGTATATGTCATTATTCCAATTTGACTCAGTAAATGAACATTAACAAAGACTGTGTTCTTTTTTTCACTTCAGTGACAGACCAATTTATCATGAATCAAGGACTTATTACCGTAATGTGATGAGTTTTTGGCTTCGAGTTTCAGATTATGATGAAACCGATGTGCCACAAATTTGCCTGCAACAAACTGAAAACAGGAACACTAAAATGCAGTACCATGCTCCTTATGTACATATACTGTATCGAGAATTAACAAAATTGAATGCATTTCATGACAAAGATTACTATAATAAGAGGAAAGGCACAGACATGCCAACCGAGCAATATCCTAGATGGGAAGATCTCATCAAGACGATTCATCTGTTGTCTCGCATGATGCCTTTGTAAATTTCATAGGCGATCATTGCAGAGTGCAACTGGTACAGACTTGAAAATGGATCCAAAAGAATACCAATCACTTTCCCTGTAGTTTTCCCGAAGAACATGATTTGAATCACCCACTGTTCTTCCGTGAAGCTACTGATTGCCCATTCCATCCAATTGATAACAATGATGTAAATGAGGCAATAAAGATTCCACTTGGTTCTCCGAAGATTCGCTCGGGAGTATTGTTGGATGTTAAGCAGAAAAGCAGTCGTTAGCCAGATGGCAATAGTAATGACGAGAGAGTAGACGATTGCGGAGATGGATAACATTATATTGTCATACGAGAGCGAACCACCTCTGACGAGGACGCCCAGAGCTGCAGATGAGCGAAAAAAGTTCTGACTGAATATCCCGCAGGTGCAGAGCAGAAGAAGGACATCGTGACCCTTGAATTTCCTTTCGGGAAATCCTCTTAATAAAACAGTCAGAGTAAGGGTGTTCCTGTATGTGTTTGACTCCTTAACAAGGAGAAGAAGCAGAGGGACAAGGAAGGCAATCTCGATGCTCCAGACAACTGTATCCTCTTTATAACGGGAGGAAAAGAAGTTAGGTACTTCGATGAAGGTAATGCTCAATACGAAGTACAGAATTCCAAGACTTAGGGTGATTGTCCAGGCCCTGTATACATGAGTCAGAACTTCAGGAGATGACCACCCTAGGAGACGTTGCGATTCATCCGCAGTAAAAAGTTGACTTGGCCGAAACATGTGATTAAAGTAGGAACTACAAGTTGTTCCCAAAGCTCGCAGTCGCGATGAAAGACTCTGCCTCTGCCATTCTTGGTGTGGACAATCCGTGTCATCCAGTTTCAGCGCAGACTTTGGAATAAGGGCATTCCACATCTGTAGACATAATGCGATGGCAATTATAGTACCCTCTGTGTATACTGGTAACATCGTCGATTTTCCGAAGTCATATAATGTCCTAATAGTGCTATTTAAGAGGCATGGTTGTTCGTAAGAAACATTCATGAGCGGATGCAGTGGCAACATGATATGTGGCAAGATGATCTGTACACAGTATATCCATAGTCCAGCAGATACGAATGTAGCGACCATGACACATTTTGTGTTTGTTGCTACAAGTACAGCGTCGTGATAGCTTGCAAAGAACAACATTGCCACGGGTACTAACAGTAAGCGAGCAATACCAACGACTCCATCGCTTACAAGAGAGTTTGTAGTCTCACATGCAAATTTCCCTGCAATATTACATAGGATACCAACAACCGCCCAGATGCCAAATACGTTGAACAAATTCAGCATAGAACGGTTAGCGCTGAAAGTGGATTGTTCAACAAGGAAATCTTCGTTTCTGATTGAATCGAATCGCCCTTTGTGAGTGGATGAAGCAAAGGAATTTCTACGTGGAAAATATCTCTCCCTTCGAGAACTGTCATTTGAAGAATGCTCGTCACCTATTGGCACGTATGGAGCGTGAAACATCGAAAAATTGTCGTATGGACCGCAAAGAGCAGGGTCCATTTGGTGAGGTCCATGAGAAGACGATGGTATCGCGGACGACGACGGAGATGGTCCGGGCCTCTGTAGTGTTGTAAATCTACTCCTGCACTGGGCTGCGATGAACGTGCTGCTCTTTGGTTGCAGACCAGTTAGTCGGGCACAGTGCTGGCAGCGCATCGGCCATAGAATACGTCCTTCTAGGTGCAGTTTCTTTCGATGGCATAAGAGATAAAAACTTAACGCAAAGACTACGAATGATAATATCCCAGTGCACACACTCCTGAAAAATGTGATTGACAATGAAATGCCATCCACCCGAAGAGGAATGATTGATAGGAAGGCAAAGCAAAACCCTGTACCACCGAGTAAACAAATTAACAATGTAGCATTATAATTGCGTGACGAAATGCAAATTGATTGACTGTTCTGCATGTTGATCTTTTCATATGATTTCAGTTCAGTCTTGCAGAGCAGTTTTATAGATGTCAGATATATCCTTGAATATCGCTTATGCTGCACAAATCATCTCAATAGCAACACCACAATACTCAAACGTAATGTTTTATCTAACACTCCTCAATGTAGCATATTGCAATCGCGTGATGACATGCCAAATGAACGCTTGTTTGGCTGGTGTTCTATTCATATGATTTCAGTTTCGTCTTACCAAACAGTTCTCATTTGTGTCAGATGAATCGGTGGGTATTGCCTATGCTGCGCAAATCGTCTCTTTAGCATCATCTCGATGCTTCCTTCAAATGAAGGAAGCATACAGCCCAAGAAATCAAATGATCTTACATGGTCCCTGGACCAAAAGCACGTGATGTATCAAGTCGAAACTATTATCGCTGGTTGAGATGTCAGGACGTGCGTCAGTGTATTGCGCTTTAATATCAAAGTGATGCCATCAGAGACGATTTGTGAAGGATAAGCGATACCCAACGATTTATCTGACACCAATAACAACTGCTTGGTAAGGCTAAACTGAAATCATATCAAAAAAGAAATCATGGCCAGCAATCAATCATTTGGCGTTTCGGCACGCAGCTACAATGCAACATTGTTAATTTGTTTATTCGGCAGCACCGGATTTTGTTTTGCCTTCCTACCTATTATTCCCCTTCGGGTGCATGGGAAGCCCACTGCATCGGAAATTGCGTTAATTTTCAGGATGGTGTGCACTGAGGCGTTTTCATTCACAGCCTTTGCATTAAGTGTGTATCTCTTACGCCATCGAAAGAAATTGCACCGAGAAGGACGTGTCCTATGGCCGATGCGCTGCCAGCACTGTGCCCGACTCACGGGTCTACGACCGAAGTACAGCACATTTACGGCAGCCCATTACGTAAGTAGATTTACAACACTGCAGAGGTCCGGACCATCTCCGTCGTCGTCCGCGATACCATCGTCTCCACATGGACCGAACCTCATGTCGGCGCCGGACGCTCCATACGCCCCAGATAGTGACGAGCATTCGTCCTATGGAAGCTCTCATGGGGAGAGCTATTTTCCTCGCAGAAATGCATATGCCTCATCCACCCATGTACGGCAATACGATGCCATTAATAACGAAGCTTCCCTGGTTGAACAATCCACCTTCAGCGCTAACCGCTCTATGGTGAATTTATTCAACGTATTTGGCGTCTGGGCGATCGTTGGTATCTTTTGTGTTATCACAGGGAGGTTTGCATGTGAGAATCCAAATTTTCTTCTGTTAGTAAGCGGTGAATTCGTTGATTTTACTCACTTAATGGTAGTACCCGTGGAAATGTTGTTCTTTGCAAGTTACCACGATGCTGTGTTTGCAGCAACAACCGCGACATGTGTCGTGGTCGCTTCATTTGTGTCTGGCGGACTGTGGATATACTGTGTGCAGGTCATCTTGCCGCTACAGCCGTTCATGAATGTTTCTGACGAGCAACCGTGCCTCTTAAATGGCACAATTAGGACATTATACGACTTCGGAAAATCGACAATGACACCAGTATACACGGAGGGAACCATTATTGCTATTGCATTGTATCTGCAGATGTGGAATGCTCTGATTCCAAAGTCTGCATTGAAACTGGATGATACCGATCCTCATCAGCACCAAGAATGGCAGGAAGACAGTCTTTTATCGCGACTGGGAGCTGTGCTTAAAACTTGTAGGTCATGTTTTAATCACATGTTCCGGCCACATGAAATGTTTGTTTCGGATGAATCGCAATGGTTGCTCACCCCGTGGTCTCTCGAAACTCTGACTCATGTATACAGGGCCTGGACAATTACCGTTATCCTCGGAATCTCGTACTTCGCAGTGACCATTATATTTATCGTGATGCCTAGTATCTTGAAGCCCTTAAATAAGGATACAGTTGTCTGGAGCATCGAGATTGCCTTCCTTGCCCCCCTGCTTCTTCTCCTAGTAAAGGAGTCAAACACTAACAGGAATGCCCTTTCTCCGACTGTTGTCACCAGAGGATTTCCCGAAAGAAAATTCAAAGGTCACGATGTCCTTCTTCTCCTCTGCACCTGCGGGATATTCAGTCAGAGCTTTTTTCGTTCTTTTGCAGCTCTGGGAGTCCTCGTCCAAGGTGGTGTGCTCTCTAGTGGCAAGATAATGTTATCCGTCTCCGCAATCATCTACTCTATCGTTATCACGATTGTCATCTGGCTAACGACGGCATTTCTGCTTAACATCCAACAATACTCCCGAGCGAATCTTCGGAGAACCAAGTGGAATCTTTATTGCCTCATTTACATCATTGTTATCAATGGGATGGAATGGGCAATCAGTAGCTTCACGGAAGAACACTGGGTGATTCAAATCATGTTCTTCGGGAAAACTACAGGACATGTGATGGGTGTTCTTTTGGAGCCATTTTCAAGTCTGTACCAGTTGCATTCTGCGATGATCGCATATGAAATTTACAAAGGTATCATGCGAGACAATAAATAATCCTGCATGTACAGTTTGATAATGACATTAGTCCATCGATTTCATTGGTCGGCTGGCCTTTGCCTTGTCCTTGTCTTTGCTATAATCTATATCTGTGTGATTACTTCCATTGGATTCTTGTAATTTTGAATGTAAATATACGCATACTTTTGTATCTGCAAATGTCTATGTATACTATGAATGTAATGTATACTACATAAAGAGCAGGGTAGAATTGTCGTGTTGCTGATCTCAATAAACAAAATTTGATTACACATCAGATCTCCTATAAAGATTAAGGTTAATCTATTAATCTTCATAATCTCTGACTTGCACACGAAAACCATTAGAGTCTGCATGTCAATGTAAAGATCTGAATGGTTTGAATGGTAAGAAGTCCTCAATATCATACATTTGCCTGTTGCTTTACTAAACAACAACAACAACAAAATCACTCCTTGTTGACGTTGAATTGATTCAATCAAATAAATATATAAAAAGCAACAAAAGTGTGCGAGTTCGTCAAACTTTGACATGGAAAAGGAAAGTTATGGATTTGCAACATTTCACACCCATGGCAGAAACAATGATTACGGTGAATATAGAAGAATTACAAAGCTCACGATTCTATAGCTGAAACCTCTCACCAACCAACCCACAGATCTGCATTTGATAATCTTCTTCCTTGTTTAATAAAGTGCGTTTGTGAGTAATAATAAATCATGGTGCTTTTCTATGTGAAATTTACTGAGTTTTACACGTAAAACAAATATATGTATATTCAGTTCAGTTAAATTCATCTTTATCTCTGCAATCCCTTATCAATACAATTTAACAAAATCTAAACGAAGTGTTGGCATCTACGGATGCAATTAATTTCATCCGTCAGGCAGTGTTAATCCACCTCCCATTGTTAAAAGTGTTGATGCAATCATTATTTTCTGCCAAGAAGGCCTGACTTGATTAGCTCCCTATGAAAATAGAATACTTAATACTTTGTCCAAGGCAATCCAGAATCAATTAGAATTTTGTCGTACCACATAAACAACCCTTGAAAGCAACTCATGTACGTATGGGAATCCGCCTAACTAAAAAAAAAAAAAAAATGGTTTTCATGCATCTTACATTTAGTGTGAAAACTCATTTTTGTTTAATATGGTTTATAGCTTTATTATACCCCCCCCCCCCAAAAAAAAAAAAGGGGGGGATATCACAACTCTCATCAATTTCAAAAGGTTCCGTTCTCTCCTTCTTCCCGTCTAAGCTGGAGGGGGAAGGAGAAGGGGTTCTGGGTCAGCCACGCTATATCCCCACAAATGTACCGTATGCCCCCCCCCCCCCCCTTCAAAAAAAAAAAAAATACAACGGGACCCTCCGCAATGATAACTTTCGATTTGCTTCAGTTGTCAAAGGGAAATGAGGGGTTTTGTAGAGCATGTCAGGGATCTCTTCCCTCCAAGTTCTGTCTTTGTGTTTACACATTAATATGCAGTTCCAAGAGCAATGTGCTAAACTTGGAAGAATCAGACTCATGACATGCTTTACAATAATCCACATTTCTCTGTGACCGCTCAACAAAATTGAATGGGGTTTCCTGCAAAATAGAGCTGAGATGTTATATTTTAAGACCCTGAAGTACAGTGTAGCATTTGGACAGTTTATTCATATTGGGTGTTATCAATACGAAAATCCGATTATATTTTTTTTTTTTTGGGGGGGGGGGACATACTGTATAATAGTCCAAGGGATGAGGAAGAAAATTTTAATTGTTCCTTTGCTGGACAAGGCTTCCAACTCGATATCTCTTGAACAGTTGTTGAACAGAGCAGTGGTAATACCTGACGGAGATGTTAACAAACGTGATACTAAACTGTCAAGCAGACTATTAATCACAAAAGAGACGGTTAAACCCGGGGGTTAAACACTGAGTAATATACCAGGGCTCTGATTTCGAATGCCATCTCACATTAGGACTCTAGGAAAGATGGTGACAGACATTGTATCTCTCTTTTTTTATTTGTTTGTAAACATGTAATATCAACAACAGTCTGTATTTCACTTGTACTTTTTCTGATTACACAAATAACTTACTTACAAGATTACGTTTCGTGTCCTTTTCCTGTGTCATTGTCGTTTTGTCATGCCAAACGTGAACATATTGATATATGTATATGAAAACCAACATTTGAATATAGATTACAGTGATAGAACAAGAAATGCTTCTTGATTATCAAAAAAAAAAAAAAAGGATACATCGGTTCAAAAGATGTGTTCGTGTCTGTTGGCCCATACATGAGTTTCTTTCCCAAAAGTAGTCTTCTCTCAGTATTACCATTTTACCATTTGAAGTAGATTACAAAATACAAATGTATGACAAAATTATACCTACCATGTGTATGGAAATATTTTCCCGATGAGACATTTCGTGAACTTTTGTGTGACACTATTACAGATAAAAAGAGCCCATGGACTGATCAATTCTCGTGCATAGTTGCAAAGTGATTCAACAATATCATATCAGTATTCAAGATTGTTTATTACATCCACCAAGGAAGGACGAGGTTAAGTGATCATCGGCGTTGGTTAATCTGTTTGCAAAATAACTCAAAAAATTGCGCATGGATTAGAACGAAACTTGCATAAAAAGTCGATATTGACACAAGAAATACCTCATTCAGTTTTTGTAGAAATCCAGAGTTTTTATGGATTTTTGAAGGATTTTTCATCTTATGGCATATAAAGTCAACGAACTTGGAGTTCAAGCTGTGCCTGCTTGAGGTGCTGTGCGCACTAAAGCGCGTCCTCTGCTCGGGCAAGGCGCCATGCAATGATATCAACAAAAGGCTTCTATTTGGGGAAATTGTATGGGTGGAAATGACTTGCTGGCTTGGCGGAGGTCTGTGCTCTCCGAGTGCTTTTCTAGTTTATCTTATTTTCTACCCGGCGAAACTCATTTCCGATAGCTGGCTGATACCAGTGACGACTCCACCTTATACCCAACCCCCATACATGTTGAAATGATCCACTTGCAAAAAAAAAAAAAAAAGATAATTATAACAATGAAATGATAATAGTAATAATGATGAAATAAAGCAATCTGAAGGCAGAACTCATTTGCAGTTGCATAACGAGGGCCTTTCCCTTTAAAGTTGGACGCTGCCATGATATGAAATACCGATTTCATTTTTGCGCTCACGTAATCGAGTTTTAGAGATATTCTCACATTACAATCTCACGCCTTCATTGTTTTGTTGTACTTCTTTAGGTTATTAACTCGGCCCATGTCATAGCATCCTGCATGCACTAATTCTATCAGTATCGTATTTCTTATGTAACGAGGCAATTACAAACTAAATTATTCATCAAGAGACATTAGACAAAGGGATACGTGAATAAAAAGAAACATCACACGCCTTTTGCTTTCATCTTTGCATTTCAAATAACCTACATGAATGCGTCATTTAATTAAGTCTACGAAGAGCTATAAACTGTAACTTAAGTTGTAAGCGCAATAGTGATATAATGTCCTTACAAAGAACAAATGCATCAAGAGATAGTTTTGAGTGTTGTGCAGTGCGTCTTAATTGATAGTGTATTATGAAAGTTATAATACAATATCACTCGAGCCTGCACTGCATTACACTCATGCCATCTCTTGACGCATTTGTTCTTATATCTCTCAATTGCCTTGAAGTCTCGTATCTAGGCTTGATTCGTGTCGAGGTTCATCTTACGGAAGTTGATTAATTTGTGGCTATGTGTTGCTGCAAATTTTACTGGCTAAATGAGCCGGACCACAATAGGCCCTACCTAGTCTTCCCATCCTACCGACTACAACCTTAAAGTTCACTTTCATATACATGTGGATTAAGTGAATGCAGCAATATTATTAGAACACATTAGTGAAAGTTTGGGGAAAATCGGACAATCCGTTCAAAGTTATGAATTTTCAAATTATCTGTGCAGTCACTGCTGGATGAGAAGAATACTACAGTGTATGATGTCGCATGCGTACAACGATATAAGGAAAATATAAAGAGAATGTCACAAAATTTGATTTTTTTTTGGGAAAAAAGTGCACATTTTCTTAACCTTTCACTGATGTATGTTAAGGGTAATATTATTCCTCCTGCCTTCTGAAAGAGGCAAATCAAACGTTCTTTTATCATACGAGAAAAGTGAAAATATGTTGAATTTTCTTTATGCTTTCTTTATATCGTTGTACACATGTGACATCACAACCTGTACTAGTCTTCTCACCCTGCAGTACCTGAGCAGAAACTTAAAAAATTCATAACTTTTGAACTCTAACTGATGTGTTCTACTAATATTGCTGCATTTACTCAATCCATGTGTCTATGAAGGTGGACTTGTCCTTGAATACAGTGATACAATAGGCCTACCTTTAGTACCGCTGAACGTCTACGTTATGGCTCTGAACTTTGCAGCTTTTCTAAACTAATAGAGAAATTCAAAATGCACTGGCCATGTTGTCAATTATATCCCATGAACACGTGATAACAAATCGTAGTAAGCTAGATTCTAATTGCTCTGCGACTTTGCTTATAATAATTTGGAACTGGCTCGACACTATTAACGGTGGCCCGGTGGACCGGGGCCACCAAAAAAAGTCGGATGGTTGCCTTTACTATTGGAAATGGACAGCGGAAACAGTCGACTCTGTAAGACGCTAAATGTCGGATGTTTGCTTTTAATTTTGGAAATGAATAACGGTAATATTCGACTCCGTATGATACTAAAATAAATGTCGGATGTTTTCTTATACTTTTGGGTTTAAATAACGGTAAGATTCAGCTCCGTGCTGTGCTAAAATTAATGTCAGACATTTGATTTTGCGTCCGGAAATGGATAACAATAATATTCGACTACGTACGATGATGAACGATGATGAAATAAATATCGCATGTTTGCTTTGACGTTCAGAAATGACTGCTAATAATTTACAACTCCGTATGATGATAAAATAAATGCCGGATATTTGCTTTTACGTTCGAAAGTAAATAGCAATAACATTCAGCTCCGAAAGATACTATGATATTAATGTCGAATATTTGCTTTGACCGTCGGAAATGAATAACAATGATATTCAACTCCGCATTGTACGATGATAGAATAAATGCCTGATATTTGCTTTCAAGCCCTGGACTTGCGGAAAGATATGATAATGTATGTTCGCCACTTTTTTTTTTTCATGATTCATTCTAGAATTTCAGGAGTCTGATAGCCATCGGATCTCATTACGATGTTTTTGTATTGTTTACAGACAAGTATGGCAAACATAAGAGCAAGCCTTCATAGAAGATGAATTACCCCGGTGGCATCATTGAACGACAATTCAGGTTCAATGGGCAATCGTCGGGACCACTCGCGACGTTAGAAAAAAAATAAAAACCTCAGTATCGAGCGGCGATTTAAGTTGAATGAGCAATCGTCGGGACGATTTGCGACGTTTGAAACTCATACCAAACGGTGATTTAGGTTTAATGGGCAAGCCTATAGGGACGATGTGCGACGCTTTAGCAATTACCAAACGAATATGTGACCAGTGATTCAAGTTGAATGGACAATCGTCGGGACGATAAGTGCGACGTTTGAACAATTATGGATTAACAAACTCGCCACGGAACGGTGATTTAAATTCAATGGTCAATCGTCGGGACGATGTGCGACGCGAAGCCATCACTAAATCCCTTCACAAAACAGTGAGTCAAGTTGAATACGCAATCGTCGGGGACGATATGCGACGTTTGAACAATCATTGAAACGCCTCGCCGATCAACAAAAGATCTCCTTAATTGATTAACCGCGACGAAAAGAGACGTCTTCGTTCCGACTCGTCGGGACCATCTATTGTTGACTTTTTTAATGAGCGAAAAAGAGCGCAGTAATGAGCACATTAGGCCAAAAATTTAGATCGTTGGGGACGATTGGCGACGATCTTTTGTCTCATATCGTCGCGACGAAGATATCTCTCTAACATAGTTTTTCTCTTGTGCCTTACAAAGATATAAACAAAGATCAAGTTTAGATATCCTATTGTTTGCATCCGAAATACACATTATCCAATACATGGAAATGTCGGTATAATGCGCTTAAGCCTTTGAGTGCTTTGAGTACAATTTGTTATAGAAAACCCCATAGCATTGTATGGGGTCCAAGATCCCTATGGCACAACCAGCGCTTGAATAGCGATACATAACTGCCGTCACTATTACAATCGCCAATAGTAATGTCATAAGAGTGAAGCAATTCTGTTCTGCACATGTTCATTGTTTTCAAACTCAGAAATACCATGATATTATAAACATAATACAAAATACAACGGGGTCATCCTATGAGCTTGACACCCACGAGTCACAGTCGTGCATAAACACTGAGAAAAAAAAAGACAAAATAAACACAACGCAAGTAAGGCCTACAAGATCGACACTATAGGCGAAAGAGGCCAACAAGTTCGAGATGGAATGTCGAGCTGGTCGGCCTTTTTTTACCTAGTGTCAAGCTCATGGGCGTTGTTTAATAGTCTTTAACCAACGCTGCCTGGATGTTTATCTCCTTTGTGTCTGAATTGAGGCTAATCGCGATACGACAACTATCACATCCGGGGAGGCCCAGACCGCCACTGCTGACGCAGCTCTCGCCGTAGATCACTGTTGCAAACGCCATCACTCAGTTGGGCACACTTAGTTTACATTCGAGGCAGCGGAAGCCTTATCCAAGCCTGGTGGCTTGCTCGTGAACCGCATAACTCGTGGACGTATTTTAGTTGATGTCTAGCTCGTGGGCTGTCCGACTAGTGGGCGATGTGCCTCGTGGCCTGTATGACTCGAGAGGGTGGAGGTCGTGATGTGCACCCAATTAAATCAACGTTGCCTGAGTCAATGCTAGCACGGAATATGATATACACGATACACGATATAAATGAAGATGAAACTACATCAAGATATGAGTGGGTTTGAAGTTTGATCATAAAATTGACTGCACACAAGCTGTGATCTCATGTCAAAACCTTCGTTATTGTTATATAGCTTATGTACAGGAGATGTCTACACATTTAAGAGAGGAAATGTCACGGTTCCATAATGATTGCTATTGTAGATGCGAAACTTTATCACAATGCATCTACATAAAATGTACTGGCGTTATTGATCGTAACAGATCAGGGTAAAAAACGATACTCGTACAATAGTATACAAATGATGCACAGGATAGAGTGCGTTAGTGTAGGCGTAGTGCACTCGAGGGTATTTACAATTGTGAAACATGCACGAGGCGAAGCCGAGTGCATGTTGCACTACATTGTAAATACCCGAGAGTGAGCTGCGTCTCCACTAACGCCACGAAATAATCCTGTGCATCATTTGTTTTATAAAATGGGTCGAAAACTAACAACATTTTTCACGTACCTTTGTGGATCAAGATGTCCGAAGATGTTCGTTCCAAACACGTCGCACTCGGAAATCCCGCACATATAAGTACTGTACGTAGAAGAGTATACGTACGCCACACATGTTATGCACACAAGAAAGGCCGGCCGGCAGCCCGAACTAGAAGTTGTTTACAGGATTGACAGCGCGTATAGTAGCGCGCGACGCACTTGTAACAACTGATTGAGTGCGCACTGCTAGTGCAAACATTGTGACGTACGTCGGCCGTGGATCCGGATGTTAGTGAGAAATTAATACAAGCACACGTGACTCATTTCAGCGCTTCCAATTGGCTACATTCTTGAACCCATTTTATAATACGATAATGTAGAAGTCGTAGTCGCAGCCTATCATAAGCATGTAACCAAATGCACAGTTTAAACAAGGATATAGATGGATAGAGCGATCCAGACAATTAATTTTTCATGCACTTTTTCATGCACTTTTTTTTTTTTTACTGTAGACAGATAGGGATTGTATGCTGCTCCATCTACGAGAGTAAGTTTAGGAATAGAGGGGCTCAATTTAATCCGTTGACAAATCAGGAACCAGCACAATTAGGCAGGGTGAAAAAAAAAAAACTGTCATGAATAGGCCTTTCGTTAGAAGCATTTAGCGAAAAAAGAATAGCAGAGAGGGAAGCAGACGAGTATTAAGCGCTAATAGCTAAAAGCTACTCGAGAATTTATTGTAAAAACGAAGTGCCACCAATCGACTGCGAAGAGGCAAGAGAACATGCATCGAAAGTTTTTTTGAGGAACGTTGCAAAAACAACAAGAAAGTGTACCTGGACTTTAAACGCCAAATGGCAAATTTCTTTCATTCTGAGCAAATAACGTTTATTGTAAAAATAACTCTACTCCGTCCTGCAAGCCAAGTAAGCATGGAGGCATATTCCTGATTTCTGGACATCATAAACTATTCGTTTATGTCATTATGCGCCGTGAGCACAAACCGCTGGTTTGATCATAAGGAAATCTAAACTGGCTCACGAGGAGGATGTCTCAGAATATTGTACGGCACGTACAGGTTTTCGAAATAATCCAGGCATCAAGAATAACTCTTCATTTCATAAAGACGTGTTCCAAGGAGACCCTCTCTTTCCTATATTTCAACTCTTCTTTAACCCGCTATTACTGAAGCACTGATACACGGTTACAAGAGTGAATATCGATACGGCTATCCTTCGAACGGAACTCGTTACATCTGTGTACCACTCGCAGATGACTTTCGATATCCAATGTCTGGTCAGGATCTGCATCATCGACCGAAAACGGTATCATATCAAATGATTTTGATAATGGAAGTATAATTATCATGATTACGTAGATCACATTGATTTATGGGAAAGGCATTACTTAATACAACAGCGAATTCTCTAACTGCACATGCCATTCTTTTGTAATCTGCCACTTTAATCGTTTGTTTTACTCTTTCAAACGCAACATGTCCGAAATCTCAGGGGGAAAAAAAAAAGGTCATGATATGAAATTGTATAAGTAGAAAATATTAAGCCGTTGTGAGGCAGGGAAAGAAATTCCGAAAAAGGACGGGGGTCTGGGAGCCCTCTCTTTTCTTCAGCCATTTAGTTCCAAAGATAGATTCTGCTTTTTGCCTGGAAAACTCTAGCAGCATTGAATAGTTGAAGTAGATATTCTCGATAAACCATGAACAAAGTTATCAGGTCCAAGTCACTTATACTGGATTCTGTATTACTTTATCAGACGTTTTGTTCCTTTAAAGAAAAATCCGGTCGATTTACGAAGAGCTTAGCGATTTCATTTTCTGTTCTTCGATATATCTCAAGTTGAATGTCTAATCAATGCCATGAAAAGTGTGTACTGTGTTCTGAAGTAATGCTAGCAATATTATAACACGTATTACTGTTTTTATTTTAGAAACTAATTCATAATTATCATTGTCGTTATCTTTGTCAATTTCTAAAATATATAAGACAGTATGTAATGACCATGAAAACGTTTTATGATGTAATAGTTTTACACGTCCAACCCAAATCTTAGATCGTTGACTGAAAAGTATAAAAAGTTTGCAGTATTCTGTTCAGTTCAGTTTAATTTCATTTCTGCACTTTTCCACGGAGACCATACATGAAAACATCAGCAACAAAAAGATTATGTAACAAACTGCTTCGCTGGACTTAAGCGTAGGAAAACATATTTGGTAGTCATAGGATTAATGACGGGTTTGTTTGTTTGTCTTAATTTTTGTCCCAAGAGTTGTAGGAGGAGCTAGTGAAAAGATTTGAATCCCATCATATTCTGATTATCACGTGCCTTCCGAAGTTGAAACAGCAAAAGACAGAAACGAAATGATACCAAAAGGATATCATACGAATAAATTAAACTTGCATTACTGAGGAGTTAGCACTTTACTTTATCATGTTCGATTGAAGGTTAAATTGCAATCAAAAGAAAGAAATAAAGTATTCTACTCGTCAAGCATATATCGGTTCACGTGCTTAGCAATTCGAATTTACCTGCTTTGCAAGTGGCTCCGCGAGGAGTGTAAATGTACGAAAGGAAATATTTGGATCAGTAACCAAAAGCAAAAAAGCAACAACAGGTCATGATTAGGCTCTGAAAATGAGACATTAAAACGCACATCGTATTCCATCTGTAAAACCAAACCCGCTTGGAATCTTACGCTCACACCTTGGAAATTTCATTGCTGAACACAAAGAACGGGGTCCTTTAGGGAGCCCTTAGCACGGGACACCACATTGTGTAGGTAATAATTCAGAAGTGATAGATTTGTAGCATATAAATTGCTCTTTGCTTTAAGTCATCTTTAAACTATTCTCTCGGATATCTCCGAATCCATAAAATTGCTCTTTGTGTATTAGGAAGGTGTAGTCAACAATGTTGTACGCCTTGTTTAGGTCAATGAACACACAGCATTTGACACTATAGTACGATTGGCTTGATCCGATATATCTGTGGATTTTGTTTAATATTGGTTTGGCTCAATACCTAATTTAGCACAAAAAAAAAATCATATATTCACTTACAGATAGGTCTTTCTATAACTTATCAGTTTGAAACAAGAGAGGATTCTTTTTTTGTGTGTTTACTGGAACAGCTTTTGAGATTTTGCTTGCGTTTGGAAATAGTATGTCAGTTGTGAGTCTAATGATTATGTTCAAATATGTAATGGAAGTGCAGAAATGTTAACAACAATGTAATTCCGTCATGACCTATTCAGTTGTTTAATATCTAGGAATCTGCAAGTCAGGGTTTTTACTATGATATCTTGATTTATGAAATAATGAATTGTCATATCCCATTATTAAATATTCAGCAAAATCTTTTTTGTGACTATTTGTGACCCTGCGCCACAAAACTAACAAAAGTCCCCAGACAGGAATTTTTAGTTAAGCGCAGATTGCGAAAGAGCCGACTCTTAGCTTTAAAATGATGTATAACTCAATTGAAATGGACTCCCATACCCTACCTTAAAACTGGAAAGAAGGCACACACTCTGGAAAAGTGTGAACCGAGAAAAAAGGCTCTGAAGTACACGGTCTATTCAATATTCAAACACTTAATCTTTACCAAGCCGTGCTCGCTGTGCCATGAAAGGGACGAAACAAAGGATGTAAACCACTGGAGCAGCAACAATGAAGGGATCATTAGATTAAGCTGAAATTAAGCATGTTCCATTGGCACAGTTTGCCCATGATAACTGCTAACTTTCAAAGCAGTAGCGTTATCCTTTCAAAAGTGAGACTTGAAAGTGAAGAGTGTGCAAAGGATTTCAAGACATGAAAAACGGCCTCTAAGTTATACCTGATCATTCTACTCTTCCCCAAAAAATGGGTAGTGGAAAAAACATTAAAAACACACTTTCCCATTCATGTTAAGATTCCAAACTGAAGAATAATGGAGAAGAAGGATAGCTCTTTAAGAAAATATGAAAAACTCAAGATTGACTTGGTTGAACTATTTCACCTTTTTTGAGTCCTCACGTAAAATCAAGGGGTGCGACTTTTTATTTGTTTTGTGGTGCACGGTCACATTCACGACCTACATAAGAAAAGATTCCTAAAACAGTGTGCTACCACTTCAGGATTTATGAAATACTGGTACTTTCTTTTGTTTACCGATGACCTCATTGACAACAGTCGGCCGACATATGAATTGGCATTTTCAAATGTTTCTATAATGCACTCTGCGGGAAAGTCTAATGATTTAAGTCTGTCCATTTCAATTTCGGAAATATATGCCTATCTACGTTAGTTGATTGATTTGTTAGTTAATATGATGTCGCAGAATATATTCAGTTAACGTATTTATCTTAAATGAACAAAATGCTTTCCATTTCTTAAATACGGAATTTTAACTATGCTTTTACTTGACTTCTTAATATCAAGAATATGCTAGTCTGAAAAAAAATATATATATATATATCAAAGAACGTGTCATAGATCTGTCATTGCTGAAAAGCTGTGAGACGCCATTTGTTTCTGTATTCACTATTTAGTGGTCTGGTGGTCTGAGTCGATATCACCTCCAGTAGTACATTGATTTTAAAGGTCCTGTTTACCTATGGGAGCACTCATTACAAAAAGAAAATGTTTAAGATATCACTTGTGATGCATATGTGTAGGTCAGTTGTATCCAAAAGCATCCTTCCATATACAAATTTCATAATAAAGC
The DNA here is from genome assembly GCA_033980235.1 of Diadema setosum. Taxonomy (NCBI): domain Eukaryota; kingdom Metazoa; phylum Echinodermata; class Echinoidea; order Diadematoida; family Diadematidae; genus Diadema; species Diadema setosum. The sequence continues at coordinate 14,874,213 of CM067078.1, forward strand.
CTAAAATATAAAGAGATATCACTATATTTCTCACTAAATCATAACTGTAGATAGTTCAGTCTATAAACATTTTTATTATTAGTATTGTGCCCACTTTGTATATTTGACAATACTTAAGATTGATTACGCTGATTCAATTTTTTGCATCAGTTGATTCTATCCCTACTTCACCTTCAAGGAGTATTTTGAAGCACAAAAAGTGGATTTTTGTTTCATCTGCAAATGGTAAATTATGCACTAAATAAGCAACGTTACTGCTTCTCTGTTGTTGATTTGTTAATTTGTTGTTTCTAATCTACATTTTTCCCTATTTCAACAAATCCTGCAGTAGAACATCCTTCCAGATGTCCTCTTCTTTCAATAAATATTATCTCTTCCACACCCAAGACATGTGCTGATTTATTAAACATCTTTTTTTTTTTCCTTGACGGAAATTGTTTTAGCTGATAAACCATATTGATTTAAGTTAAGTGTTATACTGGTACAGAAACAGAGAGGAATTGAAGTGTTGTTGTTTTTTTTTAATACGCAAGGCTGAGACTACACTTTTGATGAACATGATATAACTAACTTGCACTTTTATAGTGCACTATCAAAATGAAATTACTGATAAAATTGCAACATTATTTTTTTCATGTGTCATTTTTTTTTATATAAGAAGGATTCCATATTTTCTGAGATATGCAAATTTCTTACCCAGTAATCGGTTTTTACTAAAACATGGCTGTAATACTCGCGTTTTCCCCTCTAGAAAAAAGTACATGAGTTTGGTCTCATTCCAAATTTTAGGGAAATAGTAAGAAAATGGGGTTGCCCTTCATATCTCTGAAAGAAATGCTAATATAACTGTATAATTTTCTAAGTTAAACATAATAGTAAATTCCTTAGAATCGATTTTCTATCTAATCTAAATTATCGTTCGTAATGATAAAGAAACTATTGAAATAAGTGTGTTTTTTAAACTTCTTCATTTTTTCCAACAAATATTGTTTTATATTTATAATGTTTCATCAATCCCGGAACTTTAAAGAAAAAAAATGTTTTTATTGTGACAATAATTCAGTTTGTGAATATTTAAATGTTATATCCTCTCACACTCCTCTCCTATTTATCACAAAACAAACAAGACGTACTAATCACTCCCTTTACTTTGATTGACGGTATATATATATATACATATGTATTGAAAGAAATTAGACTGAGGCGGACGTTGCTCTCGATCTTGAGTCTCCCTTTCAGTCAAGCTTTCGGCCATTGTGAAATTTTGTTGACATTTATTGCGTGATGACACGAAACATGATTACTGTTGAGCGTCATGAGTTGATTTGATCGGATATGAATGATATGTACAATACTGTATGATGGATTTGGGAATATGATTTTGTGATGTTTTGATATGATTATATTTGATTGTATATGCAAAGTAAGAGGTATTATGATTGAATGTTAATTATCGTATTTTTTTTTTTTTTTGGACAGAAGACGAACACACGTTGCTGTGATGCAGGACATCACGTCAAATGATATACGTCTCATGCAGCTAATTCATAGAATGTTATTGTTGTTTATATATCTGATTCAAGAGTTGATACATTTTGGCAGTGGTAAAAGTTATTATATTTCGGTAATATAAAAATATATATGATATGTTGATTTAGATAGTATTATATCAAACGGAGTTGTGTGTGTGTATACATTTTTTTTTAAATATGATTAGTGCCATTTTGATATTCTGTTCGGTGAACCATCATTCAATGAATGAAAGTCAAATTGACAACATGTACGGCTTTAAATCATGTTTTTCCTTTGGTGGAAATAAGAATGAAACTGTTGAATCTAAAACAAAGTTTAATCTTGGCGTCAATAAATTTTCATTTAATGTCTTTTGTCTATCTTCACTAGTTTTCAATTTACAGACTCTCTTATGATGGATAATACAGTAAAAGAAATGACATTTATCCCAATTTCAGACCAAGCTATTGTAGTGAACTTATATGTAGTACCAGTCCAATAGTACACCAACCCCATTCCAGTAGGCCATTTCTAGCTATCTTAACTGTATGCTACAATTCATCAACATTTGGAAAAATACCCGGTTGTGAATTACATAGTTATGCTATAATCTCCCCAACATTGGCTAACACTCACGCAAGTCTTTGCCAAAGTTGGACAAACGCAGGATTCAAAGAGGAAAATGGTTGATACAATGAGGGTCTGACAGGGCCCGACGGACAAAATGACGTTTGGCCAACCTCACGTTTCTGACATTGTGCAAATGTACACGCATGACGTTGGACCAACGTTGGACGAACGTAGCATTCAAACTGGAAAAGTATATAGTTGATGTAATGTTGGTCTAACAGTGCACCAGCATTGGACCAATGTCAGGCTTTCACTGTTGGGCCAATGTTGGTACGATTGTCAGAATGACGTCGGGACGACGACATATTTCTAACATTGTGCCAACATACAAACATTCAATATGGATTAGCATTGGACAACGGAGTATTCAAAGTGCAAATGTGGTTGATATGATGTATTTGACATTGTGCCAACGTCAGTCCAACGTCAGATTTTCACTGTTGGACCAGTGGTGGCCCAACGACCAAAATGACGTTGAGCCAACGTCATATTCTGACGTTGTGCCAACATACACGAATGACGTTTTACCAAAATTACGCCAACGCAGCATTCAAAGTGGTAACATGGTTGGTATAATGTCGGTTTGACATTGATCCAACGTCGGTCCAACGTCAGACTTTCACTGTTGTACCAGTGGTGGTCCGACGACCAAAATGACGTTGAACCAACGTCATATTCTGACTTTGTGCCAACATACACGCATGACGTTTTACCAATATTGGGCCAACGCGGCATTCTAAGTAGAAAATTGTTGATATAACGTTGGTCTGACATTGTACCATCACTGGACCAACGTCAGGCTTTCACTGTTTGGCCGATGTTGGCCAGATGGACAAAATGACGTCGGAGCGACGTAATATTTCGCACGTTGTGCCAACAGACACACTTTCAAATTGGATTGACATATTGGACAAATGCAGTACTCAGAGTGGAAATAATTGATATGATGTTGATTTGACATTGTGCCAACGTCAGTCCAAGGTCAGACTTTCACTGTTAGACCAGTGGTGGCCCGACGACCAAATTGACGTTGAGCCAACGTCATTCTATAATGTTTTGCCAACAAGCACGCCTGACGTTTGACCAATGTCAGTCCAATGTCAGGCTTTCACTGTTGGGCCAATGTTGGCCCGATGGCCAACATGACGTCGGAGCGACGTTATAATTGGAAAGTTGGGCCAACGTACACACTTTAAAATTGGTTTAGCATTGGACAAATGCAGTATTCAAAGTGGAAATATGGTTGGTATAATGTTGATTTGACATTGTGTCGACGTCCATTGTTTGCCCGATGGCCAAAATTACATCAGAGCGACGCAATATTTCGAATGTTGTGCCAACGTACACACTTTCAAGTTGGATTAATAGTGAACAAATGTAGCGTTCAATGTAGAAATACGGTTGATATGATGTTGATTTGACATTGTGACAACGTCAGTCCAACGTCAGACTTTCACTGTTGGACCAGTGGTGGCCCAACGACCAAAATGACGTTGAGCCAACGTCATATTATGATGTTGAGCCAACATAAACGCATGACGTTTGACCAACATAGGGCCAGCGCAATATTCAAAGTGGTAACATGGTTGGTATAATGTCGGTCTGACATTGAACCAACGTCGGTCCAACGCTACGCTTTCACTGTTGGGCCAATGTTGGCCCGATGGCCTAAATGACGTCTGAGCGACGTCATATTTCTAACGTTGGGCCAACATACACACATTAAAGTTGAATTAACATTGGACACACGCAGTATTTAAAGTGGAAATATGGTTGATATGATGTTGATTTGACATTCATGACGTTTTCCCAATATTAGACCAACATAGCATTCAAAGTGGTAACATGGTTGGTATTATGTCGGTCTGACATTGAACCAACGTTGTTCCAACGTCAGGCCTTTTCTGTTGTGCCAATGTTGGCCTCATGGCCAAAATGACGTCGAAGCGACCTCATAATATTTCGAACGTTGTGCTAACATACACATTTTCAAATTGGGTTAACATTGGACAAATGCAGTATTCGGAGTGGAAATATGATTGATGTAATGTTGATTTGACATTGTGCAAACGTCCGACTTTCACTGTTTGACCAATATTGGCCCGTCGACCAAAATGACGTTGAGCCAATGTCATATTCTGAAGGCCGTGTCACACCTTTCCGGGCAAGCCTTGCGTGCGACTTGCAAAGAGCATTTTTGACTACCCGGAGGTCCCTGTAGATGATCCGCACATGACAGTACCTAGCATGTATCTCAACCGTAGTCGCCCGGAGGTGCGCACGCATATATTTTTACCCGCAACCGTGTTTAGGCCCTGTCACACCTTTCCGGGCAAGCTACTCGGGCTTGTTACGTGTAGGGATTTTCTAGCATACCGGACATTCCTGAGGGCGGAAAAGGATTTGAACGAGTCAGCGCATGTGTCTTACTTGCTGGACGCGTTCTACTTATATACTTGCGAGTATACTGTGTGACCTTTGTGCCAGTCGCGTGGGGGCTGACAACTCAGTAAAGGAATTCCTGTAATGGAATGGCTGAAATCCCACAGAATTTCATTATCTTGGCTGCATACGGGACTGCGAAGTACCTGCGTGGGAGATGCCTGGGAAGCGCTGCCGCTTAGGGCCTCCTACTGGCGTTCTACGTGGACCTCTACGGGCATTCCCGGATAAAGTTTTGGTCATGCTCAAAACCTGGCTGCGGTTAAATTGGACTTGCGTGAGCACCTCCGGGCAACTACGCGCTAGATACTGTCAGGTGCGGACCAACTGCGGAGAGCTCCGGGGAGTAAATTTGTTTCCCCGCAAGTCAAGCCGCAAAACTTCCCCCGTACGGTATGACAAGGCATGAATGAAAATTGCAAACATTCTTGTTCGCCCGCTGAAAATCTTCTACGTGCTGGAAACTACCTCCCCGCCACAAGCCCGCGTAGCTTGCCCGGAATGGTGTGACACGGTCTTAATGTTGTACCAATATACACGCATGACATTTTACCTACATTGGGCCAACGTAGCATTCAAAGTGGAAACATGGTTGGTATAATGTCGGTCTGACATTGAACCAAAGTCGGTCCAACGTCAGGCTTTCATTGTTGGGCCAATATTGGCCCGGTGGCCAAAATGACGTCAGCGAGACGTCAAATTTCTTAATGTTGTGCCAACATACATACTTGTAAGTTGGATAAACATTGGACAAATGCTGCTCTTTTAGTGGATATATGGTTGGTTTGACATTGTACCAACGTCACTTCAACGTCAGACTTTCACCGTTAGACCAATGGTGGTCTGACGGCTAAAATGACGTTGAGCCAACGTCATATTCTGATGTTGTGCCAACATACACGCATGACGTTTGACCAAAAGGATTTCAATGTTGGGCAAATGTTGGCCCGATGCCTTAGATTAGTTACAAAAGTGGTGACACGACATATGCTCCTGCGACAAATGCTCCGACGACAATTACTCCGAAAAATGCGACAAATGCCCCGCGACATTTGCTCCGCGACAAATGCTCCGGCGATATTTGCTCCGGCGATATTTGCTCTGGCGACAATTGCTCCTGTGACAATTGCTCCTACGACAATTGCTCTGGCGTCAAATGCTCCGGCGACATTTGCTCCGGCTGATAATTGCTCCTACGACAATATAGCTCCTAATGTGCGACAATTGCTCCGGGGACATTTGCTCCGGCGACAATTGCTCTGGCGTCAAATACTCCGGCGACATTTGCTCCGGCGATAATTGCTCCTACGACAATTGCTCCGGGGACATTTGCTCCGGCGACAAGTGGTCCTACCGCAAATGCTCCGACGTCATATAAGCCTAATGCAAAAGTCTGAAGGTACGTCTATACCTTCAGACAGGTACGACATTTGCTCCGGTGACAATTGCTCCTACGACATTGCTCCGATGTCATATGATGCAAAAGTCTGAAGGTAAAGACAGGTACGACATTTGCTCTGGCGACATTTACTCCAGCGACAATTGCTCCTACGAAAACTTCTTGTACCACCTTTGCTATACAAAGGTAAGACATTTGCTCCGGCGACGAATGCTCCATACTCAGAGACATTTGTTCGGACAGTCCTCCGACGGCAATTCGTTCCAACGGTTCGATAATTGATCTGGTGAAATTATATCAGACGAAATTTGTTTAGAAGATGAGACAATTTCAAGGGTGAAAAATACCCTCCTCACAATTTCTCCGGCGGAAAAAAAAAAATCTTCCTGGACTTCTCCTAAGAATTATACATGTTTTTGTTTCATTGTTTGTTTTATTCATAGTTATTGCATATTGACTCTTCTTAAATTACTTTTGAAAGATCAAATGGAGAATCCTTAATAAAGATAACGAACGAATGAAACGAAATAACAAAAATACACAATTAAACAAGGAAACCCATATTTTCTTCTTCTCACAATATCATTAACTCAAATTACGCTTTCACATACTGATCCAAGTCTCTGGAACTTTCCTGAAAGTGACACAATAGATTGAAGGTCAATGTTTCAAGAAAAATGTTAGATCGTATTTTCTTGATATTAATAATAATTGGTATTGCAGGAATGTAATCTTTGTATTTTGTATACTCCTTTACTCGTAATCATGTATATTGCATTGTTATAAGCTGCGTAACGTGATAATTCAATCTTGTCACATTTCCCCCATTATTGTTCGTCGTTGGATATTCAAACTGTGTGCTTGTCAAGCTTTTGTTTCAGGACATTATTCGTAACGGTTTGGAAAAGACTATACGATATATAGCGCACGTATATCGAATTATTGTAGATAATCCCCCTCCTTGACACACACCCACACCCCCACACACCCGCACCCCCCCCCCCTCCACACACAAAACAAATTTGTTTTGCACGATGACGTAGCGCAACGCATAACACGTAATTCACATCAACTCAAACTTGAGCCTCCTAGATGTAATACTGAATTTTACAAGCGATCATTTATATGCTCAGCAACATCCGATTAGAATAATCTGCCCATAGAGACACGCTGTTCCCCTAATTTAGAATTATTTAAAAGTAAATTATGATATACGTATATGTTTTTCATACCAGGAGGGCCCCTTCTCAATAGTCAATACCCACACAGGATAAACTATACCAGAGGTTTAATTTGTGTAATAAATGTTACTGTTCATTTTCCCCTATTAATTTCACAATTCAACTTTAAAAAATCTTCCCAGTAATAAATGACCAAATGCAAGAATTCCTTTTTTCCTACAAGAAAACAATAATACTACTTGAAGTTGTTATATTGACATCAATTATGTCACCTGTTGCAAAGTCCATTTTACCCATTTCTGTTTCTATTATGATATGTTTAACCCATGTACTTATGCCATTTTTATAAAACGGTTTATTATGAAATATGAGTATGTACATTATTATATATGATTTTATATGCAATATCTGAAGTTACCATTGAACACTGGATTACACATATGTACACATATGTCTTTCAATTCTTAAAACCTATTCTCATTGTTTGTTAGTTACAAGACCATTTCAAAATTTCTTTCAGGATCCGAAGTTGATTTAAATTAGAGACAACACAAAACATGTCGATAGAAATTGTTCTGGTCAACGATCCTGCAACTAAAAGAGATCACCTAATAACCTCATTGAGCTAGCCCAAAAAACAACAACCCTTTGTGATATCTGTCTTTTATGCTAAGAGCAGGAGTACATTGAAAAAATAGCCAGCGACTAGGGTATTTGTTTAAAGCGTACACGCAATCCAAAACATCCCTAACGGGCTTTTTGTTTTGTTTGTTTACTGGTTTGTTTTTTATTTATGTATGGGTGCAGGGCGGCGCCAAGGCACCCCCTATGATTTTGCTTTAAAAAAAAAAGAAAGAAAGAAAGAGAAAGAAAAAAAAATAAAGAAACAAAAAGAAAAGGGAAAGGAGAAGAGAAAGAGCGAGGATTAAAAAAAAATTGCCCCCTGATTATAAACCTATATGTGGGTCTAAAATTTACATTATTTCCTAGTGCGAAAAAGAATACTTGGATAGTGGATTTGTTATTGGGTTTCGGGGGGGGGGAGTGGGTTGTTAAAACATGGTCAGAAAAAATCTACGATTTTATTTCGGTAGTTAATCATCATGATATCCCAATTATTACTTTGATAACACTATAATTGATTTAGCAATGTTACAGTTCGCTGAATTATATTAATGGTAATGTTTCATAGATACGTATTTTCTGATTTTGCTATTCATGTATTTGTTATTTTGTCAATTGTAAAAGTCATATTAGTTTGTTATTTTGAAAATTGTGAAAGTCATATACTATTTGTCGAAAATTTAGTGTAATCCTTTTTGTTTTTTGATCAATAAACTCAAACACTGTCAAATGAATTGAATTGAGTTGAATTGAACACATGGGCGCCGGAGCGGGAGACAGAGTGGGCCCTTGCCCTTTCCCCCCCCCCCCCCCCCCCAAGATTTTTTCTTCGGGGGAACGAATGTGCCCCCGGAAGGTTAAGAAATAATTAATCAATCAATTAATTAAAGACAAAATTAAACAATAAGGCACTTTTCTTGTCTAGAACTTGTCAATAATATAACTTAAAATTGCGAAATTTTCGCCCCTGCTGGACAGGGCGCTTAAAATTAATGTATTTCAATTTCAATTTAATTTTTATTCCAACGCTGACGGTGTCGTGTTTGATGTTCTTAACTTTCATTTGTCTCCGGAGCAAATGTCGGAGGAGCAAATGTCGTACCTGTCTGTACCTTCAGACCTTTGCATCAAATGTCCTTCGAGCAAATGTCGCCGGAGCAAACGTCACTGGAGCAAATGTCGCCGGAACATTTGTCGTAGGAGCAAACGTCGGAGGAGCAAAGGTCGTAACCTGTGAGTATCTTCAGACCTTTGCATCATATGACGTCGGAGCAAGTGTCATAGGAGCAATTGTCACCGGAGCAATTGTCGCCGGAGCAAATGTCGTACCTGTGTGTACTTTCAGACTTTTGCATCATATGACGTCGGAGCAAATGTCGTAGGAGCAAATATTGCCGGAGCAAATGTCACCGGAGCAATTGTCGCACCTTAGGAGCATTTGTCGTAGGAGCAGATGTCGCCGGAGCAAACGTCGCTGGAGCAAATGCCGCCGGAGCATTTGTCATGGGAGCAAACGTCGCTGGAGCAAATATCGCCGGAGCATTTGTCGGCGGAGCAAATGTCGCCGGAACATTTGTCGGCAGAGCAAATTTCGGCGGAGCAATTGTCGCGGAGCAAATGTCGCGGAGCATTTGTCGCATTTTTCGGAGCAATTGTCGTCGGAGCATATGTCGCCGGAGCAAATGTCATAGAACCGATTATATATATATATATATATATATATATATATATATATAGAGAGAGAGAGAGAGAGAGAGAGAGAGAGCGAGAGAGAGGCATACAAGTTAGAAGAATAGAGCTGCTTCGTTTGTTTACATTCGTTTCATTGTGAACAAGATGCTGATATTGAATTAAAATAAAAATATATATTTTTTTTAAGTGTTACATAACAGTTGTGCTTGTATAGTGTCTCAAGTACACAACACATATGATTTTACCCGTATTGCACAACTACAGTGTATGCTATCATACACTGCACTGCAAATGGATAGAACGCTAAATACTAACTTATATTGCGGCCTCGGTGGAATAGAACTGCACAAGAGATAATTCAGTATTTTGAGTTCTGTAGTACAGTGCTGGTATATTAATAGAACATGCACTAATTTGTAATAACTTAAAATAGACCCCTTGATCTGTATGTATTTTCAGTAGGTCTAGACCCTTTACTAGATCTAATTTACTTAATCCTTTTAGCTCTTAGATACAAAGGCTTCTTACCTTTCAAGGCATTATTTGCCATTTGCAGATGAAACAAAAACCCAGAGTTAGTACTTCAAAATAGTTTCCGACAGAAACAACCATTGAAAAATGTTAAGCAGTATAATCAATGTTAAGAATAATGTTAAATATGCAAAATGTGAACAATCGCTATAATAAAATTGCTTCTATAATAAACAATTATGGTGTTATGTTCTTTTGGGGGAAAAATAGTGATATCTAGTTATATTTTAGGCTTTATTGCAAAAATGTAATGTGGTAGCATATTCTGTGATACAATTTACCTCTAAAAATTTTTTTTTAATCAGTGCTCCCAATGGAAAACAGTAACTTTTTCATGAACTCAAAAATCCAGAATCCAGATGTCAGTTCTTCTTAACTTTTCAACGCTGGAACACTCTGAACACGAAAAAGCTGAAATTGAATGCTTGGAACACGGGAATCCCAGCGCCAAAATCAACGGTATATGGCACGGAGCTTGCTTCCAAAAGGCACTAAATCCATCATTTTTCAATGTGTTTAGCGCCTTCTGGAAGCAAGCTCTTCATATATATATATATATATATATATATATACAAAGTTGTTATACATACATGCACATCAATATTAACCTGTAATGGTAGGTTGTTCCCTCGCTTGTTCAGTCTTTATACATCACACTGTTAATCTGTGAGGGTATGCGTCATCTATGGGCTGCTACTTCCAACATTTTCTAAATCGATTTTCTTCAAAACTCATGATATGGAAGTGATGCTGATCACAGTGGTCCACTTCTTATAGGGTTAAAAGTCATAGTTTGGACAGTGCGCTATATGCGCTGCCCAAGGAGCTGCATTTCTTGACGGATTTTACTTCAAATCCGATATGGAAATGTATAATCTCCCGGTAACTTTGGTAATAGCGCCCTCGCTTGTTCAGTGTTCACACACACAAAATACATAACATTGCCTAACGTTTTAGGGTCTCTTTTCTGCACTAAGTGACCACATTTCTCTTAATAGATTTCCTTCACGTTTTGTACAGAGGACGGTGTATCATCAATAAAGGTTGACCTGTCTTAGTTTTTGGAGAATGCCCCCTATGATGTTCCAACTCGTATTGGGCTGACACCGTTTAGACATCATATGTGATCCCTTTGTGATACGCCATGTAATAATAGGCCTACTATTCTTCATAATCCTTTTTTCCTCAAAACTCATAAAACCTTTATCATACTTGAATTTGGATCGGGTCCAAATTCAAGTATGATTAAGGTTTTATGAGTTTTGAGGGAAAAAAAAAGGATTATGAAGAATAGTAGGCCTATTATTCCCATTAAGCTTCTGCCAATGCTGTTCCCAGTTTTCCGCTTTTATAGTTTATGGTGTCAGAATATATTTTGATGGACATCCCTTATGCAACATGTAGGTGGCACTTCGTTGTAGATTTTGTTGATATTTTGTATACTTTGGTGCACGATAAATATGATGTTATCTAGACTCATGTTATTATTATTGGTAATGCTACCCTCAGATTCCAGTATTTTGTAGCGTCAAAGAAAATACTTAGGCTGCTAATTTGCACACACTTTAAGGCTCTTTTTGTGTGTTGTTTTTGTGTGTTAGTTTGTATGTTTGTTTGTTTTTTCTTGTTGTTTGGTGGGGGAGTTGGTATGCAGATCAATCATGATGTGTAACTGACGACTGAGAGAGCCATATTTGATGAGTGGCAGGGATATATCACGCTTCGTATTAAAAATATAATAAATTCATGCGGTTAGGTTGCCTAATGAGAGACTTGCGAGGTGACGATGATAATAATTAATGATAATGTTGAGATATCCCAGGGACACGATGCAATGAAAACTTGCAATATAAAATGATTATTATTTGCTTAGAAGCAAATGTCCTTCCTACGCTGTTTATCACCATAGGGAAAGAAAAAGAGTATGACATTACATAAATTTCTAAAAATAATGAGTAGACAACTACTGGAGGGGATGTTGGTGGGAAATAAAGAGAGATTAGCATTAAGTCCCGTGACCAACTTTCGATTTTCAATAGCCATAATTCTGCCAGATCGATACTGTGCCCGGGATATTAATCGCATGATAAAGACAACGTTTTTCTACCTCCAAAAGGAAATAGAAATAAAGATGGAAAGAAAAAGGCAAGTGCCACTTTATTCCGCATTGCGATCGGAAATGCTAATGACTTCGTTAACACTCGTTTCGATCATGATGCTATCTTTGTTTTATATAATGGCTCGACAGCAATATCTTGTGTCATTACTTCAGTTGAATATTATGCACAAGATCTGAGGGAAATTAATTGCAGATACTATAAGGTGAACACTTTGAACTGAACACCATTCTACGCGTGTGGATGCATATTTGGCATTTACTACTGTCACCGGCTATTTGGGCCTGAGCGTCATTGGTGCACATAGCACGATAACTGAACGTTACCGGACGTACACATACGCACATCGGTCGCACATCGGTCACACATCGGTCTAAAGGTTAAAGAGAACACAGTCTTACCCCAGCGCCGTGTCATCAGAACACAACAGCACAGGAATGGCTGAAGAAAGAGAAGTGAGAGTGAGCACCCACAGCTATGTCAGCATGATCTGCCTCAGCCTATTTCTCAGTTTCCTCGCGTATTTGTCTGTTGGCCCTTCGACTCAAGTTGCAGCGAAGGATTGGTCGGAAATGTGCAAAGTTATCCATGTCTTGGCGCAGATCATAGTGGCTCTGATCATGGCGATTGTCCTCTTCTGGTTTTCTTTCACAAGGCCGAGATACCACAGGAAACAGACCATCTTCTGGCCGAAGCAATGTCAACATTGTGCCCAGGTACTTGGTATTCTGACACAATGTAGAGGCAGCGAACCTTCACAGGTGCAGACCCGATCCCTTCACCCACATTCTGTCCAGTCGTCTTCTGATGTCGCGTCACGGCAAGAGTCCTCGAGGGAAAATCTTCTTTCAGCATTGGATACTGACGCAATTGAAGGGGATGGAAGTCAAGAGAATCAACAAGAAGTTGATAAAAGACTCGAGGCCTCTGAATCCCAGTGCATGGACGATGCTAGCTGTTCTGGAAAACTGTGTTACCTCCGCCGAAAGTCCCTGGCACAGGCTATAATAATAATGGGCTTGATCAGCTTCGTTTTAGGACCCCTCAAAGTTTTCAAGTACATTCTGCATCGGGATGTAACGCTACTGCATATATTCGGGGACACTTTTATGATTATACTTATGTTTGGTGTGCTACCGGCCTCAATTTTGGGCGTCGCCAGGTATCACGATGCCGTTTTTGTCGACACACCTCTCTTCTCGGCTGGATGTGCCTTCCTTTGTGGTGGCTTCATGTGGTTGGCCACTTTTAAGATAGGTGTCCCTATTGGTGACCTTTTTGGTAATGGATCCTCCCCATATTCCCAGATTTACACTTCTGACCGATGGGACTTCATTCAGACGAGTTTAGGTAAGAAGGGTAAATAAGCAACTGCAAACCAAAAGTTATCAAAAATTATGTTATCTCCCTGCCAGAGAAGCGGGCTCTTGAATATTCATAAGATATCCTCCTCCAGTATAAAAGGCTGGAGAGATTGTATCCGTTACACCTTTTTCTACATGTGCTATAAAAAAAAAAAAAAAAAAAAAAACAGAATACGTTCCAGGGGTGTAGGACCTACTCTGGACACTGGTTGGTAAATTAGAGATGCTGCCGATCAGTGGAGGAATGTTGCCAAAGCCCTGTTAATGAAGTCATTGTTAATCAAATCTGCAAACTACTAATTGTTTCGTGCAGCACTGAGTCTTCGGAATATGTTAGATATGTAATATAGAAGTTACGTAGGAAGCTTATTCTTCCGAATAGGTAACGCACATTTCCGTTCACAAAGTGGTCACAGCCGAAATTTCATAAAACCTGTGACTATCGTTTATTCCTTCACGAAAAAAAAAAAAGAGAAGATGATTCTTCCTTAATGAATGAATAAATGGTTCTCTAAAAAGATCACTTCGTCTTGGTGATAGTCTGGGTGAAAAAAAAAAACTGACTATCCTTTCACGGAATAATCCATCATCAGCGTATTCATGGCCCCCTCAAACAGTGTCAAAAGCAAGCTTGAGATACCCTTGATCATAAAACATTAACACATTATTGTATCTAAAACTACATGGTTCTGGCTTGAAAAGAACAGTACCGTCCTAATTTGGTTTGTTTATTTATTAAAACCTAAAAAAGAAAAACATCTAACAGACCTTCTGGCGCCCCTCAGGGATCAAATCTTGGACCCTTCATTTGTTTTTCCTTCTTTTCATAAATGACTTACTCTTTTCTTCATCTTTGACAGAACTAAATCATTTAGATTCTGATGATGATACAAACATACTTTATTCGAATAAAAGTTTATCACTTTGATTAGTGACAACAGTCTAAACAGCGAACTAATTCCAGTTTTATCCAGTTTCGAATGTTGTAAATTGTTCCATAATACGATCAAAACTAATCTTATTCACTCTACAAGTTATTCTCATTAAGTTGTATGATAGCCATTGGTAAATTACCAATTTAGGTTCATTCTGAATAGATTTCCTACTAAATGTTTTATGTGTAAAAGATATGATTCTAATCTTAGGTGGAATGGCGACATAAGATACAATTTCCACTGTGTTCACCAATATTTCAGAAGCCCCATTGATCGTAAAGTCCTTTCCTTCTTACCCACATTAAGTACTGAGCATCATGTTGCATCCCTTTGTTTTATTGCACTAGATACTATGTATCATCGGTTACCAAAGAGTCAAGCTTTTTGCTTATTGTTGACCACTATAACCGTGTCGTATGGAAATTTATACACATGAAAATATTTTGCAGACATATAGAGTATTGAAAATTGTTGAAATTGTACAAAATAACAATGTTGTGTAGTATTACACATGAACATATTGTTATGTGTGATGACATTGCTGAAAATTGATCATGTAAAGTAATGCTATACAGGAAATAAATTATATAAATCAAAACGAGATCTATCAAATCAAATCAAATCAAGTAATATAGGACTGCTGTCACTTGTGTGTATAATATTCAACTTTTTATTCATCTGACATAAGACACTTGTAACACTCAAATTGCAAAATCTTTAGATGAGGTTTAATCTCTGTAACATGTATGAAGTAAGTACAATGTTGAATGTATCATGCAACTTAAACTATTGTATTAATGATCGTTCTCGTCATATCACCATTACAGGAGCATCAGCGATGTCGATGTATGCACAATGCGCTATAATCGGTACTGTATTCCTTTGGACCATTTGGTCATCTATGATAAGGCAACACACCCTTCACATACGCGAGTCCAACCCACAGATCCAACCATTTGATCCTCCCCGGTCAAGGCAAGGCATCAGGGACTCAGGGACCAACTATAGGATGAATGTCATACGACGTGAAGAAGACGCAACGTCTCATGCAGGGGACAGCGAGGAAGGGGGACAGTTGCTGCAGCACGAAGGCAGCAGACAAGACAGACTGCTCAAGCCATTTTTGTACCGTGTCCTGAGAGTATCCGTAGGTGCTGCTACAATCTACGCTGGTGCTCGCTTCGCTGTTGCCATCTTTCCCAACGAAATGATTTCTGGAGACGCCAAATTCTTCTTCGCAACTGTGATGAATGTCGCGTTTTACTCACCGGTCGTCATCTTTATTTTATATCAGCATCATTTAACGAGAGCTTCAAGAGGTTTGCGGCAGGTTTGTGGACCTTGCGCTGGCGGAGCTTTTGGGGGTGATAATCTCATATACCTCATCTCTCTCTTCGGCACTTTCATGTCTAAACTTTTCAGCATCATGGCAGCCATAGCACTACTATTCTTAGATGGGAGCGTTCGAGGTGTACTCTATCTTGTGCATAAAGTCCTTGCAGTATGGATTGCATGGTTGGTATCTTCATTCGTATACCGGGTACAGCGCCAGGACTTCTCCAAGACTGCTGAGGTCAAATGGACTCTAGCGACCTTGGTGTACCTTGGGTTCTTCAGTGCTGCCCAGTGGCTCAAAAATAGCTGGAGTGATAGCTATGAGCCACTGGAGGTTAACTTCTTCAAACGGGAGGTGGTAGCGTTTGTTCATATTCTATTGATTCCACTAGAATTAATGTTTGAACTCATGACCGCTCTACTTGCTTATGAAAGATATCATATCTTGTTATCAAGGTATAAAGAAAACGCTTTAATTCCCGCTAAGACGTACGGGACCACTCAACGTTCCCATTAGAAATATTTAATGTTTATTCTTTGTTTTCCCTGAGAAAAGGGATACATTTTAGCGGGGGGGGGGGGGGCTGACTGCCGGGGGGATGTGATTTTGCACTATTACAAATGAGGGAAATTAATACTTTGTTAATCAAGTCTGAGAAAAGTAAGCAAAATAGAGGGGACAGTGGTGGTTATGATAATGGTAATATCAACAGTGATTAATAATCTAAGGAATGCCCACAGTGATGTGACCTGCGAATCGCCCTGTTCACAGTTTTCACTGCACTTCAGTGCCAGATGGCAGTTTGCTAAACCAAGATCAAGAGGGACACTGTAAAGTAAAACAGTGTTTCCAAAGGTGAACCCTCTTAATCGAAATCAAAATCATTCAATAAGTTACGATGACGAATAGGAATTGGTATATTGATTTGTATTTCCTCTTTCAGTGTCAAGCTGAGAAAATATGAGGTCGACCCCCCCCCCCCCCAAAAAAAAAAGAAGAAGAAGAAGAAGAAGAAGAAGAAGAAATATATAAAAATGTCAAGGGTACACAAGCATAAGTGAGTACATGTGTGTGAAATTTATTGATATAAGAGGTTAGAAAAAAATGTCAGGGTTGAAAACGGCAGATACCTTTATGAAACATGAACCACCGACGCGCTCAATATGTATTTTGTTCAATCAATACCACTCTCTTACTATTTTCTGCGAAACTTGTTATACGGCTGTAATATCATACCATGTCCTTCCCTTCTCTGGAATTCACATTTTATCTTTATATTCTTTTTTTACCTTATTTCTACAGACCCCCCCCCCCTTGGTGTTTTCATCATTAATGGTGCAGCAATATGTCACACTCAGCTTTCTACTTACCTTCCCCTTGTAGATCTTTTGTTTCTATTGTGAGCCGAGATTCAAATCGACTTTACAGATATCTTTTGTAAATCGTTTGATATCAAATAAATGATTTGGGAGACGTACGTTTCTCAAAAAGAAAGCTTTACAAGTTCTCTTATCTATGTTACAATTTGCAACTAATAATCAAACAAGGTATTGTACACGTTATGAGATATGATTTTGATGAAAATATGTTTCGATTTTTTTTTCTTAAAACTATTATTTTATGA
Source organism: Diadema setosum (assembly GCA_033980235.1). Lineage (NCBI taxonomy): Eukaryota > Metazoa > Echinodermata > Echinoidea > Diadematoida > Diadematidae > Diadema > Diadema setosum. The sequence continues at coordinate 14,891,600 of CM067078.1, forward strand.
CCAATTTTACTAACCTTACAGTTTCTTTATAGTTTTTAAACATAAATCCTATAATTGTTTCTTTGGTTTCTTTGTTTGTTTTTTGATAGGGGAAGATTGTTATTCAAACTCAATTACTCCCCAATCTCAAATCATGATAGCTGGCATGCCTGATATACAACGTATCTGACTGATCATTACTTTAAAGTTATTCAGCCAAGAATAATATTGTATTACACTTTTAGAGCAATTTTTTTTCACACCAGCTCTCTCATTTGCACATGCATATGAACTGTGTAAAACTCTTTTGCAAGAATATCTGAAAGGCAGTTGTTCACTCTTTAATATTTCTTTTTTTTCAAACTTTATTCTTAACTGGTTTGGAATTGCCCTTTATGGGATTATTGACAGGCACGACAATTCCTTTAAGAAATAGATCAAACTACAGGCTTTTGTTAACTATGTCTGTGAATGATAATCATTACAGTTTGTCTTAATGTTTATTGTCTACTTTCATTAAATGCAGTCTATGATTTGCAAAAAAAAAGAGCTAAATATAAAAAGCTATATTTTATGGAAAATGTAAATATGCAGTGTATCAAATACAAAGTATAATCTATTATGCGCTCCAAGCCAAGTTCGAGGAATGCACAAAATTGTATGTGTGTATCAGTACAAACACATATATTTCAGTGCATCATTTTTTCTTCATACTGTTAAAAATACCATAGAATTGCCTGAGTCCCCCCCCCCCCCCAATAAAAAAGAAGCAAACACTGTTTTTCTCTTTTCTCTAGTTCCAACATGAAGCAGGTATAAGTGGGGCTATAGCGCAGTCCCATATAGGCAGGGTCGAGGCGATTTCAAATCTGTCATTATTTCTGTCCGTGAATATCTGGATTATTGCTTCAACGATATATCCGATGTCCCTTTTGCTGTGTCAATGTTATGGATAACTCGGATCATGCAGGAAAAAAAAAACCACACACACACACACACACTTACTTGCTTCATGTTGGAACTTGTATCAAGTGGACTTTCGAGCAAAGCGTTTCTATAGTCCATTACCTACTACAACTTAGAACACTAGTGCTCGTTGTGTACCTCAGTCTTGATTTGTTGATAACATAAGTGGACGACAAAATAAAGAAAATTTGTTTGTTTGTTTTTGCCTTTTTATTGCTTTATTTCAGTTTTTGTTGAGTCTCGTCTGATAAATCAAGGTTTGTTTTTTACTTAGTCACTTGAAGTCCTCCTTTAAACTCACACAGTACTGAAAACATGTTGAATGGGATGTTATAAAATTAATGAATTGAGAATTAGATTGAGCTATAAAGAACTTACAAAAGAGCATTTTTTTTCTACGTAAAAAACATTGAAATACAAGATGTACGTTTTGTGTAGCTTCTTAGCTACCGCTTCTCAGCTTCCTTCTCCTTCTTGTTCTTCGTTGTGTTGCCACGTCATTGTATTCTTGGTTCTTTACAATGATATTCCATTTTTTATTTACAATACCTGCCAACCCTTAGACTTAATAAATCTGAACAAACAAGGAAAAATTATTCAAAAATCTGAACTTTCATAAATTTCATATACTTTACTATGACAGATATTTCCACAAAAAAAAAAAATCAGAACACACTGAAATTAATGCGTTTTCTTTCAGTGAAAAATCTGAATACTCAGTATTCAGATTAAAACTGAACAGTTAGCAGGTATGGTTTACATATGTGCACGCACTTGGGTTCTCTCCTTTGTTCTTCTTTGCGTGGCCGACTATGTGTGCATATACGTATGTTTGTTTGTTTTTTTTATTGTCGTCATAATTATTTTGCTGGTGCACACGGCTCAATGTATACTGTCTGTGCCGAAATGCTGACATTTTATCTTACATTATTGTACTCCTACTGTATCATTTGAGTACTGTTGACAATGTTCTTTTATCACAACACCTAAATTATATCTTTATTCCACATACAAGTGTGGACCAATTTTGGATATAATGTTACTTGCATATTGTTTACCGAGTGATCTACGTCTGCACTAGCTCTTCATTTTAGGGCATCACTCTTTTCCATCGCTTTATTTACTTCTCCATGTCATTCCTGTATTAAACGAAGTAATGTTTTTGTTGTATATTGTACATATTTTCGCACATATATTTTGTACTAATATGGCTTATACTTGCATACTTCCTAGCTCAGTACATCCGATCGCCCTTTTTTCGATTGAAATGAAGTAATAAAATACTAATCTCTACAAAAGTTTTAAAAGTGTTTTTATGAATCATATGAATTAAAGGCATAATTTACCATTTCCAGATGAAAGAATAGCCCGGCATTACTGCTTTGTGCGTAAGAGATAGAAACAACATATGCTCTTTTTTTATCATTATAATCAATGTTAAGTATTGTTAAATATACAAAATGTGAACAATAGTTATTTTTTTTTCAGACTAAAGCGTCTACAGTTGTGGTTTACTGAAAAAAATATACTGATATCTCCTTATATTTTAGGCTTTATTACAAAACTTTTTTATGGTAAGATGTTTTGTGATACAACAGACCTACACAGATTCATCAAATGAGATATCTTGAACATTTTTAAAATCACTGCTCCCAAAGGTAAACAGGACCTTTAAGCTACATATTTACTAAACAGAACATATTTTCAAGTAAAAGCAATGGAATACATGATAAATGTTATGCATAGTTTTTGAGAATGTGATCACATTTCTTATGACAGAGAAGATTGTAAATAAATGAAAATTACATCATTACGTTGCAAACTTCCCTATGTTTCATGCATTTGCCCGTTGTACCATACTTGTGTCTACATGTAGGCCCAGTAGCATTGCCATAATTTTGAGGACATTAGGGTCCATACCGACACATCTGTTCCATAATGCTACAGTCACAATCGGCCGGATTTCGAACCGGGTCCATAACAAATTAAAACCGTATCCACTCGGTTCGAGCCGTAGAGACCCGCATTGACCTGCATCGTAAACAGTGTCAATTCCTGATGGATTCCGGGGGATACGATACGGTGGTGAATATTTTTTGGTCATTTTCAAAATTTTTTGACGGATTTCAATTCCGTATTGATATCCGAATTGATCCGGTTCGAACCGCATTGACTCGCATCGGCCCGCTGTAACCAACACGAAGGCTTTCATTCTGTGCTCCCTCGTGGAGACATTATATTAGCATAATGCTGTAGATTTATAAGAATGTTTCATTGTTCATACTCTATTACGGTCTGATCTGAAGTCAGTATTGTCTTGAACAAATTGTTTTTAGTAGGGTCCAATTTTTAAACAACAACAACAAACAAAAAAACAAAATATAGATACACTATTCACAAATCATTCTTTATATCTACATTCGCTAAGTAGACTATCGTGTGTACAAGATGGGTACAATCCTTATTGTTGAAGAAAATGTTTGAAATGACTGTACAGTATAGTCTGTTAGCCCGAACGTTACGATGTGGCAAACCTAGAGAAAATTACTGTAACACAATAGGAATACAGGCCGTCACACAAGTGTGCATGCTATTTAATTGAAACACTGGTATATTGAAACAAACAATGCATACATGTCAGTGTTTTAACTACTTCAGTGATTCCACAAAACGTATATTGGAAGATGATGATGATCATCCTATATATACAACATGAGCATACTGGTATACTGATAATAGGTTAAAACAGACAACAACACGCAAGCACACACCATTTCTTATTTGAGAACGATACATTACTTTCTCTTACGTTATTTAGTCAAGGGTGCAAAATCTCGATTCATTAAATGTATTTTCTTTGATTTATGCTTGTATTCAGATATGTGTACATTTATCCGCATTGGCTTAAACTATATTCCAATTGTTACGTAATACAGCAACGAAGGAACACCAGAAGAAGGAGAAATAAATGTCTATAAGCATAACTCCACTGAAGACTTTCAGAGCATTCTATCTGATTTCAATTTGTAGAATTCACTCATTAAGTGTATTTTTACACATGCTGGGTTAATATATGCTGCATCTAGTTACATGAATCTTATTTTCAGGAAATCTATAGACTCTCGTCTTTGCTAAGCTACATAAATTTGGTTAATATTCTGTTCCTCAGTGAACATTAATGGTAGACGCTAGACAAAGTAAATATCATGTACATTATTTGTAAACTATTTTTGTGTTTGCCTTTCAAAGTGGTGTCCATCTTCTTGACTGGACGTGAATATAGGGCCTACTTGAGATGTGAACATATCCTTAAACATCCAGCCAATAAAAATAGCAAGGGGCGTCAAGAAGGCATATATCCTCTTTTTTTAAGTAAAGCTTTAGAGCGCAGATTGTCATGTGGCGCTGGCAGAGTAGGTTAGCCACTCAGATTTTATTTCCTGCAAAGACTGGATACAAATATGTTCAGTTTAACAAATGTCTCTTCCAGTTTATGCAGGTAGATAATGCGATTCGGAAATAGTCGCCTAGATGTTCTCCGGTTATTGGAGCTGATACGGCTGCAGCAGTGATTAAACCGTATTACAACTTTTATTTCTCCCTCAATACCTAATAATCAGGTGTAGAATAAGGTGAAGGATGATTGGGATAATGGAACGTACACGGAAAGTTGGTCACAAACGTTTAAGAATAAACACACACACACACATACACACACACACTCACACAGAAGCCATATTCACAAACCATAATGTATTTGTTAATGTAAAAATGTTTGTTACAAACAAAATCATTCTAAAAACGTTCATAGTGAAAGGACAACTGAAAAAAAAAATAATGGCGAATATCCTTCCTTTACCCAAAAAAAAGAATAAATAAATACAGTAGTTGATTGTTACAAAACAGAACCTCGAAATGATGGTGCATTGCTCAAGATCAAATATCTCTTTCTAAGACAAAACAATCAAGGCAATACTACTACTTGGTAGAATTGCTACATACACATGACATAATTGTCTGATTACAATGTGTTAAATGCAGATACTGAATGATTCATAGGTAATGAGATACACTTTGGGTTCTGAAAACCGATGGTGTCCATAGGCTTTTATTTCTCGAAGTGAATTTACTAATTTACTAAATTTACATAAGTTGCAGTTCTGCTCAGACATTGGACTTTCGATAGTGCATCACTTTCCTTAACGACTACAATGTACAACAAACATTCACATCAGCATAAAAATACATTTAATATCTAATAAAGTGCATCCGACTTCAGGAAAAAAGAAGACTCCCAGCAAATTGTTAAAGTACTGAACCAAAGAAAAAACAGTGACAATATTAACTACTACCACTGATACAACTTAGACTGACTACTCTTGGCAACGATTCATCTGTTCAATTACAGTTACAGCTACGATACCACTTTTTTAAGATAAAAGTTTTTATATCCACCGATTGCCATTGTGCCAATTAATTTTCACCTTGAGCGCTGTGAAAAGCAAGTGCTTCCTTCACTCAGTACGACCCAAATCTACTTTCAACTTCGTAATTGAAACATGTTGCTGAGTGAATTGTGCTACAGGTGTAGTAATTACAGACAAGACTGACAGATTCAAATCCTATATACAAGGACAGATTTATCAAGAAACGTTTGGAACTACAATGTTTGGTATTACATTATTTTCTTACGGTGAATAACCAGTTCATGTTCAAGTTCACTGTAGAAAATTATTTAAAATCGAAAGTGGAGAATGCTATGCGCTCAAAGCACATTTCTCAAACATCACGAATTAAGTTCAGGAATTTGACGTTTTCCCATTGTTTCTAAAATACTTCTGTCAATAACACAGATACAGAATGATTTATGCATCAAGCGGGTTGAACCGAAAAGAAGAAAGTGTAATATCTTTTCCTCTGAAACATAATATTCGGTCTGGATGACATGATGATGAGATCACCTTGCAATAATCTTACATTGGTTTAGAAACATGTTATGCTATACAAATACCTGCGCATCATATATCTTAAACCTCCTCCTGAGCCTCGGTTGCTACTCTTAGACTTTTTTCCACAGGTTATTCTTTTATCTCCACATATCATAAAAGAAAGGGTTTTCTTAACAAGAGTGACATTACTCATAATCTGGTTCAACCACTGTCTTGTGATCAAACTACGTGTGGTTAAGTTCGGTAACAAGCTCCCGTGTGATAAATTTCAATTTATATTTTGCTAAATCAAACAAGAAATGTCACATCTCCTCCTCTAGTTAACTGAAAATAGAAATATCGTGTTGACATGCTATGTTTTGATAATATAATAAATAAGACTCAGTAATGTATGAACCTATATAGGTATATAACATTATATTCATATATGTATATACATAATTATATATATATATATATATATATATATTATATATATATATATATATATATATATATATATATTCATACATATTGTGAGATATGAGAAAGAAAGGAGAAATCGGTGCGTAGCGTTGACATCATTATTCCTTTGACTGTTCCTCCTTTTCGAAAAAAGCGCAAGAGTTGAAAAATTGGTCTCCGCCGGGACTCGAACCCGGGTCTTTGGCATGGAACGCCAACGCCTTAAGCCGCTCGGCAACGGAGACTTCATAGCGGTTCAGGTAGACCCAAGCTCGAATACCCGACGGACCAACCTTTCAACCCTTTATGCGCACGTTCCTTTTGGGGGGCAGAGAGTTATGAATAACGACCAGCCGCGTGCCTCAGCTGGATCTTCAAATGAATGAATTGGGATAATGTTTTACGAGAAAGAAATCACCGCTACAACAGCATTTTGGCTTCTCCTCAATTAATAATGTTGCATATTGTGAGATATGGGAAAGAAAGGAGAAATCGGTGCGTAGCTTATATACATATAATATATATATATATATATATATATATATATATATATATAATGTTCATCTCGAAACTTTCCACGTGTTGGATTTAGAATGTCTTGATTATAAAAAGAGTCTCAAATACGCCATGGATCCAACAAGAAGGTTTTTTATTTACACAATTTTCAGCCTGCCTCACGCCTTCGTCAGTGTACACTTCACTGACGAAGGCCCGAGGCAGGCTGAAAAATTTTGTAAATAAAAAACCTTCTTGTTGGGTCCGTAGCGTATTTGAGACTCATTCTTCTTGTATGTGTGTATATATATATATATATATATATATATATATATATATATATATATATCACTGTTGAGCTTACTGGTATCTGCAACTGCAGAACCAGTAATGTCAATAGGATTTCATTTCTTTTCCTGCATAATACTTTTGTACATCTCGTAAGCTAGCATCGCAGTATGCAATTGGTACAGACTTGAAAAGGGCTCCAAGAGAACACCAATCACATATGCTGTAGTTTTACCGAAGAACAAAGTGTGAATCACCCGGGTGTCTATTATGAAACTTTGGATTACCCACTCCGTTGCATTCATGACAATGATGTAAATGAGGCAGGAGAGATTCCACTTGGTTCTCTGAAGATTCGCCCGGGAGTATCGTTGGATGTTCAGCAGGTAAGCCGTTGTAAGCCAGATGATAATCGTGACGGCAAAAGAGTAAACGATTGCAGCGACAGACAACAGTATATATTCGCTCGATTGCGAGTCTTTTCTTGTAAGGACACCAACAGCTGCAGAAAGACGAAAAAAGTTCTTAGTAAATATTCCGCAGGTGCAGAGCAGAAGAAGGATCTCGTGACCTCTAAATTTTCTTTTGGAAAATCTTCCTAGAAACACTGTCCTAGGAAAGTTATACGACTTACTTACCAGCAGAATGAAGAGAGGGACAAGATAGGCAATTCCTATGATATAAAGAATTGTAGTCTTGAATTCCTTTGAAGAATGCTTGATGGTCATTTCTTCAAAAGTGACATTTGTTATGAAGTAGACGAGTCCGGTGCAAAAGAGAATTGTCCAGCTCTTGTATACATGCTTCAGAATTTCTGAAGACGACCCCACCAGTATCTGCAGCGATTCATCCCTAGTGAACATTTGGCTTGGCAAGCACAATGTCATGTGATGAAAATAGGATCTACAGGTTTGTCGTACAGCTCGCAGCTTCAACGAAAGACTCTGGCCTTGCATTTCCTCGTGTTGAGAATCGGTGTCATTCAATTTTAACGCTGTCTGTGGAATCAGAGCGTTCCAGAGCTGCAAGTATAATGCAGTACCAATGATGCTACACTCTTTGTACATTGACTGCATTGATTTTGCGAACTCTTGGAATCCGTCGACAGTGTAATTCAAATGACACACCAGATGGTGCGAAGAGTTCATGACTTTAAGCAGTGGCGAGACCTCCGCTACGCCCGACATCCACAGCCCCCAGGACAGAAGTACTGCGACCACGAAACAATTTGTTGTTGTTGCAACAAATACGGCATCATGATAGCGAGCAAAGAACAATATTGCGAGGAAAATGGTTAGTCCATTAGCGACAGTTATCAGATTATCACTTATGATAATCACACTTGAATCCCCACATGCAAATCTCGCTATGATAAAGCATAAACTACTAATGACGTCCAAAACGCCAAACACGTTGAATAAATTGACCAAAGAAGGATGAGCGTTGAAGACGGTTAGTGCGGCAGGAGAATTTTCGTTGTTGATTGTCTCATATCGGCAACAAGAATACCGCGGAGTAAAATACCTCTCCCTCACCTGCGAGCTGTCATCTGTAAAATGTTCTTCACCTGTTGACCCGTATGAAGTGTCAGACACCAGCATATTGCCGAGTTGACTACAAAAGGCTGAGTCTATTCGGTCAGGTCCATGTGGAGACGATGGTAAAGCAGACGACGATGGAGATGGTCGAGGCCTCCGTTGCGTTGTAAATCTACTCCTGTATGGGTCTGCCATTGGCGTTCTGCCTTTCAGTCGCAGACCAATAAGTCGGGCACAGTGCCAGCAGCGCATCGGCCATAGAATACGTCCTTCTCGGTGCAATTTCTTTCGATGCCGTAAGAGGAAAGCAAATGATGCAGAGACGGTGAGTGCAAGGATAACCGTGCATATTTTTCTGACGTACAACCTGATATCCGATGAGCTGTCCTGCTGCAGCTTCAGGGTAAAAACTGGGAGGAAGGAGAGACAGATACCAATGCTTGCGAGTAAGCAAACAAACATCGTAGCATTATAGTGGCGTGGAGACGAAACGCCACAAGATCTTTCACCAGGCATGTTGACTCCGTAATGTGACTTCAATTTACGCTAAATAAACAGTTTCTCGGTGGTATACGATTAGTTCACAAAAGTCGCCTATGCTTTGGGAAGTCGCTCTCACTGACAGCTATACCCATATAGTTATGAGAATCTTCTCTAGAAGGATATTTGCATCATGTGTGCTTTCCCTTCCTGTTGGACATCCATTCCCTAATTTCTCAGTTACATCACAAAGAGGGGATGGGCTATGACTAGGAATTTCACAATGTCGTATTGTCAAGAGAGAAGTTTCTATTATTTTCAGTAATATGACACCCCATGACTCGTACGTATAATGCGATGCTTTGTGTTAAAGTTTCTTAATGGAAGTATATTGTTCTCTCTCTTCAGACTTCAAATAATATCTCTTACACAATGAACTATGGAGTGATAACGACAGTTCTGATATGCATTTACAGCTTGTATTGGAGCCTCTCGGCGACGCTTCAAGTGGTTTCTGCCTCCAAATATTTTGAGTGATCTCTACAGATACTTGAAAGTGAAAATAAATGAAAACATTTCGATTAGCCAATATCTGACAATTACTAAGAGTAGATAAAGTCAATTTCAGCAAACGTGTGAACAAGCAAACTGCAAAAACAAATGCATCCATTTCAAACAATATGACATATTATACATTGCATTGCTGAAAAACAAAGCAAAATCATAATGATATGTGATATTTGAAATTTCATCTTCATAATTGGTTTGATTATGTTTGAGAGTGAGGTATGATTTAAAATATTCCATTTCCCTCTATTTGGTGATGACTTTATATTCTAAACACTTTGAAGATAACATCTATCTGCCTTTGCATTTAAAGTGTCCATGCATTCCCCTTTTCTGTCCTTAAACATGTTAGATTTCTGTCTAACAAGGGAGGCAGAAAGCCCCAAACACAAAACGTAGTTGCAGCGACACTGATTATTGAAAGGGCACACTGTCTCTGAGTCAAGTGTCAAGTAGTATTTCAGCTTGTCCGTTCCTACGAAAATTCGTACAATCATAAAAAAAAAGCTCCATGCGACAGTAAAAAAAAAAAAAAAAAAAAAAATACGAGTCCTGTTCATGAAAAGGAGCTAAGACGATTTCGAACTGGTGCAGTAATTTCAATGTAGAGAAGAATTCAGCACATGATATCGCATTTCAAATAAAAACCATCTTTCATTTTTATACAGATAATTGCATGCATTTTGTAAAACATGAAGCATGCATTTTGTAAAACATTTAAACGTCATATATTATATGGACTTGAATCTGCTGGGAAAACTACTGCTTCTTTAACTTTCATTTTTAATTCTTTGAACACACTACGATCACCTTTTTCTAAAAGTGCTATACAGAAGGCACTCACAATTTACATGAACTGTGCGCGTACTAATGTGTATGCTTCGTATGCGACCATTGCTGCATGGAGGCCGTATAGGGAGACCACAGGTTCCAGAAGCGCCCCTATTAGTTCTCCCGTTGGGTATCCGTTAGTAGTACGCCTGCAACTCCTCTCCTGACGCAATAAGGATTGTGTCTATTAGCCACTGTTGTGAGAAGCGTTAATCACGGACATGTACATTATAGGTACGACAGGGTCCACTTGGCCCGCTCCACACTCGAACTCGGTTGCCTCTGAACGACATCAGGAACGAAGTCGTTGTAGCGGCAGTATTGATTTCTTACAAGAAACAGGGGCGGATCTAGCTTTTTATAAAGGAGGGGGTAGGGGGCGGTATGCGAGGGGGCGTAGCGACCGAGCCCGAGCGAGCGGAGCGAGCGAGGGGGGGGGGGGAGGGTGTGGGAGGGGGATTTCCCCCCTCCCACAGTAGGGAGAATTTTTGAAAATCCGTGTGTGAAAATGGCGTTTTCTTGCATCTAAAACACCACTATTTTTGGTATAGAGGTCATTGCCATAAATAGAAAAAAAAATAAAATTACAAGTGTAAAAAAAAAGATAAGATGAAAAAAAAAAAGGTCCCCGGATTTTTTTTTTTTTTTTTTTTTTTTTTGGGGGGGGGGGGGGGGTTGCAACCCCCCAACCCCCCCCCCCCCCCCCCTCTAGATCCGCTTCTGAGAAATATTTGATCGGAACAAACCCCAGACTGTTACGCCCATTTAAAGTACAGATCGTTTACCATGGATACACAGTGAAGTGCGCATACCTTCAGTTGCTTGCGCACTGATCTCGCTTTACACACTAGTAGTAGTACTACATGTAGTATGCATGCATGCGTACCGATTGCCCGTAGAAAAGGGTCCACGTAAAAGACGATGATGGGCCAAGATTCGTTCCCACTGCCGATCAGATCAACTCGATCAAGCGAGATCAATCCCGATCACCTATTTTTACCAGACCAATCCCGACCAAATGCTCGATCGTCCTTCAACACGATCCCTTGCCGACCGCTATTCGATCTTTTACGATCCACATCCGACCATTCTCGACATCTCCAGAATCTCTCCTCGACAACCACACAGATCTCTACTCGAACATCCCGATCTACACACAATCAATACACGATCGCTACACGGTCAATACTCGATTTCTACTAGACTAAGATCAACGGCGTAAATCCATACTGAGGAGTGGGGGGGATGGTCACCATCACCACGATTACAAGCCCATTACCGGACCGGCGCAGTCTTTTTTTTTTTTTTTGGGGGGGGGGGGGTGGGGGGTGGGGGGTGGGGGGGTGGGGGGAAGCTTTGTGCCCCCCTCCCCCCCCCCCCCCCCCCCACACACACATACTTTACAGGGATCGGATGCCCCACTCTTTTGCATGAAATATAAAGTGGGAGAAAAGTGGCAGCAACCAGCAACAACATAAAGACATTTTGTTCTTGTTGCTTTTTTTTTTTTTTTTGCTTGTCAGACGACTTTCGGCGGAAAATCAGACCTTAAAAGTAAGAAAACATTTTCTTTTTTTTTGGAAATATCTGTGAGAGGGAGCGGAACCACGGAACGGGGGAAGGGTGTGTATGGGGGGTATCCCTCTCCCACACGAGGAAGATTTTGCATTTTCAGACCTGAAATTCAGCGATCTGGTGCTTACTTGTGGTGAAAATTTTGTTTTCTTTTCTTTAAAAAAAAACAATAAGAAAATGAAATATTCACAATATATTATTGAATGACAAAATCGTGGTATTTCAGCTCTTGCTGTGCGACATCACTGTGAAGGCCTACTAAATAATGGGGCCTATCATCGGCGTAGACAGGATTTGATCTTAGGAGGAGCGGTTATGTGAGGGAACGAATCAAGCGAGGGGGGGGGGTATGGTAGGGGGGTTTCCCCCTCCTACGGTGAAATCTCTTTGCGTTGAAAATTTTGACATTTTTCAGTCCAAAAACTGCCGTTTGTAGCTATATTCTTCGCTTTGAAAATTAAGGGGGCACACCAGGCGCAACTGCTGTCAATCACTGGCAGCAACATCAGGAGAATGGCATAGCGATTTAATGCGAACGAGCGGAGCGAGCGAGCATGAAAATTTTTAACATTTTACAGTCTAAAAACTGCCGTTTGTAGCTATACTTTTTCGCTTTGGAAATTAAGGGGGGCCGCATCAGGCGCAACTGCTGGCAATTACTGGCAGCAACATCAGGAGAATGGCATAGCAGTTAAATGCGAGCGAGCGGGGCGAGCGAGCTTGAAAATTTTGACACTTTACAGTCCAAAGACTGCCGTTTGTGGCTGTATTTTTTCGCTTTGGAAATTATGGGGGCACACCGGGCGCAACTGCCGGCAATCGGGCAGCAACATCAGAATGGCATAACGATTAAATGCGAGCGAGCGAAGCGAATGAGCTTGAAAATTTTGATATTTTACTGTCCCACATGTCCTTTGTGGCTGTACTAGTATTTTTTCGCTTTGGAAATTAAGGGGGGGGGGGCGCACCGGGCGAAAACTGCTGGCAATTACTGGCAGCAACATCAGGAGAATGGCATAATGATTAAATGCGAGCGAGCGAAGCGAATGAGCTTCAAAATTTTGACATTTGACAGTCCAAAAACTGCCGTTTGTAGCTATATTTTTCGCTTTGGAAATTAAGGGGGCGCACCGGGCGAAAACTGCTGGCAATTACTGGCAGCAACATCAGGAGAATGGAATGATAATTAAATGCGAGCGAGCGAAGCAAGCGAGCTTCAAAAATTTGGTATTTTAACAGTCCCCAAACTATCGTTTGTAGCTATTTTTCGCTTTGGAAATTAAGGGGGGCGCACCTGCTCACAATCACTGGCAGCAACATCAGGAGAATGGCATAGCGATTAAATGCGAGCGAGCGGAGCGAGCGAGCTTGAAAATTTTGACATTTTACAGTCTAAAAACTGTAGTTTGTAGCTATACTTTTTTCGCTTTGGAAATTTAGGGGGCACACCGAGTGCAACTGCCGGCAATTACTGGCAGCAACATCAGGAGAATGGCATAGCGGTTAAATGCGAGCGAGCGGAGCGAGCGAGCTTGAAAATTTTGACATTTTACAGTCCAAAGACTGCCGTTTGTGGCTATATTTTTTCGCTTTGGAAATTAAGGGGGCACACCGGGCGCAACTGCCGGCAATTACTGGCAGCAACATCAGGAGAATGGAATAATAATTAAATGCGAGCGAGCGAAGCGAGCGAGCTTCAAAAATTTGGTATTTTAACAGTCCCCAAACTGTCGTTTGTAGCTATTTTTCGCTTTGGAAATTAAGGGGGGCGCACCTGCTCACAATCACTGGCAGCAACATCAGGAGAATGGCATAGCGATTAAATGCGAGCGAGCGGAGCGAGCGAGCTTGAAAATTTTGACATTTTACAGTCTAAAAACTGTAGTTTGTAGCTATACTTTTTTCGCTTTGGAAATTTAGGGGGCACACCAAGTGCAACTGCCGGCAATTACTGGCAGCAACATCAGGAGAATGGCATAGCGGTTAAATGCGAGCAAGCAGAGCGAGCGAGCGGAGGGAGCGAGCTTGAAAATTTTGACATTTTACAGTCCAAAGACTGCCGTTTGTGGCTGTATTTTTTCGCTTTGGAAATTAAGGGGGGCGCACCTGCTCACAATCACTGGCAGCAACATCAGGAGAATGGCATAACGATTAAATGCGAGCGAGCGGAGCAAGCGAGCTTGAAAATTTTGACATTTTACAGTCTAAAAACTGCAGTTTGTAGCTATACTTTTTCGCTTTGGAAATTTAGCTATAGGGGGCACACCGACTGCAACTGCCGGCAATTACTGGCAGCAACATCAGGAGAATGGCATAGCGGTTAAATGCGAGCGAGCGGAGCGAGCGAGCTTGAAAATGTTGACATTTTACAGTCCAAAGACTGCCGTTTGTGGCTATATTTTTTCGCTTTGGAAATTAAGGGGGCACACCGGGCGCAACTGCCGGCAATTACTGGCAGCAACATCAGGAGAATGGCATACTGATTAAATGCTAGCGAGCGAAGCGAGTGAGCTTGAAAATTTTGACATTTTCCAGTCCTAAAAACTGTCGTTTGTAGCTATATTTTCGCTTTGGAAATTAAGGGGGCGCACTGGGTGCACCTGCTATCAATCACTGGCAGCAACATCAGGAGAATGGCATAGCGGTTAAATGCGAGCGAGCGGAGCGAGCGAGCTTTAAAATTTTATCATTTTACACTCCAAAAACTGCCGTTTGTAGCTATATTTTTCGCTTTTGTTTGTCCCACTTTTATTTGAGAACCATCCCCCCCCCCCCATCGACGCCTCTATACATATTAGGTTGCTTTTGTTAAGTGGAAGATCTGCTGCACACTCTTTGATAAATTAGGGAATATACGTCTATGTCAAAAGTGTACAAAGTTTATCCCTTATCTTATAGCGGACCTTTTGCATGTTCATGATTGCAATACAACGATCTGGTGCATAGTTCTGGCGATATTTGGACAATTTTCCATTAAGAAAGTTCGAGATTTGTCCTCATCTCGGGAATTGCTTGGGGGATAAATGATTTGTCTGTCTAAACACTTCCTTTGGGGCGGGGCAAATGCCCCTTTGCCCCTCATAGATTCGACGTCCCTGATCTTCCCTTGGTATGCCCATAGATGTATCCTGACTGAGTCATCAGACACTGTCGTTTCTCAGGAATGATTCAGGAAATGGAGGGGATTCAATTATGGCGATAAAGTTGTTGTTATTGTTTGTTTATATGTTTTCGTACATATTTTGCAGATGGGCAATTCCACGGTTAGTAACGTTACATTTGAACAAATTTAGATATTTGTTTTTACCACTAAATTACCATTTATTCATTTCAAGTCAAAATTATGTCAAAAACATGTTCATCCTTCCCAGGTTTATGATACAGAAAAGAATGAACTCAATCCAAGAAATATTAGAATTTCTATAGCAACTTAAAGGGCTGGTTAGTAACGTTACGAAAAAAGAACATGACAAAAAAATCAATGTTTTGTAACAAAAAGTGTGCAAAACTTCAAGTTACTTCAAACAAAATGTTGCATTAATTTCAATTATTGCATCATGACAAATGTTCATGCAAATTTTTTTAGCAGTTCGACCAATAATTTTTTAGCTAGACCCCCAAAAGCATGGTTAGTAACGTTACGGTTAGTAACGTTACATTTGTCCGGAGTAATTCCGCAGGTCATTTCACCCTTTTGTAATTGACAAAATATCACATGACTTCTGGAGTATTTAAATGTATTCATCTTTTACCCTTTAGCAAAACTTTGAGGAAAAAATTTCAAAGGAACCCACTGTAATTTGCATTTAAGTGAATTTCAGCGTCCCCAGTCCCACATGTACATTTTAAATGATGGTTTTAGATCTCGCAAAATCAATAAATACGAAAAATAAAATCTACTGAATTTAAAAGACCCTAATGATTGGTGAACATCCATGGCATTATTTGATACCTAGATTAAAGGGTAAGATAAAGAGGCACATTTCTTTTATCCATGTCATGTCCACCTAACTGCGGAATTGCCCAGATGGTCCCCAGTCACTCGCGTCATAGCATGTTTACATGTAGACCTATACTATTTGACGTTGTCAACGCCTGAGCCATATCTTACAGTGTGTGTCGATGTTACTTTCTTCGCGAGCGAGCGAAGCGAGCGAGCGCTTGAGAAAATTATGCATTTCCCTACAAGATAGAATACTGTTCAGCTCTGTTACCTGTCTGAAGGCCGGCGTACAAACGTCATGCATTATGCCAAAATTGATACAATCACATTTTTGCTTCCTCATTTTTCCCCCTCAAAATTCAGGGGGGATGATTGTACAGGCCATCCCCCCCTCCTCCATTTCAGGGGGGGATATATCCCCCCCATCCCCCCCGGGATTTACGCCCATGCTTCTTAGACCAGCTCGACATGACTCGATCTGTGTAAGATCTTGCATCGAACGGGTCGGCAGGTTCGTACAGTGATCGAGTGAAAGAAGAATTGGTTACAGTATTCGTTTGGTTATATGAGACAACTCAGTATTTATGCTTGAATACGGCGTGACCCAAAAGAGTGCTATGAAACTGACTATTAATTGCAAAAGCATGAATGAACGAAAGATTATCTTTAGTATAGGTTTTACCGGCCAATTTCGCACTTTTGTCATTTGATAAAAGGTTCATTCAATTTAGCGAAAATCCTCATCACTGCACATTCTGTCATTCAAAATTGCAAGTTGTTCGTTCAGTTTAGCATTCCGATCAATTAGATTTGCACATAACGTGTGCCTTTCGAATTCGTAAAACGGGCATTCAAATTGGCACGTGCTCTTCAGTCATTCAAATTCGCCAGCACTGGCGAAAGGGGTATTTCAGTCATTCAATTTCGCGTATGGGCAGTCAAATTCCTATATATATAACATGTTCATTGAAATTAACGTCATGTTATTTCTTTTTTGAAAAGGTGATAACATTTAAACGCGTATTTCTATGTGACTTATTGTTTCATCCAGGCACTGTTAAGCAGTAAAAGTATCGTATTTTTGACCATATCATAAACTATAACTCGAGTTTGCTGTTCTGTAACGCCCCTTTTCTTTCATACATGACATTTTAGGCCTACATGTACCAATACTCCAGTTTAACTTCATCTTCTTACAGTCATGACGGCACAAGTTAGATACAGACGTATTTCTCAAGGGGACAGAAAAAGAATTATAGGAATATTTGATGATCATAACCTTGACTTCCTACAGCTGGCCGACACACGGAATAAAGCGCTCAACGGCGAGATAAGTTGTGGCCATGCACATGTTGCACTATCTTCGGACTTGAAGAGACACTAAGCACATTAAAGAAAAAAAAATGTTGCCAAAATCTCTGAAATGAGTACGAAAATATGAAATGTAATGACGCTTCGAAAACAATAACTTTGTTAAGAAAATAAAGAAAGAAGCAAACCATAAGCATGCGTGCTAAATTGACTGCAAAAGATGTTAAATTGATTGCCAAAAAATGAATGGGAATGAACGAGAGCAGCATGTCCGTGATCACGTGACTATATCATTCTAAACTGGATAAACGAATAACCAAATGGTGCTTGTTTTACGAATTTCAATTGAAAAAGTGTTAATTAGAATGAGGCTAAAGGTAATTTCAATGCTCCAAAATTAATTTGAATGAAGAGATCATAAAATTGAACTACCGAACATGTCATCTATGGTATATTTTGTTAAATTGAATGCAGCAATTAGGAATTGAACTGACAAAAGTGCGAAATTGGCCGGGAAAAGCTATAGTTGATAGAAGAACACTTCCTATTTTGAAACCACAATCATCAATTCTCGTGCAGGCGTTTCGATTCTATTCATTTTTCCTGAGAAAAAAAAGATGACAAAGACTGATCACTACTGTTTGTGAGCCCAAAAAGGTACAAAAAATGCATTCAGTTGTATTCATTCATTTTATCCGTTTTCAGTAGCTATTTTTGACGCATTCGTTATCAGTTTTTACGGCTTCACTATCGCTCAGTCAAGTAGGATATCAGTGCCCAAAGTTACAGATCTTGTAAATCACAAATTTTCATGGAGATCAAAGCGCCTGCACAAAGATTGATTATCATTGTGTGAAATAAAATTTGAGGTGTTCTTTCTATTGAATAATGTAACGATTTCATTCAGTCGCTCATATCTTTTTAAATAAGAGACAGTTTTGTAGCACTCTGTCTGCCGGGACACCATGTATAATATAATAGGTTCGTTCATATGCATTATTATGCGATATTTGCAGTGGATGTGAAGAATAGCAAATCTAAGTTTGATGTCTCATTAAAAAAAAAAAATAATAATAATAATGTTACACCGCCACGCTTCGTAAGTGCATTACATATAGGTGGGCTGAAATTAATTTGGTTTAAAATGAAACATATTCCTATATGCCCATAAATGCACCATTATATAGAGTTGCAAAAAAAAAAAAATTGATTATTCTACAACCCTAATGAGTCGTGTTATCTTCATCATTATTGTTCTCATTACTAAAGAATGAAAAAGTGAATGAAAAATATGTATGTAGTCATTGATAAAGTATAGGCCCAAGAGTGTGTAAAAGAAAATATATGTATCATTAATTTCTAAATTCATGAAGTGTGCTGACATGTGGAACAGAGTACATTATCATGAAAATAAAACAATATAACATTTTACACTAGCAAGATGAAAACCTTGGTTGTTTATTTTTTTGTCAACTCAGCCAATCGATATCAAGGTGGACTTCAATCAATGTACATATAACTCTCAATAAAAAAAAAAAACTTATTAAGCGAAGCAAAAGTGTAACATCTACGTAAATAAAAGTAAAGTAAGTCGATGAGCATTTATGAATCTATGTTACAACTACTGTTTTAACACGTCAGCGTAAGAAATAGATTATATATCAACGTAACCAACTTCAACTTTGAAACAGACAAGCTAAAAAAAGAATTCAAGAAACATTTCTCATTTTATAAGTAAAGTAGATAATCTAGAAAATTTACTTTCACGTTACAGTCATATTGCCAGAATACCGAATTTTTCTCAGTTTCAGTTGTGTTTCCTTTCGTTCTTCTGGTATATTTGTCTGGAGAGTCTAATTCTGCCATGTCTGCTGTCTAGGGTTTGTTGTCTTTTCTCTCTTCGTGGCCCTTTTCTTTTCTTCAGTGGGCCAGGAGTGGCTGAAGATACTGACGACATTTAACTTTTTAACGTGACCAAGGACTGCGTATATTTTTTCTTAATACCTGAACAATAAATGAGTGCTAAGAAAGTACGTCTGCACCTGCTGCAACCACTGTCAAAAAGTGCTCGGTATTTGATCGAGTGCCTGTCGAAGCATGATCGAGTTTAGTCGAGTATCAATGCGATAGCAGTCCTGTATCGGTCGTGTAGCGGTCGAGTTATTCATGAAACTGATGAATCCTGGATCGAGATGATCTGAAATCAATCGTGTAGAATTCGAGTATAAGTCGAGATGATCGGGAACTGAGCTCGGGGAAAAATCCGTCCCGACCACACTAGATTTCTATACGACCGATTCCCGATCAGCTCGATCTCTTCTCGATCACTACCCGAGCTGTTGGTGTTCGGGCTTCCTACTCGAATATTTTGGACATGTCCAAAATTATCGTGAAGGAAGCAGGAGCGATGCCGATCAAGGTAGATCGACCCCGAATAGTAATGCCGAGCGAGCCCGACCAGGCTAAAAAAGCTTGATCGGGATTGAGCGAGTTGATCTGATCGGCAGTGGGAACGCACCATAAGACACAAGTTTGGATCTGCGATTGATTTGCTTTAGGAACCCAAATTATGATGAAAACAGATGAATATTTCATTGTTGTAGCTTATGTAGGGAAATGTATTGTGTTGTTAGTTTGTAATCGAGTTCAGAATTTTAGGTTGACATAACGATTCGATACGGTGTTTGTGTAGAAAGTGATTACACTTAGAACATATGGTACGCTATAGGTATTGATTAGATTTATCGTACATTGTACTAGCCCGACCAGACGCTGTAAGTACGCTGTGCGATCTACGTACCTACGTACAGTGACTGGGCTGTGTATAGTTAACATTGTACATGCTTCCTGCTCAACAAGCAGGGAAGTGAAATGATGGAAATGTGAGTGATCGAAGCTTGCAATACCTTGCATGCTTTATTTGGAATAATATAAGACTGTCCATATTCGGAAAAATATTGTGTCATGGTCATATAGGGATGAGAATCCGATTAAGGGATTTAATTTTTGTCACTCTCGCAGAGCTGTACACTGTTAGATTTACACACGTACATGCATACATACCGTACGGTCCATACAGCCCCATACATAACCGCAGTTAGAGGGCTAACCTTCGCGGACAATGTTTGCGAAGGAGTTAGTTTCTTTGTTGGTGTATCATATGGACGTTGAAGCGTCAATAAGAAAGACATTCAAGAGTTTAAAGGGAAAGATGACTTTGGATTTATTTTTATTCTAAGAAAGGCTGATTGCATTTCATGATAGTATTGTAGGGATGCAATTGCATCATTTGAACTGAATTATGTGATAGAGATGAAGGTTACCCGGTACTTCATAAAATGTACACTTTGTTGAATGATCAAAGTAAACAAAGTATGATAGGGCCAGGTCATTCAGAGCAATATTATTGCTTCATGGTACAGTGTATTTGTACACTGAGAAATGCAGTACCATAAAATCAGATATTGAATCAGAATATTATCTCTACAGGACATTTATATGTGTTAATGTTTATGAATGAACACTTGCATATTCAATGCGCTGCATATGGTTGCATGCATTTGGATTAACAGTTTAAAGTTGTTATTGTTGTTTATGTTACTTGCACAAATCGAAAGAAGTTTCGATTATTACATGTATTAAGTATATTTGGAAGACACAGAAATAATTACACTTGACAAGCTGCTCAAGGTAGTGATAACTAAGCATTTATTATTTCTTTTCTCTTTTTATAGCGAACCACAAGTTCTGGTTCAACACAACTTCGTGTTCAACACAAGTAGGCAAGTTCAAGTACACAAGTCCATCACAAGTTCTATGAAGACTAGCAAGTCATACGTGTAACAAGTTATACAAATGCAAGCTCAAGGAAAGGTTCAAGTCAATGCACTTGTAATTGTAAGCAAGGACGCTGGAACTGATGTCTTCAATAAAAGGAATCAAAGAAAACTTGTGCGTTCCAGGTGTGCCTGACTAAAGAAAACTTTGACTTTATGTAGTACGAGTCTACAGTCATCGTCCACAACGAGTACACTTCGAAGATTGCGAAGACCAGCATGAAAAATGCGAGATAGAGCTCATCTCTTTCTAATGAAGGAACGTTAATGATAAGATCAAACCCCGCTGTCAAATAATGTTTTGCACAAAGATACCTCCACAGCTGAGAAGGAGGACGCGATCATGGCTTTCAATGAGCCCGTGGAGTACGGATACAGTGCTCTTCACCGTAAAACTGTCACCACCACTGTTTGTATAGTGAGCGTGGTAGTGGCACATGCCTATCAGGGGTACGAAGCATGCCATCCTGCAGCACCACTGAATGCAGACCCCAAAAGTTTTAGACAATTGCGGAAAATAGTCGGTGAGAATCATTACGCTCTATAGTGTTATATACGTGACAGAGAATGCAATAAATATCACGAGATTTCGTTTGAGGAAGGCCGAAACCCTGGAAAGTGGATTGTCCGTTGGAAGTAAGGGGAGATTTTCCGTACAAGTAGCACATACCTGGTTACTCCTGTTGCATAGGCACTTTTTCAAAGAACTAAAGAGTGATGTAGGTTGAATCCCATGAACAATTCCAATGTGAGCCCGATCATCAGCGATTTGAAGAGCCGATTTTGGTAGAATAGATGACCACATCTGCATACGATTCCAGCTGCAATGATTCCGCATTCTGCGTAAAGAGGATTTAATACCTCACCATCAACAATCAGAAAGTGACCAAACGTTCCGTTTAGACGGCACGGGTAGCCTACTGCGATACAAGGGGACTGAATGAACGCAGACAGTGGTAACGAAGTCTTTTGAACCACTATCCAGCACGTACCAGAAAAGAAAATATACAAGACAGGAAACAGACAATTATCTACAAAAGCAGCTTCGTAATAGACGTTAAACAGCCATATTGCCATAACTACTATGGTGGTATAACCTATATTTTCCAAAAGCTGAGCTACAAGGGAAGCGGTGAGGGAAGAGTTGGTATTTTCTGACAAACACAAAACCACGCCGATAAGCTGCAAGGGAATATTCATCAGGCACAGAATAACGAAAACGTACAGGACGTACAAAAGTGACTTGTGTGGTTTTGAGTAGAGAGGAATTTCCTGATGAACCACCACGTTAATTGGCCGTGGATGCATTTGGATGTATTGAAACTCTTGTTCATGTGAGTATGATAAAGACGCATTTCCGCATGTATCAAGACTGTTGTCACGATCATCACGAGGCAACTTTACTCCATCAATTGTCGTGGTTTGTCGAGATTCGGAGGTTAGTTCTTGTGATAAAGTAGACCTACTACTAAGCGCAGCTTCATCCTCTAGCTGGTCATTGCCGTTCTGTGAGTCAATCTTTGGAAGATGATTCATTTGCTGATTTGCATCCCTTCTGTTTCCAATGGCTAGTTGAAACGGAGGAGAAATGCATTCGAGATGCTGGAAACCGTCCTGAATTTCCCATTAGAGTTGACTGTGACCGTATTCCTACAACACTAGCACAATGTTCACATTTTGTTTGGCGAAAAGACTTTCTGCTCAACATGGAGTCGCTCACTGGTGGCACTATGCAGATCGGATCTTGTCGGGAGACCAGGTAGAATCACACAGCTAAATCCAGCGCTCACCCCAAGACAGAGTAACAACGAACTGCTGAACGGGGATTTCTTGATTCGCAGAGACTCCTGAAGAGGCGTCATTGTGACTTTGTGCAGACTCTCTAAATAATTCCTGTTTTAACACATTCCAGTATATATTAAATGGTAGCCAGACTTCGAGAAAGGTAAAAACACGTATTGAAACATGAGCAAGCTGTGTCACTACAGTGTCTGACTTTGGCATGCAGCTACACGCTCTGAAACTTTGAGGAGCCATGTTCTTCAAGTCTCACTTCAATTAGTGCTGCTGCAGAACATCCGAGTCCTCCTCGACATAGGAAATGATTCGTAATCATATGACAAATCGTCATTTTGAACTGATAACCACAAGAATATGGAAAGATAAAGTTTCACTTCTCTGGGCCATCATTTTGCGGTCGATTCAAAGTGTCATGCCATTTAAAAACGTTTGGCGATATTCACATATGTACATTGACTACTCCCTCCCCCCCCCCCCCCAAAAAAAAAAAGGAACAAGAGAGTAAAAACAGCAGAATAATAGCATACTGTATTGTTCTTCTTTTTGCACTATTCACTATGCATCGTAATTTACATCACTTTAATCTTCTTTCCCAAAAGTAGCATCATGATCGAAAAGAGCATTACCGAATCCGCGTTAATGTTCCCATCGTCTGGGAATGTAGTTCCAGTTGTCTGTTCCTTTTCATCTCTATTGTCATTTACTTTAATCCAAAACAAAGTAATACAAATCTATCGTAATAAAAGGTTGGACCCCTTTTATTTGGATCGCTTTGTTTTACTTTGTTTTATTTTGTTTTGGATATCTCAGCCATATAAAAATCAAATTTCATGAAAAACTTTGAATTCCTCTGAAATTATGCGCTGTGACCTTATTCATCTCAACCAATACTAAATCATCCCTTTAATGCTAATCTCTCTGTACATCCCATTAACATCCCCTTCAGCAGTTGCCTGTTTATTGGTTTGTTTGGTTTTTTTT
Source organism: Diadema setosum (assembly GCA_033980235.1). Taxonomy (NCBI): domain Eukaryota; kingdom Metazoa; phylum Echinodermata; class Echinoidea; order Diadematoida; family Diadematidae; genus Diadema; species Diadema setosum. Next base: position 14,915,583 of record CM067078.1, read on the forward strand.
TTATTTACTATATCGTTATTCTCTCTCTATAGTAATTAACAGTTTATGAAGGACAGATTGCTGCTAGCAAATAATGATTCTTTTACATTGTAGCAAGTCTTCATTGCATTAAAGCTGAAACCTCCTTTGAGAAGTAAGGGGAACATTTCTCTACAAGAAGCATATAATAATAAATTGTGTAATTTCGCCAAGGGGGAGGGTATCAAAACTGTAAATTTTTTGGAAACGTTATTCTATAAGAAATTATAAAAACATTGTTTCCCCCGATATATAGGTATCAGGGGAAATGGAAACAATGTGTCTTGGATTTGTAAAAAAAAAAAAAAAAAAAAAAAAAAAAAAAAAAAAAAAAAAAAATCTGCCGTAAAACAAGTTTTCTTTGAATATCTCGGCTTCTTAATAACCTAGAAATTTGATTTTAACAGTTAAATCACCATTTTTGAGGGCGTAGTAATCCCATGGTAGGAAAAAAAAAGATAAGCTAGATTCACCTATAACCCCACTTTACTGACATTTTCAACTTTATTGTTTTGTGAGTGATCAGACATGAACATTCCAATAAGTTAACTAGCGTCCGTGTACAGTGAACCAACATCCTTCTCATGACAGAAATGCAGTTAAACTTTTAAGCAACGAACATTCCTTTTGGAAGAATTCCAGTGGCAAAGAAATCTATTTTTTTTAATAGAGGATTTTGTCAGATTCAACCAAAAACTCGCCTGATTGATATTTTCTGTTTCATCGATTGTTTTCCAAGTGATCCGACATGAACGTTCCACAAAGATAGTGTACCAAAAAGCCAACATGCTCATCATGGCAGAAATGGGTGTAATCTCATCTCAATCTCATCTCATCTTAATCATCGTCACCATCAGTTTCATACATGTCATTATTTTGACACTCACTGCTGCACCGGCAGAGAAATATAAATGGTTAAGAAAAAATCCGCAAGGTAGATTCAACCATAATCTCGCTTGAGTGACATTTTCTATTGCATGAACTAGTTTTCAAGCAATCGGACTTAAATGTTCCACTTAAAGTCCTTAAGAATCAACATGCCACTTATGACAAAAATGGGTTTATTTTTTGTGGAAACTTTTACACAAAATCTACATTATCGTCTTCATCAGTTTCGTACTTGCTCTGAGTGACCTCATCATTCTGACACTCGCTGCCGCAACCAACAAAGAAATACAATAGTTAAAAAAAAAAAATCAGCCATCAACTGACTTGAATGACATTTTCTGTTTCACTGATATGCTGACTGTTTTATGAATGATAAAACATGAATATCCCACTAAGATAGTGTCCTTAAGGAAACAAAATGAGCTTCATACGGCATAAATGGGTTTAATCTTTCAGGAACCACCCTTCCTGTCCTTGTACATCTCCTTCATCGTCATCATAACAGTTTTAGCCTTGCTCTGAGTGTCCTCATTTTACTGACACTCACTGCTGCACCGGCAAAGATCAGTACAGAATTAGTTCTCTATTCTGCAAGAACATCTGGCAGAAGAAAAGTCTGCTTTGCATTGAAAACCAGCCATTTCAATGACAGTCTTTAGAGCTGGAAGGGTGTCTGTCATGGTTCGTTTCAGCTGGCCATCGGACTCCTTGCGGTAGCCATACTCCAGGGGATCCAACTGAGGATCGTGCAGAGCAATCCTGGCCTATCCCTATACTCTGGCTTAGACATAGACTCTCAGGACATGCTGTCTCACAGCTCCAAGGGTAGGAGGTACATTGTAGCTTGTCCTTTCTGACATATGTTTGCAGAAGAGATGCTATCGCAGTTCGGAGATGGTCTTGATGTAAATGCCTATAGTCATGATAGTATTGCATTGCATGCATTTGTTTTTTCGCATAAAATCCACTTAACAAGAATACACAAACGATAGGCCAAATGAAACAGTATTAACTGAGATGCGGCTGCATTACCCTGCTCAGCTCTGCCTTCAAGAAAATGTTCTACCGAGGGGTCATTGAAAACCATATACACAGCAGCATTGTACAAAAAATGACTAGATTTCAGAAAACCGTACACACAGCTATGATCATTAAAAGCAGGAAATACATCCAAAAGTGAACAAATAATGTGTGGCAAGCGTTCTACAGCAAGGGCCTCACAGAAGCAGACACATGTGCGCATACATGAACACCTATATACAATATAGATTTTCCTGGCCAATTTCGCACTTTTGTCAGTCCAATTCCTTATTGCTGTATTCAATTTAGCAAAGTTTAGCGTAAATGACATGTTTGGTATTTCAATTTTATGATCTCTTCATTCAAATTCATTTTGAAGCATTCAAATTACCTTTAACCTCATTCTAATTAACACTTTTTCAATTGAAATTCGTAAAACAAGCACCATTTTGCTATTCGTTCATTCAATTTAGAATGATAGTCACGTGATCACGTATATGCTTGGTCGTTCATTTCGAAGGCCTTTTTTGGGCATCCAATTTAACATCTTTTGCAGTCAATTTAGCACACATATTTATGCATTGGTTCTTCCTTCATTTTTTTTTTCAACATAGTTATTGTTTTGTTAGCATAATTACATTTCAGATTTTCCTATTCGTTTTAGAGATATTGGCAACAGTTCTTTTTTTTTTCAATGTGCTTAGTGAGTCTCCCAGTCCGAAGATGTATGTGGCCACAACTTATCTTGCCGTTGAGCGCTTTATTCCCAGTGTGTCGGCCAGTTCTGGAAGTCAAGGCTATGATCATCAAAATGTTCCTATAATTCTTTCTCTGTCTTCTTGAGATATACGTCTGTATCTTAGTCCATGGGCCAAGACCCGAAAAATGGGTTGTTGGTACCACCTGAGGTGGCAGAACCTTTTTGGTGTCAGTTTGTTTGTCGGGCATAGATATGCTTATCAAGCTATTATATGATAGCATTTCCAAATGAGTAGCTTAGTCATAATAAATGAGTTTTTAACCAATTTCGTCTCGTTTTTATATCCCTATACTTCTGAATCGAAACTAACCGCTATACAAAGAAGAGCACTGTCTTCCGTATGTTCACAGGTGTTCTGTTGTAAACGCGGTGCGCTTAGTCTTTGTTCAAGGCAGCGAAGGGAATATCCAAAGGGCTGTGATGTTCACAGCTGTCACGCGGTGCGCTTAGTCTTTTTTTAGACCAATGTACCATTATCATATCTAAAGTTCCTCATAAAAGGGATTATCTATACTGTTTTTATACTACCCTATCAGCAAATACATCAGTTTTAAACAAAAATCACTTTGTTCATTTACAATATTATTTATTATAATGTATCGTAGTGTACCGGTACATTGTTTCTGCATTATCTTATATTGTTGGATGGAAATAAAGCGACAATGGCGTGGTATTAGCGTTTTCACTGTAGCGTTTTCGCCGGAAAATGATAAATAATTGAAAAATACGGTAAAATTCACGAGGAATTGTTTTTGTTATTGTTGTTGTTTTTAGATAAAAGGATATACACTGTATCATATGCTTGGATATTCCCTTCGCCGTCTAGAATAAAACTAAGCGCTGTGGACATCATAACCTTTGGATATTCCCTTCGCTGCCTTGAATAAAGACTAAGCGCACCGCGTTTACAACAGAACACCTTTGAACATACCACAGAGCTGCATTTTACAGCTCTATGGAACATACAGAAGACAGTGCTCTTCTTTGTATAGTGGTTAGTTTCGATTCAGAAGTATTAGTCCATGGGCCAGGCCAGATATTGGTACCATCTGAGGTGGCAAAACCTTTTTGGTGTCATTTTGTTTGTCGGGCATAGATATGCTTATCAAGCTATGATAGCATTTCCAAATGAGTAGCTTAGTCCTAATAAATGAATTTTTAACCCATTTGGTTTCGCTGTTATATCCCTTTACTTCTGAATCGAAACTAACCGCTATACAAAGAAGAGCACTGTCTTCTGTATGTCCACAGGTGTTCTGTTGTAAACGCGGTGCGCTTAGTCTTTATTCAAGGCAGCGAAGGGAATATCCAAAGGTTATGATGTCCACAGCGCTTAGTCTTTATTCAAGACGGCGAAGGGAATATCCAAAGCTAATGATACAGTGTATATCCCTTTATCTAAAAAGCAAAAAAAAAAAAAAAAACGATTCCTACAGTGGAAATTTTCAAAGGTCACACTCTGCCTGTCTTTGGTCAAAGAGCGTCAAAAATATTTGGCATTGGTCGGGTTGATGGCTGAAATCTATGACTAAGCTACTACTCTGGAAATGCTATTATACTTTTATAGCAAAATAATATTCCTTAGATATATGCCATTTCAAAATGCACAACTACAGAACTTGCCACCTCAGGTGGTACCAGTAACCCATTTTTCGGGTGTGTGTGTGTGTTTGTCTGATTGTCTGATTAACAACAATATCAGTTCTGGTAAACACTGCAAAAAAACAACAAAACAAAACAATGTACCGTTATCATATCTAAAGTTACTAATAAAAGGAATCTATACTGTTTTTATACTTCCCTCTCAACAAATACATCAGTTTTAAACAAAAATCACTCTGCTCATTTACAATAGTATTTATTATTACGTATTGTAGTGTACCAGTTCTTTGTTTGATGGAAATAAAGCTACATTGGTGTGGCATTAGTGTTTTCACCTCAGCGTTTTCACCTGAAAATGGTAAATAATCAAAAATACGGCAAAATCCACGAGGAATTGCTTTTTTGTTTGTTTTTTAGATAAAGGGATATACACTGTATCATAGGCTTTGGATATTCCCTTCGCCGTCTTGAATAAAGACTAAAAGCACCGCGTTTAGCTCTGGACAGCATCACCCTTTGGATATTCCCTTCGCCGCCTTGAATAAATACTAAGCGCACCGCGTTTACAACAGAACACCTGCGGACATACCATGAGCTCCATGGACAAACAGAAGACCGTGCTCTTGTTTCTATAGCGGTTAGCCTCGATTCAGAAGTATAGGGATATAAAAACGAGACCAAATTGGTTAAAAATTCATTTATTATGACTAAGCTACTCATTTGGAAATGCTATCATAGCTTGATAAGCATATCTATGCCCAACAAACAAAATGACACCAAAAAGGTATTGCCACCTGAGATGGTACCAATAACCAATTTTTCGCCTCTTGGCCCATGGACTATATAAGGATATAACAACGAGACCAAATTGGTTAAAAATTAATTTATTATGTCTAAGCTACTCATTTGGAAATGCTATCATAGCTTGATAAGCATATCTATGCCCGACAAACAAAATGACACCAAAAAGGTTTTGCCACCTCAGATGGTACCAATATCTGGCCTGGCCCATGGACTATCTAACTTGTGCTGTCATGACTGTAAGAAGATGAAGTTAATCTGGAGTATTGGTACATGTAGGCCTATAATGACATGTGTGAAAAAAAAAAGGGGCGTCACAGAATAACAAATTGGAGTTAGGGTAAAAAATGTGATACTTTTACTGTTAACAGTGTGTAAATGAAACAAAAAGTCAATAGAAATGCACACGTTTAAAAGTTCTTTTCCTTAAAAAAAAAGAAATAACATGACGTTAATTTGAATAGGAATGTTTGGAATTTGACTGCCCATTCGCGAAATTGAATGACTCAAATACCCTTTCGGCTAATGGTGGTGAATTTAAATGAACATATAGTTCATGGGCCAGGCCAGATATTGGTACCATCTGAGGTGGCAAAACCTTTTTGGTGTCATTTTGTTTGTCGGGCATAGATATGCTTATCAAGCTATGATAGCATTTCCAAATGAGTACCTTAGTTATAATAAATGAATTTTTAACCAATTTGGTCTCGTTGTTATGTCCCTATACTTCTGAATCGAAACTAACCACTATACAAAGAAGAGCACTGTCTTCTGTATGTTCCATAGAGCTGTAAAATGCAGCTCTGTGGTATGTTCACAGGTGTTCTGTTGTAAACGCGGTGCGCTTAGTCTTTATTCAAGGCAGCGAAGGAATCAAAGGTTATGATGTCCACAGCGCTTAGTCTTTATTCTAGACGGCGAAGGGAATATCCAAAGCATATGATACAGTGTATATCCTTTTTATCTAAAAACAACAACAATAACAAAAGCAATTCCTCGTGAATTTTACCGTATTTTTCAATTATTTATCATTTTCCGGCGAAAACGCTACGGTGAAAACGATAATACCACGCCAATGTCGCTTTATTTCCATCCAACAATATAATATAATGCAGAAACAATGTACCGGTAGACTACGATATATTATGATAAATAATATTGTAAATGAACAAAGTGATTTTTGTTTAAAACTGATGTATTTGTTGATAGGGTGGTATAAAAACAGTATAGATAATCCCTTTTATGAGGAACTTTAGATATGATAACGGTACATTGGTCTAAAAAAAGACTTTAAAGCGCACCGCGTGACAGCTGTGGACATCATAGCCCTTTTGATATTCCCTTCGCTGCCTTGAACAAAGACTAAGCGCACCGCGTTTACAACAGAACACCTGTGGACATACGGAAGACAGTGCTTTTCTTTGTATAGCGGTTAGTTTCGATTCAGAAGTATAGGGATATAAAAAACGAGACGAAATTGGTTAAAAATAATTTATTATGACTAAGCTACTCATTTGGAAATGCTATCATAGCTTGATAAGCATATCTATGCCCGACAAACAAACTGACACCAAAAAGGTTGTGCCACCTCAGGTGGTACCAACAACCCATTTTTCGGGTCTTGGCCCATGGACTAATAGAGGACCAGCCAGTTTGAATGCCCTTTCATGCCACATGTGCAAATTTCATCGATCGAAATGCTAAATACATTGAACGCACAAGTTGCAATTTTGAAAGACAGACTGTGCGATAACGAGGGGTTTTGCTAAATTGAATGAGCCTTCTGTCAAATGGACTGACAAAAGTGCGAAATTGGCCGGGGAAAACCTATGTCCATACCATCACTAACTATCTTTCATGTGTTGCCTGTTACGATCTTGTATACTTTTGAGCAGGAAAGAACAGGAATATAAAAACAGGAATACCAAACGATAATCAAAATACGGCTGGAGTGCCCTACTCAGCTGTGCCTCCAAGACATTACCGCTCAAGGAGTCCAGGAAAGTTATATGCACCACAACAATGTACTAGGACAAAGACTAAATTTCAGAAAGCAATATAGAGCGATGATCATTAAAAGCAAAAAATGAACAAAAAATGTAGTGACGTTCTACAGCAAGGGCCTAGCGCAGGCAGACCCGTAATAACACACACGCACACACACACACACACACACACACGCACGCACACACACACACGAACAAATACACACACATTTATAGTACTATGTCCATACCATCCACTGACTATTTCTCAAATGTTGCCTGTTACGATCTTGTATACTTTTGAGCAAGGGAAAGATGAAACGACAAAGACGAAAGCAGAGCGACTAATACCGTGTTTTTATGGTCGCTTGAGGCCAAGATCTAATTGTGATAATCGATCACTATGCAGAGGTAATTAAGATTATGATAATGGCTTTACGAACTTTCGAAACAAATAAAGAGATGAAAGCAGGAAATGCAGGATGTGAAAATAACACATATCATATACACGTATACACGGTATGACAATGATCACCTGATACAGATCATAAAGTAGGGCCTTCACAGCAGTGTCCACCGCAATTGTTGTGGCAAAATTTATTTGCCTTCGCTTTCGATATAGCTTGCGCTATAGATCTGTATTCCTTAGTTTAACTCGTCCTTAAAACTCCTTACAAAGCTAACTTGGAAACGGATTGTAGAATACATTTTGTAGTCTATATAAATGTAAATATCACGAGTTATTATGAGTGCATCTCTTATTAATATTTCAGAAGTCATTTCATTGGAATGCTATCAAAAAGTAAAATGAAGTAATCAGTCGCTGAAAAGTTTGTTGCAACGTTGATATAATTTATTTCAACCAAAAAGAGAAATCATCTTGATTTTTGCAGGACTTAATATCAACAAACCCTCCTGATCGAGATGGATTTATTGCTCCGAAAAGTAATTAAACAGCACAAGTATCTCATGGAGGAAACAATAACCTAAACCACTGACGTTGTTTGTACGTGAAAGAATAATGTTTATGTTTATTTTTATCCACGGCTTCCTTCACTGATGTTGTAATGCTGGGGAGAGAATTTCCATATCATTGTCTTCTGACAATGCAACATTTAATTCCCTGAACTGCTTTCGGTTTCCTTTAATGCATTCTCTAGCATACATAACAGCGCATCTTCATGATAGTATCACATCATATAGCCATCAATCATCTTCAAAAAAAAAAGGAAAGGAATATGCATCGAGAGAAGGTGACACAAGTGGCAAACGATGATCATTGGCTGATCGAGGGTGGGGGGTTCAGGACTATTAAGAAATTTCAAACTGGATTGAATAAAATGTTAAAAATCGAGATGAAGCGAAGCGTAAATTTCAGAGTTTTCTTTAGCACTTCAGCCAGTATTCTGGAGAAAGAAATGTCAAGATACAGACCCCCTTCTACGCCTAAACTAAGCATCCGTAATGATCATGATGGCATTATGGCAGTAATGTTTCAACTGATATCGTGTCACGTGCCATGAAGGCACACATGACAACGAGTCCTGTGAAGAATTTGATTACAAATCATATCAGGTTGTCAGGATAATACTAAGAACTCTCCGTAATGGGGAGAACGCACTCTCCATTCCCTACCCACCCCCACCCCCGCTATCTGCGCCAATATTGTATCATACGCACCGCCACGTCATGTACATAGGTGAGCTGTACCCAGGGGATGCTTACATGTACTCGTATCGGTCGAGGTTGAAGGAAAGGCAAGACTCACGCAAACGTCATACCATCAGAACACAACAGTACAGGAATGGCGGAAGAAAGAGAAGTGAGAGTGAGCACCCATAGCTATGTCAGCATGATCTGCCTCAGCCTATTTCTCAGTTTTCTCGTGTTTTTGTCTGTCGTCCCTTCGACGCCGGGTCAAAAACATTGGACTGAACTATACAAAGTTTCTTACATCATAGCGCAGATCATAGTGGCTCTGATCATTGGGCTTGTCCTCTTCTGGTTTTCTTTCACAAGGTCGAGATACCACAGGAAACAGACCATCTTCTGGCCGAAGCAATGTCGACATTGTGCCCAGGTCCTTGGTATGCTGACACAATGGGATAAATGCAGCGAACCTTCAAGGGTGCAGATACCATCCTCTAATCACCCATCCTCTGTCAAGCTGTCTTCTGACTCCACGTCACAGCAAGGGTCTTCAAGGGAAGGACTCGAGAGAACTGAATCCCAGTACAACAATAATACCAGCTGTGCAGGAGAGCTGTGGTACTTACGCCGGAAATCGCTAGCACAGGCTATGATCATCCTTGGTGTAATCGGCATCGTTGGAGCACCTCTGAAAATGGTCAATTTCATTCTGGATCAGCACGCAACTCTCGTGAACGTATGTCGGGACACTTTTGCGATGGTTTTAATCCTGGTTGTCCTCCCGGCCACAATGTTGAGCATTGCCAGGTATCACGATGCCGTTTTTGTCGACACCCCTCTCTTCTCGGCTGGTTTTGCCTTCCTTTGCGGTGGCTTCATGTGGTTGGCCACTTTCAAGCTCTTTTTCCCCATCAGTGGACTCTTTGGCAACGCATCCTTTCCATATTGGCAAAATGGCACCGGAGACAGTGTCATTCTATCAAGTTTAGGTAGGCAGTTTTAATTAAGCAATGGCAATAGCATGAGCTAATAATGCCAGTTCTAGCGTCTCCCCCACTGGTTTGCTTACTACCATCATAAAATATGTCATATCCGAAGTAATATCGTACAAAATAAACCATGTCCTTCTCATCAAATAATTCTACCATGGCTGAATTTTGTAACATTACTTTTAAGGGAATGTTCTGTGGTCTATAGTTGCTAAATAGCTAACATAAAAATACAAGCTATCCAGTTAGAGATATTTCACAAGAAGGAAATCACAGTCTCTTTTAAACTCGATTTTTTTTTTATTATGGCGAAAATCTCTGTTTTGGTAAGGTGTGGAAAATGCTAATGCTGGAAAGTTTCGTTGTCTTTGTCGAATTTTTATCTAAAATAGTAGAAAAAATGAAGTATAGTATGGTTTAGTGTTGAAGTATGTTGAATGTTTCCCGTTACATTCTTTCCTTCTCTATAGCAAATTGTGTTGCATCAAAAGAAACATCTATTGACATTTTGACACTAGATGCGATCTTATATAATGTTTCATTTATCACAGGTGCGTCTTTGATGTCCATGTATGCACAGTGCGCTTTAATCGGTACTGTATTCCTATGGACCATCTGGTCATCTATGATTAGACGACACACACTTGACACATACCTAGGCGAATCCAATTCAGAAATCCAGTCATTTGATCGTCCCCGATCACGACGAGGTATTGCCAGCTCAGGGGCGAACACCAGCCAGAGTGCCGTGCGACATGATGAGGATGAACCGTCTGGTTCACGTGAAAGACACACCCTGCTGCATCACGTGAATTGCGATACGAACAGACAGCTTAAATCATTTACGCGCCGAGTCCTTGCGGTCTCCCTTGTTGTGGCGTTACTCTACTCTAGCGCTCGCTTCACCGTGGCTGCCTACCCTGGCACCATACTTTCTTCAAACGCCAAGTTCTACGCGGGTACTCTTCTGCATACCCTATTCTATTTACCCGTGATAATCATGTGTTTACATCAACAGCGTCTGACGAGAGCATCAAGACGTTTTCAACAGTGTTGGCAATCTTCTTGCGCTGGCCATGTTGGCAGATCTCTTGGAGTCGATGATGTTGTCTATCTCGTCTCTCTCTTTGGGACTTTCTTACATCGGATTTTCGACATCTTACCGTACATCGCACTGACAATCCTGAATAAGAGTTTTCGAAGTATAATAGGCCTTATGTATGAGTGTTTTCTAATATATGTAGCATGGTTGATTTCTTCGTTTCTACACCGTGTCCGGCGCCAATACTTTTCAAACATTAATGAGGTCAAATGGACTCTGGCGACATTGGTGTACCTCGGATTTGTTAGTGCTGCGCAGTGGCTCAAAGACAGCTGGGACGAAAGATATGAATCTGGTTTCTTCGAGTCCGGGGTGCCAAAACTTATTAACTTTTTATTGCAACCACTTGTATTAATGTTTAGGCTCATGACTTCACTTATCGCTTACGAAAGCTATCATATTATTTTATCAAAGTACAAAGACACCATTTTAAACACCACACCAAATTATGGGACAATTCAACGTTCTTGGTAAGAGCCCGTATTATGTTATCAGCTGTTTACATGTGTTGTTTTCATATTTTTTTAATGATGTATCCTATTAAAGCTTATCAAAGTTACAGCGTCTGATATACCGTGGAGACATCTGCACAATCGTACAGTATTTGAAGCAGCAGTGCAGTGTTTAAATTACGTGTTTATTTCCGATAGGCTCAACTTGTTTAAACCACATTTGAGGTTGTAGAAAAATCATGACATGTAAAATGACATTCGACTGAGGACGATGTGGTGGTTTGGAGGTCCCAATTTTCAAATTAATTGTAAACGTTTAGGAATCTTTACATCTTGATGAAACCTGGGAATAATTCTATTAATTAACAACTGAGCCGGACCGCCAGCATTGATAAATTAACGTGATTAGACTCAAAGATTCAAAGCAGTCTTCATCATCATAATCATGGGTGGGATGTCACATGCTTTAGATTGATAGCAACGATAAACTATGAGGGGCCTAGGATTTAGGATTTGGTCAATTCACGATATTGAGAGTCGAGATTTCTCTTTCGATAATTTACTATTCAGGTTCAATAACTTCAATACCATTTTACATGAAACTCTCGAATGCCATATCGGTTTAGTCTCATTGACAGGATGGAAAGGAGTAACCTGGCAACATTGGAATAAATGAACAAACTTAACCAGTGTGAGTGTGTGTGTTTGTGTGTGTGTTTGTGTGTGTGTGTGTTCAGATATAGGCCTGCACTGTAGGTTAAAGGATTCGGAATGTTTGTGGATTTAAACTGCATCTTCCTGACTCATCGGTGATTGATGTAAATTAAATTATGTAATTACTCCTTTGTTACTTCATTTCCCATATTCCACCACAAAGTATCAAAGTAAGGGTGGATGGATATCATGTTGATCTCAGCTATTAAATAGGCCTACATCTGTTTACAATCCAGATAAAATGTATTTATGAAATCATGTCAAATTGTGTGATTCAAATTCAAATCATTCGCGGAAAGCACAAATAGTCATTTACATGAATTCATTATTGTACTTTCAGTAATTCATAAGAATATTACATTTTGCAAGCAGGGGAATGCATCTTACAAGCAATTTTTTTTTGTTTTTTATTCCTCCCCATTTCCAGCATTTTTAAAATTCAGAGTTTTCTTGTGGCTTTTCTTTTTACCTTATGAATGGTATGTCCATAAATTAATTTCACTTATCATATTTTGTAATATCGATTTGGATATTATATATATACATAATGTATATGCACTCATTTCTTCTGTAAAAAAAAAGGGGGCGCTTATATGTTTTGTTGGGAATGGAAATATAAATGAATGAATTCTTCAGTGATATCCATGTTCACATACCAAATGTCATGATGCAATTCATCATGATATGTGGTTCTTATTACAACCAATACTTGCGACAATTGGGTTGATCTCCGCCTTGCGTTTTTTCCATGTTTTTGGTTGTGTTTCTCTTACAATCGAAGGTGATTTGCGTTTTCTTCCTGTTTTTCAATATAGTCTACAGGCACTCAAACGCTCTTTCAATAAAATGAGGACGGATTTGGGAAGATGCTTTCTTTCTATGTAAAAATTCCTAGTTTTCGCAGCCTGTTCACACATCACTGGAAAAAAACGTCCAGTGCTTTGAAACTAACTTCATTTTGTTAACACAGAATTGCATCCATCATTATACATACATGATAACGCCTTTAATTGAACTTCACACTGTGGGTTAGAAAAACAAACAAACAAAGGTTTGAAACCTAACAGTAACGAGACAGAACTGTAATTGTATAAATGATGAAAACGTGTTAAGTCCCGCCCAGGCCAATCGGTTGTCAGCAGCACCCTTACACTGTATATTTCGTCCCGTTTGGTTTTTATTCTTTTCGTTTTTTCATTTTTCTTTTCGTTTTGATTAGTTCACTTTGGGTGGGGCAATAAGTTTGGTGAGCGGGTGGAGGTGAACAGGGATAAGTTTAGTAGAGATATTATTTTGTTGTTGTAAATGCAGCAAACATACTCACACGTGATTATTTTGTTTCCTGTAACAAAATAATTTATTACGGGTAGGGTGATAGATTATAGGAATATGATGAGTTTCCTTCGCTTGATTAGATTATGGTTTAGGAGATATGCATTTACTGCAGGCTTTGGTGAGTTTGATCAAGTTGATCAAGATGGAATTTTTTTATTATGAGATATGTGTATAATTTTGTATTACTTTTTAATAGGTTGTATGACATGGCATAAATATATCATTCTATGATTTGATAATGTAGTACGATATGCATAATATATATATATATATAGGCATACAAGTTAGAAGAATAAAGCTGCTTAACTTGTTTATATTCGTCTCATTGTGAACGAGATGTTCAAATTGAATGAAAATAAAAATATATATAAATAATAGTAAGTTTAAAAAGGGTACGTAACAGCTGTGGTGGTATAGTGTTCTAAGTACACAACATATTTGATTTTACCCGTATTGCACAACTACAATGCATGCTATTATCATACACTCTACTGGATAGAACGACAAATACTAACTTATCTTGCGATCTCTGTGGAATAAAACTGCACAAGAGATAATTTTAGTATTTTGAGTTCTGTAGTACAGTACTGGTATATTAATAGAACATGCACTCATTGTTATAGTTTTTTTTTTTAGTTTTTGATAGACCCCTCGATCTGTATGTATTTTCAGTAGGTCTAGGCCCTTTACTAGATCTAATTTACTTAATCCTTTTAGCTCTCAGATACCATGGCTTCTTAACTTTAAAGGCATTATTTACCATTTGCAGATGAAACAAAAACCCAAGGTAAGTACTTCAAAATAGTTTTGGATAGAAACAACAAATGTAAAATGTTAATCAGTATAATCAATGTTAAGAATAATGTTAATATGCAAAATGTGAACAATGGTTATAATAAAATTGTTTCTATAATAAACCGTCTTCAGTTATGGTGTTATGGGGTTTTTGAGAAAAATAGTGATATCTCCTTATACTTTAGGCGTTATTGCCAAAATTTAATATGGTAGCATGTTTTGTAATACAACTGACCCCCACATATGCATCACTTTTTTTTTTCTTTTTTTTTTGTAATCAGTGCTCCCAATGGTAAACAGTACCTTTTTCATGAACTCCCAACTCCAGATGTCAGCTCTGCAACGCTGGAACACGAAAAAGCCTGAAATTGAATGCTGGGAACATGGGAATCTCCGCACCAAAATCAAGGGTACTAGAGTATATGGCAAGGCCATGCCTTGGAGGGATTGATGTTAATGAAATCACAAATATATATATATATATATATATATATATATATATATATATATATATAATGGTAAAATCTGGTTTACAAATAAATGAAGTTGAAATCCAATGCATTATGTCAACTTGTTTGTCTTCATCGTCTTATATATATATATATATATATATATATATACAGAATATATGATATATCATATATATATATATATATTCATATATATATTTATATATATACATACATACATACATTTACAGCTGTTATATACATGAATATATTATATTAACCTGTGAGGGTATGCGTCATCTATGGGCTCCTACTTCCCACATTTTTTTAATCGATTTTCTTCAAAACTCATGATATGGAAGTGATGCTGATCACAGTGATCCACTCCTTATAGGGTTAAAAGTCATAGTTTTGACAGTGCCCTATATGCGTTACCCAAGTAGTTGCATTTCTTGACGGATTTTACTTCAAATCCGATATGGAAATGTATAATCTCCCGGTACCTTTGGTAGTAGCGCCCTCGCTTGTTCAGTGTGTACACTGTCAGGAAAGGAATATATTTGCTCGAGTCTTTATACATATCCATTGATTTTGTATAAAATTTCGTTAGGATAATGCATGACATCTCTGTTAGGATACCCCAGACAATATACATATAAGAAAACTAGTTAATTTGGATTCAGTTATGCCGTATTACATCACTGTGTTAGGCTCAGGCGAGCTCATCCGGCTGTGAAGTTAGGTTAATGATATTCAGGAATATGATTAGGTGTTAGGGAAGTCTTAATTTAGTCAGTAGAGATAGTTTGCTTTGCGAGGATGAATTTTAATGCATACTTCTGTCTGAGCTCTATGTTAATTGATTTTAGCTGTTTGTGTATAAGTACAGACGATTAGGAAATGTTAGCAGGGAAACACTTTGGTTAGCACGTAAGACACACATCGGTACGGGGCTTGAACTATACGTTGGCGAGCAGGACTGTCATGCTGAGGCGACTACCGACACGAGCCGAGGGACGAACATCGCTATCTGAGCCACACCTGCTGAGCCACACCTACCGAGCCACGCTTGCTGAGCCACAACCCGCTGACGACCTGCAGTCTACCGGGCACGACGCTGGCGCAGTACCGACTACCAGAGGGGGGGGGGGGGGGGGGGGGGAGGGACATGAACCCGGAACCCAGAGCAGTATAGCAAAAAGTTGCGTGTTTGTTTATACTTTGTTTGTATTTGATATTTTGATATCGGATCTTCGACTTTGTAAACAAAAGCAAAACTTTATTATTATCAAAACATTGATTTAACTGTACCTGATTTGTTTCGACTTTAATGATTACGTGTAAAAGTAGCAGAGTAAATAACAAAAAAAAAGGTTGCTTATGTGACACACACACAAAATGCCTAACAGTGCCCAATGTTTTAGGGTATCTTGTCTGTACTCAATGACCGCATTTCTCTTCAGATTTTTTTTTTCACGTTTCGTAGAGAGGAAGGTATATATCATCAAAAAATGTTGACCTGTCCTAGTTTCTGAGATGCCCCCTCGATGTTCCAACTTGTATTGAGCTGACACCGTTTAGACATTCCTTCTTTGTGTTCTACCATGTATAAGCCTACTATTCTTCATAATTCTGTTTTTTTTTCTCAAAACTCATAACACCTTAATCGTACTTGAATTTGCCTGCCAATGCTGTTCCCAGTGTTCCGCTTTGATAGTCTCAGAACATATTTTAATAGACATCCTTTGTGCGCCATGTAAGTGGCGCTTCGTGGTGGATTTTGTTGATATTTTGTATACTCGGGTGTACGTGCACGATAAGTATGATAAAATAATAATCTAGACTCATGTTGTTATTGCTAATGCTTCCTTCGGTATCCAGTATTTATAGCGTCATAGGACATAAGGTTGATGATTTGTATACACTTTACGGCTCTTTTTGTGTTCTTTGGTGGGGGAGTTGGTATGCAGATTAATCATGTTGTGTAACTGATGACTGAGAGAGCCACATTGACGAGTGGCAGGGATATTTCAAGCTTCGTATTAAAAATATGATAAATTCATGCGGTTAGGTTGCCTAATGAGAGACTTGCGAGGTGACGATGGTAATAATTAGTGATAATGTTGAGAATAATATCCCAGGGACACGATGCAATGAAAACTTGCTATATAAAATGATTATTATTGCCTAGAAGCAAATGTCCTTCCTACACTGTTTATCACCATAGAGAAAGAGAAAGACTTGACATAAATTTCTAAAAATAATGAGTAGACAACTACTGGAGGGGATGTTAGTGGGATATAAAGAGAGATTAGCATTAAGTCCCGTGACCAACTTTCGATTTTCAATAGCCATAATTCTGCCAGACTGATACTGTGTCCGGGATATTAATCGCATGATAAAGACAACGCTTATCTACCTCCAAAAGAAAATATAATAACGAATAAAAAGAAAAAGGCAATTACCACTATATTCCGCATGAACGATCGGTAATGCTCATGAATTTAGTAATGCTCGTTTCAATCATGATGCTATATGTGTCCTTATATAATGGCTCGACAGCAATATCTTGTGTCATTAATTCAGTTGAATATTATGCACAAGATCTGAGTGGAACTTAATGGTAAATCCTACAAGGTGAACACTTTGCACTGAACACCATTCTACAAGTGTGGATGCATATTTGGCATTTACTACTGTCACTAGCTATCTGCGCCTGTGCGTCATTGGTGCACAAAGTACGATATCTGAACGTTACCCGACATACACATACGCACATCGGTCGCACATCGGTCTATAAGTTGAAGAGAAGACAGTCTTACGCCAGCACCATGTCATCACAACACAACAGCACAGGAATGGCGGAAGAAAGAGAAGTGAGAGTGAGCACCCACAGCTATGTCAGCATGATCTGCCTCAGCCTATTTCTCAGTTTTCTCGTGTACTTGTCTGTTGGCCCTTCGACTCCAGTTGCAGGGAAGGATTGGTCGGAAATGTGCAAAGTTATTCATGTCTTGGCGCAGATCATAGTGGCTCTGATCATGGCGATTGTCCTCTTCTGGTTTTCTTTCACAAGGCCGAGATATCACAGGAAACAAACCATCTTCTGGCCGAAGCAATGTCAACACTGTGCCCAGGAACTTGGTATTCTGACACAATGCAGAAGCAGTGAACCCTCACGGGTGCAGAACCGATCTCTTCACCCACGTTCTGTCCAGTCGTCTTCTCTTACCGCGTCACGGCAAGAGTCCTCGAGGGAAAATCTTTCATCACTGGATACTGACGCAGTTGAAGGGGATGGAAGTCAAGAGAATCAACAAGAAAATGATGAAAGACTCGAGCCCTCTGAATCCCAGTGCAGTGCCAGCTGTTCTGGAAAACTGTGGTACCTCCGCCGAAAGTCCCTGGCACAGGCAATGATAATAATGGGGTTGATCAGCTTCTTTTTAGGACCAATCAAAGTTTTCAAGTACATTCTGCATCGGGATGTAACGTTATTGCATATATTCGGTGACACTTTTATGATTATACTAATGTTTGGTGTGCTACCGGCCTCAATTTTGGGCATTGCCAGGTATCACGATGCCGTTTTTGTCGACACCCCTCTCTTTTCAGCTGGATGTGCCTTCCTTTGTGGTGGCTTCATGTGGTTGGCCACTTTTAAGATCGGTGTCCCAATTGGTGACCTTTTTTGGTAATGGATCCTGCCCATATTCTCAAATTTACACTCCTGACCGGTGGGATTTCATTCAGACGAGTTTAGGTAAGGATAAGTAAGCGATTGCAAATCAAATGACCCCATGTTATCTTCCTGCCAGACAAGCAGGCTCATGAATATTCATGAGATATCCTCCTTGAGTAAGACAGCATAGAATGTATCCTCAAAACATTTTTTTTTTTTTTTTTTACATCTAATAGAAGGAATATGTTCACGGGGGTATAGGGCCTAGTCTGGACACTGGTTTGTAAATCAGAGATGATGAAGATCAGTGGAAGAATGATGCCAAAGACAAATGAAAGTCATCGTTACTCAAATCTGCACATTACTAATTGTTTCGCACCGCACTCAGTCTTCGGAATATGTAAAATGTTTCTTTCTTTATGGGTTAGTACTTGTGTAACAAACGTATCCAATATTTATTGTTCACAAAGTGGTCGCTGCTGAAATTCCATAAAAACCTGTGATGATAATCACGAAAAGAAGAAAATTATTCTTCCTTAATGAATGAAGACATGACTCCCTAAAAAGATCATTTCGTATTGGTGATAGTCTGGGTAAAAGAATAACTGACTATCCTTTCAAGAAATAATCAATCATCAGCGTATTTATGGACCTCTTAAACAGTATCAAAAGCAAGTTAGTGACACCCTTGATCATAAAACATTGTAAACAAATTATTGTATCTAAAACTACAGGGTTCTGGCTTGACAGGAACAACATCGTAATGGTTTGGTGATCTTTAAAGAAATACATAACAATACATAGTGTAATTGTTCAAACCTAGTTTAAAAAAAAAATCAGACAGAACTTCTGACGTCCCTCAGGGATCAACTCTTGGACCCTTTATTTTTTTCCCTTCTGTACATTAACGACATACTTCTTTTCTTCATCTTCAGAACTTAATCATTTAGATTCTGCTGATGATACAAACATACTTTATTCTAATAAAAGTTTATCACTTTGATTAGTGACAACAGTCTAAACACCGAGCTAATTCCAGTTTCATTCTGTTTCGAATGTTGTAAATTGTCCCTTAGTACTACCAAAACTTATTTTATTCACTCTACAAGTTATTCTCATTAACTTGGATGATAGCCATTGGTAATTTATCTATTTAGACTTATTCTGAATAGATTTCCTACTAAATTTTTGAAGTGGAAAGGATGAATTTTAATCTTAGGTGGAATGGCGACATGAGACATTTAACCACTGTGTCCACCAAAATTTCAGTACCCTATCATGGTATGAGATCGTAAAGTCCTTTCATTCTTACCCACACGAAGTACCACATTGTTACAGAATGTGTAGAGTATTGAAAATTACTGAAATTGTACAAAATAACAATGTTTTGTAGTTTTTTGCAGAAACATATCGTAATGTTTGATGATATTGCTGATTATTGATCATGTAAAGTAATGCTATGTAGGAAATAGATAAATTCAAACAAGATAAATCAATTCAAATCAAATCAATAAATCAAGTAATATAGGACTGCTGTCACTTGTGTGTATAATATTCAACTTTTTATTCATCGGACATAAGACAATTGTTACACTCAAATTAAAAATTCTTTAGACAAGTCAGATGAGGTTTCATCTCTGTAACATGTATGAAGAAATGTACAATGTGGAATGCATTTTGCAACTTCAACTATTGTATAAATGATCGTTCTCAACGTATCACCATTACAGGGGCATCAGCGATGTCGATGTACGCACAATGCGCTATAATCGGTACAATGTACTGTATTCCTTTGGACCATTTGGTCATCTATGATAAGGCAACACACCCTTCACCTACGCGAGTCCAACCCACAGATCCAACCATTTGATTCTCCCCGGTCACGGCAAGTCATCAGGGACTCAGGGACCAACTATAGGATGCATGTCATACGACGTGAAGAAGACGCAACGTCTCATGCAGGGGACAGCGAGGAAGGGGGACAATTGCTGCAGCACGAAGGCAGCAGTCAAGACAGGCTGCTCAAGCCATTTTTGCGCCGTGTCCTGAAAGTTTCCGTAGGTGCTGCTACAATATACTCTGGTGCTCGCTTCGCTATTGCCACCTTTCCCAACGAAATGATTTCTGAAGACGCCAAATTCTTCCTCGTAGCTGTGATAAATGTCGCGTTTTACTCACCGGTCGTCATCTTGATTATATACCAGCATCATTTGACAAGAGCTTCAAGAGGTTTGCGGCAGTTTTGTGGACCTTCCGCTGGCAGAGCTTTTGGGGGTGATAATTTCATCTACCTCATCTCTCTCTTCGGTACTTTCATGTTTAAAATGTTCAGCATCATGGCAGCCATAGCGCTACTTTTCTTAGATGGGAGCGTTCGAGGTGTACTCTATCTTGTGTATAAAGTCCTTGCAGCATGGACTGCATGGATGATATCTTCATTCGTATATCGGGTACAGCGCCAGGACTGCTCCAAGACTGCTGAGGTCAAATGGACTCTGGCGACCTTGGTCTACCTTGGGTTCTTCAGTGCTGCCCAGTGGCTCAAAGATAGCTGGAACGATAGCTTTGAGCCACTGGAGGTTAACTTCTTCAAACGGGAGGTGGTAGCGTTTGTTCATATTCTACTGATTCCACTAGAATTGATGTTTGAACTCATGACCGCTCTGCTTGCTTATGAAAGATATCATATCTTGTTATCCAGGTATAAAGAAAACACTTTAATTCCAGCTAAGACGTACGGGACCATTCAACGTTCCCGTTAGAAATGTGTAACATTCACTCTTTTCTTCTGGATAAGGGCCCATTGAAGCCAATATGCTTTAAATGGAAAAAGAACATTTTAGCGCTGGGGAAAATGTGATTTTGCAAGATTAAAGATTAAAACTACGTCAATCAAATCTGAGAAACTTTAAGCAAGATGGTGGGGACAGAGGCGGTTATGATGATGCCAATATCAACAGTGATTAGTAGCTTAGGGAATGCCCAGAGTGATATGACCTGCGAATCGCCCTGTTTACAGTTATCACTGCACTTCATTGCCAGATGGCAATTTTCTAAACTAGGATCAAGAGGGACACTGTAAAGTAAAACAATGTAAAAAAAAAATGTTTAAAAAAAATCAAAATCATTCACTAAGCTACGATGACAAATAGGAATTGCTACATTTATTTTGATTTGCTCTTTCAGTGTCAAACTGAGAAAATATAAGAGGTCAACCCCACCCCCGAAAAAAAGTCAGTGGTACAAAAAGTCATAAGTAAATGCATGTGTGTGAAATTTATTGACATAACAGGTTTTAAACAAAGGTCAGGGTTGAATAGGGCAGATACACTTATGAAATATAGGCCTATTATGAACCACCGACGCGCTCAATAGGTATTTTGTTCAATCAAAACCGCTCTCCTACTATTTCTGCAAAACTTTCTATACGGCTGTATATTCTACTCCTGGCGTACCATGTCCTTCTCCTCTTCCCTGGAATTCACATATTTTATCTTTATCATTTCACCTTATTTCTCCAGACCCCCCCCCCCCTTCTCTTGGTGTTGTCATTATTAATGGTGCAGCAATCTGTCACATTCAGCTTTCTACTCACCTTCCTCTTGTAGATCTTTTGTTTCTATTCTGATACGAGATTCAAATCGATTTTACACATATCTTTTGTCAACCGTTTAATATCAAATCAATGATTTGGGAGACGTACGTTTCTCAAAATTTAGCACTACATGTTCTCTTAATATAGGTATGTTACTATTTGCAACTATTAATCAAACAAGGTATTGTACACGTTATGAGATATTATTTTGGTAAAAATAGGTTCGGGTTTTTTTTTTTCTTAAAACTATCATTATATGGCCAATTTTAACAACCTTTACAGTTTCTTTATAGTTTGTGAACAAATCTTAAAATTGTTTGTTTTGGTTTCTTAGTTTATTTGTTTTTAGTGGAAGGGTATTGTTAAACTCAATTACTCTCCAATCTCAAATCCTGATAGCTGCCTGACATATATATATATTATATATATTAAAGTCACAACATAGGAATGCAGGGAATGCATTAATAGCCAATCTTGATTTAATGAATAATCCGAATTTTAAATCAAGATTGGCTATTAATGCATTCCCTGCATTCCTATGTTGTGACTTTATTATTGCTATTTCTAGTACTGCCAATACGCGGAACAACTACAATGTTTATTATATATATTATATATATATTTTTTTTTTTCAAATTGCTTACCCTCTTTCAGTCTTTTGAAAGTGGGAAACCGGTTTTATGATATCCGATATCAGTCACTGTATAGCTTTCCCATTCATTCAGAATATTCTGATGTTTTTGATCGATTAGTAAGTAGGCCCTAAGCTGTGTAGGAATAAGAATATTTTCAAATGTTCAGATAAAGTTTTGTGTAAAGCTTAATTAGCGTCTGTGGATTGGAGTAGTGTTCTTAATGAGGATAGATTAAAAATTTCATTTCAAATATTTTGGCTTTGTTAGATACATATTATGATGATTCAGTTACTTTGAAAAAAAAATAAGAATGAATAATTATAAAAACAATCCCCAGGCAGCTATGGTTAGATAAGTCTTTGTTGAAATGTGTAAATTAGAAAGTATGTTTTTCATTGAAAGTTCCTAGTGATTTTAGTAAAGAGTCTTATGTTAGATATCAGAATATTTTGTTTCATGTTTTGCGCTATAAAAAGAGAGAATATTTTACTATGGAATTTTATAACTGTTATACGAATAACAAAGAAACATGAAGAATTATAAGAAGGGAAATTACTAGAGTATTACAAAAATGAAAATAGGTGATGAAATTGAAGAAAAAAAATAGTCCAGTTATAGCAAAGAATTTTTGTGTGTGAAAAATAGGTCCCGAGTTTGGCGAAAGAAATTCCGCCCCCTCCAAAGCCATTCCACACTAGTTTGCATTACCCCCTCACTGGATCCTTATTTTTCACCCCATGGATAACCAGGAAGTATTGAATATAATTAGCAAGTTGAAACTGCAAGTACTTTGGTTTTTTGGAATTATTTATTGAAAGATGTACTCCTTAAATAATTTATCCTTCAATATATGTATTGTTAATTTGTCAACATATACTGGCACTATATCGTCAAAAATGAAATGAGATTTTCATCTTTCTTTTCTCTTTTTTTTTTTGTGTGTGTGTCTGTGTCTGTGTCTGTGCGCACGCATGCTGCTCCAAGCGCACTTGCGAGCTTGCAGTGCGTGTATGAACATGATGAATGTGTAAGTGATTGTATTTTTTTTCCCTGTGGACCTACCCTTACAAGCGTGGGTCTTTTTGTAGGTCCCCCCGCACATAATCTTGATTATCCAATATGAATGTCACGTACTCTAGACTGATGTAAATCCATTCTCTATCATTAAATATTATTCAAAGTCTGTATATAATGAATTTCTTAATATTTGTGACTATTCAATGATCTCTGGATGTATTTTACAAGTGTAATTTGTGTGGAGACTTCATGAAGGAAATGAAATGAAAATGAGACGGGTAACTTTTGTGTCTACATACTACTACATTCAATGTTTCTGTGTTTAAATCAACACCAATAATAACACAACTTTTGCGGTAAATATGCACTTCATCTTACGTTTTATTTGTTACAACATAAAAGAACATTTTGTGTCATCACAAATTGAATAATAATACATAGGTTTGTGATCAGAAATCTCACTATACAAAAAAAGGAAAATTCACGAGACCTTTATCAATATTAGTAAAATTATTATCAATGAAGGTTGTAGTATTGCATAAGTGTGCTTGCAAAATATCACAATGTTTATTCAAGATATATTTTCTATTTTCACATGATCAATATCAAAATGATCCATCAGGGATAGATCACTTTTTGGTTCTGAAAAATCATCTCTAATATAATATCAAAATCATCCTCAAACATACCTGATTATGACAATTCATTTATTGATTCATTTATTTATCAATTTTTGACAGGGACATTGCGTTCTGTTTTGCTGATATACAGCAGATCTAGTTTTCAAGAAGCCCTGCATACAGTGCACATACACCTATCAAAGTAAACGAAAACAGTCCAAAAAAGCAAACAAACAATTATCGTAATAATCAACACTTTTATAAGCTCCCTTGTGGAGACATTCGTTAACAGCTCCCTCACTGCGACTTCCAATCTGTGCTCCCTCGTGGAGACATTATATTAGCATAATGCTGTATATTTGTAAGAATGTTTGATTGCTCAAAAATACAGTCTGATTTGTAGTCAGTATTGTCTGGGGCAAATTGTTTTTAGTAGGGTCCAATTTTTAAACACAACAACAACAAACAAACAAAACTAAATATAAACACACTATTTACAAATCATTCTTTATAACTACATTCGTTAAGGAGACTATCGCGAGTACAGAATGGGTACAAATCTTATGGTTAAAGAAAATGCTTGGAATGACTCTACAGTGTAGTTCGTTACGAAGTGGCAAACCTATATATAGAGATAATTACTGAGTGTAATACTGTAACAGAATAGAAATACAGGCTGTCACACAGGTGTGCATGCTACTTAATTGAAACACTGGTATATTGAAACAAACAATGCATACATCCCAGTGTCTTAACTACTTCAGTGATTCCACAAAACATATATTGGAAGTTGATGATCATCCTATACATACAACATGAGGATACTGGTACTATTAATCGGTTAAAACAAACAACAACACGCAAGCACACACCATTTCTTATTTGAGAACGATACATTACTTCCTCTTACGTCATTTAGTCAAGGATGCATAATCTCAATTCATTAAATGTATATTCTTTAACTTACTATGCTTGTATTTAGATATGTCTACATTTATCAGCATTCACTGGAGATATATTCCAATTATTACGTAATACAGCAATGAAGGAACACCAGAAGAAGAAAATGTAAATGTCTATAAGCATAGTTCCACTGAAGACTTCCAAAGCCTTCTACAACAAATTCTATCTAACTTCAATTTGTAGAATTTACTCATTAAGTGTATTTTTACACATGCTGGATTATTATATGCTGCATCTAATTAAATGTATCTTATTTTCAGACAATCTGTAAGTCTTTCGTCTTTTCTAAGCTACATACATTTGGTTAACATTCTGTTCCTCAGTGAAAACTAATGTTACACGCTAGACAAAGCGAACATCATGTACATTATTTGTAAACTATTTTTGTGTTTGCCTTTCAAACTGGTTTTCCATTTTCTTGACTGGATGTGTATATACTTGACATTAGAACATATCCAGAAACATCCAGCCAGTAAAGATAGCAAGGAGGCGTCTTTTTTAGTAAGCAAAGCTTTAGAGCGCAAATTGCCATGTGACGCTGGCAGAGTAGGTTAGCCACTCAGATTTTATTTCCTGCCATGATTGGATACAAATATGTTCAGTTTAACAAATGTTTCTTCCAGTTTATGCAGCTAGATAATGCGATTCAGAAATTGTCCCTTATAGGTTCTCTGGTTATTGGAGCAGTGATTAACCCGTATCACAACTTTTATTTATCCATCAACATCTATTAATCAGATGAAGGATAAAGTGAAGGATAATTAGGATGATGAAATGTACACGGAAAGTTGGTCACAAACGTTTTAGAATAAAACACACACACACACACACACACACACATACACAGAAACCATATTTTTCAATGTAAAAATGTTCGTTACAAACAAAATCATTTAAAAAATGTTCAGAGTGAGATTACAACTGAAAAATATATATATATATATATATATATTGTAGGCGAATATCCCTTCTTTACCAAAAGTAAATAAAGTGGTTGATTGTTACAAAAGAGAACCTCTAAATGATGGTGCATTGCTCAAGATCAAATACAATTGTATCTCTTTCTAAGAAAAAATAATCAAGGAAATACTACTACTTTGTAGAATTGCTAGCATGCACAAGACTTATGATTACAATGTGTTAAATGTATATATCGGATGATTCATAGGTAATGAGATACCCTTTTGGTTCTAAAAACCAACGATGTCCATAGGCCTTTATTTCTCGAAGTGAATTTACTAACTTCATCAAAAGTTGCAGTTCTGCTCAGACACTGGACTTTCGATAGTGCATCACTTTCCTTAACCACTACAATGTAGAACAGACATTCACATCAGCATATAAGATACATTTAATATCTAACACAGTGCATCCGATTACAGAAAAAAGAAAACTCTTAGCAAATTGTTAAGGTACTGAACCAAAGGAAAAAAAAAACAGTGACGATGTTAACTATACTGCCATTGATACAGCTTAGACTGACTACTCTTGGCTACTATTCATCTGTTCAATTACAGTTACGATACTACTATTTGAAGTAAAAGTTTTCATATGCACCGATTGCCATTGTGCCAATTGAGTTTCACCTTGAGCGCTATGAAAAAACAATAATGATAACTGATGCCTCCTTCAGTCAGTACAACCCAAATCTAATTTCAACTTCGCAATTGAGACGACATGCTACTTGTGCTACAGGTGTAGTAATTACTGACAGGACTGACAGTAAAAGTAGATGCAGTAAATTCAAATCCAAAGAAGGAGAGATTTTATCAAGAAACTTTTTGTAACTACAATGTTTGGTAATATATCATTTTCTTACAGTGAACAGCCAATCCATGTTCAAGTTTACTGTAAAAACTTATTTAAGATCGAAAGTGGAGAATGCTATGCGTTCCAAACACATTTCTCAAACATCACGAATTAAGTTCAGGAATTTCACGTTTTCCCTTTGTTTCTAAAACACTTCTGTCAATAACAGAGATACAGAACGATTAGGCATCAAACGGGTTAAACCCAAAAGAAGAAAGTGTAATATCTTTTCCTCCGAAACATGATATTCGGTCTGGATGACATGATGATGAGTTCACCTTATAACAATCTTACATTGGTTAAACATGTTATGCTATACAAATACCTGTGCATCATATGTCTAAAACCTCCTCCTGAGCCTCGCTTGCTACTCTGAGACTTTTTTTTTTTCACGTGAAGGATACAGGTTATTCTTTTTTCCATTTATCATAAAAGAAAGAGTTTTCTTAACAAGAGTGACATTACTCATAAGCTGGTTCAACCACTGTTTTGTGATCAAACTACGTGTGGTTAAGTTCGGTAACAAGCTCACGTTTGATGAATTTCAATTTTCATATTGCTAAGATCAAACAAGATATGTCACATCTCCACCTCTAGTTAACTGAAAATAGAAATATCGAATTGATATGTTATGTTTTGATACTATAATGAATAAGACTCAGTTACATATGAACCCATATATACAGCTTTCTAGTATCCTGCAATTGCAGAACCAGTAATGTCAATGGATTTCATTCATTTCCCGTCATAATATCTTTGTACATTTCGTAGGCTAGCATCGCAGTATGCAATTGGTACAGACCTGAAAAGGGCTCCAAAAGAACACCAATAATATGTGCTGTAGCTTTCCCGAAGAACAAAGTGTGAATCACCCAGTTGTTTATTATGAAACTTTGGATTACCCACTCCGTTGCATTCATGACAATGATGTAAATGAGGCAGGAGAGATTCCACTTGGTTTTCCGAAGATTCGCCCGGGAGTATCGTTGGAAGTTTAGCAGAAAAGCCGTTGTAAGCCAGATTATAATCGTGACGGCAAAAGAGTAAACGATTGCGGCGACAGACAGCAGTACATATTCGCTCGATAGCGAGACATTTCTTGTAAGGACACCAACCGCTGCAGAAAGACGAAAAAAGTTCTGACTAAATATCCCACAGGTGCAGAGCAGAAGAAGGATCTCGTGACCTCTAAATTTTCTTTTGGAAAATCTTCCTCGAAACACTGTTCGAGGGAAGTTGTATGACTTATTTACCAGCAGAATGAAGAGAGGGACAAGATAGGCAATTCCTATGATATAAAGAATTGTAGTTTTTAATTCCGTTGAATGCTTGGTGGGCATTTCTTCAAAAGTGACATTTGTTATAAAGTAGATGAGTCCGGTGCAAAAGAGAATTGTCCAGCTCTTATATACATGCTTCAGAATTTCTGAAGACGACCCCACCAGTATCTGCTGCGATTCATCCCTAGTGAACATTTGGCTTGGCATACACAGTGTCATGTGATGAAAATAGGATCTACAGGTTTTTCCTACAGAACGCAGCTTCAACGAAAGACTCTGGCCCTGCATTTCCTCGTGTTGAGAATCGGTGTCATTCAATTTCAACGCAGCCTGTGGAATCAGAGCGTTCCAGAGCTGCAAGTATATTGCAGTACTAATGATGCTACACTCTTTGTACATTGACTGCATTGATCTTCCGAACTCTTGGAATCCGCCAACAGTGTAATTCAAATGGCATACTAGATAATGCGAAGACTTCAGAGGCGAGACCTCCGCTACGCCCGACATCCACAGTCCCCAGGACAGAAGTACTGCGACCACGACACAATTTGTTGTTGTTGCAATAAATACGGCATCATGATAGCGAGCAAAGAATAATATTGCGAGGAAAATGGTTAGTCCATTAGCGACAGTTATCAGATTATCGATTATGATAATCACACTTGAATCCCCACATGCAAATCTCGCTATGATAAAACATACACTACTAACGACGTCCAAAACGCCAAACACGTTGAATAAATTGACCAAAGAACGATGAGCGTTGAAGACGGTTAGTGCGGCAGGAGAATTTTCGTTGTTGATTGTCTCGTATCGGCAACAAGAATACCGCGGAGTAAAATGCCTCTCCCTCACCTGCGAGCTGTCATCTGTAAAATGTTCTTCAATTATTGATCCGTATGAAGTGTCAGACACCAGCATATTGCCGAAATGACTACAAAAGGTTGAGTCTATTCGGTCAGGTCCATGTGGAGACGATGGTATAGCAGACGACGATGGAGATGGTTGAGGCCTCCGTTGCGTTGTAAATCTACTCCTGTATGGGTCTGCCATTGGCGTTCTGCCTCCCAGTCGCAGACCAATAAGTCGGGCACAGTGCCGGCAGCGCATCGGCCATAGAATACGTCCTTCTCGGTGCAATTTCTTTCGGTGTCGTAAGAGGAAAGCTAATGATGCAGAGACGGTGAGGGCAAGGATAACCGTGCATATTTTTCTGACGTACAACCTGATATCCGATGAGCTGTCCTGCAGCTTCAGAGGAATAATTGGGAGGAAGGAGAGACAGATACCGATGCTTGCAAGTAAGCAAACAAACATCGTAACATTATAGTGGCGTGGAGATGAAACGCCACAACACCTTTCACCAGGCATGTTTACTCCGTAATATGATTTTAATTTTTTCTAAATAAACAGTTTCTCGGTGGTAGACGATTAGTTCGCAAAACTCGCCTTTGCTCTGGGAAGTCGCTCTCACTAACAGCTTTACCCACATAGTTATGAAAATCTTCTCTAGAAGGACATTTGGATCATGTGTGCTTTCTCTTCCCTGTTGGACATCTCATTTCCTAATTTCTCAGCTACATCACAAAGAGGCGATGGACTATTACTGGGAATTTCACAATGTCGTATTGTCAAGAGTGAAGTTTCTATCCTTTTCAGTAATATAACACACCATGGCTCGTACGTATAATACGATGCTTTGTGTTAAAGTTTCTTAATGGAAGTATATATGTTGTTCTCTCTTTACAGACATCAAATAATAGCTCTTACACAATGAACTATAGAGTGATAACGACAGTTCTGATATGCATTTACAGTTTGTATTAGAGCCTCTCGGCGAAGATTCAAGTGGCTTCTGCCTCCAAATATTTTGTGTGATCTCTACAGATACTTGAAAGTAAAAATAAATGAAAACAGTTCGATTAGCCAATATGTGACAATTACTGAGAGTCAATTTCAGCAACTGTGTGAACAAACAAACTGCAAAAACAAATGCATCCATTTCAAACAATACGACATATTTTACGTTGCATTGCTGAAAAACAAAGCAAAATCATTGAATGATATGTGGTGTTTTCAATGTCATCTTCATAATTGTTTTTGATTATGTGTAAGAGTGAGGTATGATTTAAAATATTCTATTTCCCTCTATTTCGTGATGGCTATATCCTGAACACTTTGAAAATAATATCCATCTCTTTGCATTTAACGTGTCCATGCATTCCTCTTATCTGTCCTTAAACATGTTAGATTTCTGTCTAACAAGGGAGGCAGAAAGCCCAAACCCAAAACGAAACTATTTTTGTTCAGTTGCAGCGAAACTGATTGAAAGGGCACATTGTCTCTGAGTCAAGTGTCAAGTAGTATTTCAGCTTTTCCGTTCCTACGAATAACAATTTGTACAATCATTAAAAAAAAAGCTCCATGCGACAGTAAAAAAAAAAAAAAAAAAAAAATACGAGTCCTGTTCATGAAAAGGAGCTAAAACGATTTCGAGCTGGTGCAGTAATTTCCATGTAGAGAGGAATTCAGTACATAATATGGAAATTTATATAAAAACCATCTCTCATTTTTATACAGACAATTACATGCATTTACACTTAAACGAACATTTAGATTTAAGCGTGCATTTTGTAAAACATATTAAACGTCATATATTATGTGGACTTGAATCTGCTGGGAAAACTACTGCTTCTTTAACTTTCATTTTTAATTCTTTAAACACACTACAACCTTCCCCTAAAAGTGCTATACAGAAGGCACTCACAATCTACTTGAACTGTGTGCATACTAATGTGTATGCCTCGTACGCGACCATTGCTGCATGGAGGCCGTATAGGGAGACCACAGGTTCCAGAAGCGCCCCTATAAGTTCTCCCGTTGGGTATCCGTAGTACGCCTGCAACTCCTCGCCTGACTCAATAAGGATTGTATCTATTAGCCACTGAGAAGCGTTAATCACGGACATGTACATTAAACACGATAGGGTCCACTTGGCCCGCTCCACACTCGAACTCTGTTGCCGCTGAACGACCATCAGGAACGAAGTCATCGTCCACAACGAGTACACTTCGAAGCTTGCGAAGACCAGCATGAAAAATGCGAGATAGAGCTCATCTCTTTCTAAAGAGTTAACGTTGATGATAAGACCGAACCCCGCTGTCACGCGAATGATGTTTTGCACAAAGATACCTCCACAGCTGAGAAGCAGGACGCGATCATGGCTCTCAATTAGCCCGTGGAGTATGGATACAGTGCTCTTCACTGTAAAACTATCACCACCACTGTCTGTAATGTGAGCGTGGTAGTGGCACATGCCTATCAGGGGTACATAGCATGCCATCCTGCAGCACCACTGAATGTAGACCCCAACAGTTTTAGATAATTGCGGAATATACCCGGTGAGAATCATTACGCTTAGTATTATGTACGTGACAGAGAATGCAATAAATAACACGAGATTGCGCTTAAGGAATTGTGAAACACTGGGAAGTGAATTCTCCTTTGGAAGTAAGGGAAGCTTTTCTCTACAGGTAGCACATAGCTTGAAATTCCTGTTGCATAGGTACTCTTTCAAGGAATTAAAGAGTGGTGTAGGCTGAACTCCATGAATGTTTCCAATAGGAGCACGATCATCAGTGATTTGAAGAGCCGATTTTGGTAGAATGGATGACCACATCTGCCATACGATTCCAGCTGCAATAATTCCGCATTCTGCGTAAAAAGGATTTAACACCTCATCATCAACATTTAAAAAGTGACCAAAAGTTCCGTTAAGATTGCATGGGTAGTCTACCGCAAGGTAAGGGGACTGAATGAACGCAGACAGTGGTAATAAGGTCTTTTGAACCACTATCCAGCAAATACCAGAAAAGAAAATGGCAAGAAAGTTAGGAAACAGACAATCATCTACAAACGCAGCTTCGTAATAGACGTTAAACAGCCATATTGCCATAACTACTATGGTGGTATAACCTATATCTTCCAAAAGCTGAGCTACAAGGGAAGCGGTGAGGGAAGAGTTGGTATTTTCTGACAAACACAAAACCACGCCGATAAGCTGCAAGGGAATATTCATCAGACACAGAATAACGAAAACGTACAGGACGTACAAAAGTGACTTGTGTGGTTTTGTGTAGAGAGGAATTCCCTGATGAACCGGCATGTTCGTTGACCGTGGATCCATTTGGGTGGACTGAGACTCTTGTTCATTTGAGGATGATAAAGACGCATTTCCGCAAGTATCAAGACTGTTGTTACGATCACCAAACGGCAACTGTACTCCATCAACTGTGGCGGTTTGTGAAGATTCGGAGGTTAGTTCTAGTGACGAAGTAGGCCTACTACTAAGCGTTTCTTCATCCTCTAGCTGGTCATTGCCGTTCTGTGAGTCAATCTTTGGAAGATGATTCATTTGCTGATTTGCATCCCTTCTGTTTCCAATGGCTAGTTGAGGTGCTGATTCAGAAGTACCATAGACGGATGAGAAATGCGTTCGAGATGCCGGAAACCGTCCTGAATTCGCCATTAGAGTTGACTGTAACCGTAATCCTAACACACTAGCACAATGTTCGCATTTGGTTGGCCAAAAGACTTTCTGCTCAACATGGAGTCGCTCACGTATGCGGACCAGATACACGATTGTCACCTCCATGGCGAAGATTAAAAAGGCTAGGAAGAATCGGCTGAAGGAGTACGTTATATCACCACTGGTGGCACTATGCAGATCGGATCTTGTCGGGAGACCAGGTAGAATCGCACAGCTAAATCCGATGCTCACCCCAAGACAGAGTAACAACGAACTGCTGAACGGTGATTTCTTGATTCGCACAGACTCCTGAAGAGGTGTCATTTTGACTTCGTGCAGACCCTCTAAATAATTCCTGCTTCAACACATTCCAGTAGGCATATATATTAACTGGTAGCCAGACTTCGAGATTCCAGGCGATTCCAGTAGGCCTATATATTAAATGGTAGCCAGACTTCGAGAAAAACGCGTATTGAAACTTGAACAAGCTGTGTCACTGCAGTGTCTGACTTTGGCATGCAGCTAAATGCAGCACGCATCTGAAACTTTGAGGAGCTATGTTCTTCAAGTCTCACTGCAATTACTGCAGAACATCTGAGTTCTCCTCGAAATAGGAAATGATTCGTGGTCATATGAAAAATCGTCATTTTGAACTGATAACCACAAGAATATGGAAAGATAAGGTTTCACTTCTCTGTCATCATTTTGCGGTCGATACAAAGCGTCATGCAATCCAAACACATTTAGCGATATTCATAATGTTGTACATTGACTACTCCCTCTCCCACCCCCAAGCAAAAAACAAGAGAGTAAAAACAGCCGAATAATAGCACACCGTATTGTTCTATTTTGCATTATTCACTATGCACCGCGATTTACATCACCTTAAAGGGCGTGTACAGAAGTGGGGGAGGTGGCGTTTGGGATTTTAACTACTTCGTCAGCTGGAAGCAAAATAGCTATGCATATTGATGTGAAATTATGAATCTAAAGCACAGGTGCCGTTTGTTTGAAGAAAATTGGGTCAGAAATGGCCAAAATATGAATAAACGAACGAACGGAAAAAAGACGACATGCCCCAACTTTATCCGAATTTATTCGAATTTGGTTTGAAAAAAAAGTTGTTTAGCTCCCTCAACGGTGATGGTAATGAAACGGTTACAAGTTTACATCGCGCTGCGATCGTACTCCATCGTACAGTATTGCAGAAGTACAGAAGTATACGTACATGTACACTGTACATTGAGTCATAGTATACAGCATGCATAGCACACTACTACACACTAATACGTCGTCGATGGAGGTTCGCCAGGCAAGTGCCGTCTCGAATGGCGGGGACTTCGCAGGGCTGCTGCTGACTGTGTAAGTAAATACGACCCGCATTTCCAACAAGTTACCAACAAGTTACGAGTTACCAGTTTGTTTTATGTCTAGAATACATCCATCTGGACTACTAGAGGGTTGTAATTGTAAACATAGATAGGGCCTACCGTTTATACTGCGTTAGTTTATTCGTTTAGCGTTTCACTCAACTGTTATGTTTACTGTTACTGTTGTGTTAGCATGATTAGGTTAGGGAAACAAACTGCTACCCGGCAGCCCCACACGCATAGCGTACTTGAGTATGCGTATGGGGCTAGCGGCTGCCGGAGGGAAACAAACTGCTACCCGGCAGCCCCACACGCATAGCGTACTTGAGTATGCGTATGGGGCTGCTTGCCGCACACGGTACACCAAAGAGATTTTCCCCAGTGGTGGTGTACACGTGGGGAGGAGAAAAATCTCTTTGCCGCACACCCATTACGCTATGCTTATGAGGCTGCTGGCCGCAGTTCGGTTACATAGCTCAGTAGCCCACAGAGTTGGATTATGCGAACCAGACGCCGGTCGCTAGTTTATCTAAGTTAGGACGTAAATAAAGACAATTTAAAGCATAATTTATTAAAAATTAGGCCTGAAGATTGTACTTTTAGAGGCCAAATAATGTATTCTAGTCCCCCGGAAGGTCACGTGATCGCATCTAGTGCGGAAGGGGACTTTTTCGGACCGTAGATGCACCGTTGACGCATTGTTACCGATCTCTGCAGAGGCGCGGGGTCAGTCCCATACATTGAAATTAGCGTCGTTCATTCGGTCAAGTGAAACTCCGTGATCGCGTGATCGTGTGTTGTGTATGTGGCGATGGCGATGGCAGTTGTGTTTGTAACGTTACAGCTATTGAGCTAATTTACAACAATTGTACAGTGTACAAATATTGGATTATTATATTGGACTATGGATTTTACAGCTCAAGAAAGAGTGATCGGATGACGCTGTCTATAAATTATAGTATAATAAACGGTCTTTATCTTCATCTCTTAATTATTTCCTGAAAATTATGTTCTAACGTGTGTTACTAGTCCATTACTACACGGTAGGCCTATATACACTACAACCTTGTAGGGTGGTAACCATGGTAACTATACACAGCCCAGTCACTGTACATGGTACGTCCCGACGTACCTATGTACAGCGACTGGGCTGTGTTTAGTTAGTAAGGTGGTAGGGTAGGATTCCAGCCTGTGGCTGTACATGAGTAACATAGGTTCTGGGACAGGTTCTCGTAGGAGTAGGACAGGTTCTCGTTTGAAAGAGTAGCCCAATTGTATAGGCTACTCTTTCTTCTTCTTCTTCTTCTTCTTCTGTTAAGTGCAGCTTCCTGCTTGAACTTGAAGATTACGCACTGTTGTAGTGTGTGAGAGTGTGCAGCCGTATGTGTGGTCTACCAGTGCCAGTCAAATTCCACAAGTAGGCCTAGTATATTTGCAAAACATATTACTGTAAAAGTGGATATTTTCGCGCGACTAATTTTTCGCGCTTTGCCGGGTGAAAAGAGTTTTGTGTGTTCTTAATTCCGCGGAATCAAGACACCCCACACAGGAACATTTGGCAAGCAAAAATATTCGCGTGCTTTTATTTTCGCGCTAGTTTCTGGTTGTGCGAAAATTTCAACAACGTGAAAATTTCCACTTTTACAGTATACGTATGGAGTGCAAGTAAAAATCCATAATTTCATACATATCATGAGCTGTAGTGACATCTCCCTCAAGAAGGACTTGAATGCCTCGAGGGAGGATGAGTCAGCTGGGTCTGCTGGTAGGTGTTTCCGTGCAGTCTCTGGCAATTCTGGGGAAGAAGGATGAGCTATACATGTATATACACCAGATTGGTGCATAATGTTGTCCTGAAGCGGGAATCATGCCCTCTTGTGGAAGATGTTGACTTTTGTAGGTATTGCTGCAAGTCATTGTTCACCAGATCATAACTTATGCGATACAGCATTACAAGACGGCTTTGTAGATGCCTGCTAGCAAGTGATGGCCATTGTGTAACCTGTCCAACATGGCGGTGACACTGCTGTGACATTTGAAGTTGCCAGTCACGTAACATGCACTTCGTCGCTGAACCATCTCGATCTTGTTCACATTTTTCCTGGTGTGTGGGTCCCATGCTGTTGCGGCATACTTCACAACTGGACGAATGTAGGTGAAATAGGTGGCCTGCTTTATCTTCTGATTGCAGTGTCTGAAGAAAGATAGACGGAAGAAGGCACAAATAGAGTTTGCCTTCTTGACGGTGGCATCAATATTCCATATATGTGTGTTGAAATTCAGCTTTTTGTCAAGATGGACCCCCAGATGCTTTGCTGAGTGAACTTCTTGAAGGCGTTGGCTGTGGATATTGCAGTGACCTATGATTGGGTTTCAAACGAGAACCTGTCCCACTCCTACCCTTAACCCTAGAATAGATTCAATATTATTGTGCCTACTTGCGAGACATTATTGACAAGAGTCTAGAGAGATTCTGGTATTTGATATAAACATAATTTTCAGGAAATCATCAAGAGTTGACCCTGCTGCAAGTTTAAGACAAACAGAGTACCAGGCTTTTTGAATTGTTCAAGTTGGTATCCAACTTACTGTACAAGTCTACAGCTGTATTGTCTGTAAATACAGTGTAGTGGAGATGCAGAGTCTTCCACATCTACCAATAAATTTTACCAGGATGTAGTCTGAATTATTCTCAGAAAGGTTTTACTTACAAGGTGTGTGAGTTATGAATTACATTGTATTACTGATTCTTACATTATTTTTTCTCTCAATGTGTGTATTCATGTATGTGCACATGTACGTACAGTGCATTTCTGTAGTTTCTCTTTGCTTGAATTGGGGTTTACTCCATCATAATAATGTTTTCAGACATGTTATGTGAATAATGGTTTAGAATATCATCCATTATTAATTTGGAGTAATGGCTGGGAAAATTGTTATGCATTTTCTAATCCTTTCTCTAATCTCTTTCTCTTGTGTCACATTGTACACGTACACTGTACATTTGTAGGTATCCCCAGTACCTGACATCACATCGGTGGAACGTGCATATTTCTGGTGATTCTCTTCTCCGTGGCCTCCAGGATAATCTGCATGACATAAACGAGGAGATCTACACTGTACAAGCTATCGTTTGCACAGTTCTGTTTTGTTTTCCTGGATGCACCAATCAATCTCTGACAGATTTTATCAAGGAGAGCACTGCTGTTGCAAGAGAACAACTGATTAGTAGACTTTTTCAGTTCATTGAAAAACCTAGAGCAGTATGTCATCATGATAACCTAACTCAGAAAGGTGCTAATGTGATACATGTATGATACAATAGAAGAATGAAGTTGATATAACATATTATTCTATATCAACTTTATTCTTCATTCATCTTTACGGTAACATTTTTAGTAAAGACGAAGGTACATTTATCCTTTGAAAAGCAAGGGTGTTGTAGTAAATGTGAAGTTCGACGAATACAAGTGTACAGATAATCAATGTATGGAACTACATGTACAAATGTATGCAATAATCTATAATATGTTAAATCAGTGCATGTAAATTCCTTTGGAGTCTGTACAGATGGCAGAAGTATGAGGGATGAAACTTCAAATGTTGCCTGCCCTCATTAAATTAGATATTATCCTTCATGATATTCTTGATAAATGTTAGGGAACCAAGTACTTTGTATGAAGTAGTATCTGGATGTCCAGCCATTACTCAACAGGGGGCATGTCTTAATTGCCGCTGAAGGTATGAATTTAATTTGTACATCACCACTGACGCACTATAAGAGGTTTAGTGAGTATACATGTTTTGTTGTTGACATTTTGGTTGTGATATTTCAGAAAAGGTTTCAAAGATTTAAGAATTCTGTTTGATCAGGTAGGTACACAAGGTATGTCATCAAAAAGAATTGAATGGTCAAGAAGGGATAAGGAAGATGAAGATTCTGACACAGCAGTTAGATAGATGATGATACAACATGCACTTCCACCAAATCGGCCGAAATTTGTACATGTTCACATAACCGAGCATGCTCTTATCAGATACCTATCAAGAAAAATTGTGGACCCTGTGAAAGGTAAGATGAGCAGATTTTTATACTACCTGGGGTTCACATGACCGAGCATGCTCTTATCAGATACCTATCAAGAAAAATTGTGGACCCTGTGAAAGGTAAGATGAGCAGATTTTTATACCACCTGGGGGGGGGGGGGGGGGGGGGGGGTCATGTTGGCCAATACTCCACACCAGAGTGGTCGAGTGAATTGTTACTGGTAAGGGGGTTGGATATCATTCACTCATTCATTTATAACCATGAAGAGAGTGACACACAGATATTTTAAATGTGTATGATGCTGCTTGTACACATGTACTGCAGGGCTGCCAACTCTCACGCATTGAGCCTGAGACTCGCATATTTTGGTCCTTTCTCACCCTAAAACTTTATTTCATTTGCATGCATTTCTATTGATCTCACACATTTTGACTCCTGAATTATAGCATTGACCTATGGGAGTCTCACTCTCAACTAGTTTCCAGTGTTGGCAGCCCTGATGTACTGATACATATGTATCCAGTTGACACGAGATGTTGGGATGATTAGTTTGCCTTTGGACATTTCAGATAAGATTGTACGGTACATGTGTATACACTGCACAGCCAATGCTAAAGTTGGGGATGAAAGATTTCTTCACATAGATGTTTTGCAAGATGTTATAAGGGCCAATTCTGATCTGTCTGCTTTGATTTCTAGTAATATTGATGTTTTGAAGTGTATTCAAAATGTTATATCTGTTTTGTTTCCAATAAGCATACTTCATAGTATGTACATGTACGTACAGTTTTGAATTGTTGATGCAGCTGTCAGTTTATGAGTTTGAAACATTGGCAGTGTGACCAATAGATACTTGCCTTCAAAGTACATGTACAATTGTAATTAAGGGCATGTACATCTACACCTTCAAAACATTCTCTGCTGTTTGGACTGTTGATCAAGTTTATATTTTTATGCCTCCGCCACAAAGTGTCGTCGGAGGCATAATGTTTTCGGGTTGTCCGTGTGTCCGTCCTTCCGTCCGTCCATCCTTCCGTCTGTAATCAATTTTGTGGACATTGTATCTAAAGAACCGTTAGAGGTATCAAATGAAACTGTATGTATATGTATGAGTGGGTGAAGTTGTGCCTATCAACTTTTGAGTGCACATACTCAAGTTCAAAGGTCAAAAGGTCAAGGTCAAATGCTGAACATTTCACTATTTCCCCCTCTGCAATGCCTGGAGGTATTTTCTTGAAACTTGGTGTATACTGTACATAACTACCAAATGAAGATTCCCCAGGGAGGTTTTGAGTCACGAGGTCGAAGGTCAAGGGTCAAGTGAAAATGTCACTTAATTCTCCATAAATGTTTTAAGGTATCTTCATGGAACTTATGTAATGAATGACAGTGATCATGTAGGGAATTAAGGGGTCATGAGTCAAAGGTCAAGGTCAACTCCAGAGACCCCAACCCCAAGCACCTTCTGATCTGGAGATTCTCCCGCCCGAAACCCCTAGCAAACGGGAGACTCCAAGTTCATCAGTGCGAAGTTCCTAGGGTTCTAGATGCTCTCTGGTGCTATCCAAGGCTTGTTTTTTCAACATACGGTAGCAATAAGTAAGAAATCATTTCCAATGGGAGACACAGAGCCAGGGCGGGAGGAATTAGCTCTCAAGCGGGAGAACGGGAGATTTTGCAAAAGTGGGTTTTTCGGCAGGAGATCTCCCGTCAAAAACGGGAGAGTTGGAGTCTCTGCAACTCATTAAATTGTCATTGTTTCCCTCTTATCTACATATGCAATGCCTGCAGGATTTTTTCTTGAAACTTAGTGTATGCATACACAAGTATTACCCAATATGTATTCTCTTGGAAGTTTCTTGTCAAAAGGTCAAAGGCCAAACGGTTAAAGGTCAAGTGAAAGCGCTAAATTTCATTTCTTCTTTAAACTTATGAAAGGGTCAAAAGTTGGGTACAAATCCCCAAATACCTGCACTCTTATTAGACTTGATAGCCATTCAACCAACTAAACCTAGTTCAAGGAAAGTGAACATTCATTGCATTTGTGACAAACCTGTCATTCTTAATATTTTTGCCAGTAGTTATGTGAAAATGTCATCACACATTGTCAAGACATTGTGGTAAAGACCTATTTGGAGAACCATGCATTATGGTGGAGGCAAACCAGTCGCCATAGCGACATTTCTAGTTTGTACATGTTTCATTTTGTTTCCAGTAAGTACACTTTATAATTACAGTCAAACCTGCCTTAGCGGCCACCTGTCTATAGCGGCCACCTGTCTACAGCGGCCACTGCAAAATCCCCCCAAGAGAAAAGCCCTGTTAAACACCCTGTGTATAGCGGCCACCTCTCTAACGCGGTCAGCGGCCACAAATTTTGTTTCCCGCGGGAGATATTAACCTGTCTATAGCGGCCAAAAACCCAATGGAGCCGTAGCCAAGCCGATAATTCAGCGTATTTTTCTGTTTGGTAGCCGTGCGAGCAACGTTCAGTGATCACCACCACTGCATTCATCCCTCATTCAGTCATAATAATGCACGATTCTTCACGACAATAAAAATGCTACTGTGCAACAATTTCATATACACCGGTATAGTTAAACGCATGAAACACACGGTGTATGCATACGTACACACATACACTGTACATGTACAAGAATACAACGATGATACATGTACATGTAAGCAATGCACACAAAGTTGGATTACCTGTCTATAGCGGCCACCTGTCTATAACGGCCACTTTTTCCGTCTCCCTTGGGTGGCCGCTATAGACAGGTTTGACTGTATGTATACATGTACACCTTCAAATTGCTTTTGCAGCTGCGAGTTTATGTGACCCTCTATTCATGTGTGTGAAGCCTTGGTGATGTGAATACTAGTAGATACATGTTTGTGTACCTGCCTCCAGAGTACTCAAGGACATTTGTACACCCTCAAACGTTCATGCAGTTTGGACTATTAATGAAGTTATCTCTGTATCATTTGAGTGAAACCTTGCCAAAAGTGTAGATGGCATGTAATTTACGGAGTACAATTGCCTCAAAAACATTTGTGTTATTCTAGCTTTACTAGTATTTATTCACTTACAAAACATTCAAGCAATATTCACAACTCTTCCATGTTTGTACAACATGTACCAGTATAGTTTGTTTATTGCCAGTTTGAAAACTTGCCTGCAAATTATTTATACGGATCTGCTTGATACAATGTAGCTCTGCAATTGTTCAAACTACATGTACCTGGTACATGTACATGCGTTTGCTTTTGTCTTTTTACTGAGCTTCACCAGAAGAATTATTTTTGAAATGTTCACTGTACATCACAGTCAAGACAGACTGTTCCTACTCATGTTCCTACTCAAAAGACCGCCGACAGTTGTACCTTTCATAGGTCTCTTACATGTGACTTGGCCTGAGACTGATACCAATTCCACCACCACCACCAAAAAAAAAAAAAAAATAATAATAATAATAATAATAATAATTATATTTATATATATATATATATATATATATATATATATACATATATATATATATATATATATATAAGTAAATGGATGAATAAATAAATAAATAAATAAATAAATAAAATAATCTAAACTGCACTTGACTATAATGCTAAAAAGTAGATAAAACTGTAGACTGCTTATGCAGCTCTTGCTTTTGGTAACGTACATATTTTTGTCTTGTGTGTGATACATTGCCATGAAGAGTGATGGATACAGTACCTTGAAACTAAACTACAATGTAGTTCTTTCAACACCTACATGTAATAAATATGTGGAGATGTATATACATTTATAAAGGAAAGAGAACTTGTCGATTGTGCTCCTTTCTCTGTTGTTATTAATGAATAAAGAAGGTATTTTACTAATTGATGAAAATGACGTGCAATAATGTATCAAAAGTTCTTTGCCTAGTTAGGTAGGCCTCCTAAAGTAATAGAGAGAATAGGCACAATGGCCTCCCATTGTAGTGAAGTCCTTTAGGATCAGCAGTTTTCTTTTGTTATATCAAAATGTTAGGTAACAGCTCGTTATTCCGTAGGTTCGTTATTCCGAAGGCTCTTTATTCCTGAGATTTGTTATTGCGAAGGTTCATTGTTTCGAATTTCATTTTCAGATTGACCAATCTTTAGGAATAACGAACCTTCAGAATAACGCTACACATTTGCGGATTAACGAACCTCTAGGTACTATATAGGGAAT
This sequence comes from Diadema setosum, assembly GCA_033980235.1. Taxonomy (NCBI): domain Eukaryota; kingdom Metazoa; phylum Echinodermata; class Echinoidea; order Diadematoida; family Diadematidae; genus Diadema; species Diadema setosum. The sequence continues at coordinate 14,957,903 of CM067078.1, forward strand.
TTGCGTGTTTCGGATTAACAACCCTTCGGAATAACGAACCTTCTGAACAGTGACCTTCGGAATAATGAACAGCACTTGTTATAACCGAGCAAATTAAAAAAAAAAAGTGGATAATGTTGTAAGTGGAATTTTGATATAAAGTAAATGTGTTCACTTTGACGGGAGTAAAGGGTATAACTAGTGGTTATAGTATATTTGAGTGAATGCTTATGATGCTTTGAATTGAGAGAGAGTGATCTGAATGATTGATGGCAGAATGAAACTGAGAATCAGACAGCACTTCCCATCAACGAAATCAGAAGGGTGGACAAAAGCAAACCAAATAAACATACTTGTACATTTTGTATTATGATTTACAAGAACAAGGGAAAACATGCAATCGGAAAGAGTTCCTTATGTCCCCCCCCCCCACACCACCAATTTAAACAAAATAAACAAACCACCATTCCCCCTCACTAATAATAAATTAAATAAAGTTTATGGGAAGTCTTCCCATAAATATTACTGGTATTAGAAAAAAAAATAGCAATCTATCCATTTTGCGCAAACTAGTGGGGGGGGGGGGGGACATAAGGAACTCTTTCCATGTAATCGAAGAAAGAGAGGGAGAGGGAGTGGGAGAGAGGCCCAGCAAGAGGCAGTAGACTATTAGTACCTAATATCTAATGACAGACACAAGTACAGTATATCACAGCTAGACGCTCATAACTGACCATGTCGAGTACATGTAGTACGTTGCCTGCATGGGGTCGCTCGTAACACACGAACAAAGGCATCGAGGACACACGTCAATTTCTATCTGTGGGACAATACTGTATTTTCGCGATTTTGTGCCGAGAAAAAAAGGAATGACATCCCCATGATTTCGGCTGGCTGCTGACCCATCTACAAATCATCACATTACACTCTAGGTATCATCTTAAAGCTGAATAATTATTCTTTTACATGGTATAACTTTCGTTGGTGCCCTGCGATGAAAAAGAAGACTTTTAGGAGGATTTTAGAAGAATATCTGTACCCATTATTTCCGGAACATCGGCAATTAATTAGCCACGAAGTTGATAGTCGTTCTTGTCGTTCTTGGAAAAATGAACAAGATTACATCCAAGTTTTAACCCTTACCTATCAAATAAAGAAAAATCATGTGAAAATGTAATTCAGTGACCAAGATATGAGCATTTCAAAACGACTCTGCAATCGCGCTCTCCCATACCATGACCTGCTGGGTCAACTCGAGGTCACGCCTGCGAGGACTTGGATATTTTGCTCACTGATCCCACCGATGTGGATGAACGTGTACGGTACGTGTCACAAACTGCACAGTTGAATTGAAGGTGTAGCCCACGGCGGTGTGTATGAGATACCTCCTTGGCTGTACACACAGCCCAGTCGCTGTACGTGTATTCGCACAGCGTAGTACACAGCGTCTGGTCGGCCAGAGGCAGTTGAGTGCTACGGCTCAGCGCGACTTCGCGCGGTCACACAACAGACAGCGATTGCTTTATTACTGTAGCTATGCGTACAGTTGCAGCACCATCGTGTCTCACTCGCTCTCGATCGGGCGGAAAATCGGGAGGAAAGTTTGTGGATGGCACAAACACACCGCATGGTGGTGCTGTTGAAGTAACGGCCGATCGTACTTATTCGAAAGAAAAAACTGACCGCGAAACTGGCGAAACTAGATTTTGAAGCACTTCGGTGATCGGGTAATTTCAGTAATTTCAACCCTCAAAATCCATGTATATCAATGTCAGTATGCTCTACAATGTCTCGTTGAGAAAATCAATCGCGTTCGTGGCTTTTGGTGACAATTCAGGTGTCTAATCGACTACTGTACACACCCTTTAATCTTCTTTCCCACAAGTAGCATCACGATCGTCATGGGAATGAGTTCCAATTGTCTGTTCCTTTTTATCTTCCTTGTTATTTTTTGTCTTTATAATGTGATCACTAGTAGTATCCTTGATACAACATCGGTCTGGCAGAATGGTGGCTATTGATAATAAAAGTTGGTCACGGGACCAATAAAAGTCGGTCTGGCAGAATGGTGGCTATTGATAATAAAAGTTGGTCACGGGATGGTGTAGTTTTGGTTGAAATAGGGTTTCAGGTTTTCATCTCTTTTTGTGAGATAATGAGAAACCTCCTATGAAATATGAAAATCGATCCTAATAAAAGGTTAGATCGCTTTGTTTTACTTTATTTTATTCTGTTTTGGATATCTCAGCCATTTGAAAATCAATTTTCATAAAATAAACTTTGAATTCCTCTTAGAATTGTATGCGCTGTAACATTATTCATATGTGGTTTCTTAATATCTTTCAAAAAGTTGAAAGCTCAGTCCTCATCTCAACCATAACTATACCATCCCTTTAAAAGAAAACTGTACTGACATTTTCTAATTACATGATAATTCTAATCTAAAGAGAGGATTCTATAACCCAGTATAAGCCCGTAATTAATTTTTGAAAAACATGAAAACGAGCAAGCCATGGAACGATCCACACAATTTGGCCTACGTCATGGGTGCTCTTGGTGAACAACTCCGACTCACCGAACTAAAACATAGTGGAATGCGTGTTCACCCAGGAAATACGCAGCCACCAAAACTTGTTTAACTCACGTGACCACCGCCATTTTGCTAGGGCAATTTTTCCCATATGGGGTGCACGCTCAAGCAGGTGGTCGGTCCGTTGCAAAATCATGTGGATACAACCACTCTCTCATTTTTTGAGCAATTGACCCCAAATTTGGCATGTGTGACCGCTATCAAAGATGGATATGCAAGATGCCTTTTCAGTAATATCGTATAATGCGTTGCTATGGCAACGGCAAATTTTTGTAAAAACTTTCTATTTTTTTTTTTTTTAGTAATTAACTCCAAATTTGGCATGTGTGACCGCTATCACAAGCAGATATGCAAGACACCTTTTTGATAGTGCACAAAGCCTTGGAAACGGCAGATTTTTTAATGAAAATCTTATAAAATGTCGTGGATCGAAATACACTCGTGAGTTTTGCAGCAATTAAGTTTAAATTTGGGAAATGAGATTAAAGTAAGGCATAATTGTTCAAGACCTCTTTGATGTGTGTATGAATAAATCTGTTGCTATGGCGAAAACATTTTTTTTACCAGTTATACAATTTAATGTGTGGATTGACTTAACTCCTTTAGTTTTTATGCATTTAGCTTGAAATTAAAAGCACATGTGACAACTACGATACGTACATTTGCATTCGTGTGTATTTGCATAATTTTTTTGTCATTGTTGTTCAATGCGTTGCTATGGTAACAGCATATTTTGAATGAAAATCATACAAAAATATTGTGAATTCAGTTAACTCCCTCAGTCTAAGCATATGGCTTGAAACTTGGCATACGTGACCACTATGGTACGTAGATGTGCAAACTTAATCATTCGTCAGTAATGCGTTGCCATGCTTGCAAAATTTTTCATTAAAAGCATACAAAAATATTGTGGATTTAGGTGACTCCCTCAGTCTTTTTTAAGTTCTAGATTGTGCATCTTGCGTTCGCCAAGATCTCTCGCGAAGAGTGCGGTTTTTTTTTTTTTTTTATGAGTGACGACTTGAAAGTCGGCGTCAATATTGATACTTCTCGATTTCTGATTTCGTTCAAATATAAGAGAATACTTTGAGATATGCTTTGAAGTATATCCTGTAATTTTGGTGCGATTTGGTTTAGTGAAATTTGAGATATCTACTTGGATAGAACAGTACACAAGCGCCGCCTGCTAGCTAAATTAGGTCTCAGCGTCGTCTGCTACTCGATACGAATTAACGCACGCGTATGCGAGCGCTTGTAATCAGTAATAGTGAGAGCACCTGTGACATCATAACATCCGGGCTCATCAGCTCATTAGCATAATTCTCACCTAAAAAGTTCCATTTTTAACATTAAATTACGGACTTAATCGTTATGAATTTTTGATTCTGTTTGCACCGCTGGGTTTTTTTAGAATTAAAAGAACAACATATAAAAAAAAATGAAAAAAACCGGTACAATGCCCTTTTAATGCTAATCTCTCCGTACATCCCATTAACATCCCCTCCAGCAGTTGCCTGTTTATTGGGGGTTTTTTAATTGCTATATTGTTATTCTTTATATACCGGAGTAAACAGTTTATGAAGGACAGTTTGCTAATAGGCAAATAAAAATCTTTTTAAATTGTAGAAAGTTTTCATTGCACGAAAGGTGAAACCTTAGAAAATGGATCCTCCTTTCGAAGTAAGGGGAACTTTTCCCTACAAGAAGCATATAATAATTGTGTAATCTTCGCCGGAATTTTTTGGAGGGTATCAAAACTTTTTTTTTTTTTTTTTTTTTTGGGGGGGAACGTTTTTCTATAAGCAATTATAAAAACATCGTTTTCATTTTCCCTAATACCTATATGGCCGCCGTCTTGGATTTTTACAAAATTTCTGCCATAAATCAAGTTTTCTTTCAATATTTTGGCTTCTGAACAAAATAGAAATTTGATTTTAACAAGAATATCTTGCAGAAGAAAAGTATGTTTTGCATTGAAAACTGGCCATCTCAATGATATTCTGTAGAGCTGGAAGTGTGTCTGTCATGGTTCGTTTCAGCTTGCCATCGGACTCCTTGCGGTAGCTAGACTGCAGAGGATCCAACTGAGGATCCTGCAGAGCAATCCTGGCCTATCCCTATACTCTGGCTTGGATATGGACTCTCAGGACATGCTGTCTCACAGCTCCAAGGATAGGAGGTGCATTGTAGCTTGTCCTTTCTGACATATGTTTGCAGAAGAGATGCTATCGCAGTTCGGAGATGGTCTTGATGTAAATGCCTGTATTGTATTGTATTGTATTGTATTGTATTGTATTGTATTGTATTGTATTGTATTGTATTGTATTGCATTGTATTGTTTTGGGTTTTTGTTTTCGCATAAAATCAACTCAACAAGAATACACAAACGATAGGCCAAATCAAACAGTATTAACTGAAATGCGCTTGCATTACCCTGTTCAGCTCTACCTTCAAGAAAATGTTGTACCGAGGGGTCCAGAAAAACCATACACAACAGCATTGTCCAAAAATGACTAGATTTCAGAAAACCGTACACAGCTATGACCACTAAAAGCAGAAAATACATCCAGAAATGAACAAAAAAAAAAATGTGTGGCAAGCGTTCTATACAGCAAGGGCCTTACAGAGGCAGACGCACACGTACATACATACACACACATAATATGTAATAGTATTATGTCCATACCATCACTATCTTTTATGTGTTGCCTGTTACGATTTTGTATCCTTTTGAGCGGTGTAGAACAGGAATACAAGAACAAGAATACCAAACGATAACCAAAATACGGCAGGAGTGTCCTGCTCAGCTGTGCCTCCAAGACATTACCGCTCTACCGAGGAGTGCGGAAAAGCTATATCAGCTAACAATATTCAATGTGCAAAATCAGGAAGATTCTTTTCCCGGAAACATGTGATTTGGATTTGAGGGCTCAAATGCAATCAGATTTATACACCCATTTCAAATGCACAACAACATTGTACATAAAAGACTAAATTTCAGAAAGCAATGTAGAGCGATGATCATTAAAAGCAGAAGGTGTATCAAAATATGAACAAATAATTATTGTAGTGACGTTCTACAGCAAGAGCCGAGCATAGGCACACATTTAATAACACACACACTCACACACACACATAAACACACTCACACACACACACACACACACAAACACAAACACACACACACACATATATAATAGTACTATGTCCATACCAACAGCGTACTATATATCTTATTTGTTGCTGTTACGATCTTGTATACTTTTGAGCGAGGGAAAGACGAAACGACAAAGACAAAAGCAGATAAACTAATACCGTGTTGTTATGGTCGCTTGAGGCTAAGATCTAATTAAGATAATCGATTACTATGCAGAGGTAATTTAGAGTATGATAATGGCTTTACGAACTTTCGAAACGAATAAAGAGATGAAAGCAGGAAATGCAGGATGTGAAAATAACACATAAATATAATATGTACATGTATACACGCTATAAAATGATTACCTGATGCAGATTATAAAGTAGGGCCTGCACAGCAATGTCCATCACAGTTGTTGTGGCAAACTTTATTTGCCTTCGCTTTCGATATAGCTTTCGCAAATAGACCTGTTTTCCTTAGTTTACCTCATCCTTAAAACTCCTTACAAAGCTATCTTGGAAACGGATTGTAGACTATATTTTGTAGTGTATATAAAAAAAAATGTAAATATCACGAGTCATTATGAGTGCATGTTTTATCAACATTTCAGAAGTCATGGCATTCTTCTACTATCTAAAAGCAAAATGAAGTAATCAGACGCTGAAAAGTTTGTTGCAGTTTTGATAGAATTTATTTCAACCAAAAGGAGAAATCATCTTGAATTTCCAGGACTTAATATCAACAAACCCTCCTGATCAAGACTGATTGATTGCTCCGAAAAGTAATTAAACAGCACAAGTCTCTGACGCAGAAAACAAAAAACATAAATCATTAACGTAGTTTCTTTGTACATGAAAGAATAATGTTTATGCTTATTTTCATTCACGGCTTCCTTCACTGATGTTGTAATGCTGAGGAGAGAATTTTCATAACATTGTCTTCTGAAAATGTAACATAAGTTCCCTGTACTCCTTTCGGTTTCCATTGATGTATTCCCTAGCGTACTTTACAGCGCATCTTCATGATGGTATCATGTGCACATGATATGGCCATCAATCTTCTTTAAAAAAAAGGAAAGGAATATGCATCGAGAGAAGGTGACACAAGTGGCATACGGTGATCATTGGCTGATCGACGGTGGGGGCAGGGTTCAGGACTATTTAGGAAATTGCAAACTGGATTGAATAAAATGTTAAAAATCGAGATGAAGCGAAGGTTTGGTAATTTCAAAGTTTCCTTGAGCACTTCAGCCAGTATTCTGGAGAAAGAAATGTCAAGATACATACCCCCTTTTACGCCTAAACTAAGCATCCGAAATGATCATGATGGCATTATGGCGGTAATGTTTCAACTGATAGCGTGTCACGTGCCATGAAGACACACATGACAACGAGTCCTGTGAAGAATTTGATTACAAATCATATCAGGTTGTCAGGATAATAATAAGAACTCTACTTAATGGGGAGAAAGCACTCCCCATTCCCTATCCCCCCCCCCCCCATCCCCGCTATCTGAGCCCATATTGTATCATAAACACCGCCACGTCATGTACATAGGTGAGCTGTACCCAGGGGATGCTTACATGTAATCGTATGTCGAGGTTGAAGGAAAGACAAGACTCACGCAAACATCATACCATCACAATACAACAGTACAGGAATGGCGGAAGAAAGAGAAGTGAGAGTGAGCACCCATAGCTATGTGAGCATGATCTGCCTCAGCCTATTTCTCAGTTTTCTCGTGTTTTTGTCTGTCGTCCCTTCGACGCCGGGGCAAAAACATTGGACTGAACTATACAAAGTTTCTTACATCATAGCGCAGATCATAGTGGCTCTGATCATTGGTCTTGTCCTCTTCTGGTTTTCTTTCACAAGGCCGAGATACCACAGGAAACAGACCATCTTCTGGCCGAAGCAATGTCGACATTGTGCCCAGGTCCTTGGTATGCTGACACAATGGGATAAATGCAGCGAACCTTCAAGGGTGCAGATACCATCCTCTAATCACCCATCCTCTGTCAAGCTGTCTTCTGACTCCACGTCACAGCAAGGGTCTTCAAGGGAAGGACTCGAGAGAACTGAATCCCAGTACAACAATAATACCAGCTGTGCAGGAGAGCTGTGGTACTTACGCCGGAAATCGCTAGCACAGGCTATGATCATCCTTGGTGTAATCGGCATCGTTGGAGCACCTCTGAAAATGGTCAATTTTATTCTAGATCAGCACGCAACTCTCGTGAATGTATGTCGGGACACTTTTGCGATGGTTTTAATCCTGGTTGTCCTCCCGGCCACAATGTTGAGCATTGCCAGATATCACGATGCCGTTTTTGTCGACACACCTCTCTTCTCAGCTGGTTTTGCCTTCCTTTGTGGTGGCTTCATGTGGTTGGCCACTTTTAAGCTCTTTTTCCCCATTAGTGGAATCTTTGGCAACGAATCCTTTCCATATTGGCAAAATGGCACTGGAGACAATGTCATTCTTCCAAGTTTAGGTAGGCAGTTTTAATCAAGCAATGGCAATAACATGAGATAAATGTCAGTTTTTGCGTCTCTCTCAATGATTCTTTTACGAACCTTCAGAAAGTATGTCATATCTGAAGTAATATCGTACAAAATAAAACATGTCCTTCTCATCAGATGATTCTACCGTGGATGAAATTTGAATAGTAACATTACTTTTATTAAAGGGAACATTCTGTGGTCTACAGTTGCTAGGCATTGCTAAAGTAAAAATACTTAGCTATCCAGTCAGAGAGTTTTCACTGGAAGGAAATTATCGTCTCATTTAAAATCTCTCTTTTTTTATTGTTATTATAATGGCGAACATCTCTGTTTTTGGTAAAGTGTGTGAAATGTTGATACTGGAAAGTTTCGTTGTCTTTGTCGAATCTTTATAAAAAAAGTAGAAAAAATGAACTATAGTCTTGCTTAGTATTGAAGTATGTTGAATGTTTCCCGTTTTATTCTTTAGTTCTCTTAACAAATTGTGTTGCATCAAAAGAAACATCTATCGACATTTTGACACTAGATGCGATCTTACATAATGCTTCATTTAACACAGGTGCGTCTTTGATGTCCATGTATGCACAGTGCGCTTTAATCGGTACTGTATTCCTATGGACCATCTGGTCATCTATGATTAGACGACACAACCTTGATACATACCTAGGCGAATCCAATTCTGAAATCCAGTCATTTGATCGTCCCCGATCACGACGAGGTATTACCAGCTCAGGGGCGAACACCAGCCAGAGTGCCGTGCGACATGATGAGGATGAACCGTCTGGTTCACGTGAAAGACACGCCCTGCTGCATCACGTGAATTGTGATACGGACAGACAGCTTAAATCATTTACGCGCCGAGTCCTTGCGGTGTCCCTTGTTGTGGCGTTATTCTACTCTAGCGCTCGCTTCATCGTGGCAGCCTACCCTGGCACCATACTTTCTTCAAGCGCCAAGTTCTACTCGGGTACTCTTCTGCATACCCTATTTTATTTACCAGTGATAATCATGTGTCTACATCAACAGCGTCTAACGAGAGCATCAAGACGTTTTCAACAGTGTTGGCAATCTTCTTGCGCTGGCCATGTTGGCAGATCTCTTGGAGTCGATGATGTTGTCTTTCTCGTCTCTCTCTTTGGGACTTTCTTACATCGGATTTTCGACATCATACCGTACATCGCACTGACAATCCTGAATAAGAGTGTTCGAAGTATAATAGGCCTTATGTATAAGTGTTTTCTAATGTATGTAGCATGGTTGATTTCCTCGTTTCTACACCGTGTCCGGCGTCAATACTTTTCAAATATTAATGAGGTCAAATGGACTCTGGCGACATTGGTGTATCTCGGATTTGTTAGTGCTGCGCAGTGGCTGAAAGACAGTTGGGACGAAAGATATGAGGATGGTTTCTTCGAGCCTAGGGTGTCAAAACTTATTGATTTTTTGTTGCAACCACTTGTATTAATGTTTAGGCTCATGACTTCACTTTTCGCTTACGAAACCTATCATATCGTTTTATCAAAATACAAAGAAATCAGTTCGAACCACACACCAAATTATGGGACAATTCAACGTTCTCGGTAAAAGCCTGTATTATATCATCAGCTGTTTGCATGTGTCGTTTTTATTTTTTAATGATTTATCCTATTAAAGCTTATCAAAAGTGCAGCGTCTGAAAAAACGTGGAGAAATTGCACACTCACACTCATAGAGTATTTGAAGCAATGCGTGTGAAGTCCATTTAAAGTACATGTTTATTTCCAATAATATGCTTAGCTTGTTTATACCACATTTGAGGTTGTAAAAAATTATGACAAAAGCGCGTTTGAACATTTAAAATGACATTCGACTGAGGACAGAGTCATTGTTTAGAGGTCTCGTTTTTCAATTGTATTATAACAGTTTAGGAATCTTTACGTCATGATAAAACCTTGGAATAATTCACTCTAACAACGGAGCTGGCATCCGTTAGCATTGATAAATTGCAATGTGATTAGTCAAAATTCAAAGAAGTCTTCATTATCATAACTCTTTATTTGCCATGGTGGAAACCCCCTGTGTGCCACGTTATTCTGAGACACGAAGGTAGTCATGCTTTGAGAAAGAATTATGTTTTTCCAATCTATATAACTTCTACAAATTTCTGTTAAGCTGGACATAATAGTGAGGAAAGTTGAAGAGGAATGTCAAGCTTTGCTTTGATATATACAATTGTATGACAAATATATTTCTATCTATTTTTTAATGACCAGTTGCTACATTAAAGGTGCATAGTCCCGGTAGTGTAGAGGGCGCTGTTGATGATACCGCCGATCACCGTTAGCATTGATACGAAGATTACCGAAGTTTAGCTGTCATCAAGAGTAAAGTGCGTAGGTGTTGCTAAGTAGCGTTGCCTTTGTTGTCTTCTCTGCGCATTGCGCAGTGTGTAGTAATACCAGGGTGCGTGCATATGTGCTTGTTATTAAGACATCACAAGAGAAGTTTGCTAAAGCTGTCACCCCCCTCAGCCGAATCATGAGCCGAACTGTGATCCGACCACTGACTACAGTGAATCGGACTTCTTCGGACTCGGGGAAAGTGGGCCAAAGCATAAGCGCTAAAGAGGAGTCAATAGCGTAGGTCTCTATAGGAAACTTGCGCCGTGCGCCCGCGTACGCATTTGACTATGGTCCCGGTGTTTTAGTCAAATGCGTACGCGGGCGCAGGACTCATATAGGCTTTGGTCAATTCACAATTTTGACATTCGAGATTTCTCTTTCGATAATTTGCTATTCAGGTTCTATAAGTTCGATAACATTTTACACGAAACCCTCGAATGCCATATCGGTTTAGTCTCATTGACGGCATGGAAAGGAGTAACCAGGCAACCCTGGAATAAATGAACAAACTTAACCAGTGTGTGTGTTTCAGAGATGGGCCTCCACTGTAGGTTAAAGTATTCGGAATGTGTGTGGATTTTAGACTGCATCTTTCTGATTCATCGGTGATTGATGTAAATTACATTATGTAATTACTCCTTTTGTTACTTTATTTCCCATATTCCATCACAAATGGCATTAAAGTAAAGGTGGATGGATGGTCCATGTTGATCTCGGCTTTTTGAGCAGACCTACATCCATTTACGGTCCAGATAAAATGTATTGTGATGTACCATCCCCCCCCCCCCAAAAAAAAAATAAATAAATAAATAATAATAATAATAATAATACATGTATATCGTAAACTCTCAAAATATCTCATATTACGTTTTGTATGTTGCAAATTTCAGATGTGAGAAATGATCGCACGCCGAAGTCATGCGCGCTTATGAATAAAAGTGATAGGGCGCCACCTTTTGTTACGTTAGGCACAGTCCTTACTGATGGTCAATAAACTTTTCGGTAGCATCCTTTTCTCAGGAATCCCGATCGTAGCGAAAACGATCTTTTTATCCTCATCACTCTCCCCTCTTACCTCAATTATAAGATGAAATATGTCATTTCATATATAGATTTCGAGAGTCTATAACTAAAGGATGAAGAATGTTAATATGGATTTAATGGCATGGTTTATTTTATATGGTATAATTCAAGAGATGCAAGAGCATCTCGCTCTGTGGCCGAGTAAAGAGCCGGGTTACGTTAAGGTTAATGATGCGCCATTGTCGCATCGCAGAGCGAGTGACTCCACTGTAGATTACAATTGAGAGAAGGATGCGGTGTGCATCACCAAATCTTTTAATGATGAAGAGGATCAAAGCTAATTTGCATTAACAAAGTAGTAAGTTTCCCGCGGGGTTTTTGATCCACTCCTTTTACTCTATAATATTTTGATTGTTGGAGAGATGAGTGTGGATAACGGTATACACAGATAGTTTAATGATTTTTACATGGAATAGAGTGATAAATTTGCCGCATAACGTATGAGAATTTTAACAAGAAGAGTTTTCTTTAAAGCTGGTTTATTTTATGAGGTAAACTTTTCTGGCCCGTCATTGGTCAGTCGGCAAGTCCCGATGATTATTTGCATATTAAGTGTCCATTCACAGAAAGAGATGTGTGTACTTTTAACCAATGAGAATTGCTTGCGGGATTATTGAAAGTGTTTTTGGATCCTCTGCCGGAAGTATAAATAGCGGGGAAAATTTCTCAGAAGGGTTTGGCTCCACAACTTTCAAGGCCGTTTACTCACAGTTGTCTCAAGTTCTGTCAAGTTCTAGCTTCCCGATCACTCCCGATAGTTCAAAGCGTGTTGCTGACAGCAAACACGGTGAGTGTTTTGATAGGCATATATCAAGACTTTGCCACAAAGGTCCAAAATATAGTGATATTTGCAGAGATATTTGTTAGCGTGATTTTTAGTATTCCTCGAGCAGAGATTCTGTATCTCAGTTCTTCCATGTCATGATATTGGATTGAGAGATTGATTGTTAGGCTTTTTCGGACTGAACTTTTATAATGGAGTATGAATCTTATTTAGTGTCTGCTACTGTGGCTCACGACCAAAGACACAAATTGAAGTCACTGTAAAGAATTCCCGTGGTTGAGGTGAAACCCCGTTTCTTTTCGGACTAGAGTTTTAACTCTCTGGTGATTGTCATAAAATCATGGCATCACATTGAATTCAGATTTAGTCCAGGACGTGTCACAGTTAGGCTGACTGTTGGCATTGTAACTAAATCTTAGAAGCCTAGCCTCTTCCACGCTTATTCTCGTGACAAGTAGACATGTCGTAAGATGGACTCTGTTAGTAAATGACAATTAACGAGTGGTATCTTTTGTCATTTCTTTTGTCTTTATTAACAACCATAACGTTATAACAGAGGTCAGCATGATAGCTTTTCCGTGGAGTAGGGTCTTTGACCCTGGAATAGACATGATTTGATACCATTATAATGATAGATTTTATAGGCTACTTTGACACTTCGGAACCGACTGATAACGAGAACGAACTTAGAACATTTTAATAGTTACTCAAATCCTGGAAACGATTGACGAGAACAAATTGTGATAGCATGTTTTATTGGTTCATCTGAAATTCTGGAAATGATTGACAATATAAAATGGTTTGTGACAGAATATTTGGTTGATAGATTTCTATGTCATTTTGGCAGTGACATACGAGAACGGAGTTTACGATAGAATGCAAATTATTCGAATAATGGTGTGCCTCAGTAGTTAGTAAGTGGTAGGGTGAAATATTGTAAAACTGTCAGATGTGTTAGAATTTGGAGGAGTTAAGCCGTTAGGTGATACTGAATGGTAAGACACAATGGCTGGTAAAGTTAAGTGGTATAAGTATTTGATTTAGCCCTTGGCTGCTGATGGTTGGCAATAACGAGAAACGGTAGCCCATCCCGAACAGGGAGCCCCATTAAAAATCCTGAACAAGGTACGAGTAAATGGTCGTGCGCTGGCAGTTCATCAACAACCGCCATCAAGAATGGAAGGCTTTGGTCGATTGGATGTAATCCTGAATAAGGAAAGTTAACAACCAACGTAGAATGTATCTCAAGCCTGAGCAAGGCATGACGAGATCACTGGCCATGGCGTGGCAGAGTGCAGTGGATGCAGGTAATGGCGGTTGATGGCAGTTGGCAATGACCCCCCCCCCCCCTCCTTTTTTTGGTACCAGGCACTCCCCCCCCCCCTTCCCCTTCTTATATTTACCATGCCATATGTCTATTACCATTTGATTACTGTATGTAATACAGGTTATAAAAGTTATTAAGTAACCAGAAACTGGTTTTGGAGTAATGTTGAGCAAGATATATGGTCAGTCAAGTGAAATCTGAAGAGGTTTATAGTTTTCGTTTGGCATATGACCTTAGGAGTATCATGGAATTTCGACGCTCGAGGCTAGGGTGTAATGCGGGGCAGGTGGACGGTATGGTTATGGCATGGCCACCGACGGACTGAGTGGTTGCATGTTGCATAGGATACCAGTTGAGTGGTGCTACATTGTTATTGGTTTATTCTTATTAAAACCCGGAGAGGTGACAAGGAATGGAATAGTTAAGGATTATTATGATAAAGAATGCCTTGGCCAGGCATGCCGGTCAGTTGACAAGGACGGGGTCTCAATGTGGCAGACGTGGTTGTCACGCGGACGTGAAAGTTATTACCTCGGAAGAGTTCGTTTTGGACTGCTATTGAACACTGCCAAGTATAATGCTAATATGTTCTCCAAAATTCAGAATCTGTTAGGTAGGGATATAGTACGGTATTAGTTAAAGTCACGTGCATCTAAAATAATTGTAGGGGATAAGATAACAGGTCTTAGAATAAATATCCTTAGTGTGAGGATGAGGTTATTGATATGTAGCTGTTATTGACATCTGACAGTTAATGAGAACTACCACGTTGTGCTAAGTATGTTAAAGTGTGCACATACAACATTTCGCAGGCTTCTTCTGATAGCATGTGGTACAACAATGAGTGGATGGGCTGATAATGGAGCCTACCAGCCAGTGATGGCTATGAATTGTAATTACGTTTTTCAGGCCATGGCATTGCCATTGGATGGCCGGTGAATAAATGTACAAACGTTATTCAAGGCTGAAATTTGTGTTACTTACAGTCATCTGGTACTGATACCAACAATTACACTCATGAGTCATGGTTAGGAGGATAGGCAGGATGGAATAATCTTAAGATGACGTTGGTGATGTCGTGCTGGTGAAGATGGTGATGAATGAGGAGTGTAGTGGCAAGTGATGTGTAGCAGGTAATGACTGGCATGTCTTGATGGCATGCAGTATTCAAGTATGTGGCATGTGGTAACGGCAGGTGATAATGGCAAGTAATGCCAAGTGGCATGTCTTGATGGCATGCAGTATATTAGTATGTGGCATGTGATAACGGCAGGTGATGATGGCAAGTGATAAGTGGCGGGTGATAATGATTAGTGCTATTGCTAGTGCTATGTGTGGTTAGTGATGGATACACACACAAGTCTATGTAGGCTATGGTTATCCATAAACACGATGACATGTATTGTAGGCATGACAATCATACCCTACCCTCACACACATAGAATTACACATAGGATGCTAGTATTATAGTGCACTGTGAAGTCTACAGCAAAGTCATCATAGAGTTGAAGCAGTTTCATGTATCTAATTGAGTGTGTGGATTGTGGCAGTGAAATCCCTAACATCTATTTAGTAGGCAGTTTGGAAATAATAGTTCGTGGACTGCGAGCTACTTACCCAGCATCGAAGCTCGGCAGCATTATAAACTGTGAACACGCTACACGCGAAACGTATAGGGTTACTAGTGGTGATGTGGTGTGGATGAACGGAGTAGGCGGTGTGGAAGTTGTTGTAGTCACATGGTGCCAAAGTCCTGACATTATAGACACTTCCCTCGCACACGTTATTCTATGTACACATGGCAATGAGACCATTTAATGAGGTCGTGTCCCTCTCTCGACACGTGGTGGCAGCATACCGGTTTGGAGGGTTTCGCGTTACAGTATTTATAAAAACATGTCAAATTTTGTGATTTAAACTCAAATCATTCGCGGAAAGCACAAAGAGTCATTTACATGAGTTCATCATTGTACTTTCAGTAATTCATAAGAATATTACATTTTGCTAGCAGGTGAATGCATCTCACAAGCATTTTTTTCTTTTTGCATTCCTCCCCATCTCCAGCATTTTCAAATTTTAGTGTTGTGGTTTTTCTTTTTACCTTATGAATGGTATATCCATAAATTTCACTTATTTTGTAATACCGATTTGGATATTATATACAATGTATATGCACTCGTGTCTTCTGTAAAAAAAAAAAAAAAAAAAAAAAAACCAAAAAAAAAAAACAAACAAACAAAAAAAAACCAAAAAAAAAAACCCACTTACATGTTTTCTCGGCAATGGAAATATCAATGAATGAATTAATTAATTAATTTCTTCAGTGATATCAATGTTCACGTATCAAATGTCATGATGCAATTCATCATGACACATGCTTTTTTTATAGCACGTCTTATTACAACCAATACTAGCGACAATTGAGTTGATCTCCGCCTTGCGGTTTTTTACTTGTTTTTTGTTGTTTTTCTCTTACAATCGAAGGTGATTTACGTTTTCTTCCTGTTTTTCAATAAAGTCAATAGGCACTCAAACGCTCTTTCAATAAAATGAGGACGGATTTGGTAAGATGCTTTCTTTCTTTCTTTGTAAAAGTTTCTATTTTCTCAACCTGTTCACACATCATGATAGAAAGCATCCTGTGTTTTTAAACTAACTTCATATTGCAAAAACAGAATTACATTCATCATACATATAAAATGACGCCTTTGAGTGACTTTCACACTGTGGGTTAAACAAAAAGCCCAAAAGTTTGAAACTTAACAGCAACGAGACATCACTGTAATGGTGTAAATAATAGAAACGTGTTAAATCCCGCCCAGACCAATAGATCGCCAGCAGTACACTTACTTCTACACTGTATAATTCGTTGCGATTTGTTTTTGTTCTTTTTTGTTTTTCTTTTTTGTTTGTTTCTTTTTGGGTGCTGCAATGAGTTTGTGAGCGAATGGAGGTGAAGATGGATAGGTTTAGGGATAGGTAATAGTTTGTTAGTTAGGATGGTTAAGTAGGGATATTGTTGTTGTTGTTGTTGTTGTTGTTGTTGTTGTTGTTGTTGTTGTTGTTGTAAATGCAGCATAGAGACACTTGATTATTTTGTTTTGTGTTACAAAATCAGGTATTATGGGTAGGGTGATAGATTTATAGGTATATGATGAGTTTCCTTCGCTTAATTGAATTATGGTTTAGGAGATATTAGTTTACTGCAAGCTTTGGTGAAAAGTATTTTCGTATTTTCATATTGTGCAATTAGACAGATGTCGGTGAGTTTGATCAAGTTGATGGAATTTTTATTATGAGATCGGTACGTGTATAATTTTGTATTATTTTTGAATAGCTTATATGACATGTCATAAATATATCATTCTCTGATTTAAAAATGTATATAGGCATACAAGTTAGAAGAATAGAGCTGCTTAGTTTGTTTATGTTCGTTTCATTGTGACCCTGATGCTGATATTGAATGAAAAAAAAATATATATATATAATTTTAAAAAGTGTACGTAACAGGTGTTGTGCTTGTATAGTGTGTCAAGTACACAACAAATTTGATTTCACCCGTATTGCACAACTGTGTCCGGTGCTTGCAGGGGCGTCACCAGCTTTTTTCTCAAGGGGGTGCGTTTTGACACTAAAATTGTAACCAGCGAGATTCTTTTTTTAGTTGATTTATTGTCTCCTGTATTATCATGTACTTTTACATAATACATTGTATATTATACATGTATATACAGTGTACATACATTGTTAGTGGCACGTATTCATAAGCATTAAGTTTAAAGGACAAGTTCACCTTCATAAACATAAGGATTGAGAGAATGCAGCAATATTAGTAGAACACATCAGTGAAAGTTTGAGGAAAATTGGACAATCGATGCAAAAGTTATGAATTCTTAAAATTTTTGTGTTAGAACTGCTGGATGAGGAGACTAGTAAGGCTTGTGATGTCATATGAGTACAACAGTATAAAGAAAATGTAACGAAAATTCAACATATTTTCACTTTTTTCGCATAATAAAAGAGCACTTGACTTGCCTCTTTCTAAAGGCAATGGGAATAATATTACCCATAACATATGTCAGTAATGAGTCAAGGGAATGTGTACTTTCTTCAAAAGATGAAATTTTGTGAAATTCTCTTTATATTTTCCTTATATTGTTCTACGCATGTGACATCATACACTGTAGTAGTCTTCTCATCCAGCAGTGACTGCACAAAAACTTCAAAAATTCATAACTTTTGAACGGATTGTCTGATTTTCCTCAAACTTTCAATGATGTGTTCTACTAATATTGCTACATTCTCTCAATCCTTATGTTAATGAAGGTGAACTTGTCCTTTAACGTAGTGGAAGAATAACTGTAAAAGACTATGATTAGGCCTACAACATACGGGGGGTAGTGACAGTGTAAGATCCTCGGCAAGGGAGCGAAGCGACCGAGCGGTGGAGGGTGTGGGAGGGGGATACCCCCTCCCACGATAGGGACTTTTTGTAAAAACAGAGTATAAAAGTCGCGTTTATACGGCATTTCAAATCAAATTTCTACGGATTCAAACATCGTAAAAATATCACTGTGAAGGACTATGATAATAGCATAGGGGGTACATTAGTGACGGTGTGAGATCCTCGGCGAGGGAGGGTGTGGTAGGGGGATATCCCCTCCCACGGTAGGGACTTTTTGTAAAAACAGAGTACAAAAGTCGCGTCTGTAGAGCATCTAAAAGTAAATTTCTTGGATTAAGCATAGTAGAAAATTCACTGTAAAAGCAAATTTCTAGGGTATTAAACATAGTAAAAAAAAACACACACACTGCGGAGGACTGTGATCATAACTTATATGAAAACTATTCATTTTGCTGTAAGTACGGGCAGAGGGAGCGAGCCACTTTCACTGTAGTAATACCATTCGTCTGAAATGTATTCATTAAAAGCTTAAACGTGATCGCATTGTTCCAGCAGTACAATTTGTTCTTATATTAGCATAAAAGCATAGAAGAAAAGGAAAAATGTAAGGTTTACTAAACGTTTGTTTTAGGGTGCACACTCGAGGACCCGAGGTTACCATCTATACACTAAATTTACTCATGAATATTAGTGTGTAGATATAATAATATAAATTGTTAAGTGTATTATTCGCCCCGTTATGGGCGAAAAATTTCACATTTTCAGTTCGTAATTTGACAACTTTTAGACGAGAAAAGTGTCTTTATTGTTCATGTTGGTTTTTCAATAGTTGATCAAAGTTGATCAATTATTTGTTACAGGGGGCACGTGGGGGGAGGCAAAAACTCGTTTTACTCCCTGATACACACCTCTATATAAATATTCCGGAAATTTTCAGTCCCCAAATGTGTCAAGTCTTAATCTGTGGGTAGGAACCGAGCGGAGGAAACATAAAGCAAAGAGGATGAGTGAACTTTGGAATATATTTCAATTCAAGTGACAGATATGAAACATGCTTTTTGATGAAATATTCTGAAATTTGTCAATCCCCCAAGTTTGCTAAGTGTATGGTTGGAGACCTAATGGGAGGGTGTGGGAGGGGTATCAACCCCCAACGCGACGGAGATTTTGCATTTTCAGATTGAAATTCAACAATCCGTTGCACAATGAATGAAATAATTGGATAGTTTTCTATTAAAAAGGAAGACAATTTTCCGCATTTCGAGAACTATAGGGTGACGTTTGCCCCCTTGTCCTCCGGGATTGATGCTCCTGCATACGAGGAAGCTGTTGTATTTTTAGAATTCAAATGAAAATAGCTTTTGTAAATTTGTAAATTTATCAATCTAAAGATGTGTTAAGTCTGTGGAAAATAGACCAAACGGGAGAGGGTGTGGGAAGGGGTATCCTCCTCCTACACGAGAGAGACTTTTCATTTTTTTTAATTGAAATTCAGCTACCTGGTGCACACTTTTTGTGAAATATTTGGACAGATAATTTCTATCAAAAAAGTAAGAAAATCTTCTCATCTCACGAATTATGATTAGGCCTTCGTGGGGGGGGGGGCAAATGATATTCTTACCCTTGCATTATTTTTATGGGGGATTTTTTTTTTTTTTTAAAAAAGCAAGAAAATCTTCTCATCTCGGGAATGATTATGGGGGGGGGGGGTTATAATATGCTTGACCCTCCAAAGTTTTTATGAAGCTATTAAAAGGCTCGCACTTGGGCTCCCATTTTCAGTCTGGATTGGTCAGACCAGGGAGGTGGAAGTCTTTCTTCCACCTCCCTGGTCAGACATAAAGTGCTGTACCAATGATGACCCTACATCCTTGCAGCACATGTACACGTACACGCCAACGTGTGCGTGCTCCGTATGATATGTACTGTACGGTCGATAAATAGTAAACACTGTAAAATAGATATGTATAAAATCAGTGTTGCCAGAGCCCGGGATGTGATTTTTTTTTCCCTTGAATTTCTTGTCCCTAAAAAGGTAATAAAGAAAGAATAATTATTTAGCATCCGTCGTTGCGGTCGCTCGCAGACTGAATGCTGGAGTATTAAGGTTTTTTTGTTGTTGTTGTTGTTGTTTTGTTTTGTTTTGTTTTGTTTTGTTTTGTTTTGTTTTGTTTTGATTTTTAAGGGCCTGAAGGGGGGTGCGTTCGCACCTAACGCACCCCCCCCCCCCCCCCCCCCCCCGTGACGCCCATGGCATGCTATCATACACTATACTGCTACTGGATAGAACGACAAATACTAACTTATATTGAGGCCTCGGTGGAATAGAACTGCACAAGAGATAATTCAGTATTTTTAGTTCTGTAGTACAGTGCTGGTATATCAATAGAACATGCACTCATTGTTATAGTTTATGATAGACCCCTCGATCTGTATGTATTTTCAGTAGGTCTAGGCCCTTTACTAGATCTAATTTACTTAATCCTTTTAGCTCTCAGATACAGAGACTTCTTACCTTTCAAGGCATTATTTACCATTTGCAGATGAAACAAAAACCCAGAGTTACTGCTTCAAAAATTGTTTCGGATAGAAACAACCAAATAAATGTAAAAATGTTTATCAGTGTAATAAATGTTAAGAATTATGTTAAATATGCAAAATGTGAACAATGATTATAATAGAACGTATACAGTTATGGCTTTATTGAGAAAAATAGTGATATCTCCTTATGTTTCAGGCTTTGTTGCCAAAATTGAATATGGTAGCATGTTTTCTGATACAACTGACCTCCACATATATGCATCATTTTTTTTTCTTAAATCAGTGTTCCAAACGGTAAACAAAACCTTTTTCATGAACTCCCAAATCCAGATGTCAGCTCTTCAACACTGGATCACTGCGAACACAAAAAAGCCTAAAATTAAATGCTTGGCCGTGCCTTGGAGGGGTTAATGTTGATGAAATCACAAATATATAAATATATATATATGTATATATATATATATATATATATATATATATATATATATATATATACATATATATGTATATATATATATATATATATATATATATATATATATATATATATATATACATATATATATATATATATAGAGAGAGAGAGAGAGAATATTTGTCCAAGAGCTTACTTCCAAAAGGCACTAAAATCCATCATTTTTTCAATATATTTAGCGCCTTCTGGAAGCGAGCTCTTAGGCCCTATACATATATATATATATATATATATATATATATATACACACATACATTGTAACGAAATTCAATGTAACCGATTCGATTTAACCGTTCGATTATAATTTGTTTTAATCAAAATGTGCCTGTTGGATAGAAAGGGCACACTATCGCGACGTTTGATAATCGTTTTAATGTGGTAGTGCATTATCACGAGTTTAAACATTTAATACATGTATTAAAATTTGGTTACTTGTTTGTCGTGGACGTGTTTGGATTATTTTAATACCAACTCCGGTTTAGACCGATGATACATGCCGATTTTTAGTAACAAGGTACAAGTGATAGTCCTAAAATACCAATGTAAAGAGGAAGAATGCCAAAGAGGAACTCCTGTGGAAACTCTACGCACCGAATATGACCGTTTGAGTTGCTTCCTCATTGCAGTGCACGCTAGGAAAGGGAGCTGCTTCTAATACAGCATATTACATGGTAGTTCACAGACACAGACTAGTAGTTTTAATTCAAAAGGGATCGTTGTAAACTGCAACAAAACGAACCCCGCCTACTCGGCCATCCTAACACGGCTCGCGAAGGTATTTGTACAGACAGTCAAATTCTCTCACAATCACGGCACAAAGGCGAGTTCGTCACAATGTAATATATATATATACAGCGAAGAATCAAAAAATAAACTAGTAATGCATTATTTCGCCAATAAGAATGAGTTTATTAAATAAACTCATTGGCGAAATAATGCATTACTAGTTTATTTCTTGATTCTTCGCTATATTGGAGCCAATACGTGAATTCGCATATATATATGTATATATATATATATATATATATAGATTGATATAGATATAATAATTATATACATAAATATATATCTATATATATCTATATATATATATATATATATATATATATATATATATATATATATATATATATATATATATACATATATTATTTATATAAATTAACCTGTAATGGTAGGTTGCGCCCTCGCTCGTTCAGTCTTTATGACATCAAACTGTTAATCTGTGCGGGTATGCGTCACCTATGGGCTCCTATGCTTCCCACATTTTCTTGTCGATTTTCTTCAAACTCATGATATGGAAGTGATGCTGGTCACATTGGTCCACTTTTTATAGGGTTAAAAGTCATAGTTTGGACAGTGCCCTATATGCGTTGCCCAAGGAGCCGCATTTCTTGACGGATTTTACTTCAAATCCGATATGGAAATGTATAATCTCTCGGTACCTTTGGTAATAGCGCCCTCGCTTGTTCAGTGTTCACACACACACACACACGCACACACCAAAAAAAAAAAAAAAAACCTACCATTGCCTAATGTTTTAGGGTGTCTTGTCTGCACTCAATGACCACATTTTTCTTAAGAGATTTCGTTCACGTTTTATACAGAGGACGGTGTATATCATCGACAAAGGTTGACCTTTCTTAGTTTTGGAGATGCCCCCTCGATTGTTCTATCTCCATGATCGTATTGGGCTGACACCGTTTAGACATTCCTTCTTTGTGTTCTACCATGTATAGGTTTACTATTCTTCATAATCCTGTATTTTTCCCCTAAAAACCTGATAATACCTCGATCATACTTGAATTTAGACCCTCAAAGCTTCTGGCAATGCTGTTCCCAGTGTTCCGAATAAATAGTTTAAGGTGTCAGAATCTATTATTTTGATGGACATCCTTTATGCACCATGTAGGTGACGCTTCGTGGTGGATTTTGTTGATATTTTGCATACTCGCAGTGGCGGATCCAGGGGGGGGGGGGGGCAACCGGCGCACGCCCCCCCCCCCCCTTTATTTTTCGTCAAAAAAAAAGAAATAAAAAGAAAAATGAAATAAAACCCGGAAGTGGCACTAGAAATATTAGTTGCGCCCCCTCCTTTACAGAATTCCTGGATCCACCCCTGACTCGGGTGTACGTGTACAATAAATATGATATATAGTAATTATTATCTAGACTCGATCGCGTGTTATTGGAAATGCTACCCGCT
Organism: Diadema setosum; assembly: GCA_033980235.1. Lineage (NCBI taxonomy): Eukaryota > Metazoa > Echinodermata > Echinoidea > Diadematoida > Diadematidae > Diadema > Diadema setosum. Next base: position 14,981,317 of record CM067078.1, read on the forward strand.
ACCCTCGGTGTCCAGTATTTATAGCGTCAAATGACATAGGTTGGTGATTGTATACACTTTACGGCTCTTTTTGTGCGTTGTTTTGTGTTTGTTTGGTTTTTTTTTTTTTTGTTCTTTATTGGGGAAGTTGGTGTGCAGATTAATCATGTTGTGTAACTGACGACTGAGAGAGCCACATTGATGAGTGGCAGGGATATTTCACGCTTCGTATTAAAGGGGACCTCCGGATGATTTTCAGACTTTTACATTTGAAAAACTATAAATCAGTTAAACTGAGTACAGAGTTTCAGAATTTATAGTGATTGGGATGAGGAATGAGAATGTTTTCAAAATTTATAACAAATTGCAATGAACAAGGATGATGACATGGCAGCCTCACCGTAAGAATGCATAAGAGTTGGGGCTCAAGGAAGCAGAACAAAAGAAAAAGGCATGCATAGATTCTTCACAGGTGAACTTGTTGAGCAAGTGGTATTGTAATGGAATTGCCCTGCTACATTTCTGAAATATATGAGGCTCTGATGTCATCGACACTGTTCAGTGTAATTTGTTTAAAATTATCAATTTATTGGTTTCTCTGCTCAAGGACCACAACAAATTCCACGAATCTGTACATGGAGCTGTTGATTTATGTACTACATGATGTGAAATTATGAAAATCGTCCGGAATGTCCCTTTAAAGATCGTCAGGTTGCGTAATGAGAGACTTGCAAGGTGACGATGATAATAATTAATGATAATGTTGAGAAAAATATCCCAGCGACACGATGCAATGATAACTTGATATATAAAATGATTATTATTTTCCTAGAAGCAAATGTCCTTCCTGCACTGTTTATCACCACAGGGAAAGAGAATGACATGACATAAATGTCTAAAAATAATGAGTAGGCAACTACTGGATACTCAACTACTGGAGGGGATGTTAGTGGGATATAAAGAGAGATTAGCTTTAAGTCCCGTGGCCAACTTTCGATTTTCAATGGCCATAATTCTGCCAGATCGATACTGTGTCCGGGATATTAATCGCATAACAAAGACAACGTCTTTCTACCTCCAAAAGGAAATAAAATAAAGATGAAAAGGAAAAGGCAATCGCCACTATATTCCGCATTAACGATCGGTAATGCTCATGAATTTAGTAATGCTCGTTTCAATCATGATGCTATATGTGTCCTTATATAATGGCTCGACAGCAATATCTTGTGTCATTAATTCAGTTGAATATTATGCACAAGATCTGAGTGGAACTTAATGGTAAATCCCACAAGGTGAACACTTCGCACTGAACACCATTCTACACGTGTGGATGCATATTTGGCATTTACTACTGTCACTAGCTATCTGCGCCTGTGCGTCATTGGTGCACATAGCACGATATCTGAACGTTACCGGACATACACATACGCACATCGGTCGCACATCGGTCTATAAGTTGAAGAGAAGACAGTCTTACGCCAGCACCATGTCATCACAACACAACAGCACAGGAATGGCGGAAGAAAGAGAAGTGAGAGTGAGCACCCACAGCTATGTCAGCATGATCTGCCTCAGCCTATTTCTCAGTTTTCTCGTGTACTTGTCTGTTGGCCCTTCGACTCCAGTTGCAGTGAAGAATTGGTCGGAAATGTGCAAAGTTATCCATGTCTTGGTGCAGATCATAGTGGCTCTGATCATGGCGATTGTCCTCTTCTGGTTTTCTTTCACAAGGCCGAAGTACCACAAGAAACAAACTATCTTCTGGCCGAAGCAGTGTCAACATTGTGCCCAGGTACTTGGTATTCTGACACAATGTAGAGGCAACGAACCTTTACAGGTGCAGACCCGATCCCTTCACCCACATTCAGTCCAGTCGTCTTCTGATACCGCGTCACGGCAAGAGTCCTCGAGGGAACATCTTTCAGCACTGGATAGTGATGCAGTTGAAGGGGATGGAAGTCAAGAGAATCAACAAGAAAATGATGAAAGACTCGAGCCCTCTGAATCCCAGTGCAGTGCCAGCTGTTCTGGAAAACTGTGGTACCTCCGGCGAAAGTCCCTGGCACAGGCTATGATAATAATGGGGTTGATCAGCTTCATTTTAGGACCTCTCAAAGTTTTCAAGTACATTCTGCATCGGGATGTAACGCTATTACATATATTCGGGGACACTTTTGTGATAATACTAATGTTTGGTGTGCTACCAGCCTCAATTTTGGGCATTGCCAGGTATCACGATGCCGTTTTTGTCGACACACCTCTCTTCTCGGCTGGATGTGCCTTCCTTTGTGGTGGCTTCATGTGGTTGGCCGCTTTTAAGATCGCTGTCCCCATTGGTGACCTTTTTGGTAATGGCTCCTATCCATATTCCGAAATCTACACTCCAGACCGTTGGGATTTCATTCAATCGAGTTTAGGTAAGAAGGGTACATTAGCAATTGCAAATCAAAAGACGCATCAATGTTATTTCCTGTCAGACAAGCGGGCTCATGAATATTCATAAGATATCCTCCTTGAAGAAGAGATTGTATCCGTAACACATATCTTACATCTGCTATGATAATAGGAAGAATGTGTTCAAGGGGGTGTAGGGCCTGCTCCGGACACTGGGTGGTAAATTTCAGAAGATGCAGATCAGTGGAGGAATGTAGCCAAAGACAAATGGAGTCGTCGTTAATCAAATCTGCAAACTACTAATATTGTTTCGTGCAGCACTCAGTCTTCGGAATATGTAAAATGTTATGTAATATAGAACTTATATAAAGAAAGATTATTCTTCCGGGTAAGTACTTGTGTAACACACATATCCAATCGTTCACAAAGTGGTCGCTGCTGAAAGTCCATAAAAACCTATGTCTATCCTTCACGAAAGAAAAAGAGGATGATTTTTCCTTCATGAATAAATACGTGGTTCTCTGAAAATATTATTTCGTCCTGGTGATAGCCTGGGTGAAAGAAGAACTGACTATCCTTTCAAGGAATAATCCATCAATAGCGTATTTATGTGTCAAATTCAGTGTCAAAAACAGGTTAGTGATACCCTGGATCATAAAACACTGGCACATAATTTGTTGTATCTAAAACTGCACGGTTCTGGCCCGAAGGGAACAGCATCGTCCTGGTTTGGTGAACTTTAAAGAAATCCATAACAATACGTAATGTAATTGTATCCCCCGAACAGAGTTCGGAGGATACTATGGATTTGGCCTCGTTGCGCCGCGTCCGCGTCCGCCGCGTCCGCCGCGTCCGCCGCGTCCGCCGCAGAGACTTTCTTGTGAGCGCTCTACTTGCTGCAGTTCTTCTTCGATCATCTTCAAATTTGGCATGAAGGTGTATTATGGTAAGACGAAGAAGCCTAATGTTTTTAGTGATGGCGTCATCGCTTGTTCCGTCTTTATACATGAAAAGGTAAATTTAACAGGGTCTGCTTGTGTGTGCGACGCTGGCCTTGTTTCTCGACCGATTTTTTTTTTTTCAAATTTGGTATGTAAATGTATCCTAGTCAAATCTATGCACCTATACCTATTGATAATGCTGCCCTCGCTGTTCCACCTTTTACAGGGTCAAAGGTCACCCTGATCATGTCAAAATTTGCAAATGTGCTTATTTGTGCAATAACTTGATTGTTACTCAATGGATTTTATTCAGACTTGCTATAAGGAGAAGTATGAGTGGTCATTCTACATGAAGGACACAACAGTTTGTGGTGACGGCCCCCTCAGTGTTCCGACTTAGATGCCAATGCACATTTCTTGTGTGTGCTCTGTCAGCCACATTTCTTATCAGATTTTCTTCAAATTTGGCAAAAAAAAAGTGCATTATAGTGAAATGAAGATGCCGAATTGTTGGCCTTTTGGTGGTGGCGCCCTCGCTTGTTCCGTCTTTATGCATGAAAAGGTAAATTTAACAGGGTCTGCTTGTGTGTGCGACGCTGACCTTGTTTCTTGACCGATCACTGTTCCACCTTTTACAGGGTCAAAGGTCACCCTGATCGTGTCACAATTTGCAAAGATGCATGCTTGTTACTGGATTTTACTCAGACTTGCTAAAGAGGTGTATAGGTGGTCATTCTACATGAAGGACACAACAGTTTGTGGTGACGGAACCCTCAGTGTTCCGACTTGGAGGCCATGTCACGTTTCTTGTATATGCTCTATAAGCCTCATTTCTTGTCGAATTTTATTCAAACTTGCTATGGAGGTTTATGGGGAGTTACTCTAGGTAACAAAAGTTTTCATTGCCAGCGCTCTCATTTTTCAAACTTTTGTAGGATGACATGTCATATTCCTTGTATGTGCTATTATATACTAGCCTCATTTCTCGTCGGATTTTATTGTATCCTGCGACAGTTGCCATACTATACAACATTCTGGCCTACAATCCAGATGGGGTATGGGAGGCGGGTTCGGGGGATATATGTGCTCGATTGCGAGTGCTCTAGTTATTCAAACCTGATCTTAAAAAAAAAAATCAAACAGAACTTCTTACGTCCCTCTGGAATAAATGCTTGGACCCATCATTTTTTCCCCTTTACATAAACGACATAATTTTTTCTTCATCTTGAGAACTTAATCATTTAGATTCTGCTGATGATACAAAATACTTTATTCTAAAAAAAAGTCACTTTTATTAGTGAAAACAGTCTAAACACCGAACTAATTCCAGATTTTATTCACTCTACTAGTTATTCTCATTAAGTTGTATGATAGCCATTGGTAATTTACCTATTTAGACCCATTCTAAATAGATTTCCTACTAAATTTTGTAAGTGTTAAAGACCCGGGATTCTAGTCTTAGGTGGAATGGCGACAAGGCATAATTTCCACTGTGTCTTCCAATATTTCAGTAGTACCTCATCATCGTATATGAGATCGTAAAGTCCTGAAAATTAGTCGTGTAAAGTAATGCTGTACAGAAAATATATAAATCAAAACCAAATAAATCAAGTGAAATAAAATAATGTGGGACTGCTGTCACTGATATGTGCATAATATTCAACTTGTTATCAATTATTGACATAAAATACTTGTTACACTCAAATTGAAAAGTCGTTATATGAGGTTGAATTTCTGAAACATGTATGAAGTAGGTACAATGTCGAATGTATTATGCAACTTAAACTATTGTATTAATGATCGCTCCCATCATATCCCCATTACAGGGGCATCAGCGATGTCGATGTATGCACAATGCGCTATAATCGGTACTGTATTCCTATGGACCATTTGGTCATCTATGATAAGGCAACACACCCTTCACCTACGCGAGTCCAACCCACAGATCCAGCCATTTGATCCTCCCCGGTCACGGAAAGGCATCAGGGACTCAGGGACCAACTATAGGATGAATGTCATACGACGTGAAGAAGACGCAACGTCTCATGTAGGGGACAGCGAGGAAGGGGGGCAGTTGCTGCAGCACGAAAGGAGCAGACAAGACAGACTGCTCAAGCCATTTTTGCGCCGTGTCCTGAGAGTTTCCGTAAGTGCTGCTACAATCTACTCTGGATCTCGCTTCGCTATTGCCATCTTTCCCAACGAAATTATTTCTGAAGACGCCAAATTCTTCTTCGCAGCCGTGATGAATGTCATGTTACATTCACCGGTCGTCATCTTGATTATATATCAGCATCATTTGACAAGAGCTTCAAGAAGTTTGCGGCAATTTTGTGAACCTTGCGCTGGCAGAGCTTTTGGGGGTGATAATCTCATCTACCTTATCTCTCTCTTCGGTACGTTCATGTCTAAAATGTTCAGCATCATGGCAGCCATAGCGCTGCTATTCTTGAATGGGAGCGTTCGAGGTGTATTCTATCTTGTGTATAAAGTCCTTACAGTGTGGACTGCATGGTTGGTATCTTCATTCGTATATCGGGTACAGCGCCAGGACTGCTCCAAGATGGCTGAGGTCAAGTGGACTCTAGCGACATTGCTCTATCTTGGGTTCTGTAGTGCTGCCCAGTGGCTCAAGGATAGCTGGAACGATAGTTATGAGCCACTTGAGGTTAATTTCTTCAAACGGGAGGTGGTAGCATTTGTTCATATTCTACTGATTCCACTAGAATTGATGTTTGAACTCATGACCGCTCTGCTTGCTTATGAAAGATATCATATCTTGTTATCCAGGTATAAAGAAAACACTTTAATTCCAGCTAAGACGTACGGGACCATTCAACGTCCCCGTTAGAAATGTGTAATGTTCACCCTTTCTTTTTCTTGACAAAATGTGATTTTGCAAGATTAAAGATGATGGGAATAAAAACTAAAAATCAAATCTGAGAAACTTTAAGCAAGATGGTGTGGACAGTGGCGGTTATGATGATGTTAATATCAACAGTGATTAGTAGCTTAGGGAATGCCCAGAGTGATATGACCTGCAAATCGCCCTGTTTACAGTTATCACTGCACTTCATTACCAGATGACAATTTTCTAAACTATATAGGATCAAGAGGGACACTGTAAAGTAAAACAGTGTTTCATTCACTAAGCTACTGTGATGAATAGGAATTGCTACATTGATTTTGATTTGCTCTTTCAGTGTCAAACTGAGAAGATATAAGAGGTCAACCCCCACCCCCCCCCCCCCCCCAAAGAAAAAAGAAGAAGAAGAAGAAGAAGAAGAAGAAGAAGAAAAAGAAGAAGAAATAAATAAAAATGTCAGTGGCACAAAAGTCATAAGTAATGATGTCTTTGAATCATGTCTTTGAAATTTATCGACATAAGAGTTTAGAAAAAAAAATTGTCAGGGTTGAATAAGACAGATACCCTTATGAAATATGAACCACAGCCATATTTTTTGAGACCATATTTTTTTGATAAGAATAGGTTCGGGTTTTTTCATAAAACTCATTCTATGGCCAATTTTACTAGCCTTTACAGTTTCTGTACAGTTTGTAAACAAATCTTGAAATTGTTTGTTTTGGTGTCTTTGTTTCTTTTTAGGGGAAAGGGATTTTTCAACTCAATTACTCCGTAATCCCAAATCCTTATAGCTGCTTGACATACAACGTATCTGATCATTTTAAGTTATTCAGTCGAGAATAACATTGTATTACAGTTTTAGAGCAGATTTTTTTTCTTTTACACCAGCCCTCTCATCTGCACATGAGTCGTTAATGAACTGTGTAAAAACTGTTGTGCAAGAATTACCGAAAGGTGATTTTTATCGGATTTGATTAATTTTTCACTCTTTACTTTTTTTTTCTTTTAAAACTTACATTCTAACTAGTTCGGAATTGCCCTTTATGGTTTTACTGATAGCATAAGTAAGGGCACGACAATTCCTTCAAGAAATAGATCAAACTACAGGCTTTGAATGATAATCATTATACAGTTTATCTTAATTTGTAGTATCTACTTTCATTCAATGCAGTCTATGATTTGCAGGAAAAAAAAAACTAAAAATGTGAATATGCAGTGTATCAATTACAAAGTATATTCTATCATGCGCTCCAAGCCAAGTAAGAGGGATGCACAAAATTGTATATAGAAAAGTGTGTATCATTGGAAACACATGAATTATTTCAGTGCATCATTTTGTCTTCATACTGTTAAAAATACCATAGAATCGCCCCCCCCCCCCCAAAAAAAAAAAAATGCAAACGCTCTGTTTTTCTCTTTTCTCTAGTTCCAACATGAAGCAGGTATGTAATAGTGGGGCTATAGCGCCGGTCCTATAACATAGGCAGGGCGGAAGCGATTTCAAATCAGCCATTATTTTTGACCGCGTGAATGTCTGGATTATCGCTTCAGCGATATGTCCGATGTCCTTTTTGCTGTGTCAATGTTATGGATAACTCGGATCATGCAGGAAAACAAACAAACACACACACACGGAACACACACACTTGCTTCATGTTGGAACTTGCTATATACATCTTGAGCAAAGCGTTTATGTCACCAGTCCATTACCAACTACCAGGTAGAACACTATATGGTGCTCGTGGTGTACCTCATTCTTGGTTTGTTGATTACGTAAGTGGACGACAAAAATGAAGAAAATTTGTAATAGTACTGTTAGATTTGTTTGTTTGTTTGTTTTTGCCTTTTTATTACTTTAGTTCAGTTTTTGTTTTGTCTTGTCTGATGAATTAATGTTTCGTTACCTAGTCATTTGATGTCCTTCTTTAAACTCACACATTACTGTAAACATGTTTATGGGAATGGCATGTTATGAAATTGATGAATTAGAGTTAGATTGAGCTAGAACTTACAAAAGAACATTTTTCTACGTAAAAAAAAAAAAAATTAATACAAGATGTCTGCTTTGTGCAGCTTCTGAGCTACAATTTCTCAGCTTCCTCCTTCTCCTTGTTCTTCGGGGTGCACGTCACGAACAGACACCCACGAGTCGTACAGCCCACGAGTCATTTATACAGCTCACAAGTCATACAGCCCATGAGTTATACATTGCAGCTCACGAGTCATACAGCCCATTAGTTCGACACTAAGCTATCAAACAAGGCCCACGAGACCGACACATCAAGCCCATATACAGTGTTATATCTGTCAAACTCTTGGGCTGTTTTTACCTATAGTGTCGAACTCATGGGCTTTATTTGCATAGTGTCGAACTCTTTGGCTGTATAATGACTCGTGAACTGTATGACTCATGGACCTGTTTTCAATGTCGAACTCGTGGGCTGAATGACTCGTGGGTGTCGGTCTCGTGGGATGACCCCGTTCTTCGTTATGTTGTCATGCCATTGTATCCTTAGTTCTTGCTAATGATATTTTGTTTATTTTCTTTTTACATAATGGGAATTTATGTGCTCTTTGGTTCTCTTCTTTGTTCTTCTTTGCCATGTTTGCGTGGCCCACTATGTATGCATGTTTATTGTTATCTAGGTGCACACGGTTCAATGTATATTGTCTGTGCCGAAATGCTGACATTAATATCTTAAATTATATTTACAGTATAAAAAAAAAAAACACCAACAGTGACCAAATTATACTTCCATGCCACATACAAGTGTCGACCAATTTTGGATATAATGTTACTTGCATATCTTTAACCGAGTGATCAACGTCTGCTTTAGCTGTTCTTTTTAGTGCATCACTCTTTTCCATCGCTTTATTTACTTCTACATGTCATTCCTGTCAACGAAGCAATGTTTTTCTTGTATATTGTACATATTTTCGCACAAATATTTTGTACTTTATGGCTTATGCTTGTATACTTCCTAGCTCAGTGCATCCGATCGCCGTTTTTTTTTTTTCGACTGAAATAAAGTAATAAAATACTAATCTCTACAAACGTTTTAAATGTGTTTTTATGAATCATATGAATTAAAGGCATAATTTACCATTTCCAGAAGAAAGAAAAGCCCGGCATTACTGCTTTAAGATAGTTCTAAAATGTGCGATAGGGATAAAAACAACCACTGTAAAGATTTGAATCAGTATAATCAATGTTAAGTATTGTTAAATATACAAAATATGAACAATAGTTGTTGTTTTTTTCAAGACTATTAGTGTCTACAGTTATGGTATATTGAGAAAACTACTGATATCTCTTTATATTTCAGGCTTTATTGCAAAAATGTATATATGGTTAGATGTTTTGTGATACAACAGACCTACACATATTCATCAAATGAGACATCTTGAACATTTTTAAAATCACTACTTCCCAAGGTAAACAGGACCTTTAAGCTACAGATTTATTCAAAATAACATACTTTCAAGTATAAACAGTATAATACAAGATATTTGTTATGTGTAGCTTTTGAGAATACCATCACATTCCTTATGACAGACAGAACAGTGTATAAATGAAAATGACATCTTCACGTTGCAAGTACATGTAACTTCGCAATGTTTCGCTGTTTTAAAATTCATGCATTTGCAAGTTGTGCCATACTTGCGTGTACATATATAGGCCTATAGTAACATGGTCATAATTTTGAGGACATTAGGGTCCATACCGACACCTCTGTTCCGTAAGAAAGGGAATGTTCGGCTCTTTCATACTTACAATATGCCACAACAGACAAGGCCCTTGCTCAGGCAAACACTGAGAAATAACTATTCAAATTCACACATGACAATCGAGAGCACTAAAGCTATCAGCAGATATTGTGAGTGAGTGTGTGTGTGTGTGTGTGTGCGTGTGTGTGTGCAGATCACTGTTAAAGAAAGAGCATCAATTCTGAAGAAAGTTTCTCCTCAGAGCTATGTCGTCAGAGTTGGCATAATTATGCTTTCTAGAATCTAATTGTATTTTAGATTTTTCAGCATTTGTAATTTATATGCTAGGCATAATGTGACTGTTTTTAGCAAAATCATACAATAATTGCTACAAAAGGAAATCTCCAGGCGTTTTGTGTACTTTAGTACCTTTTTTGGCTGATTTGCCTAGTTCGTGAGCTGATTTGTCGACGAAATTGACAATAAAAACTTGTGAAGACCATGTTTTTTGAGGGGTTTTGTGTTTGTTTTGTTTTGCTTGCCGATTGAGAACCACAGTTCAGCTGGCAGCAAAGAATTTGAGGATCTTTTGGGGTTTTGTTTGTTTGTTTGTTTGTTTGTTTGTCAGGTGATTGGACGACATAATTCGTGACCTTACAAAATGTGAGGACTCTTTTTATTTTGTCTTGTTTTGTTTATGTTTACAAACAATGGGAGGACGATAAGGTACCATGATGCAAGCTATTTCTTGGGGGGGGGGGGGAGGTTAAGCCGATTGGGCACCATAATTTGTTGCCAAAAAAGAGAGACTTTTTTCTGCTTGTCAGCTGATTAGGCATCACAATTGGTTGACATGATGTGACATAATTTAATGGCGATTTAGCATATTTTTATGCTATTTTGTGCCGCTTTAAGCACAATCCCATTATTTCCGCTGGTCACACTGCCTAACAGTTTTGAGATGCTTTTTTACCCTAAATAACAAACACACTAAACGGAGCAATCAACGAATGCATTTTGCTTCTTGGTAGATATCCGAAATGTTACGAAAATGAAAGTGCTTGTTAGCGGTAATGTGTCATACAGCGTCCCCATGGCAGACATATCACGCGAGGATGAAGCCCCTATAAAGTTCTATTTAAGTCAGTAGTCGAAAGTTGCGACATTTCCCTTACACATGATGTGATGTTTGCATGTGCCAGACACTTGTGCTAACATGTATATTGAATCAGGAAATAGGTTGACTTTAACACATATGCAATGCCCCTCCATATTCTTGGTATGACTATGTGGTCTGTCATCAAAAGAACTAGGAAGTGACATGAAAAAAAAAGTAATAATAATAATTAAGGAAACCTACTGTGAGGAACGGGTTATACTCGTTATTCTGAATGTCCCTTCATCCGAAAATGACATAAGGTTCGCTATTTTTAATATTCATGGCGTTATTAGGAAGGTTTAATAATAAGGGGAAAAATGAAATACGGTTCGTTATTCCGAGGGTTCGTTAACCCAAATACAAGTACTTGTATGAAGTAAGGTTTATTCATCCGAAAATGAAAACATAAATAAAATAACCGTAAAGAACATTTTGCCGTTGATAGAATCCGGGAAAATAGTCAGGCATGAACTTTAGGACTTCTGTGCAGTCGATTCCTCTTTTCTGGTTACTGAAGAACAGGGTACTACGTATAGTCGCCTACTATAATAGTACTTGTCAATGCTTGTAGGCCTATATGTAAAGGTCGTTAGCCTACTTACATCTGACTTAAGAATCTACGACAGTATTGCTCGTTGGAATACTACGTATACAAATTAAACATGCATTAGTTGAATCTCTATAAGAGACTGAATTAACAATTTCAACTTCACAGAAATTTGGCTTACAAGCAACGGCGTAAATCCGTACTGAGGAGTGGGGGGATGGTCACCATCACCACGATTACAAGCCCACAACCGGACCGGCGCAGCCTTGGGGGGGGGGGGGGGGGGGGGGGAGGGAGAAGCTTGGTGCCCCCCCCCCCCCCCACACACACACACACACTTTACAGGGATCGGATGTCCCACTCTTTTGCATGAAATATAAAGTGGGAGGAAAGTGGCAGCAAAATATGAAGACTTTTTGTTCTTGCTGCTTTTGTTTTTGCTTGTCAGATGACTTTCGACGGAAAATCAGACCTTAAAAGTATGAAAACATTTTTCTTTTTGTTTTTGAAATATCTGTGAGAGGGAGCGGAACGACCGAACGGACCGGGTTGGGGGGGGGGAAAGGGTGTGTATGGGGGGTATCCCTCTCCCACACGAGGAAGATTTTGCATTTTCAGACCTGAAATTCAGCGATCTGGTGCACACTTTGGTGAACATTTTGTTTTCTTTTCTTTAAAAAAACAATAAGAAAATGAAATATTCACAATATATTATTGAATGACTAAATCGTGGTATTTCAGCTCTGCTCCATTTTATGAGAAATGTGGATTGAGTGAAAGCAGCAACATTAGTAGAAGACATCAGTGAAAGTTTGACGAAAATCAGACAATTGATGCAAAAGTTATGAATTTGTAAACTTTCGGTGTTTGGAACTGCTGGTTGAGGAGACTACTAGAGGTTATACATATGAGTGGACAACAATATAAAGCAAATATAAAGGGAATTCCTCAAAAATTCATTTTTCATGAAAATTACACATTCCATCAACTTGATACCAACATAACATTATGTCAAGGGCAGTAATTATTCCCCCTGCCTTCTGAAAGCGGTTAATCAAGTGCTCATTTATTATGCTAGAAATATGAAATAATGTGTAATTTTCTTTATATTTTCTTTATAACTTTGTCCACACTTGATGCCATAAGCTCAAGTAGTCTCCTTATCCAGCGGTTTCCACACCAAAACTTTAAAAATTCATAACTTTTGTATCGATCGTCCAATTTTCCTCAAACTTTCACTGATGTGTTCTACTAATGTTGCTGCTTTCACTCAATTCACATTTCTCTTTGGGTTTTGGTTTCCTTTAAAATCATGGGCATACATAGGAATTATACTTGGGTGGGATTATGAGAGTTGCTGTTTGTGACACAGAATAAATTAAGCTGACTTCACGTTCATTGCCATAAAGTTGAAGTGAAACATGACTCTCATATTTAACTGTTGACGTGAACCAAAATCAAGCGGACAGAACAGTGCAAACAGTACTAATGTTGCTGCTTTCACTCAATTCACATTTCTCTTTGGGTTTTGGTTTCCTTTAAAATCATGGGCATACATAGGAATTATACTTGGGTGGGATTATGAGAGTTGCTGTATGTGACACAGAATAAATTAAGCTGACTTCACGTTCATTGCCATAAAGTTGAAGTGAAACATGACTCTCATGTTTAACTGTCGACGTGAACCAAAATCAAGCGGACAGAACAGTGGAAGCTACATTTAGAGGAGTCATAAACCAAGAAGGTTTTATGTTAAAGGAAAACATGCGACATTTACATTAATCCCAATCACATTACGCAAATTAAGCGAGGTGATCGTCACATGCTAAGTTAATGTTCCCCATTGACCGGCGCATAAATTGCAACCCTTTTGCAACAACAACAAAAAGAAAAAAAAAGTGAAGACCATAAATAAAATGACTGAATTACTTGCCAATGACAGGGTAACGGAGTTTTTGCAGCTGGATCATTGACCCCAAGCATGATTTATATCGAGACATGCAGATGTTCATTGGGTCTTTTGTTTGTATGAGCATTTTTGTTTGACCAACTATGTGCGTATGAATGTACTCTCGTTATTGTTTTCACCATTTTCCCCTTGTACATAATGCTCAATGAAAAGTGTCTGTGCCGTAACACTGTTATCTTATTTTGCAGTTGTATTTCTGAGTACTTTGAAATTTGTACTGTTTTCAACATGCTCTTATCAAAAACATACTGGTTAATGCATGCTCTATGTATAAGTTTTGGATGAATACGTTATTAGGTGATACGCTATCAGCGTATCACCTATTGTAATTGTCAAAATCTCTCTTTATTTTTTTTTATTAGGTGATACGCTATCAGCGTATCACCTATTGTGATTGTCAAAATCTCTCTTTATTTTTTTTTATTCTTCTTTCTTTCTGGACAATTTTGTGTCGTCAATATCTCAAGAATGACATTACGAAATAACATGACATTTTCAGTCGACATGTCTCATGACAAAATCTAGCCACAATAAGGTTTTCATGACAGTAACATATCTATGACGTCATCTAGGCGCCATTTTGTGATTTTCGGACCTTGTCACATGATCGATCATAACTTCATAACTAGATGTCATTTCTGTATCATTTTCGGTGGACATGAAGTTCAGGTCACGCTCTATCTTACTTTTTAACGCTAGTTACACAGGTCATCATTACGCGCGCGTAAGCGCGCGTCAAAATTTTAAAAGGCTCAAAACGACTTCCCAATGGGAAATCTCGAAGTTTCAGACAATTTTAAGCGTTTCAAACATTTTCTCGCGTGCGCGTCCGTCCGCGCAATTTCGCGCGCAGAGCCCGTAAGCAACATGAAAATGCATTTTTTTTGACTGATTTGGATTCCTGATACTTTGAGTAATAATATCCATTGATTTCCGATCGATTTCGACCTATAACAAAGGAATGCACTGGCGTCAAAGTTGAAATTCCGCACGCGCGTCTTTCTGCAAATATCGTGAAAAAACATGTCTTTGTTTATTTCGCCATAGCTCTTTAAATCGTCCGTTGACCCTATATTTATATTGCATATTACAAAAGTATATGAATTGTAAATAACATTCCAAGTATCAGTATTGCCAGGTAAACGCGATGACGTCATCATATTGTCATTTTAAATCAAAAAAGTGGAATTGATTTTTTTGAGGTACTGTTTCTGACATTCATTTGCTCGTATCTCTGTTGTTTAAGCTCAATATTACCCCAAATTCAGATATGATGCACTTTGAACATTTGCCTTTCAAGTCCATGTAATGGTTTTGAAATATGATGACGTCATCATACTAGAAATTGTGATTAAAGGTAAAGACTCAAAATCAGACAAGTTTACGTGTTATGTCTATGGGAGGTGATTTTTTTTTAAACCATGCATTGACTTGACAACGTTTAAGCACCTTTACCTCATCTGATTTTACTCCATTTCCTCTGAAACATAAATATGTTGTAGCTGAGACAATAAGCTTTAGTAATCATGCATTTTATGTTTTCAAATCTCCTCATCAGGTTGACAATTTTGCAATTTAAAACTGAAAATGAGAATGCAATCTGTACGGAACGATTCCCAATTTTTCTTTGCAACTGTATATTGATCGAATCCACGCTGCCACTTGTGGGAAGTTGAATAGCGCCATCACAAGTCAACACTGTCACGATAGTATTTAGATTTAAGTTTCGCACTCGATCTTCAGGACAGCCATGTGGCATAATCGGTTAGCGCGCTGGTTGTTCATAACGCCATACCGGAAGGCGAGAGGTTCGACTCCCGCAGGACTTTTATCCGTTCTTTCTTTTTTTCTCTTTTTTTTTCGGCAGTTCAGCTTTACTCCGATGTCATTTATCGTATTATTTTATCAAGTGTACGTAACCCGTGAACACGGCTGCTCTATTTCCCTTGTTTTGTATTGGAGTTTGGAGATTGGGTTTGCTTCATTAATTTTGTCACACTTAATGTTGTAAATTGCCCCTTGTTACAGTGTCCCGCTTGCCACCTTTCGTTTGCTCTTTCCTTTTCTCTTCATTGGTTATTGTTATACTGTAACAGGATAGGTAGGAACATGTACGTTTAAATAACTTGCAGGAATGGGAGCTGAATTGATTAACTCTAGTCCAGGTGTATGGCGTCTCGCTCATCTCTTTGAAATTCCAGGTTGTTATTGTTTGACCAAATAACGGAGTTGTAAACAGGTTATATGTTGCTATAGAGGTATCTTGTGCCACATGAATGGAAAGCATCACTGTTTAGTAGTAGTAATGAACTTTTCATGTTGTATATGGTATAAATATTTAAGATAGATATATATAAATATATATATATATATATATATATATATATATAAAGATTAAAGATAAATTTCACATCCAATCTTCGGTACAGCCGTGTGGCTTTATAGTCACTTAGCGCGCTGCATGGTCATTATGCACTACCTTAGGACGAGATGTTCGAGACCCGCAGGACGCTATCATTTTTTTTTCTCTCTCTTTCTTTGTGTTTCTTTTGGCAGTTCAGCTTTATTCCGATCGATGTCATTTATCGTATTATCTTATCAATTATACTACCCCACGACACACAGTCGCTCAAGTTCCTTTTTTTTTTTTGTCGGAGGCTGGAGGTTGGATTTGCTTCATTTATCATACGTATTGTTTAAATTGCCCTTGGTACAGTGCCCCGCTTGCCACCTTTCCTTTTCCCTTTCCTTTTCTCTACGTTTGTTCCTGTTATATTGTCACAAGACAGGTCGGAAAATAATTTGCATAACTCAACTGGAGCAGGAATGGCAACTGAATGAATTAACTCTAGGCCAGGTGTATGGCGTCTCGCTCATCTCTTTGAAATTCCAGGATGTTATTGTTTGACGCAATAACGGAGTTGTAGACAGGTTTTATGTTGCTATAGAGGTATCTTGTGCCACATGAGTAGAAGGCATCACTGTTTAGTAGTAGTAATGAACTTTTTCATGTCCATCCATGTCAATTATAGTGTGGTTTAAAGGGGTTGTGTGTCTATCTGCCAAAGAAAAGAAATAACTTATTTTCGTCATGGCTGTTTCTCTATACGTAGCCGTAGGTAATGAGTGTTGTTGGTATCTGAGCAGTGAAGAACATAGCATCAGGCTAAAATTCCCCTTAGTTATACGCGCTAAGCGTTCAATTTGATATATCTTTCTTTATGTAGTCAATTCCTGCTAATGGAGTTACAGAATTATGTTATGACACGTTTCACTGTAAAAAGTTTGTAAAGCAAAGTTTATGGACAAGGCAAGCAATTGTACATGAATAATACCTACCATTGATTTCAGAGGGAAATTATGGTATGCCTAAATGTAAGGGTATCATTGCTTTGGAATTGCTGAGACAATATGCTTGGCACGGGGGCTTCCACTTCTAATAACTGATCCCTTTGAAGATGTGTTGGTCACGAGTGATCGTCATGATTCATCTTTCACGTAGAAGCTTACGTTCCACACTCTTGGTTCGAGAAGACTTACCATCATACTTCAAATTCAAAATCAGACAAGTTTACGTGTTATGTCTATGGGAGGTGATTTTTTTTTTTTTTTTATGTGCATTGACTTGACAACGTTTAAGCACCTTTATCTCAGCTGATTTTGCTCCATTTCCTCTGTAACTTAAGTATGTGGTAGCTGAGACAATAAGCTGCAGTAATCATGCATTTTATTCTTTGAAATCTCCTCATCAGTTTGACAATTTTGCAGTTTAAAACTGAAAATGAGAATGGAATGTGGACAAAACGATTCCTGATTCATCTTTCACATACATAAGTTTACGTTCCTCATATTTTCTCGTCGAGACGTATGGCCGAGTGGTTAAAGGCGACGTCTCAGAGACGTGAGGTTGCACACGTGCGGGTTCGAACCCCACAAGATCACGAAACAAAATACTTAGCTATTTTACTTTTTTTTTCTTCAATTTTGTATCACATATTCGTCCATGTAGAAATCACATTCGTATATAAACGCACCTATACACACACACAGACACACACACACACACACACACACACACACACCACATCCCTCTTTGTGTTGGAGACCAAATTGCTTCGACTGCTGCAAAATTTTGCAGGCTGACTTTGTCAAACCGATCATAGTATGTAATGACGACGACGGAGGTGTTGTACTTTGAACAATTGTCTTTCAAGACCATGTCATTGTTTTGTATTTTGATGACGTCATCACACTGAAAATTGTGATTAAAGGCAAGGTATCAAAACCAGCCGATTATAGGTTTTATGTTTACGGCACGTATTTTTCCCAAGTTGCCAGAAATGGCATAGCGACATCAGTAGTTACAAGGCCGCATTTCCGTCTAGCAATGCAATACAATGTCATGTTCACGCGGCCACGTTGGTTGAGTGGGCATTGATTTTCTCCCTGTAATATCTATACATTTCTTTTTTGCCTTACCATTTCCGTGGATGTCCCGTGGCCGAGAGGTTAGAGAAACGGTTTTGCATGCACGCTCAATATAACTTCAATGTGCCTATATCAAATTCTTTTCTTTGTCGATCACAGATGACCGACATCTGATGACCCCAAGCGTATCACCTAACTCGTCAGTCTGACGAGTTTCATATCTCGTTCTTCTTTCTTTCTGGACAATTTTGTGTCGTCAATATCTCAAGAATGACATTACGGAATAACATGACATTTTCAGTCAACATGTCTCATGACAAAATCTAGCCACAATAAGGTTTTCATGACAGTAACATATCTATGACGTCATCTAGGCGCCATTTTGTGATTTTCGGACCGCGTTACATGATCGATCATAACTTCATAACTGAAGGTCATTTCTGTATCATTTTCGGTGGACATAAAGTTCAGGTCACGCTCTATCATACTTTTTGACGCCAGTTACCAAGGTCATCATTAAGCGCGCGAAAAAGCGCGTCAAAATTTTTAAAGGCTCAAAACGACTTCCCAATGGGAAATCTCGAAGTTTCAGACAATTTTAAGCGTTTCAAACAATTTCTTGCGTGCGCGTCCGTCCGCGCAATTTCGCGCGCACAGCGCGTCAGCAACATGAAAGTACACTTTTTTTGACTGATTTGGATTCCTGATACTTTGAGTAACAATATCCATTGATTTCTGATCGATTCTGACAAATAACAAAGCAATGCACTTGCGTCAAAGTTCAAATTTCGGGCGCGCGCCTTTTTGAAAATATAGTGAAAAAACATGTCTGTTTATTTTGCCATAGCTCTTTAAATCGTCCGTTGACCCTATATTTTTATTGCATATTACAAAAGCATATGAATTGAAAATAACGTTTCAAGTATCAATATTTCCCTAAATACATTATGACGTCATCATATCATCATCTGAGATCAAAAAAGTGGAATTAATTTTTTTGAGGTACTGTTTCTGACATTCATTTGCTCGTATCTCTGTTGTTTAAGCTCAATATTATCCCAAATTCAGATATGTTGTACTTTGAACATTTGTCTTTCAAGTCCATGTCATGGTTTTGAAATTTGATGACGTCATCATACCTTTAATTGTGATTAAAGGTAAAGATGCAAAATCGGACAAGTTTACGTGTTATGTCTATGGGAAGTGATTTTTTTTTAAACCATGCATTGACTTGACAACGTTTAAGCACCTTTATCTCAGCTGATTTTGCTTCATTTCCTCTGAAACTTAAGTATGTTGTAGCTGAGACAATAAGCTTCAGTAATCATGCATTTTATTTTTTGAAATCTCATTATCAGGTTGACAATTTTGCAGTTTAAAACTGAAAATGAGAATGGAATGTGGACAAATCGATTCCCGATTCATCTTTCACATACATAAGTTTACGCTCCTCATATTTTCTCGCCGAGACGTATGGCCGAGTGGTTAAAGGCGACGTCTCAGAGACGTGAGGTTGCGGGTTCGAACCCCACAAGATCACGAAACAAAATACTTTGCTATTTTACTTTTTTTCTTCAATTTTGTATTACATATTCGTCCATGTAGAAATCACGTTCGTATATAAACGCACCTATACACAGACACACACCATATCCCTCTTTTTTGTGTTAGAGACCAAATTGCTTCGACTGCTGCAAAATTTTGCAGGCTGACTTTGTCAAACCGATCATAGTATGTAATGACGACGACTGAGGTGTTGTACTTTGAACAATTGTCTTTCAAGACCATGTCATTGTTTTGTACTTTGATGACGTCATCACACTGAAAATTGTGATTAAAGGCAAGGTATCAAAACCAGCCGATTATAGGCTTTATGTCTACGGCGCGTATTTTTCCCAAGTTGCCAGAAATGGCATAGCGACATCAGTCGTTACAAGGCCGCATTTCCGTCTAGCAATGCAATACATGTTCACGCGGCTACGATTGTTGAGTGGGCATTGACTTTTTCCCCCTGTAATATCTATACATTTCTTTTTTGCCTTACCATTTCCGGGGATGTCCCGTGGCCGAGTGGTTAGAAAAACGGTTTTGCATGCACGCTCAATATAACTTCAAGGTGCCTATATCACATTCTTTTCTTTGTCGATCACAGATGACCGACACCTGATGACCCCAAGCGTATCACCTAACTCGTCAGCGTGACGAGTTTCATATCTCGTTTGCATATTGTTAGTGGAGTAACCACGTCTTTATACAAGCTCCACTTTTCAGTAGATCACCCTTTTCCGTCGCTGTACTTAATTCTTTGTTGTTGTCCTTGCGTATGCATTGTTACTCTCATTATTCATTCATAGATACAATATATTTTGTATTATGCACTTAATGACTTGTATACTTCTCATGTGAAAATAAAGCAAACAGAATAGAACTGAATACTTGAATACTCTGTTTACTATAATTGTTTTGCATATACTATGTGTGTGTATATATATATATATGTGAAGAAGAGTTTGTTTGCAAAAAAACAATAAGTCCATTTTTGAAGATTTTGAAGTACGTTCTCTGTCATGAAGTACAAAATAATACCTTTTAAATGATATATTGGTCACTACATATAAAGGTATATTTTTGAAGTTATGGTCAAAAGAAGCAAAAATTTTCTTATTCTATATTCCCCTTATTTTTCTTGACCTTTAATCGCAAATATCTCCATTTGACAAATATGGACTTATCGGTTTTTGCAAACAAACTCTTCATATATATATATATATATATATAAGAAAGAGTCTCAAGTACGCCATGGATCCAACTATTACAAAATTTTTATTACAAAATTTTCGGTCTGCCTCAGACCTTCGTCAGTGCAAAGACAATGATGGACATCATTGTCCATCATTGTCTTTGCACTGACGAAGGTCTGAGGCAGACCGAAAATTTTGTAATAAAAATTTTGTAATAGTTGGATCCATGGCGTACTTGAGACTCTTTCTTCTAATAATTACAACATTCGAAGTCCAACACGTGGAAAATTCCAAGATGAACATATATATATATATATATATATATATATATATATATATATATATATATTATGTATAAATTGACTGCTTCCACTGTTTTGCAAAACAAAAAGATAAGGAAATTTAGAATTCCAGTATATTCCCTTTGTTTGTTTTTTCACTTCTCATTTTAACGAATCTCCTAGTACAATGTATTCAGTTTGTGTGGTTTACTCTGGTTGTTGCAATCAGCTTGAACAAACAGTAGCACGTCACTTCACCATAAGAATGGGAACAGGGAGACATACTACCGCTCAGTACGGCCTATATGAATCATATGCTAAGCCCCTGGGGAAATCTAATTTGTTGGTATTCCAAACGGTGTGGACAACAGCCTGTGCTCTATAGCTGATTGAATAGATCCCGGTATATGGGAATTAAGAAAAAACAAAACAAAACAAAACAAAAACATAGCTGTCCTCCTTTCATACTCAAAGACCTGATTTAACTAGAAAACTAAGAGAAGAAAAGCTTTTAATGACAGAGAATACAAAACAGTGACAGTGCCAACATGAGCGTAAAGACTAACATATTCACTCAAACGTATACATTGTCATACATGTAGCATAATACTTATATTGAATGTACATTGTACACAAATACATGACTGTACTGTACATACACATCCCTTCTACACGCGGATACAGTGCATTCTCGTTGTAACAAAGTCCATGTGACAGGTGGTTTTCTTTCGTTGCATCAAATTTTTTTTAAAGCTTAACATTGATATACAAAGACACATAGATGATATTTTGGAACCTGAATTTTTACTTCATTGTACACTGTAAAGAGAATTCTGTTATAACAGTATTCCTCACATTAAACGAGCGTATACTGTATAGAAAGGGAAATGAAAAGAAATTGCATCTAAATGCATGCATGCGTGAAGGTTTTTTTTTTTTGTTTGTTTGGGTTTTTTTGTTTTTTTGTTTTTTTTGTTTCGTGTATGGTTAGCAAACACTATATGTGTGCAATGCTCCTAAATATTTGCTAACATTGGCTGCCATGGGCAGTTGTAAACATCATTGGATCACAGTTAGAAATGAAAGCATAGATCACATAGCGTGTTAAACACATGTAACATTTCTTTTTTCATCACGCTCAATTTTTTTCCCCAACTTGGATAAGGTCAAACATATTTCATTTTACAAAAGACATCCCAAGATTCGTGGAAAAACTTAATTACATACACTCATATCAAACTCAAACTTCTGAGAGCACAGTTTAGGCTGGAATTTCTGACATCATAAAAATGTTAATATAAAATACAATATGTTGTATAGTTGTATAATGTAAACAAAAACACTTGCTGTCCTAGCTCTTTTCCACAAAACACAAGTGAGTCCAGCTCTTTCTTCTTTGGTGTCTCTCGAAGACAAATTTATTGCAAAACTTTATTGCAAAACGGTAGCACATTCAGTGGTATCATAAATTCACAACAGGTGAAATAGAATGCATAAAATAACTATAAAATTTCGCTGTGGTGACTGGTGCACCTCCACTGTATCTCATTGTTTTCCAAATAGGTCTACAGTTCCATGAATTATCAATGTGAGATGACTACATGTATTTAACTAGATTAGCAAATAATTTTTATGTGGTACTATGACACTACTTAGAGCCACTTTATTCCGGAATATGGGTGAAATTTTAGCATCTTCACCTGACCTTTGACCCTATGGCGTAAAACTTTCCTTACATAATAATTGTGTAGTAAAGTATGAATGCACCAAGTTTGATTACACTGTTTTGCAAAGTACAGTGTACATGATCAGTCATTTCCAGGGTATGGTGTAAATACATATAGTATCATTTTAGCATTTTAAGGTGACCTCCGTCCCTTGACCTCTGACCTGACAGGAAACATTCAAAGATAGTCAGTGTCAGGCAATGCAAATGTACTACGTTTCATGAAGAAACCTAGAGCCATATGTGACATTGGGAGGATAAATGTGAAATTTTTAATAGCTTTTTCATTTGACCTTTGCCCTTTTACATCATGGTCCAGAACTTTTCCTAGAAAATCTTTGGATACAGTGCCTCTTTACTAATTAATAGCTTAATCTTAATCTGGTAATTCATGTATACACTTCATTTCATGAAAATACACTAAATTTCATGGAAATACATTCTGGCATTGCAGATATATAGGGGGAAATAGTGAAATTTACTAGCATGTAGCCTTGACTCAATGACTTTTGACCTACAGTGTATATGCCAAAAAGCTGATAGACACTGCTTCGTGCATTCATACATACATACAACATGTATGCCATGTTTCATTGAACACCTCAAACAGTTCTTAAGTTTCATCATCCAAAAAATTGATTAAGGACATATGGACAATGCAAAAGCATGTTGCGGAGGCATAAAATATGAATACACATCATATATAATTATGTAAGCATCTCAAGAGCCGTAACTCTCTTTGCTTGATCTACTCAAAACTGAATCTACAAACTTGTTCCTGAGTTTACTGACATGCCTCTTCATGGATAGCTTTGCTCGCTTGAAATACATATACAAGGCAATAGAATATACAGTTGTAACTGTCCATAATGCAGCTACATGTAGACAAGTATATGGGTGGAATAGCTTCTGAATATTTATCCTCAACTCTATCTAGATCCCAAGTGCTTTATGTGTGTGCCGTGGGCAGCAAGCTCTCCTTTCTCATTGAAAAGACTTGCTACCGTGTAAGCTATTGTTCTGCCTCTCCGTAGCACCTCAGCCTCAAATGTTACTTTTTCTCCAGCCTTGAGGGCCTTCAGGTAGCTGCAGAAAAGCATCCAAAAGAAACAAGATACAATTGTAATCAGAGGTATGAGTACTTGCAGAAAAAAAAAAGTCTGAATAAACTCTGAAAAGTAAATTTTAAAAATCTCAAGTACATTTAACTGTGAACACTTCAATGCATTTGAATTGCAAAAAAAAAAAAAAAAAATCTGAAAAGTAGGTTTTAGGCAGAGCAAAAATGTTTGAAATCAGATTAAACTCTAGCAAAACTTATTCTTCACAAGTCGCACGCAAGGCTTGCCTGGAAAGGTGTGACATGGCCTTTTAGAGACTTCAGACTTAATAACTTTCTCCAGCACAAAGGACCACAGTTCTTTATTTCTTGCAAGGGATGTCAGGACATTTCATTATTTCATTGATTTGATACCAAACTTAGTCTTGGGTAGTCTTGACATTCAGATCCTCTGTAAAATTACACAGAAGCTAAATACATGTATCACCTACAAAGTTGTGCTCTTCTATGCTTTTTCTCAATCCCGTCAAGATCGACTAACATGGAGTTGATTGTACCCAAATGATGCAAACATGATAATCATTCTGAAGTCACTAAACTGCCAGTAGGCTAGAACATGCTTATCCTGAGTCTATTCGGGCAGTTTTCTTCTTCTTCTTTTGATAAAGTACAGGGCACCATGTTTTCTATCAACGTAGTTGGTTGTCAGTGGGTATTGGGTGTCTATGGGAGGCATGTGTTATATAGGCTAGCAAAGTCAGCTCATATTCAACGGGTAAAATATGAATTCTTTGAACGTACTTGATACTCAGGTTCAGGCTGACACCAGGACGAGGGTCATCTTGATCCAATAAGAGAGCTACAGTGGTCACAAAGTCAAAGGCAGACGCTGTGAATCCACCATGGAGCGTGTTCCCATCATTGGTGTGGCTAGTAAGGACCTCGTAGTCCACTGTGAGCTTGTTTTTGGTAGCATGGGTGACACTGAACTGTTTAAACAGGACCATTAAAAAAAAGGGGGAAAAAAAGAGGAAATTGTTTAAGAATGTTCAATGACAAGGAACTGGTTCCAAACATTTTATATACCACTACTTCGCTGCGCAAGTTACAGATTTAACTTGAGCACCCTTATGTAACAGAAGAATAGATAGATTTTATGCTCCCTGTAGACTTGTAATCCAGGTTACAGTGCACCATTGTCAGTGGAGTAGAGTGACTCTTAAATACCTGTTTTTCGATATAAAGCACTTAGATTAAAAG
Source organism: Diadema setosum (assembly GCA_033980235.1). Lineage (NCBI taxonomy): Eukaryota > Metazoa > Echinodermata > Echinoidea > Diadematoida > Diadematidae > Diadema > Diadema setosum. Next base: position 15,006,376 of record CM067078.1, read on the forward strand.
TCTGGTATTTTATGCAACAAAATATGACAGTGACTTGAGGTGTGTTTCTGATGGTCAGTTTGCTTTTCCATGAGTCTAGTCTACCAGTGGTTCTTTCTGAGAAAGTTACTGGTCATTCCCATGGCCGGCGGAAGTGGGGGGGGGGGGGGCTTTTTTGCACCATACAAAGGAATACATAAGGTGTCACCACTTTGGGCCCCCCCCCCCCACTTTTTATTACCCCAAAAGTGCATAATTAGCATAGCGAAACTCGGAAGTGCCCCCCCCCCCACATACACACTTTTGAAAACGTGGCGCCAGCAGTGAGTCCACAGAGTTATCTTTTGTGGCACTCAAAATCTGAAAATAATGACTTCAGGAAGAAAAGGTTATGCATAATGCTTTTTTGCACCATACAAAGGAATACAAGGTGTCACCACTGTCGCCCCCCCCCCCTTTTCATTACCCCGGGAGTGCATAATTAGCATAGCAAAACCTGGAAGTGGGCCCCCCCTCCTTTTGAAAACATGGCGCCGGCAGTGAGTCCACAGAGTTATCATTTGTGGCACTCAAAATCTGAAAATAATGACTTCAGGAAGAAATTGCATAATGCTTTTTTGCACCATACAAAGAACAACATAAGGTGTCACCACTTTCGCCCCCCCCCCCCACTTTTTATTACCCCAGACGTGCATAATTAGCATAGCGAAACCCATAAGTGCCCCCCCCCCCCCCCCCACTTTTGAAAATGTGGTGCCGGCGGTGAGTCCACAGAGTTATCTTTTGCGGCACTCAAAATCTGAAAGTAATGACTTCAGGAAGAAAATGCATAATGTATCCCACCAAGTTTTCTGCTCAAGCATCATGGGTATTACAATTTCAGACCAGAGAATTGAGATTGCCAATAAATGTGATGTCCATGTAACAGTGGTGCAGCAAATCCATGCCAAAGATTTCTGATTTAAAACGTTAAACTACAATTGTATGTATCAAATATAAATGACACAGCAAAATTGTAAACATCATTTGAAATGATCGGCATACTCGTGAAATAGGCCCCACCACTGCGTGTCCGTACTATTACGGTGGCTCGCCTATTTATACTCGTGAATTCAGCCCCACCATGGCGTTCATCGGTAGGTAAGCACGGCGCTGGGGCTTCCTTCCACAGTATAATACTCGTGAATGCGGCCCCACCAAACGGCGTTTATGCAAGATTGATACAGCGGTGGGGCCGATTTCCACAGCATAGCATCTTTCGTCCTCCCTTTCTTCTCGGAAGGACTCCCTAATGTCCTTTGACTAATTTAACAGACAATTTAACCATATATACCCTACCTAACCCTAAACCCTAACCCTAACCCTCTAACCCTAGGAGTAGGACCTACCCTTGTTTGCTAACGCACGGGTGCACGCACACTGCGGTGGGGCCTACCGTATTTCACAGTTTTGCCAAATGAAATGATCTTCATTGTGAAATGAAAAAGTTGATACCAGTAGCAGTACCTCCATTAATACACGGACATTACGCAATTTATTGATCCAACCCATCGGACTCGACCCTTTATTGCTTGTCACTGACCCTTGTGTTTGGGCTTAGTATTAGTACTATTTATTAGAAAAAATTCTAGCCCTAATCTAGTAGTGTAGTAATGTATACTTCCTGTACCAGTACTAGTAGTAAGTACTTACTCATCTTCCTTGTTACTCATGTTACTATTACAGGGGCGGATCCAGGGAGGACCACAAACGGCGCACGCCCCCCCCCCCCTTTATTTTTTGTTGAAACAAAAGAAATAAAAAGAAAAAAATGGGGGGGTGCGTGAACCCCCCCCCCCCCTTTATTTTTGTAAACACGCCCCCTCTTTACGAAATTCCTGGATCCGCCTGGCCTCTGTATTACGTATCATGGACAGAACTAGGAATTAATATCAAAATGAAATTTCTTATCATTTAGAGATTGATGGGACTTCTACGCAAGTCTGACTCTGAGTGTACGGTAAATTACGAGTTGGTATTCCTGTTTTATTGTGTTGTGCATGACTAACACTAACTACACGCAGCCGCTGTCGCGAACCTGTCTCTACAGCGGCTGCGTGTAGCTAGACTAACACATGATAGTTAATAGCTGGGACTGTCAATAAAGTCGAAGAGATCCGTGAAGTGTTATTACCGTTGAAAATATGGAGTTGAATCTCGGTGAATTCCGGACGAGTAAATCAACCACTGATTTTGCTACCTGCAGAGTTCCGTTTCCTGCTGCCATGACACCTTCACTCAAAGACGTAGGCGAGTAATTTCATTTGCGTTTGTTTGTTACCGATCTCTTAGTCATTTATCATTCCGTGCCGTGACTCGCTGTTAGCTGGCTGGCAGGTGAAGCGCAGCGCGCGGGGCGCGGCCCCCGCCCCCCGGCGGCGCCAGGCGCCCGCAAACAATCATAGCGCTGGGATAAAACAAGTTACGGTAGGCCTAGATAATCAGCGTGCCATAGTTTGTCCGTACGCGTAGTGCCTTGGAGTTCTGTGAGTGCCTACCGTACGCGTAAAGTCAATGAGAAGTGTATGAACAGCCTCAGTCAAATGCATAGCTATTTTAGCGGGCAACCGAATTATGAAGGGAAATTCCCGTACTTTGAGTTACAGCTGATTCATTGTAAACAACCGATGATGTAGAGCCCTGTGACCAGATCCAGCCAGGATAGGCTATATATACACCAGGATCCAATAATATACACACCAGTCAAGACTTTAGTGAGAAAATGTCACGTCCGGAAACGAGAACTAGAACTGGACCCCACATCGCATTTCAGGTTAGTTAATTGACATTCGATTGCATGTAAAACATGACATGCATTACATGCATAGATCTAGTCTCAGTTGTAGATGGTCCCCTTGGGCTTGTACGTAGACTGGTAGATAGGCCTCATGTGTTATGTGTGGGCGTTTACTAGTCTAGTGTACTAGACTAGACATATTGTCAGTATAGTATAGACACCTCTCTGCTCTAGCTGACATTTCTAGAGTAGAGGTAAAAAATGTGTTAGGACCCTATCAGACAGAAGACTACGTAGTAGAACTCTATAGGTATAGTGTTTACTGATATACTGGGCCGGGATAATGATCTAATTTGCATTAGGCCCTAGAAAGGCCCCTACATACGTGGTATTCAGCCACACAGCAGGGTATGGAATTGAAATTTTACTGAAAGGGTTTTGTTAACCACAACATTAGTCATTTACCATGCCCATGTCATTGGCATAATTACCATTGTGGTGTGAGGTATGGTTGGGTGTCCAACACATCGACGCCATAATTTTTATTAGGGGTACCTATATCAATTATATAGGGTTCCAAGGGCTATGTCACAATTTGCCTGGAATTTTACTCACATGTAAAGAAACTCCTAGTACTCTTAATTCACAAGCGCTCATAATAATGCGATTTGGGGTACACGCTCCAAGATAACTGCTTGGAATGCATGGGTTGTTATTTTGATGCACTCAGTTGCACTGTAGTTTTGAAACCAACACCCCTACCCTCCATTGACAATACGTGTGAAATTCACAGTAATGCTTTTTTTTCCAATGGTGCATAGTGATCTATATAATCTACGGTAGGAGATCTATCATTGTTTTGCTGTTGATCTTTATCGGGTTTTTCAGTAAAATGTTGGCATCTTCAAATCCCCAGTGAAGAATGCAAAACCACTGTGCGTAGTCGCATGCGTGAATGTTCATTCAGATGGAATCCCATTTTCTTGCTCGATTTTCCAATAATAAATTTTCATTCAGTACGCGCAATGCTAAATAAAAGGGGTGTCGGTTTCAATGTACAGTGTCAATGTGTTGGACACCTACTATACTCTTGCATTATATCGTACTCTTCTCACACTCGTACTAGATTCTCACACTACAAGATTCTCACACTAGATTCTCACACTACACTCCACTGACTTTCAGATAATATGGTTAAACATGTCCAAGACATTGACAGTCAAATGTTCAAATGACAGTTATTATACAATGATGGTGTAGCTGCAGCAAGTCTGTTTCAATCCTGATTTTACCCCTATAAATGCAGGGCTCGACACTAACGGTGGCCCGGTGGCCCGGGGCCACCAAAAACGCACGTCGGGCCACCAAAATTTTAGAAATGAAGAATTTGGTGGCCTGATCAGGCCAACAAAAAAGGTCGGATATTTGCTTTTGGGCCACCAAAAATAAAAGTTAGTGTGGAGCCCTGCCCTATGTATGATGCATTCCAGCAGTCGTACATGTGCTACATATGGTTCATAATCATGATTTAGGTTTGGGATGATCACAAACAGTTAAAAAGTCCACATACCAGTAACTGTACATAGTATTCTTCTCTCACACGAAGAATGACTAGATGCACACAGAGCAGGTTTGCAGTGGGTCTAAGTTTATCGAAGTCTGGCAGCCAACTGAACTTCTGGCCGGTATTGTACTTGTATTTACAGGTGGGTATAGTTGATAGACATTGTATACAAACTATGGGTCGACATATGATCTTATATCCAATTATCCAGTGGTCATCTAAGACAGTCTGCCTGGACTACCTGATCTCTTGAGCATGCTTCATTAGTTCATCTGATTACTTGTGGTCGCCAGCCTAGTCTGGCCTGGCTGTCAGTCAAGACACTACAATAACTATGTAATGGTCTATAGTATTGACAGTCTCATGCAGCCAGTTCATTGACTTTTATAGACAGCACACCTGTTACAGCCTTCTCAGCCAAGTCTTGTTTTTCTTGGCATTTATACTTAAAGGACAAGTCCACCTTCATATATGTGACCTGCTACAACAAAAGGATCCTAAAGTCGCTGACGGGTGAGCCGAGAAAATCAAGTTTGAAGTCAGAACACCAAAATCTGTCAAAACGTTCTGATTTCTGTTAATTTTGTAGTCTAATGTATCTCTTATCATCTGCCGAAATTTCGAAGCTAAATGGTCAAAGGAAAGGCCAGAAAATAGCATTTTTCTCTGGGCCATGCTTGGCTCGCCCGTCAGCGACTCTAGGATCCTTTTGTTGTAGCGGGTCACTATGGATTGAGTGTTCAAATGCAACAATATTAGTAGAAAACATCAGTGATAGTTTGGGAAAAAATCTGACATTCTGTTCAAAGTTAATGCATTTTTTAAGTATCTGTGCAACCACTGCTGGATGAGAAGACTGCTGTAGTGTATGATGTCACATGCGTAGAACGATCGGAAATAAAGAGAGAATTTCACAAGACTTTACTTTTTGAATAAAGTGCACATTTCTTCGACTTGTCAGTGATGTATGTAAAGGGTAATATTATTCCCCTTGCTTTCTGAAAGGGAGAAGTCAAGTTTTCTTTTGTTATGCGAGAAAAGTGAATATATGTTGAATTTTTTAATACTTTCTTTATATCGTTGCATGTACACATGTGACATCACAAGCTATAGTAGTCTTCTCATCCATCCGTGACTGAGCAGAAACTTCAAAAATTCATAACTTTTGAACTGATTGTCCGATTTTCCTCAAACTCTCATTGAATTCTTCTACCAATATTGCTGTATTCACTCAACCCACATGTCTATGAAGTTGAACTTTTAAGAATATATACAGATCTTCTGAAAATAGAGTCAGTGCTCTGCAGAAGCTAGTAATGACATGGAGTTTCTTTGCCAGAATATAGGCTCTCTGCTCCCGTGTGAAAGGGTCTGAAAGGCATTTTCCCTCCCCATTCATGGCCCTTCCTTCGATATTCCTAGTCTGGTTCTTCCTGGTCGGGATCAGCTTGCATTAGGCAATGCTCATCAAAGACATCAGACCTCGGGTCAGATTTGATGGCATTCACTTCCCACTTCTCCCTCCCTAACTGGCTCCAAGCAGGAAGCTAGAGGGCATCCATGGGGATTTTCCTTCCTCCCATTATTTCAGCCCATTTCTAAATCTTAGCATTTAACATTGTTACATAGACTAGAAAAATTTGTGTATTAAAATTTTGTACCAATTCAAATTTGCAGTCTTCGTGTTCAGGAGCAAAGAGACACAGGCTAAGTACAAACTGTAGGCCCTACTTCCATATTGTACATAAGTGCATTGTGATCACATGACAATTATTCACATTTAATAAGCGGTAGCCAACCCAGGTACAAAGTACATTAGGGATTCCGCAGTTAGGTGGACATGACATGGATAAAAGAAATGTGCCTCTTTATCTTACCCTTTGATCTAGGTATCAACTATTAAATGCCATGGATGTTCACCAATCATTAGGGTCTTTCAAATTCAGTACCTGGTAGATTTTATTTTTTGTATTAATTGATTTTGCGAGATCTAAAACCATCATTTAAAATGTACATGTGGGACTGGGGACGCTGAAATTCACTTAAATGCAAATTACAGTGGATTCCTTTGAAATTTTTTCCTCAAAGTTTTGCTAAAGGGTAAAAGATGAATACATTTAAATACTCCAGAAGTCATGTGACATTTTGTCAATTACAAAAGGGTGAAATGACCTGCGGAATTACTCTGGACAAATGTAACGTTACTAACCGTAACGTTACTAACCATGATTTTGGGGGTCTAGCTAAAAAATTATCGGTCGAACTGCTAAAAAAATTTGGATGAACATTTGTCATGATGCAGTAATTGAAATTAATGCAACACTTTGTTTGAAGTAACTTGAATTTTTGCACACTTTTTGTTACAAGACATTGATTTTTTTGTCATGTCCTTTTTTCGTAACGTTACTAACCAGCCTTTTAAGTTGCTATATAGCAATTCTAATATTTCTTGGATTGTGTTCATTCTTTTCTGTATCATAAACCTGGGAAGGATGAACATGTTTTTGACATAATTTTGACTTGAAATGAATAAATGGTAGTTTAGTGGTCAAAACAAATATCTAAATTCGTTCAAATGTAACGTTACTAACCGCGGAATTGCCCATTACCATACATACTAGACCATTGTATACTGTACTGGCAAGAATGAAGTTCAACTGCCATGTAGGCTACCCTTTGCAACCGTATCATAACTGTAATGGACGGTCTCATCCATTGCATTGAAAATTGACAGAAATCAAATGTATATTATTTACTTTCTACCTTAATGAAAAGCACATGACTTAGCTCTATCAGAAAGCGGGGGAATAATTTTCTCTTATATATACATGTCAGTAACAAGTCATGCAATTTTGTGTGGCATGATTTTCGTAAGAAACTGAATTATTTGGAATTCTCTCAGTATTTTCATGAGAACATCAATTGTGTACACACACTTGTTTTGCAGCCATGGACAGAAACTTTACAAATTCATAACTTTTCAACAGATTGTTGAATTTTCCTCAAACTTCGCTGATGTGTTCTAATATTGCTGCATTCACTCAATTCACTTATTGGGTTTCAGTGGTTTTTTGGTTGTGTTTTTTTTTAGATACTATATGTCTTAACCCTTTGAGGATGATGTAATCAACATATATTTCTAGTAAAGTACCTGCCCGAGTTGACTCGGGACTATAGTCTTCAGCAAGTTGATACATAATACGCCTTTTGTCTGTTGGTGAGACAATAATTACAGAACATTGAAAGTTATGGTCTTCAGATCAGAGACTGGCACAAGCCTTTGGCAAATCCATTATGGCCATGCTTCAGAAGATAAAGTATACCTGGTACTCAAACGATGCAAAACTTTAAACTCATTTACCTCACAAAGTGAACATGCATGTCCAAAGTCCACCTAGTAGATCCTATCTGGTCAGGTCTATCAAGATGCCTACGCTGTCGTTAAATTCAATATTGACATGTAGGGCTAATTGTACTGCACAGACGACCGTGTTACTGTCTGTTTCCACCAAGTATGATAGTGTGACCTAAAGAAGCTTGCTGATTCTTTGACAGAGAGCACGGTGCCTCACTAGAAACTATTGTGCACAATACAGCACTGTGCTGTATTGTAACAAGTTATGTTTCGGAGTGTATCAGGTGATGATATCAGTTGATTGACATATTACCAGTGGAAGCAAAGTAAGGCTAACAGACTTGCTCCTTATATTCAGTGATACATTGTAGAGTGTTTGGCTTGATGTTTGAGCCGGAATCTTTTCCCTGTTTTCTTTAATGCGCATGGACATGTACTTGTCTGCAGGAAATATATGTGTCTGTTGGTTTTGAAATTCGCAGAGAGAGCAAGGGGACTCATTTGGCACAACATCACCATGGCATTCCATACGTCGCATGTTATGGTGGAGTCCAAATTGCCCATCACAGAGAGAAGCAACCCCAAAAGTGAGAACATTGACAAAGCTTCCCCAATAGGTAAGTTTGATGCAGAGAGAATGCAAGTGAAATGTGTGTGCACAGGGCCTCAGTTGGACAGAGTCATCTTTTCAAGGTACAATTTAGTATCTGAGCATAAGTCTATAGGCCCTAGTATCTACAACTGTACCACAAATTAAAGTGAACAATCAACTTTTTTCTGCCTAATGATAGAGCTATGCAGTCTGGCTATTATACAGTAGTACTAAGCAGTGTGATGTTGAGACATAAAACTGTCCACATATAATTATTTCATTTAATTTTTCATCTATTTATAGAAAAGGAAGAAAAATTAGCTGAAACAGACACTTTAGAAGCAAGAAGTGGAAAGGAGATCTTGTCAGCAGGAATGCATTATTCAAGCTTATACACTAAGAGTTTTGTTTAACCCTAAAGGGGCCGGGCTTTTTTGGCTATGCTCAGGCCGGGGGGGGGGGGGGGATTTCTTATTGTATTCCTGAACACTCTGTGATGTGATTTCATTTTATCTATTTGATGACTATCTCTGCTCCAGGCATTGTTGACTGTCTTCATGAGTGTGAGAGAGAAATCTTCACTGGTTGGGACAGTTATCAGGTGAGACTAATCACAGATTACAGGGAGTTGAATCACCCCCTGAGATCTCGGCAGTTGAAAGCGCAAGGCGGCAATTGCCATGAACATTGGCTCATAATATGTTATACCTGTGGCATAATCTACCAAACTAAAAAAAGATTGAAATGTTCATTTTTTCTATTCATATGCATGAAATCATATGTTTTGCTGTAAATCAGAAAATAAAGCTCCTATAATCCTAATCTTTTGTGAAAATATTCTTTGTACTGTAGCATTCCTAACAATTTACTTCCAAAAAAGATCTGGTATCAAAATTGAATTCTTTTTTATTTTTTTATTTTATTTATTTCTTATGTATTTCTTTGTTTTTTGACCCTGTTTTGTTTTTTTTTTCAAAATTTATCACAGAACTTTCTTCAATCATGATTATGCTAAAATGAATTGATTTCAGCTGATAAAAGTGAAAATATATTTTTGAATAGAATATTTGCTTGACTTTGCACACAAAATCTGGTTTTTGAGCCATTTCCAGTCTGACAAGCAAGTATGAAAGGTCATGCAGCATTGTTACAGTATGCCCAAAGTTCACAAAAATGATGTCATGTTATGTGTGCCACTTGAAAGTAAAATGTCATTGAGCGTTGCGGTCAAAACATTTTGCTCAGTGGAATGGTCATGGAAAATGTCGAGGAGCCATCTGAGGGTTAAAATAATGGAATCTACGTGTTTTTTCCATTATGATCTTTCTCTTGTCTCCTGCTTTCATTGTGCAACCATGTGATTTTTTAAGCTCCCAATGGACTATTCTTGTCTTACGTTTGACATTTCACAGAACATTCAGGATGCAGACGTGGTTGACACCATCAAGAGAATTGCAGAAAAGTTGGTGGAAGTCCTTGAGGTAAGTTTTGCCTCATTGCATTTCTGTTGCATCTGAATTTTACATACATGTATTTTGTTTATCTGTCCTGATGTGCAATTTTGCAACTCTCCCATTAGAAATGGTCTTTCTGCCAACTCACATATTCTACTGAAACCAGCATTTGGTTGGTCAGTTGATCGGCTGTTTTAATAGTTGCGTAGATGGACAGGATGGTAACATTTGACACTTCATATCTCCTCCTCTCATGCTTTTTTGACACTACCATCACTCACCATTTCATAGAATATACTACAGTGGTACTAAATTGTAACATAAATGGGAAGAATAGATTGCCGACATATTTTTGTAACAATAAGTTTGCTGAATATAATGAAATGGGCATATACGAAATGTATGTCTGTTGACCCAATACTTATTTGTTTACTGGACAATACAACCTCAACCAGATGTTGTATGCAAGTATTATATAATGCACACAGATTGAGTGCACGTTGAAAGAAAGACCTTTGCAACAGGAGGACAAGTCAGTAAATAGATGAAGAGATATCTTCTTTATGAGGATGTCATTTGTTGTACTTTTTTCCTTATCATTGAGAAGGAAAAGTAAAGTTATTGATAATTGATGTTGTTACATTTGCCTAATTGTTGCCAGTCAGTATCTTTTTTGTTTTTGTTTTTTTTTTTTGCTTTAAGTTGTGTCTTTGTATCTTTGTGTTGTTATTTTTGACATCTTTCTTTGTTCAAGATAGTTTGATTTTCAATCATGAGGAAATTGTGCATTTTTTTTTTACCTTTTTAAATTTCATGTCCTATGTCATTTTACTATATGAGATATGGTTTTAGGCATCTGTTTGTCCAGAATTGGCAATTGCAAGCAAATTGGTAAGTGCTTTGTTTTCTTGATAGTCACCATTTTAGACATCATTTCTCTTTTCTTTCTTTCTTTAGAGCTCTGATAGATGGGCTGTGATCATCAGTGGCTGTGGTACATCAGGGAGACTGGCCTTCTTCATCAGTGTGAGTTCAGCAAGTTTTTCCTGTTTCAACTTCCAAGAAGGGACTACAATCTTGTGTCAAACATGTAACAAATAATGAGGATTGTACTATCAAATCTTTTGTTAACAAGGCGAGAATAAGTGTTCTTTTGAATAGGAAGACAGTGTCAATGCCCCCATGCTGATGACAGGAAACAAAACAATATTATTATATAGATATATGTGTATCGATAGACAGATAGACAGACAGACAGACAAATAGATAGACAGATAGATAGATAGATAGATAAATAGATGTAGAAAGAGAGGGAGATAGAGGTACATCTTGGTTATGTCATAATTCATCCAGAGGGGGAATTATCTCAAATGATGTGTTCAAATGAGTGCAGTGAATCTGTATTATCAGAAATAAAGAGAGACTGATAGATGAAACAAAGCAAAGATTGAGCATACATATCATGCATGGTGGCTATATTTAGTTCTAAGTTTATGTGGCATTCTGTGTTTCTTTCAGATGGACAGTCTAATCATTAGACTCAGATATTTTTCTATGTAAGACTCTGCTTTCACTTTATAATGCACATTGTGATCATATAAACATAAACGTTAAAGGCTTTGCATGAAGGTACATACAATCAAACTTTGTTTGACAGGAAGGGACTGCATAGAGGCAATACACATGGAATAAAGAGGTTATATGATGAAATCATGGTGTTTGTTTTTTTTTATTTTATTTTACTGAATTGTAATTCAGACGAAGATGAATGGTCTGATGACAAGGATGGGCCGTAAGCCATGCTGCCATTATCTGATAGGAGGAGGTATCAGGGCACTTACACACTCTGTTGAGGCCTTCGAGGACAGTCCAGGACATGGAAGCAAAGACCTGCAGGAGTTGGAGCAAACTCTGGTAAATTTTCCTTTAACTCTGTATATAATGCCACGGTGGAAACCCCCTGTGTGCCACATTATTCTGAGACACCAACATAGTCATGCTTTGAGAAAACATTCTGTTTTTCAAATCCATGTTACTTCTACACAAATCTAGGGAGCAAAGTTGTAGAGAAACTGCCAAGCTTTGCTTTGATGAAAATTGTATGACAAATTGATGAATGATTTTCTTTGAAATGACTAGTAGCTACATTACTGTAAAGGCATGACTTTTGCACACAAAACAGTGACAGAAACGTAGAATTTACACGCAAATCTATTAGGAAATACCACTTGATAGTCAATCACCACATAAAATACAAGCTATATGTGAGACGAACGGAAGCGCGAGAAAAGCCTTTATATATATTGCGGCCTTTGGCGATTTATCAATCGGTTTGGGCAGGTTTGTGGGTTTGAGCAGAATATGCGAAGTTGGCACACCTTCGACTGAGTCGGACGTGCGAACGTGGCACATAAGTTTAAAAAGCCATGAATAGCATTGGTCAGCAAATGTGAGCATCAAAGCTCGTCGGTAGCTTTCCACTCCAGGCGAGATTCTTCAGCTGTGTGCATACTTTACATACATACAGATCAGTGATAAAGCTGTGCATAATTCGTAACGGGGATTCTCCAATACTGTAAAACATGATATATTCGCGGCATGAATTTTTCGCGAATTGGCGGCGATGGCCTTCTTTGCGGCATGAAATTTTTGCGAACTGCCACTGGCATTCAATGCATACGGTGTAGACAAGAACTTTCGCGTGCATTTTAATTTCGCGAATCTTGGCGCTCGCGAAATTCGCGAAATTAAAATGCATGCGAACATTCCTCGTTTTACAGTATATCGGAGGTGGGTCAGCCTTCACACTCCATGGTATCCCCATTCTACCGGGTCTTTAACCCATACTGTGCTTTCTTCATGGATTGGCAGACATGCAGGTGTGCTCCCTTTGCTGATTGGCACGGCTGTCTAGAAACTGAAGGACAATGAATAGAGATTGAATCCCCTAATATCCCTATTGCATCACCATGGCCTTCCTGTTGCACTGAGGCACATTGCCACTCCCGAGTGGACTTCCTATTATAACTGAAGTCAAATGTGGAGGGGGACTAGGGCACATTGGTACCTCTTAAAGGTCTTCCTAACTTACGATTATTGCATGTTGAGTATAAAGAGCCTGGCATTTGGAAAGGGTTAATGCATTTTAATTTTCACTGGAAATGCTGAAGTTGAACAGATCAGTAAGCTTGGGTATCGTGCCAGTATGTCACAAGTGCAGCAGCTGCAAGGTAGGCAAGAAGAATGTCTCCTGTGAATTGATTTGTTTCTGAGGTCCTGAATGCTGGTGAAGTGTAGTCAAACCTGTCGAAGTGGCCGCCTGTTTATAGTGGTCGCCTCTTTTATATGGCCACTGTGTGCAAAGAGTTTGCAATAGACCTAGGTACAGCAGCCACCTCTACCATTCAGCCTTGGCCCACCTAATTTGTGGTTACTGCATGAAGTACATGTTGTCACGGATTTATGGTACAGTCCTGTAATGACAGTGTAATGAAACCCCTTTCTTTCTGTTAATGTTTATGAATCTCAAATAATGGCATTTTCAGAAACTGCTTTGCTTTGGAAATGTACATTTTTCCTAGCATAAGTGTATCCTTATCAAAGGATATGAATATTTTATTATGGTTATGTAGTTCCATAAACTCCTTTTCAAAACTCGAGACAGATGTTACGTCTCTCAGGGTTTTACTCAAGAAAAACAAAATAAAACAAAACTTTAACCAATAAAGAAGAAAAGGATGACAGATATTGAGTCGATTATATTTTCCAGTGTTGTATATAAAATGATATTGCATAAACTGTGCTACTTGTATATGTTGGAATTTTTCAAACTTCTCCAGTAATTATCTTTTTGATTGCATTGTGCATTTGTATGTTTTGTTCTTTTTTAGGCTTCCCAAGGATGTCAGCGAATACTGTTTATTGGCATAACATGCGGTTTGTCGGTACGTAAGGACTATACAATTTTTTATCAGTTTTCCTAGCACTTCACACATACATTATACAGTCATATAATGTACAATATGCACAAAATATTACATTGATTTACATGAATGTATGTTTACTGAATCCAGTGATTTTGTATATGTTCCTATGAGAGGTCAATCCTTCTATTATCTTTAATAGCAGGTATTGAGTGGATATTGCATTAGTTCATTTCAATTTCTTTGCAAAGCCACACTCTCCGTTACAGCGCTGACACAGAAAGTATTTGTATTGAAATGATCATGCAACAGCATCTCCAGTAATAGTATGCAGATAAGTGTGCAATGGGGACTGTCAGTGTACAAAATCATGTGGTAGGTAACCTAAGCTTGCTGAAATGTGTCGTTGACAGTTGTCTGAACTGACTGCAATTTTTTCATTCTTCCCTCTGTCCAACAGGCACCCTATGTTGCTGGACAACTCGACTACTGCCTTGGGCACCCAGAACAATACACCCCTGTCCTCCTTGGGTTTAATCCAGTGAGTCTGGCCAAGAATCAGCCCATCAAACATTGGGACCAGACTTTCTTCTCAGGTAAGTTACACTAGAAAGGATGACTTGTCACCAACAATTTTGATATTAGGTCCATTCACACACACCGGAAAATAGTGCTTTGAAAAAAAAGGAAACAATTAACTATTTGTGCTGCGATCCAGAGACAGATAAATCTTCATTGTGAATGAGCCTATATTGTGCTCCATACTGCATAGTTCAGGTTTGAGGTCTAAATTATAATAATAATATAATCATGAGGTCTTATTTACCCAGGGTAGCTTCTTCAGTGTTGCCACTGTTCGACCAGAGGGCCCTCCATTGTTACCCAAGCGTTGCCAGGGTAATTTGCATCCAGAAACCAAAATGTTTTGGTTCTTTCCTGTCTTATGCGTGAAGTAAGCCAGCAGCTTGATGAAAACTAAACAGTGAAAATATTTCTGGCTGGATTTCTCTTTTTGAACAGTGGCAAAGAGGATGGAGGCGGTTGCCGTGGCTTCTCAAGCTTTCATCTTGAATCCTGTTGTCGGGGTGAGTTTTGTGTAGGAAACACTGCATTGAGACTCTACCACTAAATAACCGAGAAGATGCTGTCCATTAAATCAAGTTTATGGCTTTTATACTTCCTAATGCATAGTTGGATATGGAAACTAATTACTTCATTATTAAACAATGTTATCTCTTCATTTGAAGTTCTGTTGGTTATGAATGTTAACTAATTTGCTTCTTCTGGCAACTTCTCAAAACTAGAGTATAACACCGTCTTGTCAGCTGTTATATTTGAATTATACTGAAGGGTTTCCTTGAATGATTTGATGAATCAGTTGCATCAGTTGTTTTATTTGATTAGTATTCTTTACCCAGGATAGCTGCATCTGTGATGCAGGGTGCTACATAACTTTATTTTGCCACTTAGGCAAGCAGATATTCAAATTTGCTGCAAAACACTCGCCCGAAAAGAAAGTCCAAAATGTAAGAAAATGATATAGTCAAGGGCTTAAAGATAATAAAAAGTTTTGGTACCTCAAAAGTTTCCCTGAATTTCTGTGTTTCAGGTTAAAGTACCTTTCAAATAACTAACACTGTGAGACTTACTCGCCCCAAAGTGCTCTCATTTCTTAGTAATCATGCAATTAACTGCGACCAGCAGCCCCATACGCATAGCGTAATGGGGCTTCGCATTGTAGCATTCAGGATCATGACAGATTTAGTATCGGGGGTAATATCAACTTAAAATCCAGAAAATTCTTCAATTTGAAGACTTACCAATTAAGTTGAAGTCTTGAAAACAGGCTTCGGGCAACGTTTGGTTCTGCCAATAGTCCCTTTCTGTTCGAATTGATGACTGAATGTGACTCGGTCGAGAGGACCTTGGGAGAGCTACATACACTGTTACTACGGCCAGCGCATACGCACACATCACATGCGAACAAATTTCAAATCCACGAACGGATAAGATGTTTGTGTGCGCATGTGCTGGCCGTCAATTCAGTGTAGCTCTCCCACGGTCCTCTCGACCGAGTCACATTCAGTCATCAATTCGAACAGAAAGGGACTATTGGCAGAACCAAACGTTGCCCGAAGCCTGTTTCCAAGACTTCAACTTAATTGGTAAGTCTTCAAATTGAAGAATTTTTTGGATTTTAAGTTGATATTTACCTGCGATACTAAATCTGTCATGATCCTGTAAGCTACAATGCGAAGCCCCATTTAGCTATGCGTATGGGGCTGCTGGTCGCAGTTAGCTACTCAGTATGCATATGGGGCTGCACGCTGCTGGTCGCAGTTATCATGCAATAATGGTTTCGTACAATACGTGTGCTACCTCGCCGCCGTACGGCGGCGGCTCTGGTACGAAACCATTATTGCATGATTACTAAGACATGAGAGCACTTTGGGGCCAGTAAGTCTCACAGTGTTAGTTATATGAAAGGTACTTTAACCTGAAACACAAACTAAGACAAGGAAATTCAGGGAAACTTTTGAGGTAATACCAAAACTTTATATTATCTTTAATAAAACACAATACTTGGAATAAACAGCACACATTGATTCGCACGCTTAAACACAATGGAGTAACAAACTCTGTCTGATCAAGTGTTGCCAATGCATTGCATTGGAGCTTCTGCACGTAAGTGTTTGAAAGCTGCTGAAATAAAATGGAAAGTACATTGCATCACTAAACAGCCATTATCTTTGGACTTTGTGTGGTTAACTTTGTGGGTTTGTTGGGAGGGGGGATTAAGTGAAAAACAGGTGGTTTCAAAACTATATGCTTACCCAATTCAGGCAAGTTGTTCTTATTCAAAAACACTTGCCAGAATTTGATTTTCCTTGCCCCACAGGCAATTGGGCAAGTGCTTATGTAGCACCCTGTGACGCATCCATTGTTTTATGCGATTAATATTCTTTACCCAAGGTAGCCCCATCGGTGACTTATACATTCTTATACTTATTTCAGGGCTGCACACTAACCCATTTTTTCTAATGGTCTGATCTGTGTAGATGTTTGTCAGACGAGTAGGCACCCGGTTTTTCCATCTTTTACTGGTCCGGCAGTGATTTTTACTGGTTAGGGAACATCAGACCAGTGCCACTGTGCAGCATTACTTACGTGAATTATGCTTTCAGAAATGTTTCATCCTGAACAAATAACAACATGCATCAGTGTACTCTATCAATCAATCAAATGATAAATTTATCATTTAGTCATCAAATCATCAATCAATTATTACAGTCAATCAAGCAATCAATCAATCTATTATATCTACTTTATATACCTAATCTATCAGATATCTATATATTATATGTATGTATGTATGTATGTATCTATCGTCGCTGGGGTGACAAGACCTCATATCTCAAAAATGTCAAACAAAATTTTTTTAGCTTAATGGTCAAATAATGGGTCAAGTGATGTCTTGGCCAAATCCTAACTGTCTTACTCCAAAAATGAAGCCACCATGACATGTCAAAGAGAAGGCTTTCCCATTCACTATAGTGCTTTGGCCGCCATGTTTTTTCGCTCTCCTGAACATTTGACAATTTTGAGATACGAGGTTTTGTCACCCCGCGACGCTATGTATGTATGTATGTATATATGTATGTATGTATGTATGTATGTATGTATGTATGTATGAATGTATATATGTAAGAATGTATCTATATATTCATCTATCTATCTGTGTATCTATCTGTCTATCTGTCTATCTATCTATTTATCTGTCTGTCTATCTATCTATCTATTTATCTATCTATCTATTTATCTGTCTATCTAGCTATCTATTTATCTGTTTATCTATTTATTTATCTCTCTATCTATCAATCTATCTATCTGTCTATCTATCTATCTATTTATCTATCTATCTATCTATCTATCTGTTTATCTATTTATTTATCTCTCTATCTATCAATCTATCTATCTGTCTATCTATCTATCTATTTATCTGTCTATCTATCTATCTGTATATCTGTATATTTGTCTATCTATCTATCTGTGCATGTTCTTCCCCAGCCAGAGGCTATCACTGGATCATCCAGGCTGAAGGGGGGTGGAGCCACCAAACTTCTCCTGGAAGCATGCTTCTTCTCTGCATTCTCTTACGTCAGCATCTCAGCCACACCCACTGACACCCAAGACCTACATCTGGTCAGGCCGTATGCAGGTTAGATAGCAAATTTAGAAAGTGACAATGGCGTTCGTTCACTGACCCATGAATATGCATACATGCATATTCATACTAGTAAAAATGCATGAATTTGGGGAAATCTGTGTGGATGAAAAAAGGAAGGCATCCTACTGCCCTAGAAGTAAAGGTTGCCTTTCCGTGTGCCTAAATGTTCAGCGGTAATGCAACAATATGGTTTTGAGGGTTTTTTGACAAAATGAAGGGTGAGCTGTTGGATTACAACATTATTTCTTCTTCGAGTCTTTCTAACCACTTGTAATTTCCTTAGAATATATCTTCACAGATTTATACATACGTTGTACTGAGAGGGATGGTCTCATAAGATTATGCATCATGAGGCTCCCTGACCTTTGACCTACTCAGTATTTCTTCATGCCCTTATGCCCTGACAAAAAATGAATCCTCTATAAGATTTTGGAATTATGATATTGAGATGTATGTAGCACATAGACAGATCCCAGATAGCTCATTGGAGTCTCATCCGTGATTTTGACATGTGAGTGTTGTAGGCTCTACAGATAACTTTATACACCATATCGTCGCTGGGGCGACAAGACCTCGTATCTCAAAAATGTCAAATGTTCAGGAGAGCCAAAAAACATGGTGGCCAAAGCACTATAATGAATGGGATAGCCGTTCCTTTGACATGCCGTGGTGGCTTCATTTTGGGGATAGGACAGCTGGGATTTGGACAGGACATCACTTAACGGATTATTTGACCACTAATGCAAAAAAGTCATTTTCACCAAAATTTGAGATACAAGGTCTTGTCACCCCAGCGACGATATATTACATGGGGTTTCCACTTTCGCGGATTTTGCGAGTCCGGTGCTATTCGCAAATGTTACAAAACACTAAAGCATTAACTTTGATCCTGACATGACACGACATTTGCTCTTGCGACAATTGCCCCTGTCTTATTTTCTCCAAAGGCTTAGGCTTAGGATAGGGTAGTGATAGGGTTTTAGGTTTAGTTTTATATGAGCATTAGGATGTGGGTTACGTTTGTGACTGGCTTAGCGTGCAAAAATTTCATGGGAGCAAATGTCACGGAATTGTGACGTACATTCCTGCATATCTCCATCCATTACTTGCACTCAATGATCGCACATTCAACCACCAACAAAATTGTCTGAAAGTCACAATTTGCAAAAAATGATACTCACTAATATGCCACATACAGTATGCGGTATGTAGACTTCTATGTGAACGTGTCACACACATATTTATAGCAGCAGCCAGCTTTGCACAGCAACCATTCAAAACATCTGTAGAGAGGAGAAAAAGTGTGATTAGGACCCTTTTTCAAAATCGTAAAAATGGCAGTCACCACTTCTGAGGTAAATTTGTGTGTGTAGAAATGGTGGATGTTTTCTCCTTCAGAAAGCCCATGATTGTTTCTTTGTAATTTCAGAAGTAAAGCTGCCACCAGCTGATGTGGGACAGAGTATGAATGGAGTCCAGGGTAGGCATGGTGATGAACTGCCGAGTATTCTGATGGAGACGTACCAACAACACTGGGAAGTTTCCCACCGGGCAGCCAGGGAGCAGGTGGCAGAGGTTGTTGAAATGGCAGGCAAGAGGTGATTCTAGTTGTACATCCTCCCTTTACACACTGGCAAGATTCTGTGATATATCTAGTCGTGGCCGAGTGGATAAGAGCGCACGTTTCTCAATTACACGAGCATGGTTTGGGTTTGTGGGACCAAGCCCCACGAAGTGGAGTGGAGAGTGAGCACATGTCCAGTGCTGGCGGGAAATAATGTATTCAGGGACTGGGGTGATAATAGTATGTATGCGTGGATTTGGTGAAATAAAAGTACATGTTGTTGTTGTTGTTATTATGTTTATTATAACTATGATTATAATAATTATAATAACAATTATTATCATCATTATTATTATCATCATGATCGTTGTTGTTGTTGTTTGTCATCGATGGTGTGTAAGCCTGCACTTCTGACCACTACAGATACATACTGATCATAGCAATTTGTTTTCTGCCTTTCATCTTGATGCCCTTGCTCGGTATGAATAGAAGATTGATAATCATATCTTTGAATTAAGAAATTTGGATTTCACCCCAAAAGGGAGCCACTAGGCCTGCATATCTTTGTTGTTTTTTTTTTCTTCTTTATTTTTTTTTTCTTCTTAAGGATTGTGCAGACTTATCCATTAGTAGTAGAAGCAAAAATGTTATGCACTGCAGCTTACTGGTGGGTAAAAGTTACTTGTGTAATAATCTTGAGGGGGCCTTTGATGGCTTTGAAGAGTGCCTGAGGGAATTATTGCCAATTTAAGGATTATCCAAATAACTTCTTCAATCTATAATGAACAGAACATTTGATTTCATTTAATCCTCATTAAACTGAGCTGCCTTCAAGACCAATTGAAATTTCCTCATTTTAGGGGGTACAGTATGTCTTTATTTCAGGGATAAAAATGAAATATCATGACAGAAATGGGATGTGCAATATCACCTCAATATATCAGATATCTCGCTCAGTATATTCAACCTAGTAATGAGTTTCCACTGTATTGCACCCGTCTTGCATTCTGCTTGATACGTGTAGCAATTATGCTCTTGAGTGACCACCCATCTTGTGATTGTATCATTGTATGAGTTTCAGGAAGCATTCTTTGTCTCTTTGTTGATTTCCAGTCTGCGTGCCGGAGGTCATGTATATTACATCGGGCAGGACAAGACTGGAATCCTTGGCCTGATCGATGCTTCCGAGTGTCCGCCAACGTTTGGCTCAGGTGAAGAAAGGCGCAAGAATGCCAGCCTGTCAGTTTTATGATTACAAAATTGACCAAATATGTGTTGCACACACGGTTGTACAGTTTTGATGAACTGTTGAAAACAAATTTTCTTTTTTTTAGATGATGAACTTCAGATATCATGATAAACCCGTTGAGGACAAGTCCCGAGTATACTCGGGCAAGTGTCTATAGGAAATGTCTGTTTTAGCAAAATCAGTCCATCCTCAGTCTGTTAATGAGTGGAAAATTGAATACTAGTATGATGTAACATTCAAAGCTTTGGCAATTTCCAGCACAAATGTATGTACAATTGTATGCACAATTGTGTGAAATTCCTCCAAAAATGTTAACAAATTGTGTACATTTCAATTTTTTGGTTTTGTTTTTGATTTCTTACTTAGGTTAGAAAAGACAATGCAGAGGAGCTGAAACCCAAAGAAAATCCTCCCCAGAGGATGCAATAATACAACAGGCAAATTGTGGTAGAAAAAGCAACATTTTTGGCTATTATCAGTCTCACCTTCCCCCACTTTTATATCAAGTGTGTGTGCCCACTTAAAGACATTAGTGTGGTGTCTTTCATATCCTTGTTTGTCTCTCTCTCTCTCTCTCTTTCTCTCCGCACTTAAGCATATATTTCTGCGTAATACAGTGGACTCCCGTCATAACGAAGCCCTTGGGAATGGCAGTTTTCTTTCATTATTATCGAAATTTCGTTAGAACCGAACAAATAACCAATAAAGATACATAGAGCCAATAATGTTGCAACCTGAATTTTTATTTCGTTATAACTGGAATTTCGTTATAACCGTGTTCGTTATAAAGGGAGTGCACTGTAGACTTCTTGAATAGTAAAGACTATGGCACTGAAGTGTTGTTGGGTGAATTCCACTTGTTTGCGGCATAAATTTCTGTTGCTGCACACCACTGTGATATCATGCTCTGTTCAATTTATTTGCAGTGGAATGTGATGGGGCTTCCCACACACTTATAATTATTCTTGAAACTTTGTCAAATTGTTGCATATATATATATATATATATTTTTTTTTTTTTTTTTTGATAAGCAGTGGCATGTGGCATGACTTGTATCTCATTGTTGACAAATTGTGATTGTCAGTAATTATGAAATTATGATATTGTAATTCCTATGAGGCTGGTAGCATAGTTTGTGTTTTGGGCATGTGTCTCTTTAGTGATGATAGTAACTCTCTTTTTGTACAGATTTTGACGATGTGCGAGGATTTTTGAAGGGAGGTCTTGCAGCAGTAGGGGCCAATTATCACAAGACATCGGTAGCGTTGCTTCCTTGTTATTGTTTCCCCCCTCATCTTTTACTTTTGTAGTCTATGATTTACATTGAGGAGAGAGTGTATTGACGAGTTTTCTTTGTATCACACTTGTTAAACTGCTCTTCCTGCAGGCATTGTATGAGTTACACCAAGCTTAAAGTTACTGTACATTACTGGTTGAGGTGAGGATTCAGGTTTATGATATTTTTTTGTGAGATAATGATAAACCTCTCATGAAATATGAAAGAGCATGTAATTTCAAGAAGGATTCAATGTTTATTTGATGAAAATTGGCCTGAAATGGCTGAGATATCCAAAAAAGTGATCCTATAATAAACTTGACAGGCCACAACTTTTATAAGGATCTCTTTGTTTTTCCTTGTTTTTAGATATCTCGGTCATTTCAAAACCGATTTTCATCAAATAAACTTTTGATTCCCCTTAGAATTGTATGCTCTTTAACATTTTGTAGAGTGGTTTCTAAATATCTCGCAAAACATTACAAGCTGAATCCTCACCTCAACCAGTACTGTACAGTCCATTATGAACAAACCGCAAGCCATATTCGTTGAATGTGTACTATAGAGATGTGTGAGAGAAATGTGCATTTACAAGACTAGTATTAACTGCAATTGTTAGTTCTCTTTCCAAACAGTGCTGAAGGTAGACAAATATTCTCATAGATGAGTATGAAAAACAAACAAACATAATAACCTTGAACCATTTTTATTGGATTCAGTCAATTGGTTCATACGTGTACAGAATGTAGGTAGCTACAAAATATGAGGGAGATTATAATAGGTGCATACTGAGGTCATTGTTCCATGAGAAGACGCTTTTTGGTACATCTGTCTCTAAAATTATTCAGATTAAGACCATGATGTACAACTCTGTATGCATGTGATGAAATCATTAATTATCAAAGAGAATTGTGATTCACACTCTCTTATAAATTTTATTGATGTCTGTCTATACTTCCGCTCCCACTTTGATATCTACATTTGTGTTATTCATTTGAAGTAGCTACAACAAAAACTCATCGTGAAAAAAGAAATGTAGGAGAAGAATATGATCATGATGATTTGCATCTCAAAGTCAGAGCATTTGAATGAGTCACTTCTAATTCATATTTCATAATTTATCAAGAGCAAAAGGTCATAATGCGAGAATGTCAATCAAACACCAACATGTTTTGAGGGAAATTAAATGATAAAGAGCATTCTAACAGTAGTTGTGCTAATTGTCATTTCGATTCTGACGTAGGATTATACAAGCCATGCTGATGTTTTGAAGGATGAGACGTCAACTCTGTTCTTCCAGGAACACATCATTCCCACCATCAAGTCACATGATACGGTCATTTTCCTTCTCCTTACTAATGGTGAGCATTTAACGCTACACTTTAATAGTATTTTGTTGCGGGGTTTGTTTGTTTGTGTGTGTGTGTGTGTGTGTGTGTGTTTCTTCGTGATGCAAAATACTTTTTCAAAGGCCACATAAGGGCAAAACTGAATCTTTGTCTTTTAATCCGTTGAGGACGAGTCCCAGGTATACTTGGGCAGGTGTCTATGGGAAATGTATGTTGTAGCAAAATCAGTCCGTCGTCAAAGGGTTAAGTTGATAACTGTTTTCATCTTCTCGCTACCGACAGGAACCAACTTCAAGGAAGAAGTGGATGCCCTTTATCACCGTGTTCTGTCAAACACCTCTCACATTGGCATCATATCCACACAGGCTGTCTCATCCTCCTCATCGCCATGGAAACCCTGCAAAGAGGTCATCCTGCCTCAGCCAGATGAGGTGGTCGGAGAGAAACTCAGAAGAATGGGCGTGGCCAGGGCTGTGGTAGATGAAGTCATCCAAAGTCTGACGGAATTCTCCTTGAAGTCCGTCCTAAATTCCATCAGCACTGGTGCACACATTGCAAAGGGAAAGGTCCTCAGGAATCTTATGGTGGACCTCCGACTCAGGTACAAGTGGATTGTAAAACAAGTCATCTTCCTTTATCTTCCACTGCTTAGTTTTCTTCTTTTTGAGGGAGTGGGGCAGGTATAATGTTTACAGCAAATATAAATACCGTGTATATATATTATATGCGTGAAAAACGTTTACTCTTTGAATGATGTTTCAGTTGTTTCATGCATATTCATGATTACCTCCGCCAAGGGAGGAGGTTATGTTTTCGTTACCGTTGGTTTGTTCATTCGTTCGTTCGTTTGTCCATGTGCAAAATAACTCAAAAAGTAGTTAACGGATTGGGATGAAACTTGCAGGAAAGGTTGAGAATGACACGAGTAACAAACGATTAACTTTTGGTAGCGATCCAAGAATTTTGGGGGAATTTATGAAGGATTTTGATATTTTGGCAGGTAGGGTCAATGAACTTGGGAGTTCAGGCTGCGCTTATTTGAGGTTTGCATGCGCGCACTAAAGTGCGTGCTCTAGTTTCTGCTGGGGAGAAGCGCGCCGCGCATCTGAGGGTTTATGATGTAACAAAGGCTTCTATATTGGGAAATTAGGCGAGTTTTCAGTGGGTGAAAATCACTTATCTGTGTGGAAGAGCAAGATCAGTAGTGGAAAGTAACTGCTTGGCGGAGGTCTGCGCTCTCGGAGTGCTTTTCTAGTTTATAATGCTGTTTTGAGGGTTACCAATTTCTTCAGCAAGATCAAGTAGGAAATTATGGGGATTCGACAAAAGAGACAAGTTGTAAGTTTGAGTGTGAAATGCATATCTAAAATTAAAATGTGTGTTGTTGTTGTTGTTGGGTTTTTATGCCTCCGCCAACGAAGTGGCCGGAGGCATTATGTTTTCGGGTCGTCCATCCGTACATCCGTACGTCTGTCTGTACGTCCGTCCCGTTTTGTTTTTGTCGATATCTCAAGAACCGTGTGGTGGTTTTACATCAAACTTGGTATGAGGGTATATCCTGGGGGGATAATACTTTGTTTGGACTTTAGGGTCACGGGGTCAAAGGTCAAGGGTCAAAGGTCAAGTGAAAATGTTAAAATTTAACTTTTTTCTCCATATCTCACAAATATTTAAAGATATATCTTCATGGAACTTAATATATATGCATGTACTGACTGACAGTGATCATTTAGGGTATTTATAGGTCATGGGTCAAAGGTCAGGGGGTCAAAGGTCGATGTCAACTCATCAAATTGTCATTATTTCCCTCTCATCTATGCAATGTCTGTAGAATTTTTCCTTGAAACTTAGTGTATGCATGTATTACCCAATACAGATTCTCCTGGAAGTTTCTTGTCAAAAGGTCAAAGGTCAAGAGAAAGTGCTAAATTTCACTTCTTCTTTAAACTTATAAAAGGGTCAAAAGTTGGGTACAAATCCCTAAATACCTGCACTCTTATTAGACAGTATAGCCATTCATCCAAATAAACCTAGTTCAAGGAAAGTGAACATTCAATGCATTTGTGACAAACCTGTCATTTTTAATGTTTTGCCAGTTATGTGAAACTGTCATCACACATTGTCGAGACATTGTGCTATACGCCTATTCGGAGAGCCATGCATTATGGCGGAGGCATACCAGTCGCCATAGCGACATTTCTAGTTTTAAGTAGAAATCAAATGTAACAAGAAATAATGGCTTTATTATATTCCTAAGTATAGAAGGGTAGAAGTTTTGAAAAGCATTATGTCTTATATGCTGGAATTAGGAACTAATTCATTGCTCATATTACAGTGTATGAGCAAGCCTATTGCAGCATGAAAAGACAGTCCTGTGCAACAGAATAACAGACAGAGGTATATAGCTGTAGTATTGTGGGAGTCTGAGAATGCTGTGTCGTGCAAAAATTTTCATCTTAATATCAATCCCACATACACACACACACACACACACACACACACACACACACACACATATACACACAAAACAACAACAACGTCAACATGAAAATTGGTGCTCCCAATTGATATATCTCTTTGTCATCTGTTTCCCTGGTGCATTTAACCACAGCAACTCCAAACTCTTTGAGCGGGGCATCAGCATAGTGGCCAGCTTTGTCCAGCGCTCCAATAAGGGTACGGAGGCCAGAAATGCAGTACTCCGGTCCATCTATCGTACCAATGATATCAAACATGATGAAGTCTCCCACACACCCCTATCCAGCATCATTGAACAGGCTGGCATCGTAGAAAAGGTAAGACAATAATTATACCGACGTTTAATGCATTTGAAAAAACGGTAACAGAAAGAAATTGGTTTGATGTATACATTGTATGTACTTTTGGAATAATTTGCCACTCAATGGTAAATCTGCCTCGGTTTCCCCACTTTGTTTCTTATCCCAGCCCTACCTTCTGAAATTATCACTTTCATGTATTGAGAAATTGTTCAATAAGCTGTGCTTTATTCAGGTCCCTCATAACATTACGTAAATGTATAAACCTGCTTCAATTTTGTATCAAAACCGATGTTCATTGTTAAGGTACATGTTCCCATGATGTGTGTGTGTGTGTGTGTGTGTGTAAATGCTAACTATGTGAATGTTTGTGAAAATAAACTGAATCTGAAACTGAAAAAGCAATGAGCATAGTGGGGGATGATAGTTAAAGCAAATATTGATGTGTGAACAACTGACAAGTGTTAAATTCTTCCAATTTTTTTGCATGTCTTGAAGAAGTTATTCACAGATGTCATAGTGATCCTTAAAAAAAGGTCTCTGTAATCCAAATGTATGTTGGCCTCTACTTCCCCCTCCCCCTATGTGCCATGTCCGGGAGTTGGAATTGCTCTTTGTCTTGTCCTCCAGGTAGTGCCAGTTGCCATCATCCTTGCCGTCAGGGAATGCACAGTGGAGGAGGCGGAGGAGTTACTAAGAGACGAGCCCATCATACGTGAAGTACTCTCGGAGATGATCCCTTAGTGCTGATATCCCATGACGCATAACATTTCATGTCTATACAGAGTTTGATACAGGTGACCTGCGGGTTTTTACAATATGAACCTACTCTCATGGAATATGGTGTTCCAGATTCATTCATTTTCAAAAGCACAGATTTTGTACTACCATGTGTAGGGCCTATATTTCTTGCCTATATGCATACCATATATAGAGTTTTCTATATTATCTAACTCATGAATCACAACTCATGAATAGTGATACTTGAGGTAACCACAGTGCCTACTGTTTTCCAAACAACTTACCTCAGAGGGATGGTCTGTTTACAGGGAACTGTCTGCAGAGCTTAAAATCAGATACAATTAACCCTTTGTGTGCCTTGAGTGCATATTGACACAGAAAGCCTAATACCATTCTATACACTGCCCAATGTCCCTGGCAAAGAAAGGCTTAGATCAACCAGGGGCCTGTTTCATAAAGCTTGTCATCAGTGACAACTGCCACATTTCTATGACAAATTTGCTCTCAGCCAATCAGATGCAAGGATTTCAGTAGCTTGTCACATCTATGACAAGTTGTCACTGATGACAAGTTTTTTGAAACGGGCCCCAGACATGACCTGAAGGATAGATGATTTGGATATGACATCAAATAGAGAACTTGGTTAGCCCTGTTTGCCAAGCAACTTCAGTGTATCACGTCATGAAAGACGTTAAAATAGCAGTTCTTTCTATACTGTAAACACACAAATTTTGTGGTACATTGATTTTCACGCATTTCACGCTACTTTTAGCTAGTGCAAATTTCAAAACCGGCGAAAATGAATGGGTTGACAATTGTGCAGAGCAAATTCAAGAACCCTCAAAGAGCCGCTCAATGCAAAAAAAAAAAAATTAATCACACAAAAATATGGATGTTTACGTGTAGCAACTGCTTGCAGCAGTGGCCAATCAGAAAGCGGGATTCTTGCCATGCCATGACACTTGTCATATTGCGGCAAGAGTTGCTGTCATGACAATTTTTATCAAATTTGAGCCCTGAATACAGGACTGCTAAGAATGAAGTAATGTCTGATGTTTTATGTGACTCTTTGAGTAGAGAATTTCTGCAGAGAAATGGCATGACTGGTCTTAATTCCAGGCTTTTGTGGTAATATGGAAGCCGTGCTATAGGTGGAGGTACATGCATGTGCAATAGGGTCAAATAGAATAATCTCATTCTTTGGATAGCCATTTGTGAGACGCGTTTGTGACATGGGTGACATGTCCGCATAGAATGTGCAATTTTTGCAAACAGGCCATTGGGAGAGGAGTTTGACAAACTCTTGGAAGTTAAAGGAATGGTATAGTTTTGATTGAGGTGTAGCTTGAGGTTTTCAACTTTTTTGTGAGATACATGTATTGTGAAACTTCTTATGAAATATCAATGAGCATATCAAATTCCAAGAGGAGTTCAATGTTTATTTGATGAAAATCGGATTTTTGAAATGGGTGTCACCGTGAGATATCGAAAGTGAAGAGGTCCTGATAAAAGGTGGGACCCATCTTTTATAAGATCACTTTGCTTTACTTTATTTTTGGATATTTCAGCCATTTCAAAACCGATTTTCATCAAGTGAACTTTGAATTCCTCATAGAATTGTTTGTTCTTGGATATTTTATTAGTGGTTTCTAATTATTTTGCAAAAAGGTTGAAATCTGAATCCTCATCTCAACAAAAACTATACCATCCCTGTAAATATGAGTGTCATTCTTTCAAGCTATAAGAAAGGGTCATTGGGAGAAATTTCTGATCATTGACATAGTTGTGTTTTCACAAGAATGTGTTCTCAGAACAGTATCGGATTGGTTCACGTAATAAATGCTTAGTATGTCGTAACCTTTGCTATACAAAATGGGGTTTATTGCCAGACGCATTTGGAATTGGGCATACAAAAACAGTTTCTGTGCCAAAGTGATATGCAATATTTGTGTCATTGCAATGTTGTGTTAAATTGTGTGCCTGAACAATCTTAAAGTGTCTTATGTACGTTAAATATTACATATTCAATATATTTTTGTACAGAGAAAGATTATATTTTATCATCAGATTATGTGTACTTATCCTTATACTAGTTGCTTTTGTACTCACATTAGCTGAAGTCATACGAAGGCAGAGTCAGGGGTAAAGAGTGTAACAGCATGATTAAACATCAAGAAAAAAAAATGTTTCAGGAACGACATTTGAATGTGATAGGAAATCAACATATCTGTAACCTTCTTGTATTGATTGGGATATTGCCGTCTTATTGAGTAAAGTGCTCTATGCATTTGGTGCTGTGCAAAAAAAAAAAAAGTCACTATTCCTTATCTTTAACCTTACTTCATTCCATTCTGTTAGACTCAGGAAATTGGCAATGTGATGTACTTACGTAGACTTTGCTCATTGTAAAAAATAAAAACAAACAAACAAGAAGTATTTTGTTATATTGTTGAGTAGTTAAAGATGTGACTTTGCAGTCATTAATATGACCTGTTTCCACAACATTATTTTTTTCTCTGTTGGCCGGTTCAGGCCACTATTCAGAATGATTTTTAAATCAAAAACATGTTGTGGCCCGAATTGATCAGACACAAAAGAATTCATTTTGAATCTTAGTCAGACCACCAGAAGGCCACCAAAAGATAAATTTGGTGGCCCGTCATGGCCGGTGTATATATGTGTATGTGTTAGAATTAAAGGGTCTACAATAGGCCTAGGCACTACTCGCCAGTGATTGGCGTACACTATCAGTGTACATGTTATTCCTTTTTCCTTTGTACATAAATCGATGGTTGCATGTTTAGATTTGTTGATTTATTGTGGTCCTGAACAATGATGATGGCATAGGAGGTTCACACGTTTCAAAAGTGTATAAGTGTAATTCCATTACATACCTCTTGCTTAAAGGGACTGTACAGTACTGGTTGAGGTAGGGATTCATGTTTTGAACATTCCTAAGTGAGATAATGAAAAACCTCTTATGAAATATGAAAGAGCATGTAATTTTAAGAAGGATTCAACGTTTATTTGATGAAAATTGGTTTTCAAATGGCTGAGATATCAAAAAAAGTGCTAATAATAAAAGGCGACATGCCCCAACTTTATTAGGATCTCTTTGTTTCACCTTTTTTTTTGGATATCTCAGCCATTTCAAAACTGATTTTCATCACATAAACTTTTGATACCCCTTAGAACTGCATGCTCTTTGACATCTCATAGAGTGGTTTCTGAATATCTCGCAAAATGTTAAAAGCTAAATCTACACCTCGACCAGAACTGTACACACCCTTTAACAAGCTCACCTGTGTATGATCTATGCATGCCTTCTTCTTTTGTTCTGCTTTGTTGAGCTTTTGGGGGGGTACATGAAAGAAAATAAGGCTTAACATTTCTGCCATCTATAAATGCACATCAGAATATTTGTCTCTTGATATGTTAACTGTGACAAGGAACTCGCTGTGGTGATTTCTGTCATATTATGCCAGCTTTCGTAAGTCTCTTTTTTTTTAGCCTTATCAGCTTATTTTTCCCAAATTTTCGAACATTTATTCTTTTTATAATGGCAAACATTACGGTTTGCTTGTAATACGTAAGTGTAATGATGTACATTTCTATAATACACGTATCTCCATAGTCGACATGGCCTACTAAATTTCAACATGTTATAAGTAACAATGGAAAATGGATTCCAAGTCGGATGAGTGATCACTAATTTTCGTTATCATTATTGAATAACGCACAGGACGAATGCGGACGGCTGCACACACACATTGGGGTAAGGCGTATTTACTTCAAGGTACGACTTTGCAGAGTTGCATTCCGTCATACAGGTTCTCATTGAATGTCAACTATTTATTAGAAACACTTATATAATGGGTGGCAAACTGGGTCTAAGGTCAGTGCATTCTTCCAAAATGTTTAGATATCACATCACGCACTGGAAAGGCAATTGGTGTTAATCCGGTGGAAAAACAACAACAACAACTCTGTTTTAATATACATTACGCATAACCATTAATGCATGTCTTATGCACTATTTAAGTACTGTTGACAATATGCTTTTATATAAGGTAACAAGTGCTCTTGCTCATCAGAGATAGATATGCTACTTGCATCTTGTTTTTCCCAGTAATCGACGTCTCCAAGGTCTGCTTTAATTCTAGTGGGTCACCCTTTCCATCTCTTTATTCACTTCCGAAGGTCAGAATATTCTTGCAAAGTACATGTATGCAATGTTTTTCATATACTATGTATTCATTCGTATATACGTTTTGAATATACTTTATAACTTTCTTCGTTACTTCTTTACTTATATGCTCTGTATTGTGTACCGCCTTTTGCTCGATGGGAATAAAGTTTTCTAGAGTATCTACATGTACTCAATTGAAAAGTGATTGAAATGATGATTATAATAACAAAAATAAAAGAAAGAATTCGTAAGTCTACACACTTCCACCTGCAGGAAGGACAAAACATAAACATGTGTCTGAGTACATAGTGACAATGAGCAAGACACGATTATTACAGTAGAATTTGATTCTTTCTTATAATAGCTGGAGAACAAAATTTGACCTAATTGTACGAACCTGAGCATCCCGACTTGAATATACTGTACATCAAACTATAAATTACGTTATAGGTCCTATATACCCTGAGATGACAGCTATCCAGTTAGCAACAATCAAACATCTGATATAACCCCGTTTACGGGAAAAAAAAAAAAAAAAGATGTGCTACTATACAAATATTCATTGACTGCACAAGGCGAAAAAGCTGCGCTATACGAGCTATGAGTCATGCATGTTATCTGCGAAATAACTCTAAATGATGTTGGGAATACATTGTTCGACCGCAGGACGATGATTAGTGGTAATCAACACACTAAAAGCATGTGTACAGAACGAACGTATTGCATTTTATTCTGAGAAACTATTGAAAATGTGTAACTTCATGTTTACGTGTATTTTCGAGACAAACGTCTCTATATAAGGGTCATGGAAAAAAAAACCCTCAATAGCTTATAATACGAAATGTCAAAATAGTACAGAATTACAAAAAATGGAATTGTCCTGTGTTGCAAAATCTACTCGTATCCCTTTCAATAGCTGAGCACTACAATCTCGACGGGGAGTCGGATCACACAATCACTCTGTGTCTTATGAACTCGCCATCCGCACCGCAGCACTCATCTTATCGGCAATCAATTCTAAACTCAACATTTCACTCATGTATACACACTCACACATGCACACAAACACGCACACACACACACACACTTTTTTGTTTGTTTTATGATATTCTTTATTTGAATTTCATTCGATATCATACACACACACACACACACACACACACACACACACACACACACACATTTTACCAGCAGCTCTGTGTACTTGTTAAATGTATTGTATTCTATGTTCCAATATTATATCGCATATCCAGAAGCCAGTTCGGAGGTCGCTAAAAACTTGCGTAGTTTTGAGAAAACAAATAAACAAACAAACAAACAAAAACAAACAGATGGTAAAAACACGCGGAGGCCTCTGAGAATTTATCCCAACAAGCGAGTCAAGATACTCCAAGTTTATTAATGCTTTTACACAATGATTTGATTCATACCACAACACTATCTCTACAATCACGTCAAAAGAATTTTTAAAAGGTGAATACATGATGCGTTTCGATTAATTTCTCTCGACAGAAACAAACTTTTCTTCCTCGAGTCATTCTGCTCATTGTTAAAAAGAAAAAAAAAATCATGACCGTAAGAGGGCGCATTCTGACTTATCTGATGGCGCACTTCCACGGTCACCAAAATATTGCTTAAACATGCGTGGACTCAAGTCTTGTAGTTCAGTTGAGTTAACCGTTCATAAGGCGACATTCGGCTGCTCACAGAAATGCATTCCATTCTTACGCGCCTTGATCCGTGACAAGTTGTGGCATTTACCCGCAATATAAAATACGTCGCTATGGAAATAATAGCTGGTCATCATCTAGCTTGTTCACTCCAGTCATCTTCGCCCCGTGCCCGTAAAATCAGGGAGATGAGAAGAAACGCCATCAACTCCCCGGTAAAATCCAATAAAATCCACATGGCTGTATAAAACTGTCGACACAGACAAAAGCTGTGAACTAAAAATGCATCTGGCATCTAAATAGCGAATGTGATAACTTGTGCCAGTGGAATGTTGCTATGCTGCTCATAGCGATATTCATAAAAGGTTTCCGCTGCTTTGTTTACCGTCCTCTTTTTTCTTCCCCATCTCTTATTTTCAAACTTCGTCCTCTTCTGCAAAAGACGCGTAGTCGTCATCCCCGTTTTCCACTTCCTCGTCTTCATCGTCGGGTACCTCGGCGTAAGCTATCTCCGTACTATCTGACTTTGTCCTGAGGAGGGAGAATTAAAGATAATTGCGACAGGTAGCGAGTGGGAGGGGGCGGGACAAAGAATAGCAGAGTACAATGAAGATAAATTCATAGATCATGAACAAGTACAAGTGAAAAGCATTCAGTTGAAAGTCAAGAAGTAGAGTTTCTCGTAACCATAAAATAGAGCTTCTCTCTTTAAATGATTGTATGAAATGTATCATTAACCACCTCCAATTTTCTCGACCATTGTTTTTCTTCCGTCTGTCAACAAATTTCTTCAGATTTCAAACCAAGGCGCATGTTACTGCAGAACACTTGCATATCGTCCACAGTAATTTCAGTTAATTATCTGAACCATGGGTAAGAACCCAGCTGCGACTACCTAGAGTAATAACTGTCACCTTCTCACCTGCAGCAACTGGTAACGATTATCATCATAATCCAGACTAGGAGAAGAACGAGGCTCGCGACAAGCGATATCAGCCAAGGCAAAGGCACGCCGAAGAGTTTTCTCTCCTCCCCTCCGCCTTCTGCAGACTGCATACCGACGTGCAGCGTTATCTGATTGGACGTTAAGGTTGTTTCCCAGTAGTTTATCAAGCAACAATAGGTTCCGGCGTCTTCTGGTTGGATATCGCTGATATGCAAATTACCCCCAGCGTCGAGACGGTATCGCAGGCTCGTGTGGTCCACTTCGGTTTTATCTTTTGTCCAGCTGACAAAGACAGCATAAAACATAACTACAATACAATACAAAACAGCAAACCTGAGACAATGAGATGAACTACTTCTGAAAATCATAACTAAGTGCTCGTAACGTTTATATTTCATTCGTGAAGAGAATATAGACACCCATGCTCATTATAATTATGGAGATCATAAGCCTGACGCGGAGGGGCCATATTTTATACTAAATATTATTGTTTAGCTCACATACGATGCAACAGGATAACAATAAAGATGATGCAGCCTAATTTGATAATCTTGGTGTGTGTGTGTGTGTGGGTGTGTGTGTGTGTGTGAGTGTGTGTGTGTCGTGTCTTTTTTTTTCTTTATTTCCTCTTGCACTCATCACGCAAACAAGGAAAAACAAAGTCATTTTTTGTTATAAAGAAAGAAAGCCACAACCCGTATCGAAAGTCTCATTCCATCTACGTTTCTCTTTAAAACACAATAAACCTATAGCAAAACGCACGCATGTATAAAAACTAGTGACACTTTTGCAGATAAAGTTCCTTACAAAGCAAATGTGCGGAGGCACATATACAATGAATATCCACCGAAAGCTATATACCTCATCCGAATGGCGGGCTGGTATTTCTGTATTAGCTGACTTTGACATGAGAAATCGACGCTTCCTCCAACTGCTTCCCATCTGTCGTGTTCGAACTCTGGAGAACGGAAGCAAAATGATAATACTGTCTTATCTATCCAGGGTAGCTAGCCCCTTCAGTATTTCCACTACTCTACCAGAGAACCCTGCAATTATTACTTCCCTTAATTGGTGCCCATTATACACCTGAGTCGAGAGCGACGTTGAAGGTAAAACCCTCTTGACCAAGGACGTAATAAGCACTGGACGGGAATCGAACCCGCGTCTTCCGATTGCGAGTCGGGAGTCTTTATCCACCAGTGCCAGACTTTTCTTCGAAGATGGAAGAGGGAAGCAAACTCAAAGATCCTGCATATTCTGCTGACGCAAATGACAATTACCAGTATCTGCACGTACACTTCTTAATTGTCAATGGTATTTATAGTATACTTTTTTTTTCTTCTTTTTTTTTTTTCGATGAATGGAATCCAGTTGAAAATCAAGTCTTTACGGTCTCTGACTAGACTCTGAGGTATAGATATCCAGAACCGGATAAATTACAGTTAACAGGCAGCCAATCATTGAGCTTAAACGACCAATAGGTTAGCAGTGGTTAGTATAGTAACACACTGCAATGTACAATGCTAATTCCGATGACGTAAAACCGATATACTATAAGTTCCCCCTATATAACCGACATCCGCAAATATGTCACCATCTCCATGACAGATTTATTATAAATACTTATATATATGATTAGTGATATAAATATTCAGATGAAAAATTCAATAGAAATAACTGTAGGCACCGAAAGGGAGGGCCTAGTATTAGCATTTTTCTACGATTCCCGGAAGGAGCAAATTCAGTCTCAGGCATCTATTTCCAGAGCAAACCAGAGCAAAATAAAACCAGAAAAAAGAAGAGGAAATTCACTTCCACTTCCACTTTATTCGCACTTCCACTGAGATCGGAAACAACGACAACAAAACAGATCGTTCTAATCAACCAGACACTAGAAAAGTTGATATTAAAATAATGATAATAACTAATAATAATTTAACGTCGTGATCTGGGATTGGAAGATTATATGCTTTAAGAGGCGTTTATAAGATTTAATTTCTGGCCAGAAACAGTGTTTCAAACCTCAGCACTTTTCAAAACAGTGTTTCTATCAAGAAAAAAAAAATCTTATAATGTATAAACGCTAGTCGTAAATTGAAATACTGTTTTGAAACACTGTTTAGAAACGCACGATGTCTACTCACGGCTTTCACTGATCACTGTCAGAGTGCACAAAGAGGTGAAGAGGAGAATGACCAGATGGCAAGGTTTCATTCCACAAGGTGTCTGTCATGAATGACACCAACTGAATGACACCAATGACACCGATTGAATGACGCCAGCTCAGACCCTCACTACATCGTCAGTGGAAATGAAGATGTGATTTTCCTCATCATCTTTTTACTCCGGACGTGTTTGTCTCTAATGGAAGTATTGGGCCGAGGATAATAAATTCATAATCAGTTTGCGTTGATTGCGCGCTGAGTCCTCGACCACTAGCACTGGGAGCAGTTTTTTCAACGAAGCTCAATAGCGCGCTTTTGAAGTAAATGCGCACAAACTTGGCGCGCGTTCCCATAGCCTGGATGGAGGAGCTGTGAGTGGTAGTAGGAAGCCCGTACAGTGCAAGACGGCTGGAAGAAAAGATTTTCTCAAATCAATCTTCTACAAATGCTGGAATTATTAGAAGTTGAATCTCATTGTGTGCTGGGTTCTGGAAGCTAAACTGGAATGTTTCGGCGAGAAAAAGTTAGCAATTTTACTCCGCTTCTCGACAAGCCAGCGCGAGATGACTTCATCAAACATCCATATCGGGCAAAGCGTCTATGTGTTATCATCATAATTTGTACCTTTTACCGAGGGACCTGTGGATATCCTCCTTTACCAGCCAAAAATGACGCCAGTCCTTCAGTTCTGCGACAGGGAAATTATGAAGTAGGTCGGTTAACAGCTGAGCGACCTAATCTGAGAGTGGTGTCAACCAACACGAGTTTTTCATGGCAGTATCGGTCGAAGATTAGGTAAGAGCAAAGTGTCACGCCCAGGGTGTCACGACAAATGGAGGTATTGTAAAATCCTAGTGTCTCATTTACAGTAATCCGTAATGATTATAAATGTGAATGACATTTTTGAAGATAATTTATACGGGTATATCATGTATTATCACAGAGGCCATTATCCTCATCAATAATGATAATATAATTATGATAATGGTCTCCTGCATTTCTATTATACTTTGTCTTTTAAACAGTAAGTATTTAAAATCTTGTTTTTATTTAATGCGGAAAAGACAGCTGCTCGTAATCATTTCGTACTGTACCACAACCGTGTCGTCTGTTTCCAAGTAACAATTATGATGTGAGATATGTTTGTATTGTTGTACTAAATGTCAATGGTTCAAGCAAAATTTCTGTATGTCCTATCATAGATCGATAAAGATGAATCTGAATCTGAATTTGAATTCATTGTTCAAATATTTCTCAATAACTTTATCCAGTTGCTTTCTATTATATTCTTGTATGAAAAAGGAATGCAGAAATCAAATCAAATCAGATCAAATCAATATGAAATGATTATGATGATTGCATGACGACAGCAGCGGATGATGAAGGTAGTGGGAAGGGACGACAGAGGAGGAGAAGCCCTGAGGAGGAGGAGAAGGAGAGAAAATTTTAATAAGAATTCTTAGGACTTAAACGATAATTATAAAGGCTTAATGTCTAGGAAGAAGGGGATGAAGACAAACAGAAATGTATCTAATCATGATGACGAGAAAAATTAGAAATGCTTGAAGAGGAAAAGAAGAAGGGGGAGAAAAGAATAGAGAGACAAGGGTTTGTATTATACAGAAGGGAAAGGGGAGAATGAAGAGAGGAGGAATACGGAAAAAGGGTGTGATTACTACTTGAACGTTTATCACAACATTGCAAATAGCATCGATGTTGTTTTAGTCACACAGGTCCATTATTCAAAGAACATTACATATTGACCATTATTTTTGATATGAGCAAATTTTTCCTCGCCATTTCCATTTACTCACAATAAATGATTTTGCCAAAGTTTCTTCATATGTCCTTAAAAAATGAAAAATAATTACCATACTAGACAGATGCATGAGTAGTATGTTCCAACTTTAGATACTGCAGTTCAACACACACTTTTAAATTCATGGGACCAGTATTATGGAATGACATTTCAAGTTTGATTTAAGTTGCCTAACAGACTCCTAAAATTCAAGATAAGATGTAAATTCTTTCTTGTCCATAAAGAAAAATCATACATTTCCAGCTCCATTCAATTTTCGCCTTCTTATGTTTTGTTCTTTCTGTGATTTTAATTATATTGTATGAATGTAGGTCTAACATTTTAGCTGTATAATAGGAAAACCTAAATCTCGGGATCTGCCCAAGAAAGACCAACCGTCAATGTTGATCCCCCACATACTGAAATACATTGTATCTGTTTTCATGTATAGTGTTTTGTCTGTTATCTTTAGTTGTTGTTTTTTTCTGTTTTTCCCATGTTCTATGTATAGTTGTATGTTCTTTGGATACATTGCTTTTTATCAGACATGGAAATGAAATGAATGAATGTCTTTGCGTCAACAGACATGACAAACGAACTGTCACTTATACAATATAGTTTGAGAGGTACTCACGCAAGCATGGAGTGTCTGACCTTGTATGCAAATGAAGCTTTGAAAAGCTTAATATGATTATATAAAGAATATAGGTTGAAAATTATTTGATAGCCTATAATGTTTCTGAAAATTGAGAATACAAGTGTCATTTGCTCCGACAGTACTTTGGGAATAAACATTACAGAAACGGTTTGATGTCTAAGTGATGCTAAGTATAGTTAGAATAATGGGGATAATTTTCAAAACTAATTTTCAAAACTTTTCCAAGCTGTAGCTCAGTGAATATAGATTCTAAATATTTTGTTGTTGGTTTTTTTTTACTACATTTTGACAAACAGTGTCTTTATCAAGTCCTGTATATAACCTTAAATCCCTGAATGCCACTCATTGTATAGCCATCGACCGCAGCTGCATCGACGAAGTGCTACGAAGCGTCGCCGAGGTCTGACCGACGTTCTCCGGATATCGGGTCTGGACTTCAACGAGTGTCCCTCCGTGCGACGCAGACGGGCCGTGATCGTGTTCGAGGGGGAACCTCTCAGATTGCTTTGCGATCCATGGTACGTCTTTGGTCTTTCATTCTTCATAAACTTGCTATTAGGTTGATCATTCATTTTTTTTTAGTACTCGAAATAATGATGTCCTTCTGCAAATACATTCTTTCATGCATAAACTTAAATCAGTTCGTGTGGAACTTGTTGATACTGCGGGCTGTAAGAAAAATCGCCGCTGATTATTAAGGCCGCATTACCACGCTAAAAAACTACAACAAAAACAGCTTTGACATCAGTGTTTCAAACACGCTTTGTACAAATGCAATTTTGTTCTGTATAGCACAAAACTGTGTGTAGGACTAATAATGTCTTTCAGCAGCGTTTATCAACGTTTGCGTTCTGCGGCGGTTTTCTTTTTTCGGTCATATATGACCTAAAAAAAAAACAAAAAAAAATAAGTTTACCTATAGGTAAACTTATTGAAATATTATCATTATCAAATATTAACCTTTTTATCAGTTACCATTTTCGAAGAAGTTTCCATAATGTTATAGGCCTACTCCTTTAGGATGCCTATACACTCATTTCTGTCACAGCAGAACGACTCTGTACATGCTGTTTACGACTTCTGTATGGTAATAAAGCAGTTTTCTGTCGCAGGCTCTCAGAAGTAACTCATCCCCCCCCCCCCCCCCCCGCACAAAAAAAAAAAAAAATAATAATAATAATGATAAGTCAATCCAGAAGGCTGATAACAAGACACCAAGTGCACGTGGTCTGAATCACAAATTCTTCGCGACATAGCAACAGGAAGTGACGTCATGTATCGATCGTTATTTTGACTAATATAAACCTACTTCTAGATTCCCGTTATCACGAAAGTTTTAGCGATTTAGATGACGGAAGAAAAAAAAACCACTAAGCGCATTTCGCAAGGAAGTAACATTTAGACCAAAAATAATGATGTGTCTGTTTTGTTTTTGTTTTGTTTTGTTTTTCATTCGAGTCCACGTTTAGTTTGGCGCGCTGAAGATTGCTACAGAACTATCCATAAATGATTCAAAGCGATCTTTCTTTGCTCTCATGCTAGTGAGTCGGATGTGGAAAACATCAAGTGGACAAAGCAGGTGGGTAGCAATGCCGAGCAGCGTGTCATGCTCGACTCCCTCACCGACGAGGCCCTCAACCGGGTGGTGCTCGACGCCGACATGTCGCTGGAAATCCGCCGGGCGAGAATCGGCTCCGATGACGGCATCTACCGGTGCAAGAACCCAAAGACCTATGGCGCGGAGTGAGTTGCATGTTTGGCATCACGTCTGCTTTTGATTTTGGTTTGTAATTGAAGTGGAGGAGAAGTAGCCTAATACTGGTAGTATTAGGCCTAGTAGTGGTTGCACTAGTAGTGGGCGTACGCGCAGCGGCAGTAGCAAAAGTGGAGCTGGTAAATATCAATTACATAATGATGTAGTGTATCCTAGTAATAGCTGTAATGATTCCATAGTGGTAACAGAACAAGATGTATGGTAAGTAGATCTAATAGTTTGTAGGTATAGCAAGTATTCATTTTCATAAATTTTCTAGAAATAGATGAGTGGTTGTAGTGTTAGAGGTACATCATTAATTTAAGTTGAGGCATTTTGATCCTGAATTTCTCAACAGGAAAAAAAAGTGAAAAGGAGTTGCCATGTAGGAATCATTATGGAAAGTAATACTGGTGTCATGTCTGTACCCTTGAGAATAATTTCAATTGATTTTGTGCTATGTAAAGGCTTTTGTATACTGAACTTATAACTTATAATAATTTATGTGTCACTTTCAATTGCCATTGATGGATATTGTAAACACAACACTTTATGATTTGTGTGGTTCAAACCTAATGAATGAAATAAAATGAAATGAAATGAAATGAAATGAAATGAATTCATGTTTTGAGGTTTTCGCTTTAGTGCATTATTGGCAGTGCAATCACAGTTATCTTGCTTACTTTTGTCCAGAGTCCTCGGCCTGTATCATGTGGAGGTCATACCGGTTCGATCTACTGACATTAGGGAAGTCCGGTTAGCAGACGGCCGCAACCAACTCGCCGACGAACAAGCGATCAAGATGAGTGATCGGACTTCTGTCGAAGTCTACACCCACTGGACCAAATGGGGGCGCTGTAGTGATTGTGACTCCGCCGGCAGTAGGGTTAGGCTTGGTAAGCGGCTCCCATAAAACGAATCTGCGAATACAGAGCTCTCTTTATTCATATTCTTCCAACGTCATAACCGGAATGCGCAAGAAAAAGTCCATAGATTATAATTAGCAAATTGCAACTGATATGTGCAAAGCTTGGCACAATCGCGTATCACAGTGTAACCAAAGAGTATAGAAGCTATATAGCGCTAGCTTCTATACTCTCTGAGTGTAACAACAGATAAACGTAACTCTCGCTGTCGCGTATAGTTACCGGCTGTTTCCTTTCGGTATGTCGAAATATGTTATAGAAGAACAGTAATGAAGAAGAAGGTGCATGTATTATGAGCAAAGATTATACTTCATTGTAAAGAGTGAACGGGAGTGCAATGCATACCTATGCCTTTAAAAGTTGTATTTGGTGCATGGAAGAAACAAAAAAATGAAACCATGGAATTCTGGTCATCTTACCTTATCATAAGGTACGGTGAGTACAGTTGACTTCACTTTTTATACAGCTTTCAATATCAAAGAAAGCTGTATGAACCCATCTACCTGTCTAGTCCTCGGGAAGATTTGGCTAAAAGAACTATCGTCTTATAACATGCTCACTAAATTGGCAACTCTGCATTTTATTCTAAAGCTTTCTATCATCGGAAACAAAATGGAACTGGGTGAACTTAATGACATCTGCACAAAGTCAGAAACAAAGCACCAAAAATTATAACAAAACAGTAACTATAATCTTTGAAAATGGTTACCAAATAAGGGATCAGTCATAGATTTATCAATTTAGAGGCTAACGAAAATTCTGCAAATGGCAGGAGGACCTGAATAATGTCACGTGACGAAAACAGAGCTCAGAAGAAAAGCATTTACTCTATCTATATTAAACACTAATACAGAATATCAAACTTATAAAAAAAAAAGTACAAAACAACAAACAAACAACCCAAAAATAGAGCTCCAAGCCACAAAATCATGGATTCTCGGAATTTATGTTCGCCTCCTATAAAAAGTAATCCGTATTATGTACCTGGCATGTATATGCCTATAAACTATAGAGAGATTGCTGATATCACATTCTCCTTCCTCCTTCTCTTCCTTCTTCACTTCGAAGTCCTATCCCTTCTATCTTCTTCTTCCCACTTCTTCTTCTTCTTCTTCTTCTTCTTCTTCTTCTTCTTCTTCTTCTTCTTCTTCTCACTTTTTTTCTTCTTCTTTTTCTTCTTCTTCTTCTTCTGCTGCTGCTATACCTACTACTACTGCTACTACTAAGACCACTACTACTATTTTCTTCAATGTTTCTTCGTAGATTCATGTGTCGTACTTCTCAAATCATTTTGCATTTTAAAGGTTACTGCTACGTGATTCGTGATCTCGACTACTACGCCAGCGGCATCCCGTGTCAGTCTTCCCTAGTTCCTGATAGTATGAAGATGCAGATCCTTCAAAAGAGGTAAAAAGGTCTAAGTAACGGTCTGCTTTTAAAGATGAACCCTATCACAGCTCAACGGAAGACGATCGTGTGTAAATTAAAGCACTGGGATTTTGAGACAGTGGGCACATAATGACAACCATGACAACCCTTTGAAGTTTACCTCATTGAGCACAGTCATGGTGGTCTTGGGGACAGGGTCAGGGAGGTGAGCTCCCTGATAGGGCTAAAGATCTTTCTGTACCAAGAGATCCTTAGCTCGAATCCTATACTCGGTATAAATGTCCTTATAAATGAAACGGTGCCCTGTGGACACCGTTTCAAGAAAGTTGTCAGCGCTGACAAGTTGTCAGTCTCTGACAATAACCATATAGTAACAGTCAGTGACCAGAGCTTCTCAGCCAATCAAAACCAAGGATTTTGCTGAAATTGTCAGAGACTGACAACTTGTCAGCGCTGACTAAATTGATGAAACACTCCCAGGATCCATGGCCAGTGTCTATAACAATATACACATCAAAAACCTTGATCAGTATCACGTTCCATTATTATGACTGCATAGGATATTGAACCAAATATTTTCATCAGCTATTTACTGGTGATACAGGAATCAGCTTTCGATAACAATAATTGTGACGACTGTACAGTACGGGACCTCGGCTTGATGCAAAATACCCATACTGGCGATAAAAGAAAAGAGGGGAAAAGACGAAAGTGATGTTCATTCCTGCAGTGTTGTTTTGACAACCACCTGGAAAATACTGACTCCAGGGGACGTCTTAAATTATGAAAGCTTGGATATTTAGATACATGAAACTTGTACATATTGCGAATTAGATAAGCTATCACATACGATTTTTCGTAAAGTGTGGAGTGGGGTATTTATTTGATAGGTTTCACACATGAGCACCGATTTCAAAACACGTTAATTTTCTTGATTCGTATAATCAGGAAGGTGGAAGGGCCACCTCCCTGGTATAAATTTTGACTGAGAACGAGTTCAGCGGATGCTGTGTGCTCATATATGCCAGTACAGTGACGTACTTTATTAAGTATTATGATACGGCACTGGACCTGGCTCGAGCTCGATAGCTGCCATTGCGCCCTCTGACGACGTGCCGCGGACAATCTTGTGTCGTCTCATTCTGTCATGTCTGTGAGGGTCATAAACAGAGAGGTGACTTCCAGGCGCCCCCTGGTAATGCATGGTAATTCAAACTTGAACGTTGTGTCAAAACGCCCTTGTCGTATTTAAAAGGAAATATTCGAATTAAAATGAAGTTATCCTTATGAAATGAGTAAAAGTATAATGCATATTCATAAAAATACCCTTATTTCAGTTAAGCACGGCTTTAAATAAAAGTCACTTTTCA
The DNA here is from genome assembly GCA_033980235.1 of Diadema setosum. Taxonomy (NCBI): domain Eukaryota; kingdom Metazoa; phylum Echinodermata; class Echinoidea; order Diadematoida; family Diadematidae; genus Diadema; species Diadema setosum. The sequence goes on from CM067078.1 coordinate 15,050,067, forward strand.
CAGCAGAGCACTTCATTATTGAAAAACAAAACATTTACAGCATGAAGATTATTGGTTACATCTTTCTCTTTCTCACTTACACAAACACACAAACACAAACAAACACGCATACACGCACAAACACTTAATGCAGGTAGTCATTAATACACGGTTGTCATTTGTGGCTTTCAATTTCATTTTCATTTATTCGTTTCCATATTCAAATAATGCAAAACAATTGCAAAATGGGATAATCCACTGGTACAACTCTTGTTCTAATTAAGTATGATGAAAATTTTTAATACCATTGTACATAGTGCTGGGCTGTGAAGGACTTGGAGGGGCTGTGATATTTCAATGGATGCAATTTGTGCAATGCTGAATTTGTCTGACTTTTCAAGCCCTGCTGAAATGAATTGCTATTTTGAATTCTGAATTCTGATTCTGATTTGTTGTGATGGTAATATCAACATTACATTATTCATTATTTAAATTTAGCGGTAGTCATAAAGACGCGCAACAAGTATATCCAGGGTAGACGTCTCCACCATGACTCCCCCTTCCACCCCCCCCCCCCCCCCCGTGTGATTGTAAACATGGAATCATGAACATTCGGATAAAGCATTAACTTAAAGGAAAATAAAACCAAAAAGAGAAATGTGGGTTGAGTTAAAGCAGTAGCAATTTGAACACATCAGTGAAAGCTTGAGGAAAATCGGACAATCGATGCAAAAGTGAAGAATTTTTAAAGTTTTGGTGTTGGAACCGCTAAATGAGAAGACAACTAGAGATTATGACATATGTGTGGACAACAATATAAAGGAAATATAAAGGGAATTCAAAAAAACAATTTCATGAAAATTACACATTCCATCAACTTCATACTGACATGATTATGTTAAAGGTAACAATTATTCCCCCTGCTTTCTGAAAGCGGTTAGTGAAGTGCTCTTTCATTATGCTAGAAAAGTGATTTTTTTTTTTAATTCCCTTTATATTTTCTTTATATTGTTGTCCACACACGACGTCATAGCCTCTATTAGTCTCCTCATCCAGCGGTTCCAACACCAAAACTTTAAAAATTCATAACTTTTGCATCGATTGACTAATTTTCCTCAAACTTTCATTGATGTGTTCTACTAGTGTTGCTGCTTTCACTCAATCCACATTTCTCTTTGGGGTTTTGGTTTCCTTTAACCCCATGAAGTGCCGCCTACGAACGCAGTGACTCTTAGTTTCAGAGCGTGAGTGCCAACAGGTTCACTATATACTAGTAGACGCACCCAGTAATCTGAACTTGCAGTTTGTTCACAGAAGATGTTAATATTCGACATAATAATCACAATGCATTCATAGCTAAGCAATATAGCAGAGTTTTGTAGCTGGTCTGACTAGTCTTGTTGCTCATCATTATATCAAATTCATCTCTCTTTTCGGGAGGGAGGGGGGAGCTGTTCAAGATAGTCATGTCAACTGTGTGCTGAAAACTGCTGTTGTGTTCATTCCAGTGTTCCATGTCCTACAAGCTTGGCTTTTTAGTGGAACACTCTTTTCCATCGTTATGATTACTTCTTCTTTTTCACTGTTTTTTGTTACCATGACAAAGTGTGCATTGTTTCTTTTTGTTGTTTGTGGTTATAATATCATTCGTGCACATATTTTATATTATGTTCAATAAACTGTCCTTATCAGCTGAATGAAAGTCAAATTGACACATGTACCGTTTTGAATCATTTTTAATGGAAATAAATAACAATTGAATTGAACTATTATTTTAATTCATAGCACATTAAACTTTTAATTCAACAGGAAAAATGAGCGTGTGATCGAAGAGTGTATGAAGCCCTGTGACGAAGGTATCTCTCTCTCTCTCACTCTCTCTCTCTCTCTCTCTCTCTCTATCTATCTCTTTCTTATCATTCTGTTGTCTATCTTTCTATCTCTCTGTATATCTATCTAACTCTCTGTCTCCCTGTCTATCAGTTTCTATATCTTCCTCTATTTATCTCTCGATCTCTATCTATTTATCTATCTACAGTGTATCTATCTACTAGTATCTATCTATCTATCTATCTATCTATCTATCTATCTATCATTCTTTCTATCTTTTCTTTGTTATGTCTTTTTTGGCATCTTATATTTCATCTTTTTCTCCATCTTTTATTCATCCTCATGCTTTGTATAACAATACAAACGAGGTACGGTAACAGTAGTCACGTGACTTATCCGATTTATCAAAGTACTGCATAGTACTAGGTCTTTTGAAATTAAGTGAGAGCATGTCCAAAAATTGAAAAAGGGGGGACAAAATGAGAGTTCTTGATGATGTTTGTATGCCTTTCCTTTAATATATGCATTTACAGATAGCTATACCCACATTTACAAGGCACTCTTGTTCTTGAGCTACGATTCATGTTATTTTCAAGTCAAATACATTAGCTACTTTAATACAAGGCCGCAGAACCACCACGCCTCACTCCCCCTCCCCCCCCCCCTTAAAAACAAAATAAAATCTGCAACATAATATGTACTGAATACTTAAGGTACAATTCTCTCTTTTACCTTTGAACGCATTACTTGAAGAAAATGAAAAGAAAACGGGACCATCGTCCATATATAGCTTAGATAGTGAAACTTACAGTGCTTGCAATGAGAAGATACCATTATAGAAATGAAAAAATGCAGTTGGCATTTTACCAAAAAAACAAAAATGCTCAAATCGTGATATTTTCAATGGATATTAATGTTTAGTACGTTTTTTTTGTGTGTGTGTGATTTTAATGCAGCATACAACGCAGACTCATCGTCGATGTGGAATATCCACGGAGGGAGGCTAGCTGATGTCTCTGGGCTTAAAGGACCAGGTAACTCTGTCTTGACTATGATCAAAGGCCCTGATATACTGTAACAATCACTGTTCCCAAGATGTATGCTTCGCATCTATAGCACTCATTGGAGTCCGTCCTATCCACAATGGAGCATGATATATCTTATGCAGATATCTCCTTTCTAGAGGTGTATAATCTAGAGGAGATAATAGTATTCCTTGATATTCCCACAGGAGTTATATTCCCTCTTCCCCGAGATTATATTTTCCCGAAGCGCGCAGAGCTGAGTGAAAAATATTGTCTCGAGGGAAAATACAACACCCGAGGGACTATCAAATGTATATTGCAACGATAAACATTTTTGTGGTCTACATTATCTATAGATACCCAGCATCATTTCATTTTAAATCCGTCTGCAGCCCGTCTGAATGAAAATTGCCTGACATGATGGCTGACTGCTCACAATGATTATGACGATTTGTTCGTCGCTGCGTTAGTCACGTGATTGTATTTTGGCCAATCACCGACCAGTATTTGTGCAGACCAATGGACAAATTAAGGCAGTAGCGCACGATTTGAAATACAACTTTTTTTTTTGTAGATTGTATGTACGGGCAATTGCGATTTTGCTAGCTTGCATCCACTGTATACTATAAGAAGGCCTGGAAAGATCGTCTGCATGACTACCATCACGTAACCATGGTAACTGCGAATGGTAGCACCTCTAGGGAACTGCTTCGGGCAAACATGAGAAATTAGAAGCATACGTGTCCTATTTCTATTAGTTCAACCCTGTTGGAAGTTTATTTGAAAGTTTATGTATACACTTTTTCATAATCTTAATCTGTAAATGACAACAAACTTGGAATAACTTATGTCTTTATCATTCAAGCACTAATCTGGATTGGTGAGTTCATTCGTAAGAAGAAAATACCCCAGCATGCATAACTTCAATGTAGATAATTGTACCTATATATTTTATGCAAGTGTCTTGGTTATGAGTTTGCAAGTGGGAGCTAATCTGCTCTTCTCCATACATGCACGCCCAGTCATTATATCACAGAAGTAAACATACTGTAGCTCCTTGTGTACTGGCACCCCCCTCCCCCCCCCCCCCCCCCCCCCCCCCCGTCCTGCACTTTGTTCTAAATAGGCCCCTATGTACCTGTGCATTCTCGGCAATGTGCCAGCTATTTTATCAAAATATACACTTGACCTAAAATTCGTAACGTCAATGTTTCTCGTGGATTATCACACCTCTCTTCGCCATGTTCACTTAGATTATCTCCGATAAGACGCTGCTATAATAGTTACACACAAGTAGACAAAATACAATCTCAGACAGTGTAATAGACTTTGAGGAAATACCGACAAGGATACATAGAGACAAAAATTTTAATTTAATGAACTTTGAAACAAAACAGACCCAACCTAAAGAGCATAGAATAACTGTTATCTTGGACATGATTTTTCCAGTCGGCCCATTATGCTTTGAATCGATAATGATGTCTGAACTGATATTAATCAGTCTTCGAATTAATTCAACGTCATACCATGGACCCCTGCAGTGTTTATAAACAAAGTCTTAATCGAAACGATGGGATTTTAAACATTGATCAACGTTGCTATACATTAAGAAAGAATATCAACGACACCAGAACGATGATCATTTCGATGAAATAACAAAAATGAAAGAAAAGAACCGAGGAATTTTCTAAGAGAATTTCACTTGTCCCCTTCACGACGAACCTACGCGAATTGGACTAATTGGATTGTGGTGTTTATAAATATTTCAACAAAACAACAGGAAAGTATGATGATTGTTTAGATACTAAAAGAAGTGTCATTTTTTTTCAGGCTGTGTAGATGTCCCTGCGCACACGTTTTTAAAGGTATCTGTAACCACTTCTAAAATTGAAATACGAAAGCATACAGCACTGTGAAATGTTTAGCATTCACTGTGGCTGCACAAGGGTGATATCTGACAAACACTTCGTCCATACACGGCGGTGCTGTAGCCTCGCACATAGCTCCTCGGTTTATGGAAGTTATGTATCCCAAAATATTGGATTGATTTTCGTCAAATCTTCTCCTTATCTCTTTGACACACATTTCTATGAGGGTCAAATTCAAAAGCTGATTTGCTTAGTTTTCGCACCATGTTCGCTTCATGTATACAACATGCATGAACACGATGAACGTAGACAGACTAAAAACAGACATTGACAGAATGATCTCGAACTTTACACCTGACACCATACACAGTTCTGCATGTAAACAGACTTGCAGACATCTTGGACCTTATGAATTTGTTGTTGTTGCTGCGGGATGGATCAGGCATCATTTTTTATCGATCCTATAAAGCAAGGCTCTGGTGGTTGTCCACCGATTTTTTTCATCTTCTGTTTTTTTCAGCGATTACAAAATTCATGCCTTTAGCAAATTGATTGGGAAATTATCAATAATGATATACATGGCACATGCAAACATGCGAGCGCGCACACATACACACGCACGCATGCACACACATACACATACAAACAATGAAACAGTAGTTCCATGATGAAACATTATAGACGGTATACTCTAGACTTTGCAAAGTAACTAATTCAATTGAATATTCGAAATAGCAAGGTCCACAAGTAAACAATGAACATAATTATCCGCCTCTGAACGTGTTCATAAGTTGCCTATCAATTTTATTTTTCATGTACTGGTACTAGCATTCTTCGTAAGTGAAAGTGGGCTTCATACTTCTCTCGCTGAGATGTCCAAATCGAGCATTTATTTTAATTTCTACTAATTATGGGGAAACACAACAAAACCGTTGCCGCGTATATCACCACCGAGAATTTCAATTTACTGAAGAATTGACATCGACTGTATACAATACCAAACTTAAACAAACATTTGATACTCAGTATTTGACGTACATCACTGACCTTCTTGGCCACGTGCCAATTAAAATAAGACCTTTAAATATTGGAGACTTTGATCTCCAGCATGCAGGGTGCTTCAGAAATCTCGCACGGCGGAAAGTAGTCTAGTTCTGCGGAAAGTAATGAACATGTCTTCAACGGACCGAGTGTGTATTTTGCTAGATTAGGGTCTACCCCATCGGAACTATTTCCTGCAACGAGATATCGCGAACTGTTATGATGTTTATCATGTGTCAATGTGGTTGAGTTTACCACGCATGGAAGCCAGACAAAAGTCATGTCTTAAAAAATCTAAAAATAGTTCTGCATATAATGTGATTGTGCTTGATTGAGCTGTGATAGGTTTTTGAAAAGGAATCTGAAGAAACATGCCTTAAAACTCATCAGCAAGTCAAAGAACAATATCCAAGATATCATGTAAGTGTGCAGTGCCATCATTTGCTGATAAATTTCTTTTTAGCTAGCGAAATAGCTGGAAAGGTACTGTTAGCATCAAAACTAATGACAGCTGACATGTATAAGCTCCAACGGTTCTTGCGTGTACCGATTTGCTCAAAGCAGGGAGGTGAGACCTCCCTGCTCAAAGCCACTTCGTCATCAGTGATAAAGCATCCATAATAGAGGGCCTATATTCATGTCTACGGACGAAAGTTGAAATCTGCTTTGTGAAATGCGAACTGAGGGAAGGATTACACTGTGATTACTAACGTCTTTACCGGGTTTTTACACAACAAATTTAATGAGCTTAAAATATCGATTTAAATATGGTGATCTTCTTCAATCAGATGGTCGTTTCCATATTATTATTGCAATCCTGAGTTTTCCGGAGGCGCGGGGGGGGGGGGGGGGGGGGGGGGGGGGGGAGGTAGGGAGTAGGAAAGATGATTGGTAGGAGTCCAGTTCAGTATGTCCTACCAAAGAGGTTCAAGAGAATGGAGTCACAGCTGTCGTATTTCCTTTGAAGCCAGGTTCGATGTCGCCACTCGAAAGTATTTGAACCATGTGGCAAACTGGATCTGCCGCGCAGATAGGAATTAGACAATTGACTCATGTCTCATTGCATAATCATCAGCCACTTTCTACGGAAGATATGTCTTTGTGACGGTACATTTCGCCATCCCTACTTATAAAAGATAGGTGATAATGGTAAAGACACGGGGATGCGCGAATAGAAATTGCGCAAAAAATGATGAAATGAAAATGAAAATTACTCGACTGGCCATGCCCGGACACTAATCTGATATATCTATTAATACAGAATTACACTTGAAGATTATTCCATCAGTTTTATTTGTCGGAATTAAATGGAAAAGTGATAAAACCGGCTTTCCAGGAGGGTACAGTTTTAAACACTATCACATTACAGCTCTGATTTATACTTTTGCACATTATTATTTCTGGAAGGGATTGACCTTTGTTCAATGTGCTTTATTTAAGTGAGATTTCGTTTCATTTAATAGATAAACAAACAAAATATAGCCAACATTAAGTTAACGTTCAAAATGAATCTTCAGATTGCTCAGCAAGACGGCGGCATCAAACCCCGTCATCAAAGGCACAGATGCACCTGTGGAATTCTTGACATCAATAGAAAAGTGACAACTGTTTGAATAATTACAGCCAGTTGGAACTCCATCTCTTAAACCTCCTTGGTCCTATACATCCAGGTGCTTTCATAGGAAGATTACATGTAAAAGAGCTTTCGAAAAATAACATGTGTCTTTGTAATATTGTGTGTTGATCAGAACGAGCCCCCGAGATGCATATAAAATTCTCCTGGAAAATGACCTAACCTGCCTAATGATTGTGTTCAACATACTTGACGTTTGTTGTGACGATCACTTTTGGAAACGCGCCAATGACAATAGACCTTTGTTTACTCTCATCCCACTACTTCAAAATCTCGTGCGGTCGGAAAGTAGGAAATATCAAACAAAATCTTGAACGAGCCTGAAAGTCTGTATTTAGATAGTTTGTGATCAATACCCATCTTGTCTATTTCTATAAAATAATACTATAAATGCGACTTGTAGAGGCAGGATCCCTCATTTACAAGACAGAAAAGGACTGTAGGCCTCATTATTTTATAGTACAATGTTATCCATAAATCAAAGCACAATATTCGAAATACGATTCGTACAGCGTATCTTAACAACATATTTATTTATTTATTTATTTATGTATTAATTCATTCATTCATTTATATATATTTATTTTATTAATTTATTTTATTCTTATTTATTAGTTATTTAATTTTTGGTGGGGGCATTCTCTGGTTTACCTAGCCGGAAAGATGCTGTTAGCATTAGATTTTAATAACGATTCAAGGAAAAGTTAGCTGACATGTAATTTCGCTGTCCATTGATATAATATTATCCGGGTGACTTGCTTGTATTATCAAATAGAAGATACGCAGAGCTATACTTCGTTATAATTTCATGAAGAATCTATATACGGTATAATTATTTACGAAGGCTGAAAGCTGCTGACGTAACTGCGAACTGATGGGAAGATACCAAATTATTTTACACAGATTCAGTGGGAATCTTCTTCACTCAAACTGTTTCCATAATATATTATTTAATTTATATTGCGATCCAGAAATTTCAGGAGGGGGGGGGGGGCAGGGGGAAAGGGTATATTACTTTGATATCTGTTTAGCTCTGACCATCCAGAGGCCGTCACAAGAAAACTGCATCGCAGGCTTTAAAGGCATTCAAGTGCACAAATACACGTCTGTTTTTGATGTTGTGTGCTGAAACATACTTTCCAACATTGTAAGGCTTGTCCTCCACAGAGTGGATTCGTCTGGAAAATTACCTAACGGTGTCGTATTCAACAGACGTTTGATATTGACTGAAGATATCACTGGCCTTCTAGGACGTGCACCAATGATAATAAGACCAGTGATAAGACCTTTCTCGACTTTGACCTATAAGCATGACTAGCGGGATACTTCAAAATCTCGTAACGGGCGGGAAAAGAGGAAATGTCAAACGATTTTCCTCGACGGACCTGGATGTGTATTTGGATAGTGATTAAGACCCCCTGCCATACACACAACATTTTTTTTTCTTTCGCGAAATATTGCTGATAATATGAAATTTGAAATTACGCTTGTTCTGCCATTGTTTGCTGAAACATGATTATTACCCTCTTATGGAAGAACTTTTCCTCCACAAACAAAGAGTGGATTTTCGTGGAAAAATCAATCCTCATCAATCTCAGCGATTTATGGTTGTATGGCAAACTGACATTGAACTCGTAAATGATCGAGGTTTTTCACTGAATGTGTTTCTTCATGTGGATTAGAACGGGAATTAAGTGTTAGGCTCGGGAAAGATAATCGATTACAGGCGTCTAAAAAGTTTGACGTTTTATTCTGACATCAAATGTCATCTATAATCTATACAGTTCGATTTCACCCAAACTCTCTGAGCGGAACAAGGATCATATAAATAACATTATTTATGCACTCGAACAAGAGTACTAATCTTATCAAGCAAAATAATCGTCGATCATAACTTTGTATGATCGTTAATATTCTATTAGCTTGCTTTGTCAATATTTATTTTGCTCGTTAAGAAAGAGGCAGCGGCAAACTTTGTCCTTGCTGTCTTATACAGACACCTTGATATTGTTGTTGTTATTGTTGCTGCTGCTGCTGCTACTGTTACTTACATGACATAATACACAAATTTTATGCAATAAGGAGGTACCCATTTTGAACACTTGTTCCAGAAACTGTCCACTTCTTTGTCACGGGTGTTCATTGACAAATGACCATTGACAAATGATTTTTTTCGTGCGAAACCCGGTGATGACATTGGTTTATTGAAGCATGTTTTCTTCTGTTTTGATAAACCAAATATACACTACCCGCACTAGAGAACATGCATGCCATCAAACAGGGTTAAAGGCATAATTTACCTTTTGTAGATGAAACAAAAACCCAGCTTAGTGCTTCAAAATAGTTCTTAAATGTGCATTAGGGATGGAAACAACCAATGTAAAAATTTGAAGCATTATAATCAGTGTTAAGTATTTTGAATATACGAAATGTGAACAATAGTTATAATAAAATTGTTTCTAGACTAAACCGTCTACAGTTATGGTTTAATGTGAAACACAGGGGTATCTCCCTATATTTTAGGTTTTATTGCAAAATTTTTATATGATAGGATGTTTTGTGATGCAACTGACCTACATAATATGTATCAACTAATGTGATAACTTAAAAAATTTTAAAATCACTGTTCCCAAGTGTAAACTGTACCTTTAAGTGGTTTAGCACGTGTTCGAATTAACAGTGAATTTAGAAAAAAAAAAAACAATTGTGTCTCCGATCAATCTGCTATCAGGGTCATGTTTTCTATAAAACCATCTTGAAGTTTCCTTTAGCAAGTTCAAGTTTAGTATGCACATCCTTTGCATTTTCTCACATAAACAGAATAAGTTTGAGGATATTCTCATTATTGGGTGATACTGAGCAGGAATTGACCTTAAGTATAATCTAGGTTAGAATTGACCCAGTGCTACACAGGCATTTTGCCGGATACAAGTCATGTCGCGAAGCACGTGCTATTTTGTCGTTCATCATAATAGTGCAATAATGTGTATGTGTGTGTGCGCGTATGTGTGTGTGTGTGTGTGTGTGTGTGTGTGTGTGTGTGTGTGTGAGTGTGTCTGTCTGTCTGTCTGTCTGTGTTTTTTTTTATCAAAAAAAAAGTGTGTGTGTGTGTGTGTGTGTGTGTGTGTGTGTCTATGAACATAAGAATATCGTGCCTATTTTCTGTGACAATGCACAGTGATAACGTTTTGGTCATTAACCATTCAAGATTACTTAGCCAAGTCTTCTCTCTAAACCACATTGCCAGTGCTCCTATATAGCAACGACGAAAACAATAAAATGCAATCAACTTAAGTTTAGAGCAACCTCAATGCTATCAGAGCACTCTAGTCATCTTTCATGCGTAGGCTTAAAAGGTTTTGGTTCACATTATTTTTGTCGATTGTTGTAGTGATAACACTCTATAATAAGGTTCTAGGCTACAGTAGCACGACCCTGCCTTGAGAACCATGGCGCCTCATCTCGACGAGGAGAAAAATTATATCCTCGGTAGCTCTCTGATACTGACTGGTTTTTTGCCGATGAATCGCAAAGAAACGCTGCCATTCCATCTCCCTTGATCTTTCCCAGCGTTTGAACAATATTTATATTCAAGTTCACGATCTATATGCACAGTGTACTCCCGTTATAATGAACACGGTTATAACGAAATTCCGATTACAATGAGGTAAAAATTCAGGCCGCAACATTAATCATTCTATATCGGTTATAACGAAATTTCGATATAACGAAAGAAAACTGCGGTCCCGAGGACTTCGTTTTTATAACGGGAGTCCACTGTACCTGACAGTTTGTCTTTCTTGATCCAGGTTTTCCAAAGGTATAACTCGCAAGGTGCCACCCCCCCCCCTTTTTTTTGGGGGGGGGGGGAGGGGGGGAGGGGTGAGAGAGAACAGGATGACCATGAGACCGTACACATTTGTGATTTTACTTGCGAGGTTCAATGTGAAGGCAGTTGCATGGCGCGTTTAATCACTGTATACAAGAAATCCAAAGGGGTATTGTCGGTGTTAAACAACCTTGTTGCAGAAACAACATGAATGACATCCTCGTTGAGGCGATTATCCTATACTCGGAAAGCGGAAAAAAAAAAGGAAAGTTTGCACAATTCTATGGCATTCAAAAATATGTTACAACGATGTTATTACATTTCCATCAGCATTTTCTCTATTGCTATTCAGCATGTTTATGTTTACTTGCTTGTTTGTTTTTTTAACTCTCTTTTTCAGAAATCATACGGCGCGTTGCCCGCATGGGTTCTACAACAGAACTGCAATGCCCAAGGTAATTACAGTGCCATATTGAATGTTGGATTATAACGTGTACCTCGATTTGTACGACATACTGCACGTGCACAGACATTTTGTGTAAAATTGGTGTGATTCCTTGTTAAAGGAATTTGATTCTTCTCTCAAATCAAGCAGTGTCTAGCCTACGTATGCGTATTTACATATTACTAAATCAAAACCAAACTCAGACTTTAACTTATCCAAACCAGCATGCAGGAAAATAAACTACACAATACCGTTTTTCTATCACTTTCATGAAACCCGCCTGTCCGAGATATGTATAGGCAGAATGTAAAAGCTTTTGAAAATCCAAACTTAAAAAGAATCATTGCATCAATGCATATTTTCGGAAATAAACATATCTGAAAAGGCGTGTCTTGAAAGTATATTGTATATCTTCAAACTTTTCTTCGTGTCAATAACGCTTGTTAACGCACAGTAAATCATGATGATATAAATAGGGGTATTTATAAATTACTTTCCATCTTTATTAATCTTAAAGGTTGCTGTTAAGGGTCCCCCTAAATTTAAGTTCTGTTAAAAAAAAAAAGAGGGTAAAAACAGATAGTGAATATATAGAAAGTCTTTCAACCTTGCAAGATGCATGGCAAAAAGACCTCAACGAGTGTTGACCAGTCCTCATGCAAAGCCTCTTTTGACCTAATTCCAAGAGTGGACATCGGCATGGTGGCGTCCTGGTATAATGGCACGACGAAGATCGATCAGGACAGACTGCTAGCCAGCGATGGCAAGTTGACCAAATCAATCGACGGTTCGCTCGTCATCGCCGACGTCCAGAGGTACCACGCGGGCAAGTACGAGTGCCGCGTCGACCGCCAGATTCGGGCAATATACAGAATCATTGGTGAGGGACTGAACAGATTCTGATGTTGAGTGGTCTGTTCTACTCATGTATTCAATTTCTGTTTTTCCAAGGAGGATGTAGTACCGGCATGTTTAAGTAACGTGTCCGTAACTTACACGTTTCAATACTTGGGATAGACTCTTGACTGCATTTAGTTGAAGCTATATGATGTCGGACAAGCCATTGGCAAGCTTTCTGTTTATCAGGACAGGAACCAGTGGTTTCTAAAGATGGATTATGACTGAAATAATGGGTGTGTTTAATCTTATTCAGTTGCTTATATCCTCTCATTGTCAATTCATTTGCAATTTGACAAACTGAAAAGCATCTAACTCGAGAGCGATTTAGTATACAGAGCGCAGAATTGATTGTTGATAGTTGTATGATATTGTATGTAAATGATACAATCCACTTTTCAACACCTTCATTCGTTTGTCAATGTCTATAATCTCTTCATTTTATTTTGATTTGCAGTGATAAACAGCTTAGCTGCAACTCAAGAAGGTATGTACATTGGTGGGTTGTTTGTTTGTATTTTCCCTTGGTAGCTTTTATATTTTTAGAAGGGCCTGATACGGACAAAAATAATGCAAGGAGTTGTATACACTAACAGATCAAAATGTACGGTATCCACACAGACTAGACAAAATGACGGACAGTTTGACACAATCACAAACATACACGCACGCATATAAAAGCAAAGACATATTCATTCCTATGGAGCATTCACAGTGTTGCCACACAATGTACACACACACACACACACACACACACACAAATATATCACAATGGTCCACTGTGCAAATTATGTGCAAATCGTTGGTCAATGCGGTCATGGCGTCACACTTAGGCCCGAATTCACGAAGGTGGTACAAATGAAACCATGGTTTAAACCATGGACAAAAACCACGGAGCGCCAAGTGTCGCATGGAATATTTCGTTACGAAATCAGTCATTTCGTCGATGAAATGATTATTTTGTAACGAAATGACAACATTTTGTAACTAAATGAACATTTCGTCCACGAAATGATAATTTCGTTAACGAAACGGTCATTTTGTCGACGAAATGACCAATTTCGTAACGAAGTATTCCGTGCGACACTTGGCGCTCCATGGTTTTTGTCCATGGTTTAAACCATGGTTTCATTTGTACCACCTTCGTGAATTCGGGCCTTACTGTTTACACTATGATTATGTGCATCGTTTACCACATTAATAATCACATATTCTTTTATAGTCGAATTTACTCCTCACATGTTACAATGAGAACCACCCAAAAATGAACCCTACAGACTTACATTTTGAACTGAACAGGACCTGTAGGCTACAGCTAAGCCGTATCGAAAGGTCGAAAGGTTCCAACTGCTTCATGCAGTTATTTATGATAGTCTCGACTTCGGCAGTAATGAAAATATTATTGCGTTTTTCTTATCAAAAAACGATTTCGTATTGAATATTATGTATACTGTATCATTTCTTTCTTTCTTTATCACTTATTTTGGAATCTTTATTATGGTTGTTAACTGTTACGTTTTGATAAATGCAGAGCTAACGAACAAACTAGGTGTTGTAAAACAAACACGGAATCGACGCAGTTTTTGCAATATTTCACTCTCATTTCGCAAACAATTTTACATTTATTTTAATGATAGCAATATTGTGAATCAATGGTCTCAATTATCAATGATAGCCTATACATAGAGGATGACGACTGAAATAAACGAAGCTATTTTAAGTGCGATCATAAGAACTGGAAGAAAATGAGAAAGCTATAGAATTAAGACAGGATCGTTTGCGTCACGATTATAAAACACGTGCATGTTTCCCTCCGGTATCAAAGAATTTTCCACCGTTCTCTTAGCCTGACTTTATAATGATTTTCATCAAAGTCCATTTGACAGACAGTGGGACTTGCTTTCAGTCTCGTGCGCAATTTGTTTGGATAGACATACATAGCCCCCTTCGCAGTATCTAATTGATTGGCCTTGGGTTTTGTTATACGTTTCATGAATATGTTCTGTTATGGCGTTCGGGAATGACGAACACTGACTCATCTTCTTCGGCTTGTTCGGGGGGTGGGGGTTCTGCCCAAATGTGATTTCATTTCGATGCATGCACTGCGGAGGCTGCGCATACGAAAGTGTGTTTGGGAATGTGGAAAGTATCCATCCTGAATGTTAGTCAATGCGAGTCAAGAAGGCTTGGACTTATTTTTTTTTTTATTATCTATTTATTTATGTTTGTGAATGTGGAGAGTGTCCTTAATGTTAGTCAAGGTTAGTCAATGTTAGTCAACGAGTCAAGAAGGTTTGTATTTATTTATTCATTTATTTATCTGTCTATCTATCTATCTATTAGTCTTGTATTCACAGGGTGGCTCCACCAGTGAGTTGAACACTGATGCTCGTGGAGGCCCTGCATATAGATTTTAGGAGTCCATAGACCTACATTATATTCAGTATGTACATTTTGTATTTTATAGGCAAGTATTGTTCTTGAAGATGAATTCTTAGGCCTGACGGACATTTCCCTTGTTGTCGTTTCATTGTCTTGCCCAGTTACTAGTTGTGACTATTTCATTTTTTTTTTTTCATTAGATATCTTGAAAGCTCTAATGGTTTTGGCAGGCGTGCTCGCTGGATACAGCGTTATCTTCGTCATCATCCTCATTATGCGACACTGCGCACGTGTCTGCGCACGAGGTAAGAGGAAAAGATAATGACATTCCGCATCTGAGATGACATCGTGTTCCCTTTTGCTGAACAGTGTAGTAGTCGGACGGTACGTCCGCTATAGGAAGAAAAGAGGAAACCACGTCTTCACCATGACATTTGGACCTGACGAAAGCCCTCTCGGAGACCTTTTTTTTTTTTTTCATCTGACTTTTGTTTTCTTTTCTCTTTTTATTTAATGAATAAACGAAGCACTGAACTCAATGCCAGCAGGTTAATTTCTCTGAAATTTCACACTCAAACCCCGAAATCAGGCATTGGTGCACTTGTAATATTCGGAATATTATGTGAGGAAAGAATGGGACCAGTCGAATAAGCGATAACCACGCGGGAGGGTTAGAGAGAAGTAGCTTTTCTCAGCTCGCCTGTTATGAGACAAGGGCTCAGGACCCCTGGTGAGCAATTGCCATCACTGATAGTCCGGCGTCCGTCGTGCGACGTCCGTCGTCCGTCGTCAGTCGTCAGTTGCGCGTCGTGCGTCGTCCGTTGTGCATAAACGTTTTACATTATCATTCAGTTCTTCTTGAAAACCCCTTGACGGATTTTCACCAAACTTGGAAGGTAGCATCCCGAGGATGATCATAGGATCTCAGTTTTAAGAAATGTCCCCCCCCCCCCCCCCCGCAGGGAGCCTTAAATCTATAGAACCATAAGTATTAGAGCTAGGTATATAAAACAAGTGCATCTATAGGTGACTTCAAGTTATGCCTCGTTTAGCATGTCTAGGCCGGGAGTGGGGCGGGGGGGGGGGGGGGGGGATGACCAACATGGGGTTATTGTAGCAATTTCAGCTTTTCTTTAAAATCCATGGTGAAATTGTCCCAGAAAAAAAAAAATGACAAGTACTATAATTGCCGGTGTGTTGGAACAAACAAACGGAACCATGCAACCCCCCCCCCCCCCCAAAAAAAAAAAAAAAAAAGTGTCCCACGTTTTCCCGTGTGGTTGGGTCCATGGTTGCTTTGAGCTGATAATATAGTCTGCAAGAATGTGTTGAAGGTGAACTTGCGATACTCAGATGAGCCCTGAGTCTTTTGTTTAATCAAAGTCAACATAACCCTAATGTAGAATTGCAATTTAAACACTTATATCATCTTATGATGGTTCACTGTTCGCTGTGGGTGATAAAAACTTCAGCATTAGAGTTTAATTTTGTCACGTGTACCTCAAGGTTGAAAGTAGTGTCTTCTACAGTAATGGTTCTTCCACAGCATAGTTCATGTTTGATGACGGAAGACCACTGTATGTTTATGTGGCGAAACTTTGAGTTTAATTTTGTCACGTGTACGTCAATGTTGGAAGTAGTGTCTTTATAAGAGTCTCTTCATTAGAGGACAACTGCACCATCATATACATAAGGATTGAGAGAATGCAGCAATATTAGTAGAGCACATCAGTGAAAGTTTGAGGAAAATTGGACAATCCGTTCAAAAGTTACGAATATTTTAAGTATCTGCGCAGTCACTGCTGGAAGAGAAGACTACTACAGTGTATGATGTCACATGCGTACAACTATATAACGAGAATAAAAAGAGAATTTCACAAAACTTTACTTTTTGAATACAGTGCACATTTCTTCGACCTGCTACTGACGTATGTTAAGGGTAATATTATTCCCCCTGCCTTTTGAAAGAGAGAAGTCGAGTATTCTTTTGTTATGCGAGAAAAAGGGAAACATGTTGAACTTTCTTTACATTTTCTTTATACTGTTGTACCAGATATCAGTGTGTTGTATATGACATCACGAGCCCTAGTAGTCTCCTCAACCAGCGGTTCCAACACAAAAATTTTACAAATTCATAACTTTTGCATCGATTGTCCAATTTTCCTCAAACTTTCACTGATGTGTTCTACTAATATTGCTACATTCTCTCAATCCTTATGTTTATGAAGGTGAACATGTCCTTTAAGTAGGATGATGTAATGACGGAAGGGCAATGTTCTCTTATCTTTTTATCTCTTCCCCGTATAAGAGATCTACGTTTCCGACATTAAGAAGCACGTGCGCTAAATCGATAAAGTGGCAAGCAGTGTAAACAAATTTTAACGCTACAAATCGTAAAATAACGTGGTAGACCTATCTTTTCCTCTTTTTATGACTCGATATGTCTAGTTAAGATAATACAGTCCGACAGTGCCTGGCGACGATTTAATGTGACGAGGGGGATGGGGGGGGGGGGGGGGGGCATCGAAGGCGAACGTTTAGGCCTATATACTCTCCCACGACGGGAAAAAAATGAAATTCAACGATCTGATACTATAGTACTCAATTTAGGTAACATATCCATAAATGTTTTCCATCAAAAAGGTGAGAAAATCATATTCATGAACAGCTGAAGGGTGTGAATGTCTACATCGTGGATCTGTCACCGGTTGTCACGTGTGCATTTTAAGGACAATATGTCCCCCCCCCCCCCAAAAAAAAAAAAAAAAAAAAAAAAAAATCACAATCGGATTTTCGCATAGATAACTTCCAATATGATTTAACCGTCTAAGTGCTACTTCAGGGTCTTAAAATATAACATCTTAGCTATAATTCTGCAGAAGACACCATACACTTTGGTTGGGTGGTCACAGAGATTTATGTGGATCATTGTAACGCATGTCATGGGTCTGATTCTTCCATTTCTCTTTGACCACTGAAGTAAATCGAATGGGGTTTTCTTTAAGATGTGGGTAAGAAGTTATAGTTTCATACCCTGAAATCGTATTTGGATTGATTCACTATGTTTAGAGTTATCATTGTGGAGGGTCCCGTTGTATTTTCTTCTTCTTTTTTTTTTTTTTGGGGGGGGGGGGGGGTCATACGGTACTGCGTTGGAAAAGTTTATGGAGGTGGACCGAATGGAGGAGAGTGATGAAGGGGTGTCCCTCCCGAACGAAGAGCTTTCGCATTTTTAGAACCGAAATTCAACGGTCTGGTACACTTTTGGTGAAATATTTGGGAAATTTGCAATTAAAAAAAAAACACATTTCAAACAGGCTCGCAGATACAAATCTGTAAAGAGATGTTAACAAGTAAAGTAGTGTACCGTAGTCCCACAGATGGATATGTCGCTATTGTTGATCCGAAACAAAAAACAACAACAAAACAATGAATGTTCACGGCACAAAATCGTTGTCAATGTAATTCATTTGTGTCGCGTTGTTGGGATAGCCACTCATAAACCTGATGAGTCTGAGACCATTAGATTTTTGATACCGCGAGGACTCTGTTGAATGGGACCTACGTAATTACAGTGTATCTTTTTATTTGGTTCATATTTTAGGTGGTGTATTTGTCCAATTTGTATCTCGAGATCTCAAACAGTTACTTCATTAGCTACAGCCTCTTTCCTTAATTCCATAAAAAAGGCATGTTAAAGAACAATAACAACTTACATTATCTTATTCAATTTGCACAGGTTTTTTTTTTTCGACTATAAACCATGCTAGGTAAACATGGGAAGCTTAAACATACCACAACTTTATCACTCTTTGTCATATTCTGATGAAATTTCTACCATTCTATACTTATCTTGTTTTACTCTTTTTTTTTCTAAATCAGAGTGAGCATGATCATGTTGTGAAATTACGCTTTTAAACAAAATAGCCTAGCCTATACAGTATTCATTCATTTCAATTATTCCTTTCATTTCAATATCTTTTTTTTGCCATTTTCAACAAACGTTGAAGATAAAATCCCCCCCCAAAAAAAAAAACAAACAAACAACCAAACATTATTACCTAACTACGTATTTCACACGATCATATCTGTTGGTTGACAAAATAATGTGGCAAAATGAAACTGAAATTTGCAAAATAAGACGGTAAAATGTTTAAGACTATAAGTCTAATGGAATCCAATATTCATTGTATGTTATGTGGCAAGCTGTGAGTTTGACTTTGTCACGTGTACATCAAGCCTGAAACTGCGTGGTGTCTTTAACAATGTACGTGGCGTTTGTCTCAATACATGAACTATTATTAAAAGGAAGAGTACACTGTTCCCTTATCTATATACGTGATTACCCTTGTACAGGCAGGCCCCTAGAGAAGTACGTTACTGGCCTTACAGAAACACGTGTGTTAAAAAGATAACTCAGTCTAAACACTTCACCTCTGGAAAATAATCAAGATATACAGGATACAGCGATCCTTTACGACTCGTCAAGTCATTTAGGTCGAGCATGTCACTGCGTATCAGCGTACGTTGTTGTTTAGCGCAAGTTCTGCTACACAGTCGCAATTATTATTCAGTTTCTGCTAATAATTTATCATAGTAGGTCTAGATACCAAAATATATAATGTCATCATATACAATTTGATAACAATTGCAATTTTTTGCTCTTTGAGAAATTTATTGTTAATCGGTCAATGTCGTTTTTGTGTGGAAAGGTCTCTTTTGTTGCTTCTAGAGTGTCAAGAAATAAAATGGATGAAAACCGATAGAGTATCGTGTGCTCGTGTAATGTGTGTTGATTTGTGTTTGTTGGTTGGTAATAATAATAAGGTCTTATTTCCCCAGGGCAGCCTCTTCATTGTTGCCACTGCTCTACCAGACCGCCCTGCCATTAGGCGGAAAAAAAAGAGAGAGAAAAAAAAAAAGGTTTGTTTGCCCTTCGCGACCGACCGAAAATCACGGAAATTTCGAGTCGGGTTTTTTTTTTCTCTCTCTCTCTTTCAAGTTTATTTTTTTCCACAAATGTCATCTTCTGCAAATTTGTGTACGGTTTCAAACCCAAAATTATCTATTAGAATGAAAAAAAAAAGTCTAAAAATGTTTTTTCATTTCATCGACCCGTCGTAATCGTGTTCGGGCCGCGCAGGGCCGCAGGCTACGTTTTATAGCATGCATTGCATGCATGCTAGCTACCTTTTTGGCTCACGTGCATTAGTATACAGTGCGCTAGCTAGCTAGCTACCGTACCGGTCGCGGCGCAGCGCAGCGCGACTGCCAAGATGGCTACTTTTGCAGCATCCGCTACCAGCTGTCATGACACCAAAACTGTTTGGAGTTCAGTTGCCAGCATCTCACTGGAAGGTACTTTTTTGGAGCTGTTTGCAAAATCTAACATGAACGTTGTAAGAGCTTATCAGTGAGTGTTTCTGCCTCGCCTACCGGGCCCTGGCAAGACGTAAATTTGAATGAATCCCTTGGAGTTTTGAGTGCATTAAACTTGCGCCACATATCCTGTACAGAATTGAACTAGAACTTGAAGTATTGCCAGAAGGATGAGTGCATTATGAGATGCCCTGCCAAAGTTACAAAATTACATGGGTAAAAAGGGTATTAAAAAAAAAACAACCAAAAAAAAAAAAACAAAACACCCGACCAACCGACCCTCTTGATTTTTGACAATTAAGGGCAAACAAACATTTTTTTTGGCTTTATTATTACCCCAGCGTTGCCAGGTACCCATTTATACACCTGGGTCGAGAGGGACATGGTGGGTAAAACATCTTGTCGAAGTACGTAAGCGCTGGGCGGGATTTGAACTCGGGTCCTTCGAGCGGGAGTCGGGAGTCTTATCCACTATGCCGCAGCGCCCCCACTGCGTATTAAAGCACAAGGTTTTGTCTCCTCTCCCTCCCCACAAATCTATCTTTTGATTTGATGTGTTCCTTTGTTTTTTCGTTCGTTCTTTTTAAACATTCCACCCTGTTGCGTTTTCCTGTAGCAGCAGTCTCTGAAACTGAAGCCTCGTCCTGTTTCCCCCCGACTTCTGTGCACCTGCTACACCCGAGCTTCGCTGTCACTCATCGTGTCTGTTTCTGGATACAGTGGTGGATCCAGGCGGGGGCGCACCGGGCGTCCCCCCCCCCCCTTTATTCTTTTGTTAAAACAAAGTAAATAGTAAGAAAAAAAAATGGGCCCCCTTTATTTTTGTAAAGGCGCCCCCCCCCCCCCCCTTTTAACGGAATTCCTGGATCCGCCCCTGGTATATACCCTCATCAAATTCAAACCGATGTCTCCCTCCCCCCCCCCCCCCCTCGTCCTCCTCCCCTCCCCCTAGTTTGCAGGCACAAACCCTTGTTGGTCGTATTAGAAGTCTGCATGTGCCAAGACTAATACGCGCAAAACTGCACTGCAGCCTGAGAAGCTACAACACAGGACAGTGCCGAGGTGGTGCATATAGTAGTCTTGGCGCAGACTCCTCTACGACCAACAAGGGTTTGTGCCTGCAAACTACCCTCCCCCTCCCCCGTCATACGTATGGTATGGTCTGGTGGCCGGAATACTTGAACCCTAGATGATAATCATGTTCGCCACGAAGGCGACTGACATCTCATATCATCTTGATGGAGCATGCAAGGGTATGGGGCGGGACGGGCATTAGATCCATTGTTTGGATGTCTGCCAGATGAACTGCAGATGGAATACATAGTTATCGGTATATATGTCTTTTCTCTTCCGTGGCTGTTAACATAACACCCTCCAGATGTATAGGTATGGGCCTTCATACATCTCTATCACCATGATATATTCATAGGAATGTGCGTATGTATATACTTGCTCAGTCATACATAGGAGAGAAGAGAAGAGATAGGGGATAAGAAAAAAATGGCAAGAGTGAAAATGGAAAAAAGGAGTTCAAACATCGAGAGATGTCGTAATATGAAACAGAAAATAAAGGGACATCCCTGAAAAGTACCCTTTTACTGTGGAAATACCTATCTACATAATTATTATGTAAAGAACCTTGGGATATACAAAGATGTATCAGATATTATATCTGATACATCTTTGTATATCCCAAGGTTCTTTACATGATAATTATGTAGATAAGTATTTCCACAGTAAAAGGGTACTTTTCAGGGATGTCCCTTTATTTTCTGTTTCCAATGTGCAGTAACCCCAAAACAATAATATGATCTTCTCCCAAAATAAGCAATCTAGGCCTATTAGAATTTGTGCCAAAATGAAAAAAAAAAAAAAAAAAAAATAGGTGAACGCGTGTAACGCGTACGCTGGACAGAAATCTAGTATGTATAAACATAATGAAGGTCAAATTATGAATGCTCATTGAAACTTTGTTGTTTATCAATTGAATGGCCTAATTTTGATGAGAGAAGATAATAACAGCTCTAAAATTCTATAGAACATTGTGTTTTATACCATTTCTAGACTTAGTGGTGAACGCGTGTAACATAGACAGACCAAAATGAGACAAGTTGGTCCGTGTTTAGGGTCATAATATGATTTGGTGCAAGGATGAAACTTTCTATCGAATACCATGTCTAAAAAAAAAAAAAAAAAATCCATAAAACTGTACGTAGGCCTATCGACACATCAATGGTCATGACATAATCATTAGTCTATACATGGACCCTATATAGGGTCCATGGTCTATACTTTGTACATTGTAGAGGGTGTTGCAATAACCGTCATTGAGTGAGAAAAAAAAAAACTAAAACTGATTCTGAAATTGATAAACTGTCTCCTATATACGACGTAACACCCAGATAGGCAAGGTGGCAAAGAGGATAAGACGCTTGCTATTCAATCAGAGGTCGAATCCCCGAGTTCGAATCAAGTCATGTAGGTAACCATCCCCATGGACAAGATGTTTTTAATCCATCGTAATTATATAGCCGTCACCCAACTAAACCGTGTTCTGCTGAAAGACACAGTGACTTGACTTTCAGAAGAACACGCTTCGGTGCATGCGGGAAGGCAAAATATCGTCGCAGATGCGAGGTGAACGCGAAGTGTATACATACTGATACAGCTTCACACACGACATGTATTTATCTGAGATAAGAGTCATCAAACATGTTTGATCGCCCTTAATATTATATTCCTGTCAAATATATTAATGGTTGATAATGCTTGTTTGTGTGTTGTGATATCATATACACACATCAGACAGGAAAGACGGAAAATATTGTTGCCTTCCCGTGCACAACTACAACTGTACGTAAAAAAAAATAATTATAATCATTATTATAATCCCGATATTATCGCTGCTAAATTTCAAATCCTTTATGGATTTCTTGGTTGTATTCCTTTTTTTTTTTTCCAAGTGATTATAGGCCCTACAATGGCCATATTGAACTGGTTGTTCTTGTTTTTATTTGGTCTCTCCGGTCTCTTCTGGTTCCTTTAGATCAATTGTTTTGTTGCTGCTAAAGTCTTGTTCACCGTGCATGTTCACTTAAATTTACTTGTCCAGTCTTACACTGTATGATTATAGAATTACATTTTCAACAATAATCTTTTGGTTCTTAAAATGGCACGTCCAACTTTATTCTAAAAATTCCTTAGAATATTGATTTGTTATTCTGATGGAATATCATCATGTCACATTTGCTTCTAAAAAGGATTAAAATCAATTCAGAGCGCTTCAAATTACTTCATTTTCTTTTAAAATTAATTTATGGAACTTTATGTTAGCACCTCCAAAGATAATAGCGCGCTCAGACCGCTGCGCGGCGCTCTATCATCTTTGGTAATAACCTCTAACAGCAGGATAAGTTTGTTTTCTAATCCAGGGTCGATCTAAAATGCCAAAAACAAAACAAAAATAAAACAACATTTCTGACTACTCAGTAGGCTGGCCTACTTTTACTTCCAAGAAATTCCGGGTTGATTCTGGGTTGATCCCCACAGCAACAAATCCTATTGCGGACAAGGTTTCACGTTGTTGTTGTTATTTTTTTCTCCCTTTTTCTTTCTTCTTTTTCCATTCCATGCCCACATGAGCAAGTCACCCAGTTTAATCATGTGATCATGACTACGAATTGATGTATAGGAGTCAGAAAATGAAATGTATTTACTGGCACGCACATCCCCTCCGAGTCTACAAACACAACAAAACAAAACCAAATTCTATCACGCCCCTCTCTTACCCTCTCCCCCCCCCCCCCCCCATCTCTCTTTCCATTTTCTATAGCTACCTCTTTCATTGGGAGTAGGAGAAAAAAAAAAGAAGCAGAATTCAAAACAGAACACACTCACCGACGTCATGGTTGCGGTAAACCATGTTATGATGAAAGCAATTGGTTATAATGGTTATACATTGTACTTTGTGAATAAAATCACAGTTCGTGGAAAGCAGTCTTTTCCCCCACATGAACATTTTTGTAAAAGCTTTTGTGAATTATTTGTGCATGTGGGTATGTGAATGATGACAATTACCTATTTTGTCTCCTTTTCTTTCTTTCTTTTTTCCTTCGTAAAAGCCCGAGTAGTTTTCAATCGAGCCACTAATGCACCTCAAGATAAAATATGCAGTTTTCCAGACTGTGGATCGTGTCGTTCTATCTATATGAGGATTCGTGAATAAAAAACAACCGTTCACATTTTTTTTATTGTACACCCTATCAGATTGTTGTATAGAGTTCCCATCTTGTTCTAGAACTTCTCCTTGCCTAATGTATATGTGGAACATCTCACGCATACAATTCACACATAACACACACACACACACACACACACACACACACACACAAAACAACAACAACAACAACAAAACAAAACCAAAAAAAACCCTCTTACTGCCGCTGATATTATGCTTTCGACTTTGATTTGCTCAGTAATTTTACACGCTTGTTTGGTGGTGTTTTGGTTTTGCTTTTTCTGTGCGCTTACTCTCTAAAAAAATCGAGTGAAAATATTCACTCTTAATGGAGTGAATACAAAAGAGTGAATTTAGAGTGAAATTGGAGTGAATTTGGAGTGAAAATGTTCATTTTCACTCGTTTTAGAGTGACCTCAGGGATCATCGCACTCCAAAATCTTCGATATAAGAATATGATATAAGAATATAATATGACTTTGTCTCTAACTAAATGATAATCCCCCAATACGACACATAGGAACTGCGTCACTGCAATTGGCGGATCGACCGGAATGCCCCGTGACCTGCATAGATGATTGAGAGGTTCCGTGATGAGCTCCGAGCGACTGACATATAGGTTGGTCGCGACAAAACAAATCGTCATGCACGTAGGCCGTCAGTAGAATTAATCAAGCCTCGAGGATATCATACACATACATGTATAATCACAGTCAGACAGAAGGCCATATCGTGATCTTACTGCCTGGCCTGGGTATTAAAGCGTCCATACACAGCTACTCTCTAAAAAAGATCGAGTGAAAATAATTATTCACTCTTGAAGGAGTGAATACAAAAAAAAGGAATGAATTTAGACTGAAATTTGAGTGAATTTTGAGTGAAAATGTTCATTTTCACTCATTTTGGAGTGACCTCAGGTATATCAGGGATCACTCGAAGATTTTGGAGTGATCCCTGAGGTGAGTGATCCCTGAGGTCACTCTAAAACGAGTGAAAATGAACATTCCCACTCAAAATTCACTCCAATTTAACTCTAAATTCACTCTTTTCTGTTATTCACTCCTTCAAGAGTGAACATTTTCACTCGATTTTTTAGAGAGTATGTTCATACACACGCCCAGGACTCCGGCATCTCACATTACCTATATTCACATTCGTTTACTGTCATCACAATACTCGTACTCGATGTACTAATTTGCGGGTATCGACACGCCCCACTGGTATTCCTATACCACAAAATGGGGTCCTCGACCGAGCGCAAAGAGTTAAAGACAATCCAACACTTTATACTTTGTTGTAATTTCTGTCGTCTTTTGATTGTTTTATTGTTCATTTTTAATTTTTTTCATTATCATTTCGAATATTGCTCTGCAGGGCCCCGTTGCTAGAAACTTTGCGTTTACACGCAACTTGCAACTGATTGTCACTGGCCAATGAAAATCATTGTTGCATGCATGTCTTCTTAATAGGGCAGACCCTGAGCCAATCAGAATGGTTGTTTCAAAATTAGCAATTATTTGCAATTGATTGCAACTTTCTTGCAACGGGGCCTGATGTCTTAACCCGTGTCTTCATCGATAAAAAAACAAACATACACATACATGTACTTTATTAATGCATCAACCTCACAATTGGAAAACTTAATTCGTGGCGGTACTGATGACGATAACTGTTTTTGTTCCTGATCCTTTTAGGTAACGAAAGGACAACATTTAAAACGCTGTAAGGAAAAAACAAACAAACAAAAAACATGGGGCCTACAGTAAAATCAGGGCAGCATCCGGTACATCCGTTATAGGCCGTGTTTTATTAAATCTGTACACCGCATACACCGCACTTTTCATGTTTCATGATGTAATCGTGATGAATCTGTTTCTCTGCTCAAAACATATTCGTGTAACATCCATCAGTACAGTCTTGTATTTGTTTATATATACTGCACCAACACTCTTAGAATTCTCTACCAGACCCACTGAGAAGTCAGATGCCTATTGGCAATCTCAAACAGAAACTCAAATCGTATTTGTATAGAATAGCTGTTAGCATTTATGTTTATTAGACGTTAGATTTGAATTTATTCATGTAATTGCGTCAGATATAGTGACCATATTATTTTGAGCTGTTATGTATGTACATAGGATAATATTGCAGGGTAACTAAGGTTATTGTAATTTGTATTGTAAATTTTGTTGGTATATTTTGTATTGTTATAATTTGTTTGTAAAGCGCATTATTTTTTTTTTCCAATGTTGAAATGCGCTTTATTAAAACTTCGTAATATGCCTATCATGTTCTATGAAATCTCGGCCTCTACTCCTCTCATTTCCCCTCCTCCTGTCCAACCGTTCAGCTGTATTCATAATCATTTCGTGACAATTAACTACAGTAGTAAGATGTCAATATTAGACATTTCATTTGTGAGGCAGATTGCGATAAATTCTGCAACATAATTATAAGTCTCCAAAGATTTGATGGGTTATATTCAGATCCACTGCTTTCCATGTAAAAAGGGTTAAAGGACAAGTTCACCTTTATGATTGTGTGGATTGGGTGAATGCAGCGATGTTATAACACATCAGTGAAAGCGTGTCGAAAATCGGCCAATCTGTTAAGTGCCGCCATCGCTACATGAGAAGACTATAACAGTTTGTAACGTCACTGCAGGACAAATCATAATGACTGCAAGGACGTCATCTCCTGTACTACATGTATATGTAATGTACAGTGGAAACTCAGTATGACGAGATCCTTTGGACCAAGACAATTTGTTCTTTATATCATATTTTGCTATAGCAGAAGTCAGTAAACATACAAAACAAAGGAAATAAATTCACTGGGACCGGAGAAATTACTTTGTTATATTGGGTATTTTGTTAAATCAGGGCCCTGTTTTATGAAGAGATTATATAGTTTATTTCTATCACAAGTCTATTGCAGCCTGTGAAGTAAGAAAAATTATTATGAACTATATCTTTTGATAAAACGGGGCCCAGATCTCTTTTATATCGAGTTTCCTCAGTATTGCAAAAATTCGTGTACATTATCTCTCTCACAAACAAACAAACACACACACACACACACACACACACTCTCTCTCTCTCTCTCCCTCTCTCTTTGTCGATTCATTCTTCTATCTACAAATCTCATTTCACACATGCATACCATCTATTTCCACCTTACATCCCTTCCCAACCGTTATATCCTCAGATGTAATTCTTTTTTCCTATTTTTATACTTCCTTTCCTAAATCTCGGGTTTGCAGGTACATATCATGTACATGTTCTGTGCTTTCCCTGTCTGAATTCTCTGGAATTCTGGTAATTTCAACGTGTTATTTCCTCTCAAAGGTTTAATGTGGTTTTCAACCGAGTTCATCCAATCCTTTTTTTTTTTTTTTTTTCACGAATTCACCTTTTATCCAAATCCGGGGACATGCATGTAACCAACTTGGCAGGGCGAAGGCAAAAGATACAGGACGAACGTTTACGTCATAAGGACAGACCCGCGTCAAACCGCACGTGCTAGCTGACATATAAATTCACACTTAGTTTCTGAAAACCCCGCATTCAGCTGACACACAGTAAAGTTGAGCAACAAACCAGTCAACGTTGCACCTCGGAGTCACTGTAAAGGCAGCGGCACAAATCATGGTATAGACGTAAAATTTTTTATTTCTTTCCCACTTTCGATACATCCACACGCACACATCATAATTGCAATAAAATAATTTTGTAAATATATACATACACTTGAGTTATTGTATACAGTGCAGGAAAAAAAAATGCATAGATAACATTTTCCGCCTGCACTATCCATAATGTCTTTCCCAAAATTCAGTCAAAGGTAGATACATATTCAGTGGAGATACAACCTACAAGCCATTCCCCAGGCCTTGACTCAAATTGTGTCATTTTACCTTCAAAAAGTTGAACTGCTCGAACTCGTCTAGCTGATAAATGGCAATGATATAGACTGAGCTGAGCTGAGAATGATAGTTAGGAATGTTCCTCATACATCTGTGTATGTCATAAGACAGCTTTTAACCTTAAGAGTCAAAACAAAGCTGGCTGTCTCCCAAAATGATCCCACTCAGACCATCCTTATGTAGTTTGTGAGTGTGAATTGGGCCTTTATCCCATGCAAGCTACAAGCTGTACATGTATGCCACTGTTCTTATACAGAGAAACATGATGCTTAGAATGATGTGTGTATCAGTATGTTGGCCCTTGGAGCAAATCAGTTTATACTTTCGCTTTGTATAAAATCATCATCATGCACATAATCTATGCCTTTCACATCACTGCACATTGTTTTCAAATGAGCGTCACAGATTACAGAACCATGAGATTGAATTTAGATACACTAATAATATTCCCATCAGAGTCGGCATGATTGTACTATAATTTGTAAGTCTAAAGGGTAAATACAGTATTATATGTGTGTGTGTGTGTGTGTCAATAGATAATAACACAATCTGCTGTCATACAGAGTACCAGTAGTATTTTTATCACAAGATTACATGCTTTTAACCATTGCCTCATAATCAAATTTGAAGAGGGTTTTTTTTTTTTTTTTCAGTCCCATATATAGAGATCTTTATATGCTTGCAGATAACTCTTTACTTCAATATACTGCACACTAACATACATGACAGAGGCATTTGTTGTGAATTTGAATACGCCTTGTGCTTACTCTGTATAATAATATGTGACACCATAATGTATACGGGATTCAGTGCAATTGTGGCAAATCTGTATCAATTATCTTTCCCTTTTCAGCCACTCCCTCTATATCAACACAGAAAAGTAGACATGGTCAGCATCATTTGAAAACCAAGATCTGTGCAGGATAAGTCCCCAATTCTTTTGTTTACTAAATAGGAGAATACCACCAACAAAGTAGTAGCTTACACCCTAATTGCATGATAACTTGATACTGAATCCACAACTTCATGTATAATGTATTAGGAAGGAAAAATATGCAATCTCCACAATCAGCTTTTCATTAATTATGTCAGGATTCTGAGATGGCCACCATCAATACAAGCTTTGTTCACAATCCTTACAACTGTACGGATGGATGTAAACCGAATTAGGCTAACTTGTGAAGTAAACATACCAGTAACATCTTCCTGAATCACAGACCAGCCCTTTCCACAAAAGTACAGTACTGAAATCTCAATGACTCTTCGATATCATGGTACTGAAATTCACTTCTAAGTTAATGGGAGAGAGCACATCAATACACCATCAAAAATAGAACATGTTTTAAGGCAGTGTTACATGTACTCACTTTAGATTATCTGACGTAAATACAAGGATGAATTTTAGTTCTTGTGACTCAATGCTAAAACTGATTTCTAACTCACTGGCTTACATGTACCGTAGTTCTCGAATGGATGAACTGTGTTCATTTCATGGCCTCTGATTACTTGGTGTTTCAAAATCTAAGATAATCTACACTGTAATTCTGCCTATGAAGCCCATATCCACATGGTGAGGACTCTCCAGTTGTTCAAATTGAAAAGTGAACAATGTTGGTTTTGTTTCCTTACAGATGTTCTTTTACCTCTCCTTGACAATTTAGGAACCCATCAGGCATTATGACCTCAATGCCATGCAAACACAATTAACATTAACAACAATGGGGACACACATACTGATTCAGATTGAATTCTGTGCACAGGTCAACTTTAAAGAAAAAAAAATTAAAAGAAAAGAAAAAGTGCACAGCTTAAAATATTTCAACAGAGTCATAACTGCTGGCAAATGTCCTATAATGATCTTCAAGCATAATCTCTTTTCAGGTCAGGTCAGTTCACTCTTCCCTAATGGAGACAAATGATCAAACTATTATTATTTCCTAAATGGCTAAATTCCAAGTAGTCCTCTTTTAGCCAAACAAGTGAGCTTGACCAGCAAGTTAAGAGCAGCCAACACTTGATAAAAAAATATAACAAAAGCACAATATTTAATTACCGGTAGGCACCAGATTTTGAAAAGCTTGTCAAATGTGCAGTTATGAATTTATACTTATTCACATATTAATTGGTCAAGTCTTGCTCTATCTAGGAAAAAAAAAAATAAGAGGGAAAAAAAAAATAGATCAGGGGCCGTATTCTGAGAGCTAATTAAGTGTCTGATTAGCACTTAATTACCGAATTGGTATTCTGAGAGCATGATTAAGTAGGGGGTTTATTAACTACCATGACAACAAGCGTTTTGACGGGAAGGACCTACGCGTTTGCGCGTATCAATGCGCGTGCACGTCTGAGAGGACTTAATCACAGAGTTAATTACGAATCGGTATTCTGAGGTTGTAATTAAGTATGAAAGTTAATGGAAAACTTAATGATACCAAAGAGTGTCATTAACTACTCCGATATCACGCATTACATCGTGTTTTCTCTGCCACAACGATGCTTACCGTCTTCGGTAACCGAGGAGCGGTTGAATCTTGTTATCATGGTATCCGTAGAAATCAGAGAAAAAAGAAATATAGCCGATCTTCGAGGAATTTTGTCATTTTATGTGAGCAAAGAGGTTGAGATCTTCGCGTGCGTAGGTGAGGGGTTGTAATCAAATACCGGAGCGTGCGCACGGAGCTCTTGGGTTGTCATTACAGGGGGCGTGCAGGAGCGCGCATTGAGGGCATATTTGCGCGTGTAGTCATCATTTTGGCTTCTAACAACGCGTCTGATTGGATGGAATAACAATTAGATGGGAGGGGCCTAAGATAATTACAGGGGACTTAATCATACCTTAATTACGTCCTCAGAATACCGATTTTGCCCATGATTAAGGGCCTATTAACTTCACGACTCAATCACGAAGTTAATTACAGACTTAATTACGGCCTCAGAATACCACCCCAGGTTGTTTATTTTTGAAAGCGTTGGGAAGGGGATCCCAGATTAGTTGTACAAGTACATGTAGCTACGGACTTGCAAGAAGATAACTTGGTTGTTGAGTATTAGCAGTGTTGACTACCTGGTATTACATGTAATCCTGACCGTACCATCAGAACTTAAAGGTGCATGGTCCCGATGTTTTAGTCAAATGCATACGCGGGCGCACGGCGCAAGTTTCCTATAGAGACCTACGCTATTGACTCCTCTTTAGCGCTTACGCTTTGGCCCACTTTCCCAAGTCCGAAGAAGTCCGATTCACTAAAGTCGGTGGTCGGATCACAGTTCGGCTCATGATTCGGCTGAGGGGGATGACAGCTTTAGCAAACTTCTTTTGTGATGTCATAATAACAAGCACATATGGACGCACCCTGGCGTTACTACAGACTGCGCAATGTTACTTAGCAACACCTACGCACTTTACTCTTGATGACAGCTAAACCTCAGTAATCTTCATATCAATGCTAACGGTGATCGGCAGTATCATCAACAGCGCCCTCTACACTACCGGGACTATGCACCTTTAAATCAACCAACTGAGACTACCATACCATCCTTGTCAAGGCGATTGCATCTTAGGCAGTGTGCTTGATGGGGCGAATGCCCAAAAGACAAAGTGTCTGCATATGACTTAGAAAAGGTCTCCCACATACATTGAATGTCTACCTCCGGAGATAATTCAGCAGTGACAACAAAGGCTGTCAAGCTCGCCCCGCAGAACAAACAACGGCAAACGAGCAAAGAAAATGTCTATATTGTAGGCTGGTAGTGATACTCACATCGCAATGGAAAAAGTCTGAGACAGATAATGTTTTCTTCACTCCATACTGCAATATACTTCTCTTGAGTTGAGCATAAGACAAACACATCCTCAGTGTCGACCTCTTGGGGTTCATCAGTTCTCTCTGTCTCCAGCTCTAGCCACAGAGACCAGGACAGACTTGCTTTGCTGAG
Organism: Diadema setosum; assembly: GCA_033980235.1. NCBI lineage: Eukaryota > Metazoa > Echinodermata > Echinoidea > Diadematoida > Diadematidae > Diadema > Diadema setosum. The sequence continues at coordinate 15,082,473 of CM067078.1, forward strand.
GCATGTTATGTTATGTTAGTACAGTACTCCTCAAAACAAAAAATTATCACCGCATTGGAAGTCAATGTCCAGTGTCTTTTTCTTTGGGAGACTTTCCCCTACCAGTCCTTGGGACACCTCGTAGCAAAGAGAGGCCCCTGGTTGTCCCCTGGGAACACCACGCCTTTGTCCCATCACGATCATCTTGACGTCATGGCGACCTGGAGGTACTGATCCTGGTAGGGCTTGTACTCTATTAGTCTCCTGGAGGCCTCCTCCACTGAAAACCATCTCCTGCTCCTCCCTATCAGGTGAGAAACAAAAAGTTGAAACTCTGGATCAAGATTTTTGTCAAGAGCATTCTCAAATGCAACTTCACATCACCCTCGCCAAAACACACTTGTACAGCTTTCCAAGAAGTAAATGGCAGAATACAACCAGTTTAGGAGCAAAATTCTGTTTATAGAATGGTTGTGATGGGAACGTAGCCAATATGTACACGTAGACGGCCATATCCTGCAAACATATTGACCTAAAAACATTTTTTTAAAGATGTCTTCTGCAATCACAGCGATGCCTAAAACATTACTATCAAGTAATTTCCAAAGTTCTTTGTAAAGCAGTTTGAGAACTTTCAATTTTCTTTTTTTCAAAACTCATCAATGAGCTGGCTTGCACAAAATTAATTCAGTTGCTGACCTTTTCCACGATTCCTGAGCCTTTACACATGTACATTGTAAGTAGGACAGAACCCTTACACTCAACAGTTGTAAATCCAATTAAACCCCTTCATCGCCCCATGTCTCACCTATCCTCTCTCGGTCCTCCCACGAATCAAACTCTTCAATCACCACCGAGGCGTAGACGGACGTTCTGTGTTTGTTGGTGGCGTCTTCAAAGTTGCCCAGGAAGTCGATAAGTCTGCTGCTGACACCGGCCTGAGAGGTCATGGAAATAGAAAGCGGAGGGATTCACAGGAAAATGCCATGTACTGTTATATGTACAGAGACATCTCTGTATGACTATGGGCTATTTAAAGCCCAACAATGTGGGACACCACGCAATAAACTATGGAAAAACTACCCTTTCTCCTTTAAAGGTCCCCTGACATACATTACAATACATGTTGATTTTTGCTGATATGGATAAGTCTACCGATCACAAATTCAGTTGTGTTTGTTTGTTTTTAAAAATGAAAAAAATGTATCAAAAATTTTCAATAATTTTACATCTGCACTTATAATTGTTTTCTGCACCCACTGAACTAATTTGGCATCAATTTCAGCTGACACCACTGTTGATGACATCACAATGGGCAAGAAAGAGTTTTGAAGGGTGGAAAATGAAAATAATCATCTAATGTATAGACATTTGTACTTATGATTTACTGTACGAGCTGAAATTTCCGCGTACAGATATTTTCGCGAATTGGTCCTTCGAGGACATTTTCGCGTGTTGTTAATTTTGCGGTTGCGAGGGTCTAATTGAACTTAGTTCTTTGCGCGTTATTTTCGCGTGTTGATATTTTCGCGATTCAAAGGCGATTCGCGAAATTCGCGATAATAAAACCACCGCGAAAATTTCAGCTCGTACCATCAAGATTTTTTTTTTTCATTTTGACGCTTTGTGTCTTAGCTTCTGTATAGTATACATTATGTGTACACATCATTCAGAGCCCTTTCATTACCCATCATAATTCAACTACATGAACAATGTCTGTTTATTCAACACTATTTACACTGGTATTTCCATTCACACTTCACCCCCCCCCCCCCCCACCACCACGGTCACCACCACCACCACACACACACACACACATACACACAACAGAGGACGGTCTGATTTCGCTACATCACGCATTTCCCATAGACACCTGCCCGAATATACTCGGGACTCGTCCTCAACAGGTTAATGCAAGCGCAAATCTCCAGAATTTTTCCCAGGAATACATTTGTCGGGGATTATCACAATACAAGGTGAGGGGTAACTTGAACAGCTGCACTGTACATAATGACATACCTGTGTACCCTGTTCATTTTCAAGGAAGGCCAAGTGCACCTCCTGAGGATTATTATTTAACCCCCCCCCCCCCCCCTCCAATCCCATGAGGATTAAAGCCTGGTCATTCAGAACCTACTACACACCCATCCCCCTCCCCCTCCTTTCCAATTATCGTTGTCTTTTAGATTACAGAGCCCAGTAGAGGGATTAGAACTTCTAAACACCAGTTGTCAAAGATGTGAACTACACTGTACGTCATTCACAAACAGGAACAAGACACTAAACTGTGCCCATCAAAAAAGGGACTTAAGGAAAAAAAAAAAAAAGAGGAAAGGGCGCAAACTGCCTGGGCTTTTGGCGCCAACATAGTACTCTTGAAGCACACAGTATACACTAACTGCACCTCAGCAGCCAATCAGGAGCACATCATGCATAATGCATTCTCTCTGCACACTGTACCCTACTGCATATTCATGTCAGTATCAGCCAAATAAGGCTGCCAATCTGTGTAGACTTTAATCCAGGCAAGGCTATCTCACACTCGACACGCAGAAGCACCTGTCACTATGCTCCCAAGACATGGTGCCCCGACACAACTGCACACTGGCATTGAAATTAGACTAGTCAAAACATTTGGTGTACATGTGATCACCATGTGGGCAACAAAGCGTGAGTGTACCCAACCTTGCGCATGCGCAACTCTTATGACTTGGCCCTGGGTGGCAGGGCATGAAACGAGGGGTGCCTTCCCTATGTTTATATTTCAATACCTTCAGTCAATAATACACCCATGAGTAGATTTCCACTTCCCCTTGTCTAGGTGTGCTCAGCTTTTGAATTGACCAACACGACTGAAGGGGGTTCCCCCTCTGGCTTTCTCCATTTATTGCCAATCAACATATTTTGCATTATGGGAAGAAATTTCCAGCATGAATAGACTACGGCTACAATTTCCACATAACATGTTGATTATTCAAGGCAATTATCATAAACTGTCTTCCTACAATAGTACTACACTTTCCTAAATCCCTTAGCCCCCAGAGAGATGTGTCAGATCAAAATGCAGTCCTCCAAAAATCAGCATCTGTTTACTCACATCTACAATGTTTGTCATTCTCAAAAATATTGAACTACACTACTTCCAAATGTGCAAACACTTTTAAGAAGTTAAATCAAAATAAATTCTATTACATGAATATCAAATCATATATCATTTATCTGTTGATAAGACAAAAGACAGAAGGAGTTCGTGAAAGAGGACTTTGGTCTCTGAGTGTCTTATAACACCAAATTGTCAAATCATTTCAAGATCAGAAGCCTATAGAACGGGGTAAAGGTTTCCTTGTACACATTTGTAAATATAGAGGGTGAATTCTGTCTCATGTCTACGATTGTATGCTGTACATGGTGTAGTAGGGGCCTACTTCATGTATAAAGCTTACGAGTAATAAATAAAGGCATAAATGAGTGGTGGCATTGAATCACGCCTGCCTTACAAAACAGCCTAAACTAAAATCATACCACATGATATCCAGGAAATAGGGTGCACATTTTTTTCATCATTTTGTGTAGTAGTAGTAGTAAATGGGACTTAAAAAGATCTGCCCTCCCGCTGATTTCATGGGTAGGACCATCAAAACAATTATCGTACATTTTTGAAGAGGGGTACAAGAAGCAGGATACAGACAAAACAAAAGGAAGTGAATAAGCAGTTCCATTTCAGTACGTCATAGCTGATGCCATGTATTAAAATTTGTGACCCTACAAAATTAAAGCTACTCTGTACTCCTCTACAAATACATCATGTACGTACAGTGTACAGCTGTAGGTCCAAGTACATATGTTGGCTGCAATTTGTTTGAGTACATGTACAGAAGCTGTTAATTCTTTGTGTGTGTGTGTGTGTGTGTGTGTGTGTCTGTGAATTTTACAAATCACTGTTGGGCAGCAAATTTAACAACAAATGAAAATATTGGTACCTGTAACTGACATTTTAATCTGTCTTTCTCATTATCTGTCTAAAACTAAGCATTCATGGCTACTACCATCTTTTAATATTTGACTGCAATTATGCCCCATCAGTTTTTTCATCGCGCAATTCCCGCAGAGCTCGATTTAAGGCTGTTATTTGGGAGCACTACATATAGCACTAGCACCGAACTTGAAATCACCCGTTGTGCATCAGCATGTATAACAGCTTTTGCAGTAAATATGGTGAACATGTCTTCTTTAGAGCTTTTGTTTGTTTGTTTTGAGGTGATACTACTTCCCCAGGCTTCTTTTCCAACATCCTACATGTACATCAGAAAAAAGAACCAGATATTGAAAGTTTATGCAGTGTAGTAATGTCCTACATGTAGTACCAACTGAGCCTGATAAAATACCCCTATCTGGTTTTACATTACCTTCTTCTTTCAATAATCAAATCCTTGTTTCTACCTTTTTGTGCATTTCTGCACATGAAACTAAGTATACAGGCTCATCAAAGGCATGCCCAAAAATGTGTCAGTAATAGATATGTAACTGTCCACCATATAAATTGTGATGCTACAAGTGTATTTTAAAGAAGACTGTGAAGTTAACGCCTGAGGCTGAGGGTAATACACTGTAGCTTTGTGAGGAGGCCTGTACCTTATGCATCCTAGCACCTCACAAAGCCACACTCGCTACAACTAGTGTCTCTTTTTCTCATCACCTATAGCTCCCCTCCTTCATCCTTTATTTCAAACCTCTACTCCCTCAAGCCTTGCTGATAAAATGGAGACCTCAAAATACAATCTGTACAATGCAAATATATGAGATACCATAGTCTGTCTGCCCCCTCCCAATACCATCTTGCATCACATATAAAATTGTGTGTCGCTCTTTTGTAACTACAATATTACCTGTCAGTCATCACAACTGAAGATGAAATCTATAAACAACTCTTCCAGGCAATCTGTCGTTTTCCCCACCAAACCACTATAAATTTTGCTGTTGGCGTCACAAGACAAATTTTGTTACATGACAATATTACTATCGTTCATTTGAGAAGAGGATTAGACCAGGGAGGTGAGGCACCTCCCTGATTAGACCGAACACACTAGTACCACAAGGTATCACTAGTTAAATGCATATTACACAGTCACTCTCCAAGTGCATACACAGATTGATTACCTCACGAGTTTCAGACGATGTAACACAATAACCCGGACCCCTTGGTCTCAAAGAACAGTACACTACGTGCCGGAGATAGCAGCTGTCAGTAAACACTAAACATAACACCCTCAAGGGGTACACGTGCAACAAATTTACATAACCGAAACCCTATCACTCGGCTCTATCCATCACCCCCCCCCCCCCCCCCCCAAGAAGAAGAAGAAAAAAAAAAAAAACATTTGGTAGAAGGGCCTACAATGTGTAAATATGTAGGGTGTTCCAAATTCCTGAACGCAAGACTTTCTCCTGAAGGGCAAATGAACTCGCTCTGTGGCAAGTAATATGAAAGGACACTTGCCCGTCAAAAGTTCGAGGTACTTGCCATAGCGCTCATTTGGCAAGTGGGAAAAGTCGCTTTACAATTCTCACATTTTGCAATCCATTGCAGCCACATTCCGTTCAAATGCGACAGTTCATTTACAACATTTGTAGCATGTTGCTTTCTGGGAGATGGGTCAACACCAACCATGCATACTACAGTAGCTGCAAGGGATAGCTAGGCTAGACAAATCCAGAAAAGCAGTTCTTGAGTATATATTACAAAGTTGGTTACTTGAATATTTCTTCAATTGGTTGACTGTTGTTCTGCAAGCCTGACTTACTTCTGCCATCCTGGAAACAGTGACTGTCAATATCTCAGTAGAAGCAGAAAACCCCACACTTATGTAATTGGTACTTTAAAAGTGGGATATTTTCACAGGAGTGAGTTTTCTCACTCGTCCGGGTAAGATGAATCTTACATGTGTCTAAAGTCTGTTGAATCAAGACAAACAAATGTAAACTTAGTCCTTGTAGCAGTGGAACATATAGCCAGAAGTATCTGCACGCTTTAAAGGGACTGTACAGTACTGGTTGAGGTAAGGGATTCATGTTTTGAACATTTCTAAGTGAGATAATGAGAAACCTCTTATGAAATTTGAAAGAGCACGTAATTTTAAGAAGGATTCAATGTTTATTTGATAAAAATTGGTTTTGAAATGGCTGAGATATCCAAAAAGTGATAATAATAAAAGGCGACAAGCCACAACTTTATTAGGATCTCTTTGTTTCACCTTGTTTTTGGATATCTCAGCCATTTCAAAACCGATTTTCATCAAATAAACTTTTGATACCCTTTAGAATTGCATGCAATTTGACATCTCATAGAGTGGTTTCTGAATATCTCGCAAAACGTTAAAAGCTAAATCCTCACCTCGACCAGAACTGTTTATACCCTTTAATTGCACTACTTTTAGTTCATCATCACACAAAATGTGTGAAAATTTCCACACCGCAAAAAATGTCAACTTTTATCTCAGGGTAGACAGTGTACATGTTAAGTTCTGTTGTCAATCCAGAAGTGGAAAAATAAGGTCTCTCAAAGTGTGGACATTCGTTGTGCATGGATTGTGAAACAGGAGAATACCCTGGACTGGGTCGAGGTGTAGGAGGGGAGTGGACTTCTTCCTAAGTGAACTATCTCACCTCTTCTTCCAGTTCCCTGACAGCTGCAACAGCCGGAGTTTCGTTGGGCTCCAGACCACCACCAGGGATGACCCAACGGCCCGGGCTTGTCCGACTGGAGACAAGGAGAACCTGAGATAACGAAAAAGTAGAAATATTAATTAGCAGTTGAGTTAAAACTTACTGTAGACATGAACTGAAGAAGATGTTCTCCATATCAAGCCAGATCATATCGCGTCAGAATATAAACTGATATTCATTAATGGCTAGATTACTACACCACCTATTTTCCTTCCCTGTCACAAAAAAGTCCGTCATTTATGATTCAATGCCTAACGTTAGATGCATACATGTATAGTGAAATGTCACTAAACACAGTTGAAAACACACGCAAATCATATTTTAAAAACAGAGATTACAAGATGTGTACAATTTTTTTAGAATTCTTAGATAAGCCATTGCATTTATTTTGACTACTGGTAGATGCACAATGTTCCTTCATTCCACATTGAACTCCTTTACAGATCTACTCACATTAGTCAATCTGACCTATGCGTAAGTTTTACACTATACACCACTGTAGGCACAGTGCATGGACTCCCATTACGTTTATGATAATAAAGCCCTCGGGACCAACAATTTTCTTTCATTATTTATCGAAATTGTTATAACTGAACAAATGAACAATAAAATAGCACAGAGTGGATAACGTTGCAGCCCGAAGTTTTACTTTGTTGTACATTGTATTTTGTAAAGTCTGGAATTTCGTTTAACGGGAGTACACTGTACAACGTAAAACTAGAATCTACGAACTGGTGTGAAACACAGGTTAAGTCTGTTCATTTTCTAATGAAGTTTGTTTCCTTCTCATGAATGTTAATCAATATTGCTTCCTACTTTGTCTTTGATAAAGGCAAAGCAGGTGACATCTGTAGATTTAAAGGGAAGATAAACCCCAAGAACAATGTGGATTGAGTGAAAGCAGCAACATTAGTAGAACACATCAGTGAAAGTTTGAAGAAAATCGGACAATCGATGCAAAAGTTATGAATTTTTAAAGTTTTGGTGTTGGAACCGCTGGATGAGGAAACTACTAGAGGTTATGACGTATGAGTGGACTACAATATCAAGAAAATAAAAAGAAAATACTACAAAAATCCATTTTTCATGAAAATTACAAATTCCATCAACTTGATATTGACATATGTTAAGGGTAGCAATTATTCCCCCTGCTTTCTGAAAGCGGTTGGTCCACTGCTCTTTCATAATTCTAGAAAAGTGAATTTTTGTTGAATATCCTTTATATTTTCTTTGTATTGTTGTCCACTCATACGTCATATCCTCTAGTAGTCTCCTCATCCAGCGGTTCCAACACCAAAACTTTAAAAATTCATAACTTTTGAATCGATTGTCCGATTTTTCTCAAACTTTCACTGATGTGTTCTACTAATGTTGCTGCTTTCACTCAATCCACATTGCTCTTTGGGTTTACCTTCCCTTTAATTAAGAGAAAACAAAAACCAAATCAAATCTGCTAAACAAGTACAGTACTCAGTAGGGGCCTAACGTTAGAACTTAGATTTTAGAAGTAAGAACTGTACAAACTAATGTTAGCCCTACCCCCTAGACAGTGGTCGGTGTCGATGACTTCCCACCAAAATTTAGCCGGAGTTAGCCGGTGAAGGGCTAGCATCGGGTCCAACATTCCAATGCAGTGGCCATTGGATGCTTACCATTCATGATGGGTCACTAGGTGTGGTGCCCCACTATCACGCATTCAACCACTGGCACAGAGAACACAGACAAGAGAACACAGACTGGGCCACAAGCCGGGAATACAATCGATCGCCGACGGCCGACCGAGCTATGCGAGACCGCTTTACAGCTAGATAATAGTAGTAACCGGCACGTGTAACATGCATTCACGTGTGTACGTGCTCCAACTTTTATGAGAACCGTAAGAAAATCGATGAATTGTTTCATTTTATGAGCACATGCTCTGGCACCTCAATTATACAAGATGACCACGCTTACACTCGGCTAATTACTCAACTACAGTCAAAAACGAAACGTAAACACTCGGAAGATTCACCGCCTGTGCTTGCGGCTGTGCGCTGCAACCGGCCAGGGAAGTGAACAGCAAACCGAGTGCCAGTTTTGAAAAGTGAATGCGAATGTGCATAAAAATTCATAAATCTAGCTGTGTTTAGTAGACACCTACGGACTTTTTAGTTAGTACAACGATTTGGTAGACTTCTAACTTCCATTTCAATGCACAGTAACACTTATAAGGAAAGTAGCTACAATTTTGCCAAATAATATGAAATGCTTACCTCATTCCTTGCCTCGTTTCTGAAACATAAACACGCAGCACGTTTCCGCTTACCATCAGGATAATAAGTCCTAATTTGGTTGAGTTTGTACTCATCTATTGCCGAATTATTCGGCCCACAGCCATTTAGAAAATGGTGGGGATTAGGTGGTAGGGTCTCACACGACATTTCAGCTTGAGATGATGAATATTTCCTCAAAAATTCCTCGCAGATTTCGACCATAGAGAGGATTGCAAACGTCAGTAGTCAACGAAACATTATCTGCGCCTTGATGCTGTGTAATGTGTGTACGTACGTATCCTCTGATGATTCCGCGCGCCGCGAGTAAAATGAGTATGTATGTATAGAACGAATGGAAATTGTGCGGAGCGCGAGCTAGCTAGCACAGCTCCCCAGGCAGGCAGCTCACAGGCGCTCAGCCTTATGCAAATTATTTACGACGATTGCTGATTGGTCCACTCGGTGGGCGCCTACTCTCTGAAATTCTCCTGAATGGGGGGACGTGTGTAAATTTTGGTATCGTGCGCAGGGCTTTTCCCTGGATAATGGAAACGAGGTCAAGTCGAGAGAAGTCGTCCGAGGGATGACTACAGTACATTGTAGTAAACAAAGCAAAATGAAAAGTACAAAACACGTGTATCAACAAACCATGCACAGCAAGGGACGAGCAGTCAAGTCACCATGATAACTTCTCTGAGAGCCAGCGGTTTATTTATTGTCATGCACCTCCAGTCACTCAATCAACAAAAATTACATCAATCTGGAATGTCTTCGAGAGAAAAAAGAATACGACAACAAAACAAACAGGGATGTTCAGCTTGATCCGTGTTTTTTTTTATAATTGCTTTTGATAAATTGTTTTTGATTCCTGTAACTTATCATTTTTTATTGATCGATTGATTGTCCTGTTTTCTTTTCCTTTTTTCGTCTTCCTTCTTATTCTTTTTCATTTTCTTTTCTTTTTTTGCCTCTCCAGTTCTGTTCACTGCGACTGACCTAGATTTTGTTCCAGCCTCACCTCCTTCAGAAACCCATGCATTTTTTGGCGTTTTCGGTTTATTTTTTTTTTCAATTCAGCTATTGTTAATTTGTATGATTGAATGGGACTGCGCCTTGAGAAGAACGGAGTAGAACTCCGTTGTTGGCCAAATCTTCAATTTGATCTTTAATGAAGCAAAACAGTGAAAGTAGAGTGAAAAAGTGAAAATATATTAACGAAAAAGTAGTAATATCGGTTAGTATCACATGGGATACCAACCCAGGTAAACAACTTTTGTCGTTGGGAGATATGATTTTCAGTGTTTATTTTAACATAGGTATATACTGCATGTGTAGGGCCTACTATGTAATGTATATAATGAATTGACATTAGGGCCTACTTTCTTTTCATTTTCGATTATATAGTACACTTTACAATCATCACTCACAGTTTCCATTATTAACAAATTTGTTTTTAATCACGAGAAAGATAAACATGCAAAATACGGGCATTAAATGAATTGCAGAAATATATATATATATATATATTGTAACCACCCTTTGGTACAATAGGTTAGGGAGGGAGACTAGCTTCTCTTGGAATCTATTATGACGTAAATTTTACCTCCTTATATTTCCTTATCGTCTGCTTAACTGCTCATACTTATACTTATCTCCAACCTTACTACGTTTAGCTACTAGAGTGTATACGTCAGTGTCAAAGAACTTCAATTTGCCTTGGCGATCCAGGAAGCATAACACTACTTCAGACAAGGTATAGTGGCATCTATTATTACAACAATAGATGACATTGATCGATTTATCATTATTGTGTCTTACTTGAAATATTCTCTGAAATTTAGCGATTATCGTTAGGTATCACTTACCAGTGTTGACACTATAGTCACTGTATCCAGTTGTTGTCATTGTTGATGAATAGACTTTTATAGGCTCCATTAGATTTCACGTCGATAACTTTGATAACTATTGTTATAGAGTTGGAAACTTCGTTGTGAGGTATTATCAGGAAATTCCCTTCATGATAGATCCATGTGTTTACCGGTTTGACATTTCCTTAGAATAACGGAGCCGCTAGAAAAGTACGTGTTTCTCCTTCGGAAGTAACCTTGAAATGACAGAGTTACGTAGTAGTCGTTTACGCATTACACATTACGCGCGTCCTATAGCGGACAGTGCGCGTAGACTGTACAGTGCGGAGTTTTATGCATGAAAGCAGAGGTTGACTCCGTATCCAAAATCTAGAATATTAAAACTCATATTATTGTTTAAATTTAATCTTATACACTGAGGGAAGTATCTGGTTACCGACATAAATGATAATTCCACGAAAGTTTTTGATTGGATTAACGTACAGATATTTCAGTTCTATGAATTAAGACATGTTATGACGGATCGGTTGTAAGCCCGTGTATAGCTATGTATTGGAGGCATGTATTGACGTGCATTGTAAGGTAGTGAGGTTCGGGGAAATTTCCTCGTTTTTGGCCTTACAAGTTTGAATTTGAAGATTCTTTGGAATAATTATAGTAATAATCTGAGAAAGAATGTTTTTCTCTTCCCTTTGATGTATGTGTAGCATTATAGGCTATTCCGGTTTTTAATATAACGGAAGTTTTCGTAGTCAAAGAAACACATTTTAGTTCGCACTGCCAATTCTACGCGTAGTACGTACGGACTCCGCGTCCGCGTAGGAGTGCTCTCTCCAACGTCCGCATAAGGTGTATAAATACCGTAAAATTTTAGGCAGCTCGGCAGAGCGGGGGAGAGACGCCGGAACTAGAAGAACTCTCTAGAGACGTGGAAGACCAATACCAATGTACGCTCTTAGATGACTAAGATGACTAAGATGGGAAACTATGAAAATAGCTAAGAGTTAACCCCCCCCCCCCCCCCCATACTTTGCCAGATGAATGGTCCCTAATAGAAGATGTTATAACTCCTCGGACTTAGACGCCGGAAAAATCCAAGAAGACGTGGTACTATAGGAACTTACAGATATTAGACGCCGGAATGCTCCGATGAATAGACGCCGGAATGCTACACGAGACGCCGGATAAAACTCTGAAGTCCACTCCATAAATATTAGATGCCAGAACTTTCCCCCAATAGACACTTATAAAGATTTCGCCATTTAGAGTATCCATTTTCTTGGCTAAGTTCGGCTTCTCTTAGAAACTCTATCAAGTTTACTCAATAATTCCTCTGGGCTAATATTATATCAATTATAAACTTCCGGGCTTATATAAAGCTATAAATTTGATTTGTAACAGTGGCGCATTACATATGTTGTATATTCTGTGAATAAAGTGTCCATTTTTGTTTTTGTGTTGAAACTGAAATCTTAGTCACAAACCTTGAATGATTATTTTTGTGTCCCATACTCAAGTTTGTTATTGGATTTATACTAATTCAACTCGAACTAGTATAAATCACATTCATTGAAGTATACTCAGATAACAGTCCACTTAATAAGTACTGAGTAGCTAAGTACCTCGATGCATCAAGATCATATATTTTGATCGAAACGAACTTATTCATTTGGTGGATAGTGCCCCCTGTCATATTACGAGAATTAGCTTCAAAGATTAGTTAAAGTCTTTCCGCTCGGGACTTAACAATCGTACACACGGCCTGATCACATGATGAATCCTGACAAACGACAACACAAGACAGAACATGATACAACACTGACCAAAGATGGTATAGGCTCCACTTCCGATCCTCCAATAACGATGAACGAGGAGAACAACAATGCTTATGACAGAGTAGAAGGCAGAGGGGGCCGCCACAAGTTTGGTGTCAGGAGTGGGATGATGTCATCAGAGGTAGAAGAGGCTACAGACGAAAGTGACTTAAATGACTCCTCCTCAGAAGAAACATTGAAATCCCAAGATTCAAAGAAGAAAAAGAAGAAACATGGCTTGCAAACACGCATTTTGGCTCAACTAGCCCAGCTCATGGAACAAATGGCGATGACCCTAACGAAGAAGTCTAGAAGACGCAAGTCCAAAAGACGAGCCGGTTCAGACTCAACCACTGAAGAGATGTCAAATTCTTCGGGAGATAGCGAAGTGGAACTCAACTTTCACAGAGGAACAATAGTGAAGAATGAAGAACAACACTTGGGGGAAGAGGAAGAGATAAAGGAAGACGATCATGAAGTTCACGCCCCAACAACCAATCTACCAAATCATCAGGAAATAAGACAACCACTGACAGAAGTTGATCTTAGATTCGCCCATCAGATGAAGATGAGAGAAAGCAACATTTGTCCATCAATAATGCCGGACAAATATGATGGCAGCAATGATTGGAAAGACTACTCTTCACACTTCGAATCTTGTTGCGAAATCAACAAATGGAAAGACGAAGAAGCAGCAAAATATCTGGCAGCAAGTCTGAGAGGACCAGCTCTCCGACTTCTAGAAGAACAGAGAGGAACTAGATGGGACTTTGAAGAAATGAAGAAGAAGTTGTCCTTCCGTTTCTCCTCAGCAAAGCAGGCGGAAAGTTACCTACTGGAACTTAGAAATCGCAAGCGACGACCAAATGAATCACTCCAAGAATTGGGACGACATATCAGAGAGCTCACAACTAAGGCCTACTCAAACTTTGATTCTGAAGGACTCGATAGATTGTCTAGAATTCATTTCACAGATGCCATCAGAAGTCCCGAAATCCGTATGGGCATATTTCATGCCAAACCTACAAGTCTTGACGAGATGATTCAAGCAGCAATCACAACTGAGACATTCATACAGACGGAAACCGAACGAAGTGGCTGGAAGAAAACTTCGTATAACAGAGTAATAAACTCCGACTCGGATGTAGAGAAGACTATCAGAGACGAGGTTCAGAAGGCCGTAGGACGTGCCATGGAAAGTTTCATAGAGAAGAACTCAGAAGTGAAAAGACCATGCTCCTCCAAGTCTTCGGCACAACCTCCAGACATGACAGAGTATGAGAGAAGAAGTAGGAAGAGGGAAGATCACAGAACACAGAGATGTTTCTACTGCGACCAACCAGGCCACTTTGCGAGAAATTGTCGGAAGAAGCAGGAAGATGAGAGAAGACGCAACTACCGGTCAAACGACCAGTGGTCGCCCCAACGGGTCATGGTGCGGCCAAGCGCCCAAAATTACAGAAGACCCAACCAAGAAAGTCCCCTAAATACCCTGAGAGAACATGTACTCCAAGCATAAATCCAAGTGTAGAAGGCCTCTACGTACCAGTTAGAATTCATGGGAAGGAATACAAGTTCTTAGTAGATACTGGTGCCTCCGATTCTTACATAACAAGAAGAGTTTATGATGAGATTGATGAAGAAGTAAGACCTCAACTTAGGCACAGAGAAGGAAGAGCACACTTAGCTGATGGATCATCCTTACATTTTGATGGAGATGTGACACTCGAGATGACAATTGGACCAAATAAAGGGTTTACCACTGTGATAGTAGCTGACGTCAGTGGAGATGGAATCCTTGGCCTAGAAACCTTAACGAAAATGGGAGCAAAAATAGACTTAGAAACCTTTGAACTCACCACGAAATGGGGTAAAGTAGAATGTAAAACGGAAGAAGGAGAAAAGTTAGTCTGCCGCGTTAGTGCCTCAGAAACTACCACGATCCCAGCTGGTCATGAAGCCATCATACTTGGAACAGTGAATAAAGGAACCAAGCCCAACGCATTAGGATTGATAGAGTCAGGGACACAACTTGAGAAGAAGGGTCTACTAGTGGCCAGAACACTCATCAAAACAGGGGAAGTAGTACCTGTAAGGGTATTTAATCCATCAAGCTCAAATAAAGTTGTTCAGAAGGATACTAACATCGCTTCAATGACAATCGTACACAAAGAAGATGTAAGTGAGGATCCGAAGTACATGGCACTCAAAAACATAGAAGTTCCCAGGCACTTGATGGACTTACTGAAAAGGAGTACAGAAGACATACCAGACCAGTATCACCATGACGTAGCGAAACTACTCGCAGAGTTTCAAGATGTATTCTCCAGTACAGACGACGATATTGGAAGGACTAATCTGGTACAACACAAGATTGACACAGGAACACAACGACCAATCAAGCAACGACCACGCAAACACCCTTTCGGGCAAAGGGAAGAAATCAAGAATCAAGTCAACGAACTTCTTCAGAAGGGTCTCATAGAACCAACTGACAGTCCATGGGCTGCGAACATTGTACTCGTGAAGAAGAAAGATGGAACTCAGAGATTCTGTGTCGATTACAGACTGCTCAACGCAACTACAGTTAAAGATGCCTATCCCTTGCCTCGAATTGACGAAACTCTAGATGCACTTTCTGGAGCAAAGTGGTTTTCAACACTAGACTTGGCTAGTGGATACTGGCAAGTAGGACTAGACGAAGATGCAAAGGCAAAGTCAGCATTCTTAGCAGATGGTGGATTGTACGCTTGGAATGTAATGCCTTTTGGTCTCTGCAACGCCCCAGCGACTTTTGAGAGACTCATGGACAAAGTACTCGCTGGACTTCATTGGGAAACACTGCTAGTCTACTTAGACGATTTGATTATCTTTGGAAAGTCTGTACCAGAAGAAATCTACCGACTGCGACAAGTATTTCACCGACTACGACAAGCAAACTTGAAGTTGAAACCAAGGAAATGCCACCTTTTCAAGACTCAAGTTGCCTATCTAGGACATGTAGTGTCAAACGAAGGAGTTTCAACTCAAGAAGAGAAGATTGAAGCTGTTAGATCTTGGCCAACACCAAAGACTGTGACAGAGGTTAGAAGTTTCTTAGGTCTTGCATCTTACTATAGACGCTTCGTAGAAGGCTTTGCAAGTATTGCCAAGCCTCTTCATCAACTGACAGAGAAGGGTCGTGCCGGACAGTTCGTATGGAGTCCTGTCTGCCAGGCCGCTTTTGATGAACTTAAACGAAGATTGATAACTGCACCCATCTTGGCATACCCTAGTCCCGAAGGAGAGTTCATCCTGGATACGGATGCCAGCAAGGAAGGAATAGGTGGAGTTCTTTCCCAAGTACAAGACGGAAAAGAAAGAGTCATTGCGTACGGTAGCAAGGTTCTGAGCAAGGCAGAACGAAATTACTGTGTAACTCGAAGAGAACTTCTCGCTGTAGTCACATACCTCAAACACTTCAAGCAGTATCTCTATGGAAGACACGTCAGAGTTCGAACAGATCACGGAGCATTACGTTGGCTCACAAATTTCAAACAACCAGAAGGTCAACTTGCACGATGGCTCGAGGTAATCGCTGCATACGACATTGAGATAGTCCACCGCGCTGGCAGGAGTCATGGGAACGCAGATGCCCTGTCAAGGAAGCCCTGTCGCCAATGTGGAAGAGAATCTGAATGTGTGTTAGATGAAGGACACACAAGTCACACTCGTGTCATTCAGATGACAAATGACACCGAGAAGATTGAAGTGAGACGAGCCCAACTAGAAGATCCGAACATTAGACCGGTACTTGAAGCTGTAGAGAAGAATACTCGACCAACTAAGGAAGAAGCCTCCTCATGGTCCTTCAAGAGTAAAGTGTTACTTGAACATTGGGAGCAATTGGAGATTCGACAAGGAATTCTCTATCGAAAATGGGAGTCCGAAGATAGAAGGGAAGTGCGGTGGCGACTGGTGTTGCCGAAAGAGAAAATAGAAGGAGTCCTGACTGAATTGCACGCAGGTTCCTTAGCTGCTCACTTAGGAACAACGAAGACGTTGAAAAGTGTTCAGCGGAGATACTACTGGGTAGGGATGAAGGCCGACGTGAGGTCGTTCATACGGAAATGCTCGGCATGTGCCCGACGCAAAGGCCCAAGTAAGAAGAGAAGAGCACCCCTTCAGCAAAGGCTTAGTGGAAGCGCAATGGAGCGAATCGCGCTTGATATTCTCGGACCGCTTCCAGAAACTGATGAAGGAAATAGATACGTGTTAGTCATAGGAGACTACTACACCAAATTTGTCGAAGCATATGCAATGCCTGATGAAACTGCAAGAACAGTTGCACGGATACTAGTCGAAGAGTTCATCTGTCGATACGGAATCCCAAAGGAGATACACACTGACCAAGGAAGGCAGTTCGAATCCAAGTTGTTCAAGGAAGTTTGCAAGTTGTTAGGAATAAGGAAGACAAGAACCACGCCATTTAATCCCAAGTCTGATGGAATGGTCGAAAGATTCAACAGAACCTTGTTGAACATGTTAGTCACAATGCTGGAGCCTGAAAAGCACCAGCGCGACTGGGACAGGCATATCCCCTTTGCAACAGCAGCCTATCGAAGTACGGAGCACGAGACAACGAAAGAAAGCCCAAACATGATGATGTTCGGCAGAGAAGTAGTTCATCCCCCGGATCTCTTTCTTGAATCGCCTAACTACGATGAGGAGACAGATTACGTCAAAGGACTAAGATGTAGAATGGAGAATATCTACTCAAGAGTGATGGCACACAGCACACGAAATCTCAGACGACAGAAGCGGAATTACGACAAAAAGACAGCTGGGTTGTCATATGAACCAGAATGTTTCGTGTGGTTGAAAAATGATCTTAGGAGGAAAGGAGTAAGTCCGAAGTTATCCTTTGGATGGGACGGACCTTTCAGAATTATGAACAAACTGTCAGACGTCACATACAGGATTCAATCTACACCACGATCTAAACCGAAGATTGTACATTTTGACAGACTGAAGCCATACGAAGGAGCTACACCGGATGAATGGTCCAATGTAACCCAGAATGATGAAGTGGCAAACACAGCTCTGTCGAGGGAAGCGCCAGATCAACCAAGTTCATCAGAAACAGAAGTACAAACTAAAGAAAAAGAACAAGGGGTTCTTACAGATTCTGGTTCAGGGCGCTACCCTAAGAGAAAAAGGATCCCTCCCAACTATTTCTGGAGAATCGGGGAATGATTCTTAGGAGGAAATAGTGGAATAAGTTTGGATATTTCATTAAAAGAAGTATATGTTTAATGTTTTTTTTTTTGTCAGATGGGCCGCTTCGAGCGCAAACTAATGACAATCAGCCGGAGGCCCCCTGCCTACCGATGTCGTTACTGCAATTATGTATCGACGATCATCGAAATGGTGAAAGCACACGAGAGTTCTAGTCACAAGCAAGAGAGGGCACCTCTGACTAAGGTCATTCCCCCTCGGAGACGCTTGGAAGTAGTAACAAGGCGACCATCTGAAATCAAGAGGAAGATGTCTACACCGGATCTGACGGCAAGGAAGCCCACAAGGCCACTAGTGCCGTCCTGCAAGGCCAGGAGGCTTGCATCACCAACACCCGTGCCTTCACCGGAAAACAACCCCTCGGAAGAGGCAGTCTCTACCGCTACGACCAACCGAGATGTCCCGCCTGAAGAAGAGACAGCCACGTCCATAAGCCTCCACGAGGACGACTGGACTGAACTAGAAGATGATGTCGATGAGTCAACACAAACAGAAGTCAGCACAACGGAGGCAGGGACTCAGACAGACAACGAGACCAGGCTCCTCTTTGATGAATGCCACGAAGCACTTCATTCCCACTCATCGTCTACTCAGTCTTTTGCCCTAGGGTCTACCCATGGTCGTGCCGGTACATACGTCGTGGAGACGGTCCACTTGCCGGAGAAGGGTGTCGTTTACACGAGACACACGTATCACCACAGTGAGCAGTAGAATCTCCGCGAATGATATGATATTATGACATGTTTTCTCCTTCTCCTCTTTCTCCTCTTTCTCTTTCTGATCTTCATCTTTGAGAATTGTAACGCCACTGATGTAAATATATATATAGGGATTGTACTTGTACAGGGGATTAGTGGGAATCTTGTGGAATCGCTCATCTTCTAAAGTTTAAATGATTTCAATAAAATATGTCCTCCAGGATTGGGCATTTGGCTTATTAGAAGATGATTTAGTTGTCACATTTCACGATGCAAATGTAAATATAAGGAGATTGTGATGATTACGAGATGATTGACGGTGTTGACTTGTTCATGATGATGAAGACTAATTACATATACATACGTTCTTTGGATGGATACAGTGAAATGAGACAACGGTAGAATTTTCTAATTGCCAGAATCTTTCGGTTAATGATACGTTTTTCAGGTTCCGGTCAAGCATGCTGGATTGAGCATTTCAAATTGAGCATTCCCAAGATGTATTTTTATTTCATGGGATCCGTTAACATTTATTGTAAAATGCGAGGACGCATTTCGTGGGGAGGGAGGCTGTGTAACCACCCTTTGGTACAATAGGTTAGGGAGGGAGACTAGCTTCTCTTGGAATCTATTATGACGTAAATTTTACCTCCTTATATTTCCTTATCGTCTGCTTAACTGCTCATACTTATACTTATCTCCAACCTTACTACGTTTAGCTACTAGAGTGTATACGTCAGTGTCAAAGAACTTCAATTTGCCTTGGCGATCCAGGAAGCATAACACTACTTCAGACAAGGTATAGTGGCATCTATTATTACAACAATAGATGACATTGATCGATTTATCATTATTGTGTCTTACTTGAAATATTCTCTGAAATTTAGCGATTATCGTTAGGTATCACTTACCAGTGTTGACACTATAGTCACTGTATCCAGTTGTTGTCATTGTTGATGAATAGACTTTTATAGGCTCCATTAGATTTCACGTCGATAACTTTGATAACTATTGTTATAGAGTTGGAAACTTCGTTGTGAGGTATTATCAGGAAATTCCCTTCATGATAGATCCATGTGTTTACCGGTTTGACATTTCCTTAGAATAACGGAGCCGCTAGAAAAGTACGTGTTTCTCCTTCGGAAGTAACCTTGAAATGACAGAGTTACGTAGTAGTCGTTTACGCATTACACATTACGCGCGTCCTATAGCGGACAGTGCGCGTAGACTGTACAGTGCGGAGTTTTATGCATGAAAGCAGAGGTTGACTCCGTATCCAAAATCTAGAATATTAAAACTCATATCATTGTTTAAATTTAATCTTATACACTGAGGGAAGTATCTGGTTACCGACATAAATGATAATTCCACGAAAGTTTTTGATTGGATTAACGTACAGATATTTCAGTTCTATGAATTAAGACATGTTATGACGGATCGGTTGTAAGCCCGTGTATAGCTATGTATTGGAGGCATGTATTGACGTGCATTGTAAGGTAGTGAGGTTCGGGGAAATTTCCTCGTTTTTGGCCTTACAAGTTTGAATTTGAAGATTCTTTGGAATAATTATAGTAATAATCTGAGAAAGAATGTTTTTCTCTTCCCTTTGATGTATGTGTAGCATTATAGGCTATTCCGGTTTTTAATATAACGGAAGTTTTCGTAGTCAAAGAAACACATTTTAGTTCGCACTGCCAATTCTACGCGTAGTACGTACGGACTCCGCGTCCGCGTAGGAGTGCTCTCTCCAACGTCCGCATAAGGTGTATAAATACCGTAAAATTTTAGGCAGCTCGGCAGAGCGGGGGAGAGACGCCGGAACTAGAAGAACTCTCTAGAGACGTGGAAGACCAATACCAATGTACGCTCTTAGATGACTAAGATGACTAAGATGGGAAACTATGAAAATAGCTAAGAGTTAACCCCCCCCCCCCCCCATACTTTGCCAGATGAATGGTCCCTAATAGAAGATGTTATAACTCCTCGGACTTAGACGCCGGAAAAATCCAAGAAGACGTGGTACTATAGGAACTTACAGATATTAGACGCCGGAATGCTCCGATGAATAGACGCCGGAATGCTACACGAGACGCCGGATAAAACTCTGAAGTCCACTCCATAAATATTAGATGCCAGAACTTTCCCCCAATAGACACTTATAAAGATTTCGCCATTTAGAGTATCCATTTTCTTGGCTAAGTTCGGCTTCTCTTAGAAACTCTATCAAGTTTACTCAATAATTCCTCTGGGCTAATATTATATCAATTATAAACTTCCGGGCTTATATAAAGCTATAAATTTGATTTGTAACAGTGGCGCATTACATATGTTGTATATTCTGTGAATAAAGTGTCCATTTTTGTTTTTGTGTTGAAACTGAAATCTTAGTCACAAACCTTGAATGATTATTTTTGTGTCCCATACTCAAGTTTGTTATTGGATTTATACTAATTCAACTCGAACTAGTATAAATCACATTCATTGAAGTATACTCAGATAACAGTCCACTTAATAAGTACTGAGTAGCTAAGTACCTCGATGCATCAAGATCATATATTTTGATCGAAACGAACTTATTCATTTGGTGGATAGTGCCCCCTGTCATATTACGAGAATTAGCTTCAAAGATTAGTTAAAGTCTTTCCGCTCGGGACTTAACAATCGTACACACGGCCTGATCACATGATGAATCCTGACAAACGACAACACAAGACAGAACATGATACAACACTGACCAAAGATGGTATAGGCTCCACTTCCGATCCTCCAATAACGATGAACGAGGAGAACAACAATGCTTATGACAGAGTAGAAGGCAGAGGGGGCCGCCACAATATATATATATATATATATATATATATATATATATTGTTGAAAGATTCCCCACAGTAATATGCCAGTGATTACTTTTGTTTTCATTCGAGTCCCCTCCTCGGTGTCTTCCCATGCACAAGCTCGACTACTATTACTAACCTGGCCTAAGCATAGATGTAGAGCTTATCTAAAGCCAGAATCGCATTCCGGTGAAAATGGGTTGTTACAAAAGGAGAATAATAACTATGAGAGTCTCATATTTGGTCTGACTGCATCCTGATTTATTCATTATCTGCATGGTAGCTGGTTATAAAAGCATTATTTCGAGGAATTCTCGGTAGTTGTGTACTCGTTCCAAGAAATCCATGCAACGCAGTTGTTGTCGAATTTCCGAGTTTTCAGCAAGTTCGATGACACAAGTTCGTAATTATTCACAGTACGGTAATGACCCGATAAGATGCCCCGCCCCCTGTTAATCTAGCTCAATCTGACGTCATGCACTGCTCTGATTACGTAATGGTTCTCGCTAGGCGGGAAAGACACTAAACCCATGTTTTTACTCGACAAGAATTCGCGCAATCAGCTATTGGTCTGTTGATGGCCTGGTGATTCTGTTTTCTCTGAATCGAAAGCTGTCCTGGACGAAAAGGTCAGCGTTTGTCCAGGGATGTCCACATGCAAGCAATGAAGTCATACTCACGCAGTATGTAAATCCATGCATTATAGCCTTCCGGATAGAATATTCTGTCATGAGGGGAGAAGGTAAACCAGATATAATGTACAAGTCGTGGATGTATTGTACTGAAATATAAGACTGCATAAACAATACGTATTATTGGGAACTGAGAGCTGCTATGCCAGTATATCTGCTATTATAATAATCGAATCTTCTCCCAGTCATGTCATGTAGATTATTCACCTGTAAAAGATGTGATAGTGGCACCACTCAATTTTAATGGCAGAAACAATATCAGAAATAATGTTTCAGTGAGAGAAAAAAAAAGGTTTTGTTTGATCTACTTGTTATTTTTTAATTTCTTTCGCTTTCTTTTGTTTTGATTGCTGCTATTTTTCATCTGTTTGTTTTCATTTCAATTTTACATGTCTGCCTATTCTGAAACTGTTCACTGCGATTGCCTTCCATATCACTCCGTGGTTTCACCATACACATCAGGCGTCCAAAATTCTCTCCTTTTTCATTCTTTAATTATCTGGTTATAGAGACTGGGTACCATCTTGTATAGTATATATAGCATGCATTCTAGGAGCTTGAAGTCAACCCCCACTCCAAGGTTCAACATGATCTTTGGATTGAAAGAATACCTGTTTCATAAAAGCAGCGAAAGTATATGGTTTAAATATCTGATGAAGACAGGACAGTGTCAACAAAGCAGTTATATCAATCACGTCACCTCAATAATACTAGTAGTCACTTACTGCGATTGATCACGACTTTCTTTCTTTCTTTCTTTTTTCTTTCTTTCTTTCTTTCTTTCTTTCTTTCTTTCTGTTTGAGGGGACACGATAAACTGTTGAGTAGGCCTATACTTTCAGTGAATATAAACGTTGCTATAATCACTTGAATTGACATCACTGTCTTTTCTTTTTATTTATACACTATATACAATCATTGTTCAGAACTCTCAAGAATATTTTCATCAATAACAAGGAGACCATCAATCGACTTATTATTCTTTTTTTTACAGAATTGCAAGAAAAGGAAACAAACAAAACTCACTGCTGGCAGATTTTATGTAGTCTTATGATCAGCATATAGGATTTGCACTTCTATTATTATTGTCCCTTCTGTTCTCATTCCGTAGGCATGTTCAGCTTGACTGGCAAAGGGAAAAGAGGTTGGTGATCATGAATGTAAGGCCCGGTCCCACTGCCCTTACGGATGCAAAGAGGATGTAAAGCGTACAAAAAATCTTGCCATCCGTTGGAAAACGCTACGAATCCGCTGTGTACCCATCGCATACGTGTTTCATCCGCTCTATCCATCGAGCATCCGTCCACTGTGATTTCATCCGCGCAAAAAGTTTGAAGCTGCTTAAAACTTTTAGAACGGATGAACTTTCCGCTGTGTACGATGTAAATCCGCGACATACGAGCAACAAACGTTGTATGTCTGTGCGGCATCCCTTAAACGTCCGCTGCATCCTCTCTGCATCCTCTGGGCATCCTCGCAACTCACATCCGCTGCAGCTAAAAACGGAAAGAGGGAGGAAAGATATGGTACGTGGAACGTCTTTACATCGTTAATAGCACGTTAATAGAAAGGATGTAAGCGTATGCATCTCGTATATAAAGCATTTCGAAAGCATCCCCTCTGCATCCGCTCTGCATCCGCTTTGCATCCACTCTGCTTCCGCTTTTTCTGCTATGCGTCCGTTTCGCAATTATCTCCGGTAACCCCTTCGGAGCTGCTGTCATCCCCTTCCATCCGCTTTCATCCGCTAGGCTTCCGATGAACATCCGTTTAACATCCCCGCTACATACTACCCACGTCCGGTCTATTTCCGTTCTGTTACCGCCAATTTTCGCCAATTTTGTCAATTTCTGGAGCGGATGAAAGCGGATGAAGCCATCCCCGAAATTTTGCTCGTCCGCTGTGTCCTTTCTGCATACGCTTTGTGTCCGTCGGCCAGTGGGACCGGGCAATTAGTGTTCTACATGCTTGATTGGGCTTTCCCGTAAGGAGTATTGGCCGACTGGCACTGAGATTCTTTCATTCTGTCACACTCACCTTCATCCTTCAAGTTGCTGCTAAAGGGGCCCTGAAATCCAAATGCATGTTGATTTGTGTTTATTTATGATACCCTGAACATCACTTTTGCGGTGAAACGAATATCTAGAAACATTCCATATATTTTTAATGACTTTTTCTTTTATTTTTCTTAAGATTACTTGGGAACGCCCACAAAAAAATCCTTCCAAACCAATCAATATTCATATTCTTGAGATGACATCATCTGTCAATCATTGCTAAAGTGCTGAAATGTTTAACAAAAGACATTGGAATGCACTTTCCCCTCGACTCAGCATAACTTGCATGTTTCTGTCATATTAATGTGACTAACAAAAGACATGGCGAGGGAACATGCAAGTTATGCTGAGTCGAGGGGAAGGTGCATTCCAATGTCTTTTGTTAAACATTTCAGCACTTTAGCAATGATTGACAGATGATGTCATCTCAAGAATATGAATATTGATTGGTTTGGAAGGATTTTTTTCTGGGCGTTCCCAAGTAATCTGAAGAAAAATAAAAGAAAAATTCATTAAAAATATATGGAAAGTTTCTAGATATTCGTTTCACCGCAAAAGTGATGTTGAACGTATAAATCAACACAGATCAACATGCATTTGGATTTCAGGGCCCCTCTAAGCTTCTTTCTCTGAAACTCCTTGATGGCATAATCTGTCCAGTTTTAGCCTTTATACAAGAAATCCACTGCGGATGACGACACAGTTGGTGGCGATTGAACTTCGGCAAGTTCAGTGGCACTCGTCGAGTATACTGCCTAAGATATCCCCGCCCCTTTGTTAATCCCAATCTGGCGTCATGCATTGTCTCGAAATTACGTAATTATTCTCCTAGGCGGGAAATAAATCAGATGGGGGGGGGGGGGTGGTGGGCGGGGGAACTGATCCATGTTATAACCAAGGAGTAACAGGCTTTTCTCTCCCTACTGCTTTTCTTCACAATATAATTGTCATGAAGTTCGCACGAGTCATGTTTTCATCTGGTTTGTTGTTGGCACGATAGGAAGGTGGAAATTTCCACCTCTCTGATAAGATTTTGGGCTGTTAAATGTTTCGAGGTTTATCCAGGGTCCTCTTATTACATGCAATGAAGGACACACAATGTGTAAATCCAATGAAACCTTCCGGACTGGCGTGATGAGAGAAGATACTATATAGTACACCAGATACTTTGCGATTCCAGTTTCATATCAAGCGAAGGCCGATGAACTTTGCTTGCCGATCAACTTAACTCCCGCATATTGCCTTAGGACTTGAAGCCATTTCAGTCAAATTACATTTTAGGCATGTAATTATTAAGCATACTAATTATTATCATCATGGTCTTAAGATTTTTTTTTCTTCTCTTTCTTGTAATTATCAATCATCTTTATCATAATCATTATGGTTATTATCACTATCGTTTTATCCTAAGTATCATCATCTATTCTACCATGTTGTCATTATTGTGTTACACAACAACACCACCAACAACAGCAAGAACAACAACAACTTTTACAGTGTGATCTCATGATAATTATGATGCGCCCCTGGATGGGCGGAGGTTCGGCGGAATAATTATATTAAAAAAAAACACCTACATATTATAATATATCAGTATTATGTGTAAACATTGAAGTGTATGTTCTTATTGAATGTTGAGACTATTAAAAAGGTTGCAAAAGTACAACCGCAGAGAACTATAAACGCCGAGATTTAAAAAAGAAAAGAAAAGAAAAGAGAGAAAGTAATGAAAATACTCTTTCAAAGTCATTTCAATTAAGTGTGGTGACACATTTTCACTTCCGCGCACTGATGGAATCCAGATCGCAGCCCTATTACTTTTCAATTACATTGTTTCCATGTCCTTCGACACCAGTTGATATTCTTTCCCTTCTACGTTTACATCGAAGTTTTGTTTTCTTTTTTCACCTTCGTTTTACCAGTGTTTATTCAGTATATTCCTGCTTAAAGGTAGGGAATCCCATTTGCATGCCTTAAATGAAGAGTTGTATAAATACAGTGGTATGTTGAAGAGAGTATCATTTTAGAAACTCCCATAAAGTATTGAAAGTGGAAGGTAACATTTAGTACATTTTTATTGACCGTTAGATTTTGAACTGAATTTTTTTCGGGGCTCACCGTAAATTCCAGTACATTACTAGGCTACCTTTGCAGACCCATGCACTGCATACTGTGTCCATCATGTATATTTTGTGAAGAAAGTTCATCAAAACTTACAAACATTTCTATATACATTCTTGCCACACACTCTTACATCAGCTCTTATACTTTTAGATTTGTGTTTATAGATAAAAAAAAAATATACAGAAGACTGCAACAAAAAGGCTAAAGTATGGCTGACACACAGAACTACTGAGTAGTTGAGTTTTGTGCATTATTCAAATTGTAGATAACTGTTGACTTACAAATTTCTCAGCAGTGGCCTAAACAAGTCCCCTGAGGTTCATATTCAATGTTTTGCTGCATTTTGGGAGGTCTGACAGGTGGAGGGTCCTCGATATGATATTTCGTAATTTAGAATAATCATTGGGGGCAAATTGAATAGATGGCTTCGTTTTGTTTGCATATAAGATTAAAGGGACTGTACAGTACTGGTTGAGGTGAGGATTCAGGTTTGGTATATCATTCCTAAGTGAGATGATGAGAAACCTCTTATGAAACTAGATATATCGCTACGGCGACTGATATGCCTCCGCCATAATGCATGGTTCTCCTAATAGGTCTATAGTACAATGTCTTGACAATGTGTGATGACAGTTTCACACAATTGGCAAAATATTAAAATGACAGGTTTGCCACAAATGTACTGAATGTTCACTTTCCTATAGAACTAGGTTCAATTGGATGAATGATTAAAATGTCAGAGTGCAGGTATTTGGGGAACTGATGATTTTTACTTGACTTTTGACCCTTTTATAAGTTTATGCATTGAGTAATTTTCAAGGTATTGAGAAAAAGTATAATTTCAGTATCAAATGGGAAAATAGCATTATCTAAACCTGGCCTTTGACCTTTGACCTTTTGGCAAGAAACTTCCCACAGAATATATATTGGGTAAAACATGCATACATCCGTGAGTCTTAAAAAAAAAAAACCTTCAGGCATTGCATACATATAAGGAAAGTAGTGATATTTTGAGGAGTTGACCTTGACCTTTGACCCCCTGACCTTTGAACCATGACCCCCAACTTCCCTAGAAAATCACTGCCCATTGGAACAAGCATATATACTAAGTTCCATATGAAGATACCTTGAACCATTTGCGAGATATGGAGAAAAACATGAATTTTCAACCTTTTTTTTCACAAAATAACCTGTGACCTTTGACCTTTGACATCGTGACCCTAAAATCCAAACAAAGTATTATCCCCCCAGGATATACCCTCATACCAAGTTTGATGTAAAACCACCACACGGTTCTTGAGATATCGACAAAAACAAAACGGGACGGACGGACGACCCGAAAACATAATGCCTCCGGCCACTTCGTTGGCGGAGGCATAAAAACATGATATGAAAGAGCATGTAATTCAAAGAAGGATTCATCGTTGTTTTTTTTTTATGAAAATTGGTTTTCAAATGGCTGAGATATCCCCCAAAAAAGTGATAATAATAAAAGGCGACAGGCCACGTCTTTTATAAGGATCTCTTTGTTTCACCTTGTTTTTGGATATCTCAGCCATTTTAAAACCGATTTTCATCAAATAAACTTTTTATTGCATGCTCTTTGACATCTCATAGAGTGGTTTCTGAATATCTTGCAAAACATTAAAAACTAAATCCTCACCTCAACCAGAACTGTATGCAGTCCCTTTAAAGGTGATCCATGTGAGTGTCATTCATTAAACATTCTGATTGCTGTTGTTGTTGTTTTTTTTTTTATAAGAGTGGAATACATTTGAATATAGGCCTATCATTGATAATTTTTCTTTGATTTTTGTTAATTCAACGCAAAAGGTATATAGTTTACGAGACTGGCGAATTGCACTGGTTATATACTCTCCGATAAAGAAAACTGGACAAAAAGAAGAAAGATACCAGTACAGATCAAGAAATATACTTTGATTTTGTTGAATTGAATGGTGATTATAGACGCAATTCTAAGCACATTATGCTTCCTCCTCCCCCCCCCCCCCCCCCCCCACCACCACCACCATGCAGGATCGTCACCATTGTTGCAGGACTGCTGCTCATCTTTGAATGCTTGACGAAAAAATTCAGGATTTTTTTTTTTTTTTTTAATCCGCTGGTGTACCTCAATTATAAATCCGGCATTGCAGGCATCGCTGAAGTCTATTCTACATTCTTTCCTATATAAACTTTTCCATTTTGTATTGTTATGGCAGCACTTGACCGATAGAGGGGGCTAGAACAAAACAAAGTAAGATCCCGTCTTGAGTCGAAATCCTGAATTGTGTCGGTGTACCACAACCATCGCCCTCGTAGAGCAGATATACTTACAGTGTAGTTTTCAAGGAGGTGTCGCACACGAAGTGTTTAAACTTAAAACGAGTTAACTCCATTCTTGTCAATATTAACTGAGATAATTTTATGCGAGAAAACCTGCTACAAAGACAAAGAAAATACTGTAATAATGATATCAAATTAGACCCACTTCAAGGATATTCACTTTTATGCAACTTGACGCATCATTTTGAATATCTTGTTTTTTTAATGTGTGATGATGGAATTACTTTTGAATGTTTTGTTTTGCAATCAATCTCTTCACATCATGCATGAGGAGTATTATTCATAGTCGTACCAAATTCATGAGAATGAAAATCAGAATCGCCGTTGCTTGAAAAAAGTAACTGCAATAAGGATAGTAACAGATGTCGTTGAAACATAGGAAGAAATCCTAGAAACCGATAAACTGTGAAGTGAGTGCAACCTTAGGCGGGACTTGGTAGGCAAAGCTATTGCAGTACATAATGATAATTTATTCATGCCTTGTTTCTCACTCATTCTCAAACTGGCACTCATCAGCGCAGCTCACAGAACTCTTAAGAGTTCTGTGGCGCAGCTGTGCTACCTGGCTGTTATATTGCAATCAACTCTAGATGGCGCTAAACAACAACTGTTTGTCAGATCGTTAAACTGTCAACAATGCGGGGGGAAAAATCTATTACATGCAGTATTATCATACAGACTGATTTGCTTACACAGATGAGAAGGATTTTTATGTTTCCATGCAAAACATTTGTATTTTTATTACATCACCTATATTGTTATGTTTGCATACTAAACATTATGCCCAAACCTTTCTTTTAGTCACTCCTGAGCGAAGAAAAGAAGAAAAAGGGAAAAATCATCATTATTATTAATTATTTTTCCTCTTTTTTTTTTTACGTTGAACTCCAGCCGATCTAGAGAGCAGCTGCTGTTTATTCTAACAAACTCTCTGATATAATCAAAATATAACGGTGTATCAGGAAAATATTGCATTTGTCAATAGGTATTTTTGTGTCTAGGTCTGTCTTTGCAACAATCTTGCTTTAATAACAAACAAATCGAATGTTACGTTCTCAAGTCGACATTTCCCCCTCTACCGCTGACCCAAGGGGCTTGAAAGTGCTCATCAGACAAACTCGCTGTTCGAGCCGAACTTCCATGCACGACCTGCATGGACAGCGGAACGGTGTTAATCGAAATAGATGATCTGCAGGGCTATCCTTGTTATTCAGTCCCATACAGGTGTAAGATTTAAAAAAAAAAAAAAAATCATGCCGTGTCCGGATGGAATCTGCTTCTTTTAGTGAGACAGTATGAAATGCATTGTTTTTACAGGATTTGGCGTAAATCATTTAGTTTGTCTGATCGCGCGGCCCTCGAGGGAATCTTTTCGAAATGCAATAAACATTACGATTAAAATATTATAACTTATTTCTTCATAAATTATTAAGATAGTGGTTAGGATGAACAGCCGTCTATGTCTGTGTCCAGAGAGGGTCAGTCACGTTGCATTGGGATTTAGGGACAATAGATGAAAAAGTGCGTGAGTGCAAAAAGATATCGATTTTCTCATGATCGTAAAGGTTTAGGGACAATAGTTATTATGTTCATCGATCGTCGCCCCTCCTAGAAATGCGTTTCTCCGAGACTGAGATCTGTTGGGTGTATAGGAGGAATTTCACAAGCACATATAGGAGTTGTGATTGTATACACAAAAGAATGTAAAAGCCGGACTTTTTGTTGACTAATTTTAGCTCTTCGACTAGCAGCATGTCGTGGTGGTGAGCCTTGCGCAGTGGAGAATCCTGAAAACAATTTATTCTTTAAGCCTATCATTTTAAGCTGGCTTTTATCGAGTAACACAGGACCAACAAAATGATACATTTTTATTTTTGATCAAAGTTTTATATCAGATGAAAACTAATAAGGGAAAGATTCCCATGATGTACTCAAGTCGTAATAGTCGCAACTATAATAAGCAGAGGTGATGATTCTTTGAGGTCGCCATCGAAAATAACAAGCTAGACACATTTTCTTTCCTGAATTTCCGTGATTTGACATTGAATCTATATAACACTGAACATGTGGTACCTTTATAATGCAGCAACACTTTTTTTTTTTTTGAATGGGAGAAGTTTACGTCTTCAACCACAGACATGGGTCTTAATAATATTTTGTTTTCCAAACAAAATAGTCACTGTTATGATGTGGGAGAGCAATAAAGTGATGACATCATTATATAGCACTTGGAATAAAAAAACAAAACAAAAACAAAAAACAAAAACAAAAACAAAAACAAAACAAAAACAAAACAAAACAAAACAAAACAAAACAAAAACAAATTGAAATTCAAAATTCCGTAACTTCTTTATTTCATAATACTAGTATTATATATATAGGACCTATCCGATTTTGATGAAAATTATATCGTTCTACAATAACGTTTTACAGTTTGTTTTATCAAAATCGTAAGCCTATATACCTACATTGAAAGAAGTGAAAATAAAACCTTTGAATTGAATTGAATTGAATTCAACATTGTGTGGAATAACAACAATATTTCATAATACTTCATAATAAATATTTCATAATATTTCATAATACTAGTATTATATATATAGGACCTATCCGATTTTGATGAAAATTATATCGTTCTACAATAACGTTTTACAGTTTGTTTTATCAAAATCGTAAGCCTATATACCTACATTGAAAGAAGTGAAAATAAAACCTTTGAATTGAATTGAATTGAATTGAATTGAATTCAGCATTGTATGGAATAACAACAATATCGTTGTATCTGGTTATAAAACTTCTAGACAATATAATACCTTGTGGATTTTTATCTCCGGGTAAAAATATGTGGCAGTAAGAAACCACTTTTTTGTTATTTTGTTATTTTGTATTAGGTTTAATTTTATAAGGGTTTTTTTTTTCTTGTCACAGTCTACTTCAATAGTATATACCTCTATCGGTGCTCCATGTACAAATGCACATTGTTGTGCTTTATGATGATGGGACCAAATGAAATATGTGTGGTAAAAAAATGTTTTTATACTGCTATAGGCCTGAGTATTATTATCATTATTATTATTATCATCATCATCATCATCATGTCATTTATCGACGGCCTTCTCGACTCTAATAGGTCCCTCCCCCTCCCCCCCCCCCCCTCTCTCTCTCTCTCTCTCCTCCGTTAATCTGACGTACTGGACCAATTTCATGTTGATGATAACATGAGTAGGAATGTTTTGCTGCAATACATAATAGTGAAAATCAAATCAAACAATACTGAAATAACAAAATATCGCAAGGAGTCTTATGCCAAAACATCATTATAAACCCCCGAACCGAAGTTTACCTTCCCGCATTTGGATCATTATAATGACAAGTAGGCCCTACTGTTGCAAATACAATGTCCTGTGATTACTATAAGGAACTCACATACCTACACCTCTCCATAAGACCAAAAAAAAAAAAAAAATGGTTTGTTTGCCCTTCGCGACCGACCGAAAATCACGGAAATTTCGGGTCGCGTTTTTTTTTTTTTTTTTTTTTTTTTTTTTTTTTGCTCTTTCAAGTTTATTTTTTTCCACAAATTTCATCTTCTACAAATTTGTGAATGGTTTTAAACCCAAAATTTTCCATTTTAAGCTAGAGAGAGAATAAAAAAAAAGGTCTAAAAATGTTTGTTTTTTCATCTCATCGACCCGTCGTAATTGTGTTCGGGCCGCGCGGGTCCACAGGCTACGTTTTATAGCATGCATTGCATGCTCTACCTTTTTGGCTCACATGCGTGCACGCGCACGAAATCCAATCAATGCATGCAGGGCTGCACACTGGCGACCAGTATTCGCGCCAGCTTGCGCATTGGCGCTGCTCACGCACTGCCATGCCATGCAATACATGCAAAGCATGTATCTGCTTTTGTTTGCTTGCGATCGGCGGTCATGCCAGACAAGAAGCATTTATAGAATTAGAAGCGCACGCAATTCTGGGTCATTTTACTAACGATCCGATCCCGGCTTCGCAGCAGCGTGGCAGTTGACATGTTAGAACTAATTTACTTGTGTCGATTTTTAGAAAAGTAAAAACATATTCGATATTCAGCGATACAGTAAATGGATCTGATTGCGTTCAGTTTCATTTTACACAGTCATTTCACAAATGAATATTTTCATTCGTTCAGAATGATCTCACAATGAAGATAGGCGCAAAAAGGATCACGAAATCGGCCCTTCCGTGTACTTCTTAAGAACGCATGCACAAAATGTGAAGAGATAATACTAGGGAGGAAAAAAATCATGAAATCATCGCAGTCCCGCTTACATATTTGAGGTAGAAATCGTCCCAAAAAGGATCATGAATTCGGCCGGCCGCGTCGTACACCTTTCAAAAGCTCAACGGTACGAAATGCGAAGAGATTTAATATAGAGGAGAAAAAAAAAAATAAAGGACACATTTGGTACGTGCATCATAAAAGATTACAGCCGAATAAAAATTCATGAAATCAACGCAATCCCGTTGAAATTTGAGGAAATAATAGGCGCAAAAAGGATCTTGAATTCAGTCCTGCATGCCGTGTTGGTTATCAAAACGCATGCACAAATGCGACGAGATTTATCGGGAGAAAAATAAAAAACACATTTTTACCCTTCTGGTGCGTGCATTACAAAATATTACATCCGAAGTAATTAATGAAATCGCCACAAACCCGCTGATTTGAGGTAGAAATAGGTGCAAAAAGGAACGTGAAATCGACCGTGTCGTATACCCTTTAAGAACGCATGTACGAAATGGGAAGAGATTAGCGGGAGAAAAATAAAGGACACATTTTCATCCCCTTTTGGCGCTTGCATCATATAGATTACAGCCGAGTAGTAATTCATGAAAATTTCGCAAACCCGTTGAAATTTGAGTAAACAATAATAGGCGCAACAAGAATCTCGAATTCGAATGCGAAGAGATTATCGGGAGAAAAATAAAGAACGCATTTTCAACCCTTCTGGTGCATGTATCACAAAAGATTACAGCCGAAATAATTAACGAAATATCGCAATCCCGCTGATATTTGATGTAGAAATAGGCGCTAAAAGGATCGTAAATTCGGCCGTGTCGTATACGCATGTACGAAATGCGAAGAGATTATAGGGAGAAAAATACAGGACACATTTTCAACCCCTTTTGGCCCGTGCATCATAAAGATTACAGCCGAATAATAATTCATAAAATCATCGCAATCCCGTTGAAGTTTGAGGAAACAATAGGCGCAAAAAGAATCATGATTTTTGGCCGTGTCGTATATCTTTTAAGAACGCATTTACGGAATGCGAAGAGATTATGGGGAGAAAAATAAAGAACGCATTTTCAACCATTCTAGCTGGTGCGTGCATCACAAAAGATTACATCCGAAGTATTTATGAAATCGTCACAATCCCGCTGACATGAGGTAGAAATAGGCGCAAAAAAGTATCATGAATGCGGCCGCGTGGTACATCTTTTAAGAACGCACTTCGAATTCGAAGAGTTTATCGGGAAAAAATAAAGGACGCATTTTCAACCCCTTTTGGCGCGTGCATCGTAAAATATTACAGCCGAAGTAATTTATGAAATCGTCACGATCCCGCTTACATTTGAGGTGGAAATGGGCGCAAAAAGGATTGCGAATTCGGCCCTGCATGTCGTGTACCTTTCAAGAACGAATGCACAAATGCGAAGAGATTATCGGGAGAAAAATAAAGAACCCCTTGTATCGCGTGCATCAGAAAATATCACAGCTAAAATAATTCATTAAATCATCGCAATCCAACTGACCACCAAGAGCAGGTTACGCAGCAAGTTCGTGCGCTGATGTTTAGAAAAAGTCACAAACGCATTTGATACAATCTGATTTTGTTCATTATCATTTTACACTAATTCACAAACAAACATTCTAATTTTTTCCTGTCTTTAAATTTCTTGTGCAATAAATAATGCAAGTTAAAAAAAAAATTAATCTGTAAAATGTACATGAGGGGGGGGTACATCCATAAAAAACAAGAAAATAAGTTTGCAAGTCATTTAATGTTTTTTTTTTTTATGCTGTCGTTGTTGACCGGTAAATTTTCTGTTCGGACCTGTAAAAAATGGTAAAACGGGGCATTATACCGGTCCGACAGAGACAGGTCGGACCGGCAGAAAAAATGGGTTAGTGTGCAGCCCTTCACAAGATGGCTACTTTTGCAGCATCCGTTATCAGCTGTCATGGCACCATAACTGTTTGGAGTTCAGTTGCCAGCATCTCACTAGAAGGTACTTTTTTGGAGCTGTTTGCAAAATTTAACAAAGATGAACGTTAGTGTTTGTCAGTGAGCGTTTCTGCCTCGCGTACCGGGCCCTTGCAAGGCGTAAATTTGAATGAATCTCTTGGAGTTTTGAGTGCATTGACATGGAAAAAAGGGTACCCTGTATTAAAAAAAAAAAAAAACAAAACAAAAAAAAAAAACGACCTACCGACCCTCTTGGGTTTTGACAATTAAGGGCAAACAAACACTTTTTTTTTGGCCTAATATAATCACTCAATTACTCAATTACTCGATTACTAGTACATAATACTCGTATTACAATAAACATATTGATTACTCAGCCGTTATTGTTGGTTTTTTTTTTTTTTATGTGTGTGTGTCAGTGCATAGTGCTTTCATTCTCTCTGTGTCAGGTTAGTCCGAGATTGAACTCGCACAGTGAAATTGCATCGCATCGCATGGTCAGATTTAGTACTTGCATAACGAATTGAGGTTTTATATCGATATTTATCGATATTATGATGATTATTGATTGAACAAATCTTTACGTGATTTGGAGATACTGATGCTCGTGTTTGTTCATCACATCGAGGACTGGTCCTGTAGTAATCCGGTCTCAACATAATTATCTTCAACTTTGTTGCTTTATGTGCGTTGAGGAGCAGAGGTTTTGAATTCCCCACCCCCTCCAATGTCTATCTAATAAATCTTTGAAATTATTAATCGAGGAAGCTTCAACAGCACTAGGAGGCAATCTGTTCCAGTCGGCAACTACTCTCTGGATGAAAAATGCTTTTGTTTTGAAAAAAAAAAAAAAAAAAAAAATCTATGTCTGTTTTATAGACTAACCAACCTTTCTTTGGGCTGTGAGAGAATAGACAAGTTATCGTGTAGAGTACGGAAGCTATGTGCAGGTGAACTGTCTCCACAAAAGACTGTCTACTGTCGCACAGGATTACTTTATCGGAAGGGGATGTTGGGATATTGCTATGGCATTTCACGGTAAATAACTTGTGTACTGTGTCTAGGGGAAATGAATGCGATCTGCATGGAGGCGATCGTGTAGGATTAGCGTATGTACGCTGTATGTTTACGGGGCTATATGCAGGCTGAATCACCCGAGCCGAGCTCCCACTCACCGACCGAGGGACTTGTCCGTTATCTTAGAAATACTGACTTTAAAGATCTGTTGAATTAGGACATGGAAAGTGACATACCAATTAAAAGACAGGTACGTATGCAGAGTATTACTCTATTTCACTGTCGTCAGGACGAAGAAAAGAAGCCAGCAGCTAACCCTTCAAAATATTCATTGTGGAATTGTCACTCGTGCATTTTGAAGTCAGCCACCACCAAGTTGACCACTGCACTCAATGGCACTGGCACTGACCCACTGTGCTGTGTTGCTGTAGAAAATACATTCATTATTGGTAGCTGTCCGGCTAGACTGACTGTGAATCCTTTTTGAAAGTGATGAATTGTAGTGTAAAAAACCCCGGCCAATGCAATGGAATATTTAATTGTACTCAATTTCAGGCATCTTCAGGCTTAGGTCACGTCCCAGTAAAAAACTTTTTAGTAGGGCCTAGACCCTACCTAGGTTTTTCTACTGCAGCAGTGCAGTACTGGAGCATGGAGGTAGAAATCTAGAATCTAATCTATTTTATTGGGACAATGTGCATTCTGAATGTGAGTGTGACATGATGTTATTGACATTGTTAATCACGACAGCCCCACTGTCTGTAAAAGATAGAAACTACAAGTGTAAAGTTATACCCTTTGTGACATTATTTGTGATGTTTATTGCTGTAATTTTAACGTTAGATAGTCTACGACTACGGTATGGTAGAATTTGAATCAAAACGTTAAAAGTAAATCTTTTGTAGTCCAGCATTTCATGCTTTAAATTTAATACTCTGTTGGGCGTGCCTATCGATACAAACGGTTCTAAATTTTACCATTGTAGTAATGTACCAATTCTTAAGTTAACGTTTAGATCTAGACACTCTCTATGCTCTCTTTTCCTGTTCTACTTCTAGTAATTTACTGTTGTAGTAGGCCTACAGTAACTTGTTAATGTTTAGTCTGAGTCAGACTCAGAGCAAAAATCGACCGCATAGTATTGGCGCACAGAACGCTTAGTACGCACTTCACTGTGCGCAGAGCACATAAAAAGGGATTGGCTTTGACTGTTGATGAGGATGTGTGGGAAAACGCGAAAATTCACTGTTCACGTAATGGTTTGAATCAAGGACAAAATTTCGAATGAATATTTTAACTGAATCGTAATGTAATGTCTATGGAAGTTTCTAAAAAGCTTCGTACAACACAGTGTTAAATACAACTCTGTTTGTGTGCATTGTCAATGCAAAAACAGCGGTCAAGGAGTGGCACCGCGGGGAGCTGAAAAGAGGCCACGCAGGTTCGACGGCGATATTTTTGCACTGAAACTTCGAATTGAAAAGGGAACAACAGTCAACAGCATTTGATATTGCTAGATTTTCTCAATCACGTAGGTCAAGATTTTACGTGAATTTCAGTGTTAAATATTCTTATCAAGCAAATAAACATTAGGCGGTCGATGAGTAGTAGGTACAACCATGGAATGTAGGTCCATGGTACAACCATACTGGTAGGCCTACGTGTACTGTAGTTTTACATACTACAATCATTGATTGTACCTGTCTGTGTGCCTACTGTCAATGTATCAATTTGGCTGGCTGCCTATAATTTAGCGACAACAACTTGAAGCACAACTAGTGTAGTACATATTTACTATTATTATAATTGATGCCAGCCTGCAGTTGTGTCAAATAGTGATCCCTCTCACAGCGCAACAACCTTTACATGTACATGTACGAGTAGGCCTATAAACCACACCAGCGACCCCAACCCGTACTGGTTACAGCACCCCGCACCGGGTTTAGAGTAGGCCCTACTAGATCTATGGCACATTCTTCCTGATCCTGCATTGTAGAACCCTCACAGCTGCATAACCATTTGGTGACGTACAATGGTACAATTGTATACAACAAGGTCTAACCAAGGAGGTACAGAACGTATGAGAGATCATACCTCCTTGGTCTAACTAGCAGTAGTCACTAGTAGTGTAATACTGTTAGTCACATCTTTACAATTTTGACACCTACACTATAGCTGTGTACTGTAGTCAGAACGACATACAGTGTATATTTACAGCTGTACGTACATAATCCATGATAAAGAATGTAGAGTCTACAATCAGAAAAGTTTTATACTTAAAAATACAATGTACAATGTTGCAAAGCCATGGAACATTCTTAGCCTTTGAAGTTCTGAAAAATTTGCTTTGGTTCAAAATAGTGTAGAGTCTACTCCTCATCCTGGAGTTAACTCAAAATTGCTGCATTAGAATTCAAATTATCTACAATATGGATGCTGCCAATTTTTAAAGTTTAAAGTAAACTCCAGTCACAGATGATTTAATTGAGACAACACTGATGCTCACTACCCTTGAATCAGTCAGGGTTAAATTTTGTAAACATTCAAACTCAAAAGTCGAAAAGTAAAAATCACTGTTGAACCAGTACTTTTTCAGGAATGTCAGTAAAAAATAGAAAAACTGGATACCTACTGGTCCACTTGCAGGTCTGACCAGCGGAAAAAATTGGTTAGTGTGCTGCCCTGATATAGCATTTTACCATATATCTGGGTCATTGGTTTTCAGAAGTTCTGATGAAAGGAAAATGCATGAATTCCAAAGAGACACATTTAACTCTGTACATGTACGAGTACAATGTAGTTTCCAATCATGCTTTGTATACAGTGAGTCTGGGAAAGATTGTACCATACCTGTAGGAATGCTTTCTCGTATGAAAACAGTGAAAAGCGGATTTTAAGTGTGTGTTCTACTCCTAGATGTGAAAACTTGAGAAATATCTATTCTGCATTTTTAATTTGTATCAAAATTGCTTTGCATCTCAGATGTAACATGATCTCTACATACTATTTGTGTGTGCATACAAATTTATTATGTATCAACACATTTGGTTGTAGTTCTGAAAGGTGCACAACAGATATTTTCTAGACCTTTGTGTACAATGTGACAGTGCTCTGCATGTTGTGGGCCTTTTAATCATAGACTGAGTTAACAACTTCAGTATACAAGGCCTGCTACAATATATGAATGGTAGGCTTTTCTGCATATTGATTTATATATAATGTTGATGTGTGGCTGTACACAGTAAATCTGATGCCGGCAAGATTTAAGTTAGACTGTGCACTAGCCATTGTGCATTGTGCCTCACATGCTGATACATACAGGGTCTTGAATTGTACATGATGCATTGTACAGTGTAGTTGTACAGACCCATGATAGATGAATTATCAATGCTTCAGTAAGCCAGATCCTCCAAGTAAATCTTTCTTGTGGAGAGAATGTCCACAGCATCTTCATCTCTGCTGTCAGCTCTTTCTATGCACATGACAGGATAATATGATGAATTCCCAGTTGTATCGAGATGAAATTGCATTACCAGTATTGACTGACCAGCCATAAAGAACAAGGTGGATTGTTTTTACATGTTAAATACATAATGTACACAGTCACTGTTTATCAATGTACTGTACACATTGTACTGTACACATGTACTTGTACAAATTGTACAGTTCTTACAAATATTGTACATTCCACTTCTGGGATATTAAGATGAACTGTGATAAAAGTTTGATGTACATTGTACAAAATGTACATGTACAGATCGAGTACCACATGTTGTGAAATCATGATAGAGGATGTTGCTAATACACAATGTCACAAGTTAAATTGTCCAGTTCATGTGCAGTATCCTGTCCAGTAGTAAGACAAGTGTACATGTATGATGCATAGATCGGCAAAAGGTTTTTGGGATAGGCAACAGACTCACAAACCATTGTATATCTACTGTAGTAGTCGGTATTATACATTGTACATGGTATGCCCAGTACAAAATGTATATGTCCGTTTTTGTGCTAAAGGAAGGTGGGATATTCCATGTATTCTTGAATGATTCGTAAGATTTCTTAAGATTCTTAGATGGTTATTAAACTTTCATTGTAAGCCCCAAAATGCTCAGCTGTTTAAACTTTAATGCAGCAAGAGCTTGTGAATTTTGTGTGGTTGCATCTGACATGTATGTTTACTCAGTCGGTACACTGTACTGACTGGAACGACATCTGTGCCAGATTGTTGGGTTGGTGATATCCCTGCAATGCTGTCTGCTACCTCCTGATGCACAGTAATGTTTTCCCCGCTCTTTATTCCCATACAGATGGTAACATCATCACGGGGTCTCTGATCTCGCAGACGACATTCAGCAGTCTGCGCTCATCTCAATATCCCTAGCATTCAAAAAGCAACTTGGAAACCTGACCCTGCTGGCATCGCCATCACCTGCAACAGCACATACCAGGTTGTCAACCCCACATTTCCACCTCAAGCAAGACTAGAGGGGCAGGAGAGACCAGGCTGGAAAAAATAGATAGTACTGTCTGTGTGTGTGTGCACGGCGCAGGAGACCACCCACCAGCTCGTCGGAGGAAACAACGCAAAATCCCTCGCCGTAGACCACCGCACTCGTGTAGTCTGCGATTACGGGAGCCCCAGCATCACCTCTTGCTGAATAGCATCGCATGTTCGCCATTATTTGAGCATTTATACACAGGCAACAGGGTGAATTTAAGGAAAAATCTCTCACACTATACCCTCCTCAACCAGGAAAATCCACACAATTGTATAAATTTTACTGAAAGGTCGCTATTTTGACTTAACAATATCTCTCATCAGCAGGTGATCTTGTCGTGCCTTCTTTGGTGTTCTGTTTCTACCAATACCAAAGTCAGTGAATTCTTTGGAAAAAAAACAAGTTTTTTTGAATGACATCAGGAACCTGCCTTGCAATGTGCTAGATTGTGATGGCGTTGCACATCAAACTTTTCAAGACATTTCAAGTTATTTCTGATTGGTCAGTAAAGAGGAGATAATCCAGCGGCATCCAAGATGAATCAGTACCAGATCACCAAGCAGCTTGGGGATGGCACATACGGGAGTGTCATCCTCGGAAGTCGACACGACAACGGGGAAAAGGTGGCCATCAAGAAGTAAGTACTGTTTATGTCACTTAAAATATTACTTATCAACACAAACTTCAAGACACCACAGTCGACAGCTGGTACCACTTTGACACTTAAAGACCCAGTAATGTTGGGATACCATGTAAATGGAATGCAGGCCCAATTCAGATACCTTTCAGGAATCCCTGCAACAAATTGTGAACAGCTGTATCACTGATCTCAATGTGAGTACACACTCAGCTGATTAGAATTTAGACTGGAGTCGAACTTTACTGATGAGCATACTAATGCCTTGATGAACATAGTGTCGCCGGTCACACGAACCGACGAATCACTCGATTTTGGGTCAAATTTTCGATTTTGAGATTTTCAATCATTTCGATAGTAGACATTCCATTCTACATATTCTGAAATTCTCAGTGTGTAATTCGGTGTAATTTTTACGTAGTTATCACTTTTGTAGAAGTATGTACTGGTTTCCATTTGTGAAAATGATTTGTTTTCCCCATAGACGCGTGTGTTAAACAATCAGGCGATTCGATGGTTCGGTGACCGCGCGTACTAGTACGCGCATTCACCGAACCGACG
Source organism: Diadema setosum (assembly GCA_033980235.1). Taxonomy (NCBI): domain Eukaryota; kingdom Metazoa; phylum Echinodermata; class Echinoidea; order Diadematoida; family Diadematidae; genus Diadema; species Diadema setosum. The sequence goes on from CM067078.1 coordinate 15,124,081, forward strand.
AATCAGTGCGCATTGACTTGCGTGTAGTTTTTGAGATTCAATAGTTCATTGACCGCACGCACAGTGCGCGTACTATGTAATACATGTGTTGACAATGACAACGCTCAATGTACGTACATACAATGGACACACATGGAAAATGACAACGTTCTTTGCAGACCGAAAATACATGCATGCAGCTCTTTGACGATTTCCCGCTTATTTGTTAACAATACAATTCGATAAAAACTTCACAAGGTAGAGCAAGAATTGAAGTCTGATGTACAGTACTACAAAAATAATTGGAAATTATAGACATGAAAGTGTAGCAACCATAAGTCAAAAATGGGTTAACTTCAAACGCGATTTTCTCGAATTGTCATTACGCAAACCTGAGGGATTCGTCGGTTCGTGTGACCGGCGATGATACATTATGTATTTAACAAAGTGAAAAGAAAAAATAAAAATAAATCTTATGTCTTACATTTTCTGTTTGATAAGCTACATGTAGCACTAGCAATGTGGAGCCTTGTGAAAACTTGAATTTAAAGAAACTACAATTTGTATGCATTGAATGCAAATTATGCATACTTACATGTACAACGTATGTAGACTTGAATGCACAGGTCTTCTCTTTGACTGAGCATACACGCTGTAACATGTTTCCATATTCCTAATATGATTAACAAAAGAGACATGTATTGGATATGAAACATACAAGTTATGCTTAGTCTACCACCAAGCCTGCCATCCCTCCTCTTACAGTGTATTAGATGATTTATATTTTCATGGATACAATAGATATGATGCATACATGTGCATATCTTCCACCAGTGCCTCCGCAGTCCGAACAGCCAACCTCAAAATTGTTTGTGCCATGGGCCCATGGCAACAACGAGACAATTTGAATTGCCATCAATCTTCGAGAGTGATTCCATAATGATTTTATGAATTACTGAACCAGTGATTTATGGGGTCTACGCTTCATTTGATAACATACGTTTCCCACTTCATAAAGATGTTTACATTGTCATCATATACATGCAGCAGTTCATTGCAGTTTCCAGGCGGTGGCCTAAATTCTCACATCTAATTAGTCATTTTTTTTTTTTTCTGCTGCCAGAGCATGATAATGTACAGTTTAGATTTTTTAGTGTAGAAAATGAATGGAGAATTAGTAACATGGCCCGGTTAGGAATGGCCCTCAAGTAATCACTATATTTTTGTGATAAAAAAAAAAAAAAGAAATAGAAGAAAACACACAAAACAATGCCTTCATGTACTTGTCTTCTTCCTGGCCCAGTTTTGTTCATTTTTTTTTTCTTAGTTACACTTCAAAAGTTTTACCATGAAAAGTACGAAATGAGAGTTTGTGAGCTCCCAAAGTCTTGCTAAAATACAATTTAAGATAAAACATTGCTTTGACAAAGATATAGGTACCAATGTAAAGACAATACTCTTCCTGCAGTGTGGCGCAAAGTCAGACATTATGATTTGCTGTTTTTCTTTTTTTTCTCTCGGTGGGAAAGAGGACATGTAAAAGAACAGGCTAAAAAGATGGTACGGTGTATCTTTCTGAAATATTCAACATTTCAGTGCCTGGTCAGACCAGTGGAAAGTAAAATTTGCAAACTGTCTTTAAAGCAGCTAAAAACTGAAAGGCTTTAATTTTCATTGCGTGCATAACCAGTTAATAATTTCCACTTTTTATGGCCCCTTGCCTAATAGATGACAGCTTTCTGCAGTAATTGGATCCCGTGAAGTTATTACACTCCACATAAAAATGATGAGCTTCCACCATACAGTCATAATTACATGTGGTATGCATTGATGGTACAGCTTACTGACATAATTGGCTTCTGTCTATTGCAATTCTCACATCCCAGGCTAGATTTTTAATAGATGCTTGCTATCTAATACTTGCTGCTTTATCATAAATCGCTTGAAATCATTATATCGCATCACAGTCTACTGAGCACTCCAGAGAACAGCGAAGCAGTTTTAAAGGCTCTGAATGCTTTGGTAAATCCCAAATCAGGCAGAAATTTGTGAATACATGATTGAAGGAGAGCTGTGCACTGAAAGCAGTCTAGCTGACATAGTACACTGAGCAGTCATACTTTAGTTCCGCGTCAATGCATCCGCGTTTCTCATAGAACTGTGCTTGTGGGGAAGTTCTGTCTCCATAGTAACAGGGATGCTACAATCTGTGTGTGTGCCCAGAAAGACAGTGCCCTGCAATGGGGCGCATTGTGTGCAGAGTACATTGTATGCGTTGTCTTGACTTCCCTGCATTCTGAACACAATTGAAATGGATCCCTGATTGCTTTGTGACTGGTATAATTAAACTCCCTTCGCAACAATGGAATCGATTTAAACTTTTGATATCGATAGGGGTTGTAGACTGTAGTGTAGACAGTCAGTGAATGAGGACTATAAGTTGTTATATTCTCCATTATGTACAATGTACCAATGAGCATTTAAAGACCATACACATATTTTTCAGTGGATCATCTATCATTGATGCAAAGAACCATTCAGTTTCAACAACAATAAGAGACACATAAGTACAACATCCATGTTGAACATTTCACTGTACCATGAATAGCATACTGTATCTGTGTCCAAGTCAAATATGTGGTTTAGAGTTAAAAAAACAAACAAACAAACAAACAAATAAAATAAAATTATGGTGTAACTGTCTGCAGTTTTTGCCACAGGAATGAGAGCAGACTTTTCATCATGCCATGGAATCGCAATTTGGGAGCATTCCACGAATGCATACACTGTACATTATTGTAGCACTTGTCTCCAAGGATGCTGAACACTTAAAAATGCTTAATATCTCTGCATTACGTATGTTACACACTGCATCTGTTCTTTGTTGTATGTACACTGTATATCATATATTTTGTTATATTTTTTTTTAATTTAGCAGATACACATGTTGGAATTCTCTCAATGTATTTGTTTCCACAAGTGTGTCATCTTGCCTAATCCTCCTCTAATATTTTTGCAGATGCTGTTATTCCTTTGTCTGTTATTGAAAAAGTGTATCTCATCGCTATACCTGTCTTCTGTTCATTTTTTTTTTTTTTTTGAAATTAAGATCTTATTGCTACATTTGCTTTCTCTGTTGTATTTGCAGGATGAAGAAAAAGTTCTACTCATGGAATGAATGCATGGAATTGAGAGAAGTTAAGGTAAGTGGATATGGTTTGTCTATTCTCAGACACGATTCTATCTTTACACCCACAGAGAGGGAGAGAGGAGACGTCATGAAAAGAGGGAAGAAAGAATTAGAATTAAATTTTCATTGATCACTGAATTATATGTGCTTATTCAAAATATGACTCAAAGAAGCAAGGTGTAGTAAAGATTGTTTTAACGACAGTTTTCTTTTCAGTCTTTAGGTCTTATTCGAAATGTGAATATCATTTTTATATTTGTTCATTTTTCCGCTCATGGCAGGATGACTTGTATTTACATGGGGGCAGGGTGATGCTATATAGATATCAGTCTGTAGGTGTAATTAGGAAATATAGTAAATGGACATTGTTCTATCATGGTGACAGAATGTGTGTAAAATGGTATTCACCAAGTAATATCTACAATTGTATGCCGCTACATTGTATGCACACACACACTTGCACATGCACACACACACCTCTACACATTGCAGTTCTATGCACATGCTGCCATGGAAGCATAGCTGCTCCTGTGTAAACACAGCCAGCTGTTCCAAACATGCCCTTGTTTATATTTCATTAATGGAGGCTGAGAGTAAACAGTGCAAGTTTATTCAATCAGTGCAGCATAAGAAAAAACAGAAGTATTCATGCACGATGTGGATCAATAAAGGAAGCAGATGTTACAAGCAGCCATTTTTATTTTGCTATTGTGTGAATGGTAGGATGTGGCTTTCTGAGCAAGTTCAAGAAGTTGAGAACAGAGTCTATGGTATGCAAGTGTAGGCTTGTTCACACAAACAGACAGTAAAATATTGTAACATTAGAAAATTTGCGATGTTACGCTGAAAACTGTACCAAGCATTTATGCCAAAAGCCATTTAAAAAAATGGGAGAATAATTGCACACTGGAATGCATTGTTTAAAGCTGAACATGACGTTTGCTGACAGGCTCTGCAATGTGAACCTCATCGCAGAAAACTTGTGGGACTTGAATTCCATTTGATGTATCGATGAATCCCTCTAGCCACAGACAGGCAAAATATAAATTGTAGGTGCCTGGTTTAAAGGGTATTACTGAAGTAACATTCATGGTTGCTTGTCTACTTGTGCGACTGGTGCAAAGACTCCTGATGTTCAGTGAATGTTCCTTGAGCACACTTCACATTGAGTGCTTGTCGAGACAAGAGAACCATTCTGGAGCATGAAATCATCCACCCCAGAGTGTGGACATAGTGTGTGTTCCTGCCGCATTAAGGCACTCAAGTGGCTAATTGAAAACATTGGGCTGCTGCTTATCATTGTAATGAAGCCCTCTCAACAGACAACAGACCTGCTCAGCATTCCTTGCCAAATTTAATCTCTGTTGCCTGGCAACTGGACTATGACATGCCCCGCTTACCCCCAGACAGCCCTGAAAACAAAACGCAATTATGCCCACATTTTCAAACGAGCTTATTCATATTGGTAATGATGTGGAGGATGGGGGAGGGGGGGGGGGGGGATGATCACTGGGGCATAGGGAAAGGCTAGTTCAAAGGATTCATGCTTCTGCTGATACATTCATCACCAGTGTCCTTCAGCTCTTCCTACATGAGCTGTACAGAGGTAAAGAGCTGTTTTTGTCCTCCTAAACTTTATTGTTGCAGTTGGTGGTGCATACAAAGTGTAGGTCATATTGGTAGTACAATATGCCTCAGATGGGTGATATTCTTTTTTTTTTTTAATTTGTTTTCTTTTCTCACTGACATCAACAGTCAGTTTTATTAAAGATTAAGGGACTTTACTCTTTGATTTTACATTGTGTATTCAGTTATTAAAAACAATATATTATGATCAGTCACCTGCTTCTATGCCACCATCAGCTTGCCTGGTGCTGATTAAGTGGCATAAATCAAAGTACCAGTACTTTATAAAAAATAGGACAATTTAGCTAGATAGTAAATGTAACAAAAACAGACAAAATATCACAACATTGTACAGACTTCATTATTGGTCATTTTAAAGCACTAAGGAGCATTATTGAAAATTAAAATGTAGAAGTTCCAAATCACTAATTGACAATCTAGAAAGAAAGACACTTTTAAGGTCCTTGTGCTGAGATTAGAAAGTTGATTTTTTTTTAAAATTTCCTTTGTGCTGCAGTCACTAAAGAAGCTGAACCATGCCAACATTGTCAAGCTGAAGGAGGTCATCCGGGAGGAAAACATTCTTTACTTTGTCTTTGAATACATGCAAGAGAACCTGTATGAACTCATGAAAGGAAGGTAAGACTGATGCAAACCAATAGTGGCATCATAATTTTCCTCTTAACAGGACTACGGGACTCACATTGCAGTGTGCATTTAAAAGTTACACTTTGAAAGGAGGAAAATGTTCTACGGTGTACATATGTTTCCCTTGCATAGACAAACAAAGAAACTAAAACAAGGATGTGGATGAATTTCATCAATCATTTCATAGCTGGATGATTGAGTACATTTAGATATTCAAAAATGAATGAAAATTGTGCTCAGATACTCATAGATTAATTCAAGATACGATGTTTTGCAGTGGATCAAATCAATTTTCAAGGTTATCTTGTCTTGCGTTCTTGCCAAATCTAAGTATTACTTCTAGAATGCTGCTCTGTCAACTCTGGTGGGATAGTAGTCTTGTTTTGATCACAAATTGATCTTAATACTGTGGTTCTTCCATCTACATTGTATCCACTGTTTACTTCTTACAGAGATAGGTTATTACCAGAGCCAGTGATCAGGAACATTGTCTACCAGATCCTGCAGGGACTGGCCTACATCCACAAGAATGGTGAGTTTTGGTCAATTTCCCACATATGGGGAGTTGTTCAAGTCTTCATCTCCATTGCTTTTATCAAAGGTCTTCAAATTTTGATGTTGTACACAACAGATTCTCTTATTTTCAGTAGCGATTTTTTTTTTTTTTTTTTTTTTGGGGGGGGGGGGTCCATTTTGCCAGTCATTTTTTTCTGTCCTACAAAATACTGCATATGCCATATATTTCAAAGGGTTTTCTATTTTTTCTGATTTTAGCAAGTTGGGTGCTCTTTGTGAAATTAGCAGGACAGGAATAGTACTCGTAGTACAGTACATGAATGTGAAAACATACGTTCCTCCATGCATTGTTGTACTCAATCACATGATTGCAAATTCAACCATTTCTGAAATTGTCGGATGGTGCCTATTCATGAAAAATTAATCTAGCAATGGCGCATACAGTGACCGATTCCTGATCAGTCATCTAACTTCAGTCAGAGTGTGTAGCAAGTGTTTTTATATCTTTATCATACATCATTCAAGGTTGTGTACCATATGTATGTGCTGGCTCATATTTTAAGCATGAAACATTGTACCCTTCCGTCACTCGTAGGGTTCTTTCACCGAGACATGAAGCCAGAAAACCTGCTGTGCAGCGGACCAGAGCTCATCAAGATTGCTGACTTTGGTCTGGCCAGGGAGACAAGATCAAGGCCCCCCTACACTGACTATGTGTCAACAAGATGGTAAGATTTATGTCTTCCTCAGCCTTGTGTTTAGAGCTTATGTAACCAGAAAAACATTTTTTTTTTTTTTTTTTTTACTTATGTAGATATCTCATCATGTTTGTTTCTACATGTTCATTTATTTTCACTTTTGTTGCTGTTGTATTATGTGATTTTTATTTGCAGTATGTGCTATTTGTAACAGGGCTCACTTGAAAAGCAGGCCCGTGGGCCCTGAACGTGACTACCCTGTTCACTTTTTGAATAAAACTTTATATATGAAAATAAATAAATAAATAATACAGTAAGTGAGTGTCAAAACAAAGTGTTAACAGTGTGTTTACTCTTGGTGTATTGTTTTGAATATCTTCTGCAAATGTCTGCGTTTTTGTAGAGAAATGAAACATACCATGAATTGCGCACTCTAAACCTCTTCCCCTTTTGGTTTAACTAAAAAATACTGTCGACATCATTTCGGTCCAGGTACCGGGCGCCAGAGGTTCTCTTGCGATCCACAAATTACAGCTCGCCCATTGACATGTGGGCGGTGGGCTGTATCATGGCCGAGCTCTACACGCTTCGTCCCTTGTTTCCTGGCAGCAGTGAAGTGGATGAGATCTTCAAGATCACAACAGTACTGGGCACACCGAAGAAGGTGAGATTCCTCACATCCTTTTACGTAACTTCTTTACACAAGAGTTCCCAAGTTGGTTGCTGTAAAATAACAAAGTTGACGATATTACTTCATGGGTATGTGACTCTGGGCACATTTGAGCATCTGTACATCCTTACTTCAGGAAATCCCCAACTTCACCTTTTTATGTCTTGATGATGTATAGATGTGTTTATTATCACTTTCACTTTGTTATGCCTCCGCAACGAAGTGGCCGGAGGCATTATGTTTTCGGGTCGTCCGTCCGTCCGTCCGTCCGTCCGTCCGTCCGTCCGTCCGTCCGTCCGTCCGTCCGTCCGTCCGTCCGTCCGTCCGTCCGTCCGTCCGTCCATCCGTCCGTACGTCCGTCCGTCCCGTTTTGTTTTTGTTGATATCTCAAGAACCGTGCGGTGGTTTTACATCAAACTTGGTATGAGGGTATATCCTTGGGGGATAATACTTTATGTGGATTTTAGGGTCACTGGGTCAAAGGTCAAAGGTCACAGGTTATTTTGTGAAAAAAAATGTGAAATTTCATGTTTTTCTCCATATCTCGCAAATGGTTCAAGGTATCTTCATGGAACTTAGTATATATGCTTGTACCGATGGGCAATGATTATCTAGGGAAGTTGGGAGTCATGGGTCAAAGGTCAGGGGGGTCAAAGGTCAAGGTCAACTCCTCAAAATATCAGTACTTTCCTTAAAATGCAATATGCCTGAAGGTTTTTTTTTTTTAAACTTGATGTATGGCATGTATTACCCAATATATATTTCTGGGGAAATTTCTTGCCGAAAGGTCAAAGGTCAAAAGGTAAAAGGTCAAGTGAAAGTGCTAAATTGCACTTTTTCCTCCATATCTCGAAAGTAACTCAAGGTGTCATCATGAAACTTACATATTTATGCATGTTCAACCTAACAGTGATTCTCTTTGGAACTGTGAGGTCAAAGGTCAAAGGCCAGGTTTAGATAATGCTATTTTCTCATTTGATACTGAAATTATGCTTTTTCTCAATACTTTGAAAATTACTCAATGCATAAACTTATAAAAGGGTCAAAAGTCAAGTAAAAATCATCAGTTCCCCAAATACCTGCACTCTGACATGTTAATCATTCATCCAATTGAACCTAGTTCTAGGAAAGTGAACATTCAGCCTATTTGTGTCAAACCTGTCATTTTAATATTTTGCCACTTGTGTGAAACTGTCATCACACATTGTCAAGACATTGTACTATAGACCTATTAGGACAACCATGCATTATGACGGAGGCATATCAGTCGCCGTAGCGATATATCTAGTTTTGTATCATTCATTGCTGAAATATCTTTTATAGTAAAGTAGAATAAAAGCTTTGTGTTATGCACCACTTCTCATTGAGGTACAAAAGTAGAAGGGCCTCCAAGTCACTACATCTATAACTGATCCTTAAATTGGCAGAATGTTGGATGAGTAAAGATCATGTTTCTGTCTCAAATTGGCATACTGTTGTCATTGCTTTTTGTTTTGATCAGATTCAGTGAATTCAAGCAGTACCAACTAATCTTTTTCCAGTATAGGATGTACAGTAAAATTCAGAGTTGCCAATTTGGTGAACACAAGATGATAATTTCTTCAGCAAGTCCCCTACTTCCTCAGTACAATTACATGCACTTGTTGGGGTAAAGAATGTTGCAAAATGTTTGACCATTACTTGAAAAATGCCAAATGTTTTCCTCGACAGGAGGACTGGGTGGAAGGGTACCGGCTTGCCTCCCAGATGAACTTCAAGTTCCCCCAGTGTGTGGCCATGCCCCTCAAGACCATCGTCCCCAACGCCAGCAACGAGGCCATCCAACTCATGAGAGACATGCTGCTCTGGGACCCCAAGAAGAGACCCACAGCGGCCCAGGTGTGTTTCACTCTCGCCTTCATTTTCATCAATTCATTTACAGCACTGTAAATTTTTAATGAACAATGCATTACAAATTTCGGTGATGCCAACTGCAATATTTTGTATTTTTTTCTTCTTTTTATTTTTTTTTAGATATGGCAGGTTTCACAGAACATGTTTTTCCCAAATTATATTACTGTGTGTGTCTATTGCAGGAAAGGTACAATACAGTTTTTCCACCAAAATTAATGCCCTTTCAACCCTCAGACTACTGCAGTGGTACTTACATAAGGTTATTAGCATGTCTTCATCCTGTGGAAAGCATTTTGAATGAAATGTGGCAAAATTTGTGGCAGTATGAGTGTCAGCTAGTCAGCCATCATGATTATACGGTATCCGAAAAAAACAACAACAGTTTTTGTGGTCGTGGAGATCATCTTTTTGCTCAAGTACTACTCCGTATTTGAACAGTATAGAGTCATACAATGACAGCAATACATTCTGTTTATTGAAAGTATCAGAATTTCCATGACTGTTCAGAGATTGTGTTTGAGATGTTCTTACAAAGTTTCTTTGGCAGAGATAACAAGCCAACACATACAAGATGAAAAAGAAAAAAAAATGACTTTTTTATATGAACAAAGAAAAGCAAAAGTACCACATGCAACCTGAAAGGGAAATACACAGAAGAAATGGCTGTACACCAGATCACATGATTTATCAACATTCCCTTAAAATCACATTCCAAGCTAATCATGAGGGGAGTCAGTAATTTCTCTGCAGCTGCTGAAATCCAACTCTTTCATTTTTTGTCTATTCAACCTGTTTGTGTTATAGTGTCTCAAGTACAAATATTTCCAAGTCGGACAAAACCTGGGCGCAAAAGTCCCCCCAGCCCCCCAGCAGCAACAGAATCAGCGGCAAGCGGTCCATCAGAACTCTGCCAAGAGACACGTCTTACAGGAAAGGGAGCCCTCCCAGGCCTCGCTGCCCAAGCCTGCCGCAGTCCGCCAGGAAGCCCAGCCCAAGGACAGTATGGACGATTTTCTCGCCACGTTGGGCAAGCCGAAAGAACAGGAGCCCCCGAAGCCGGTGGCGCCCGCAAACGCCGGCAACAGGAGCGGCCGGAGAAAGTGGGAAACGGTCAAGAAAGTGGAGGACAGTTGGGACTTTGACCTGGACATGAGCCAGGGCTTTGGGGGCGGAAGCAACGTCAAACCTACCAAGAAGTTGGGCGGGATTAACTCGAATGCCCTACCAACGATAGGAGGAGGAGGTGGAGGAGCTGTGGGAAAGAAGGCACCTTTTGACTGGGATGATGATGATGACTTCTTGAGGTATGGAGACACCCACAGATCATAGTTCGCCTTGTTACTGGCAACTACACTTTGTCCCTTCTACACTGCAGGGTCATTCAGGCTGTTTATGTAAAGAAACCTATGAACAAAAAAAAAAAAACTACATGTATTTTGTTCTACAGGCCAAGAGAACCTAATAACAAATACTAAAGATTAATCTTGTAATGTTGTGCATTGTCATGCCATCCCTTGTAGTAGAGGCGAAACACTGTCCCTCAGATTAGACATAAAATAGAGGTCCATAAAAAGGAGTCACAACCAGCACATGTAAAGGATCCCACTTCATCCATTCATCACAAAGAGCAGGGTGCATAACCCAGTGAAGTGGTGCCCCAAGTACACACAACTGGTCCCCATGGAAGAGCAGCTAGTGCAGTTGGATATGGGCTATGCAGCCATCTTGTCAAGTGAAAACTGAAAGCAAACAAACCAGTGAAATTGGTTGGAAATATCTCACACTTACCTGGAGTATATCATTTTCCTGGTTGTGAACTTAAATAGGCACAGTATGTCACACCCTTATATTGGCAGTTTTATAAAGCATGTGCAGATTTGTTGATAAGATACATTGTATTAATCAAAGGAAATCACTCGTGAGAGTGTATTTTCAGATGATGAATTGTGAATGTATAACAAGAAGCAAATGCCTCTTATGTAGCCCAGATTTCAGTAGAAATGCAATGTTACACCTCTCTCCTACTAGTGTGTTCATCATTGGATGAGATATTTTGCCCAGTATGCTCTGCCTAACTCAGATATATAAATAAATGGGTAGCGTGCAATGCTGGTGTAATAGTGATGGCAGAACCCTCTTGGAGTGTAGTGTTAACACTGAAGAGGCTACACTGGGGAAATAAGACCATGTTAGAATTAATGTCAGTAAATTAACCCAACTGTAGAACTTTTCCCCCTGTAGCTTAGTTCTGCTGTTTCTATGAAAAAATATTCATAGCCTCTTGTCATACAGTTGACATCTGATATTTGCAATCTGCTGCCTCTCAAAAAAACTAATTTAGGACTCTCCGATATGTTCTGAAATAAACAGTTCAATTAGCAAGGATAATTATCCGATTTGGCTTTCATATTAATGTTCATGCCCTTTTTTCTTTTTAATTGCAGGAGTCCGCCAAAGAACAAGATGGGGTCGCTGTCTACCAGGAACCAAGCGGGCGTGGCACGAGTGGGGCTTGACTCGGGTCACTCCTCTGCCTCTTCAGCAAAGCAGTTCTATCTTGGCAAGGCGAGATACCTTCCTGGTGAGCTCATGTGGCATTTTAAAGGAATAATTTACCATATTCAGATGAAAGAAAAACCCAGCATCTGTGCTTTAAGATAGTTCTAAAATGTGAGTTAGGGATAGAAACAACCATTGTAAAAATTTATTTGAATAGGTAAAATCAATGTTAAGTATTGTTAAATATACAAAATATGAACAGTAGTTATGCTCCCAGACTAAACTGTGTACAGTTACAGTCTGTTGAGAAAAATACAGATATCTCCTTATATTTTTGGGTTTATCGCGAAAGTTTTATATGATAGGATGATTTGTGATACAACAGACCTACATATATGCATTAAAAATGTTAAATGTCATATCTCAATTTTTTTTAAAATCACTGTTCCCAAAGGTAAACAGCACCTTTAATGGTTGGGTTTTCTTTTATTTGTTTCTTGTTTTATCTGTCCGTCTGTGCATTTATTTTTTACGTATTCTTTTTACGCTTGATGGAAGTTTGCTGCCTAAGTTTGTTTTGCAATGCCTTGTCCTACACTGATGAATTACAGCATACATACACCTCAGTAGTGCAGACATCTGCACATTTTATTCCATCTTGTGGCATCAACTTGACATTAATGATAACAAGTTTGGGGAAGAAGGCAAGTTTATGAGGGGATAAAAAATAATTTGGTGATTTTCTTATATGTGAAATGTATGTTTTCTTTTTTTTTTTCAGGCATGAATGTAAAGAGTCCACGAAAGGATTCCGGTCATGGCTTGCCACCCCTTAACAAAGTGTCTTCAGGCAGTGCGCATAGAAATAACATATTAGGTGAGTTCAGTAAGATCCTGGGGGGGGGGGGGGGGGGGAGTGGAGAGCGAGGGAGGTGTTGGGCTGTGGGGGTCTTGTCTTGCAGTCAGAAACTATTGATGTCTGGCAGAGTACATACCTCTTCAGTGGACCGTATCAAATTACTCATTGCCGAAATATTCAATTGAATGGTGCATGCATTCATGCAAAACTGATATATGAGTTCAATGTAAGGGTGCCACAGCCAACTTAATCTCTTTATATCAAAGTCTTGAGAATGGAAGAATATCATGGCTCCTCTACACATAACTAGGCAGCATATTATGCTGTGGCTAAAACTGAAAGTTTAATGCTAAGATTATGTGAAAACAGTCAAACACTCATGTGTTTGCAACAAATTAGTGATATTTCAAACTGATACATTTTCAGAGGCCATCTGTGTACACTTAAAACCTGGTCTAAGCTAGAGGAGGAAAATAAATTAAAATCAGTACAAGGATTGTGGACCACCAGTGTCAATGTTATAGGGTATCGTGTACAGTTGCAGTTACAGCCAATAAGCTGTAAAAATTGCAGCTGTTGTTGTGATGAGTGCAGTTAGTAGAATCCACTTGTGTTGCAAGGCTTTTAGGAGGCAGAGTTCGGGAGTACAGCTATGACAATTTGTGGTGCGGTCATCTGTCAATTTTGGATCTTTGACTTCTTATTTCTTTGTAACAGGGTCAAAGTACACAAGGAGAACAGACAGTAACTATGGAGGTAGCTATATGCCCTCTTTTGGTGCCAAACAGGACAGTGCGACAAGAATTGGTGGTCTCAACGGTAAGAATTGTGCACTGACTCTTTCATGTCTGCCATGGTGCAATCTGTACGAGTATTCATATTCTCCAAAGTGGAGAAGAATTGTCAATATAAGAGGAAGTCATATCGAAAGGTGCAAAATTATCTAGTGAAAACCAGTGTGTTTATTTCTCTCTCTTTTATTTATTTTTGTTTCAGCATGTATGTGATAGAAAGTGTCCTCTGGAAAATAGAATAATGTTCTTAATGGTGAAGAATTACACTTGTTGAAGACTAGTCCCAAGCATACTCAGACGGGAGTCTATGAGAAATGTGTGTTATAGCAAAGTCAGCATGTCCTCAATGAGTTGAAGACCTTATCTTTTTTTTTCTTTCATTTGATTGAAACAGTGGTAGGCTCACTATGCATTACCTCCATTGACAGGCTGTGCAGTACACTGCTTTCTGAGACATGTCTTTTTCTCAATTTCTCAGTTTCTTTTACAACAAAACACTAATCGTATACCACCATTACGCAATCAGCCACTAGAATTCAATGCCAAATTGAATTTCAGGTTACTTTTGATAATAATAGACTGAATTGATCTGTGTTTCCATATCATGAAGGCACGTAAACTGGGAGTTTCTTGTCTTCCTCCGTTTATTTTTTCTTTCCCCTCGTAATTTCATTAATCAACTTGAAATATTGCTTTTTAACGCATTATATCGGACCAGCTACTGAATAATGCATTTGTCTGAGAGTTGTAGCAGTTATACCACTTAGGATGGAACACACACAAAGTCACTTTGCTTGGATATAACCCTTAATTTCCCAACAATCATATGTGGACATGCAAATTACGTGAGGAATTTATGTTTTCATGCACCAGACCCAAGCTCTTGGAAGACAAGGCAGACTGGGGTGACCTCGACGTTCTCAGGGGCACGGAACAACGGCCTCCGGGCACAGCCTGTTCACGGGCGAACAGACTGGGCATCAAAGTAAGTTTCTGCAGCGATGCTTTGTTCTGGCTGTAGAAATGTCTTTCTTCAAATTGCTGGATTATGTCTTTCTTGTGCTGACATACATGTGGCATGGATGCACGTTTATTGCAAAAAAAAAAGAAAGATTAAGTCATGTTTTCATTTTCATATCTTCATGAAACTCTAACATAGTTCATTTGTGCACTTTGTAGAGATGGGAGGTGTACAGATTTGTGCTTGTGTCAGCTTTTCATGACATTAAGCTTGTTTTTATTCAGTCAACAAAGACGCAAAATACCTGTTGCTTTCTTTTCAGGTCCGAGCAAATTGAAACATGAGTAGTGGCAATCCTGTATCATACTCATATCAAAGAATACATTGTGGTGTTTTTGTTTAAAAGTAATCATATGGCATTGTGTTGCTGAGGTTTTCTATGTTATTCATTTGTTGAGTTTCTTTTCTTTGTCATGATTGTGATTTAATTTTTTCAATTCGTTCAGTTTTTCTTCAGAACTTTTCTTGACATTTGAAGTTGAAATGTGGGAACAATGATCGCATATTTTGTGTGGTTTCATATTAAAGTGAAAGCTTTTCAATGACCTTTGTTAATGAGAATTTTCTATCTCTTTTTCTTGTTCTCTCTACAGATATGGTGGTGTACGATAGTGCCTCTGATACTATCCAATTACCGCAAAAGAATGTGCAATCATCCATGTGAATAATAGCTCTCGATTATAATCAGATGGACGCTGCTTCGTCACTTATATCCCGTCATCACCCTTGATAGCGTACAGACATACGATGTCTTCGTATGGCACCATTGTGGAGGAATTACAAACTGCCTTTCATCGCCATTGGAGATCACCACGTGAAATCAGTGATGACTTCTGATGTTTGTGTGTCTGAAAATACTGACATTTCAAACGGTGATGGAACCGTCACCCATCTTGAAATTTGAAAATGGAGAAATATTATCAGCAAATTTGTGTTCTTCTTATGCTAGATACAGTACTTCGTTCTCTCATTTATTGATGAGAAACAATGCAGTCCTGATGTATTCATTCTGTCATGTTTTCTATTTGTAGTTTTGTAACAATTGCATGTATATATGTATGAAATAGTAGTATTCTAACATGAAGAATTCTTCAGAAATTCCTGTGCATAATGTGTCATCAAAGTAAAAAAAAAAAAAAAAAGGAAAGCAACAAAAAAGTGTTTGCCCTTGATTGGTCAAATGAATGACAGGAACACACTTTCTCATCGTCTGAACAAAAGTGTAGAGGGTGTATTCTAGAGTTCTGTGTACAATTTAAGTCAGTGTACATCTTTACAAATGCCTTGAAATGTTATGTGATGTGAATAAGTCACTATGAACAGTGTGAGAGGGGGATTGAATAGTATGCCATTGCTCTCCAGTACAGGAGACACAAAACTGAAATTGGTATTTTTATTGTTAAAAAAAAAGAAGAAAGAAGGGAAAACAAGTGTTAGAAATAATATTCAGTTTTGCCAAGCAGTTTGGCTACAATAGCAATTATATTGATAGAAATTTTGTAGTATGATTATTTTTTAGATGTTCAAATGGTGTCTTACACAGATTCTCAGTGAGGTCATGATTTTTTTTTTTTTTTTCAAGCAGAATCAAGCAGATATTATAGAACATGGTGAAGGTCATGTATGATAGGAGCTATCATCAGAGATATGGGTACAGAGTATGAGTACGATTTAATTCGCAAGAGAAATGAAATGCAGTGAATTCAGGAAGAGAAAAAAATGAATATCATGATATTGGTATTCAGACCGATTTTCTGATTTCAGTTGGCCTTAATTGGCCTTCCTGACAACACAATTAGACCTACTTCCATATGATCCGTAGAGAAAAGTGTATTTTTGCAATAATCTTACCAGGATTTTCTGCAATCGGTTCTCAGGCTGTCATTGGACTTCGAGCACTTTGTCAGTATGTTGGAACTGGAATAATGTACCTTGTATTGTGGTGTCTCTTCATGCCAAATCCTGTACTTTCAAATTTAGTGTGTGCCTTGTCGAAAAGTCGATGTGATTTTAAGCAGGCAGTGAAACTACAACCTAGATTGACTGCAGATAGTGGGGGGGGGGGGGGAGGCCAAAATAATGAATGCTCTGCCATGGATTTGTTCCATTTTTGTTCATACTTTGTTCAGAGATGTGAGGACCCCATTGTAGTATTTATTTTGACTACAAACATAAAGCATGCATCCATGGATCACTCTTAGTGCCATCAGGCATGGGCTCTCAACAATTGATGGATTCTCCAGTACTGACATGTACCATGGCAGTGGCTGCACAGCATCCAGAATCAGCTCTAAAAGTTTAGCTAGTCAAGAGAGTGATGTAAATAGCGCCATCTTTTGACAGTAAGCTGTCATTTGAAACTCTGCAACAAGCCACGTTCAAATCTGGACAAAATTGCTATGGAGGAATGTGCTAAGCATGTTGGCCTATTAGCCAGCGGTTGATGTTACCTTTTTTTCATTGGCTTCTAAAGCCTTTGCCCATCTTATCCAATGCATTCTCACTCACTCAGTCTCTCTCCTCTCTCTCTCGCAAGCATGTGATATCGCCAAAGAAAAGAAGTAGAATTTGTGCAGTTAGGTTTTTGAAACACCATCATGGCTCTGTCATACTATGCTGCAATGTCCTAGCCTGATTAAGAACAAGACCAGGCTTGGAGGGGATTGACTAAGGATGCTAGAGTGTTGAAGCGAGAATGAGTCCTTCTGAAACATAGTGTGGATATTGCAAGCCCAGTTCTTTCAGTGCTTTCTGTTATTGCATAACACTTCCTGCCTTCATCAGTCATTCCAAGGTCTGTAAACAAAGGAGGCAATCTTACCTTTGTAAACAGGCCTGCACACCTTTCTTCATCGCTGAATTCTTTGCTTTCCTCTTGTGCCAAAACACGGCCAGAAATTGAGTGCCATGAATTCTTTTCAATCAGTACATACTTTGAGATATTCCGTATCACACCCCTCCTTCCACACTCCCCCCCCCCCCCCACTATTAGAGTTTATTCGGACTTTTTATAAGTAATTCTATCATTTAAAAAAAAAAGGATCAACGACTGCCAGGCAAGGCCAGTAAAATCTAGAGAGAATGTTTCGACTACACGTAGGTTATCAATGGTATGGGGTGTGACAGGGTTTCAAATACACTAGACACTGCATAAGTCAAACGTCTGTTCCTGGACCCCTTCCTTTCTTTTCTTATGTTTTTCATTTTGCGCCTGTTAGATTTTCTCTAACATAGAAGTTTTTCCTTCAGTCAAAAGAGATTTGCCTTCAGCAGACTTAACTGTACTAAGATCGTTTGTAACTGTAAGTGTGAAACAGCAGCGTATTACGACATGAAATAGTTTGTGATTCTTCCGCTCTCTTTGTTCCTGTCTGTTTCGTGGACAGTGTGTCAGTGATGTAGTATTTGATGCTTTCTCGGCTTCTTCCATTTAGCTCTCTTGTGAATTCCTTTGCCATATTTCTGGTATATATATCCTACCGTTCCTCTTTCAAACCTAGTCTACCGATAATTGCAAAACTTGTGTTATATCGTGATTGATTTTGCAAGAATTTCATCCAGTGCACTGCCAAGAAACTAAAAGAAACTAATGTGTGTGTTTATTTTTTTAAACTGCAGTGTCACACATAATGTAACTGCAGTAAAATTCCAAGGATTTGCAACAAGACTCAGTAGAGGTGGCTAGGATTGGAGTACATTTCCAGGATCAAGCTTGAAGGATTAAATCCCTTTGGGAAACAGACAATGTAGACCCTAAATGCCAGGGTAATGAATTGGGTGTATGTAAAGTTTGATGTGTAAGAAGGCTTGCCTTGAGTCAGCTTTTCGTTCTTTACATATTTCCCCACATTTTGCTGAATGAACCTGCTTTATTCTTAACCACCAAGCAGCTGAAATGACAATGTGATAGATGCTTGTATTCCCATACTCGTCCACACCCCAATATGGACAACATGTATCTCTGTGCCGTAACATCACATACATGTATGTGTTCAATGATCATCACATGCAGCAGTACACTCTGTGATGTGCACGAAATGTTGCTGCAGTGCTTGTTATCTTCCTCATTTGAAAGGACAGAAAATGGGCCCTTCCCCCCCCCCCCCCCCCAATCCTTCTGATCAACTCCTGTCATGTAGGTGATCAGATCTCTGCACCACGACATGTGTCTATACATGTATCCGTAGCCTGGTATCTTCCCATCATTGCTTGCTCAAAGGATTACGTGGCACTGGTTTGCATATTGACACAAGATTGTGGAATGTGTTTGCGCCAATCTTTCATCCCTTCCTCTCCAACCCCCCCCCCCCCACCCTGTCCTTTTTATGGGCATGGTGTGTGAAGGTGTAAGAAACAAATAAAACCCTAGCATACATTAGCAAATAGTCATCGTAAACAACTCCATTGCTTCTTTCTTGATATCATATGTAATGTCATTACATATAAACAGCAGTTTGCAGTTTACGCTCAATATTATTATGGGCAAGGGGTAGGGGCCTTGCTCCCTTGTTGCAGGAGTTTACATTTTATGTGCCCCAAATTTCTCGTTACACTTTTGTTGATTGTCTTTTCATAGGTTCTGTCCTTTTTTTTTTTTTTTTTTTTCAATTTGTGATCATCACTGTTTATTCCTTGTTTTTCCCTTCGATCGGCTGAACGCAAAAATATTAATATCTGATGTGACTAACAATAATTTGGTTTCAGCACGAACTGGATGCTGCATAGTATGTCAGGTTTATGTGATCCCGTGACATTGCAAGATGATACCGTGAGGTGTGTTTTGTCTCAAAGCCAGTTGAGACAAACATTTTCTTTGGGTTGTTGCAATGGTGCACATTAATAGTAAGACATTCTATCAAACGACGGGTCAACCCCTGTTTAAAAAAGGAAGAAAGCAAAACAAAAACAAACGTTCACTGTTAATCTATTGTCCCATAAAATTGCAAGTGCCTGCAGTAGGACCTATAAGTGGGAAATCATGCGAACCTCTGCTCTTAGAGCATATCCCATTCACTCACTCCAGAGAGAAAAAAGTAAGGTTAATTTTTGGCTGCAAAATGTATTCTGTACAGTGTGGTAGTGACAATAAAATCATATTGCTGATTTGTGACACGGCGAATAATCTCCGTGCGGTCACCTTTCTTGATAGGCATGTCTGTACTTTTTTCATGCATTCTGTCTTGCGTATTGTTCTCGTGTCGACAGTGTGTCATTTGTGTCTTAAAGAGACAGTGTAAATATATATCAATTTTAATTCTCATTGTGTTGAGATGTAAGAGAATTCGAGGCTTTATATCATCATGTACACTGTAATTGTAATTAGACAATGTGAATAAAATCCGTACGTTCAAATTCTGAAGCTTTTCTCCATAATCACCTTACCTCATTTCTGTTACATGTTTTTATAAATGCATGTATGCATTCATATAATTACATAATATCCTGAGAGAGTGATAGAAAGAGAGAGCGAAGAAGAGATAAAAGAGGAGGTAATGTACATGTACTATACAAAATCTTTCTTTTTAACAAAATGTTGATTGAATGAATAGTATAATTATGGTGATTGTGAACTTTATTTTTGCAGTCTCTCGTTGCATCCGAATGGCTTTTATTGTATGGTATGTGGGTCTATAAACTCCCACTCTAAGCTTTTGCAGAGGTAGTTCCGGAATTCCTTATTATTGTTGTACATATATTGCAAAGGTTAAGTTTCTTCTGTGGTAATATGCGAGTACTGTGCAGAACGAAAAAAAAAAAAATCAGAATAATACTATTCAAGACCAAACTGGCATAATTTGACCGTGACCGAAGAAAAGAAAGAAAAAGAAAACCCCGCTTGGGTTAGCAGGCGCTACAGGCAAGCAAAACGTGTGACAGGAAAGACATTACTAGTGTTTGCATTGTTTATAATATTACCATAATGCTTAAAATAAGTTTTAGTAGCGAATTACGCAGGAATCAAAATAACAAGCATTGTCCACCATCAAAATGTCTAACATGACGCCACAACCTCCAAAAAAGCAAATAGATAAAAGGGCAGTTTATAATAAGAATATCTTTCAATTCTTTACGGAAGTTTGCTACCGTTGGTAAATTCATGGTCGAAAAGTAAAAAATTCGAGTTAATGCCTTTTGAACGATATTCATTTTTTTTTTTTTCAGTATTAAAGGAACACTTTTTTTAAGCCGTTGAGGGCGAGCTGATTTTGCTACAGCACGTATTTTGCTATAACACGTATTTGCCAATGACATATCTGCCGGCGTATACTCGGGACTTCATGTTTTCAACGAGTTAATTGCTGTTTTACGAAAGTTATGGCATTGCGAATGGACGCTGTCCACGATCTGTTTCCAGTTCTCCCCCTCTGGGCTCTAGAGAGCTCCCTCCATCTCTCTCTCTCTCTCTCTCTCTCTCTCTCTCTCTCTCTCTCTCTTATTGATGCAGGATTCGCCTTCGTGCAATCCTGAGATAATACAAATATTATCTACCGACATCATTCTCTGCATCATGTGTATACACTGTTTCTATATTGAATCTTTTCCGAGTTGGTTTTGTTCTGTATAGTTGGAGATATCTAGGTCGCTCAACTAATTGGAAATCAATGAAATCAATGTAAATTGAGAGCGTATAGCCCGTTAAAAACGAACTGATTTTGCTATAATACATGAAGAGTTTGTTCGCAAAAACCGATAAGTCCATTTTTGGAGATTTTGAAGTACGGTCTCTGACATAAAGTACAAAATAATACCTTTTAAATGATATATTGGTCACTACATATTATAAAGGTACATTTCTGAAGTTATGGTCAAAAGAAGCAAAAAGTTTCTTAATATTCTCTTTATTTTTCTTGACCTTTAATCGCAAATATCTCCATTTGGCAAATATGGACATCGGTTTTTGCGAACAAACTCTTCACATGTTTCCAATATAAACCCCTGCACAAGTATACTCGGGACTAGTCTTCAGTGGTTTAATGTGTAATTACCCTCCTCCTCCCCCCTCCCCCCCCCCCCCTCCACACACACACACCGTGACACACACCACTAATCTTCCCGCCAAAAACGAGTCGTTAATGTTTGTGACAGCGAACGACTTCCGGAGATTGGACCTCTCTAAAATGTAGATATATAAATATAGATAAGACGTGTAACGATAAACATAGACAACTACAACAAAACGAGGGTTATAGTGAGGGCTTCAATTCCACTTGATCTTTGACGTCTGGAAAAGATTTCGAAATAAGGGGATTCCCTGCGTAGCCTCTGTTTTGCACATTACATGTACAATGTATTACACAAAATAAAATAATGCACAGAACGTCTGAGTGGATCTGTGAGAATTGGATGCATGAGTTTAAAGGAAACCAAAACTCAGAGAAATGTAGATTGAGTGAAAGCAGCAACATTAGTAGAGCACATCAGTGAAAGTTTGAGGAAAAATCGGACAATCGATGCAACAATTATGAATTTTAAAAGATTTGGTGATGGAACCGCTGGATAAGAAGACTACTTAAGTTTATGACAGCATTTTATGTGAACCACAATATAAAGAAAATATAGAGAAAATTCAACAAAAATTCACTTTTCTTGCGTAATAAAAGAGCACATGGCTAACCGCTTTTAGAAAGCAAGGGAAATAATAACTTCCCTTAACATAATTATGTCAGTATCAAGTTGATGGAATGTGTGATTTTCATGAAAAATGATTTTTGACGTCATGAACCCAAGTAGTCTCCTTATCCAGTCAAAACAAGACAACTTTTTCATCGACTGTCTGTTTAAACTAACGAGCGCAGGGAATGGGTATTAGGCTGTTTCTAAAGTAAAACAAGGGCATCCAATTCAATTCTCACAGATCCAACGAAATACGCCTTTGCATCATTCGTTTTATAAAATGGGCCCGTAAATTCATGAAATTCAACCTTTTTTCCCAATCATGCGCCATTTAAGCACTATCAACTTGACAAAAGCGAATACTTTTCCAAACGGAATATTAAACTTTTTGATTCGCGAAAACACGAAGAATACGAGTGGCCTGCGTTTTTTCTTCGCTTAGCTTAAAAAAAAAAGAGATTATTAAGTCTTCTTTAAAAGCAGGGTAGTCCCATTCAGTGCCACAAAGGCCTGCTTTACAAGGGAGCCCTGCGTTGATATACATTACATTGCATGTGCACACAATAAAAAAAAAACAAGAACAAAACAAACATAGATATGATACAGCTTAAGAACAATCGGTTCGAAAGAACATAAAACACATAAGAAAGAACATAAAACGAGCAGAGAAAATAGATATCTGAATAATTCACAGCTAGTGTAAAGGGTTTATGTCAAATGGGAGACTGATGTTGGCGTACACGATTCTTAAATGTTTGCAATGAGGAGAGTGTTTGAATAAAAATGGATAACTCATTAAACGATTTGCTTGCAGCATATGTGAAGGAGATTACTATAGATGGACACGACTCAGTGATGGTAATGAGACATTTTTTTCTCTTTTGTTGACAGCAGCAAAATTATATCCGTACTGTCAACTTTGAGGTACCATACTTCATAACCACCATGACCACAGAAAATGCAAGGTTAGCGGATCTAAACCTACCCTTGTGGCACACCGTCAGTTTGGAAATGAACCATACTATTCATCAGAACTCTAATAAGCGAATGAGAGCGACAGTCAGTTATAAGAATGAATCCACCAAGAGCAGCTTCATCAACCTTTCAAACATTGCAACAATACTTCGATGATTTATTATTTCAAACTCAGATAAAAAGAAAATCTAGCATTGCTTATGAGGACAGCTTTTCCACCTTTATGAAGTAACAATAAAAAGTCATTAAAGGAGACCTCCGGATGATTTTCAGATTTTTACATTTGAACAACTATAAAGTAGTTATACTGAGGACAGAGTTTCAGAATTTGTGATGACTGGGATGAAGAATAAGAATATTTTCAAAATTTAGAACAAATTGCAATGAACAAGGATGATGACATGGCAGAGTCACCATAAGAATGTATGAGTTGGGGCTCAAGGAAGCAGAACAAAAGAAGAAGGCATGCATAGATTATACACAGGTGAACTCGCAAGCAAGCGGTATTGTAATGGAATTACACTGCTACATTTCTGAAATATGTGAACCTCCTATGTCATCATCCTTGTTAAGTGTAATTCACCTATTTTGTTTAAGGTTTTTCAAAGTATTGTTTCTCTGCTTAAGAACCACAATAAATTCCAGAGATCTATACATGGAGTTGTCAATTTATGTACTACATGATGTGAAATTATGAAAATCGTTTGGAATGTCCCTTTAAAGAATAGCAGGGTCAACTCAAGACCGTGATTGGAGGGATAAGTATACATTATACCAGCATGACTAGTATACTGCGTGATGTGTGCGTGGAGTGAAATTGAAGAAATTTCTTCTACAATGTCCTGCATTTATTTAGTATCATGACTGCAGCTGTCTCAATGGTTTTATGATAGCTAAAAATGGAACATATTGGCTATGGGGTGGTAGTTCGTAAAATCTTTACGATTATTTATACCATGTATTCGTTGATCAAAGAAATTAACTACCGTGTAGTAATACATTATGATTAATACACAGACTTTTGAATCTCCCAAAGATTTTAAGATAAACCTGGTCAGCAGATGTATAGTGAATCACCACTGTACGAAAACTGATTTTTGAGATGCTCAATACAATAACACAATATACATCAATATATACACAACAGCAAGAACGACGATCGGAGTTTCCGTATTGATAACTTTCAAATTAATCGAACATTCTAAATGCTATTTCAGGGAATGAAACTATATCTTGTTACCAACATCTTGCACAAAACTCAATACGACTTGCTTCAGCGATCACGGAGAAAGTGTGGAGCTTTGTTATCTGCATGTCAAAGGTCCGATTCTTCCAAGTTTAGCACTTCGACGCTCTTGGCATTCAAATGATTGAAAAATATGTTGCTGCCGTTGTTTTCATTCCAGTGTTCTACATCCTACAAGCTTGGCTTTTTAGTGGAACACTCTTTTCCATTGTTATGATTAATTACCCTTTTTTTTTGTTACCATGAAAAAGTTGTTTTTTTAATATCATTCGTGCATATACTTTATATTGTATTCGACGAACTGTCCTTATCAGATGAATGAAAGTCAAATTGACAACTTATACCGCTTTGAATCATGTTTTCTTTTTCTTCTTTGATGGAAATAAATAAACTGTTGAATTAAATTCTTCCAAGTTTAGCACTATGAATGAAAATATTTTGCGCGCAACTGGCAGGACAACTAAGTGTGCATAACATAACAATATGTAAAAATTATATGTTAAAGTTATTGTTCGTGATCACCTTGATGAAAGATAGAGAGAGAGAGAAAAAAAGAAGAAAAGTTAAACAGAAAACAGAAAACAAATAGGGGGGAGTATTCAATTAAATCTTCCATGAGTTATTATTCAATATCCTTCTTTAACTATTCATTTTCACACTTTACCAATGTTTGTAAATCTGAGAAATGTGCTTTTTGTTTGTGATTATTTATTCATTTCGTCATTCGCAAATGAAAAGAAGCAAGCATCACTTTTTCAAGCTATTGTGCGAGAACACAGTAAACAACGCGTTTCCTTTATACGAAACGTGAGGACTTCTGACAAGCTTTAAAAACGTCCCATTTTCTCTGTGATATTTGAAGCAAATCATATGGGATTTGCCGGAAGATGTAGATAATGAGCTGTAGTTAAATGCCTTAAAAATTGCCCTACAATACCATAAAACTTTATTGATTTACTATTTTTTAATTTATTGTTGCAAAAAAAAAATGTATTTTTTTTTGGGGGGGTGGGGGCATACCGTGTAATATGTGAGTGTCGGACATATTCTGTCTCACACACACATACACACACGTGCACACACAAATTATGTATTAACATCTTTCTTTTCTGAAATCATTTCCCTATCCCTTGAGTTTTGCAGTGACGACCAGTGTCTGTCATTAACAACTTTTCGCGCCAAACTGCTGTAGAACCGGAAGTGAATGGCGTCACTCATTGACGCAGTTCCATTCAGTGTATGGCCTCTATGAATTATACCTATCGCCCGGTGATTGTCACGGTCAACACATAATGCACAAGCATAATTATTACAGAATGACAAATAGAAAGATTCCCCAATGATCGTCAACGCGAGGTTACTTCAGTGGTAAAGACTATGCAGCGGTTCTTGATCTTTTTTTTCAAAAACAGCCAACGGAAGGAATGTGGAAACATGGAGCTACAAACGTTGGTAGCTCCATGGTTGACACGAAAAGAAGTGCATGAACAAAACATCCTGTTCTATTGTGTCGACGAAATAATGCCCCCGATACTTACTCTTCTCACATCAATGAAAATACACAAATGAGTCTGCGCATGGACTTCGATTTGCTTGATCCATTTCAACCAAGACGAATCATCCACGTGGAAACCCAAAAACACAAATCCTCTCCCTTCAGTGTTATCTCTTCTTTTTTAGTTGTGACGCATTCATTCTTCACCCAATAATAACTGCCCGAACAGAGAGACCGTGCTGTCTTAACAAAATAGTCATCAAACCATGATGAATATACTGGGGTATCATTGCAATAAATTTTATCGACGAAGTCATATATTCTTCGCCCCATACCAAAAGTTCCAGCGTCGAGAATTTCCTTTCCTTTGTGACTTAAGGGGCGAACCGTGACGTTGGGATATGAAAAAAAAAAATGGTGATAATGCACTGACAATAGAATAACTCTGAGCTCACAATCGAAGCAGGGAGGTGTTGAGGAAGAATTTGCAACTCGTCGTAATCCAAGAAGGCACGTAATTACCATGGATGTCTAACATTCACGTATAGGGACCCTTGAAGTAAAATTTGGTAACGAAGACAAAACATACATTTCATTAAACTGCAAGTTGTATTTCAACGTAAAATTTTGCAAGACTAGAATTAGTTTATAGCAGTTAGGAAAAAGATCTTAATTATACTTGTGTATTTCTCTTTTCCTCGTAATGCGCAGGACCAGCAGGTCCTGCTCTTCCAGAGGGCTCTCTGGAAGAGCAGGACCTGCTGGTCTTGATGAGACTACCCTGTGGAAATAAAACTGAAATAATAATAATAATAATAATAAAATGTACACTGAGTGGTCTCAAAAACTTTTTTTCCATGATGCGCACATGTATTTTGCGCCAGTACGTCGATTAGCTCAATGAATTCCATTTTGATTCGCTGCGCCAATTCAACGCACACACACTCATGTTTTTGCCAACTTGTATTGGCAGGGGAGGTATCATCTTCTGTGCTAATCCTAATAACCGGTGAGCTTTTTTTCAAAGCACCTGGATACCACCACCTGTGGTTAATCCTGTTCGTAACTTCGCTGCGGTGCATGTCGTTCGTAACTTTAAAGGAGAATAATTAGTTTCTACATCACCTCTCTGGTTCCAGAAGAAAACTGAAAGGCTGTCCAACGAGAGAGTAGTTGTTTATGAGAGAACGTTTTAATCCCATGCCATTGTTGAAATAAGCTCTCTTCAAAATACGTAATAAATGCACAGAACCGAAAATATTGCATGACTAGAAGGTTTATTCATATCCCTCCATGTGAAGACATCGGCAGGCAAACCGCTAAAGACTTGGGGGTGGGGGTGGGGGGTCATGTCATGTTTGCCGCCAGTGTTGAGTTTTCAAGGTGATGGGTCAACCACAGTTGGGTAGAACAGCTCGTGAACTTGAAGCACGCTTGTGTATGACATCGCACGTGCGATCGGTTTTAGTGTCGCGCCTTTATACACTGTACACTGACTCTGTGAAATCGACGTCCTAAGAGATACCAATCCACAGTAGGGGGAAAAATAACATGTCTCCCATGGGCTCACTTAGCAATATGACGGGAATTTAGTGGCAATTTCGTTCTATGTGCATTTACTGCTTTCTTGCTCTCTTTCCTCATCTAGCGTTGCAGTGACTTTAGTCTCAGGAAGTTTCACTTCATCATCCCTCTTGTTCTATGATATTTGGAAAATGAGATTAATGTGTACATTGCAGATAACTAGATCTAACTATTTCATTTTTTTCTTGAATTCACTTTTCTTTTTCTTTTTCTTTTGTGTTAGGTCTGTATATTGGAAGGCGAAATATTCTTTGCAACAGACAACAACTGGACAAAATGAGGATATCTATAAGTCTCACCACACCAAGGAAGGCCTATAAAGTGGCATCAATTTTTAAGAAAACAGTAATAATCATCCTTTTCGTAAATATCTCAATCACCGTGAATTATATTACGTTTTCCAAAACTTTGCACAGTATGTAATTTCGAGTGACAATATATTTTCCCCTTAAAGTACTTCATATTGGATAAATGAAACAAATTAAACACGATTTTCCTGCCTCAAATCAGAATGAATAAGAATCCGATGTTGTTGTTGTTGTTGTTGTTGTTGTCAGTTGTTGCAGACGTTCTCTATGTCTTTGTTTGGTTGACTGCTTTGCTTTGGTGCGTTTATTTGTTTGTTCGTTTTTCTTGTATTACCGTTGGACAGCGTGAATCGATGAATGAAACTGGAAACGTCAAACCAGCAAGTTGACCAAGCAAGATGTCAGTGTTGGTATATTGAATAAAAAGTTATGCTATTGCGTATAGGAAACATACACAAGAAAACGTCTAAAGTAAAGATATAAAGATGTATCATAACGTACGTTGAATGTTCAGTACACTAAAAGAGGGAGCATTTTAGAGTACAGTGTAGGTCTATATAGTATATGATCAGAATGCAGAGGGCCATCTTCATATGAAAAGCATATCTTTAATTTAGGAAGATAAATCGGCTGTATTCCTTTATATCAAAGACTTGACATATTAATGTTGCATTAAAAGACCATTTTGTATTCCTTTAAAGTCAAAGCTACTATTTGCCCTCAAAATGCCCTCCAAAATAGAGTTTGGCTTTTAGAACCAAAAGCAATCACTTGTAAGGGGTATTCCTCTGACACCGTAACGTGACTGGTAACGAACAATGTCCTGGCCAAAGACTGCAATTTAAGCTGCTTTTCAAACAGCGAAAGCTCACAAACTTAAAGCAATGTTCATGAATGGAGCTATTATAGCCCGGGGCCCCACACACCTCATTGGTTCATGTTGATAATATCACGTGGGGGGCCCATATGGCATTATACTTAGGTGCCACTTCCGGGTTTCATCAGCTAACAAGTAAAAAACATAACAAAACAACAACAACAACAACAACAACAACAACAACAAACAAGGCTTTCACCGCAACTTTCCACTTTCTGGTGCCACTTTCGGGTTTCTTCAGCTGAAAAGCAAAAACAAAACAAAACAAAACAAAACAAAACAAAACAAAAAACAAAAAACAAAATAAAAACAAACGAACGAACAAACAAACCAGAAAAAACATTTCTGAACACAAAGAAAGCTTACGCATTTTCTTTTTTTTTTATTTCTGGTGGCACTTCCGGGGGAAAAAAAAAACCCACACAGACGAACAAACAAACAAGTAAAAGTGGGGGCCCCAAGTGGTATTTCTATGGTATTATCCAAAAAAGTGGAGGCCTAGCCCCCCCCCCCCCCCCCGTTCTATCGGCACTGATTTTTCACCTCAATGTTCTTCTCAAGAGGGGCCCTCATCCTACAAGTTTTGTCTTTCTAGTGGGTTCCTTCATTTTTCACACTTTGCGTATCGTTTACTTCACTTTGATCATAGTTCAGTATACATGACAATGTTTATTATTATCATAAGGTTCCGCAATATTTTACACTCATTTCACGTTGTTTTTCTCACCTTAGTCTCTGTTATTAAAAAAAAAAGTGATTTGCATATATTTTGTAAAAAAAAAAAAAAAGAAACACAAATTTGAATTGAATTGAAGTGTCTAACAATGGTTAGACGAGTTCAATAAAAGTATTGTCCTGTGCAGTACGGAAAGGTGACGTGTCTATCACATCAGTGCCTTGCTGGCGAAGTTTCAAACTGCTATTCAACCGATGAACTTGAAAGGAGATAGATAGAGAAAGAGAGAGGAAGGAGGGAGAGAAAGACAGACAGACAGACAGACAGACAGAGCACAAAATTATACAATGCCACACACACCAAGCAACAAGAGGATGTTTTTCTTAACGAAGGGGGTGCGTAGATTACAGTAGAATATACAGTAACAGTTCTATCTAGGCTACATCTGTGCCAAAAAGGAGTGAAAAGAGGAAGCTGACGAGTAAACTGGACAGTACCTTGATCGAAGGCTTCCAATTAGGTCATAATTACCAACGATGAAAGCTGGGGGAAAAATGCAATGTTCACACGACGCAAGGAGTGGGGATGGGGGCTTTTAATCATTCTTTGACGCCGGAAGATGACGTCACACATGACTGGTCTTGCCTCACGCATGCATGCAGAGAATAGAATGCACCGCGACAGTTTTTTGATACACGATCTACGTTAGACGACTCCAGGATAACTGCAAGCTCGCCCGCCCGTGACGTGAAACCGTTTGCCGGTTCCACGGTCACTCAAAATTACTGCACACATTACGGATCCAGAGCAAAACACCATCCACGCCACCGGTAGGTATGAGTTGACTCAAAGGTTGGGCGCAGTAAAAAATTCGAGACAAACATTGAGCGATGGCTGGTATATGACTATGAGGCAATTTCCTAGTTCGACACCATACCCATTGCTGCTAATTGTCTGGCATCTCGAATAGGCAGAAAAGAATACCCACACACATTCATTCATTCATTCATTCATTCATTCATTCATTTATATTTTCCATTTCATACAGAAACATAAATTATAAATATTTTACACCAATTGAATACATAAATGTCATCATAGTACATAATAAAGGATGCTAAGTTTACAATATTGTAAGTAGATTGCTGGAAATGGGGAGGGTTTATATATAATTCATATAGATCATCTATGGCGGCTATAGCCCTTCAGCCAGAATTAAAAATGGTAGATTAAATCTAATTCAAAGATTTTATTTCAACTATACGTCTACATTGTGTGAATTCGTGTCATTTGTTATTTTGATCTATTATCATACAGTTTGGTCTAGTCATCACTTGTTTAAAACCCACTTTGGCTAATTGCCGTTTCAAATTCAATTGTCATTTCGTTTGAACACCGCACAGTTCAACTGATAACAATTAACTGTAGTCTAATTCTCATTTTGTGTACAACGTAATAGGACCTACCAGAAAAACATCTCTCGCTTTGTCTGTACAGGTTGCAAGGGGTAGATTTAAATCTGAGTGAGAGTGGTTCAATCGTCTTTTCACATAATACGGTGTGCATGCCTGCAGATTATAAGGAACAGAAAGAGTAGACATGCCTTTAGATAATTTTACTTTTTAATTTAGATGATACGATAATTGATCGTTCTACAAAATTAAACGTGGCAATCACTGCAGCAATGCTTGGTTGTGAATGGTTGCCTACAAAGAAGTGAACATTAAACAAAGTGTGCATTATTATGTATAAAGATTAAGTAGCCATTAATTCTACCAGCTGGTCAGTAGGCCTATATTAATTGGTAAGGATACAGTACAACTGGTTTTTAAGACTGGACTAATATATTTTTGAATGAAACTCTAGAATTGGTGATTCGGCTATCAAAATTGACAAATTCCCTATGTGGCTTTTAGCCAAAGTGGATGTAGTCCAAATGTGCATTACTACTATACTATTTGACGAAATGGCAATAAGACAAAATGGATATATTATTCGACGAATGGAAATTAGACAATTTGAATACTAAATATGGCCTATACGCTGAACAAACAGGTGATTGGACGACCTGGTAGATAGACTAGTAATGACATCCAGATAAAATGTGCATAGCCTCACTGATTTAGACAATATACGTCATTATACATTGTATTGATAACTTGAACATGTCTAAAACAATATGTAGGCCTACGAAATAAGGTCACATAGGGGTTCAAACAGGTGACGTGGCGGTCACGTGACGAAGAATAGACCGCTGTAGGATATGACACCCAAGTTTTTCTTATTTTGGAAATGACTAGAGTGCATGTTGTACAATTATATTCTGCTGAAAGTTACATAGAACATGCACGTTTTATATTATACATGTACAAATTTTCAGTTTCTTACGAGTGCGATGGTTCTGAATAATGTATGAGCGTGCAAGTTTAACCGTTCTATTCAACGACGCGAAGAGGAGTTGAATAGAAGTCAACTTCAGGTTGAGTGATTATTTTTTTTTTTCACTTTAATGTATCGAGTAGCTGTAACTTGATTTCATCATCAAGTCATATTGGGCTTCGTAACACATATTCAAGGCAGGTGACACGTTATTCAACTTGAACCTTATACACATACACACACTTGTCTCTGTGCAACCAGTGAGGTCAAAGGTCAGGAGTCAGTCTCAATCTGCTGACTATGATATGAATTAAGAGCTATACTGGTCAAAGAAAGTCGGGCTGTGAGTGGGCGTATGTTATTGTACGACGCGGAGGGATGAAAACATGTTCGGGGACTTCCCAGACGATATTTGGGTTATTATCTTCATCATGTTCATAACTGCGATACAACCAAAAACATCTCTGACCTTGTGTTGGTATTGCACAATCCTTTTCGCGCCTTTTCATTGACTATAGCATGTTGACGTAGGTGACGTTTTATTTGTCTTGTTACTTCCGATCATGGACCTGAAGGTCCATGCTTCCGATGGATTCTGCTTTCCTATTTTGCGTAGGGCCTAGCATGCCTAGTGTCCTTCCTACTCTCACTGTAATATGACGGAAATTGGAAACAAAGAAAAAGACAGAGCTTTTAATCTCTGTACATTATCTTTCAGTTAATTTCTTTTAGATAAGTGGAATTATTCAATTCACTTAATCAATGTCGTTACCATGCATTTCCGTATACTTACAAAATTCTTTAAACTTATCTTTTATTATGCATTGTGATGTAATTTATGCATTCAATTTGTGTAAGATATTTATATGTTTCTCTTGGAGATGGAACAAATTAATGAATGAAAGAAATGAATGAATGAATGAATGAATGAATGAATGATTGAATGAATGAATGAATGAATGAATGAATGAATGAATTAATTAATTAATTAATTAATTAACGAAATGAAAATAGATAGACGGACCCTTGATGGTTTTCATGCTGTATAACATAATGTTTAACCAAACGGATAGTTTGTAACGAGAGAATGATAATCCTTATTACACCTTCCTCGTATTTATATTCAGTGCATGCTGTGTTTTTTGATTCTCTTGTGTCGAACTTGCGAATCATACCTCAAAAATATACAAAACCTGGCGTTTATAGATTGGAGTTAGTACAGTGTGAATTGAATTGACTAATCATTGGCGCAAAATATAAAGAAGAAAATTGAAGTCTGTACCCCCTCCCCCATCCCATTCAGAGGAAAAGAAATGAGTGGCATTTTCACAGGTTACTATAGATTCAGAACAACGATCAACGATCGAACGGCAAACCAGATAATATTAAAACAAGGTTCACGTGGTCATAAAAACAAACCTTCAGAGAGAGTAGGGATGGGGTGGTAGAGAAGGAAAGAAAAAAAAAAGTAAGAGAAAGGGAAAGAGAGAGAGAGAGAGAGAGGGAGAGGAAAAGGAGGGAATTTTAGTATAATTATTGTATGTGTGTGTGTGTGTGTGTGGGTGTGTGTGACTTTTTTATCAAAAAAAAAAGTGACTAAGAACATCAAGACCAAATCGTAAAATATTGTTTGGCGGAATGTACTATGGCTATATAAGTATAAGGGCCTATACATGACCACGAATTAGACCAGTTCTGTAGACTGTTGCGACTAGTGGTATATGGTGTTGTGCTTTCACAATTTCACCTTCTTCCTTTTTTCCACCCTGAGGTTCAATCGATAATCCGTTACCACCGTTCAGGGTGGGAAATTCTCTATCTGTCGAGTCTATTCTTCCATGGACCTACACAAAAAAGTAAGGTCCATGATTGTTCTTTCCCGTCGCACACACACACACACACACATCACGCACCTCTTACCAGGGAGGTGAGACAACACCTCCCTGCTCTTACACAGCTCCCATGGCTTTCGAGTTCTATACCGGTCTATTCAAATCGGATTCCGGAAATGTTTTATCCGGCTGCTTTGTGGCTTTTTTCGCTTGACGAGTTAGCACCGGGGAATCGAACTCGCTTGAGCTCCCGCTGATTCTTTCCTCTTTCTTTCTCTCTCTCTCTCTCTTCTCTCTCTTCCTTTCTTTTCTTTCCTCATCCTCCCCCTCCCCCCCCCTTCTCCCTTCTCTCTTCCTCCGCCCCTCCCTCCCTCTCTTCTTTTCGGTCTCTCTCTTTTTTTTTTTTTTTTTTTTTTTTTTGGAAGCGCGACCAGTGGTAAAAGGGCAGAGTTTACGACGAACCTGTAAATCAAATCAAATCTAAATGATTGCTTCCACTTGAGAAGTCTAATATCCCTCCCCCCCCCCCCCGAACTGAATTCAGTACATATTGTTCTGCAATCACCGATCCTTCCAGGATTGTTCGTTGACGTGTCTTGCACAAACTGGAGCAGTGATTTAAAAATAAAAATATTCGAGTTATCACATTTGATGCATATTGTGTAGGTCATTTGTATAAAAAAAAAAACATCCTACCATTAAAAAAAATGCAATAAAGTCTGAAATATTAGTAAGGAGATGCCATTAACCATTGGGAGAAGTGATTAAGAATATTGTTCGAGTTATCACATTTGAAGCATATGTGTGTATATTTGTTATCTATATGTGTGTAAAATTATTTTGTTATTATGTGTGTATATATTGTTTCTTTCTTCTACTCTCCAACCATATTCTCTCTTCTTCCTCTTCTTCATCTCTCTGACTTTTCTTTCCCGTTTTATTTTCTGCATGACAGCGACGTAGTGTTTGGATTTGTCTGGGTGTCTGTCTAGGGTAAGTTAGGTTTTTATTCGTAATTTGTGTAATTCATTTTTGTAAATTCAATTTCGTGTACAAAAGTAAAAGATCAATGATATCTTTGTATATTTTGTTTCACTATGTTTGCGGGGAATGCACCCTACAAGCATTGCTTCTTCAGCATTCCTCCCCACCTCCTGCTTTCTCTAAACTTCAAAATATTTTGTGCTTTTTTCCCCCACCCTATCATTTCTTTATCCTTAAATATCATTTTTCATATTTTGTAATTATTGACACATATGTACTTATGTTTTATGTGAGAAAAAATGTATTTACAAGTTCTGTTGGAGATGAAAAAAAAATAAATGAATGAATGAATGACTACAGGTCAGTTGTTTCACAAGACAGCCTACAATAATATGAAAAAAGAATTGTAATAAAACCTAAAATATTAGGAGATATCACAATTTTCTCAATAAACCATAACTGTAGACAGTTTATAGAAATAATTTTACTATAACTCCTGTCCAAATTTTGCATATTTACATTGATTATAATGATTAAAATTTTTACTTTGGTTGTTCTATCCCTAACTCACATTTTAGAACTATTTTGAAGCACTAAAGCTGGTTTTTTGTTTCATCTGCAAATGGATTAAAAATGGATGTAAGTGAGCCAGTGCCCATGAGAATTGCTCTGAATAGATGGTTACAAAGACCATCCCGAAAACAACAACAACAAACGAACAAAGAAACAAACAAAGTAGTTCATAATCAAGTTTGCTAACCACATAAAATATAAAGAAATGTATTTTCTTATTTTTTCACTATCTTTAAACGATAATTATTGTATTAAAATTGTGGAATATAATCATACCACTGTTGTTATCATAACGCAGTGATATCATTGACATTTGATTAATTGATTAATATTTGACAGTTTGTGTGTGATATGGTATGTATGTATTTTGTGTTGCTGTAATGTAAACTTCAATAGTTTTCTGTATCCCATGTAGGCCTACGTGTTTTAACCTGCCATTTGTTTTGAATGAAACGGTGGACCTGATTTTTTGTATCTATGTCATTCTAACACTGCCTTGAACTTGAATAAAGCCGTGATTAAACAACTATACGTTCCTGTTCTAGTGCTGCGTTCACCATTTACAGCGGCCATTCTGTGGGCAGATTCCATGCTTATTTTGATAACCACTGCGAGTGTTATTCGTTTGTCACCCTCCGTACAACACAATGTCAACCTCTGAGACTAAAACCAGTGTTTATTCAAAACTGTTTATGTTTTATTGTGGGTGATTATTTGGTTCTCGTTTAGAAGCACACATAGATGAATAAATCAGTCACGCACGGTATACTCATTCTAGATCAGCATGGCGTTTTATGATTACGATGGCGTTTGTATCTATACCCACCCATTTTACTGCTCGTGAAGTAATGGCACCCCATATACGGTGGTCACAATTACATGCCTCTGTGTAACACCATTATTGTTATCTTGGCTAGGGTATTGTAATAATGTTCTCTGTGTGTATATATGTTAGGCCCTACAAAACTGAGATTTTGTGGATCACCCGGTGCCAAGATTTACTCTAAATGGTTGGTCACATAATAATGGAAATCCACCAAACAGTATATCCCCTTTGTTTCATCACATCGTTTGAATTAGAGTGGAAAGAAGCTTCAAAACACAAAAACCCTGCAAATAGTGTAGATTTAAACTTTCTTTTTCACTCAGATTCAGTCCAAGAGCAATTTTGTTCTTTGAATTGAGATATCGTGCTTTGTGTTAACAATGACATTGGCTTTTAGTGCTGAACACAGAGCTCTATGACATCTGGATGTTTCTGATTGCGTTAAAGGGGATGGCTGTAGTAACTGATCAGTGTGAATCAGTGGGAATGCTGGGGGATAATTGTTCCAATTCTTGTGGGAGTAGATATATCTATTGTTGTGTGAACATTATTTGCTTCAGAATGGTCTCATATTCAAGTAATGTGCAGTTTAATCGTCCCGTCACTGACCAGGCATGCTAACCTGGAAACATTAAACTGCACATTACTTGCATATGAGACCATTCTGAAGAAAATAATACTCACACAACAACAGATACATAATGTACTTTTAAATGAATCCCACAAGGATTGGAACAATCATCCCCCAGCATTCCCACTGATTTCCACTGATCAGTTACTAGCCATCCCCTTTAATCTCCAAATCACGTTTAGTCTATTTCAATATAGCTAATTTGCAGTAAGACACAGTCGTGAGCAATCCCTCGCATTAATTTTTCCACCCAGTCATTCGGCACCATGACTGGCTTCTCTGTCTGTATACAACGTGTGCAATTTTAACAGGAGCCTGTGGTTGTTCAAGTAAAAATGTCAACGGTGGTTCCGGATTCCCGTATTGAACCGGCCAACCTGTTCACAACTCAAGGTATATATAGCAACACAAAAACACCATCTCCCTTTAGAAAATATTAAAGAGGACAACGGATGCTTTTGAAATGAAGTTTTTTTTTTTTTTTTTTTTTTTTTTTTTGAGGATGAGTTGGAAATGCACACCAGACACTATTAACTGTATAATTATCCATATGGGGATTTTCGTTAGTGAAACGAGATGTTTCTCTATCTATAGCATCTTTCTAAGCCAATCCAGTTCTCAAGTACTTCTCTGCGACAGTTAAATATAAATAGTGATAGTAGGAACATTTCGATGCTCTAGAATGTAATCATACATTTATTTTTAACGATGGTGCTTAGTATTTTTTTAAGGTTGGATTGGCTTTATCTAACAGTCCAAGGAAAAAAAAAACTTACCCTACATAGTAGAGATAAGCTTCCCTACAGCATTTGTCATCTCGAGAGGGATAGCTTGGTCTTCGTCTGAAACCTAACCAAGTGGTTCCCTAATAGTTTGTATGAATCAGAGCAGCTATTTTCCATACAGCCACGATTCAGCGATGCTGTTTTGTTATTTGTGTGGGTTTTTTTCTTCAAGATGAATGTCTGTATGAGTTACTTCCGGGCCCCATTTCATAGAAAGTTGATATGATGGCAAGTCTTGCTGGAATGACAATTGTCATGGTAATGACAAGAACCTAGTTTCCTGATTGGCTGTTGCCATAGAAAGTTTCTATTTCAGCAAGAGATGCTATCCGAACATCTTTATGAAATGGGGCCCTAGTGACTTGATCGTGACGAGATGACGTCATTACTAAAATCTTATCTAGGTATGTGACTGTGACTCTTATAATGATAGTAGTAGGGATTTGTGTAGGGTTTTAGTTGTGTCGTCGATTCATAGATGTGTTTTAGTCGCTTCATATCAATACATTTCTCTGCCCGTATACTTGTTACAATATTTCGTACTTCATTGACAATGATTTTGAGCAGGGAGGTGAATTCTTAGGCATACATGAACAATATGTATATTGTTTTTCTTTCTTTATGCAATCTTTTGTTCACTGACACTCTGTTGAAAATGAAAATAAATGAAATAATTGTAATAGGTAATAAATAAACATGTTACATTATTGATAAAGTGAAGCTCTATATTACAGTTCAATTTCTTTGGATTCTACTTTACAAATTCAATTAATCTTATAGGCCCTAACAGCTATAGAGTTTTAGTTTCATTTTATACATCTTTCTTCAAGTCAACGAGATTGGAAATTCACTTGAATTTTTAGTTATGAGTTTTGGCAAATGCGTAACAGTGGTTTTTTTTTTCTCAGGGGCCATAAATTTGCTAAAATCTAAGCGTCTGCACAGGAACGTATTTCACCTCGGACGAGGAAGGTATATATCTCTGTAAAATAGCTGCGATTTTCTATAATCTTTGTGTCCCGTCATAATGCTCAAGCAAGTCAGTGGATGTATTTTAGATATTTTGAAGAAAATAAAATGTCACGAAGAGAAGATTAAGTGTTTCGCCTGCAATCTGTATTATACTACATCCTCGACTGGACAAGATGATATGCTTCTAAATTAGTTTTTGCTACTTCGATGTGATTTTAATGATCTAATTAGAAAGACGAGAAGAATGAGGTCAGCAGTAATAAAAAGAAGAGACGAAGAGGAGGAATTTAGAGGAGGGGGAAAGGAAGAGGAAGTAGTATAGAGTAGGTCCATGTAGTTGCTGTTGTGCTTGTGGACGCAGAGATATTGACTGCAATATTGATGAAGGAGAATGGACAAAGGGTGTATAATGATGATATGATATTGTATTGTGAATGATTCCCTAGAATATTCCATATTCTTCTCGATTAACTTCACTTCCCTTTCCATTTATCTACATGACTGAGTATGCCATTCTCAAAGCAAGTGTTAAAGTTGATTTTTAAGAAGTATATGCAAAAGACAAGTCATATTGATATTATGGTATTTACTCAGCATGAGTGTATTTCCTGACTACATCACTTCCTAAAACTTAATAGCAGTCGTCTGTGGAAATGCACGGCATATTTCATTTCTCTTATCTAAGCAGCTAAACGTGATGTTTGTGTGTCGTTATAGTACTTCATACGAAAGTTTTGCGGTAATTATTGAACTCTTAAAGTATATAAATTATTGAAATTGTTCTAACCTACATTTTCCACTCAAGAATCTGTATTCTTTACATTGAGTATGTATCAAATCAGCCTAGCTCTTTGAAGCAAAGTGTTTGTAACAATGTGGACCTACGAGATTAAAAAGACAAAGCAAACTTGATAGCGCGTGTATAGGCCTTGGTTGAGAAATGGCGGACTCTATGAAATGCATTTGCGAGCAGTGGTATATAAGGTATACGTGTGTAGAGTCATTCCTCTCGCCAACCACTGCTTTCGAGCGAAAACGCCCCGTCGCTCCGTTCACTGGGGCCTCTAATCTCTTACGGGGTAAGAAAGCGGGCTATTGGACTTTAGTCGAGCCCTCTTTCAAAATGATCGTCGGTGCAAAACATGTTTGCCTATCGTTCGCCGCGTTTCCGGAGTACACACGGAGAATAAAAGAACTGTTTGCCGTAGAGCAACCTTTGACTTTAGTTGCTTCCGATCTGGCTTAAACGAACGTTTTGACGAGCGACGGTGGAGTGGGAGAGGAGAAAGAGGGTGAAGGAAAAAAAAAAACTTAGGTGGGTGTTGGTCTATGTAGCAAGAACAGTTGAGCTGGAGCTCTGAGTGACAACGTGATGTGAAAAGCTAACGGGAGAGCCGGGACAGTTTTTACGTGTGTAAATTGTGTTAGCATGGCATATCTGAAAATACCATCTTTATTGCTGTGCTATCTGAACATATGTCTTTCATTCATTGGGCTTCGACAAAGAGAGAAGGATTTCATGTAACTGAGAAGGACAGAGTGTTGTATTCGTCCTTAGCCCGCGCTGATGTGAATGCCTGCATGCACACCTTAATTAGGCTTCGCACACCTACTTCGACTTCAACTGACGCCAGGCAGGCTGGTTGTATTTCGTGGTCATGCGAGAACTGAATCAGAAGGATTCTTCCTGCAAATCGCACTGTCTGCTGAATGGACTCAGAGGTTGGTGTTGCCATGTATCGTGATCCGAAATGATCTACAGCAGTTATATAGCATGGTCTACGTGATGGTAACTTGGATGAACTTTGACAGCGATACAAAGTCTACACCTTGCATTTTGTGAGCCAGTCAGTTTCTCAAATTTGTTACAGAGGACATTTCATATGCACTACGTGATTTAAATAACAGCATGTGCCGATTGTGATTCAAAGTTTGGTTTCTTCTGTTTCAGAGTTACCCTTGCTGCTGCTCCTGGAGTTGGTTAATTGCGAGGCAGAATGACAACAGCTAATTTTTCATTGGAATAATAGCGACTGGAGGAACATATTTATCGAAATGGCAGGAAAGTTTGCCGACGACCAGCGGTCTTGTGAAGAGTGCGGCAAGGGGTGTCCGGCCCAAGACTCCCAACAGGACACGGCGCGCTACACCCTCAGGCGAAACCTTTGCTCCACGTGTGCCGGAGGGGACCTCGCTGACACCGTGCTGGATGGACCGACGTCGACGTCGCAATGGAGGTGCAGCGAGCATCGCCATCGAGATGTCATACTTTACTGCGTGAATTGCAGGCGACCGATCTGTGACGTATGCGTCCATTTGACGCACTCGGGACACGAATACCGTGACATCAGTAAAGTGATTAAGCAGCGACGAGACACTGCACGAACTCAATGTGAGAGAATTGCCGAAAAAGAACAACAACTTCGTCATGATCGCCGTGTCATCGAGGAGTGCATCGACGATGTCAATGGCCGATTCGACCGTCTGAGATACGCAGTCCTAGTGCGCGTACACGAGAAATCGAGAAGTCTGGAAGAGGACCAGACGATTGCCGCGAGAAAAATCGAGAGTCGCGCTCGAGAAGAAAAGCAAAAGATAGACAGATGGAAAGATAATCGCCTGGCAGAGCTGCGGGAGGAGAAAGATAACAAGTCGCGTGAAATTCAACAGAGGCAATGCACTCTCTTCTCAGAGCTCGACGACGTGAAGCGAAAGTTGTTGGACCAATTAGACGAGTATCAGGATTTTCTCGAGAAAGCAGACGAGATCGTCGCCAATGCACGCAAAGCAGCTGAAGGAACATTGAGCGCCGACGTAAAGGAGTTGCTTTCTCTCCCGACAACCCCAGATAACGCTGTCTTAGAAGAATGCCTTGCGTTGGAGCTCGACGTCGAGTCCGTATCGATGGTGGACAGCATCGCTAAGAGCGTAAAATTCGAGTCCGAGAGTGCAAGTGACAACTGCTGCCTGCTCGGAAAGTTGGTGACGACAGCGCCTGCTTGGTGCAAGATCAGAAATATCCAAGTTGGGCTGCCTAACTTTCGTCTGCTAAATTCTACGAAAGCGAACAATCGTGTGTTGTTTACGGGCGAGAATGGTGACAAGCAGGACAAGAGCTTTGGTTTATACACCATGGACGTGGAGAGTGGGGCGACGAATCTCGTCACGTCGGACTCGGCATGCATCACCGACGCGGCGTCGCTCAGTAACGATTTAATAGCAGTAACGAGGAATGATAAGTCGACAGTCAACGTTTGGCACACGAAGCGGGGAAAGGTGTCGAGTCATTTCAAAGTGCCTAAAAACTGGTCTCACACCCGACTCGCCGTCGATCACGACGGTTCTATCGTGGCACGTGACCACGCCAGTAACACTTATAACAAGATAAACGTTTACCGGTCAACCACGGGAGAGAAAATCCGCAGCATACCTTACTCGGGAACAATCTATAATCTTGCCACTCTCTCGTCGGGAAAACTCGTCATCCAGTCTGGAGCGACAGAGGTGACAATCGTCGATCAGTCGGGCTTGGTGATGGCAACGATCTCGGACGAGTCTTGGCAGTGGGTGCGGTGCGCCGTCGCTCGTGATGACGCGATCATGGTGGCCTACGGCCGACGAGATGACTCGACGACGATTTTTGTCGACGCCTACTCGGACGACGGACGGCTGGTCGAGCGTGTCGTCAAACACAGGTGCAATCCCTCGCTGGATCACATCGCCCTCGTAGTGACGATGTCAGGTCGCATAGCCCTTCAGAAAGGCGACGATCTTGCCATCTACGAGCGTCTCATCCCCCTCGTTCCTGTGATGACGTCAACAACGCCGGACAATATCAGCGAGAAGTCTTCCAACTCCCCGAAACCGCCTTCGCGTCGTAACATTTTTATGTGCATTCCCACGTGAGGTTAACGGGACTGGGGCGTTCCCGTTCTTTCCCAGCACCACTGCCTAAGTTTTATGCTGAACGTCTGTTAAAAATATGCACCATATTTTAGTCTATACTAGTATTAGTTTCAAGATTTTCATGTTTCAAATTATAACAGTAAATACGTGTTAAATGACACGCAAGGCCTAATTTATACAACCTTATTGTTTGTGCCTTACAATCCAAGGTTGACCATCTGAATTTGTATTCATTTCGTCTATGATTTTTTTATCGTTGTATAGTAAGTAAGCTATCAGGATATAGTGCAATATCATAGCAATTGTCATGGAATGACTTAATAGAAAGTGGTTGATAATAGTATGGTATAACGGGTTTTTCAGTCTGTGTCAAGTAACCTGCCGGACGATTTATATTCTATAAACCTGTACTTTAGTAGACTATTATCAATGAAAGGTTTATTAACAGATGTGAGATTTTGACATGCTTTAAATGTGCACAGTTATGATACAAAGAGAAAGTAATTTGGTGATAGTAGGACTAGTTCCCAAGCTCAGGTGACGAATAAGAGAGGGCCTTTGTTGTTTGTTTTGTTTGTTTGTTTGTTTTTTGCTCATCATAATTCCACAAGCTTGAAACAGTCATATCGCCATGTGCATTTCTTGCTTGTCGTTAACACCGGGATCATCTTAGGATTCTACTGTTATCTAAAGTGGAACGAAACACAGCCATTCTTCCCATCGTGTTGTAATAGTGAAATGATATTGGGTGAGGACACGATCATCTGACACTTTAATCGCGTCAGACAAAAAGTAACAATAAGTGAAAGTTGAAGTAACAAGTTATGGTCACATATAAGCTTTTAATCTTTATAGTTCATCAGCAGGACAGAGTGTCCCTAACTTCTTCCAAAGTCAGGGACATTCAAAACAAGACAGCATGATAAAAGAAAAATAAACAATCAAACAAACAAACACTAAAATATGTAACGTCTTCCCTCTTGTGTTATAGGTCTGGTTCCTTTCCGGTGGATCAGATTCGTTGAAAGTCTGCTTTTAATCCCATTTTCTTGTTTTTTAAACCACACTTGCCTGTCATCATGCCACTCGCGTTTCTAAATATGTAATGTAATTTTCCGCTGAGACCAGAAACACGCTCAGTTTGTGAATTCAATACACAAGAAGACATTGAAATACGTGTATCGGGTGTGTTTAAGCTTTGGATGTATTTTCCCTGATGTATTCATTTCATTCTATTCTTTCGTCGTATTAGATTGTGAAAATGGGCCACGACTTCTGCGATTTACGTGTTGAGTCGCTTGGTGTGTAGTTTATTCAACACGTATTCACTGATAAACGCCACTAACGTGATCGGTCAGGGCTATACTGCCCCGTTACCTGCAGAAACCAAAAATCAGTTTAGTATTCAAATTTTTTTCCTAATTCAATGTAGATTTAGGAAATTCCCAAGAAAACAAAATGAATAAATGGCCAATAAGTTTGAATTAGTAAGACAATAACAGAACCAAAAATCAGCTGTAAATTTCATATTTATGCCATAAACCACTTTTATTTTGCCATTATAAGTAAAACCGTCGAGCTTTATTCAACATATTGAAAATTCATGTTTGCGTGCTCGTGCTCGAAAGCATGATACAGCATGGGAAAAGGGTATACTAGTATACCTTCATTGTAAAAACACATAATTTTTCTATCTCAGTTCCCCTCCAGCCCCCCATTTTTTTTTCTCTCTCTCTCTCTCCTTCCGCTACTCTGTCGTTCTGGTGAGAGAACACATACAAATGACAATATATATCCGGTGGAGGTGATGAGAAGGACGTGGCGAAATAGCCATCGGGTCTTCAAGCAAATACGACCAAACACAATACCTGAATCCGGCATACCCCCCCCCCCCCCCCCTCTCTCTCTCTCTCTGCCTCTCTCTTATACTCTCATATTTCTTCCGGAAATAACGGCGCTGTCTCTCAGTGAAATATTTTCACCCATTAAAGGTCGGATTAAAAAAAAATAGAGGTCATATTTTTTTTTTGCGCGAGAAGACCTAAGAACCCACAAAGCTAAAATCCACGTGCAATGCAACTTTTGACTGTTATCGTTTTTTATTTGTTCGTTATTTCGGGGTCGAAAAACTGTTGTTATTGGTTTTTTTTTTTTTTTTTTCTCTCTCTCTCTCTCTCTCTCTCTATTTTCGTTGTTTGTAGAATTCATGGCAGGAATTTAGAATTATTTTGTGTAGACCAAGACTGCGCTCAATAGAGCACAAGTCGATTCACCGTTGAATTATGCTTCCAATTATTTTGAAGACAAATGTTTCTATGTGGATGTATTCGTGTGCATGTACATGTACAATGTATTACAAGAGCTTGATGATGTAGAGATACATTATGTAAGTTGGAAGGCAGAAATACACAAATATCATCATACTGCAACGTGAACGACACATACTGTTAACACTCAGATACTGAAAAGTAGAGCACTTCATCTACCTAGAATAAAATATCACTTGTGTTGATGCAGTTTATGAAGCTTGAACTTCATGCTGCAGGCGTAGAAAGATAATT
This sequence comes from Diadema setosum, assembly GCA_033980235.1. NCBI lineage: Eukaryota > Metazoa > Echinodermata > Echinoidea > Diadematoida > Diadematidae > Diadema > Diadema setosum. The sequence goes on from CM067078.1 coordinate 15,168,698, forward strand.
TACTGTGCTATGCAATAATTGCAACTATAGGGGACGTAATTATTGGTCGCATAAATAACTCTTTTTATAACTCTTTTTACATGTGATAAAGCGTAATAATTGTTTTGTTATCGGTTGATAAGTGGAAAGATAGATATTGGATTCAATTTCACTAGGGAATGATTATGTGCTATTCTACGTTTTAGTGTTACTCTGTAAGTTTGCATTCCGAGTTTATCTTCTCACACGTCATGTTATGTAGAATTTATCAAACGTGGAATCGTTGTAAGACTCGAGATTTGAAGACCTTTCTTATCAACTTAAATAAAGGAAAAGGAAATATATTCCTATTAAATCATGTGAAGGAATGAAATATCTGATAAAAGATAGAAGGCGTTTGATTGGAGTGAGACCTACCCGACTTCTTGCAGCCAATTTAATCCATATCTAATTAGTGTTCTATGAGTCCGTTTTCTGTGTACGATAAAAGATTGAACAATACACTATGAAGTCTACTGCTCAACCACTGTCTGTCACATGAATACAAGGAACCCACATACAGTGAATAAAACGCCAGGCAAGAAGGATGGATGAAATGCGGTTTACTAATCCCATCAAGACGAGCATGGTTGCGTTGAAGTTCAAGCAGGCGGCCGCGCAGAGTCAAAAAAGCGTTATCCCGTATTTCCTGTTTCTAAACTTTCATTGTGCCTACAATAGGTCTTCTTTTCATTGGCCCAGTTTAGGTGGGTCGATAAGGATTTAGTATTAGTGGTACGCCTGGGTGTTACAAAAAACCAGAGAGACTCAATAGGCCCGTGTAGAGCTGTCTGTGTACTATTATTGATCATAACGTCGTCTTTGTATCTCTTGTATAAGAAAGCACGCTGTTAGCCAGCGGGAGATAAGTAAAGTGCCTTGACATTGGGAGAGAACGACTAAAAATCTTTATCGTGACAATGTGTATATGTTATGAAATCTTTATGTTGGTAGATTCTCCTCCCTTTTCCCGTTGTCCTTCTTCCATTTCAGTCCACTCTCCGTCTGTCTGGCGTCTGTTTCTATCTTTTATACACATTTTTAATCTGAGTATTTGTAATCTCAAAACGTTTGAAAGAAACGTATAACGGTGAATTCTACTTTCTTAATGCTGTCTTAACGAGTGAATAAGTGCAAATATATTTCGTTTTAGGTCAATTGGCGACACGATGTTTATGTTATTTTCCATAGTCACTATATTGGTATTTTTCTCTTTTTTTTTTCTATGCGACAAAGCTCGAAGTGTAAGATCTGTGTATGCCACAGACATGCTATAGAGTATTCATTCATGTATCTATTTAATTAAGCCTTATTGTGTTTGACATTTGACGAACCAATACAAACGAAAGACGAAAATGACTGACTCACATTTGTGTCACATGTTTGTTTACAATATATTTGAAAGTATGCATCTAACATATGAATATTATGTATGTATATATTATATATGATTATGTATATATATATATATATATATATATATATATATATATATATATATATAATGGTATTATTATCCGCGTGTTGGAATAAGAGCATGAAGACGATGAAGACAAACAAGTTGACATAATGCATTAGAATCCAACTTCATTTATTTGTAAACCAAAATTTCGACCCTTGCACGGATCTTCAGTTACCCTGAGGAAGATCCGTGCAAGGGTCGAAATTTTGGTTTACAAATAAATGAAGTTGGATTCTAATGCATTATGTCAACTTGTTTGTCTTCATCGTCTATATATATATATAGATATCTATATATATATATATATATATATATATATATATATATATATATATAATCATATATACATACATACATTATATTTCATGTTATATATAAAACATTATGTGTGCATATCTATCATTCAACATATATATTATATATGTTGAATGCAAGCATGAATACATCAATGATATGTGTATATGCATATAGTATAAATATATCAAATACATTATCAACCAATTTTATATGTATATATAATAGGAATTAATACATATTTCATTATGTAAAGTAGGAAGAGAGAGGAAGAGAGAGAGAGAAAGAAAATGGATCGAGGAAGGGAAAAAGAGAGACGCAGAGAATAATATGAGCAAGATATAGAAAAAAAAAATACCAACACTTATCCAACACAGTCATAATCAATCAGTTCAGACATAAGTTACGTGCTTACGCATGGTTATAGCTCTTCAACTTTGCTCTCTACGGCAAATATCTCTACGGTCAAAGTCATACCAGCAATACATATAATTATTAAAAGGAAGTACAACTCACCACAAAACAAATAATTATATGACTGCTGTTTGGGGGCATACATTTCCCACAGTCAATAATATCTTCAGTAAGTCGTGTATAAAACATATAGTGACGAGACTATAAATCGATATGAAAAATACCACGTAAACCCCTTTACTTTATATTTAGGTCAAACGAAACCGCGGGATCCCGCAGTCATTGTGTAGAATACATGGCAGCATATTCATTGAATACACAGAGAGATTATTTCTAGAGAAGCTTCCGCGACAAATTATCAAGTTTTATCCTGATTTTTTTTTTTCTAGGTGATGGGAGGGGGTCAATGTGCTACCCACCCGCTTACAAACACCTCAAAAATTCATAAATGGACCCTTGTTGGCGAATTAATAAATAAATTAAGAACGTGCATCCCTAAATGGTGTCACACGCGGTCAAACACCCTAAATCGAGTTGTATTTCGTTATTGTGCAAACTACAGTATACCCTAATGACAAATTGAATTTAGCTTCTTACACTAAATGGAAAATAACATCAAAGTAACACTGTCTTGAAAACAAAAAGAAATTTAGAAGAACAGACATAAAATTCAATTGTACATAATGCACAACGCTACGTGTAGTGAATGCCGAAAACCTATTTAGTGGGAATATAATTTTATGACCCCTATAAATGGCGTTGAAAAGAAAAAAAAAACCTTTTTGGCACTGGAGAAAACGTCGACGACGCCGTATATGCCTAAGAACATTTCCTCTTCGATTTTTTTTTTTAAAGCGGTTGTGTATCAAGTAGGATTGAGAGCACCCCCCGCCCATGAAGTACCAGACGATCGATGGTCGAGTTAATTTCAACCTCAAGATTTAAATCTATCACGCTTTCAAAGTCAGATGAAAAAGAAAAAAAAAACCGAACTTTTTTTTTTCAAAATATACGTGACATTTCATTCATACATGCGAACAAATTACCCCCGTATCGGTAGCTAACGGCACATAACTGATTTCAGAGCGTATAACAAAATAATTTCTCAGAATGTACACCTTTTAAATAGGCCCTACTTACATTATCTAGGATAAAGGTATAAAATGGTAATAATGTCTCCATAAAGTTGACTGGGAAATTGTTACTATAGACTAAGATGCAGAAAAGATTAATTATCCAATCGCTAACTTTGAAATAGCGTCTGTCGATGAATTCAATTAAAATTCAGTAAATCTGTGTACATTCTCATCTGAATTAGAATATTATATTTCAATCATTTTTAACTGTTCTCCTCAGATTGCGAATACTAGTACTCTCCTCCAAAAGGTGTGAAAAAAAGCTCAGCCAGCCCGCTTGACTGTCCCTTTTGAGATGGCGCTGTTCAACTATGACAGATTTTACCATTGACAAGACGTAGTTATGTCGGAGGAGCTCCCAGCTAGATACTGTTTGCCCAGCTCACGGAGTGATGATGTGAACGGTAAGTTGGGGCGCTGTGGCATAGTGGATAAGACTCGCGACTCCCGATCGAAGACCCGAGTTCGAATCCCGCCCAGTGCTTACGTCCTTGGACAAGATGTTTTTACCCACTATGTCCCTCTCGACCCAGGTGTATGAATGGGTACCTGGCAATGCTAGGGTAATAATAATAGCAGGGCTCTCTGGTAGAGCAATGGCAACACTGAAGAGGCTGGACCCTGGGTAAAGAGGACCTTATTATTATTATCATTATCATTATTATTATCATTATTATTATTATTATTATTATTATTATTATTATCATTATTATTATTAATATTATTAGTATTATTATTATTGCTATTATTATTATTATTATTATCATAATTATCATTATTATTATTATTATTATTATTATTATTATTATTATTATTATTATTATTATTATTATTATTATTATTATTATTATTATTATTATTATTACTTTACATGGGTATGTATGTGCATATCCCATATTTCCATACCATGATACTGAATGAGCATCAAAAGCTGAACTTTTGCGTATCACAGTTCGCATTATGAACTGGACAAGTTAGGGGGAAAGGAGTGGAAAAATAGAAAGTCTGAGTTTGTTATATATACAAAGATAGGTCCCTCTGTACGAAAGGACGGGAGTGTACAACAGTCTCCTTTTTTGAGTCTGCATGGCAGATTTCCTATCATTTATACCTTGATTTGAATAAAATGCTTGATATTTGCATATGAATTATTTCATCTTTATCAACCCAATCAGCCAGAAGATAGTCTAGATCTCAGTGCTGTCTCTTATTTGAAAACCAACAGCTTGGCCCCGTTGCAAGAAACTTTGCGTTTAAACGCAACTTGCAACTGATTGTCACTGGCCAATCAAAACCATTGTTGCATGCATGTCTTCCTAATAGGGCAGATCCTGAGCCAATCAGAATGGTTGTTTCAAAATTAGCAAATATTTGCAATTGATCGCAACTTTCTTGCAACGGGGCCCAGACCACATTTGAAATGACATTGTTCTGCTAAATCAAGTTGTGTCTATGGTGACATCTTCTCTGTGAAACTCTGTCACTGTCATAAATCCCCGTGCACTACTCCACCACCAGGGTGACAAGTTGTTAACTTGCCACCACCAACTACACCCCTTACACCACCACCCATTATCATTACAATGACAAACAACACCACGATCACTCTCACCATCATGACCCTCTCAACCACTGCCACCACTCGCCACCATTACCATCACAATCACCGCTATCATCATCATCCCACCACTACCATAATCTCGATCACCATCACCTATACCGCCACTCACATCACAACCACGACTAGCTGCCACTCCTGCCACAACCACCAACATCATTCTGTATCATGACCTTTTGTGATGCGATGCTCATCTGGTTTGTCCACTGGCTCACACAAACACGCATACACACACACACACACACACACACACACACGCACACACACACACACACACACACACACACACACACACACACACACACACACTAAACACACACGCACACACACCAAACAAGCAAATTTAGTAGAAATATATGTGCTAGTTGAATAGTCACAGAGACATACGATGATGGCATTATCACTTCATCTAGCATGCACACAGAATATTCATGGTATTATGTAACCCTGCATCACAAAACCAACAAAGAGTCGCCAGACATGGATTTTGAGTTGAGGGCAGAATGATGTATAACTGAATTCAAATGGACTCCCCTAACCTATCTAAATACTAGAAAGAAAGCACATACTCTGGAAAAGTGTGAACAGAGAAAGCACAGGTCTATTCACAGAGCTACCAAGTCTCACGCATTGTGAGTGAGACTCAAGCATTTAGGGTCTGTCTCACGATCTCACCAATGACACCCATTTTTCTCACGCATTGGGAGCATAGCTTAAAGGATTAAAGTGAGAGTTGCAATTGAAGGCATATTTCCCTTTTGTCTTTCAAAATAAGTAAAAAATAGTCACTTAAGTATGTACCAGCTTGCACCATTAAGAGCTAAGAATTGAAAAAGCTCCCAACCGTGTGGGAGGGCGGACACCCCCCTCCCACACCCTCCCCTAGCTCAGTCGCTTCGCTTCCTCGCTCATGCACATGCGCGTGCGCCGAGATGCTGAGTCATGAAAATCTCACTCATAAAAATTGTTCGAACTTGGCATCTATGTATTCAAGCACTTAATCTTTACCAAGTCGTGCTAGCTGTGCAGTGAAAGGGACAACACATAGGATGTAAACCACCAGAACAACAATGAAGGGATTATCAGATTGAGCTGAAATTGAGTATGTTCTATTCACACATTATGTCCATGATTACTGCCAACTTTCAAAGCAGTAGATTTATCCTTTCAAAAGTTATTAGCCTTGAAAGTGAATAGTGAGTTAAGGATTTCAAGAAATGAAAAGGGGACTGTCAGACATACCAGATCATTCTGTTCTCTCCCCCCAAAAATGGGTTGCAGAAAAACTGCTGAAAACACTCTCCCATTCATGTTATGATCCCAAACTAAAGAATAATGTACAGTGTGTCTCTAAAAAAAGTAAACCCAACTTCAACAGCAAATTTTCAGAAAACTATCAAATATTTGCACATTATTTTTTCATGGTTAGATAGTCCAATAAGTCCTCTATCCAATGATACCACATAGGTTATGTAACTCTCATGCATGACTGAGCATGATTCAACTTAGTGAATGGGTGTGAAATCATCACTGTGGCAAGTTATTTCTTGCTATTGTCATGCATTCAGGGCATATTTGAAGTTAAATTTTTGTCAGCAAAGGTTGTTCCTGACACAGGCACACTTCACATGCTTTCCAAACATGGTACAGTTGACAATTGAGCAGAGAGTATTCCTGGTAACTCGATACCAGGAAACAAGAAGTTGCGTGGAAGTTCAAGAGGCTTTTCGGGTGCAGTTCCCCGACAGGCAGCCTCCAACACAAAGAGCCATCTGGTACAATGTGAGAAAGTATGCTGATCACGGAACTTGCCACAGTGATGATTTCACACCCATTCACTAAGTTGAATCATGCTCAGTCATGCATGAGAGTTACATAACCTACGTGGTATCATTGGACAGAGGACTTATTGGACTATCTAACCATGAAAAAATAATATGTAAATATTTTATAGTTTTCTGAAAATTTACCGTTGAAGTTGGGTTTACTTTTTTTAGAGACACCCTGTAGAACAAGGATAGTTCTTTCAAAAAATCTGAAAAACTCAAATTGACCTGGTTGACCCATTTCATCTTTTTTGAGTCCTCACGTAAAATCAAGGGTTGCAACTTTTGTTCGGTTTTGTGATGCACGGTCACAAATGGTCCAGAAAAACTGCTAATATCCCTATTTCCATTTTGTTTTCAGCTGCCACGTTTTGAGAGTAGGTAGAGAACAGATTACTCTCCCAGATATGATCAACTTTACAAATTTGAGTCAGTCAACCCAAGTGGCATCTTTTGATCCATTACATCTGCTGTGGGCTTTGCGCTGGGCAGTTATACACACACATATACAGTATACATTTCTACTCATATACCCACTCTGGCATATTACCCCACATGACCACACCTGTCATTGTGAACAAAGTACATCCAATCTGCACCATAGTCTAAATTTTTATCTGGCGGACCTTCAACACAGCATCAGCTTGTCATATGCAACAAAGTTTCAAAACACATCACCCAAAGAAATAGATGTACAGCTGCCATAATTTCATTGTCATTACAAAGAAAATGTTCATGTTGTGCACATTCATACAGAACAATACTTTCCTTACACTTGATAGTCCCACATGTTTCCAGCATATAAGATTATATATACACACTCGTTTGCCAATACATAATTATCAATAATTTGTACAATTTTACAATAATGTTTCTTTATTGGTTTTCTTATCTTACTTTTGTTGCTTTTTGCAGCTCAAGTTCAAAATATTGTCGTGTACGTAGTCTAACTCAGATTAAAATTGATAAATATTGCATCTGGATTAACTACACACTACGGGATGTATTCAACATCACATGACACTGTATCAGGGTACTCAAAATAGATTAAATCAATCATCTTATTTCTTCTTTTTTTTTTCACTTACACAGACAGTGACAGACGTCAATGTGAGCGGTAGTACATGTACACATATTTACAAAACTGCTGTACCTTGGTTCCATGCCACACATACGAACACACTGCAATAATTGTAACTCGCAATACAAAAATCACCGTCACCATGGTAACAGCTGAGCAAACAGCCAATCAACCATGAGAATTTTAGCCGTTGTTTTGGTAACTGCAATTTGTTGCCTGTTACAATTTTTCCGTGGATCTCTTCATGAAATGGGCTCTTCGTTTAGTGTTTAGGGTGATAGCGACACATTTCAGACAATAATATCATGACTCTACCCTTGTCAGCAGACTCAAGATAGACAAACAATTTTGCTGTGGCAGAGTCTACTCTTGTCATCATTCACAGGGATACTTATTTGCTTACGTAAAAGCAGTGGTCCTTATCTCATGTTAATATGGCTCAACTGCTTACATCGTAACATGCTGCAATCTTAGAATTCATGTCATCTGTAAAGTTACGAGCTGACCATGTATTGCACAACTTCCAACTGGATGCAAGTACGAAAACAGGGACTGCAGTCACATTCATGATAACAATTTACAAGGTCAAGATCTGTACATACACACTGTCATTGTCTTCTTAAGGAAATCTCAGCACGACATGCCTTCACTCCAATTTTGAATAAAAGTGTCAAAAGTCAATCATATTTTCTTTCCAAATGTTCAAGTTACTTATACAAGAATAGTGAAACCTGCCATTTCAAAAACTGTCTTCTACTAATAGACAGAAACATATCCTTTGTACTTCAATATGTCGTTATTTTTGTTCTTCTAACTGCGTGATATTTTGAGCACATTTCAATCTGATGTATCTCCAGCATCTGTGCAATCTGACAAATGAACCTTGGCCGATAACCGACACACTGCTTGATTGCAACTTAACTGTCTCCCTTTTGGCAGTCACATGAACATCACACTTGAGGTTGCCCATTCAAAGAGTATTCTGAAGTAATAATAAACATATCTTTAAACATGCATATTATTTGGGGAGGGGGGGGGGGGATGGGGGTAAGATGAATCTGTCATATCCACAGGAAAACAATATGTTGGCTTGCCCTATGATCACCCAACATGAAAACCTACCAGGCAAACTATTGCTGCATTCCATCCACTGCCCATCTCTGTGACATCTTTAACTAAATCACAATGAAATTTCAAGTCTGAAGTGGGGACAAGAGTTTGTATTTTCTTTTTCTCAGTTTTTACCATGCAGGGAAACGCATAATATTGAAATGCTACACATATGACATGCATTCACACCAAAATGTATTACTCAGAGGTAGCTCTTTTGAGACAACTTGAAAACAAATCAAAACAATGAAATAAAACCAAATTACCTGGTGTGGTACCAGAAAACACACTCACAGTCTGACAGTGAATACTACATGTAGTATAGGGGAAGATAATTATGAACATATTTCTCCAATGATATGCAATTATTATTCATAATGTGCCATTCTATCTATACCATATCAGACTGTAAACAGTATGCACTGTATTGACAACCTGATGCTGTTTTTTTCTAAAGATCACTGCTAGTTTCAACATCTATCTAACCACTGATGACTCAAAGGGTGTGGGTAGTGTGGGATGCTATTGAGAGATATGTGAAAGTCCCCAGATAAAGTTAAGGCAATTATAACCTTAAAAATTATCAGGTTACACCATCCTGCGTGTATTTCACAAAGGAAGCATGCATGCATTACATCATATAGACAGTCTTCAGTATTTCAAGGCCATTGCCTGTAGGCAGTATCATCTTCAGCCCCATGACTGGTCTGCAGCGCACCCGGAACAGAGTAGGGACCTACCCCCCTGCACCATCTCACCATGTGCATATTCGATTGAAGTATGACAACCTATTGCACTTATCTTTGACAGGTGCAGTATGTTGTCTCTGGGACGACAAGACCTTGTATTTAGTATCTAATATTTTGGTGAAATTAATTCTTTCGGATAATTACTAAAGTGATACCCTCTCCAAATCCTAGCTGTCTTACCCCCCAAATGGAAACCACCACAGCATGTCAAAGGAAAGGCAATCCCATTTTTATAGTGCTTTGGCTGCCATGCCTTCTTGCTCTCCTGACCATTTGACAATTTAGAGATATGAGGTCTTGTTGCCCCAGCAGTCATATGGACCATGACTCAAACAATGCTTTTCTCGTATTCCATTCAATGCTGTCTGATACAATATATTGTACTTCATCTCATGATATGGCAGTGCTTGTCACACGACCATCCCCCCCCCCCCAAAAAAAAACAAAAAAAACAAAAAACCCAAAGTAGACAAATAAATTGATTTTAATACGTATTAATGAAAAAAAAAAAATATATATATATAATATATCAATGTCATTCAGGTAAGAAACATACCCAAATCTGGGCGGAAGGCTGATTTATCAAGAACATGCTGCTTTAAGTCATTGTCAAGAAGATACGTTCATCATACATCTGGGGTGAATACATCTTGCACCTGATTCCCATATTCATATGGTCAAAAAAAGTACTCTGTCTTTTAGCAGAACTGTTATTTTGCCAGCTTCTGGTGTTTAGTGCATTATCTCACCCTGAAACGAATTGAGGTTGAGGAGCAGTTGTGCAAAGACATAGCAAGCAGGGGTAATTAAACTTTGAAGCTGGCTATCAATCATTGATCTTTGCATGTCACTTATTTCTCACTTGATGCTATTCCATCAACACATATCACAAATGCATTCTCTTTATGTCTTGGGGTTTCCCCCCACCCTTGTTTTGACAGCATTGTATGTGCCTTCTGTATACACTGTAACAATCTCATCATGAACTTGGCTGTACGTAATCACTTGATTGAGTAGAATACCCTACACTGCAGTAGTTTACAAAGAAGAAATACAAAATATATGCTCTTTTCCCCCAATTCACCATGTACAAACAAAACGATGCCCTAATAATACACTTTGCTCCTATCCTGTACACAAATGATAGGTCAGTATTCATAAACTATAAAACAAAGGATAAAAGCTCTGATAAATACGCAAATACTTCCAAGTTTGTTATACATGCATACACTATTGATTATATACACACAATCTGCTTGTAGCATACTATATGTGTGAATTGGGATCTGGCACAGGATCTATACAGCAAGTACAAACTAAATATAACAAGAAACATTGTAGCATACGATTGGTCTTGCTGAAAATGAAAATTTTCTTCACTTTGAATTACAAAGCATACAATTCTCGGTCTTATAAATCTACATGCAAGAGGCATGTCTAACATTAAATCTTATGGAAAAAAAAATAAGAATAAAGTTTGACACGATGCTCCAAACATTAACCGTCTTTACTTTAGGCTCAGTACATGCTCTTGTCATCATGTAAAAGTGAATTGTTACCATACTAAGCTTTGCCTTTTCAATTTCAATCTTAACTCTAGTCCAGACAAGTCCCACTGTGTAGTGACCATAGTTTAGTTGTAATCAAAGATGCAATCCATGGTCCTACAGGCAGCATAAGCTCGTCATGTCACATGCGACAAATTTTCGAGACACACAAAAGTTCCAATGTCACTACATGAGACCTGACTTTGCACTGCAGCCATGGACCCACTAAACATGTACATAAGGCTGAGCATCCTACTCACAGCCTCCAGTTGTTTGTTTTCTCAGCAAGTTTTTGATTTGATGTATCTTTTGTCTACGCATCTTCGACAGAAATGTTAAAGTATCAGCGAAGATAGCGACCTGTCTACGCAAGCAAAACACCAAGCTTGGCATGCACACATCTCTTTGGTCTATTTTTTTTTTTCATAGCCTACTTTGCTCTTTCATTAAACTTACTGCAAGCAATAAATCTATTCTTCTAAAGCAACATAAGAGCTCTTAGCCCTGCTGTACAAGGGAATAGGATATGTTAACAGCATCAAGCATTGAGATTTAATGTGAACTGGCTTCACACTAAGCAGCCAACCAACAGGAGTCCAGCATTTAAGACTTAACATTTGACATCCTCTTTAAAATCAAAACAAAGCTCCAAAGAAGAGTATGGTGCCAATAAGTCCTCCCATCAGCAGTGTAGTGTTATATCAAACACAACTGCTTCATAATTCATCTGTCTTTTTTTTTTTCCCCCTTCTCTCTATGCAAGAATACAAAAATAACAAATCATACTGTGAATCAGACTGCATTGGAATGAAAGGTATGTTTGTGATACATTACGAGAACACTCCTCTCTTCTGAGACAATACATGCTGGAAAGACATTTAAAAGCAGTCATCCAGAACAGCTGAAATCGGTTCTGTCACTACAGATAGTACTACAGTGCTGGGTATTGTTTGTTTGCTTGTTTGTTTTATTTTCTCTCCCTTTCTATATTCTCCTTACAGAGTGTCAAACACTCGACATGATTGGGATATAGGAGGAGAAAAGCCACTGGACTAATTTTGACAAAGACACACAAAATCAAATTGACAAAATCTATCAATTTCTCCTTAAATTCTGGCAGCTGTATACAACCCTCTCATAAAGCCACATTTTCATGAAACAAGTTCAGAGATACATCCTTATCAAAAAAAAAGAAAAAAGAAAAAAAAAACGAACAAAACACAATAACCTATGACTCAAAACTTTGAAAACTACAACGAAATATAAATAAGTGGCTCACTAACACTGGACAAGCAAGCAAGGAAACCTGTCTCAATTCTAACAAAATTTTGTTTCTGTGTTCTGGATAACTTAGGACTGTGGAAATGTGTACAGATAAAAGCAAAGATAAGTTCATATACAGGCTGTATCCTGCAACTCCTTTTCTACAATATCTGCACATCCTGGCTTTGAATTCATCTCCAAGATTTCATCCTGACAAACAGCACTCGTGTGCCCCTCTGAAAAGATTCACTTCCGGAAAAAAAAAAAGAAAAAAAAGTGACGTCAAGAAGCTCCTCAGGTAAGCCAGTTGGATGAATAAACAATAAAAAAAAAAGGAAAACATAGAAAAAAAAAAAAACCCTCTTGCCCATGACTGACGAATAAGATGACTCTCGATGACAGACAATACACAAAGAGCTGGCAGGGTGAGGGTACACGCTGGGTCACCTGCATTAAATATAGAGAAATGGGATAAGAAAGGGGGAAAGGTGTGTTAAATCTGTTTTCTTCTAGCTACACAAAATGTATCCAGATCCACGATGGATGCAAAAGAGCCTACTGCAAACAACTTTAAAATCCCTGCTTTAATCAACCAAGGTAAAAATCCAAGCGAATGAAAAAATATTATAAGTTATGGAGCATCTTATTTTAACAAACAAAGAGAGAAAATCTGTATAGTTTACTCCCTTTTTTTAGGCAATTAGCTCTAATGTACTTTATGAGCCGAGCAAACCAACCACTTCAAATACTGGGTAGATTTGAAAGACTGTTGACACTTTTCAGAAGGATGTTTTATCTGTTAGACGGCTGTTCAATTTGATGCTGATGAGAGTTTGGTAATGGAAAGCTGTTTACAAAGAATATAAATGGTTTACAGATCGACACAAACTACATCAGTAATATCATTGCAAGGTTACTGCCAGTATGATAAACATTAGATCATCACAGCGGGCATATCGATGAATACAAAATACTGTAAAAGCGGATATTTTCGCGCAACTAATTTTTCGTGCTTGGCCGGGTAAGAAGAGTTTTGCGTACCTTTAATTTGGCGGAATCAAGACATCATGCACAGGAACATATGGCAAGCAAAAATATTTGCATGCTTTTATTTTCGCACTAGTTTCTGGTTGCACAAAATGCGCAATAATTTCAACAACACGAAAATTTCCACTTTTACAGTAGACAGCTATAGTGAGATTTAAAGATAATATAAAGTTTTGGTATTACCTCAAAAGTTTCCCTGAATTTCCTTGTCTTAGTTTGTGTTTCAGGTTAAAGTACCTTTCATATAACTAACACTGTGAGATTTATTCGCCCCAAAGTGCTCTCATGTCTTAGTAATCATGCAATAATGGTTTCGTACCAGAGCCGCCGCCGCACGGCGGCGAGGTAGTACACGTATTGTACGAAACCATTATTGCATGATAACTGCGACCAGCAGCGTGCAGCCCCATACGCATACTGAGTAGCTAACTGCGACCAGCAGCCCCATACGCATAGCTAAATGGGGCTTCGCATTGTAGCTTACAGGATCATGACAGATTTAGTATCGCGGGTAAATATCAACTTAAAATCCAAAAAAATCTTCAATTTGAAGACTTACCAATTAAGTTGAAGTCTTGAAAACGGGCTTCGGGCAACGTTTGGTTCTGCCAATAGTCCCTTTCTGTTCGAATTGATGACTGAATGTGACTTGGTCGAGAGGACCTTGGGAGAGCTACACTGAATTGACGGCCAGCGCATGCGCACACAAACATCTTATCCGTTCGTGGATTTGAAATTTGTTCGCATGTGATTTGTGCATATGCGCTGGCCGTAGTAATAAGTGTATGTAGCTCTCCCAAGGTCCTCTCGACAGAGTCACATTCAGTCATCAATTCGAACAGAAAGGGACTATTGGCGGAACCAAACGTTGCCCGAAGCCTGTTTTCAAGACTTCAACTTAATTGGTAAGTCTTCAAATTGAAGAATTTTTGGATTTTAAGTTGATATTTACCCGCGATACTAAATCTGTCATGATCCTGAATGCTACAATGCGAAGCCCCATTACGCTATGCGCATGGGGCTGCTGGTCGCAGTTAATTGCATGATTACTAAGAAATGAGAGCACTTTGGGGCGAGAAAGTCTCACAGTGTTAGTTATTTGAAAGGTACTTTAACCTGAAACACGGAAATTCAGGGAAACTTTTGAGGGACCAAAACTTTTTATTATCTTTAAAGTTTCACTTTAAAATTTGGACAAGAATGTTGGAAATCCACTTGAAATCAAAGTCCATGTCTCCTAGTGAACCAGCAACCTGCATTACTATGTATCATATTATTTCAGTCATTCATCTGTTCCTTTTTTTTGTTGTTTAATCTAATCAAGTAACTTTCAATGTATTTTCATTTACTTTGTAACTCACTGCTTTACACTTTCACTTTCTTTTGTTGGTCTTGTCGTTTGAGCAATGTGTAAATGACACATCAATACTTGACACAGCACCTAGTAAAGTAATACTCATGTTTTGACAGCACAAGTACTAAGATGCTGCAAAACACCAATGGAATCTGTTCAGGTGTGATTTCATTATGCAGCTTACATTTTACTGGATGGGTTGGCCCCTGAATAAGGTAAACCCCTTTTGTGCCAAGGGACTTAGTGTAATTTACAAAGCTTTTTCATCAGCAGTCAGAAATCCCTCCAAACTTGACCTCGCTGTAAAGTTAGCAAGCCCACTCAGGTGTAGCAATGTGCCTTTAATAGTCAAGAAGGCTGCCGTGACACAAAAGAGGTAAGGGGGATTAGGTACACTGTAATCTCGATTCATTGGCAATTAGTTTTAACATCTGTGCTTAGGGGAACTCTGTAAAGAAAGCACTCCAGCCTTGTGTGCCAATCGGCAAGCCAAACACAGTAAAGCTTCAATAAACATATCCCCATTTCACAGTGTCTTTAACCCGTTCAGGACGAGTCCCGAGTACACTCGGGGAGGTGTCTATGGGAAATGTGTGTTGTAGTAAAATCAGTACATCCTCAACGGGTTAAGACACTATTTCCAATTTGGTGAGTAGGTATAATGCACCTTACAAGCACTCTACATGTTCTTCTCACCTTATCTGAGGGTGAGGTACAAGATGAGTGCCAGGACTCCCAGTAGGATGAGAACACAGATGAAAAGAAGGAACTTCTTTCTCCTCGCCTTGGACTGATGGTGAGATAAAAATGGTGATAAACAGAGGAGTCAGGCATGATCTTCTCTACACAATATCAATACAGGTGGCTCTAATACGGAGAAACATTGTTCAAACATTGGTTATTCACTGAATCAACCCATTGGAATCTATATCTGTCTTTTTACTTTCCTCCAATTTTCCAAACAGAAAAAAAAAGGATAAAATCTAAATTTATATAGATATCTTAAAAAATCACTTACTGTATACACCAAACATTTGGCAAGGTTTTTACTTTCGTGAATTTCGCAAGTCAGATGCTATTCGCGAATACAAAAACATGCGAAATATTGACTCTGATCCAAACAAGAATGTGACATTTTTGCATACATTTCTCCTGTCAGTAACCTAATCTGCCATCACAAATTTAACCACTTGTGAAATCATTATGAAGTCCCAATTTGCACAGAATTAGACATGCTGAATATATGGTGTATACAGTATCTGAATTTCCATGCAATTCAAATGAATTCTATAAACCATATGGATGGACTTTTCAACATTTCAAACTTCAGCCAGGTTTTCAAAAACAAATACATCTCGAGGGCTCATCTAGGCTGAGGAAAACTTCAAGCACTGTTCAAGCTGACACAAACCCTGCAGGAAAATGACGAGCACGTCATACAAGCACGTCATACAATAAAGTCATGACAAAGTTCTGACACACAGCACCCAGGATGAATGGTCTTACCTGATATTGCCTGGCCTTCTCAAGTTGCCCAGTGGCTTGCTCTACATGCACTTCAGCCGATTCCACGTTGGCCTCAATGCTGTCTGTGTGTCAATGAAGAAAATATGGTTAATCTGATTATGTTCCTAACTGCTCATTACAAAACTTTCATTTTCACTCCTGGAAGTACCTTAACACTATTTTGTCACAATTGGAAGAAAAAAAAATGTAATCATGAGCACAAGTTTGCCAAATACATCCAAAAGAAACATGGAATATTACAAGAGACAAAAGTTTCTCCAACAACACCCCCCCCCCCCCCCCCCGCCCCATCATTAACTCGTATGTGTCATGTTCGTACGCCCGCCGGACTCAGACAACAGCCTGCCAAACCTACCAAGAAATCGCCAAATGCCACAGTACAATGAATGCCTTTCTCACAATTTCATTCAGGTACTGGAGGTAGTTTGCATCAAATGTGGTGATTTACTATCAAGCCATGTTCCCTCCTGGATCTGCGAGTAAATTGTAAGTTTCTGTCACTTTTTGGTGAGCAAAAGTCATGTCTCTACAATAACGTAACTACTGGCCATTTGACAGAAAAACAATTATAGATTTGTCATAACAATTTACATCAAAGCAAAGTTTAGGAGTTTTGCTACAACTTCGCTCATTACATATCCAGGGTAAAAAAAAATAAATGAATAAAAAATCTGTGAAAGTTACACTGACTTGAAAAACAGAGTGTTTCACCCAAGCATGACAACAATGGTGTCTCAGAATAATGTGGCACACAGGGGGTTACACCACAGCACATAAAGAGTTAAGATTCAAATGAGAAGATTTGGAGTAATTTTACTCAAAAAGCAGTGAGAAAATTATGTCTTGAAAAACAGCAAGTGAAAAATCATCAGACACAGAGTTTCCTACTTACTCATTTCCTGGTAAAGGGTAGTAAATTGATAACACATACTAGAACTTGAAAAACAAAAACAAAATCAACTAGAAATGTCGCTTTGGCGACTGGTATGCCTCCGCCATAATGCATGATTTTCCCATTAGGTCTAGATGGTACATGTGGACACTGTGTGATTACATTTTCACAAAATTGGCAAAATATTGGAATGACAAGTTTGTCACAAATGTGTTGAATGTTCACCTTCCTTGACGTAGGTTTAATTGGATGAATAGGAGAGCATGTATCTAGGGATTTACAGACTTTAACTTGACTTTGACCCATTCATACATTTAGGCATTGAGTAATTTTCAAGGTACAGGTGTGGAGAAAAAGTGCAATTTCTGAATTGAATAGTAAATTGTTACCATTTTCATCTGGCCCTTGACCCTAAAATTCATAAGATAATTACTTTCAGGTAGAACATGCATAATATGTACCATGTTTCAAAGTAACTTGAGCCACTTCCGAGATATGGAGGAAAAAGTTAGTTCAGCACTTTCACTTGATCTTTGACCTTTTGACCTTTGAGGCAAAAAGAGAAAAAAAAAACTTTCCAGAGAATTTCTATTAGGTTACACACGCATACACCAAGTGTAAAAAAAAATAACCCTGCTGGCATTGCATAAATATGAGGGTAATAGTAAAATTTTGAAGTCTTGCACTTGACCTTTGACCCCTGACCTTTGACCCCATGAACCCTACATTCTCTAGATAATCACTTCCAGTCAGTACATGTATATACTATGTTCCATGAAGATACCTTGAACAATTTTCCAAGGTACGGAGAAAAAAAAGAAGTTTTAATATTTTTACTTGACCTTTTGACCTTTGACCTTTGACCTCATGGCCCAAACTTTCACCAGAGAATCTTGATTGGGTAATATATGTATACACTAAGTTTCAAGAAAATATCTTCAGGCATTCAATAGATACGGTGGAAATAGTGAAATTTTATGAATTTGACCCTGACCTTTTGACCTTTGACCTTTGACCTCATGACCCAAACTTTCACCAGAGAATCTTAATTGGGCAAAACATGTATACACTAAGTTTCAAGAAAATATCTTCAGGCATTCAATAGATATGGTGGAAATAGTGAAATTTTATGTATTTGACCTTGACCTTTTGACCTTTGACCTTGAGCATGTGCACCCAAAAGTTGATAGGCACAACTTCACCCCCTAATACACATACATGCCAAGTTTCATTAGGATACCTCAACAGGTTTCGATAGTTACCTTGTCCACAAAATTCATTACGGACGGACGGAAGGACGGACGGACGGACGGACGGACGGACGGACGGACAACCCGAAAACATAATGCCTCCGGCACCACTTCGTGGCGGAGGCATAAAAACATGTGCTCAAGGAAATGTGACACTGATTTAGTTGGTAAAAGCAAGCCTTTCAGACCTACCTATCATTTCTCCCTGCTCGTGTACCATAGTCGCAAGGTCCTTGAAGATTTGGTTGACGTCCAGAATATCAGACTGAAAACAAGGAGTGCAAAAACTGGAGTCACACCTTGCAGAAAACCACTCATTCCACAAAGCAGCAGATGTTACTGCAGATAGAGACAAAACTTTCCAAACCACTGCCTTTCTACTTGTGGACCAAAGAACGAGAACTCCTCTTCTGTACATTAATTTTTCACACAGGTAATTTCCTTGTGGTTGACAGGACATACTCATCCAAAGTGTTTACACACCTCAACAACAACAACAACAACAACAACAACAACAACCACAACATCAATGTTATTAGAGATACAAAACAGAATCACAATGAGTGGAAACTAATGTCATGGAAAATTCACACTAAGTTGAAATTTGCAGGAGAAAATTTACTATGCGCTAACACCGACTTGGCAAAATAGTGCACTTGCATGAAGCCATAAACGTATAAATATCTACAAAAAGTCAAATGTTCAGGAGAGCAAAAAACCATTGCAACCAAAGCACTATATTAAATGGGATAGATTTTTCCGTTGACATGTCATGGTGGCTTCATTTTTGGGGGTAAGACAGCTTGGATTTGGACAGGACATCACTTTAAGAATAACTGATTATCTGACCATTAATCAAAATTATTTTCACCAAAATTTCAGATAAAAGGTCTTGTCAGTGATGATTTGCAATATCTGACAACATAAATATTCTTTTTATACTGATTAGAAATTGGCACCTCTGTCAAATTCATTTGATATGATCAGAGGAAAACCTCTGAGCACTGAAAAGATGCACAACATTGGTACTTTGAATGGACAAAGACCAGCCAATAGCCAAAACTGATGACAATGTCACTTTCAAAGCACCTCAAAACTTTCTCAATACTTCTCCAATACCGCTCAAACTTTCTCCCAGCACTTGCACTGACTTAAGTGGCTTTATCTAACACCATATTTCCTTTAACTGCAGATGTTGGTCACCAGGGTGTGTCTCTCACCTCCAGTTTCTTGAGTTGTGATTCCCGCTCCTTGATTGCCTCCAAATCCTCGTAACTCATCTGGCTCTGCTGGCTGAACCCAGCGTCTTGTCTGGAACTAGGTGGAAAAAGGCAGAAGACAGACTTGAAATGTCAAAGTTCAAAGGTCAATGGAGCTTGTACGCCTATCATTGTCAGCAACGTCAATGTGTCATCTATTATATGTTTGTTGGCTTTTTGTCAAATACATTGCACTGATGTCTCCTCCACTATAGAAAACAGGGGTGCATATATCCTCATGTGAAATAACTAATAGGAATAAAACACTGAACTGGCATAAAGAAGTGTGAAAAGGTATCAACAGTATTCAATTACATACTCAAATGTAGGAAGCTTGCCAGTATAGATTTCAATCACACAAAATAATATTCATAATGATAAGAAATGGAGGGGTGGGGGTGGTGGGGGAGACCGACCAAACGTCATGATGTGGATTAGCAGAGGCAAGCATCTGAAACAAGTTACATTGCAGTTAGAGTGACAGTTTCAAAGTTGCTTGTCACTATAGAGTTTGGTAAACTTTAACCAGACAGGATCCTGTTTACAAGTGGAACTGTTAAAAGCAAATAAGGCTAAAGCTAATACATGCCCTCAAATTAGTAGAAGTAGTAGTAGTAGTGGTAGTAGTAGCAGCAGCAAAAGAAGAAGAAGAAGAAGAAGAAGAATTAGAAGAAGAAGAAGAAGAAGTAGTGGTAGTGGTAGTAGTAGTAGTAGTAGTAGCAGTAGTAGTAGTAGTAGTAGTAGTAGTAGTAGTAGTAGCAGTAGTAGTAGTAGTAGTAGTAGCAGCAGCAGCAGCAGCAGCAGCAGCAGCAGCAGCAGCAGCAGCAGCAGCAGCAGCAGCAGCAGCAGCAGCAGCAGCAGCAGCAGCAGCAGCAGCAGCAGCAGCAGCAGCAGCAGCAGTAGTAGTAGTAGTAGTAGTAGTAGTAGTAGTAGTACCTTTTTATGACTATCTCTGTTCTTTGGAAATGCCAAATGAATATGATAAAATGATAATAGTTAGTTTTGTGCATTTCATTATATGAACAAACATGAAATTTGCATTTACTGTCACATTATTATAAAAAATATTTATGACATGGCACATGTCAAGAAACAGTTTTTCTATTTCTACACTCTGCTTGTGAGCACTTACCTCTCAAAACCAATCAAAGTGTCTGCTGAATGGTCTTCAAATCCAGCCTGGAGATATTTGCAGAAAAAGACAGAGATAGACAGACAGACAGACAGACAGACAGACAGACAGAAAGAGAGAGATAGTAGAACAGATAGAAAGAAATATGAACCAAAATAAAACAATCATTATGTAATTCCTCAAGTTGGTGCTGTATCAATGTCATTACTAAAGTGCCCAACAATAATTCTGCCAGAGTCTCGACTCATGCAATACAAATGATATTACTGGTACACTTTCGTTTAACAATGCACACTAATTAATACCTAGATAGAAACCTCTGCTTGCATAATGTCGTGCACCATTTGTCATTCCTCAAAACTACCAAAAAAAAAAAACCAAACAAACAAAACCCCGGAATTCTTTTCAATCATCACTGACAGAAGAAATGATTATTTGAGCTGGAAATATCATTCACAATCCAAATGCCAACTTCATGTTTGATGGACATAGACCAGTTACAGTGTACCCAATGCTTTCATTCATATTCATCAATACTGGTAGGTCTACATTCATGAGATATGATTTTTCCCATCCTTTTCTTTCTGTTCCATTTCTACTGAGAAACAATTTTGGCCTACAAGTGCTTATAAGCTCCTAAGTATTTGAATCTTATTTTGTCCTGTATATCTTTGAGCACAATGAGAGAGCTGAAAAAGGAAGAGCTACTGCCAGTCATCCTATACAATACGTAGCTTTGGAAATGGGTGATCAGAGGTAAGGGCTGTGTGAAAACTTTTTTTTTTCCTGATGTATACGATGCAACTTTAGGTAAAGTGTAAACAGAACCTTTTAAGATTGTTATGCGCTATACAGTATAAATGTAGATTTTTACAATTAATCCTTAGTATCCGGTCTGTTTTTCCAGTGTAATGTTGTGTTTCCATTCAGTCTATCAAAATCAGTCAAAAGTTAAGCTTTTTAATGAAATATTGAAACTGTAGTAATATCAGGTGCATCTGCCGTATGCAGCATATGAGAATATTTAAGCAGTCCCAGGGAAAATGAATTGACACCTCTGATTTACACTGCATATATTACACTTGAAAAAGATTACTGTACACCAGCATTTTTTGTGTGCATGAAATTTTCATGAATTTCTCTGGGAGTCAAAATCCACAAAATTACATGCACGCAAAAGTTTATGTTTACACTATGTGCGCTGAATGCCAGTGGCAATTCATTAAAATTCCATACTGACAAAAAAAGTCCATCAGCTCCTATTCGTGAAAATGCAAAGCATGAATATTTCCAGTTTTACAATAGATGGATTGCAATTACTTCATGCAAGCTTTACAGACTTGTAATGAAATCTGAAAGAATTGGCTCCTTTGAAAGAGAGAAAGGAACATTACTCTTCCTCAGTGTTCTGCAAATTTGAGAATCATTCGAACTTTAGCCTGTAAGAAGCTTTTTGATATTCTGCAACCAAAACAAAGGATTACAATAATTATGGACAACACAGGGTTCAAATGATTAGTTTTCTTCTTTTTTTTAACATAACACTCTCTACCTTATGAGAAACTTAGTAATGAACATTAAAATTTACAATAACTTTAGAGACTTATCACTGAGCTTAAAAAATACGGATTCTGAAGCAAGATCGGATATTCATGTGTAGATTCTGTGCATGAGAAATCTGTGCTCTACTACCACTATGATCTGTCAAAGTTGGTAAACTTAACGCACGACTACTCACTGATGATATTGAGCTGGCCCTAGCCTTGTCAAACGACTCCCTCGCCTTTTGAGCGGCATCCCTCTGGACCTTCTGGAACTGGTTCAGGGCCGTTGTGAACTCGTTCGTTAGTCTCTCCTTCTGCATTTTTTGCTGCTTCTGCACACACGAGACACACACAGGCAGAAATGAGAAAGTGATGTTCAGTGTCACCAGGAAGTAGGTGGAGGTGGAGTGGGAGTGAGAGGGGAAGGGGACGAGGTGGAAGAGAAAGTGATAGATGGACGGTTGGGTGTACATGAGACAGAGACAGGCAGCACTGTTTTCTCATGAATGATGAAAACTCCTGCTGCATGCCACTTTGATAATACTACATTTCAAAGTGATATCGTAGCATATTTCACACCTTGATGAAATAGTTCAATGGCGCATGAGGTCATATCTGATACAAATCTAATATCAACCCCCCCATCCCCCCCCCCAAAAAAAAAAATAAACAGAAATACAGTAGCAGCAATTTCATTATTCAAATCTGGATGTATTGTATCTGGATGTACAGTATCAAATTATGACAGATTTCACATTTTCATAAACATATGTAATACTTGTCAAAATCCACAAATGAAAATTTGATGAGGTGATAATTCCCCACTCCACAAGACTGCCATTACTGGCACTAATGCATTTTACAGGAAAGAAAAAAGTAACTCCTTTGCATCAAATTATTGGAGAGTTGTAGTAATTCAGCATTAGTGACATAGGAGGAAAGGGTGCCACAGTTGCTTAGCTTTCAACCAAAAAGTTGATTTCCATGATATTTTGCACATTGACAAACCAAAGAAAAATCTTGTGAGGCAACATTGTAATCATTCTATCTAATTGACATATGTGGTGGTGACTAATCTATAACACTGTTTATGAAAAATTACAAACCTGTACAAAGCTCTCCTGAATGTTTTCTCTGTCTGATGTTCAAACAATGTTCACTATTTGGTCCTTTGTTTCACCTTCTTGATTAAAAGTTGACTGTCAGAATGAGTGGATTTTGGCATAAAAATTTGACATGTTGAGTTCTTCTCGATTTCCTCACCTGATCTGAAGGGCTGTAAGAGGGTGGAATGGAGTTTAGGTCTTTCAGCATTTTATTTGTATCCTTCGCCAGTTGGTTTGTGTAGTGCTGTCTTTCATCCCTGTTGTGTTTTGAAGAAGTGAGGGAGGGGGTGGAACAAGAAGGTGTTAAAGGTCACTGGATGGCCTGTCTTTCACTGGGCAAGAATAAAGGAAGCCATGGAGAACCTTCTCCTCTCTCAACTGGCATTGAAATTACATGTAATACAAATGCCATATTGTACACCAGAATAAAATACATGTCATCGACTCAAAATATCTGCAATGTCATTGCTGACATCTAGAGGAAGTATTTCTTGAACTTTTTTTCTTTTAACTGAAAGTCTTCTTGTGATTCCTTTTTTTTTTTCAAACAAAGGATTCTAAATAATTCATCACCTATTCACCTAATTTAGACCAGAAATAAATGCAACACTGACAAAATGAAAGCGGTGACACATGCCAAGTTTTAGGTCAATTGCTCAAAAAACATGAGATAGTACTTCAATCCATTATCCAAAGTTTTCCTCCGGTTAGTCAAACATACACATATTGTACGTATAACAATTGTTTGCAATACACACATACCTATCATACCAGGTAGCACATACAGTGAACAATGCATCGTTTCTATTTGATTTTGAATCCTTAATACTTACAATTTGTCTCTAAGTATTTTGTTGTCCTCATGTGTGCCAAGTTTAGCTGTGAAACCTTCAATTTCACGGACTGCATAGAAAATAAAAATAAGACTGGCTGATTATTGGTGAATTGAGTACAACATTGCTGCATTAGACATCAAAGAAGCCTAAAACAATCATTCACTGCCAGAACAGCTATACTCAGAAATATCTACAAATACTACACTGCTCTCACAAGCTAAAAATAGGAGAGAGTACCAACAGTCATTTTTTTTTTTGTATTATTAATTTGTCATGCATGCACTGGAGTAATCCTGGTGAAAAGCTACATGTATCATGAAGCACTTAGCTCTCGAAAACACTTACTCTTGATCTTACAAATGCTCCACTATAATAACAATGACAAAATCGATGATTTATGTGGACACAGATAAACCAAGAGTAAACTGTCATAGAAATAACATGTATAGTACTGATATTTTCTGACTACCATTATTTCAGTAAGTTATCAAGAAATGTGAATGAACAAGACCATGCATACAAGTTGTAATAAACGATGCCTAACGAGAAAGAAGCAAACTCACCATTTTGTGATATTTTCCGAACATTGTTTGCGATTCCCTGTGTGAGGCGATTGAAGTCTGTCTGCGAATTCCCACTCTTACCAGCTGTGGCATTAAATATTGAGGGAGGAAATGAATGAATGTAACAAATCATTAGTTCATTGTGTTACAGTGCAAATGCTTCATTATGCCATGATATCTAAATGTCTGTATTTATACACAATTCCATGATATCAATATTAGGTGAGAATTAATACATTATTCAGATCCATTTTCTATGCACTATCAAAAAAAAAAGTTTTCAAGGCATGGCTCATTCCAATGACTTTTACTGATAATATAATTTTCCATCCCAACATTAGGGTTCATAAAACAATTTGATGTGAACAATTTGGAAATAGAGCTCTAGGCGGGCAAAATAATGCAGTGACTATATGAGTAAAGAAATGGTTGAAAAGCAACAGTAGACTTTTATAGGACGTACAGGAGCTGTAGGTTAAAATGAATTAGAGAGTTATTGAATTTCTCCTGCAGAACTTGCTTAAGACTTGACATACATTGTATGTTGACAGCAATTTAATACATGTCAGATACACAAATGGGACTAAAGACATGAACTTAGAAAAAAACAAACAAACATGATTGCAGAAGCACAGAAATTGTGCACATGGTAGTTCAATTAAACTGCATATTAATTCTTGAATGATTCATAAATTAAATTAACATTTGATTCAAGGACTCTTTCTAAGAGTGAATGGAAGAACATACAGATTGTACAGTGCAATATCACTGATTACAATGTACAGCAAAACTGGAAATTTCAAAAAAAGATTGCAAGCTGGTCCACCTTAGATTTGGTTAATACTTCAAAGATAATATAAAGTTTTGGTATTACCTCAAATGTTTCCCTGAATCTCCTTGTCTTAGTTTGTGTTTCAGGTTAAAGTACCTTTCATATAGTTAACACTGTGAGACTTACTTGCCCCAAAGTGCTCTCATGTCTGAGTAATCATTCAGTAATGGTTTCGTACCAGAGCCGCCGCCGTACGGCGGCGGCGAGGTAGTACACGTATTGTGCGAGATAACTGCGACCAGCAGCGTGCAGCCCCATACGCATACTGTGTAGCTAACTGCGACCAGCAGCCCCATACGCATAGCTAAATGGGGCTTCGCGTTGTAGCTTACAGGATCATGACAGATTTAGTATCGCGGGTAAAATCAACTTAAAATCCAAAAACTTCTTCAATTTGAAGACTTACCAGTTAAGTTGAAGTATTGAAAACAGGCTTTGGGCAACGTTTGGTTTTGCCAATAGTCCCTTTCTGTTCGAATTGATGACTGAATGTGCTCGGTCGAGAGGACCTTGGGAGAGCTACACTGAATTGACGGCCAGCGCATGCGCACACAAACATCTTATCCGTTCATGGATTTGAAATTTGTTCGCATGTGATGTGTGCGTATGGCTGTAGTAATCAGTGTATGTAGCTCTCCCAAGGTCCTCTCGACAGAGTCACATTCAGTCATCAATTCGAACAGAAAGGGACTATTGGCAGAACCAAACGTTGTCCGAAGCCTGTTTTCAAGACTTCAACTTAATTGGTAAGTCTTCAAATTGAAGAATTTTGTGGATTTTAAGTTGATATTTACGCGCGATAATAAATCTGTCATGATCCTGAATGCTACAATGCGAAGCCCCATTACGCTATGCGTATAAGGGGCTGCTGGTCGCTATGCGTATGGGGCTGCTGGTCGCAGTTAATTGCATGATTACTAAGAAATGAGAGCACTTTGGGGCGAGTAAGTCTCACAGTGTTAGTTATATGATAGATACTTTAACCTGAAACACGGAAATTCAGGGAAACTTTTGAGGTACCAAAACTTTTTATTATCTTTAAATATTACTAGAAATATTCAAAGCAGTGACCAAATAAAATGCATGACATGTATACACAGGTGCTTTTTCATGTGGGTAGAAAAAAGAAGAGATAAAAACAAAGGTACATGTAGCCTCCACATAAAAGGTTTGAGAGTATTGTATATTGGATGACACATGTTACAAGGTAGGTCATATTGTACACAAGTTGTGTGTAGTGTTACTGTTGAACACAAACAACCTCTTTCGCAATCACTCATTGCCTTGCGAATGACCATACAGTGTGACTTTTGTGTCAAATCTATTTTGGGGAGATGACATAATGGTGATACGTAGCAATGCTCAAAGCAGGAGGATTCTACCAATTCATCAAACTCATCTTTCTTGCAAATTATCTGACTTTGTCTATTCCTTTCGAAAGCAAAGTGTTGGGAGTTCGAGAAATAGTGCAGTTACTGCCCGTAAAGTGTGCTTTTCCATCACACACATTATAAAAGAATTGGCACAATTTGTACATGAATCAAAGGGTATTTTTTTTTTCAGACCTAAACTTTCATGAGCATCACTATGATAAACACATGACATATTCAGAACTATAAACCTCTTCATATAAAAAAAAATAATAATAATGAAAGCAAATAAAAAATAAAACTGTACTTTTGATGCCAAACAAATTACAGCAAAAATAATTGTACTTGGCAGCTCCATGGTACATCACATTTCAATGACTCACAGTTGAGAACCTGGGAAAATGAGTAGCCATTCACATTAAATTGCATTTTTAAGACAACCTGAATTTGCAATCAAACATGCAAGCCAGGAATGTGGATTGAATGTTGCAAGTTCATACAATGTCTTGTCCTACATGTTTTATAAGATTTTAATAGTTGACATAAAAACATGGAGTCTGCACTAACTGCTATCACATTCTACTTACTAGAAAACCCCAAACCCTATAAAGCTGTCCTATTGCATTTTTTTTTTTCAACAGCATGCATACAGAAAATTCATTGAAATTTCTTTCGTACACAGCAACAGTATCATGAACTTAAAGCAGCACCTTCACATTGAGAAGTTAAAACACAAACCTCATTGATTTACTTTACATGTACCGTACCACATTGTAGAGAGTACACTTCTGGGAGTATGACCAATAAAAGAATAAAAATAATAACAAAAAATAAACAGCTGAGTGAAAAGTTGAGTTAAATCAAACAAATGTACACCTACAGTTGTACAGACTGTAAGTTGGTTATTCGATAACTGCAACTGCTAAATCTACTACAAAAATAAATTTCAGCATAAGATCCATCAGTATTAAACAGTATAGTGTATGTAGCTTATAACATTGCGAAACCCTTTGCTGTTTGTCATTAGTTTTGTCTCAATGTCGGTGAGTTCATCATTATACTGTACTTATACACACTTGAATGTATTACTGTGACGTGAAATGTTTTTTTATTCACACACACGCACACACACATGTACAGTACACACACTGTGTACTGCAGGGAAAGAGTTTCAAGTACATTACATGTATGTCTATATGCGTGCAATAAAATACAAAGTTCATATCAAAGCAATCAAAGGATAGAGTGAAGTGTCAGTCCTGAGGGAATATCAGCATGAATGGAATCAAATCATACTTCAAGATATCATATGTCACACTGATCAATGCCAGACTGTGTCCACTTGGCAATCCAAATGCAAAGTGGACAAGATCTGTCATACAAATACATTTATCCATGTATTATGCTACGTGATGAATACATCTGGGGAAGGGGAAAAAAACAAACAAACAACTCACATATCAACAGACAACTTGTACAAAACGTAAAATTCATGCTGAAAATACTGTACTCATGACAAGAACACAACATGTGTACATGTACAAACCTTTGTACACTGTACCTGCAACATGTATGTACTGTACATCAACAATACATTAGTAAAATACAAGTGTACGTATGTCTACATAAGGGAAAACAACCACCAAAAACTAATGACACATTCAAGTTTATACTTGATACACTGCAGGAACGCATTAAAAGATGACGGTACAGAGAAACTGCAGTCCAGGAAGTGGAATATTTTCCAACTTGACTTTGATATCCCCATTATGTACAGTATTACACAATCTATGCCTCTAGACATATTTTATGAGTGAAAAGTGCTCCATAAAAACATGTGCATGATTTGGGAAGAGGAGGTTTAGAATCAAGTCAATACGACTACCAAAATGTATTGCACAAGCATAATACCTGTAATTGACAGCAAAAACAACAACAAAATTGTATAAAAGTGAATGTCAAAACACTGGCCTGCTTGGTATACAAAGTAAATGCTTGCTCAATAAGTAGATCTATAAACTAATTTTGTCATTGTGTTTACATTTTATACCTTAAAAGAGAATTGGTGGGGCTTCCAGAGCTACTTGAAAATGCAAACTCTGACTCATAAGCATTAAATCATAACAAATGACCAATTATTGCAACATACACACATTGTATACGATTGGACCATGCACTTTAGAAACTAAAAAAAAAAAGTGCATGGTGATCACTTTGGGCTATTCTACGCATAATATGTGCTAAGTGTGGAAATGATCTCATCTCAAAACTCCTCATACTCACTGTCTACTGAGATACACAATACAGTCTGCACTCTCTGAAATACGTACTTTGGTCGGTGAGTAAATTCCAACCCCAGCCAGTGCTTACGTTGTAGTACAGTAGCAGTATGCTAATCACTCACTTATCAGAATACAGCACCGGAATGTGGCACATGCCTGTGTACAATTCTGCACTAACGGCACAACATACTGTAATGGCCTTGAATATCTAAATATGAATATTTCTTTTAAATTTCAATTACGTCAGCTATGTAAACAATAGGGTGAAGTCACCGTTAATCTAGTGTATAAAGATTGAGCAACAAGTTTTCATAAACTGAATTGTGTCATGATTGATAAGGCACCAGATTGCAAAGTTATAATTTTCTGCATAAAAATGATATCTGTACATTGTACAAACATGCATGGTGGTTCTAATCTGACAATCTACATGTTTCATATCAGTTGTTTATGTTCATTTTTCTCCAATCATATACATGTACATACCTATCTTTGAAACTCTTGCTTTCAAGTTTTTTTACATTCCAACCTACAAGTGCATTTTCTGATTTTATGTACATTACTATAATTATTAAGGATTTTTAAACCAACACAGCAACATTCCCACATGTAATAATTTCTTGTACTATACAGTATGTGCAGCAAGGTAGCACTTGCATAGCTGGAAATAACGTCTGCTTTTTCAAACTAGATTTCAAAACCTGGCTCATGAAGCACTTCATATTATTCACATGATTTTTTTCTTTCTTTCTGTAAACTTACAATGTACCAGAACCTGTAGACAACAACACATCTGAAGACAAAACTCAGTATTTTAATGCATACTGGGTGACTTTAATAGACCTGTGAAAATAGTGCAAGAAATTTCTTTCATACCAGCGAATGAGCACCCGCTTGAATTTCTCTTGCCCACTCTTCTGCAGTGAAAGTACGCATTATAAAAAATGGCGCATGCGCAAACATGACCCAAGACATTACTGGTATGCTGACCTTCACTTTTCACCCGAGAG
This sequence comes from Diadema setosum, assembly GCA_033980235.1. Lineage (NCBI taxonomy): Eukaryota > Metazoa > Echinodermata > Echinoidea > Diadematoida > Diadematidae > Diadema > Diadema setosum. Next base: position 15,199,220 of record CM067078.1, read on the forward strand.
TTTACTCATCATGTCTTTCCTGCAACAGTGCCACCCTGGAGCTCATGCAGACACCCGCTAGTTTACCAGTGATGGTTAGAGGGTAAGATTTCTGGAAAGTTACCTGGCAGCATTTTACCCGCGAGGTTACATGCTATGCCTTTCACACTTTATACAGCGTCAACCGCAAGTTCCCTGGAAATCTCAGATGAAATTTGGCAAGTTAAGTATGAAAGGGGTAGGAGCAGCAAACATCTAGAGGTGTTTTGTCACTGGGACGGAGCGTTAGCAGGTACTTTGGCATCGAGTCTTTGACCTTCTTGCAGTGACATTCTCACTTTGTTTTTGACAAATGTCAAGTACAGTTATTAATCAGCATGACACACACCCACAATGGGTGTCATGCTACACTTTAGATACGAGTCATATTTTACATCAGGTACTACGTACATGTACAATCTATAATCTTTTTTTTTTTTTTTATACAACTTGTAGCTTTAGTTACTCTTATTATCATCATATATCACCCTTATCACCATTATTTTCTCTTATTTTGACTACTGACTTTTAAAGGGGAAGGCTAGTAACTGATCAGTGGGAATCAGTGGAAATGCTGGGAGATGATTGTTCCAATCCTTATGGGATTCATTCAAGAGTTCATTGTATATCTATTGTTATGTGAAAATGATTTGCTTCAGAACGGTCTCATATTCAAGTAATGTGCAGATTAATGCTCCGTCACTGACCAGGGACGCTAACCTGGAAGCATTAAACTGCACATTACTTGAATTTGAGACCATTCTGAAGCAAATCATTTTCACACAACAATAGATATACAATGAACTCTTGAACGAATCCCAGAAGGATTGAAACAATCATCTCCCAGCATTTCCACTGATTCCCACTGATCAGTTACTAGCCTTCCCCTTTAAGGGTTTTTTTTTTTTCAGTGCCCTGTTGCATAAAACCCTTACCGCTGGACTTACCGCTCCTTTCTAGGGGTAAGTCTTCAAATTAGTGGTAAAGCTTATAATCCTTGATGCCGATTGGCTGTGACGCCTAATTTTGATGGTAGTTACCATTGAAATTCAACGGTAAGTTTTATGCAATGGGCCAGGCAATTTCCCAAAACATACTTCTCTCATCTATAGATTCTTCTGTTCAATTTAAGCAAAAAGACATACTGGGACAAATACTGAATAAGACTCGTTTCACTTCATGATATTAAAATGATTAATGAGATTTTACATCTCTGTAACTATGACTATGGACTTGTGGGGTGTTTATCTCACATGTAAGCGATGAAATTTAAAGATCTTTCACCATTTCCAGCCACTTGAAAAAGGCACTAAGAATGGCCTTGTCTTTAATTTGCAGAGAATAGTCACTTTTGATCCTGCCACTAACTGCGTATAAAGTACAAAATGTTGTACTGACTGAAAAGGGAGAAACGGCAACAAAAACTTGTACTTTGTGCTGATTTTTTACTTTTGCTGTACATTTCTTTCTGTTTCTCTATGTCAGGGATTCTGTAAGCATATACAAATATCTCAGCAGATACACATTGACAAAGTCTGTTTCATGACTGCAGTGAGTATCAAAGCACTAATAGCAGACTAAATGAAAATACGATCAAACAATCTATATAGCAGTTTAGAAACAAATCAACAACTCACACAATACAAGATAAGTAAGTGCAGCAGTTAGATGACACAAAATTATACCAATAGAAGGTGGCTCAAGACATGGGTTCTATGTGATGAGCCTCTGATAGGATGTGCGGGAGTTATAATAGGGGTCGTGCAAATACCTCATTCTGCAGGAGACACTTTGCCACAAGGTGAGTACCAACCATCACACACGTGAGAAGGAAAGAACACAGTTGGGGATAGAAAATCAAGAAATTTACCGCTACCGTGGTAAGTCGAGAAGCTGTTACCAGAGCCCCCGAAGTCTCCCGTCCCAAACGACATGGTGAATGTGAGTCACTTCTGCTCCTCTCCTACGGAATGGTCCAGGGCACGCACCTTCAACTGCAACAATGTTTCCTAAAGCAAACAGGAGAACATGGTGGGACTCAAGCATTGAGATGACAGGCATCTGTTCTCTGCTTGGAAAGAGTTCTTTGTAAAATACAACAATGTCCCCGACTAATTTTTCCATACCACTCTACAGTTACTACACTACCCTACCCTTAGAAGCTTACAGTCATGGATGCATGCACTCACAGTCCCATACACTCTTGGCAATATTGCTGGGGGGGGGGGGGGGGGGGAGGGACCTACATGTATAGGCAAGGTCACACCAATATGGGGAAATCACCTAATGTTAGAATAATTACAGTGTACACGTGTATGTATGTGAAGGTTAACATCATACAAATGTGGAACATTTTCTTGCATCTCCTTTTTTTTTTCTGGGGGGGGGGTGAAACGTCTGAAGTTAGGCTTAAAGGATTTGATACCCATCATGAGCTGAATGTGCCTGCGTGCATGCATTTGTGCATTTATAATAGCTACACTTTTGTACGTGTCACTATGATACATACAGAGACTTCAACTCTCCCTCTTTCGGCGGGAGATCTCCCGCCGAAAGCCCATTTTTACAAAATCTCCCGTTCTCCCACTTGAGAATTAATTTCTCCCGCCCTGGCTCTGTGTCTCCCCTTTGAAATAATTTCTTAGTCTTACTTTTTGTCTTCGTATGTTGAAAAATAAGCTTTAGATAGCACGAGAGAGCATCAAGAACCCTAATTATTAGAGCTTCCAGGGCCCAAGCGGGCCCTGGACCCCGGCCGCAAGGAACTTCGCGCACATCAAGTTGGAGTCTCTCGTTTGCTAGGGGTTGCAGGCGGGAGAATCTACATGTATAGGCAAGGTCACACCAATATGGGGAAATCACCTAATGTTAGAATAATTACAGTGTACACGTGTATGTATGTGAAGGTTAACATCATACAAATGTGGAACATTTTCTTGCATCTCCTTTTTTTTTTCTGGGGGGGGGGGTGAAACGTCTGAAGTTAGGCTTAAAGGATTTGATACCCATCATGAGCCGAATGTGCCTGCGTGCATGCATTTGTGCATTTATAATAGCTACGTGTCACTATGATACATACAGAGACTTCAACTCTCCCTCTTTCGGCAGGAGATCTCCCGCCGAAAGCCCATTTTTACAAAATCTCCCGTTCTCCCGCTTGAGAATTAATTTCTCCCGCCCTGGCTCTGTGTCTCCCGTTTGAAATAATTTCTTAGTCTTACTTTTTGTCTTCGTATGTTGAAAAATAAGCTTTAGATAGCACGAGAGAGCATCAAGAACCCTAATTATTAGAGCTTCCAGGGCCCAAGCGGGCCCTGGACCCCGGCCGCAAGGAACTTCGCACTCGTGATATGCGCTTCGCGCACATCAAGTTGGAGTCTCTCGTTTGCTAGGGGTTGCAGGCGGGAGAATCTCCAGATCAGAAGGTGCTTGGGGTTGGAGTCTCTGTACATATTTAAGGGCAGGGCCAGGGTAGCGTAGTGGTACGGTATTGTGACCAGTAGGCCTACATGCTGATTACTGTAACCACACAAATTTTTGCGGTGCGAAAAATGTCTTCTCGATTTTCTCTGCACATTTTAAATGAGTTGACAATCGTGCAGCGCAAATTCAAGTTTTTGCACTGCTCAGCACGAAAAATGAATAGCGTCAAAATATGGACATTTACAATTGTACATTGTACACTCACTCACTAGTCACAGTAGATACTACATGTGGTTTGTGTTTACACTCTTGCATGCACATGCAACGACGTGATGCGGATGGGGTATTCTGCACTTGTTTCCGAACTTCAAAGGCAAGATCGTGCCCAAAATTTTGCGTCAGGAATTACAACATTTCTTGATTGACAGCAAATATTGACAACGTCACGTGACATCTTTATATTATTGACATTCAAAATACCAACTAAGTTAAATTTTACAACTGCCTGGCAAAACTACCTTATTATGACAATGTGGGTAATAATAACAATATGTAGGTTGCCTATTGTATCAATACCCGCAATTACTAATACTAGCCGTGTGTCATGTTGATGATCTAACCATCTTACGTTAGCATCGGCCATGAAACATAAACTTTAGGAGCATGATGATCGAGCAGTCCGTGTCTGTCTACATTGACTCAGTGTTGTGTACGCTAGCATGCGCATGCCGGTGCCACCCCTCACTATAAAAATTGTCATCGCGTCCAAATCATGTACATGTTATGTACGATCTGGGGAGTACGATCTATTCCGATTATGCCTACGAACAGGGAATATTGTTCACTTCCCATGAAATTGAGAACCAATCTTTGTTATCCTAATGCTTAAATCAGTTACATATGCATAGCAGGGCTTACTACACAAAACATAAATGATAAATATAACAGTTTGCCGGCATTTTCTGAAATAGAAGTGTTAATCTTACCAGAAGTCTGCTAAAATACGCCCCTCAACGTACCCAGCGCTGAACAATAACATATCATCTGCGCTGGTCATTCAATTGGCATGTAAGTTTCTGCCCGTTCATGGACTACTCACTGTACAGCAGCAGTGTGCGGTTGTGTACCTTAGGGTTCCACTTATCTCGACCTTAGATAATGCGCCCACCATGAAAAAATCGACACAGATCGAAGGGCAGCACACCAGTGCGCTTTTTGTGCCTCCTACATGAATCTGTGGGATTACACGCAGCACAGAGCAAAGTTAGGATCCACATTCCTACAATTAAAACTATCATGCATGTTGTATCCGCACCCTTTTATTTCGATTTTTATTCATTTTTCTTTATTTGCCATTGATTGTTTTCGAAATGGTCCATTATACCTATATACTCCCATTCTGCATGAGGTGCATATTCAAGGACAGTATAATTTGAAGACATTATTTTCTCCCTTTTTTTGATAGGAATAGGTCTATTGGTGTATGAGGATATATTTCAATTAATCTCTTTTAAAATGTTCAGTGATTTTTACTGAACATTAGATTTTGACATCTCCAACAGTTGATTGATTGACATATAGTTACTTATAATACATTCATTCCAACTCTAAGGTATACTAGGCCCTTAATACGATTGTCATTGATGTGGTAGCTGGGGCGTCGACCCGTTTTCACGATGCGGGGGAGGGGGGGGGGAGCAAAACTTGGGACATGCAAGGGAGCGGAGAGAGCGGGGGAGGGTGTTTGAGGTCGGATGGTAACCCCTTTCCACAAGCGATTTAACGGCGTAAATCCGTACTGAGGAGGGGGGGGGGGGATGGTCACCATCACCACGATTACAAGCCCATAACCGGACCGGGGGGGGGGGGGGGGGGGGGGGGGGGGGGGGGGAGAAGCTTGGTGCCCCCCCCCCCCCACACACACACACACAATTTACAGGGACCGGATGTCCCACTCTTTTGCATGAAATATAAAGTGGGAGGAAAGTGGCAGCAAAAATATGAAGACTTTTTGTTCTTGTTGCTTTTTTTTTTGCTTGTCAGATGACTTTCGGCAGAAAATCAGACCTTAAAAGTATGAAGACATTTTTTTGTTTTTTAAATATCTGTGAGAGGGAGCGGAGCGACCGAACGGGGGAGGGTGTGTAGGGGGGGGGGGGGGTATCCCTCTCCCACACGAGGAAGATTTTGCATTTTCAGACCTGAAATTCAGCGATCTGGTGCACACTTTTGGTGAAAATTTTCTTTTCTTTTCTTAAAAGAAAAGTAAGAAAATGAAATATTCACAATATATTATTGAAAGACTAAATCGTGGTATTTCAGCTCTTTCTCCGCCTGTGCGACATCACTGTGAAGGCCTACTAAATAATGGGGCCTATCACCGGCGTAGACAGGATTTGACCTATAGGAGGAGCGGTTATGTGAGGGAGCGAAGCAAACGGGGGGGGGGATATAAGTCTTTTTGCATTGAAAATTTTGACATTTTACAGTCCAAAAACTGCCGTTTGTAGCTATATTTTCGCTTTGGAAATTAAAGGGGGCACACCGGGTGCAACTGCTGTCAATCACTGGCAGCAACATCAGGAGAATGGCCGCTATTTGATTGCGATTAAATGCGAACGAGCTTGAAAATTTTGACATTCTACAGTCTAAAAACTGCCGTTTGTCGCTATACTTCTTCGCTTTGCCGCGCCGGGCGCAACTGCTGTCAATCACTGGCAGCAACATCAGGAGAATGGCATAGCGGTCAAATGCGAGCGAGCGGAGCGAGCGAGCTTGAAAGTTTTGACATTGTACAGTCCAAAGACTGCTGTTTGTGGCTGTATTTTTCGCTTTGGAAATTAAGGGGGACACACCGGGCAAAACTGCCGGCAATTACTGGCAGCAACATCAGGAGAATATCATAACGAATAAATGCGAGCGAGCGAAGCGAGTGAGCTTGAAAATTTTGATATTTTACAGTCCCCCAAACTGTCCTTTGTGGCTGTATTTTTTCGCTTGGGAAATAAAGGGGGCGCACCGGGCGAAAACTGCTGGCAACTACTGGCAGCAACATCAGGAGAATGGCATAATGATTAAATGCAAGCGAGCGAAGCGAGCGAGCTTCAAAATTTTCACATTTTACAGTCCAAAAACTACCGTTCGTAGTTATATTTTTCGCTTTGGAAATTAAGGGGGACCGCACCGGGCGCAACTGCTGTCAATCACTGGCAGCAACATCAGGAGAATGGCATCGCGATTAAATGCGAGCGAGCGGAGCGAGCGAGCTTGAAAATTCTGACATTTTAGAGTCTAAAAACTGCCGTTTGTAGCTATACTTTTTCGCTTTGAAAATTAAGGGGAGCCGCACCGGGCGCAACTGCTGGCAATCACTGGCAGCAACATCAGGAGAATGGCATAGCGGTTAAATGCGAGCGAGCGGAGCGAGCGAGCTTGAAAATTTTGACATTTTACAGTCCAAAGACTGCCGTTTGTGGCTGTATTATTTTACTTTGGAAATAAAGGGGAGCGCACCGGGCGAAAACTGCTGGCAATTACTGGCAGCAACATGAGGAGAATGGCATAATGATTAAATGCGAGCGAGCGAAGCGAGCGAGCTTCAAAATTTTCACATTTTACAGTCCCAAAACTACCGTTCCTAGCTATACATTTTTCGCTTTGGAAATTAAGGGGGGGGGGGGGCGCACGGGCGCAACTGCTGTCAATCACTGGCAGCAACATCAGGGGAATGGCATAATGATTGAATGCGAGCGAGCTTCAAAATTTTCACATTTTACAGTCCCAAAACTGCCGTTCGTAGCTATATTTTTCGCTTTGGAATTTGAGGGGGGCGCACCGGCGGAAAACTGCTGTCAGTCACTGGCAGCATCAGGAGAATGGCATTCATAAGTGTTGAATGCGAGCGAACGGAGCGAGCGAGCTTTAAAATTTTGATATTTTACACTCCATCAAAAACTGCCGTTTGTAGCTATATTTTTCGCTTTTGTTTGTCCCACTTTTATGGGAGAACCATCCCCCCCCCCCCCCCCGATCGACGCCTCTGCATATGAGGGTGCTTTTGTTAAGTGAAAGATCTGCTGCACACTCTTTGATGAATTAGGGATATATACGTCAATGTCAAAAGTGTACAAAGCTTATCGAAATGGATCCTGTATAGCGGAGCTTTTGCATGTTTATGATTGCAATACAACGATCTGGTGCATAGTTCTGGGGATATTTGGACAATTTTCCATTAAGAAAGTTCGAGATTTGTCCTCATCTCGGGAATTGCTTGGGGGATAAATGATTTGTCTGCCTAAACACTTCCAAAGGGGCGGGGCAAATGCCCCTTTGCCGCCCCCCCCCCCCCCCCCCGAGATAGATTTGACGCCCCTGATTTTCCCTGGGAATGCCAATAGATGTATCCTGACTGAGTAATCAGTCACTGTCGTTTCTCAGGAATGATTCAGGAAATGGAGGGGGTTCAATTATGACGATATAGTTTTTGTTATTGTTTGTTTGTTTGTTTGTTTTCGTACATATTTTGCAGATGGTCCCCAGTTACTCGCGTCATAGCATGTTTACATGTATAGGCCTATACTATTTGACGTTGTCAACGTCTGAGCCATACCTTACAGTGACTGTATGTCGATGTTACTTCCTTCGCGAGCGAGCGAAGCGAGCGAGCGCTTGAGAAAATTATGTATATATTTTCCTATAAAAGATAGAATACTGTTCAGCTATGTTACCTGTCTGAAGGCCGGCGTACAAACGTCATGCAATAATTATGTCAAAATTGTTACAATCACATTTCTGCTTCCTCCATTTTTTTCCTCAAAATTCAGGGGGGGGGGGATGATTGTACAGGTCATCCCCCCCTCCTCCATTTCGGGGGGGGGGGGGATATATCCCCCCATCCCCCCCCCCCCCGGGATTTACGCCCATGTCCACAAGAGGAAGATTTTGAATTTTCAGACCATCATTCAGCGACCTTGTGCATGTACACTTTCGGTGAAATTTTTTGGTTTTTTCCCCTCTATCTGTCTATCGAAGAGCGATATTCACAGATGACTAAATCGCGCTATATCTCAGTTAACTGTTCCGCGCACGTACGTCATTATTATTTCTCACACACGACTGAGCTATTGCATTTTGTAGGATTGAAATTAAAACGATCTAATTGACACTTTTTGTGGAATATTCGGAAAACTGTTAAAGGACAAGTTCACCTTCATTAACATAAGGATTGAGAGAATGCAGCAATATTAGTAGAACACATCAGTGAAAGTTTGAGGAAAATTGGACAATAGATGCAAAAGTTAGGAATTTTTAAATGTTTTGTGTTGGAACCGCTGGATGAGGAGACTACTAAGGCTCGTGATGTCATATGAGTACAACAGTATAAAGAAAATGTAAAGAAAATTCAACATATTTTCACTTTTTTCGCATAATAAAAGAGCACCTGACTTGCCTCTTTCTAAAGGCAATGGGAATAATACCCATAACATATGTCAGTAACGAGTCAAGGGAATGTGTGTACTTTTTTCCAAAAGATACAATTTTGTGAAATTTTCTTTTATTTTCCTTATATTGTTGTACGCATGTGACATCATACACTGCAGTAGTCTTCTCATCCAGCGGTGACTGCACAAAAACTTCAAAAAATCATAACTTTTGAACGGATTGTCCGATTTTCCTCAAACTTTCAATGATGTGTTTTACTAATATTGCTACATTCTCTCAATCCTTATGTTAATGAAGATGAATTTGTCCTTTAATCTCCAAAGTGAACTAAGTCTATACATGAAGGGGGACATTTGTAGCTAGAGTGCTGCAAGGTCTGATGTGATGAAGTACCCGGTCTCATTTCAGCTACAGGAAGCTTTTGCATTTTTAGATTTGAAATTCAACGACCTATGGGCAGATGGGACACACTTGGTTGAATATTTTGCAATTTGTATCGACCTAGGTGAGAAGTGTATGTCTGTCATCTAAATGCAGGGATTTCAGGGGGCGGGGAAGGATATGGGAGGAGGTATGGCTTCTATACACAGGTTTTGCACATACTATGATTGCATAATGATCGGGTGCACACTAATTTTGGTGGAATATTTGGAAAATTGTCAGTCTCTATAAAGTGTAGGCATGTATATCATGATAGATGCATGGGGTGGGGCGGGGGCAGAGGCAAATCAAATATAGCGTAGGGAGAGTGTGGAACTTATGTTTCCGCGGTATAGGTACATGGTAACCCCTTCCATGATTATACGGTGGAGCTTTGGCATTATGAATTGAAATGAAAATGTCTTGCATAGGCCCTACACATTAAACATGATTGAATATTTGGGAAATTGTCCATCAAAGAAATGTACCAATATGGATAAGCCGAATCGAGCGGGGGAAGGGTTGTTTTAGATTGAAAGAAAATATTCTCCTCCTACAATGAGAGAATTTTTGAATTCGTTGGATTTGAAGTGACAGGCCAATCTGGTTCACACTTGTTGATATTCGATCTCCAAAGTGTGAGGGGAGGTAGGGAGGGGTGTTGCATCTCCCTAATCATACACGCGAGGGAGATTTTTCATTTTAAGAACTTAGGTCAACGATTTGGCGCACACCATGTTAGGCAATTTTGTACCAAAAAAGCAACAAAATTTTCCGCGTTTCGGGCAAATATTACACACACACACACACACACACACACACACACACACACACACACACACACACACACATATATATATATATATATATATATATATATATATATATCATATATATATATATATAAGCCTCACCCCAATATTTTATGGGGCGGACTCCTGCATTTATGATGGAGCTTTTGCATTAAAACTTATAGAATTTAAATGAATATCTCGCAAACATTGTGATGGTGTTCAAAAATTGTCAATATCCAAAGTGTATGGAGGAAAGCATCAAGCGGGGAAAGGGTAACTATTGAAAGGAAATATCCTCCATGATTATGGATTTTTCATATTTTCATATCTTTTTTAACTGAAGTGACAGGTGTCGTGCATAAGTTGATGAAATGATTCGGAAATCTATGCAATCTGAAAGAGTTTTAACGCGTCATGGAAAGGATTGAGCGATATCTGGTACACACTTTGGGTGAGGTATTTGGACAGTTTTTCATCATTCCAAAAGAATGTCCGCACATCTCGGGGAATTATTGGGGGGGGGGGGGGGAGGGGCAACTGCCTCAGCCTCCGGAGCCTTCCGACCCGTCCAGGATCGGCGCCCCTGCCAGTGTTGAAATCACCGTAGACGTGTATAGGCTTATATGATAATATATAGGCCTATAACTCTAATTAACTATACACAGCCCTGTCGCTGTACACAAGCTTCGCGTCGTGCTTCGCACGGCGTCTGGAGGTCGGGCTAATTCCAATAGAAAAATCTATCATATACAGAATCAGCTTTAACGGCACGATATTTTCCCTGTTTCAGTGGGTTGTAAATTTAATGACGACTTGTTATGGCTCCCATTATTGTCGCAAGTGACTCACTTCAAGAACTGTAAAATTTCGAACGTAGATGGCACCATGCCACTAATATTCCTTATTGCGCATGCTTGTATTTCCGGTCATACACTGGTGAAAGGAAAGAAGAGAGAAACTTGCCAAAAAAAATCTTTCTTCCATTGTTTAGGTAAGTTAATACACAATTTGGAATTCTCAGGGGGTTCGAATTGCGAATGTATGGTCATTTTAATTCTTTACGACATCGTTCTGTCTCAACTTGCCGTCAGTCGGGTATTGTTTTGGTCGCCGTTGTCACGCATCGAGTTATGTCGTTTGTTGTCTGTATAATCGGTCGCGTAATCACCATTCATGCTCATGTGTACTGTAACGTTAGATCTCGTGAACGTGAACGCGGGGTGGGGTAGGCCTAGGCCTAGAAGTCTAACCACAGTAGCTTCAAAGCTCCTTGGTCTATATACGTTACTAACTGTTAGATACCACTGGGACCTGGATTAGGGAGGTGACTAGGGCCAAGACAAGTTCAAGCTTTATTTAGCCATTATATTAAATTATGTAACCCCCAGTAGAGTAGCTTCCGCTTTATATTCTTTTACATGTATGCATAGGCCTTATGTCATGATTTGGACAATCGGTGCGTTCCAGAAGATCTCGAAGGCCATGCAGTTCATTTACAACCATGACAACACTACTCAGTATATCAGCTGGGTCTGTAAGCCAACACTCAATGGCAATGCACTGCAGTTGGTTTGGATATAGTTGACCGAAAGATCGGTCTGTATCTGGTCGTCGGGAATATGTTCCGAGAAGACTGCGTCTTGCTTCACGGAGTGATGACGTAAAAAAAAAAAAAGAAAGACTCCTCCGGACAGATGGATCTTTCTGTCTCTCACAATATATTCTGTATAATTTATGTGCGCTGTAAGGACATAAATTCCGACGGGCTGACTTACTGATATTTCAAAGATCATCTTTATGTTTTTCATGGTAAATTAAAGGGTCATGTACAGAGTCACATGTGACATGTTATACTAGGTGTTTCAAAAAACATTTCCCACTTTTGATTCATAATAATTCATAAACTAGAGAAGATAACACTGTCGTTGATATGAGTGATAGCTGAATAGTGTACTACTGTTGGACGTGGTTTAAATTTGAAAGCATAAATCAGTTTCATGAAATCCATGATTAATTTCACAGTTAGGTTTCAGATTTTGCCCTATTTTCAACCCTCTGTACAAAACTTTCACTTTGCACAGGGCTCAATGGGTGTGTATTGGGAGTGTGTGGTTAACACCTTGACAATGGTCCTGAACAATGGCCAGGGTTTGAGTGCTTCATTATTTATTCATGAGGAATTCCACTATCACAACTAGTCTTTATTCAGCCTATGGCAGTATCTGTGTAAAGTCAAACGCCTGCCGATTCTGTCGTTGAGTGGCGACAGTGCTCTCCCTACTTCTGAAAAACGAAATTACAATGAATACCTTCTGTACTGTCGTAAACATGGTGACAGGAAGCAAAGAAAATCAATCAAAATCAGTATATGGAGCCTTAAATAAATCTACTGTGAAACAAATCGCCCCAATGAAAAATGCTGCTGAACTCTTTACCAAAAATGATCACTTTTTATCGAAAAAGGGACAAATCTGTCAGATTATTAGTAGACAATTGTATGAAAATGAAGAACTCTAGATCATTTATGCTTATTCATATCCCAGATTTAGTGATATGGTGAAGCAAAATTTGAAAATGATCACCAGCTGGAGTGAAATGTGTTTGTGAGCACATGGAAGCATGTGCTTACTTTTTCCATGTGCATGCATTTTACCCTTTACCGTGCATGAATTCAGACTAGAGGTACCCAGGGCAATCCACATGAATCATTAATTAAGCATTCATGTGCCTAGGAGCGCGAGACTGACGCCTGTCAACAGGTGGTTCAGGCATGTCCATTGTTCAGGGCCATTGTCAGCACACACTCACATACACATCATTGGTTCCTGTGCAAAGTTCATTTTTGTACAGAGGGTTAAAATTTGACCAAAATCTGAAACCTTACTTCAAAATCAATCTTAGATTTCATGAAACTGATTCATGCTTTCACATCCAAATTACCTCCAACAAAATTGTACACTATTCAGCTATTACTCATATCAATGACAGTTTTATCGGATGAATAGTTTTTGCACTATTAATGATCAAAAGTGGGAAATGTTTTTTGAAACACCTAGTAGTTCAGCTTTTAGCAAGTCTGCCTGCTCTTTGTCTCTTCTTATTGTTTTATTACTGTTAAATTAGAAATTTTTACTTGTATTCTGATATCATCATGCATGTAAAACTACAGTTCTTGTTGACACTACTTGTATATATATATATATATATATATACATTGAACACCAGTAACAATTCATGAAAATTCCATGCTGCGAAAAAGACTGTTGGCTCTGATTTTTGAGAATTTAATGCCCCAGATATAATGGTTTTACATTATAATGAGCCATTGTAATGATTCATCATACCACTCTCTAGACCTTGGCGCACGTTGCCGTGAGGAGATACATTTGTGTCCAATCAACTGTAAATATACTTTTCTCTCAATTTTTCTTTGTGTACTGCAGGTTTGTCTGGGTGAAAATGCCACGGAAAAAGCGTAAACCAACTCAGAATGACATTGAGCGTGCTTACCATGCAGCCAAAGAAGGGAAGATGTCTATACGGCAAGCTGCCAAGAAATTCAACATTCCCAAGTCTACGCTGATTGACAAGGTCAAGGGCAAAAGTCCTCTAGAGTGCAAGAAAGGACCGAAGCAGATTCTTTCCGCTGAGGAAGAAGTAGCCCTGGCAGAATGGGGAGTAAAGATGGCAGGCATTGGTTACATGTGCATTAGGACACAGATCTTGTACACTGTCAAGACCATTCTCGATAAAGATGAGAAAGAAGACCGTGGGAGGGAGAAGAGATTTGGGGAGAACAACCTCCCTGGTAAAGATTGGTGGGTGCGCTTTTGTGATCGCCATTCCAAGCTGAAGAGAGCCACTTTGCAGGTCCTGGAGAGAGGGAAGAAGTTAGTCAAGTCAGATGCTGCACTCTGCAAGTGGGAATCCAGCCTGAAGAGATTCCTCCAACGGCATGGCGTCAAAGATCCAGCGTGCATTTTCACCTGCACTGCCAATCGCTTCCTAGTCGAAGGACACCGGAGCGTGGTGAGGTATTGCTTCAGCAAAAAGATTAGCTCGCAATCCCAGTACCTGACTGTACTCACCGCAGCCTCAGCAAATGGCAAATTTGTGCCACCAATGATTGTCTACCCGTCTGATGCGGAGGATATTGATGCCCTGGAGGATGAGGCGGTTGAAGGCACTTTCTTCACGAAGAGCAGAAATGGTGATTTGAGTGTGGAGTTGTTCTACAGCTGGATTGGGAAACACTTCCTTGAGTATGCACCATCGGGGAAAAATATTGTCCTACTAATTGAGGCCAACTGGCCCTGTGTTGACATGTATGTATCCAGGTTGTGCAAAGACAAAAAAATCACACTCTTCTGCATGCCACCACCCTCGAGTCACTTCCGTGAGCCTCTGCTGTGGGGCTTTTCCAAGCAGCTGCCAAACGAATGGAAAATGGAGTCCATGAACTTTGAACTCCTAAATCCAGGAATGAAAGTGGACAAGTATGCCTTTCCAGCAGTCTTCAGTAACGTTTGGACCCATCTTGCATCTGAGAATAATGCCAGGTTAGGCTTCGAGAGGAGCGGAGTCTGGCCATCTGATTCACAGAACCAGCAGAGGACTGTTAGTGAATCGCATCACCTGAACGTATTGTGCTTTGATGAAGATGGAAATAAAATCGAGGTTGCAATGTATGAAGAGGTCATCAGTGATATTCCTGTAGTAGGCACAGATGTCAGACAAGATAGCTTGCCTGTGGTAGAAGGGGAGCACAACAAACTTGAAGGCATCGAAGATGAGTCAAAGAATGTGCTGAAACAATTCGAAGAGGCTCAGTCTCTGACTGAGGAGCAAAAGGCTGTCTTTGAGTCCAGATTCGAGGCAGAATTCAAGGAACAACATGACCTGGTGTACAATGCGTGGAAAGCTCTCAAGGAGCTCATGGTCATGAAGCAGGATACAGCAGCAGAGTATGAGGATCGATCTGATGAGGAATATGATGATGATGATGATGACAGCCTTCTGGGTTGGCTATCTGATGAAGACGACGAATACGAGGAGAAAGAGAATGTTCATGGTGACAATGTCCTAAACAGCATCACCAAGATGGATGATAATGGGTGTGAAAGCAAGGAGGAAGAAGATGGAGATTGTGATGATAATGAGGATGACAGCAGAAGCGAGAGTGGCAGCAATAAGAGGGAAAAGGATTGCAATGACGCTGAAAGTGACTGGGATTGTATCAGCTCCTCCTCTGAAGAATCTCTACAAGATGAAAAATTCCCACCCTCCACCAGTGGACCAACAGCTTCCCCCTCAAGGACTGCCATGTCCCCTCTGAAGATCAGCAGGTACGTGCATCCTGGAGCAGCAGCAAAGAGGAAGAGGACCCATCCTAGGAAGAGTTCTCCACCAGAGAAAAAGAAAAGAGAGCAAAGTCACCAAAAAAGGTAGCAAAACTTGGACTTGGATCAATTTCATTGCCTTCTTTATCATCTACCTATATGTGGAAAAAAAAAAAACAGCCTCTAGACTATTCTGAAGTCACATGTCGAAATTGACAGAGTAAGTATTCATTACTAAAGTCCTCTGGAGAAATTGTTGTTTGAGGAGGCATAGCAGAAGCTTGATTTAGAGCAATGATTTAAAAAATGTTCGAGTTGTCTCATATGATACATACAGGTATGTATAGGTGAGTTGTATCACAAAACATCCTGCCATTAAAGTTTTTTTTTAATTTATTTATATGTCCTACCATTAAAGTTTTGCCATAAAGCGTAAAATATAAGGAGACTTCAAAATTTTGCTTACTAAAACAAAACTGTAGATGCTTTAGTCTAGAATTTTTTTTATTATAACTATTGTTCACATTTTTCATATTATTTAACAATACTTAAACAACATTATAAGGATTAAATTTTTTACATTGGTTGTTTCTATCCCTGACTCACATTTAAGAATTACAAAATGTATTTTGAAGCACTAGCGTTGTGTTTTTGTTTCATCTGCAAAAGGTAAATAGTGCCTTCAATATCACAGACATTATATTGAAACTCCACCCTGTGTGGTATCACTACGGAGCATTAGATTTGCGACACGGACGAGTTGAAAAGAAGCTTCAGATTACGCAAAAACGTAACCTGTAAAAAGTGGAATGGCGCCCCCATGTGATCAATGCATTGCTTCAGTGCGTCGAGCTTATTGGGCAATAATGGTCGAGAATGCGTAGTGAAAACTTCGACGACGCGTATCTATTTTGACAAGTAATTTTGCACATGCGCAAAACCTTTTTTTCCCGCTCTTTCTCTCTTTTTGAGTGTCCGCGTCCCGAAACTCTAAAGCTCCCTATTGAGTAAATTCTGGTACAGGCATGGAAACCTTGTTATAACGCGGACCTAAACACCATGACAATTTCCTTGTTATACGTGTATCAGGACTCTCACTACGTGTATATGAAAGTACAAAACAGAAACAAAATTGAAATAATTCGACCTGTAAATTTACCTTGTTTAATCCTCCTTGTAATGAAGTTCCTTTCTCGAGGTTTATGAATTGTACGTGTTGTCAATTTAAAGGAGAAAAGTTATTGGATTTCTTATCTTGCAGATGCATACATACATAAGTACAGATGTTAATCTTGAAGATGCATTTACGTTGTACAAGTACAGGTGTATTAATGCTGGCAATAAGTTTGCAACATTCGTTTGCCAGCTAAATTTGTGACAATAATAATAATAATAAAAAAAAAAAAACACTGCAAGACATACCATGTATGCAAGTTGACCGACCAAAAGGAGTAGATATTTACAAGCCTAAAAATATGACTGTCCCAGTGACAAATCAACTGCAAATCACGGTCCTACTTGGTCGTCAATACATTGTACCTGTCTTGAATTTCATTGTAGCATGTGGCGCTCTCTTTTCCAGTTCCTCCACCAAATCCTATCGACTAAATCAAGTTATGATAGGAGATTAGTCAGAAAATGCCTTTTGCAAACCCTTTCAAAAGTCATGGGATTTCGTAAAGAGGAGGCAAAGAGGAGGTGGCTTAATAGTTTACAACGTGTTTCAGTGGCGGATCCAGAGGGGGGCGCAAGAGGCGCAACCCCCCCCCCTTTATTTATCGTTAAAAACAAAAGAAATAAAAAAAATGAAATGAAACCCGGAAGTGGCACCAAAAATAATAGTCACGCCCCCCCCCCCCCCCCCCCCCCTTTACAGAATTCCTGGATCCGCCCCTGGTGTTTCCCGTAAGTTGAGGGGCTCGGGTTCGTTTCCCACTGAAATTACGGCTGAATTATGTCAATTGATATCATATCTTCTCCTCTAGTAAGAGGCGAACACCCTGTCCATCGCATAGGTCATAAATGGAGGGGCCGTGTGAGAGAGTCATAATTCACACATGTAAAAGATATTTCAAAAAGCAGAGTGTAAACCCGGGAAAGTGGGCTCCGCCCTACTCACACTCGGGGGGGAAAAGTCAACAAAGGTATACCAGGCACATAGTGCCATACGTAGAAGATTAATGTTTTAGCTCAAAGTTCCTAAAGGATTCCAACCGAAAGCAATGCAACTAAGTATGCACTCGCTGAATTACACTGTACATGTTCAGTGTATAGGCATCAGGATTCAAATCCTCCCTCTGGTCCTGTTGATGGAGCTGCTTACATCGTCCAAATGACTTTATAATATTGTATGAAAGCCTTGACTCTCTACCCCCATGAGTGTATGGCCATTTGTCACTTCCGCAGGAGCAGTTAAGATGCGTTACAATGTACATGTACAGTACCTGTATTTTCCATTAACGATGAAATTGCACTGTGCCATCCCTTTTGCCTATAATGTTGTACGCTGTAATAATTTCAAAGTCAAGAGTAAAGTAGTGTACATGTGTTACAAAGTGAGCAAAATTCAAGTGCACTTGAGACGACAGCAATTGTAATGAATCATTGTGTTTTTCATGTCTCTATACACGTGAAATAAGGAGGAAAAAAAAGTGAGAGGAATTGGTTTATGCAGAAGTAAATACATGTACATGTAGTAACTTCCAAATATACCGTACTTGTGCCTCCTCTTTTTAGACCAGAGGTATGTTGCCTTTAGTTCTTTCTCTCTCTCTCTTTTTACTCCAAGATGTTAGTCTGTGAAAACAATGTCGCATACAATGTCCATGTGCCTAGCATTGTGTTTGTATGACTTGATAAATTTTGAGAGTGTGCAAATGAGGATTTGAGCTGATTTGCTCTCACCGGCAAGTTGGAAAAAAAATAAAACAAACGAAGAGAGAGATATAGACCCGTAGACCTACACACACATACACACACACATGCATACATTCAATATACGATTCATACAATGTATATATATATATATGTTTTTATATATACATACATATATATATATATACTATATATACTATATATTATATATATATATATATATATATATATATATATATATATATATATATATGTACAAGCCACGCGCGTAACGAAGTCCGGCAGTTTTCTTGAGTCTAACCAACATTTCTTTGTAGCCGAATAACCAAACAAATGAAGGATATTAGAAGAATGATACAATGTAATTGTGGGACCGAAATCTTTTCTTCGTTGTTACGAAATTTTGATATAAACGTGTAGTTTTGTTCGCTATGTTACTGGAGTGCACTGTTTGAAGAAAAAAAAATATACAAAATTAACGAACGACAAGGAAGTAAAATACAATGTCGATCACTTATTAACAGGACCTATTATAACCATAATATCTCTCATGTTTCGTGATGCAGTTTCAGTTTACAGTCTGATCCGCCTTACAAACTTGTAATTGTGTATATCGTTTAAACCCTGTCCCATACTTCTGTGTGTGTATGTGATGTGTGAAGCTTAGTTTACTTTTCATACCTAAGTATAGTGTAACCTTTTCACATAAATAAGATGAGCCGTTGTCTCTTGCTTATCACACTCATTTGCTAAATAAATGCACAGTGTATCTACCTGTATTTCATATCGACGGCGTGTCTATCCCGTAATGCGTTTTCAAACCTTATACAGATTATGAGGTTTCAAACCATATTGAATTTCAATTCCCAAAATGCAGCAGCTTCCTCGAATATGATGGGGGATATCCCACCCCTTCGACCATTCTCTTCCTCGGTCCTCCATACACTCGTTGAATATTGATAATCTTCCGAATACATGTACACGTGTATTCCAAAAAAAGTGTATTTCAAATCGTTCTTTTTCATTTATAAAATGCAAATGCTCTGTATTTTTTGAGCACTTATCCCTATTGAATTAACGCTCCACCCCATCAAAATCCATATACATCTTTTTATCCAGTGATGACGCACTTGCAGAACAAGAGCCAAGATAGGTGTTGATTTACATTTCACCGAATACGACGTTCAATGCATTTAGTATTCTTTTTTTTTTTTGCGGGGGGGGGGGGGGGACATTTTCTTAGATGCCACCGAAAGTGTTCATCTTCCTTGCATGGTGAGGGGGGGGGGGGGGGGGGGGGGGGTGGATACTCCCTGCCTCTGCACCCACCCCGCTCGGTCGCCTCGGTTTCTTGCACATAATATCTTCCAGCTCCACCACCCATCCCCCCCCCCCCCCAATCTTGAAAACGGATCGACGCCCCTGCTAACTTAATGATGTAGACCAGACGAGCATTCAGAGAAGTGAAAGTGTTCTTATCATAATTTATGACAGACCAATTAGTGGTTATGGGCGAAATAAAAAGAAGAAAATAATATCTAAACTGAAAAGGGACGAAGACTGGTTTAGGTATTGCGACACGAGATTATTGGAGTGATTGACGACTTGGAAGTACGATAACATGCCAAGAATCATTGCTGTTCTTCACAAGCTGAAGCGTCAAGCTTACAAATTGCAAAGCTCTCTGAGAGTGTGTGTAAATAGACATTGTGTCACGTGATTGAAACTGTCATCACGCCTTGTGTCATTATCTCAGTGTATTTTGCGGAACTAGAGAACAATAATATTGCATGTCAGACACTGACAGTCGACAGTGTAAAGCTGTCCACCAAAGCGGCTTCCTGAAGCACAGATGATTGTTGTGGATTCATTGCGTTACACTGTGATACTGTTTGTTTTATAGAGCATACTGAAAATCATATCACGAAGTCAACATGCCCAGTGACGGGTCGTGTGCCGTGTTGTCACGCCACTATAATGCTACAATGTTTGTTTGTTTACTCGCTAGCATCGGCGTTTGTCTGCCCTTCCTGCAAATTATTCCCTTAAAGATGCCGAATTGTTCGTCTGTATTTATGGTCGTCAGAAGAATCTGTATGGTTATACTTGGACTAGCCGTCTTTATACCATTTGCTTTTCTCCTGCGACATCAGAAGAAGTTGCATCGAGAGGGACTTATTCTCTGGCCGATGCGCTGCCGGCACTGTGCCCAACTGCTTGGTCTGCGGGCGATGTGCAGCACGTTTATCCAAGCCCCACACAGGAGTACATTTACCACACTGCAGAGGCCTGGGCCATCTCCATCGTCGTCCGCGATACCAGCGTCTCCAAATGGACCCAGTGGAACGGACTCCACCTTCTGCTGTCGATATGACAATATTTCGGTACCAGACCCTCCATGCCTGCCAATAGGTGACGAACATTCTTCAGAAGATGGCTCCCAGAGGGAAAGAGCTTTACCTCCTGGGAATTCATGTGCCCCACCCACTCGTACTCGGCAATACAATACAATCATCAACGGAGATTCCCCAGTCAAACAGTCTACCTTCAGCGCTCACCGGTCTATGGTGAATGTATTCAACATGTTTGGCATATGGGTAGTCATTGGTATCGTGTGTATTCTCATTGGGGAAATGACATGTACGGAATCCTTTCTGCATGTCTTAAGCTACGAGGAGGCCGATATTTCTCTAATGCTGATGATTCCTTTTGCAATGTTGTTTTTTACAAGCTATCACGACGCTGTATTTGTTGCAACAACCGCAAATTGCGCAATGGTTGCCATATTTCTGTCTTGGGGATTGTGGATGGTGGGGGTAAAGCTAAACGATCCACTACGACCGCTCATGAACAGTTCCAATGATCAGCCGTGCGATTTGAGTGAGACAATTAAGACTTTGTATGACTACGGGGCCACGAGAATGGCACCAATTTATGCAGAATTTAGCATTATTGCTACTGCGATGTTTTTACAGATGTGGAACTCTCTGATTCCAAAGTCTGCGTTGAAACGGGATGACACCGATTCTCAACACCAAGAATGGCAGGTGCAGAGTCTTTCGTCGCGACTGAAAGGTGTACGAACAACTTGTAGATCCTATCTTAATCACATGTGCTGGCCAAATCAGATGAGAAGTAGGGGTGAATGGCAACGTCTACTCACGTGGTCGTGTCCTGAGATTCTGACACACGTTTACAGGACCTGGACAATTTGCTTTTGCATGGGTTTATCCTACTTCATACTAAACGTCACTTGTATCGAAGTGCCAAGCATGTTTAATAGTACTTCTTCGACAGACCTGGTAATACAGGTAGTAGTTCTCTGGGCCATAGAAATTGCTTACCTTGTCCCACTAATTGCTCTCCTTGTTAACGAGTCGTTCACCTACATGGACGCTTCGTCAATATCAGTGTTTTCCCGAGAAATGTACGCAAGGAAACTCAAAGGTCATGATGTCCTTCTTCTGCTATGCATCTGCGGGATATTCAGTCAAAACTTTTTTCGCTCGTCTGCAGCTGTCGGTGTGCTCTTCAGAGGGGGTTCGCTCTATGATGGCGACGATATACACGTACTGCTATCTCTCTCCGCAATAATCTACTCTATCGTCATTACGATCGTTGTCTGGCTAACTACGGCTTTTCTGCTCAATGCTCAAAGACTGTCTCAGGACAATCTCGACAGAACAAAGTGGAATATCTCTTCCCTTGTTTACATCATGTTCATCAATGGAACGGAGTGGGTAATCCGAACTTTCCTTAGTGAAATATTCCCAATTCACTCGATGTTCTTCGGGAAAACCACAGGGCGTGTGATTGGTGTTCTTTTAGACCCTTTTGGAAGTCTTTACCTATTGCATACGACAATGGTCGCCTACGAAACTTACAAAGTCATCATGAGGGAATTGTGGTCGTCACATTAGGAGTTCTTATAGTTCGTTGAGCGGCAGTTAAATTCAAATTTTCGTTTTTCAAGTTTATCGCATATATTTACTTTCGAAGAATAACCCAGAAAGAATTTAAGATGCTTATTTTGTAACAGGTCAGTACTTATTCAATATCTGGGGAGCTATAGACACAATACATTCTATATTTTGTTCAAAGGTATAGAAACATTATAAATGGTAGGCCTAATATTCGACAGGCTGGTCATCTTTATGTCTGACTCGGGAAAGCTCAATGAGAAAAGTATACAACTGATCATCTCGTAGATCTCATGAGAAGCACCAAGTTTTTATCAATTAATATTTTTTCCTGGCGTCTAGATTTACATTTTGTTATGAAACCAGTTCCCTAAGCGCAAAAGTATAATGGCACAGATCATACTAGGTGTTACAAAAACATTTCCCACTTTTGATCCTGAATAGTTCAAAATCTATTCATCAGATAACACCGACATCAGTGAGCAATAGTGTGCATTTTTTTTTTTTGAGGCAATTTTAAAATGATAGCATAAGTCGGTTTCATGAAATTAAACATTAATTTTTCAGTTAGGTTTCAGATTTTGCTCTATTTTCCACCCTCTGCACAAAACTTTAACTTTGCACAGAAGTCAATGGGTGCATGTGTAGCCCCTGTTTGGTGCAACATTAAGTAATATAGATAAACTTATTTTGCAATTAAGATAATGTTTTGTATTGTATGTTAAAATAGTCTAAACTAAAGCAGGATGATGATTAGGATGTTATAACAAAGTGAAAGTGGGCAAGCAGCTCACATTCCTAAGCACTATGGTCACTACTGGTCAGTAATGGACCGCTCTAAACACACACCTGTGTGCTGACAGGTTCCGAAGTCCAGTGTCCAGTCAGTGTGGTTGCCATGGTAATGCACATGATATATACAGTACCAGTTTCTGGTAGGAGCTCACGTCACTGCCCTCTTCTTTCTCTCCTCTCTCTTGCTTTATCCACTCCCACTCTTGGTTCCCAATCTCCCTCTCTCTTTGTCTCCCCTTGAATCTCTTTACCTACCACTTCCTCTCCCTTCCCCTCTGTATTGCCTTTTCTCGAGAAAGTAGCGTTAGTCATTTAATGAGAAATGGACTCTTCCATCTCAACAGATGGTGGATAAAGGTTATTCGAGTATATTGAAGTTATGATATTTGAGAGTAATTATTAAGAAAATGTGTTTCATGTGTTATGTGTATAAGTGCTAATTACAATGTGGTAAAACAGCACACTATGTAGTACAAATATGCTTTACCTGAAGACTCCACAACAACCCCCCCCCCCCCTCAGATTACAGTACAGTATCCACCTCTAATATAGCAAGATGGTACCGTTCACCTCATCTTGCATCATTTTGGCTCAAACTTCCTCCTCTTTTGCTCCCGCTCTTCAAAGAGCGAAGATGTGTTGAGCATCCCAACTTTTGACAGTCTTCACAACTTTTGATATTTCAGGTAAGCTATTTGCACTCAATTTTATTTGTGTCGTTGATATGTGTGATTGCTTTGAAGCAATATCATTAAGAATGAATTAGATTTTGCTGTAGTTCAAGTAGTTGAAAGAAGTCAATTGATACCATGTGTGTGGGTTTTTTTTTTTTGTTTTTGTTTTTGTTTTTTTTTTTTTTTACATTATTGATTCCGAGAGATAAGCTCATTTGCTTCTATGATAAATATTGACACTTTGGTAAATCGCACATTAGGTTATTTGTTCATCTGTTCAGTGTTGCTATGCCGCACATGGTGCTTTATTTGACGCTTCAATTGCATGACAATTTGAAATGAAAGTCACATTTATTTTGGATTTAAATGAAGTGGTATTGTCTAGACCATCAGATAGACTGCAGCTATCTGTGGCTGCCACATCACATTAGGCTCACAATGCATTTATGTAAAGCTCAACTGAACAGATCGTGCACTTGCTATAAAATT
Organism: Diadema setosum; assembly: GCA_033980235.1. Taxonomy (NCBI): domain Eukaryota; kingdom Metazoa; phylum Echinodermata; class Echinoidea; order Diadematoida; family Diadematidae; genus Diadema; species Diadema setosum. The sequence goes on from CM067078.1 coordinate 15,223,408, forward strand.
ACTTTGTGTGTATTTATGTATCGAATGTTATTCATGTTTTAACATTACGTTTTAAGATTAATTGATTCATGTTTGATCCATGAAGTTTTGCTTCATTTAATAGACGTCTTTGAAGTAAGACAGGAGAAATTATTTGATTATCCTCTTTTGCTCCCGCTCTTCAAAGAGGGAGGATGTGTTGAGCATCCCAGCTTTTGACAGTCTTCACAACTTTTGGTATTTCAGGTCAACTCGACTACAGTGACTTGATACAATGGCTCAAATAAGTCTGCACTGAAAACTTGTTCAATCTTTGCAATGGCTCGTACTTGGTTAAGATTGTTAGGAACAGGTTTACAATGATTTAAGAAACCGATGAGAAATTGGACAGTAATCCAGACATGTAGGATTTAACTGGGATGCCTTTGGCATAACCGAATCTTATTGTAAATAATGTATAATGTGTTCTTTATATAACCATTAAAGGAAGCTATATATTTCCTTCAAAGACAGTTGCCTTGATAGTTATCGATCAGCAGTCATGGTAGTGAATTTATTTAATCACTCTTTGCTGGTGAGCATAGTACAATGATGGTGAGTGTAAATGAAAGTGTTTCACCATGCTGTCTGTGTGAATGTATTGGTGTGCATGTGTGTAGTTGTGATTGAGTGATATTGATGTTACTTATTTGTAGTATGTATGTGAAACCTTCCAGTAGACCGTAAGGTGGGGATATGTATTATTTTGAGTGTCAGTGTATGTTAACATAATATCACATACACATATATAATAAGCCCAACAAAAATTCTTCCGCTGCGTGTTAAATCTGTTTAATGAAAGATCCTCCCCCACCCTAAAAGTTTCGGCGCTACACATGTATGGGCGTGTGGAGTTGACACCCAGACAATAGTCCTGGACAATGACCAGGATTTGAATGCTCATTATTTATTCATGAGGAATTCCACTATCACAGCTATTCTTTACTCATTCTGAAATGTGGTGTACGCAAGCACATGGAAACATGTGCTTACTTTTTTCATGTGCATGCATTTCACCCTTTGCTATGAATTCCGACTAGCAGTGCCCAGGGCAGTCTATCATGAATAATTGATAAGCATTCATATGCCTTAGAGCAGAGCTCTTAACAGGTGGTATCCAGGTCCATTGTTCAGGGTCATTGTAAGTACACACTCACATACACATCATTAGTTCCTGTGTAAAGTTCAGGTTTTGTACAGAGAGTTCAAATTTGACTAAAATTTGGAACCTAACTTTGAAATTGATCATGGATTTCATGAAACTTGTATTGGTTTTCATATTCAAATCACCTCTAACTAAATTGTAGGCAATTTCGTTATTACTCATATCAATGACAGTTTTATCTGATACACTGTATATAGTTTTCAAGCTAAAGTGGGAAATGTAACACCTAGTGCAATCAACGTTAAAACGTTACTTTACAATTTTCTAAGGAACGAGATGAAGCTACTATACTCCCATTTTTATCACATAAGGCAGTTACAATGAATATGCTCCTGTCGAACTTATCAACTGATCATTTAGGTGCCTTCCATTGCAATGTTAGCATAGGAATTCGAATAATTCACAGTAAGAGAAGCCACGATGCAGTTTTGTCCAGTTAACAGTGTAAAATTATGAACTTATGCGACAGTTGGTTTGACAATGAGGTGTATCAATTTTTTGGTATAGTTGTCAGAATTTGTTGCTGGAATGAATCAGTTGGACGCAATTTCACCTTACTTGTAATAACTGAAACATCATCCAATCGTCTCTTGGCCGTCCCCCCCCCCCCAAAAAAAAAGAAAAAAACCACAAACAAACAACAAACAACAACAACAAACAAACGAATAAACACAAACAGACAGTAGAACGATCACTCAATGTGACATAACTGCGAAAAGACGTTCGAGACGTATACAGGTATACACAATGTGTGTTAATTCAAAACTCGTAGTCAAATCCAAGATTGTGGATTAAGATTATTAATTTGTTTCCTTGGTCTATTTAATTGGCTCAACCTGTATCGGCATGCATTCTAAGTTATGTACAGCACAAGCAGTTACATGTATAAAAGCACAGTAGAGAGCTGTAAAGTAGGCGTGAAAGAGACATGTTGCAAGTGTATAAATAGAGCCGTAGTGTTCATTTCGGAAATACTGAGATAATACATGTAACATCGACTGTGCGAAACTTGCATATATACAACTTCTAATCTAGTTATTCGCAGACTTTTAAAGATTGGTAAAAGATTATTAATATGTGATCGTAGAAAATTTGAATCGTCCAATTTCTTCGTAAAATAGGATTTAAGTAGAGAACGTGAATGAAAATGTATACACGTACAATAAGAATAATTGGATTTTGCAGCTGTAGTAATGCCGTTTGTAAGATAAAAGTACGTTACACCAAATTACATAAGCGTGCTTTTATTGCTTTTTAGGAGCTGGATTCTCAATATTGCTTACCATAATGTATAGTATTTCGGTTTCTTTATGTGTTTGGTTATTTCTCATTTGTACACTAAGTTGTAAGATATAAATTTGTGTCTTTGAGTCATTTTTGAGAGAACAAAAAATAAAATGTGTGCATTAATGCAATAAGTATCTGGAAGTATTCATATACGCAGCGCCTACATTGTATGCATTTTTACGAGACGTTCAACCCACTGTATCAAAATGTTTGTTTTTTTTATTGATTTTCAAAAACAAATGATACAAAACATTAAAACAATCAAAGCAAAAGATAAAAATAGAAATAAAAATAAAAATGTTATGTATGCACGGATAACTAAGCATTTTGATGAACCATAAAACACATACACACACACACACATTCACACACAAAAAACGTGCACCACGATTGGATTCGACAACATGCCCAGCTTTTGCTCAATTTTAAAGGGATGGTATAGTTTCCGTTGAGATGGGCTTTTGGATTCCAGCATTTTTATGCCTCCGCCACAAAGTGTCGCCGGAGGCATTATGTTTTCGGGTTGCCCGTCCTTCCGTCCTTCCGTCCGTCCTTCCGTCCGTCCGTCTGTCCGTCCGTAATCAATTTTGTGGACAGCATAACTAAAAACCGTTTGAGGTTTCGTAATAAAACCTGGCAGGTATATGTATGAGGGGGTGAAGTTGTGCCTATCAACTTTTGGGTGTAGATGCTCAAGGTCAAAGGTCAAGGTCAAATGCTCAAAATTTCACTATTTCCCCCATATCTATGCAGTGCCTTATGGTACTTTCTTGAAACTTAGTGTATACATGTATTACCCAATAAAGATTCTCGAGTGAGAGTTTGGGGTCAAAGGTCAAGTGAAAATGTTGAAATTTCACTCTTCACTCTATATCTTGGAAATGGTTCAATGTAACTTCATTGAACATAGTACGTAATATGCATGTATCCACTGACTGGCAGTGATTATCTAGGGAATTTTTAGGGTCATGATGTCAAAGATCAGGGGACAAAGGTTAAGGTCAACTCATTAAATTTCATTTTTTCCATCATATTTATGCAATGGCTGCAAGATTTTTCTTGAAACTTGGTGTATACATGTATTACCCAATAGAAATTCTCTGGGAAGATTTTGGCCAAAAAGTCAAAGGTCAAAAGGTCAAGTGAAAGTGCTAAATTTCACTTCTTCCTCCATATCTCGGAAGTGGCTCCAGGTATCATCATGAAACTAATATACATACATGTTGTGCTGACAGTGATTCTCTTGGGAATTTTAAAGGTCCAGTTTACCTTTGGGAGCGGTGATTTCAAAAATGTTCAAGATATCACATTTGATTCATATGTGTAGGTCTGTTGTGTCATAAAACATCCTACCATATGAAACTTTTGCAATAAAGCCTGAAATATAAGGAGATATCAGTGTTTTTCTCAATAAACCGTAACTGTATACGCTTTAGTCTGGAAACATTTTTATGATAACTATTGTTTATCCCCCCGATATTTTGTGTATTTCACAACACTTGACATCGATTATACGGATTCAAATTTTTACGGTGGTTGTTTCTATCTCTAACTCACATTTTAGAACAATTTAAAGTACTAATGCTGGGGTTTTGTTTCATCTGCAAATGGTAAATTATGCCTTTAAGGTCATAGGGTCATAGGTCAAGTTCTAAAGGTCAAGGGTCAAATGCCAGGTCAAGATGCTAACAATTTACTATCTAATACAGAAATTACACTTTTTCTCTGTACCTTGAAAATTACTCAATGCATAGAGACTTATAAAAGGGTCAGAAGTCAAGTAAAAGTTCCCGAATCCCCCAAATACATGCTCTCTTAGAAAATGTAGCCGTTCATCCAATTAAGCCTAGTTCAGGGAAAGTGAACATTCAACACATTATAACATGTCAACATAATATTTTGCCATGTTGTCATCACACATTGTCAAGACGTACTATAGACCTATTAGGAGAATCGTACACGTGTACATTATGGCGGAGGCATACCAGTCGCCATAGCGACATTTCTAGTTTGATGATAATTTTTTGAGATAATGAGGAACCTCTTGTGAAGTATGAAAGAGCATATAATTCTATGAGGAATTTAAGTTTCTTTGATGAAAATTAGTTTTGAAGTGGCCGAGATATGCAGAAAAAAAAAAAGAAAAGCGATCCCAATAACCCCGCCTTTTATTAGGATCGCTTTGTTTTACTTTGTTCTTGCACATGTCAGCCATTTCAAAACCGACTTTTATAAAACAAACTTGGAATATCTCTTCGAATTGTATGCTCTTTAACATTTGATAAAGTTGTTTCTATATTTCTAAGTATCTCGCAAAAAGTTAGAAAAGCTGAATCCTCATGTCATCCATGTCATACTATATCAGATTCTGGACTGTTCTTGACCCCTTCACTCTCATCCATCGAGAGAGGACAAAAACTCAGTGAGTCGAGCCGTTTGAGAGCGCTGTCATTAAGATCACACGTCAGGGGTGGGGAGACCCAGCCCGAGGGGTCTCGCTCTCACCCGAGTTTCACAAGTCCACCTTCCACGCATTCTTGGAGATACCTGATAACATAGGAAGGTTAGGGGAAGGAGGCTTTGACGCCCCTCAGGGAGATCATAGTACCCGCTTATTATAACGCATCATCTTGGCGGGGAAGCGCATGTTCTTGTTGTTGTTGTTGTTGTTGTTGTTGTTGTTGTTGTTTTTGTTGTTTCATGTTTCTAAATGTATATCATGATACATTTATATTTTTCTTTTTTTTTTCCATTCATTTATTTTTCATTACCAACACAAGCATATAGATATATTACAATACAGTATACAAGTACATAGATTTCATAATTTACAAAATAAAGTATAAGTTTACAGAAAAATTGTAAGTACAATGTATACGCAAATGTTGGAAATGGGGAGGAATGCCAAAAAGCTGGGCTTGTAGGGTGCATCCCCCCCCCCCCCCCCACGTAATACAAAAAATTATATGACCGATTGACTGATATACATTGAAAATGGATAAAACAAAGAAACTAAGACAAAAGACCTATATCTAACCTAACTAATCCGAAACAAGAACCCTGAACAAATCCCTATACACTAAGTTGCTGTCATGCCGGAAGAGAGAGGAAAGAAAGTGAGTGTGTCTGTGTGTGTGTATGTGAGAGAGAGAGAGAGAGTGAGAGAGAGAAACTTACTACGTGGAGTGAAGATAAATAAAAAAAAATAGAAGAAGACTATATCAAAACGAGAGGTAGTGGATGGAAGGAACCGCTTAGCTGTGATTTCAACAGAATATAAGGTTGGATTTTACACTTCTTTGCAACCAATAAAGAATCAACACAATTTTAAATTTTATGAGATTAATATACAAAATATCAATTTTCATAATGATAATTAGATGAATTGTTATAACTATTCAAAATATTTTTCTTCAGATTATTCTTAAAAGAACTTAAATTTGGGGATGCCATATAGACTGTTAGAAAGATTGTTCCAATATTTAGGTCCAGCAATTGTAAATATAGATTGTGTAAACATAGTTCTAGTTAAAGGCAGATGGAATTCATCGGAGTGACGGGTCGGATATTTATGGAACGAGCGGTTTCTCGCAAACATGCTGGTGAAAACAGTCGGAAAGAAATTATTAAAGAGTTTATACATAAATTGACCAAGACAATAATAATAAATATCGGTTATCTTTTAAATTTTGTTTTCAGAAAATAAAACATCGGTGTTGAGCTGTCCAAGATGCATGACAAATTATTCGAACAGCTTTTTTTTTTTTTTTTTTTTTTTTTTTTTTGAGACGGGACAGTCTGTCGAGATAGGTTGGATGTGTGTTCACCCAAGCTATGATACCATAATCAAAATAAGGTAAAATTAAAGCTGAATATAACATTAAAAGGGTGGGAGTGGGGAAATAATACTTAACTCTATTAATAACACCAATATTTCGAGATATTGTGCGACAAATACTATCAATATGTGACTTCAAAGAAAGTTTATTATCAATAACTAAACCTAAAAACCATAGTGACATAATTCATGAAGTAATATTTTATGATCAACGGTATCGAAGGCCTTGGAGAGGTCCAGGAAGACACCCACTGTGTGATGAGCCCTATCTACTGCTTTAGCTACTTTTTCAATAAAGGAGAGAATTGCTTGAGAAGTGCTATGTACTTTGCGGAAACCGAATTGTGAATCAGAAATGATATCATAAAAATCAAGAAATTTGAGGAGTCTAGAATAAACAACTTTTTCTAACAATTTTGAAAACGATGACAATGAAATTGGTCTATAATTACTAATATCTTCATTGTTACCTTTCTTAAATATTGGGATTACTTTGGCAATTTTCATTCGTAACGGAACAACACCATTACTTAATGACAAATTAAAAATATAGGTTAGAGGTTCAACAATATACTCATTTCTATTTTTCAATATGACGTTATCAATACAATCAGGTCCCGAACTTCTTTTACTTTCCAAACTCATAGTGATATCTTTTACCTCATAACTAATAATCGGATCAAAAAAGAATGAATTTGAACTAGGTGAATGGAGAAATTCATAAAATTTCTTTTGACAAATAGGAATTTCATTGGCTAGATCATGTCCAGTCTGAGAAAGATAAATGTTAAATGCATCTGCAATCGACGCAGGGTCTGTTATTTCCTTATCATCAGAAACAACTCTTGTTATACAAAATTTATAGCACTGTTTATTATTTTCCAAGTCTTACTCACGTCATGCTTAAAAAAAGATATCTGATCCGTGTAATACGTCTTTTTTTCATAACGCAATATTCTTGTAAGAGTATTTTTATACGTAATATATTTACAATGAGATTGTTCAGTGTGTTTGATTTTATCTGCATAATACAAATTATTTATTCGATTTATAGATCGTAAAAGAGATTTTGTTATCCATGGTGATCTAGGATACTTTTTATAATCACGTTGAACTTCAACCAAAGGAACATATTTCTCTGCATGAGAATTCAAAATATTCATAAAAACATCAAATGATAGATCCGTATCATGAGTGCTATATACTTCTCCCCAAGTTTCTTCATTCAAACTAATCTTCAAATTCTGTAAATTATCCGGTGTAACTTTTCTGAATGCTGCTCTAGTGGGACTAATTGGTTTCGTGGTGACTGGAATGGATGTGAAAATTGGGAAGTGGTCTGATATATCGGATAAGATAATATTCGATTTAGGAGTGGGCGTAACATTACAAAATATATTATCAATAAGTGAAGCTGTATTATTTGTTACTCGGGTGGGTTTAGTAATAAGTGGTAAAAAGGGAGCTCAAAACATACTGTCAAGTAAATTCTGAGAGGCATTTGCTGTGTGACATTTAAGAATATCTATATCTTTATTAACAAAAATTGGGCTATGAATGAGATCCTGTAAAGCTTCTAAGAATAATGCACTGCTGGAGTTTGGAGGTCTATATCAATGTAATCAAAATATTCCTAGACTTTGGGATATTTATTTCAACAACCAAAGATTCTAAAATTTCATTCATAAAGTTAAGATCGGTGTGTACGAATAATCAAAATGTTGTTTGATATAAAATGCAACCCCTCCTCCTGCCTTGTTAGTTCTATTATTTGTAATCAAATCATAACCAGAAAATGCAAAAGAATGAGGAGAATTTTTAGTAAGCCACATCTCAGTGAGCCCAATAACAGAAAATGAAATCTGGGTAGAATTATCTAATAAAGACTGTAAATGTTCGAAGTTACTATTTAAACTTCTAACATTCAGGTGCATCGATGAAAAATTATCATTTGATATCTCTGAAGACTGAAACTGATTAATCGTTAGATAATCAGAACCTTGATATAATAAATTTTCTTCATTCACATTCAAATTATCAAAAATAGAATTAATGGTATCTGCTGCACGGCATTCATATCTAAAAGAGTTATTTTTGCTTTGTTGATCCTTTTGATTGATTCCAAAAAGATCATTCAAATCTTCATTCCCTAAAGAATGAAAAGCAAAACTGTCTATCTGCGCCATTATTAACAATCAAAATTAAGTGTCCAATATGGAGCGTATAGGCTCCTAATTGGAAAATAGCAAATTTTACATAAGCAGAGCGGGACCAAACCATGGATTGGAAATAGATTAACAGCTGAATGTGAACACGAGAGATAGCATGACAAGCGACAGCATAAACAAGAAAACATAACAAAACATAGACAAAAGAACAAGAGCACACATTCAAATTCATGAAATTCTTCCGTTGAGATGTTTTCATTGCAACTGATTGACAAATTGCCCTACATCGACGTAAATAAGCACTGAATTGATCAGTGTTTTAGTAGTAGCCATGATAAAAAATCATGGGCGTATATACTCGAGCAGGATTAGAACCTACGACCTCCTGATCACCGCACAGGCGTCATCTCCACTAGACCACCGAGCTTTCGCCCGACAGCAAGTGTTGGTTCTAATCCTTATAGCATGCAGCGGGTACTGCTTTGTTATTCAAAAAAAAAAAATCATGGGCGTACATACTCGAGCAGGATTCGAACCTACGACCTCCTGATCACGGTGATCAGGAGGTCGTAGTTTCGAATCCTGCTCGAGTATGTACGCCCATGATTTTTTATCATGGCTACTACTAAAACACTGATCAATTCAGTGCTTATTTACGTCGATGTAAGGCAATTTGTCAATCAGTTGCAATGAAAACATCTCGACGGAAGAATTTCATGAATTTGAATAACAAAGAAGTACCCGCTGCATGCTATAAGGATTAGAACCAACACTTGCTGTCGGGCGAAAGCTCAGTGGTCTAGTGGAGATGACGCCTGTTCGGTGATCAGGAGGTCGTAGGTTCGAATCCTGCTCGAGTATGTACGCCCATGATTTTTTTATCATGGCTACTACTAAAACACTGATCAATTCAGTGCTTATTTACGTTGATGTAGGGCAATTTGTCGATCAGTTGCAAAGAGCACACATATTGCTCAGAACATGACTAAACACCAGACAAGCAAGGCGGAGCTCCCGTGCTTGAAATACATGAGTAAAGATACCACTCATTAATGATATGAATCTATAGCTTATATATAAATTAACCAACAACGCCATAGTAACCGCAGAAACTGCGGTTAAACCAGCTAATATTCGAAATCAATTTTGATCTCACTTTTAAGTGTAATAAGAGACAATGTTACATAAAAAAAAAACTAAAAGAAAAAAAGGAAAACATTATGAGCAAAACCCAAACTAATAGAGCCCTGAACTAGGCCAGGCGCAACTCCCTCGTCTATAAACACTGGGGAGGACTCCAACGATCTCACCTGGGCATTATACAGGAAGCCCAAGCCATTGCCACTCCGCCCCCTTCCCACCAAACATACCTTTTGGAATTTACACACAACCCCAGCAGAGTCACCCCAAGGTCACGTGAAGTCATGATGTCTATATTATACACACATAATAATCTTGTACCTTTCCTTGTCCCTTTTCCCCATAATATGCTCTTGATACATAAGAAAAATGTATTGAATATCGCAATTTGTTCGGAAAAAAAAAAGATACTCCAAAAATGATATCTATGATGTTTACTTCAGATCTATTCAAACCATTCAGCAATATCAGTGTCAATTACAATGAGAACTGCCGGTGAAAGAAGAGGGAAAAGGGAAAGAAAAGAGGAAAAAATTAACTGTATTACTGGAAAAAAAAGAGAAAAGAAATAACTGTAATTATAGAAAAAATAGTAGAAACTACTGGTAAAGCTCAACATTACGTCGACCACCTTATACGCATTGGCAGAAAGCAGCGTAATACAGAAGAAGGAGAAGGGGGAAAAAATAGCAGGGATAACAGATATTGCCAAGAAAAACAAACACACAAACACGTGACACTCTTGGAGGTATACCCAGCCTGGCAACAGAAACACCCTCGCCGGCTATAGGTTCTTTAGCACCGAAATTTCACATTGCATTTTAGGTGCCTAGAGTATACAAACAGATGTGATAATGTAGTGACCAGCACCAGGCATATCCGAAATGGAATGCCGTGTGGAAAGAGCAGTGGATAAGAACAAAGAGGACTTTGGAAGAAACTTGACTATTACTGAATACATACAAAATGTATCAAAGCATCATACACGACGGACCCTCCACACATTTTCCAATACACATTCATTAAACCCACATATTACAACACTTTTAATACTTCATGATAATAATACTAACGAAAAATAATACATTTCGGGTTTTGTTTTGTTTTTTTACACTGATACACAGAAAAAAATAACATTGTTGATACACTTTTCCTCTTCCTCTTTTTGTCACTTCCTTGACACATATCAGAGAGTATCAATTTTGATATGGGTGCATGACATTTCTATATACAAAAGAAAAAAAAAAACATTGATACTGCAAGAATAAATACCAAAGAAAAATTTGTATTGACCTAGCGGAAATATATCAATGATTCAACAACCATGGCAACGTCGATATTAGTGATGCTGCAAATTACGGGTATGTAAAAGGATAAAAGGAAAAAAAATGGCTTTAGATACATCAAAAAGCATAATTATGTTGCCATACAGTGTCATGGCCCGTGTAGCGGTCGTATAAAGTTGCATACGCATACCATAATTATCAAAAGTAAAGATGCAGCGAGGTTAATTTGATTATAACAGATTAAAGACCAGCTGCTAAAATACATTATTAACCAAGATTAGGTCACAGCGTCCACCGGCTTACAGTTTGACTTTGCATTCAATTACATGAGAGAAGAACAAACTGACGAGTAGAAAAAAAAAATATAAGAAAGAAAATAGGGGATGACAATAGATCCCATACCGTTCCTAAAAAAGCTAACCTAAAATCGGGATAAAATCCCTACTCGTAGCTACTCTAGCGACAAATAATCAGCTGTCAGTAAGTTGCTTTGAGTAAAACACAACAGCACCATCATGATAAGCTGATGACGCCAACAAAAACAAAACAATAACAACAACAACAAAACACCCAGGTCCATCATTAATATTGTACATGCTGCGGTTGGCCATCAGCCGCCAAGTTCATTTACAGAGAAAAACAAAAAGCGGGTTACATAATACTTGTTTGTGCACATAGTCGGGATGGTTGCCTAGTAACAGGCATAATTTAGATACCGCGTGTGCTGTGTGACAGTAGAGAGGAACAAAAAGACCGAGGAATAAACATCTGCAACTGAGTTCATGCAAGGAGGTGTGTGAAATGGAGTAAAAACAGTCTGTTTCCCTTTGATCCCATGTTTCATGCCGCCACTCAGAATTATTTGAAGTATGTACTGAACTGGAGCTGCCTCACAGATAGGAAGACAATTGATTCATGTGGCATTGTATCATGACTCCTCACTCTCAAAGGAAGATATGTCTTTCTGATGGTAATTGCCTTTCGCCGTCCCTTCCTAGAAAACAAGCGGCACATAAATAGTATAGGCACGGGGATGTGCGAATAAAGATTGTACAAAAATTGATGAAATGGAACTCAAAATTACTCGTTTTTACATGACTTTACACTAATCAAACATATAAATGAATAAAGAACTATACTCGAAAATTATACCTTATCAGTTTCATTTGTCGCAAGCGATCGGAAAGACGATAAAATCGGCTTTGCACTAAGAGTACAGTTTTAAATATTTTCACGACATACAGCTCAGGTTTACATTTTTGCACATAATCTAGGACGGGATTTACTTTTGTTTCATATGCTTTATCATTAAGAGAACATTCATTCTATTTGACAAATAAATGAGCAGCATATAGACGATATAATGTAGAGTTTAAAATGAATCTTCAGATTGCTCAAAAAGACGGCGGCATGGAACCCTGATCATCAAAGGCACAAATGCACCTGTCGAATCCTTTTGTGCATCAATAGAAAATTGGCAGCTGTTTGAATAATTACAGCCAGTTGGAACTCCATCTCTCAAACCTCCTTGGTTCATGTGACGCCTCAGCGTAAATCTTCCATGCATTTACGGTACACTTTCCCCGAACCTTTATCATTTACAAGACAATTGTACTCCCAAAACGAATAATACAAACTCTATCTTATTTTTGGAAAACACACGCAAAAAAAAATAAACCATCGGCTTATCATTTTAATGAGTTTTCTTATACCTTATTCTGCTTTGTCCCTGACACATACCAAGAATGTGTCAAATTTCATCACTTGTACGCCAAGTTTATTTACAGAAAAAAAAAGCAAAAGAGGTTACATAATACTTGTTTGTGCACATAGATAAAATCATTACCTGGTATGAGGCATAACTTTATAGGTGCCGCATAGTGTGAATTTAATGAGGAACAAAAAGACCGTGCAATAGATAAACTAAGGCTGAATTAATGTGACGCCTCAGCATTTCTCCATACATTTCAGATACACTTTCAACAAACCTTTATCGTTTACAACACTCTATAATCTGTACTCCCAAAACGAATAATGTAAACTATATGCATATGTGGGGGAAAACAAAAAATCAACCAGCAACTTATCATTATATATAGACTCTTTTTTCTGCTACGCCCCTGACACATACCAAAATATATCAAATTTCAGGATTATAATACGACCCCACGAGAAGGAAAAGTTAATACATCGGTAATAAAATCCGGTGTTTAGTTTTTGTTTCAGAATTATTTCACAATGACACTGTCATTGATACTGCAGATTGCTGAATATTGAAAAAGAAAGTGCATATAGAACCTATACTTAACAGCATCAAAATGCTAGTAAAATTTATATCTTAAAGTAACATCAACATAAACAGTCACGAGATAGGGTATGTTCGTGAAGATGAAGCAAAGTGAATTGAGTTATATTCGGACATGTTATTTAGACCTATGTAGGGAATCTGATATTGGCCAAAATCATTACGTCATAACAATCACTCTGGTGTCCGCTTTTTGACAAAAAAAAACAAAAACAAAAACAAACGAAAAAAACAAGAGAAGAAGTAGGAAGTGCACTGTTCCGTCTAGAACAATTGATTTCAGCAATGCAAACGAACTCTGTTAATGAATAGGGGCTTTTATAGTAAAATCAGACAAATGCAATGAAGCCACAATCCGATACTTGCAAAGCGATTATTGGGGCGTTTCCTGCCATGCAGTCCAAGCCGGCGGCGGCCCGTTGGGACCAGTGACGGTTCTGGTCTGCAGAATGACCCTCGTACCATTGACTATTACCCTAGTTGCCAAGTTCCGCGCTCCTTCCTTAGGTTGTAGGCAATGGTAGCAAGCCTGCCGCGTTCCCGCTTCATGGCTGGTCACTAGGTCCAGGAGGTCACCTCCCTGCTAGGTCGGTACGAATAGTGATGCCATGGCCTCTTGTCTCCCTTGAGGTAGCCTTTTGTCAAGGCCCTCTCGCTTTATGGTGAAGAGAGCCCAGCTGAGTGGGGTTGCTCGCGCTGGCGCGCTCGGCTGGGCTCGCTTCGCTCGCCCATTACAGCGAGAGGGCCTTGACAAAAGGCTACCGTTGAGGAGGATGACTGACGCGGGCGTTGTTGAGAAGCGCGTAGAATCCTATCACGATCCTGCATACGGCCAAAACGGACGATAATGGGGTCGGACTGTACATCAAAACCGGTGCTCCCTGCCGGAACCCTTCTAGGAAGCCTGTGGGCGTTGACCAGAGGAAAAGTGTGCATGGCCTCTTCCGTTGAAATTCTCAATAAGGTGGAGAAAATGGAGAAGCATTCGCCGTACACATCCTCGTTTGTATAGTTTTAGGTCTCCCGTAGATTAGAAGATTCAACTTGCGTTCATGAATCTCGAAGAGAGTGAGCTTTTCATCCAATTCACTTTTCACTTTCTCCATTTTCTTTATCAAATCAGGGATTTGGGTATTTTCAATATCTCCAATCCGGTCCGAAGCATCGGTAGCAAAGTTCTCTAGCTCATTCACAGACTGCTTGACACGTGAAAGTTCAGTTTTTAGGGAGTAAACGTCAGAAAGAAACGGTGTCCAACTTCGAGTTCAGCTGCGCGTAGTTAGCCTCAATAGCCGTTTTCATGCTATTAGTTATCAATACAGCTAGGTCGGCATTCGATGGCGCCGCGGGCGTGTCCAAATCTGGAGACAAGTGGGCTGGTATCAAGTATATATATATATATATATATATATATATATATATATATACATATATATATATGTATATATAGGATAAATATACGAAGAATGGAAGAGGTTTCATTTATACATATATTATAGTCTAAGCAGGGAGTCCACCTCGCTGGTCTTAAGGTCTAGAGGAAGAAAGCCTGGGAGAGGACGAGATAGTTCTCCCGATAAAGCCAACTCAATGGCGAAGTTATGCCGGATATAAAAACGATAGAATTACCGGAAGTAAAGCTGTACTATAATGTTGCGCCACCTGTGTTTTTTTTTTTTTGTGTGTGTGTGTGTGTGGTGGTTTTTTTTTCAGTGTTGATGTTCGACATGATTGTGACAGACGTTTTGGTCTACTGCCAAAATGACTGCAACAGCTGCCTGTTAAAATACCGACATTGAAAACATCCGAAAAATGAGAATAGTCCCACTGTTGCCGTGTAGACCTGATGTCCGTTTATATTCATAAGAACAAAATCACAAGCATAATGGCAGTAAAAGCACTACTCCAGAAATGCTATCATAGAAAAATATAACCCTTAAATATATGCTATAAATTATCAAAATGTACAACTAGAACTTGCTATATACTTCAGGTGGTACCAATAACCAATGTTTAGGGTCTTAGCCCATGGACTGATACGGGCAAAGAGCATCCTAGCCTTGAAATTTTGTATTGTTATGTTTTTATTGATATCCAGGCTTACTAAGAGCTAAACACATACTTTATGTAAGATTTATTTCTTATTCAGTTGTATACTTACATCACGAAGTGCCTTCGGAGGAGTTAAGTTTTCTTGTTGTCCGATATATATACAACTGTATGCATGCGTGGACAGAGTGGGCCTATAAACTTATCGGTGCGTATGTTCAAAGTCGAAGGTATAAGGCAAAAGACCAAATTCTGCAAAAGTCAGTATTTCCCCTGTATCTATTCGTGTATTACCGGGTAAAGATTATCTACGGACATTTTTTGGTCATGAGCTCTAGAGCTCTAAGTGAAACGTTGAAGTTCAAGTGAACTGAAATGTTATAATTCATTTTTTCTCCATATCTGCGAAACGGCTCAAGGAATCTTCATGAAATTGATATATGCATATACATCCTGGCGATGTTTCTCACGGGAATTCAGGTTCATTGGGTGAAAAGTCACATTAAAAGGCTTAAAGTATTATGTGATGCTGGAATTAATCTTTCTCCGTATCTTGGAAATTACTGGGTGCATTTTGATCAAACATGATGATTTCGAAAGGAAAAAAATATGCCATGGGATTAAATGCCAAGTATAAAAGTTAGAATGGTACAATCGTTATTCCTTTATTTTGAAATAACTGTAAATGTTGTCACAAAAATGGATTCTAATGGTTAAGGATTGAAGTAGGGTATATACTTAAAGTGCTCAAATTCCTAAATATCATTTTAATATTTTGCCAAACATGTGAAACTGTCGTCTTACATTGCTATTGACGTACTCTAGACATATTGGTATATAGAACCATGTGATATGGTGGATGGATCACGGAGCGAGATTTTTACTGGTACAGTTTCATATGATATCTAGGAGTACATAAAATAAGATTAAGTCACTCATTTTAAGTTATTCAGGGTAAAGTAATCGTGATCTATACCATGATATGGGCACAGATTGGTTTATACCTGTCTATGAGGACAAGTTAATTATATACCTGTCTACGTGGACAATTTAATATACACCTGTCTATGTGGACGATTTAATATATAACCTGTCAAGGAGGACCAATGGCAACCTAACCAGGTATCATACAGACGCATAAAATGGCATGTCACCGAAAATCATGCTAGAATTAAGGCGCTATATAACGATATATAGCTTCCTGAGACAATGTCTCATCTGAAACATATTGTCATTTTTCATAAAAGTAGGGGGAAGTACGAGTCAACCTACACAGGTCTCATACAGAAGTCCACCTAACCCTAGCTTTGTATATATATATATATATATATATATATATATATATATATATATATATATATGGTATAGTATTGGTGAAGATGAGGATTGGGCTTTTAACTTTTTGCGAAATGCCAAGAAACCACTTCTGAAAATATTACATAGCATATCGTTCTAAGAGGAATTTAAAGTTTTTTTCATGAAAATCGGTTTTTAAATCGCTGAAACAACAAAAAAACAAAACAAAGTAAAACAAAGCGATCGTGTAGGATCGCTCTGTTTTGGATATCTCGGCCATTTCAAAACCAGTTTTTGTCAAATAAATGTTGAATTCCTCGTGGAATTACATGCTCTTTCATATTTCATCAGATGTTTCTCATTAAATCTCACCAAAAATGTTAGAAACCCGAAGTTAGGTCTTACCCCAAAATATACGAACCCTTTAACAGACCAAAATCGCAAAAATTAATATGAGCGGTCACACTAATTTCTTCCTGTAGATATACATGAACATGAATAATCTAAGTCTTGTCGAAATAATCATAATTAACTACAAGTTGCTGAAACAGTAACATGTATAAACTAGTATATTATTAGTACATGTATACAGTCATGACTTCCGGGGTAATGGATGGTAAAAATGATAATTAAAAAAACAAAACTAGAAAAAGATAAAAGCAACCCCTTCCAATCCTGGGTGCACGTCATGAACTCGACACTCTAAGATGAATAAGGCCCACGAGTCCGACGCTTATATAGGCAAACAATTACCACATAAGCAACAACGACAACAACAAAAAGGGCTAACGAGACCGAAACATTAAGCCCTGTGATGTAATTGTCGGTCTTGTGGGCCTTTTCGCTTAGTGTCGAACTCATGGGCCTTGTTTGACTAATGTCAGACTCATGGGCCATTTTTGCCCAATGTCGTACGCATGCGCATTGTTTGCGTGCTGTCGGACTCACTGTACATTGTATTTGCCTACGACTCATCGTGGGCCTTATGACTCGTTTGATGTATGACTCATGGACCTTTTTTCAGTGTCGAACTCATGGGCCGTATGACTCATGGTTGTCAGTCTTGTGGGATGACCTACTACCCCTCAACAAATAGATAAATAAAAAGGCAGCATGCTTTAAGAATCTGCTCTTGTACTTTTCCTTGACATAGGAGGATTTATGCAGTGCAGTATAAAAATTTATTTTAAATCGCCACTCGTTAAAATAAAGAGGTAATTTGTCCTTTTTAGGTAAAAAACAACAACAACAGTATCTCTTTTCGGGACGTAACCTCAGTTTTTCAATTCAATGACATCATCACCACTAAAAAATCGACTGAAGTTAATCTTCTAAAATTAGAACATTTTATGTGTCAATCTCTTAGGCAATCCATTAAGGTTGTTTGTTTTTTTTTTCGAAATGCCTATTGACACGACTGCGTTCATCGAGCAGTATAGTTCACTTATCCTTGGACAACTTTCTCTTAGATTTTGAAGCTAACACTGTGAACTTTCAGAATGTTTCCTTTTCATTTGATGCTGGAACCACGTCTTATAAAAGACCTAAGAAGATGAATAAATTAGATAAATAAATGGTTGAAACTGAAACTTAAATCTCGATTTGATAATAATAATAATAAGGTCTTATTTACCCAGGGTAGCCTCTTCAGTGTTGCCACTGCTCTACCAGAGGGCCCTGCTATTATTATTACCCTAGCGTTGCCAGGTACCCATTTATACACCTGGGTCGAGAGGGACACAGTGGGTAAAAACATCTTCTCCAAGGATGTAAGCACTGGGCGGGATTCGAACTCGGGTCCTCCGATCGCGAGTCGAGAGTCTTATCCACTATGCCACAGCGATATCGCTTGCAATACGTAACGTGTACTGTATGTTCAGAACTTATAGCTTCGGGGATCTCGCTTGCCATGCCCCCCGGCTTATTTTAATTCCTATCCTATTCTGTCGTTCAAATGGTTATATTTTTTATTCATAATACATGTATCAACATTTCACTTTTTTTTACCCTTTTTGCAGCTTTCTTTGCTATACTTTATCTCCGGAGCAACAAGCGCCATCGGATATCACTCCCGGTATTTGCACACACATTTAGCCCATATCACATTGATCATTAATAGGGGATGGCTAGTAACTGATCAGTGGGAATCGGTGGGAATGCTGGGGGATGATTTTTATTGTTCCAATCCTTGTGGGATTCATTTAAGAGTACATTATATATCTATTGTTGTGTGAAAATTATTTGCTTCAGAATGGTCTCATATTCAAGTAATGTGCAGTTTAATGTTTCCAGGTTAGCATGCCTGTATACAGTGACGGGGCGATCGTTAACGGGCGCTAGAAACTAGATCATGCAGGCCTACGTGACTACGAGTAGCTATGGTTCTACAGAGTTAGCTTCTGGTTCTAGTTCAAGTAGAGCGCATAAGCCTACGAGCTGTTTAAGAGGCGAGACTGAGGCGCGAAAGCACAAGTAGAAGACTAGTCTAAAAAAGATAACATCTTCTACTTACTAGTACTTCTAAGCAAGATGGATTAAATGAGTAAAAATTTGCAAAAATTATAACCAACTTGTACCTGATTCTGTGAAGAAGAGACTTCGCCTCCTACGCAAATCTGCGGGAATCACGCTTTAAACCATGGCGCTGAGTAGCAACAGCGCATCAGCACAGGGCTGACTCGTTCCTTGCGTAAGGTCATAATTTCAGTCCCCAAAGTTTCGCCGTCAGATCGCGTTCTGGCGGTCAGAAAAGGGTCTCAAAACACCATCTTTCCATCGTTCTAGAGACATTTTCACGTTCTGAAACTGTTTGGCAAGTTTTCAAGCATTTATTTGTCCTAATTCTCGTCCAAAAAAGTACGTTGCATATGATTGTAATGAGGTCATATATGCCTGTCAGTCACTTTTGTTGTACAGAGTAAAACTAGATATACATGATCACTTGGCAACTCAAGTGGGAACTCCATTACCCTAACAGAATTGTCAGTAACAATTAAGTAGAGGGAATATTACTTTTAATCAAAAGAAGTGAAATTTCACCAGTTATCCTCAGTTTTTACTGATTTCAATGGATGTGTTCTACTTCTTTTTTTTTTCTGCATTCACGTATGTACGTGTGGGGTAGATTCCCCTTCAAAACTTTTGAGCCCATTAGACCACGTGACTTGGAGATACAGAGGTTGTAGCCAGAATGAGTCTTTAAATTAACAGTTGTTTAGACAAACTTGATGAAAGACCAAACGAGTATTCAACGAAGTGAAAGTATGATAACTGATGTCTAATAATTATTCGTTACCGCACCAATTATTCGTAATCGCACGAAATAAAAACTAGAATCGATACATAATAATAAATGGTATACGGACGAGATGAGTTTAGTCATTGTGATACGACCACGTGACTTTCTGAGTAGATGACGACGTGGACAATGAACTGTTGCATGCCTGGGATCATTGCTTACTCACATTTCTTCTCAAGTCGAAGAAAGTCTCAGCTTTACAAAATGTAAATGCTTCAGTATAGAGAGTGTAGGCATTGGGTCACGTGATTGAAACTGTCACCACGCCTTAGATTGTCGCATTATCTCGGTGCATTGTGCGGAGCAAACAAAGGCAAAAGAACAATTCCATATCAGGCATTGTCAGTGTAAAGTTTTCAGCCCAGTGACTTCCCGAAGGACAGATGATTCATGTGAATTCGTGTCATTTCATTGAGAAACTGTTTGTTTAGAGCAGATTGAAAATCATATCACGAAATTGACATGCCTCGTAACGTGTCGTGTGGCGTGTTGTCACGCCACTATAACGCTACAATGTTTGTTTGTTTACTCGCTAGCATCGGTGTTTGTTTACCCTTCCTGCAAGTAATTCCCTTAAAGATGCAGGATTGTTCATCTATATTTGCGAGCGTCAGAAGAATTGGCATGTCCTTGCTTGCACTCACCGTCTTTGTACCATTTGCTTTCCTTTTACGCCATCGGAAGACACTACACCGAAAAGGACACATCCTATGGCCGATGCGCTGCCACCACTGTGCCCGCCTGACTGGTCTACGACCGAAGTGCAACGCGTTCCTCGCATCCTCGTACAGGAGCAGATTTACAACATTGCAGAGGCCCGGACCATCTCCGTCGTCGTCCGCGATACCAGCGTCTCCACATCGACCTGACAGAATGAACTCTGCTTTTCGCAGTCGATACGACATTATTTCGGTACCAGACTCTCCATACGTGCCAATAGGTGACGAGCAGTCTTCAGATGGCAGCTCCCAGGGGGAAGAGCCTTTCCATCCAGGGAATCAAAGTGTCTCGTCCACTCATGTCAATACAGTCATCAACGAAGATTCTCCGGTGCAACAGTCCACTTTCAGCGCTCACCGTTCTATGGTGAATGTATTTAACATGTTTGGCATATGCGTAGTCATTGGTATCGTGATTATTTTTACAGGGGAAATGACATGTAGGGAATCCTTTTTTGATGTCATAAGCTACGAGGATTCTGATATTTCTCAGTTGCTCGTGATTCCTCTGTCAATGATTTTCTTTACAAGCTATCACGACGCTGTATTTGTCGCAACAACCGCAAATTGTGCAGTGGTTGCCATATTTCTGTCTTGGGGATTGTGGATGGTTGGCATAACGGTAATCGACCCACTACGACCGCTCATGAACACTACCTATGATCAGCCGTGCGAATTGAATGGGACTATTGGGTTATTTTACAAGAACGCGAGTTTGAAAATGTCACCAATTTACACGGAATTTACCATTATTGCTACTGCAATGTTGTTGCAGATGTGGAACGCTATGATTCCAAAGTCTGCGTTAAAAGGAGACGACACTTATTCTCAACACCAAGAGTGGCAGGGGCAGAGTCTTTCGTCGCGACTGAAAGGTGTACGAACAACTTGTAGATCCTATTTTAATCACATGTGCTGGCCAAATCAGATGAGAAGTAGGGGTGAATGGCAACGTCTACTCACGTGGTCGTGTCCTGAGATTCTGACACACGTTTACAGGACCTGGACAATTTGCTTTTGCATGGGTTTATCCTACTTCATTCTAAACGTCATTTGTATCGAAATGCCATTGCCGCCAAACATGTTTAATAGTACTTCGTTGACAAACATGACAAAACAGACAGTACTTCTCTGGGGCATAGAGATTGCTTACCTTGTCCCACTAATTGCTCTCCTTGTAAACGAGACATACACCAACATGGACGCTTCATCAATATCAGTGTTTACCCGAGAAATGTTTACAAAGAAACTCAAAAGTCACGATGTCCTTCTTCTGCTATGTATCTGCGGAATGTTCGGTCAAAACTTTTTTCGCTCGTCTGCAGCGGTCGGCGTGCTCGTCAGAGGAGGTTCGATCACTGGCGACGATATACTGTTAGCTGTTTCGGCAATCGTCTACTCTATCATCAATACGATTATTGTTTGGCTAACGACAGCTTTCATGCTTAATGCTCAAAGACTGTCTCCAGACAATCTCCACCGACCTAAGTGGGACATCTCTTGCCTCGTTTATATCATGTTCATTAATGGAGCGGAATGGGTAATCAGAACATTCCTCAGTGAAATCTGGCCGATTCACTTGCTGTTCTTCGGGAAAACCACAGGACGCGTGATTGGTGTTCTTTTAGAACCCTTTGGAAGTCTTTACCTATTGCATACGACAATGGTCGCCTACGAAACTTATAAAGTCATCATGAGGGAATTACAATAGTGAAATCGTTTTACATCGGGAGTCCTTATTTCGTTGAGCAGAGTTTAGCCATTGTTACCAAACTCAATTCTTCGTTTTTAATGTTCATTGAATTTAATTCCTTAAGAAAGTTTTGAGGTTTGCCTTTGTTTGTCTGTTTGTTTGTTTTGTTTGTTTGTTTGTTTGTTGTTGTTGTTGTTGTTGTTGTTTTTTTTTTGCAGGACAGCACTACAGTAATATTTTCATATCCATGCTAAGGGGAATTATTATCAAGTGTTAATATCATACTTCCATTTTTTTTCCGAAATAAAGAAATGTCATTACTGCTGATTAAAGACATTTAGTCTGAAAAAAATTAAACATTCGGGAAAGCTAACAGACCGAGCTTTACAATAGACGTCACGTAGTCACTTGAAATTACGTTGCTATCAGTGGTATTTCCCTGGATTCTCGATTTATAGTTTGTTCAGAAAGCAGTCTTCCCCAATAAGCTTGGCACAGATCATGTACAATGATAAAACTTATACGTTAAATTTTTACATTGATTGAGTTGCAGTGACTATATAGGCCTACTCCTATTAGGTTAACCCAAGGTAGTTACGATGTACATGCAATGTGCTCGTGGACTTTAATAGAACTTATGAACTGATCATTTTCGTCACATTGTAAGCACTGAAATTCAAATAACTCACAGTAAAAGAAGCACCCAGTCTTGTCCAATCAGCAATTGGTATGAACTTAGCGAAAAGTGGTATGACAATGAAGTGTATCTAATCTTTAGTTATAGTTGGTGAAATTTTGAATGGACGCAATTTCATCTGCTTGAATGTGATGAGTAAGACAGCATCCAGTCGTTTTTTTTTACAGAGAGAGAAAAAAACACCCTAGAGAAGTATCAACGTCAATCCAACAATTTGAACAGGCTTTAATATTTATGTACATACACATTTTGTGATACATATTTGGCATCCCATGTAAGTGTTTTGGGGGCGCTGTGGCATAGTGGATAAGACTCCCGACTCCCGATCGGAGGACCCGAGTTCGAATCCCGCCCAGTGCTTACGTCCTTGGACAAGATGTTTTTACCCACTGTGTCCCTCTCGACCCAGGTGTATAAATGGGTACCTGGCAACGCTAGGGTAATAATAATGACAGGGCCCTCTGGTAGAGCAGTGTCAACACTGAAGAGGCTACCCTTGGTAAATAAGACCTTATTATTATTATTATTATTATCATGATTCTTCATGTGCTGTGATATTGTTATTTCTTTTTTTTTTTTTACAAGAAAGGTGTGCACTGATGTCCAAAAACAGTATGGATATTACGAGACGTTCAATTCATTCTTGCAAACAATTTTCATTTCATTTTTCATTTCAATTTATTTTCATATTTCTCACATATCGCAATGAAGTATATTGATACGAAAATTATACAGAACATAATTTAAAATAGAACTTCACCGGAATGTTCAAAAGTTTGTCTTGGTATAAACACAAGGTCTGTATACATGCGAGTTAAAATGAGATCATAATGCGAAAAATATGATGGGGCCTGCGTAAAAGCAGGGAGGAGGTCTCACCTTCCTTGTAAATGCAAGCTTGTATAGAGCTGCAGGTCCCGTGCAATGCACGGATAACTGTACATTTTGATAAACCTCAAAAGTAATGTGAAAATTGGGTTCGATAACATGGTCAGCCTTTTGGTCAATTCTATAAGCTAGATTATATTTCTTTTTATCCCCCCCCCCCCCCCGATGACGACAAGCACTACATCAGTCGAGCCGTACAAGAGGGTGCTATCCCTAGATCATAAATCTTGATCCAAAGAAAGAAAGAGATAGTACGAACGGTCCAGAATCTGGACTGCTTTACCCACAATCAAACGGCACTTATAATGTTGATTATTCTTGATTATGTGTTTGCACCTGTCTTGTTAGAAGATTTAGAGTAATTTCCTCTATATATATACATTCGATATGATCATGTATATGATAAATATACAATATAATTAATTGTAATATATGTAAATACACGTTCTTAGCTCGAACTGACTTCGACGTTTTTGGCATATCATGTAGATAAAGCACATACAAAGAAAGAAGTTGTCGTGATTAAAAGTATGTCGAAATGTCTCTAAGTTGTTGTGTTTTGTATGTTGTATATGCATGCCGGTGACATGTATTTAAAGAATTGAAATTTAATTATATAAATTTATATATTGTTTGTACAAACGTGTTCCAAGGCAACTTATAAGACTGATTAAATTGGTACTGCATAAAACATGCACTAAAGAATCAATTGACCTCCCATTTAAATAACAGAAGCGATTCATTTTCCCCCTTTTTTGTATTATTACTTGTTTTTCTTAACAGAAGTCATATAATTGATTTCTTAACAAAATTGCTGACACTGCAAATTTAGAAGAAAAAAAAATCAAACCCTAGAATGTCTAGGGACTGTTTTATCAAAAAAGAAAGAAAGAAGAAAACAACCAAAATTTTGATTTGATTCATTTCTTTGTATACATGGATTGCTGAAAGGTTATACAGTTTGCCTTTAGGAGCAGTGATTTATTAAAAAAAAAAAAGTTATCGCATTTCATACATAATTAAAGTGGTCAGTTGTATCAAAAAACATCCTATCATATAAAAATTTTTCAATACAACATTCAATATAGGGAGATATCACTATTTTTCTCATTAAATCATAACTGTAGATGGTTTTATAGTATAGAAACAATTTTATTATATCTATTGTTCACATTTTGTATATTTAACAATACTTAACATTGATTATCCTGTTTGAAATTTTTGCAATAGTTATTTCTATGCCTAACTCACATTTTAAAACTATTTTGAAGCACTAAAGCTCGGTTTTTGTTTCACTCGCAAATGGTAAATAATGCCTTAATACAAAATACATGTTTTTACGTCATCGCGAGGATTGCAGTATTGCTCTGTTTATATTAAAAAAATAAAGTGGTTCTTCATTTATGAATCCTATTGGCAGATATGGCATTCCTTTCCTAAATTTGTTCCATGGCGAGATTGTCAAATCCTTTACGATGTTCAGTGAATCATAGTATAGGCCCATACACTCATCTTCTGTCATACAGAGATGAAACTCGTAACTCGAATTTTGAACTTGTTGTCTTTCATGATGATATTTTTTTATTACGTACATTTAACTTTAAAGCGCCTTGTATCTAATGGGATAGGCTATATAGAAAATAACAACTATCTATACATAGCAGGCATAAGTTCTGAAAGGCGTGTATCATAACACGTGCGCATGTAGTGGTGGAAAATGATCAAAATATAGGTTTTCCCGGTCAATTTCATACTTTTGTCATTCAAGTTCCTATTCCGAGCAAACTCAGGCATTCCACGCTCGCAGCATTGAATCAGCAATCAATTTAAAAATCCGGTCATTCGAATTCACTATCGGAGCGTTCAAATTCACCATCGGAGCATTCAAATTTAAGAGAGGAGCACGCATTTCAGCAATGAGCATTCAAATTCATGTCAAGCTGGCGACGAAATTTCGTCGGTCATTCAAATTCGTGAATAGGCAACCAGCATGACCAGGTTCCAGATAACTGCATTCAATAGACCAGTACGTAATTTCACTTTGCGCATGAGCAGAAAAAGGTCATTTGTTCCAACAGGCATTTTGGTCTGTAAATTAACTGATACGAGATAAGCATCTGTGATGCGATGATTATTCATGCGATCCTTGCTTGCCAGCATATCCACCTGACAGCAAGAATGGTATTTCGCAATATAAAAGGAAATAGGCTGTTATTGCATTCAATACAAAACAATGAAATGGATGCCTGCTAAATTGAGAACTGATGAAGTATTCTGATCACCTGCTCTAAACGCAAGCTCATTATTTGTTTGAACATGAATTCGATAAATTGTTACGTCGGGCAAGCTTGTGCATTATGCCGCTTTGAATACGAGTGAAGTGTCTAACCATAAACTTGCTCGTAATTGGTACAACTCTCATCTCTCCCTCTGATCATGTGCGCAATCTTGGAGTTATCTTTTCCTCTGATGCAAAGATGAGCACGCATGTTTCACATAAGTTAGCTAACTGCTACATGAGAAATCTGTGGTGGATCAGAAAATTTAATGATGCTTCTACCTCTCTTATCGCGACTCGACTACTGTAATGCTCTTCTTGGCGGAATCAGTCAGGCTGATGTGGATCGCTTACAGAGAGTTCAGAATGCTGCCTCTAGACTTGTGTACCATGTTCGTTCACGTTCTCATGCCACTCCTCTTATACGCCAACTCCACTGGCTGCCAGTCAAAGCAAGTATATCCTTCAAGCTTCTCCTACTGGTCTACAAAGTAGTCAACAATAGAGCTCCAGAGTACATTGGGGAGTGTCTGGTACGACACTCTCATTCTAGGCGCTCTCGTCTTTAATCATCCATTACCTTCACTCAACCACACACGAAATAACTAGCTGGCGATGCAGCTTTCTCTTCTTCTGCTCCTAGGCTGTGGAATAAGCTTCCTCCTCTTCTGAAATCATCACCAACACTTGATCATTTCAAACAAAACTTGAAGACTTGCTTATTTAGATGTCCCTATATGTGCACTGGACTTGTACTGTCGCTGCCTGGTATTTTGTATATATTTTATTTCCTATGGCGACCAGGGATGACATTTCATAGCGCTTTGTATCCAGTGGAAAAGGCGCTCTATAAATGTCTACTATTATTATTATAACTGAGAAGAAAAAAAAAAGAAAGGTAATTTGTACCAATGTGTACATGAGCTAATTACAAACTGGCTTATTAAAAAGAAGTCCTGAATTTAGTTACTTTGGGGCCGTGGAGATGTGTCTTTTTCATTAAGCTTTTAATATATTGGGATTTATGATCAAGATTATTTATTTTGCAGTACAGATTCACCTGTTCATTCTAAAATTTGAAATCGGGCTTTACGAGAAGGAATATACAGGTACATATTGAGCACCGTGTAGGCCTATACAGACGAGCATAATATAGGGAAGGTTGATTGACACCTTCGGACTCGTCAGAAAAACAAAGCAATGTCGACTACATTGAAACTGATAAAATGAACATTTTATACGTCTTGTTTGTTGTTTATTGCTATCTCATTGGTTTACTTTTGCGGGACTATGTGAGATCATCGTGCGTCAGTTTGTCTTTTATTGATGCAAAAAAGAAATGAAATTCAGGCGATCAAGTTCCTACTTCAGGCAAACAAGTTCCTACTTTGTGCAATCAATTTAACGAGGAAAATTGAGTAGACTTTTTTATTTAAGAAAGAAGAAAGGGCATACAGAACCCATGAAGGCTTGCATATAGTGTGATTATGACTGTTCAAAGATACAATGTTCATGTCATCAGTTTCAATGTTGTCAAATTGTTTTTTTTTTCGAAGACGTCAATCAACCTTCCCTATAGTGCTCGTCTGCAGGCCTATATACAGTGCCTAATGTGCCTGTATATTCCTTCTCGTAAAGCCCGAGTTCAAATTTTAGAATGAGCAGGTGGACATAATATGCTGCAAAATAAATAATCTTCATCATAAATCCCAATATGTGACCGTGCACCTCAAAACGAACATAAAGTCGCACACACTGATTTTGCGTGAGGACTGACAATAAGTGAAATGGGTCAACCTAGCCGAACTTGACTTTTTCATATTTTCTGAAAGAGCTGGTCTTCTTTTACGTTATACTAAAATTTGGTATCATAAAACGGGCACTAAAGTGTTTTTTTTTAGCAGTTTATCTCGAACATTTTTGGTAGAATAGTGTGATTAGATGTGTCTTTAGAATCCCTTTTTCATTTCTGAAAAACCTTGTCCACACTCTTCACTTTCAACTCTAATAACTTTTGAAAGGATAGTGCTACTGCTTTGAAAGTTGGCATTAATTATGGACAGAATGTGTTAATGAGGCATGCCTAATTTCAGTTTAATTTGATAATCCCTTCATTGCTGTTACTCTGGCGGTTTACTTCCTGTTTTTTGTCCCATTCATCGCACAGCCAGCACGGTTTGGTAAAGATTAAGCGCTTGATTAGACACTGTACTTCAGAGCCTCTTTTCTCATTTCACGTGCACTTTTCCTGAGTTTGTGCTTAATCTTTCCAATATTTAGATAGGTTAGGAGAGTCCATTTGATTTGAGTTATACATCATTTTAAAGCTTAAAGTCTGCTCTTTCAGAATATGGTCTTAACTAAAAATTCATGTCTGGCGACTTTTTGTTTCTTTTGAGGTGCAGGGTCACATATATTCAAAGCTAAATTAAAAAAAAAAAAAGACACGCATATAGACACGGCCCCAAACTACTTAATTCAGGACTTCTTTTAAATTGACTGCAGTTATTTGGAACCTGGTTGCCTATTCACGAATTTGAATGACCGACGAGATTCCGTCACCAGCTTGAGATGAATATGAATGCTCATTGCTGAAATGTGTGCTCCTCTCTTAACTTTGAATGCTCCGATAGTAAATTTGAATTCTCCGAAAGTGAATTCGAATGATCGGATTTTGAATTTGATTGCTGATTCAATGCTGCGAGCGTGGAATGCGTGAAATTGAATGCTCGGAGTAGAATGACAAAAGTATGAAATTGACCGGGAAAACATATAGTTTATCTGCACAAAAACCGTATTCCATAAATCGAACATAGTTACATTAGCAAACTTTAGATTTTCGCGACGAGAAAGTTCTGAGAGAGAGAGAGAGAGAGAGAGAGAGAGAGAAAAAAAGAAACTTGTTCTGCGCATGCGCACATTTGCTTATAAAAATCGACATTGCGTCATCTGTGTTTGCAGAGTCGGTTCTGAGTCATTTTGACTTGGGCTCAATTCACGACGCGGAGACCTACTCGATGCAATGATCCTGTGGAAGCGCCATTCTACTTTGTAAAGGCAGCGTCCTCGTGTAATCTAAAGCTACGTAGCAACACGACGCAGGGAGAGAGGAGAACGGCCAATGCAATCGTCCTCTTCAACGTCCGTGTCGCAAACCTAAATTTCCCTTTTATCATTAAAAGTGCATTGCCTAAAAAAGTAGAAGAAAAATCACGGACGGCGGGACATGTCCTGATGATATTATGTCGTTAGATTAGAGTCTCTTTTCATGACCGAAAGTACAACTTATATGAGAGTCTCGTTAACAGTTCCCACATCTTATCTTTGACACATTATACCAATTTCATTTTTAATTATCTGTCAGAGGATCTGAACTACACCATATATCGGTTTACCGAAATAAATCAAAGCAAGGTAATTTTGCCCGTCAAGGACAACGTAACATTATCTTAAAAGTATAGTGATGATGAATCATATCGACTATTATCCTGTAATTAAATTCTGTCATGAAAACTTAAAACCATCATTAAATGCTTAACGTGTACTTTCCTCCAGCATCTACTTTGTATTAAGTGAAAGGTGAGATATCGTATAAACGATGGGTATATCAGATCATGACATGTATGACACTCTTAAGCCATCTGCCACGCATCAACGATATCACTCATAATGTGCAGGTCTACAGTTTGCTCAACAGACATTTGCATTTCTCCACATTTCTTCAGTCTGTGTCAAACTTGATAGCTTTTTGTTGAAAATTGCGCCAGTATGGAAAACGCGAACGTTCTTGAGAGGAGATCTGATGACAGGCTGTATCACCACTCATTAATTCTAGGATGTTTTCTATTAAGCTTGGGAGCATGTCTCGCTTTCCTCCCAAATCTTCCATCCGATGAGGGAAAGAGTTCCAGTGTAAAGGAAACAACTTACTCAGTTCTAACTGCCCTGTACATTGCCGTAGCACTTTGCATACTGTTGCTTGTGATGTATTTCGTTCGCAATCGTGAAAACTTTCACAAGAGTCAACTTGTCCTCTGGCCTAAAAGATGTCAAGAGTGTGCCCGAGTTCTTGGCATGCTATCACAGAATGCGGATTCAAGAGAAGTTTCCCAAATCACCAACACTTTGTCGTCCTCAACAAATGGGAACAGAGACACGGACTGGTTAGAGTCACATCCAACGTCTGCCGCACCTGTGGTGAATGACGAAGCCAGGTCGTCCACTTATGATGACTTTGATACCAGTTACATGAATACGGCTGACAGCACAACCAATTTTGCTGGATTGAATTTGCACAGCTGTCTGAAGAATGCTTTTCTGTTCTACAGCCTGCTTTCCCTACCGGGAATGCTCTTCCTTCTGATTGGGCAATTTTTTTGTCTCGTCCAAGATAAAGATCACATCCTTTCTCTGAGCCTCAAGGAGGTAGCCGATATCTCATTGCTAATGTTTGTTCCACTCTCAATGAAATTCTTTCTGAATTATTACGATGCCGTTTTTGTCTCGACTGCATGGAACAATGCCTCTCTTGGCCTATTTTTATCAGTAGGCATATGGATATGTGTCTCTCAAATCAAGAACCCGATCGCCCAGCTCATGAAATGTCCTTATAGCACGATAGGTCGGCCTTGTAACTTGAACGGAACACTTGGAATGGTCGTTGATACCTCTCAAACGTTCTTGACTCCAATCTACACGCAGTGTCTGATAATCGCAGTGGCAATTCTGTGGCAGATGTGTACATCACTGACCCTGAGAGCTGCATTGTTTCCTTCCCTTGGCCAACACCACTTTGAAACTCGCCAGTCTCAGAGTGTCCAATCATGGCTTCAGTCTGTTGTTCATCACACCAAGATGTTTGCCAGACATGTGTTTTTACCACGTCGACTGCTGAATGCGGATGGCCAGGGAGCGTTTCCACGAATAGGACGAACCAGTGATCTTCAAGAATACCTCTATAAAACTTGGACTCTGTCGGTTGTGATGTCTGGGTGCAACCTGATCCTCACATTCCTTATATCTTATCAGTACATAGGCAGAGACCTACAGGGAACTTATGTGATGCAGAGCGTCGACATGGCGTTGGTCTTTCCTTTGATTCTCATTTTAACTCACGAACGTTACATGGCGACTACGCAGCAACCTCGTGAAATTCACGTGACGCCCATTTCTAATACCCATCTGGAAGGACATGATGTTCTTCTTCTCCTCTGCTCTTACGGATTTTTCTGTAAATGCATTTTCCGTGTGTCAGCCTCAATTGGTCTTCTCTTCAATCATAAATACGTCGAAGAAAATGGCATTGCAAATCCAACCTTCGGTATTATCAACTCAGTCTTCAACATTGTGTGGATATGGCTGTCTTCTACTTTCCTGCTTCGCATTCAGCGGCACGTGACGACGTGTATTACCGAGATCAAGGTGGTTTTAATCGGCCTTATCTTCACCATTACAATCGGCATTAACGGACTGATGTTCTTCGTCTTTGTTCATCAAGCGAGTCACGTTGAAGCTAATTTCTTTTGCCATAAGACGGAAAGGGTTATGAGTGTAGTATTTACTCCGTTCTCTATCCTTTTTTACTTGTGCCAAGCAATAATTGCCTTCGAGACTTACAGAGTGATTATAAGGGAAGTCCTTTTTAAAGGAGTGTGACTATATATCAAGGTACAGAAAATATCAGGTGAATGAAAAGATAAAGTAAATGCTGTAGGGTAACATTCAATGGGAAACACAAACATAGAAATAATAATATGCTTGCAATGGATCCGTCCTCTCAATTTCAAGCATTTTATCATGTGAATTCTCTGGAGACAATGACACTGTTACCTCACCTGCGCTGAGTTTCTGCTGCTCACTTGATTTCAAAGTTTCATGAGAATGCCTCTTACCACGGAACTCCACAAGGTTTGATTTTTAGGTCCGATTGTGCTAAAACTTCTACATTTCAATGTGTGTCCTTTCACTTTCTCAACACCGTGAACGAGGTTGACAACCTTACTGGGCGTTTGGTCTATTCACTTCTTTGGTGAGTCTCATGCTTTGATTGCAGCATACAAATTTGAAGCGTTCTTTAATGACATTTTTTTTTTTGGTTGGTAAACTGTGTCACTGAATCTAGGAAGTTATCAAACAAATCTATAACCGCTACTCCGTAGATAATCAAAAATGTTTATCAATCGTCAACAGAAGAAGAAGAAGAAGAAGAAGAAGAAGAAGAAATATTGTACGGGTCTAAGCGCTTTCTTTATTTTTGGGTAAACGAACATATTTCTTCATTTTTACAACAAAAAAACCTTGTTTTATTTTTTGGATAAACGAACGTCCAGAATTACAACAGATCATTTTCGAACTAACGAGGCTGACGTCTCTGGTGTAAAATGTGTGTGCTTGGGAGTTTAATAGGAATAACGAACATTGTGCACCCGTGTCTCCAGGACACTCGACTTTCATACTGTTGATACAATAATAATTGTGATCTATGCTAACCAGTTTGAGTTCACACCAGGTCATTCCAATTTAGTGCTCTATTGAATGTCGATTTGGTTACATAATGTTTATAAACGCAAAACAATTGCATGGTCGTAATCGACTTACAGAAAGCATTCGACACGGTAACTACTCTATGCATTAACATAAATTGCGACTGAATACTAAAGGTTATGACCTTATGACTGCAGTTGGTTTGGAAGGTATACTTAAAGTGAATAAGTACAATTCACTTTTGTACACATTGCAGCGTCGAATCTTTACCTCAGCTAGTTATGCGAAGCACAACAGGGGGTCAAGCCTATAGGACCACTATTGTTCGTGCTCTCTGTTAAGTGACTTTCCAAGCTGTCGTAAAAAGAAAGTGTGATTTGTCGTTATGCGCAGACGATGCTTGTACATGTATATGTTATTATTCTTTTAAAACTTAACGGGATATTGAGTGTATAGACAAATTCACAGATCTTTTTCATGTTGTCGTCAATTATTAAGCACAAATGTGAAACTATGTTTATTGGGTTTAAAGTAGAACAAAAGGTAGAACTATATTGATGATTCCATTGATGCTCGAATAAAACATGTTTTTGACTGGTAACATCTTGGTGTATTTATCAGCAATTGTTTAAGCTCAGATAAACGTATTGAATGTATTGGGAAATGTACACCGAAAAATGCGTATCTATTGGAAAAAATATGATTTTTATTTATCAAGAAAATCATTGTTCTTTTATAAGACATTTTAACAGAGTAGATTGGATGATTGCAATGCCGTTTATAATACAAAGAAAAAAATTGAGTACTCTGAATTGTGATATACAGTAGAATGCAGGTATCCGTATAGAACTTTCTCTCTTTCCACACTAAAAAAAGCAATACAAATTACACTTGTACAAAATCACAGCGCAATTTACTCGTGAATATCTCATGGTGAAATTTAATCTTAGATATGCTTTTTTATTTAAAAGTTCATTGAGAACTTTTTGTTTCTCGGGATATACAAACAGTAACAACAAAACATTTCAGGAATTACGGAGCCAAATTGTGGAATAATTTTTCTTCATATCTTAAATCTCAACGCGCTTTTGATGCTTCTTAAAACAAACTAGATATTTTGATGGAGATTATAAAAAGTATAACGTAGTAATATGTGATGAATACTCTACTGCTAATGGGGCAAAGATTTTGATGTTTTACTGATTACAACTATGAGTTATTTTTTTTTAATTCTTATCCATGTTCTCTAATCTTATGTTGTTCTTAAAATTAATCATTTTGTTTGTCTTGTCTTTGTAAAATTATATAATTGTATCTATATTTTGCTTCTTCATCTGTGCACGGATATGCTGAAGAACAACCCTGGCTTAACCTTGTAACCAAGCTGATAAGACAAAGTGACACAGTGAATGAATGCAAAGAAAGCATATTATGCAGTTAGTCACGGATCATGTACAGTCACAAATATCACTTTATAATTTTGCTAATGAAGGAGTCAAATCTCACTAATTCCACATTATAACATTTTTACCCACTTCATTGTATGTTATACTTATGTCTGCACTTGTAGCACTGATTGACTGATCATTCCGGAGCTTTCCGTCACAATATTAACATATTCGATGAATTCACACAGTATATTGTTATCTTCTTAGCAATCTGTATGAACTTATTTTACTATAATTGGTGTGACAATGACGTGTATCAAATCTTCATTTATTTATAGTTTGCGGAATTTGTTGCAAGGTGTAAATTAATTAGACGAAGTTTCATCTGTTTGAATACCATTAGTAAAATATATTTAGAGATAGTCCCCTTTTGGCACGCCCTATCCCCATTATGATTATCAATTATTAATGTGACAATAATGACTGTGAATAGACATTCGAGACGTATTAACGTCAATCCAACAGCTGGATTCAAATCCCTCCTTATGGTTCAGTGATTACTCTTTGCATGTTTCCTTGGTGTTTTTTTTTTTTTTTTTTTTTGGGGGGGGGTAAAAAATCTTCATCCGCATTCATCCTATATGTCATGTATAGCGCAAGTACAAGCGCAGTACCCTCGTATAGTAGCGAAAGCTATAAAAAAGGCATGAAAGAAATCTCTTTTGTGAACAGAGTAGTAGTGTTCCTTTCGGGAAAGTTGAATGATGCATGAAACATCGAATTATCAGGCTCGCAGTATTTTGTAGTGTTGTCAAAACATTCTTAATAACATTTTTAGGTGATCTTAGAACATTTGAATCATCCAATTCGCATTGATCTTAGTTGGATACGTGAATGAAAATTAGTATGCATGTTTATTAAGAACACTCTTATTTTGCAACAATCTAACTTTATATGTGATACATATTTTCGAGTCCAGGGTGATTGTTTAAACATATGAATTTTCCGTTTTGCTCGGAAGTCATCATCTGACTCGCATGTACTTTGTTCGTGAGCTGTACTATGGGTATTTCTCGTTGTGCAAGAAAGTTGTAAATTCGTGTCTTTTATAGAGTCATCCCATGCGAAAACGAGAATAAACAAAGTCTTCTTGTCACGAACCAGCGAAGCTTGTGTGCACTTGTGCCTGAAAGCATTACGGCTGAATATTCAACTCACTGTAGCAAAATATAAACGGATAAGTAAATTTTGATGAACCATACAGAAGGTATTCCTCACACACACACACACACACACACACACACATAAACACGCACATAGACATATCCATCGTGAGACGGCGACAAGCACTGCATGAGTCGAGTCTCGTATAAGATGACATTCCTTATACTATTAAACCACACACACATACACATAAAAAGAATGAGTGAAAAAAATCAGAATCTCGACAACAGATTACTGACAGAGGACACATTAAAACTTCCGTTTGTTTGGTATATAGGTACTTGCTATTTTCCCGCAGCTGCCATTTGGTTAATTGAATTTCAATACAAGATGTTTTATTTTATGACACGAAGTAATTCAATCCCTATCGACTTTTTGATCTGAATGCCTTGCTTTGATTTGAGTCATTGTTTTTTTTTTTTTACCATGCATACTTCCAATACAAAATGTATAGTTTTCATATGATAGCAAAGAATGCATATTGTCTTGTGTATATATATATATATAGTGCGAGAAATCGTTAGTGACC
The DNA here is from genome assembly GCA_033980235.1 of Diadema setosum. NCBI lineage: Eukaryota > Metazoa > Echinodermata > Echinoidea > Diadematoida > Diadematidae > Diadema > Diadema setosum. The sequence goes on from CM067078.1 coordinate 15,259,157, forward strand.
CAAACGTACGACGTGCCTCATTGTGGATAGCATGTAGAGAAGGAAATCAAATTCGATAAATATACATATATAGGCCTTATATATATATATATATATATATATATATATATATATATATATACATAAAGGTGGATCCCACCTTTTATTAGGATAGCTTTGTTTTGGATATCTCAGCCATTTCAAAACCAATTTTCATCAAATAAACATTGAACTCCTCTTTATTATGCTCTTTCATATTTCATAAGTGGTTTCTCATTATCTCTAAAATCATCATCAAAAAATGTTGGAAAACAGAAGCCTTATCTCAACGAAAACTGCATCATCCCCTTTACATTGAAGGTACATATTTAATTTACTTTATGAAACGCTTCTGCATGGTACAATATTAATCAAAGAATCCCTTTAGAAAATATACACATTAATTCACCACTAATTACGGCTGTATCTGCACATGAGAGATGAAGATATCATCGTGAGAAAAAAAGAAAGAGATATAATGAAAGGGTAAATAATCAAAGGATAGAGGAGTAAGCCCAAATTGATTGATAGATTGATTTTATTTCTGCAAAATGAAATATGGACATCACTTCATATTGAATAATGCAAAGAAATTATCACAAAAGTAGATGAAACTGCGGCTAGATGGCCCTACTCAGCTCCGCCCTTATGGTGGAGCTGTTCTACCGAGGGGTCCAGAAGAGAACACAATCGGTATAATTATTTATATCCGCAATTAACATACACATTTGTATCAACATAAATTCACAATACACAAAATCAAAATATCATCCATTATTACACTTCAGTTATTTTAGGAACACTATCACCATAACGGCAATAAGCCAAATCAATGAATTGAACAAATAATAGATACATCTACGCTTCAAAAAAGAAAAATAAAGTAACTTAATATTTGGGGCCTCATTGAATACGCAATGAAAACATAAACAGTTTTAACAAACTATTTTTTTTAAATTTAAACTACATGAATTTGAATAATTACGCAATACCCACACTTGGCTGTCGGGCAGAAGCTCGGTGGTCTCGTGGAGATGACACCTGTCCGGAGATCAGGAGGTCGTAGGTTCAAATTCTGCTAGAGAATGTATGCCCATTTCTTTGTCATGGCTAATACTGATCAATCTATATGCATATTTACGTTGGTGATGGGCAATTTGTCAATTAGTTGCAATCAAAAAAAAAAAGATAGACGGAACAATTTCATGACTTTAAACTATCGACGTCCTTAACTACAGCAAACAACACACTATTTCACACAACAAAACATTGATATAGGCATGTACACAGATGTTGCTTAAAAAAGAAGAAGAAAGGGACAGCGATTATGGAAGATACTCAGAAAGAACAGGAGAGAAAGAAAAAGTATATCAAATTTAGATGCATTCACCCTGTTGTCTATCTGTCTATCTAGGTTTATCTATAAACGAACTCGCGAAAGACAGAACATGTCATTCTGCTGTAATCTGTGTTCACGACGTTCGCTCAGAATCTACATCCACGACCACATAATTGTATAACTACTGAGAGTAACATCTTTACGCCACATTTACCTCTTCAATTTCTCAACAATCTGTTCAAGGGACCCTCGACACGCCATCTGTCGTTTTATCATCATCTGAAGATGAGCAACGTGGCATTGTCCTCGGTATGTAGTGATAATCAATCATAATCGCGTGATTACAATATGTTACGCCACATCAAATACTGAAGACGTATATATCGTTCCAACATGATATTCGCTTGCAGTTGAGGGTGATGTAAGATAATGTGCGATAATTAATGACTATAACTGCCTGGTCAATGAATCAGTAAGCTTATGAAACAATCTCCCGCGCATCGACAGCAGCATATAGGTGAAGTCCACAGATTGCTAAACAGATATTGATATTTCTCCGAGTCTCTTCTCTCTCAAACCTATAGTTTCATGCAGAAAGGTGTGCCAAGATGGAAAACGCAAACGTTCTTGAGAGGAGATCAGACGACAGGTTGTACCACCACTCATCAATTTTGGGATGCTTTCTGATAAGTTTGGGAGTATGTCTTGCTTTCCTTCCAAATCTCCCTTTAGAGGTGGGACAGAATTCCAGCATAAAAGAGATAACCTATTCAGTTATAAATGCCGTGTACAGTGCCACAGCACTTTGCATACAGCTGCTTCTGCTACACTTCGTACGAAATCATGAGAACTTTCACAAGAGTCAGCTCGTCCTTTGGCCTAAAAGATGTCGTGAATGTGCCCGAGTTTTTGGCATGCTACCAAAGAATGTACATTCGTCGGATCTTCACGTCGACAGGAAACGTTGGTCAACGACCTCACCAAGAACTACCAGCACTTCGTCCTCCTATACAAATGGGAACAGAGATACAGATGGGTTAAAGTCACACTTAGCGTCTGTCACACCTGTGGTGAATGCACTGTCCCGCCCTCTGGTGAATGACGACATGCACTCGTCCACCCATCATGACTTTGATTCCACTAATGCAAATAAAGCTGAACGAGCAAAAGCAGACTTTGTTGGACTAAATTTGCATAGCTGTTTGAAGAATGCATTTCTGTTCTATAGCATGCTGTCTCTACCGGGAATAATCATTCTTCTGGTAGGGCAAATCTTTTGTCTCGTTCAAGATAAAGGTCGCATCCTTTCTCTAAGCCTCAAAGAGGTGGCCGATCTGTCATTGTTAACGTTTGTTCCACTCTCAATGAAATTCTTTCGAAATTATTACGATGCTGTTTTTGTCTCGACTGCATGGAACAATGCCTCTCTTGGCCTATTTCTATCAGTAGGCATATGGATATGTGTCTATCAAGTCAAAGGCCCTATATCCCAGCTCATGGAGGGTCCTTACAGCAAAATAGGTCAGCCCTGTGACTTGAATGGAACACTTGGAACAGTCGTGGATAAATCTCAAACGTTCATGACTCCAGTCTATACGCAGTGTCTGATAATCGCAGTGGCAATTCTGTGGCAGATGTGTACATCAGTTACCCTGAGAACTGCATTGTCACCTTTCCTTGGTCAACATCACATTGAAACTCGCCAGTCGCAAAGTGTTCGATCGTCGATCCAGTTTGTAGTACATCACAGCAAGATGTATTTCAGATGCATGTTCCTGCCACGTCGATTGTTTTCTGAAGATGACCGGCGCATGTTCCCGCGAATAGGAGGAACCAGTAGTCTACAAGAGTACGTCTACAAGACTTGGACTCTGTCGGTTGTTATGTCTGGTGGCAACCTGATCGTTGGCCTCTTCATTAAATGGTATCAGTTTATTGGTGTTGACCTGCATGAAACTTACGTGACGGAGAGCATCGATATGGCGTTGGTCTTTCCTTTGATGCTGATCTTGGTTCATGAACGTTACATGGCGACGAGGCAGCAACCTCGGGAAATCTACTTGAAGCCCATTTCCCCTGTTTACCTGGAGGGACATGATGTTCTTCTTCTTCTCTCTTCTTGTGGGTGTTTCTGTAAATGTATTTTCCGTGTATCAGCGGCAATAGGTCTTCTCTTCAGTGACGCATATGTAGAAAAACACGGCATCTCGAGTCCAACGTACGGGATCATCTACTCGCTCTACAGCACCCTATGGATATGGCTGACTGCTGCTTTCCTCCTTCGTGTTCAGCGGCAGGGGACGAAGTCTATTATGGCGATCAAGTTGTCTCTAGCCGGCCTTATCTATAGCATGACAGTCAGCTTTGTCCACATGGTGTTCTTCATTTGTCGTCGTCAAGGCAAGAATAACGTTGAAACTGATTTCTTTTGCTTGGAAGCCGTAAAGGTTATGCGCGTATTGTTTACTCCATTCTCAATCCTATTTTCATTGTGCCAGGTGATAATCGCCTTCGAATCCTACAGGTTTACCCTGAGAGAAGTCCTTGATAAAGGAGCACGCATCAAGTGCACAGATGTCTGGACAGGTGACTAAATCTCCCAAGGTTCGATTTTTGACCACATTTATTTTCAGTTCATGCTAAATAACTGACCTGTCCAATTCAGTAAACAAGTGTAAAGAGTTCTGCTCAATAAGTGGAAATGATGCACAGATGATTAAAACTGCGTTAAATGTCGAATAAAATAATGTATAAACAGGTGGTTCGGACAAATTATTGTCTGATGTTGGAAAACTTAGAGTTTACGCTAATTGGAACGCCAAGAAAATTGTTATTCGCATATCGGTTTAAAGTTAGAATTAACGGTGCAACACTCTGGATGGAGTAACTGAATACAAGTGTTTAGGTGTTCGGATGGATGGATCTCATGAGCTGGCAAAAGCGAGTTGAAAATGTTGTAAAAAAAATGCCACACAACTGGCATCGCTGATACGCCTCGGAAGTATCTAACTGAAAGCAGTGCTAAAACTGACAAACTCACTTATCCTACAGTATTTTGATTATGTTTCTCGTGCTTGGTTAAACTGCTCACAGGTGAGGAAGATGTGCTCGTTTAGTAAGCAAAGGCACAAGAAAATGTTGAGAATGGTGCGAGAATGGATCAAACAGTGCCAACCGGCCACGTGCTGGGAAGGATACCGATACACTATATTATATAGACAACTTCTGGAGAGACGTGGCGTCTGAACACTTACAAAACAGTCTTGCAGACACATCAAGCCAGCATGCCTGCATATCTTAATTATGTGCAAGAATTCATCACAGCCCTTGGTAAAACAAACTCATATAGTACACGAAACACAAGTAATAATGCTCTCATAATCGACAAGTTAAAATTCAACCTGGAAAAACAAAACAGAAACAAAAATCGTTTTCACACTATGCTGCATGTCTTTGGAATGAGCTCCTCGCTAAAGTTTGAAACACCACCACTCTTCGAGCGTTGATAAGAGCATAGGCATATACCTACGTATTCCTCTTGGAGTAGAAGCTAGTGGCTCATCCTCTTTCAAAAGTGTAATGCATTTGTGTATTATCATCATTATCATCAGACTTATTTTCATTATTTACACATGGTATTGCCATGGCTCATATTATGCTCTAAACCCCTTTCATTTATTACTTTGTGTATGTGGAATTAATATTGTTACTTTTTTTTTATTTTGTTCCAGGGCCCCAAGAACAAAAATGTATAAACCTCTGATGTGGGCTGACCTGGGTAAAGAACACTGAATAGTATATATATATATATATATATATATATATATATATATACAAATAAGTTACTTAATTGATCAATTAATCAAATAATCATTCAATGAATTAATTGATTAATTAACTAATAAAGAATTATATCAGAAGTGTAACATCTTTAGGGAAACACAAAAACAAAATCAAATCATGATTGTTTAAGATCAATTCTCAAAATGTTAGGAATATATTTCTAGCACGTCAATCCAAATTTTAAGACATAAACAGAAGTTATGTCGGCAATGCTATCTCTCTAGAAGCTATGACATCTTTCATCATTACTTCCTCATCTTTGTCCACCCTTGTTCCAAATGTGCGAGTGGGTGTCCAACGAGGGAAGTTTGACATTTTTAGAATTGAAATACAATGATCTGATTGCACACTTTTGGTGGAATATCTAAAAACTGTCAATCCCCCCCCAAAAAAAAAAAAAGAAGAGAAACAGTCTTGAATGATATGAAAGGCAAATAAATTGTGCCTTCCTATCAGTGGAAACAGGATATCCCACACGAGGAAGTTTCATTATTCATTTTTAGAACTGAAATTTAACTATCCGGGCGCACATTTAGGGTTAATATTTGGCAAGTTTTGATCAAAATGCAAGAAAACAATACTTACATTCGACGCCAATATGAGGGGCTAAATTTTGTGCACCTCCTCTTGTTGCGGGTTCACTCACCTGTGCACTTAGTCTACGAATTTGAACTGACCAGGTGAGAATGTGGGACGAGATACCCCCCCCCCCCCCCCCCAGACACAAGGAGCCATTGTAAATCTGAAATCAAAATTCAACTACTTGGTGCACAGTTCTATAGGGGAACATTGAGAAAATGTTGCATCAAATGGAGAAAAGCATGAATATTCAAGACAAATCATGGTTATACATCTATAGTGGCATTTGCTAGTTTGTGTCTTTTCACTGTACAAGTTTATGGAGGTGGAATGAGTGATAGATATCACGTTGATGTCATGTGTCACACTGGGATTACGTGATGCGAGAAATGTAATCATGGTAATGGAAGCACCTAACCAAAACAATCAAAATTCTTTAATTTTTGCACGTTTTGGTTCTCACTTGAGTAGTCGTCGTCTTCGCGTCGTTGTCGGAGGCAACCGATCAAGACAACCGATCGTCTCGTATTCACATGTTGTGAAATGCAAACTCATCAGTTTTCCAAACCAGGAATCGCGATTTATATTTTGTTTAAAAGAGCACTTCGTACCTAAGCATTGCACGGATGATTTACAATCGCAGATCTTACTTTACAATTTTGCTGTTGAAGGAATTGACATGACTACGCCCACATCTTTATTTCATCAGTTAAGTATGTACATGTATAGCACTGATCGACTGATCATTCCAGAGCTTGACTATTATACGCCCACATTTTTTTTTATCTATTTCATCAGTTAAATGTGCACTTGTATGGCACTGATCGACTGATCATTGTAGAGCTTTCTGTCACGCGGTTGACATTGACAGGGGAAGAAGAGCATGGAAGAAATCTCTTGTCATTATCCCAGCATTGCTGATGAATTTATTTATAGATGTGGAAATTAAGTGTATAAAATCTTTGGTCATTGTGGGCGCAATTTGTACTACAGTGTAAATTAATTAGGCGCAGATTCATCTGCTTAAATGTGATGACTATTAAAGACATCACCAAGTACATGTATACTGTAAAGCACATGCAGTTATATAAATTGCAGTTGAGAGCTATGAAAGAGCAAGGAATTCAAAAATACAGGTCAGAACTGACCCGGAACTGGGTCTGCTGGGGTCACACACCGTTCCGGTCAGAAATAACAAGGAATGGGGTCAGATATGACCCCATCCACATGCAGTCATGAATTGGGTCAGGGTGACCCCATTCCGGGTCTTTTTTTTTTTTCAAATTCCAAGTCATTTTCGACCCGGAACAGTGTGTGACCCCTACGGACCCAGTTCCAGGTCAATTCTGACCCGGATTTTGAATATTGTGTGCACAGAGCTATAAAGTTCATTTGGGGAAAAAACCCAAGAATGATACGCGTAACATCGACACTACAATGCTTGCATAAACAAGTTCTATTCATCTAGTATTGCAGACTATTCGAGTTTTGTCAAAAGATTTTTGAATATCTTAGTCGCAGCAGAAAACGTAAGTGAAACTGTGTGCACATGCATTCTAACAATACTTAGATTTTGATACAGCAATTATATATGTACAAATCATGTGATACCTGTTTTAAATCCTATAGGTGAATGTTTTAAACGCCTGGATTTTCAATTTCCAATTTCGCTTGGAAACCGTCATCATGGTAGGATGTTGGACTGATGTTTGTTATTTGTTGTGTTATGCTTATTTCTCGTTTGTACAAGAAAGTTGTAAATTCGTGTCCACAAAGTTATTTCGGGGGAGAACGAGAATAAACATGGTCTTATTCGAACTAATGAATTCTTGTGTCGAGTAATTCTTATTGCAATTGATTGACAAATAAGATTGTCCTACATCGACGTAAATGGGCACCGAAGAGTCAAGCATTATTCTAATTGTTGGTAACCCGGTTCAATATCGAAATTTAAGACACCTGTCAAAGCTTGCCTGTAATTATGTTACAGCTGTTTATGTGTAATAATTTTTTTTTTTTTTTTGCTTACCATGCTGTGTAGTACAGTATTTGTCTCTTTTTACGTTCGATGATCTTACTGTAACACGGAACTGTAAGCGATGGTATAAAAAGAATCAAACATGATAGTTTCAACGAGCATTCAAGTCGTGATATAATTTTACATTACTACCAAATAAAAACGGCTTACGTCCAGTGGAAAAGGCGTTTTACGTCGATGTCAACTATAAAACTGTATTTTAAACATTAGCATAATATAAGTCTTTCTAATTTGTGTAATACGAGAATGCTTAGGCGAAGTACTCGAAAACGTTCATAAGAATTGTCAGATCTGCACACACACACACACACACACACACAAGTCTTCCATAAATGTAATGTACATCATCTTTTAAATTGCACGGCCATTAAATAAAATTAGAAGAAAGGGCTGAAAAATGTGATGATTGCATCGTCCATGTCGTCAATTCAGAGTTTCCTTCAATGACCGAGAGTTTAACTGATATAATGAGTGTCTCAGTTACAGTTCCCACGTACTCTTTTCGACACATCATAACCCTGCTATTTCTCAACAAGCCGTCAAAGTGCCTTTGACACCCCATATATCTTGTCATCGAATTGATACAATGCAAAAAAAAAAAACCATTATCATAGAGATAAAGTTTTGATAAGTCATATACATAATTATCGCGCAATTAATGTCTGCGATTGAAACTCACAACCATAGTTGAATAATGAACAATCCAATGTCCATCGCTCCGACGTGTATTTGGTTTTCGATTGAGAGTGAAATGCGATCTTATGTGGGGTTTTAGATTGCTTTTATCGCATCAGGGTTGAAATGATCTTGTCAATATAACTGAGTGAGCCTCTTCAACAATCTTCAACGCATCCAAGGGAGCACACAGTTTGCTCATTAGACAGTAGTTTCCTTCCCGCCTCACTTCTGCCTCAAACATAGCTGCACGTTGAAGGATGGAAAACGCGAACGATCTTATGAGACAAAGATCAGACAACAGGCTGTACCACCACTCATCAATTCTGGGATGTTTTCTAATAAGCTTGGGAGCATGTCTCGCTTTCCTTCCAAATCTTCCTTCCGACGAGGGACAGAATTCCAACATAAAGGAGATAACCTACTCCGTTATTAACGCCATGTACAGTGTCATATAGCTCTTTGCATACAGCTGCTTGTGATATATTTCGTTCGCAATCGTGAAAACTTTCATAAACGTCAGATCGTCCTCTGGCCTAAAAGATGTCAATAATGTGCCCGAGTTCTTGGTATGATATCATCAAATATATATTCGACAGAAGTCCTCTACGTTGACCAAGAACATTCGTCAGCGACCTCACCAGCAACAACCAACAGTCTGTCGTCCTCGATAAATGAAAATAGGGACACAGATTGCTTAGAGCCACAACCGTTGGAGAATGCACTGTCCAGTCCTCTTTTAAATGACGACACGCACTCTTCCACTATTCATGACTTTGATTCCACTAATGCAAATAAAGCTGAACGAGCAAAGGTAGACTTTGTTGGACTAAATTTGCACAGCTGTTTGAAGAATGCATTTCTGTTCTATAGCATGCTTTCCCTACCGGGAATATTCATTCTTCTGGTAGGCCAAATCTTTTGTCTCGTCCAAGATAAAGGTCTTATTCTTTCTCTAAGCCTCAAAGAGGTAGCCGATCTGTCATTGCTAACGTTTGTTCCATTCTCAATGAAATTCTTCCTTAATTATTACGATGCTGTTTTTGTCTCGACTGCATGTAACAATGCCTCTCTTGGCCTATTTCTATCAGTAGGCATATGGATATGTGTCTCCCAAATCAAAAACCCGATCGCCCAGCTCATGAAATGTCCTTACAGCACCATAGGTCGGCCCTGTAACTTGAACGGAACACTTGGAATGGTCGTTGATAAATCTCAAACGTTCATGACTCCAATCTACACGCAGTGTCTGGTAATCGCAGTGGCAATTCTTTGGCAGATGAGTACATCAGTTACACTGAGAGCTGCATTATTTCCTTCCCTTGGCCAACATCACCTTGAAACTCGCCAGTCTCACAGTGTCCAATCATGGCTTCAGTCTGTTGTTCATCACAGCAAGATGTTTGCCAGACATGTGTTTTTACCGCGTCGACTGCTGAACGCGGATGGCCAGGGAGCGTTTCCACGAATAGGAGGAATCAATGGTCTTCAAGAATACCTCTACAAAACTTGGACTCTATCGATTGTGATGTCTGGGGGAAATCTAATCCTTACCTTCCTTATATCGTATCAGTGCATAGGCATAAACCTACAGGAAACTTATGTGAAGCAGAGCATCGATATCGCGTTAGTCTTTCCTGCGGTGCTAATTTTGGTTCATGAACGTTGCATGGCGGCCAGGCAGCAACCTCCAGAAATCCACCTGACGCCCATTTCTTATGCCTATCTGGAAGGACATGATATTCTTCTTCTCCTCTGCACGTGCGGGTTTATCTGTAAATGTATTTTCCGTGTATCAGCGGCCATTGGTCTCCTCTTCAGTCATGAATACGTGGAAGAATACGGCATTGCAAGTCCAACCTATGCCATCATCTACTCACCCTACTGCGTTGTATGGATATGGCTGTCTACTGCTTTCCTCCTTCGTGTACAGCGGCAGATGACGAAGTCTATTGCGGAAATCAAGTTGGTTTTAGCTGGCCTTATCTACATGATGACAATCGGCGTTAACGGATTGGTGTTCTTTGTGTTTATTGATCTGCAAGAGAGTCACGTTGAAACTCATTTCTTTTGCATGAAAACAGAAAAGGTTATGAATGTACTAGTTAATCCATTATTAATCCTACTGTACTTATGCCAAACGATAATTGCCTTCGAATCTTACAGAGTTATCCTGAAGGATGTCCTTGCTATAAGGGAGTGTCACTTAAATGCACAAGCGAATGCTGGAATTTAAGATTTCTGGGACTCAAAAAAGGCCATGCTTGTAATGGATCCATTTTCAAGATCTTGACCTTGTATCACTGAACAAATCATACGGACCAGCTCAACGCACGTTTACAACGGTCAATAATTCTTCACGATATTTCTGAGTTTTTTTATGAATTAGAAAAATGCAACATTGCAGCCTATACGATTGTTGATTATCCATGTATGTATTTCGATCAACATTTATGGCGGAACTTAAAGGTCATATATTATCGGTACTATTATCTCTAGAGAGGCAATGACATAATTATTGTCTTCTTTTCTGTAATCGATTTGTGCTAGTCATTTCGTATTTCTATGACAGCAGGTACAACTAAATCTCTAAAATTTTGATTTCAAGTTTGGTTTTGAAGAAACTTCCATAAACGCGAACGTCGTTTGGAATTTTACATAAAGAATGTTTTCGTTTTCTTGATGAACTTTCTACCTAAATTATAGAGCATGTGTAAATTTGAAGTACCTTTGAATGAATTTTTGGTAGATTTTATCATTGAATATAGAAAGATTCTAGTCTTTCGAAATTTTCGTCGCTTATCAATACAGCAGCGCAGCAGCACAGGTTGAATTATCACAAACTTGATATAAAATATACCCCCCCAAAAAAATGCCAATTAAAGGATCATTAATAGATTAATGATATATGAAGGCTGTTGATTTTTGTGCCTCATGAATAACCAAACCCGTACAATTTAAGTAGGATTTTTAAAACAAAAGGTTATACTCTAATAATATCTCACCTAATACGAGTGTTGGTACATCGTTTATCCAGAGAAAAGATCACCTTGACCCAATCGTGAGCACTATTGTACCACCTATACCCCCACCCCACCCACTCCCACACACACACATATGCACAACAAAAACCACACGAATAAGATTCGAAATCTTACAACACCGTTAAAAGTTTGCACAGGTAGGAAACGCAGTGCTCGCATTTGGAGATTCTAAATCTTACAACACCGTTAATAGTTGGCACAGGTACGAAACGCAGTGCTCGCATTTGGAGATTTAACGCACATGCGTGAATATGATTTGACGGAAACGAAAGAGAGCTCCAGAGATGAAATTGATCTCTCAGATTTTGAATCTAAATGCCCGAATATTTTTACGTGAATGCACATTCGTGAATTGGAATGACAAAAGCATGGAATTTTGACCGGGAAAACCTATATTGTCTATGCTGCACACATCAGCGCATGTTAGTGTCTTATCTTTTTCAATAAAGGCCCTGTCACACCTTGCCAGGCAAGCCTTGCGTGTGACTTGCGAAGAACAGTCTTTGCTACCCGGAGGTCCCCGCAAATGGCCCGCACATGACAGTACCTAGCACTTATCTTGCCCGTAGTTGCTCGGAGATGCGCACGCAGCCAAGTTAAGGCCCTGTAACACCTTGCCGGGCAAGCTACGCGGACTTGTTGCGTGTGGGGATATTCCAGCATGTAGGACATAGTTTTTTCCCCCTGGCGGACAAGGATTTGTGCGAGTTGGCGGACAAGACGACTTTGGCGTGAGTCTTACCTACTGGACCCGTCCTTTTTACGTTCTTCTTACGCGTATTCTGTATGATCTTTCTGTCAGGCGCATGGTTGGCGCTTAATGAGGGCTGACATCTCGGTGAAAGAATCCGTCTGAAGGAATTTAACATGGCAGAGGTTCCACAGAATGTCATTATCTTGGCCGCAGCTGACTCTTAACTAACTAGCAGAAAGGCAGTAACTGACCCTCAGTATACATGCACTTTGCTCGTATAGCTCACTTTACGCAGAACTGACCAGCTACACGAGTGTTGGCAGTATCAACATCACTCCCTGCCAGTAAAACACCCGTATTATGCTCGTAAAATGCCCGCAGATTTCGCACGTGTCCGACGCATAGGGCCTATAGGCACAGATCCACGGGCAACCTACATACTTCAAGCGGGTTAACTGCCTGTGACTACTGTAATTGCGGCGGCTATGGGCCTCCTACTGGTGTTCTGCGTGGATCTCTGCTGGCAATCCCCGCCACTCACCCTAAACAAGTTTTGAACCGTTCATCTGCGGGGACCTCCACTGAACAAAAAAAAAAAACAAAAAAAAAAGTCCCACGCAAGTCACAAGAAAGGCTTGGGACAGGCCCTTGAGCATGGTCAAACACAGTTTCGGGTAAATCGCGGAGATTGCCCGCAGAGGTCCACGCAGAACACTAGTAGGAGGCTCGTAGCGGCCGCACCTCGCAGGCAACTCCCATGCAGGTAACACGCAGTTGTAGCGCAGGTACTTCGCAATGCCCGCATCTCGTCCGTAAATTCAATGTAAGTTGAACGTAAGCAGCACCCGTCCAGCAGGTAAGACGAAACTAGCCAAAATGCTCGTCTGCCCGCAGAGAATTATCCTGCGTGCTGGAAAATCCCTACACGCATCAAACCTGTGTAGCTTGCCCGGTCTTGGGTGTGACACTGATCTTTCAAGTAAAGTATTCCGCTAAAGCGTGTTCCAGCGTGCTTTTAAATTTTGTACTGTTAAAATTGTCAGTTTTACATTGCATTTTAGTTCGCTGCTCCATTTCAAGGCACACGAATTCATTACAGTGCACTGCCTTTATAACGAAATGCTCGGGACCGGCAGTTTTCTTTCGTTATAACGAAATTTCGTGGTAACCGAACAAATACAATACATAACAAAAACAAGGAAACCACGCATAGATCATATTCTGTTTGTTGAATACTCATCATACACTGGAAAGCTATGTGAAATGGGATGGTACCTTTTTAATTTCGTTTGAATATTACAATTAAAAGAGAGCATAAAGTTGTTTGTATTGTCACACGTCGATAAGTCGTATAGAAAATGACGGTTTAGGATTCGGTTACAGTTCGCTATTCCAAAGATTCGTTTCTTATTAAAGTTCGTTACTCCGAAAGGCTCCTTATTCCGAAGTTTCGCCATTCCCGGGATTCCGAAGGCTTGTTCATTGTTTTGAATCTTTGCTCTTCCGACGATTCTTTATTCCGAAAGTTCAGAATTTAGATATAAATAATAAAATATTGTTCGTTTTCCGAAGGCTCGTTGGTCGGAAAATGAAATGAGTTTCGTCATCCCGAAGGTTCGTAAATTAAAAATTAGAAAGGTTTATTATTCCAAAGGCTCGTTGTTCCGAAGGTTTTTTTAATCCGAAAATGAAATAAGGTCTGTTCCTCCGACGAAGGTTTGTAAATCAAAAAAAAAAAAAAGAAAAGAAAAGAAGAGAGAAACGTTAGTTATTTCGAAGGTTCGATTATCTTAAGACGATTATAAAGTTTGCAATTCCTAAGTTTTGTTAGTGGACACACCTTTTTCACTTTTGGATTAACGAAACTTTTTTTTTCTAATGTTCCGATTAACGAACGTTTAGAATTCCTATCATTTTCGGTCTAACGATCCGTCGTAATAAGAACCATATTTCATTGTCGGATTAACGAACCTTATTAATAACGAACCGTTTAAATAACGCCGAAATGTTCGTAATAGCAAACCCTATTTCATTTCCGAACTAACGGACATTTAGGTGTATCACAATCTGTGTGTTTTGTAATAAAGGACCTTCGAAACAATAAAACGAACCTTGCTTTAATTTCAGATTATTGTATTACAATAATGCAAGTCCCCCTTGGAAACTGTGCGGGACACAAGGAGCAAACACACAGTGATGTGAAGCGTTCGCCCATGCAGAGATAATGATGCTTTAAATGCTTGTTCCGGTACATATTTTCGGAAGCGATCCGCATTTCGTTATAACGAAGCACATTTCTTTTGTTTTTCTTTGTCAGTGGTGCTCGAAAAAGATTTCGTTATAACGAAAATTTCGCTATAAACGTCGTGTTCGTTATATGCGAATTTTGAACAATAGACTTTAATGGCGATAATTTTGGGACTTCGTTGTAACGAAACTTCATTATAACCGTGTTCTTTGTAACGGGAGTGCACTGTATTGCCATTGCATTGAAAGAGAGAGAGCAAACTGCAATAGACGGAATCTTTCCTGTTGTGAGAGGGCGAGTCCCGATTATTCATGCTTACTTTTGTCAAAGCACATGGGCAACACCTGTAATTAGTCGCATGATTTCAAAGGAGAGCAGTAATCGTCTCTCCTTCTCCAACGCCTCCCCGATAGGAGTTATCAGATCTGAAAAAAAAAAAATCCCTCATGTCGGCCTAACATCATCTTCTGAATTGCACTCTCATAAAGGAAAGTGCTCGCGGAAGGCGGAGCATGTCATTTGAAAACAATTAGGCCTACTTTTCATGAGGTTAACTCAGAGTCTCCTTGAATGACCGAAAGTATAGTTATAATGCTAGTCTCGTTTACAGTTCTCACGTATTGTTTTCGACACAATCATTATAACCCTTGTATTTTTCAATAGTCTGTCAAAGGACCATCTGCACGTAATATCAAAACAAGGTAACATTGTCTTAGAAGTATGGTTATCATGGTTATGATCAATCGATCGGCCTTCATTGCCTGACTGAAATCTTTAATAAACTCGAAACTGTTATTGAATACCGTACACTGGTACATAAAGCACCTCTCTGACGTGCATTTCACTTTCAGTTGAAGAGGAAGTGAGGTTGTATGTATAATACCTGCTCATTGTTCAGCGAGCCGCTACACCAATCTCCCATGTATTGATAATAGCATAACAGTGTATGCATACAGTTTACTAAACAGATATTAGTATTTCTCCAGACCTCTTCAGCCTCAAACCTAGCTTCACGTGTTAAGGGTGTGCCAAGATGGAAAACGCGAACGATATTGAGAGACGAAGATCAGACGATAGGCTGTACCACCACTCATCAATTCTAGGATGTTTTCTAATAAGCTTGGGAGCATGTCTTGCTTTCCTCCCAAATCTTCCTTCCGACAAGGGACACAGTTCCAACATAAAGGAGATAACTTACTCAGTTCTTAATGTCGTGTACAGTGCCATAGCAATTTGCACTCAGTTAATTGCACTGTATTTCGTTTGCAAGCGAGGGCACTTTCACAAGAGTCAACTCGTTCTCTGGCCTAAAAGATGTCGTGAATGTGCCCGAGTTCTTGGTATGATATCATCAAATATACATTCGACAGAAGATCGCCACGTCGACCAGGAACATTCGTCAGCAACCTCCCCAGCAACTACGCGAACTCTGTCCTCCTCAATAAATGAAAACGGGGACACAGATTGCTTAGAGTCGCAGCCGACGTCTGCCACACCTGTGGAGACCGCACTGTCCCGCCCTCTTTTGAATGACGAACCACATTCGTGCACTAATCATAACTTTGATTCCACTTACGCGAATATAGCTGACTGCACAATAGATTTTGTTGGCTTGAATTTACACAGCTGTTTAAAGAATGCATTTCTGTTCTATAGCCTGCTTTCCATACCGGGAATACTCTTCCTTCTGGTTGGACAAATTTTTTGTCTTATCCAAGAAAAAGGTCGCATCCTATCTCTAAGCCTAAAGGAGGTAGCCGATCTGTCATTGTTAACGTTTGTTCCAGTCTCGATGAAATTTGTCCTGAATTATTACGATGCCGTTTTTGTCTCGACTGCCTGGAACAATGCCTCTCTTGGAATGTTTATATCAGTTGGGATATGGATATGTGTCTATCAAATCAAAAGCCCAATCGCTGAGCTCATGGAGAGTCCTTACAGCAGGGTAGGTCTGTCCTGTGACTTGAACGGAACACTTGGGAATTTCATTGATGAATCCCAAAAGCACATGACTCCAGTCTACACGCAGTATCTGATAATCGCAGTGGTTATTCTGTGGCAAATATGTGCTTCATTAACCCCAAGAGCTAGCTTGCCTCCTTCCTATGGCCAACATCACTTTGAAACTCGTCAGTCACAAAGTGTCCAATCGTGGCTTCAGTCTGTCGTACATCACAGCAAGATGTTTGTCAGGTACGTGTTTCTGCCACGTCGACTGATGAAGGAGGACTGGGGTGTGTACCCACGAATAGGAGGAACCAGCGGTCTACACGAGTACGTCTACAAGACCTGGGTTTTGTCGGTTGTGATGTCCGGAAGCAACCTGATACTTACCTTCGTTATTATGTCATATCGATTCACAGACCTAGGCCTGCATAAAACTTATGTGACGCAGTGCGTCGATATGGCGTTGAGCTTTCCTTTGATGTTAATACTGGTTCATGAACGTTGCATGGCGATGAAACAACAGCCCCGGGAATTCCACTTGAAGCCAATTTCCAACGCGTATCTGGAGGGACACGATGTTCTTCTCCTCCTCTGTTCCTGCGGTCTTTTCTGTCAGTGCATCTTTCGCGTGTCAGCCTCTATTGGTCTTCTCTTCAGTCACGAATACGTGGACAAATATGGCATCGCAAGTCCAACCTATGGCATCATCTACTCGTTCTACAGCATTGTGACGATATGGCTGACTACTGCTTTCCTCCTTCGTGTACAGCGGCAGGTGACGAAGTCTATTATGGAGATCAAGTTGGTTTTAGCCGGACTTATCTACATCATGACCATTAACGTCAACGAGATGGTTTTTTTCGTGTTTGTTACTAGTTTTCAAGAGAGTAACGTTGAAACTGATTTCTTTTGCAAGAAAACAGTTAAAGTTATGACTGTATTGTTTACCCCGTTCACAATCCTGTTTTTCTTGTGCCAGGCGATAATTGCCTTCGAATCTTACAGAGTTATC
The DNA here is from genome assembly GCA_033980235.1 of Diadema setosum. NCBI lineage: Eukaryota > Metazoa > Echinodermata > Echinoidea > Diadematoida > Diadematidae > Diadema > Diadema setosum. The sequence continues at coordinate 15,276,594 of CM067078.1, forward strand.
CTGAAGGAAGTTCTCGCTAAATGAGTGCGCAAAAGGTGCGCAGACGTCGGGATGTTAAATTTATCAATTAGTAAGACTACTTCAGGGTATAGAATATCAGGAGAAAAGGAAAAAAAAAAACAGAATCATGCTTGTAATGAATCTGTTCTTGAGATCTAAAGCTTATATCGTTGATCAGATGGACCGGCACAGCGCACGTTTAGACCGATCTTTTCTCTACAATGCTTTAATGAAAGATAAAGTACATCAAAGTATAAGTGTTATTCTTGCAGAACATTTATGAAACTAACAAGGTCATATCAGCCTCTGCAGTGACTTCTCTAAAGGCAATGACATCCTTACACACATGTACTCTGCAGTAGATTATTGCTACTCATTCCACAGTCTTTTACCATCTTCACAAAACCAATTGGAACTCTATAAGCTCCATAAGTTTTTATGGTCCAATTTTAGGAATTATCCACCATTCAATTTTGTTTGATTCCATTTTTGGGAAAAGAAAGTAAAAATAAGAAGAGCCAGCGTGAACGTTATTCTTATTTATGCCATTCAGTTCAAATTTCTCAGTTCAATCCTCAAAAAAAAAAGACCTCATTCAGCAATGTGTTGGCATGCTTATTAAATGATTTATTTTCATTAATCAATATCCATGTAAACGTAGGCAACTCATACATAATAACATAGAGAGAAAAAGAATAAAGCAATATCAAATTAAAGTTACAATAAAAACAAAATTGTCACTTGAATAAAGTTTGGAGTTATGGAAATGCAGGGGACCATCCTCGTTAGCAGGGCTTGACTAGGAAGCTTATGACACAAAGTTAACCATGACCATCATAAAGTACAAAATTATAGCTTAATACCGAGACTCACCAGGTGGACAATGTTGCAGAGGGTGTGCGGTGCTGTGAGCATGGTGATGTTTTCATTGTGCTCTGTTGGTATGTCGATCTGTAAAAGTACGTACCACTACTAATCAACTAAGATTGCTTGTTAATGTGATGTGGGAAACATTTCGTAATGCCTTGGTCTTAGACTCTTTATTGAGAGTAAATGGGAACCCATGGAACCGGTTTATCATTTATGTGTCGTAATATATATATATATATATATATATATATATATATATATATATATATATATAAAACACTGTTTTAAATTTTGTCCGAACAGGACTCCAGACAACTGGTCCGTTATGTTTCAATCACTTTTCGGGCCATGATGAATGTGGGTTTCTTAGAGTATGGTAATCCGACAACTGACGCTTTTGGTATGAAGGAACAGGAGAGTAGGACGCGATTTCATGTCTATACGTGTATATAAAGACATATATCTGAAAAGTATTAATATCGTTTGTTCTCAGTGTATTTTATTGATAAAATATGAAGTGGAAAGATAATCTTCGGTTTTGTGGGGGGGGGGGGGAGGGGGGTTTCGGAAAGTGAAAATTTCCTCACAACCAACATTGCGCTGTCCGTATATTACAATTATAAAATAATCGCGCTCTACAGTTGGATTACCTTTTTCGATACGCACTGTATATAGACATCAATCTGAAAAGTATAAATATCATAGTGTTTTGTAAACTTTGCAAGCATAATTGTAATCGCTTATGATAATCAATTTTTTGAGTACTTTAAGTTGTTATAAGTTGTTTATACATTCATTATACTGGTGTTTTGTGAAATGCATAATTCCTTCGTAATGGCTTTATTTTCCTTCATGTATGATTTCTTTTTAATTAAAGGAGCATTTCCTCTCAGTGTGTCATCACTATCTTTTCACTTTGTAGGTGAACCTTCGGTTGATACTGAAGCATGTAAAATCTGATCATTTGAATCATCCATATGCATGTAAAACTCCCGTTCATATACGATGCAACCCTAGATACCATTTTGTTCAAAAAATCGTAGGAACGGATGAACTCCAACAAGTTAGCGATGTAGAGTTTTTTTTTTTGGGGGGGGGGGTTTACATTTTTTTTTTTTTTGAGACATGAATGACTGGTTTATAACCAAAAGTCTATATGGTAAATGTCAGTAAGGAATGATAGATATCATGATGAAACGTTTTACAATAAAAAGCTACTTGTATGTAGGTCACATCATATTTTTGTTACTTCTTTTAGACAAATTTTTGTCATAGCTTTACTATTAATATGAATATTAGAATATTTGTATAATTATGTGTAGCGTCCTCATGTACTTGTATATGTGCAGGTGTGTATATATTATACTATTATTACACTTTTGTTTGTATGTGTATTTCTGTTTGCCATTTATACCTTCTTGTGCAAATCATCAATGTTATTTTACAATAATATTGCATTTTGGATACGGAAATCACAAATAAATGAAATGAAAAGAAACATTTGTTTGATCTTTGATGCAATTAAAAAAACATGTATGGCTGTACGCATTTTGTATTCTTGTTTATTGTATTAGAGTGAAAGATTTTTGTTATTTCGTTGAAAAAAAAAAGATATCGTGAAAATGAGTTGAACTGACCTGAACTGTAAAAAAATATACAACACATTATTTAGTACCCACAGCAAAGGGGACTTTGAATGAATAAGGTGATTTGTACATCCGGTCGTTGACCTAAAGGCGATTGTTAATTGTTCGTTGACACATTTTCACTTGGATATTAATGCAGTTTGACAGCTGATGGTACTGACAGGTGGGTCTGTTTAACCGGAAGTTATGAAAGTAATATATTGAAGTTCCCCCCTCCTCGACTGGCAGTGTGTATTAACAGCGTGTATGTGTGTGACACAAGCCCACACAGGCACATGCATCTTATGTATACCTAAATAATCTATAAAGCTCTCAGGAATAAATCCTATGGAAGGTGTGCTTTCATTTCTTTCTGCCTATAAGTGGGCGATCCTGCAAGCAAGCAAAAGTAAGGATGATCAGAAAGGAAGGCTATACAGAAAGGATATCTCGAAGAAGAGAGAGTGTGTCATCAGCAAGTATTTTCTATTGCTGTCATTATCATAATGATAACAATGGCCTCTTTCATACCCGAGAGCACAACTAATAGTAAATAGTTTAGTTATTTTCTACATTCTATTTCCTTATAGACTCAGCCAACATACAGACACTCTTTGGCCGGAATTCACGAACGTGGTAAAATTGAAACTATGGTTTAAACCATGGACAATTGTATGGAGCGCCAAGTGTCGCATGGCCTATTTCGTTATGAAATGACTAATTTCGCAACGAAATAGGTCACACAGACACACACAAACACATTCGTAGCCCTATCACATCAAGTTGAATTATACACTAAAATGCCGATATAATTTTGCTGATATGAATATTGAATATAAATTTGTATGATGCATAAGATCTTGAATTGATGTGGTTGTCTGTGAAACTCGCTAAAGCTAATTGGCTGGTTGGCGTGCTTTACCGACCACCTTCTTCTCCTGTGTCATATTGGGAGAAAGTCGCCGACTCCCTTGAATCAGTGGATGTCAACCTATTCGATGGATGCCTCCTGGTTGGGGATTTCAACATAGACATGTCTCCAGGTGCGCACCGAACAAACCATCATGCCTACCTGGAGGAAATCACTTCACAGCATGGACTGGCTCAGTTGGTGTCTGTTCCCACAAGGCCTTCCGAAGCCAACATGCCTACAACTGGTTCAACGATTGACCTTGTCTTCACAAACTGCCGGCACTACGTCTCCTCCGTCAACATCTCACCGTCACCTGTCTCATCCGATCATCATGCAGTATCCATCCACCTTCGCTCTTCACATTCACTCCTTCGAAACAGTCTAGTGAGATCATTTTTGCAGTTTCAGCGAGGAGACTTTAACCACTTGCGAAGGCTAATCCAGCTTATTCCGTGGTCTGCATTTATGGATTGCAATGACCCAAACTCATCAGCAGAGATCTTCACAGACTTACTTAATGCAGCTGTAAATGACTCTATTCCCAGAGTATCCAAACGAAAGTCGAAATTTTCCCCTTGGATTACTAAAGAGCTGAGAAAACTTGTTCATAAAAAGCATGTGTTATTCAAGAGAGCTCGCAGGTCAGGCTTGAAAACTGATTGGGAAACATATTGCAAGGTACGAAATGATGTCAAGAAACAATGTAGACAAGCATACTGGTTCTATGTAGATAATATGTTTATGTCTAACGACAACAGACGTAGGTTCTGGAGCTATGTTAGATCATGTAAGCAATCATCTGCCCCTCGTGTGTTTGTTCATGATGGTACTACTCTCAATAATCCTGACAGTAAATCGCAAGCTTTTAATTACTACTTTAGTTCTGTGTTCAACCCTGCACAACTTATCCCAGATGAACCTCTAGACAGCTCATGCCTAGTCCCTGAACTGAGTCAGTTGTCCATTTCTGTAGGTGAGATTAGTCCAATGTTGCTCTCTCTTCCAGCAAATAAACCCCCAGGGCCAGACGGAATTCACCCTAAAATCATCAAGGAAACTGCTTATGAGATTGTGTATCCCTTGTGTGCCCTATTCAATTCATCTCTTCATACAGGGGTTGTACCAAACATGTGGAAAAAGGCAAACATTACTCCCATATACAAACAGGGTGATAGAGAGTTGCTCACTAACTACAGACCCGTTGCACTAACTTCTGTGCTCTGTAAAACCCTTGAACGAATAGTAACATCAGCTATTCAATCACACATGGATTCATATGGCATGTGGAATTGTCATCAACATGGCGGCTTCATGAGAGGGAGAAGTTGCGTTACCCAACTAACCAATGTCCTTCATGATTGGTCTTGTACCCTAGACAGACCTAAAGCTCCCCGGATCGATGCTGTGTTCTGTGACATGTCAAAAGCATTTGGCAAAATGTCACATTCTGCGTTGCTCGATACAGTTGCCAAGGATTACAGCATTCGCGGAATGGTTTGGAAATGGCTCAAATCTTTCCTTGTTCTGCGAGACCAACGTGTGAGGTACCAGGGCGCATTCTCCTCTTGGACTAGAGCCTCTTCGGGGGTACCGCAAGGAAGCGTGATCGGACCCTGTCTCTTTAACTTATTTGTCAATAATGTGGCTTACTCCATAAAGTCTACCACAGTTCTCTTTGCCGATGACACCCTCATCTACAGAATAATACGATCCTCACATGACCAAGCAGTGTTACAATCAGACCTTGACATTTATTCATGAATGGTGCACGTCAAAGCAAATGTCACTTAACACCGCGAAAACCAAGGTGATGCACATCACCCGGAAGCGGATACCGGATCAATACCCAGTCTACACCCTTAACAATGACCCGCTAGCCCATGTACCATCCTATAAGTACCTTGGAGTGATCATATCGTCCGATCTCCGTTGGAACTTGCATGTGGACGCTGTTGTAGCTCGTGCCAATCGGCTACTGGGTTTTATTCGCTGCATCGCACGTGGGGCCTCCACGCAGGTGATATTTTGTCTCTACCGGTCCCTGGTACTCCCAATTCTGGAATATGGCATACCAGCATGGCACCCCAACACTGCTGCCCAGGAGCATAAACTAGAGCAAGTTCAACGGACAGCGACCAGAGCCGCACTCCATCAAAGGAGGTGTGAGATGTCCTACGATGAGCGCCTCCGCTTGCTCCATTGGTCATCGTTACAGTCCAGAAGGGATTATGCTCTGTGCGCGTTCACCATAAAATGCCTTTCAGGGGTTATTAAATGTGAAGCTATATCCAACACTGTTCAGATAAATACCCGGCACCCATACCTTCTTACATTCACTCACCACCCGTCCAGAACCCAGTTACTCTTCCTGTCCCCCACCCGTAGGTTTCCCAGACTCTGGAACAAATTACCTGACTCAGTAAGGACTCGGCAGTTATTGATTCTCTCTCATCTTTCCTTCAACAACTGAGAGGTTCATTTTAATGTAGTGTATTGATGTTCCACAGGTATCATATACATACAATGTACATGTGTATGAGAGTCTCTGTACTTTGACTTTTTTTGAAATACACAAATGTGTCTAGTTAACTGTATGAGTGTGTTATCTCAGGTCGGGTGCCCTGGTGCCCTGATTTCTGCTCTCATTTGGAGAGAATTTTACCGGCTTTTTTCAGGTTTCTGTGTCATCAGTGTATTGTAACTCGGCTGATTTCTATCCCTGGAAGTTGCGGGACATGTCTAAAGGAGGATTATGATTGATTTTACCTGATAATTGTGATTTTTTTTTTTGCTATTTTTCTTATCATGATTGCTCTTGGTTGTCATAAAACACAGAATATTGATTGATATTCAGTTTTGTTTGCGACCCAGTTATATTTTGTCTCTGGGTTTCAGATTTTTTGTGTGTAAGACGTTATAACATTAACTGATTAGTAATTTTATAGTTTTTTTTTAATGTTCATGCCTTAATTCATGCCTCACATTATTTAATATAATTTATGAATTTGGCGTCTGATATATAATGTATATTGCACAGTGGTGTGTGTAATACCACACAAGGAAATTTTAAAGAAAGTGCTGGGTTATGTAGTCTCAGGGTAATGATGAAGTTAAAGTTTTGAAATTATTTTTATATTTACTGTGTATCGAAGATGGTTTGGGGTATGTTGATGATACTTGCTGGCTTCATACACTGTAGTGTAGTAGTTAGAGGGGATATTTGTTGTTGTTGAGATGTACTCTGATAACACTTTTTTGTATACTGGATTTTTTTTTTTTATGGGGGGTGGAATGTATACCCATTTGCCAAAATATCTTTAGCTTGTTTGAAGAAAAAAAAAATCCATCTGGTGTACACGCTTAATTCAAATTGTATTATTTCTTTTCTTTTATGTTCAACAACTCCCTGATGTGCTTCCTTAAGTTGGTTGGAGAGGCCCAAGGGTCATAGTGATTTTGATTGCTTTTTCCCAACCCGGCTCCTTCGGGAAACTCAACAGGGAAAGCCTGACACTTTGTTTTCTTGTGTTTTGTTTGTTTATTCTGTTTCTTTGTTATCACTTGTATTGTTTTGCAAATGCCGAATAAATAATAATAATAATAATAATAATAATAATAATAATAATAAGCGAAAAGGAACTTCTCAATTGTTACCAAAGTGGACTTTATCTATAACTAACGTTTACAAAGACTAAAATCTCTCCAAGAATATTCCTATATCCCAAGAATGCACCGTCATGCGTTCAGCATTGAGAGAACTTTTATCAACATATCTTTATTCAAAGGTTTTGGCAAAAGAAGCCTAGCATTTTTATAGCATTCATGTCAAAATAATTCAGCTTTTTGTTTTTTCTACTTCAAAATATAAACTTCCTTTACAAAAGAACAAAGAAAATGTGTGTGCGTACGTGTGTGCGTGCGTGAATGTGTGTATTCTTATACGAATGCCTAATCAAACCCAGAAGGGGATTACTAAATCCACTGTCATGGAAAATGCCAAAATACCTAAATGTCTATAAAGTCTTTATAGACTACTGTTGCAGAAGAAACTTGGAGTTAGTCAGAAAGTATCAGAAAGTAATATATTTATGAACTTGATATGCCTTTATCCACCTGTTAGAAATGAGCACGCCATGCGACTATGATACTACTGGTAGTAAGTACGAGTGTCTATAGGTGGCGCCCTATATTAAACTGCTTACTAGTATTCTTTTCTTTCTCAATATTCTATTTGTGTAATTTGAAGGCCCTGTCACACCTTTGCGTTCAAGCCTCCGTGCGACTTGCGAAAACCATTTTTTTTTTCAACCTGGAGGTCCCCGCAGATGACCGGTGCATGACGATACTAGCACGTATCTCACCCGTAGTTACCCGGATTTGCGCACGCAAGTCCTCTTTACCCGCAGCCAAGTTTTGGCCCTGGTACACCTTTCCGGGCAAGATACGCGGGCTTGATGCGTGTGGGGATTTTCCAGCACGAAGGACAATCTTTGCAGGCGGACAAAGATTTGGGCGAGTTTCGCATGCGTCTTACCCGCCAGACCCGTGCTACTTACGTTCTACTTACGTCCATTCCGTTTGACCTGTGGTAGGCGCATGGGTGGCGAGTGAGGGCTGACAACTCGGTGAAGGAATCCGTCTGAAGGAATTTGATACGGCAGATGTCCCACAGAATGTAACAGGGCCGGCGCAGTGTTTTCAAAAGTGTGGGGACCCACTTCCGGGTTTCATGAGCTAACAAGAAAAAAAAAAGAAAAAAAGTTTTCAGCTCATCACTCCACTTCCGGGTTTCTGTAGCTGACAAGCAAAAAAAAAAAAAAGGTCCTCAGCTCATTCTCTCCCCTCCCATTTCCGGGTGTTATAAAAAAAGGTCTTCAGAGAAAATACATAACCTTACCGCCGCCATACTTCAAGATCTCTATCTATTTCTATCTTAGTGTCACTTACGTACTTCCGGGTTGAAAAAAGTGTGGGGGCCCAAAGTGATGACACCTTATGTATTCCTTTGTATGGTGCACAAAAAGTGTGGGGGCCCGAGCCCCCACGGCCCCCACGGCTGCGCCGGCCCTGTGTAATGCAGATGACACGCGCTTCCTGCGGCGCAAAAGCATAGATCCACTGGTAACTTATGTACTTCCAGTGGGTCAACTGCCTGTGACTTGCGGCAGCTACGGGCCTCCTACTGGTGTTCTGCGTGGACCTCGCGGGCAATCCCCGCGACTCATCCGGAAAAGTTTTGGTCATGCTCAAAACTTGGCTGCGGGTGAATTGGACTTGCGTGCGCACCTCCGGGCAACTACGGGCGAGATACGCACTATGTAATGTCAGGCGCGGTCCAACTGCTGGGAGGTCCGTGTAGCAAATTTTTTTCCCCCGCAAATCAACTCGAAATGCTTTACCAGACACGGTGTGACAAGGCCTAGAACAAGCTCATAACTCGTTCCGGGTGAGTCGTGGTGGTTTGCCCGCGCGTATAGAACACCAGTAGGAGGCCCCTCGCCGGCAACTCATACGAGGGTACTTCGCAGCTGTAATGCAAGCCCCCGTATGTTGCTCGTTACTGAAAACGGATCGGCTTCGAAGCTCTCACGCAGGTCACACGGAATACACGCGTCTAGCAGGAAGAAGCACGCGTCTAGCAGGTAAGACGCAAGTACGGAACTGGCCAACATCCTTGTCAGCCATCAGAAAATTTTCCTGCGTGCTGGAAAATCCCTGCTCGCAACAAGCCCGCGTATAATCCAGAAAGGTATGACATGGCCTTTTATTTACGGGAAGTTTAAATGATTTGTTGTGGCAGACTGTTTTAGAAGGTTAATACCTATTTTAATGACTATTTTGTGTTGTACGTCACTCTCAATATCAAATTAAATGTAATCTTTTTTTTTTTGAAATGAAATGGAACAAACAGTAATATATTACATATAGGCCCTTTATTATATATATATGTTGCGAATTCACGTATTGGCTCCAATATAACGAAGAATCAAGAAATAAACTAGTAATGCATTATTGCCAATAAGAATGAGTTTATTGAACAACTCAAATTTTCGGTGGCCTCCACCTTCTTCAGGAGTCTCGACGCACACACACACACACACACACACACATATATATATATATATATGTATATATATATATATATATATATATATATATATATATATAATATGTGTATATATATATATATATATATATATATATATATATATATATATTATATATACAGTCAAACCTGCCTTAGCGGCCACCTCTCTATAGCGGCCACCTGTCTATAGCGGCCACTGAAAAATCCCCCCGAGAGAAAAGCAATGTTAAAGACCCTGTGTATAGCGGCCACCTGTTAAGCATTCTTCATGACTGTGCACAATCATGCTACATGTACTGTGCAACAATTTCATAAACACCGGCATTGTTCTATGCATGATACACACATGCGCATACGTACACACATACATGAGTACATGTACATGTAAGTATATATAGATGTATACAACGATGATACATGTTACCTGTCTATAGCGGCCACCTGTCTATAACGGCCACTTTCCCCGTATCCCTTGGGTGGCCGCTATAGACAGGTTTGACTGTATAATGATTTTGTAGTCCTCGTGTTGGTACCAGTACACAAAAATGACGAAGTAGGGTAGTAATGCATTTCAGTCCAACAGCGCTATTTATTCAAACCAAATTTTCGACGCATACACACGTCTTCTTCACAAGTCTTCTTCAGGATTGTTCATGTCGACCATGAAGTGTGTATGCGTCGAAAATTTGGTTTGAATAAATAGCACTGTTGGACTGAAATGCATTACCACCCTACTTCTTTATATATACACGACACACGAACAGACACACTCAACCCACACAGACACCACCGCAAGCCTATCCGCCATTAATATGCCCTGATGAAGGTCCTAACGAGACCGAAAGCTCGACAATAAACACTCACGTTGATCACTAGCTACGTCCACAAATAAATGCTCTTCTTCTCACACTGAATATAAATAATAATGAAGGAGCTACACTGGTGCTGTAAATGGTCGGGACCCCTTCTAGCACTCTCTCTCTCTCTCTCTCTCTCTCTCTATATATATATATATATATATATATACAGATTCAAAGTGGAGATTGTGAGAAAATGAATGGTAATGAATGGTAATGAATGATTCAAAGTGGAGATTATGAGAAAATGAATGAAAATGAATGGTAATTGATATTGAGCCTTGAAAATATAACATAATAGAAAAAAAGATGGCGGCGCACACTAGTGCGTGAACACGTGTGGATTTTCGTGCCCTGAATTTATTTCAATTTTAGTCTTAATACTGCTATTTTTCACATCGTGTGGACAGTTGTGAACGCAAGAATGGACCCAACCTCCAGCCCGGCGAAGAAAAAGGTAAAAACAGGCACACTTTCTGATGTTTCTGTGATTCCAAACGAAAACTTGAGTGTACCTACAGCGATGCCGGACGATGAAGAACAAGCCCCGGCATGGGCCCGGGCGTTCGAAGCCCGTATGCACGCTAGATTTGAGCAGCTGGCTGCGGATTGCCGAAACAGCCACGGCCTTCTCGAGCATGAGATTGGCGAGGTATCTGACAAAGTAAGCAAACTGGAAATTGCATTAGCTAAGGCAGAAGAAAAAATCGACGACCTAGAAAACCGCTCGCGGAGATCTAACATTGTTATTTTCAACCTGCCAGAAACAGAAGGAGATGATGCCCATGAGGCCAGCGCGAGTTTGAAATCAGTGAAGCTCCTACTTGCTGAGGCCAAGATCAGCATAAACATTGAAGATGAGACCTCCAGAATCCATCGCACACCTACATACCGTAGCAACCAGAAGAACTCTCGCCCTCGCCCTATCCATATCGGGTTCAACAGTTATCGTGTAAAAGAACGAGTCAAGAAGGAGCTGATAAAGTTTGTTTCAGGCCCAGACCAGAGATGCAGAAAGATTTTTGTCAACGATGATATGTCTAAGCGGGTGTTGGACCAAAGAAAGGCTCAGCTGACCAAGTTCAAAGCTCTCAAGGAAAAAGGTTTCAAGCCTTTTTTTATCTACCCAGCCATTCTGAAGGCGAGAGATTCTTCGGGCAGGATCGTAACACCAACGGCAAATACCGACGTTCCCAGAGGAAGTTAAACAAGGTGTCTTGTTTCATGCTTCAGGAGCACCAGATCGGATTTTTTTTTTTTTTTCATATTCGCTGTTGTATGCTTTTTAAACTGTTTTTCGTGATTATAAAGGCATCTCAGGATGGAAGTCCAGTTAGAGACATGTGGCAGATCTGGTACACAAGAAGAATATCAACATTAACTACTGATAACTGATATACTGTTGCAGAATATACTTGCATTACTTATAACTTGAACCAATGTTACTTCTTGAGAGAAAAAAAGGAGAGGAAGCCGATTTGAAAACTCCAAGACTTTATTCCATTTTCTGGTAATGTTGTCTGCACTTGGCTGTATTATTGTTTGCAAGCTTTTTATTTCATTCTGATCGAGTTTTAATTGATATCGTTTGTTTCACTGTATACAAAGTAGAATTAGTGGTATAGTAGTCAGTAACCTGTATAATGGGTGTGTTTTGTTATTTTAGTTTAGTACTGGTTAAATAGAGAAGAAGTCAATACAATTGATTATACATTACACTCATAATAGATTCTTATTATTTTTTCAAATATTATTATCATTTTAATATTTTTTTTTCAAATTTTTGATCTTTAAGAATAAGATCTTCATAATGCAAGTTTGTTGTAAAAGATTTTATTGGTGTATTTTAAAGTAAATTACCCCTTTTTTTCTTCCGTTGATATCTTTACTGTGGAAAACTAAATAAGGTAAACTTATCTTTATTTTATTTGGAATAGTAATTACATGTAATTAATATAACTTATGTGGATTTCATTATATTGTTAGCAGAAAAAAAAGGAAATATTTTTTTTTCTTTGAGGGGGGACCTGAATTGTAGTATTGACTGTTCATATGATATATTTTGTATTTCATTTTTATTTTGTACCAATTCATATGTAATATGAAGGGCACGATTATGATATGTGTTTACGCCCCCATGCGCCGGTGGCCATTGAGGCCACTCCAAAAGTTGCACTTTTGGCCCGGGCCGTTTCACAATTTGAGGCCCGGTGCCACCCTATCTTGTGCACCCATCCTTTTGTTTGTTTGTTTTTTCCAATTGTTTTTCTTTTTTTAATCATACCACTTCTTTCTAATCTCGCAGCAGCCGCAAGTATTATTATACAGTATGTTTTTGTATCTCATAATTTCATTTTGTTGGCAGTTATTTTGTCTCAGGTGCTCTTGCTCTCAAACTTATTGAAAGTCCTGTATAAAGGTAATAAGAAATGGACTGTTTTCCCCACATTACAAATATGGATTTAAAACTTACAACATTTAATTGCAGGGGAATTCAAGATCATGTAAAAAGACGCAAAATTTTTCATTATTTAAGATCCATTGAGAGTGATATAATTTTTCTTCAGGAAACCCACTCTTCAAAATCGGATGAACAATTTTGGATGCAACAATGGGGTGAAAAATCATGGTTTTCCAGCCATTCTTCAAACAGTAGAGGTGTAGCCATTCTAATTCGAAATAGGGTTTCATTGGTCCTTGACTCTTCTTACATTGACCCTAATGGAAGATACCTGATTATATCTGCTAGTATTAATAAAGTTCCTTTAGTTTTAGTAAATTTGTACGGTCCAAATAATGATGACCCCAATTTTTTTCTTGAAGTCTTTAACAAAGTAGACCAATTTAAATACGCTTCTATTATATGTGCTGGGGATTTTAATGCTGTTTTGGGCCATCTGGACTATCAAGGGGGTAGGGACACCCACTCTAATGTCAAGTCTAGCGAAATGTTAACAACACTTATGGAAGAATTTAATCTTTGTGATATTTGGCGTACTTTTAATCCAAACCTTAAACAATACACCAGACATCAAAAAAATCCTAAAGTGTTATCCAGGATTGATTATATTCTTGTTTCTGATAACTTTGTTACTAATTGTTCGCAATCAAAAATAAGTCCAGGTATTCAATCTGACCATTCCCTCGTTACATTAAATTTTAAAGGTGCCCAACCACTAAGGGGTCCAGGATTTTGGAAATTGAACTGTCAGTATTTACACAAAGATTCAGATTTTTGTACAATCATTAGGGACAACATTGAAGAATTTAAACTTATTAATTTTAAAAGTAATTGTAATCCAAATATTTTATGGGATGCGCTGAAATGTACCATTACCGGTATTTGTATAGAATACTGTGCACGTAAAAAGAAAGAAAAGAATTTCGTAAAAAGAGAACTTCTGCGGGAAATAGAGGAGGTAGAAAAAAAATTGAGTGTTGACTTAAATGATGATGAGCTTCTTAATGAGAAGGACTTTTTAACCCAAGCCTTAAATGATATTTTGGATGAAGAAACCAAAGGTTTAATTATTCGCTCGCGCATTCGTTGGATTGAAGAAGGGGAAAAAAGTTCAAAATATTTTTGTAATTTAGAAAAGAGGTCAGGAGAGAAGAAAAGTATTTTTAAATTAAAGAATGATGATGATGAGATTATTGTTAAGCAGGACACTATATTGGAAGAAATTTATTCATTTTATGAGCTCTTATACTCAAAACAATGTGAGAACAATTTAGGTGATGATAAAGACGGTTTTTTAAATTCTATTGAAATTCCCCAATTAAATGAAGTTGATAAGGATTTTCTTGATAAACCACTTTCAAAGAAGGAATTGTATGATACAATTACCTCAATGAAACATAACAGGTCACCAGGTTTGGATGGGCTACCCATAGAATTTTATATCGTGTTTTGGAAAGACATTTCTGATTTACTTTTAGATTCGTTTAATTTTTCCCTGCAGAATGGACTAATGTCTAGTTCACAAAGAAATGGAGTCATTACTTTGATTCCAAAAAAAGATAAAGATCATTCCTTTTTGAAAAACTTCAGACCAATTTCTCTTTTAACAGTAGACTATAAAATTTTAGCCAAAACTTTAGCAAATCGTTTAAAAAAATGTCTCTCGGATTTGATCCATCCAGATCAATCTGGTTTTTTGAAAGGAAGGAATATTGGAAATAACATTCGCTTAATTATTGATATAATAGAATATACAGATTTAAAGCAAATTCCTGGAGCAATTCTTCTCCTTGATATTCAGAAAGCTTTTGACAGTGTTTCGCATGATTACTTGTATCGGGTAATGAGAAAGTTTAATTTTAGTGATAAATTTATTGATTGGATAAAGGTATTTTACTCAGGTAGGAAAAGCTATGTTTCAAATTATGGACATTTGACTACACCAATAAATATGGAACGAGGTATTTTCCAAGGGTGTCCTATATCCCCATACCTGTTTTTGTTGGTTATCGAGTCTATGGCTCTTGCTATTAGACAAAACGTAAATATTAAAGGTATCCCAGTGGGCGAAAACGATTTGAAAATTTCTTTGCTAGCAGATGACTCTACTTGTTTTATTGACGGTTCACAAAACTCGTTTAAATCACTTTTTGATACTATTGGTTCATTTTCTGAGAGTTCTGGCTGTAAGCTTAACATCTCTAAATCAGAAGCAATTTGGATTGGTTCTTTAAAGGGTTCTCAAAAATTTCCATTTTCGGAGAAAGGTCTTAAATGGAATAAGTCTACTTTTAAAACTCTGGGTATTCATTTTTCTTTGAACATAAGTAATCTGTATGATCTTAACCACAAGACAAAGCTTAAATCCATTGAAAATATTTTGAATTGTTGGCGTGTAAGAAATTTATCTCTGGTCGGGAAGATCTGTGTTATAAAGACCCTATTGCTGCCTCAACTTCTGTATTATTTTTCGGTATTATGTATAAAAATACCAAAGAAATTTTTTAGACAAATAAACACAATACTATATAAATTTATATGGAGTGGTGGAAGTGATAGGGTCAAAAGACACCTCTTGTGTAATGATTACTCTTTGGGTGGTTTAAAAATGATTGATCCATACATGTTTTCTATTGCACAAAAAATGACATGGGTCAAAATGCTTCTTGATGATAACTATCAAAGTATATGGAAATTTATTGAATTATGTATTTTAGATGATTTTAGTGGTAGAAAGGATATATTGTGGAAAGCACATCCCCCTGTATGTATTTTGAATAAATTAGGCTCAAGTCAATTAGCCGAATCTCTTCAAACATGGTATATTTTTAGAGAAAAAATTGTTAAAGATGAATTTAATACAGCTTTTTCTGCAATTGGTTCTTGTCAATGCATTTGGTTTAACAGAAGTATTCGTTCAAAATCCAAACAATACTTCTTGTATGAAGATTGGTTAGACAAAGGTATTGTCTTTATAAGTGATCTACTCAACCCTCCCCATCCAGGTTATAAATTATTTGAAGAACTGATTTTGGATTACGATATTAGCAAAAAGGACAGGCGGAAATACAATTTTTTATTGAAAAATATTCCAAAAGATTGGTTTGTTTCCTGTGATTTAACTCCAGACAAAATATTTGAGGAAATTAAAGCAAAACTTTTAAAGACTCAAAAAAGTCCAAAGTTCGCTTACAGTATAATACAAGAAACATGTTATCCAGAAAGACAGACTGTATTTTGGAGCGACCTCCAAGAGTCCGAAGAAATCAATTGGGAAAAGGTTCATGTGAACAACTTTTTATGTACCATAAATACACGTATTCGATCTTTTTATTTTAAGCTATTTCACAGAGCTATAGGTTTGAATAACTTTCTATATAAAATTAAAAGAAAAGATTCTCCCAATTGCTCATTTTGTAAGAATGCCCCCGAAACCTATATTCATATTTTTGTTCAATGTCCTTCAGTTCAACCCATTTGGGAGGATACTCTTAAAGCTATCTCTCAGAAAATCAATAAGCCACTAAATGTTTCATTGTTTGAACAAATGTTTGGTTTGGATTCTGATAAATTTTTGACATATCTTTTTCTTTTACTTAAATATTATGTTTATATTTGTAAATTTCAAAATAAACCACCAAGCTTTAAAGGTTATAAATCGTATGTCATAGCCAACAAGGAGCTTGAGTATAATATTGCTAAAAGAAATAACAAACTTTCGATTCATTTCAGGAAATGGAGATTTGATCTGTAAATAGTATTTTTAGTTTTGCAGACGACATCTCACATGGGTCTGTATGAGTAGTTTTAACCTTGGCATGTTTTGATGGTATACAATGTGTATGTATTGTACATGTTTCTGCAGAATCAGCCATAATTTTGTATTATGTATAATTCAAGAAGTTGGTTATTTTATCTGTTCTGTGGAATTGGGTGATTCAAAAGCTTTTTTGGTTTTTAAGGCTACATTGCCCATACAGGTCTGTGGATGATGTTTTATGGGACATTGTATTAATTAGTTAAAGAGGAAAGCTTAATTGTTATTGTCAAATACATGTAGCCATGTATTCGTATCTTTATCTATAAATTGAAAAACCCCTCATCTTCAATAAGTTATATATATTTTTTTAATGTAACACAATTTTTCATATTCTTAGTACAAATTGTACATGTTCTGTATGTGTCATGTTAGTGACACTTAATGTGGATGGGGTACAAATTTTCATGAGACAGAAGGACTGCCTTAATTTTCCCTTACTAGTAAGTTAGATTACTACTAGTATACTGTACTAGGATTGAAATAGGTACATGGATGTTGAGATATTTTATCATTTGTTAAACCTGAAAGAATGTTATGTACAATAGTACATACATGTACTTATTTTGGTTTTGTATGAGTATTATGCAAAATTTGTTTACATGGTTTATGCTGTTTTAAGGTTGTCTTCCATTCCAGCGAGTCACATACAGTTTATACTGCCAGCAGGTTTCGGGAATGACTCCGGCTTTCCGTTGGTGGCCTTTTGTGCCTGCTGGATGGGTTTGCTGCTCTCTCTGTTCCGGCCTAACCCGATCGGCTCTGTGGGCATGCAGATTTCATTTTGTATATTGATTATTGTGTGTGGGTACGCATGTTTGCGTAAGTGTATGAAGAAAGAAGGGTCGAGTAAAGAGTATCGTAACTGTGGGTGGATGATTTGTCATGTTTAACTAAAAATGTAACACTCGAATAAAGAATGGAGTCTGCCGGGGGCCCGAATTGGTGCTGGTGGAGTGAGCGGCGGTCCGGCTGGCGTGTTCGCGGGCTAGTCGGCGGTTTGCTTGGGACATCTCTCGTAATCCTACATTATTTTGCTTAAGATGATTTGTGAAAATGGGTGACAACTGCTATTTGTGAAATACTTGGTATGGCTGCTTTTTTTGTTTTTGTTTTGTTTTGTCTTGTTTTGTTTTATTTCTATTTTTATTTTTTGCTTTGATTGTTTTAATGTTATGTATGATTTGTTTTTGAAAATCAATAAAAAAAAAAAAAATAAAAAAAATATAACATAATACCTATCGATGTGTGCTTATATTAGGTTTCTATTCTGTCAGAACATTACCAGTCTTCCCCGTCGATGCAATAGTTCATCAAAAACCACGAGTTTACAGACACACACACGCACACCCATACACACACACATACATACACATACACATACACACACACACACACACACACACACGCACAAACACACACAAATTAAGTTACATGTACACATGTGAATCACGACCAAACACATATTAGATACCAAAACACACACGCACTATCGAAACATTGCATCGTCTGCCGTGACTTGCCTGAAATGTTGTTCAAGGTTATCGCCCCTCATCACTAGCGTAGAGCATGCTGTGTGTGATCTACTTACCTTATTATGCGAAACAGTTCTTGTTGAGACGATGAGTGCTTTCGCCTGGTTTGCAGCTGTAAACATGGTCATTAGTGTCGCCGTGTCCATGGATACCATGAACAAATCTATGGCTCAGTATATTAATAGCACATAGACAATTGGTTCCACGGAAGCGGACGTCACAGGCAGTATAAGAGTCGGTGGTGCAGCAAAATCTCAAGAGGGAAAGCAGAACTGCAGAATATTCTCTGTGAATCTACTGCAGATTGATCGTTTCACACCTCACACACTTCTAGCAAGAATAGAATGCGACTTTAAACCCTTAGCCCCTCATTAAGTCCGTCAGTATTTTATAAGCCTATGATAGGAAGTGGGCTTTCGAAGCATGTACCTATATAATTTATCATTATAGATTACTTTATTAACTCATTTCGACTTTGATGAATGTAAATTGAGCACCCAGATTGTCTATGTTGGGCGGTGATAATGCCTGTGCTATTATCATCAGTATTATTTAATCTGCTAAAAAAAAAAAAGATGAACAATATTTGGGATATTTTAATCACAACTTCAAAAATATTGCATGCAATGTAAGAAGTGAAGTATCACTGGAAATGTCTTAATTCTGCTCTACAATCATGATGACGGACTCCTACTACAATACGAAATGTTTGAAATTGCGCTAGACCCGTTCTGCGATCAAACCCTTTGTGTACATGTATGTTATAACATTACAATAAAAACATTGCTTTCTGTTTCCTCATCACAAACAAATTTGTGCACCTCTAAATTTTTGTTCCTCTCACAAGTCTTCTTTGCATATTTTCGGTGGAGTTTACTTTGGGCTTTCACCCACTGACGGGGGGGGGGGGGGTTGGGAGACGAACGATTACATGCTGTTTGCATTTTAAAGTCACTGTTAACCACTGCGAGAAGTGATTTATTTTTTCGAATCGTCACGTTAAATAGTTTACAATAAAGCCACAAATAATATAAGGAGATAGTTTTCTCAATAGATCATTACTGTTGTTGGTTTATTCTAGAAACGATGTTAATAAAGCCATCGTTCACTTTTGTATGTTTGATAATGCTTCATATTGATTGCACCGATTAACATTTTTACGTTGGTTGTTTCTATCCCTAGCTCACTTTAGAACTATTTTAAAGCACTAAAACTTTTTTCCATCTGTAAATGATAATACGGCTTCAAGCAGACAAGTCTCTTGCCTATATATACAGCCTGTTCGTGTTGTTAGGCCTACAATTAATCTGACAAGCCAGGCTTAAACTAGCCTTTTGTCAAGGCCCTCTCGCTGTACGGTATAGAGAGCCCAGCTGAGTAGGGTTGTCGCGCTCGAATGGGCTCGCTTCGCTCGCCCATTGAAGCGATAAGGCTTTGATAAAAGGCTAGGCTTAAACACGAAGACGTAAATACTGAATTGTGAGTGATACACGCCGTAAAAACCAAAACAACAACAACAACAACGACGACGACGGTCGATCGCTGTATTGACAGCACTGCCGACCTTTGATCTGCAGATACGAGACGGTCTGTATTGTTGTCAGGCATCCAAGCAACCCCTTTACCCCCCCCCCCCCCCCCCATCACCATCTAACACGCTACTTCACACACACGACGTATTACATACATAATTATATAGTGTTTCTTCCGTGACTCAATGTTTTTATGACTTGTGTAGAACTAATACTGCATAAAGGTCAAGATCACGTCGAACTTCCCAACTAGCGTATTTCAAATAAAATGTTTCTCTTCACTCTCCGTGATTACTCGTATAACAAAATTGAGCGAACTATGATTATATAATATCAAAATATATATGTTTTCTCTGTGGGCGCCGATCATTCATGGCAGTGTTGCATGTCTTTCTCTATTGGTATATTCTATTTCCTTTAAAAGTTAACATTTCAAGTCTTACTGAATTGCCTGTTGGTGGTGGTGGTGTTTCCGCACATCCCAATTGCGTCCTCGGTACACGCAAACACAAGTACACACAAAAACACACACACAGGCACCCACACACTCACAACCAACATCACTACCCACATGCAGACACATTGACAAATGCAGAACGCTATGTTCTTTTTTTTTTAAAGATATATCCAAGACAGCATTCAAACATTCACATTTCTTGATAGAGATGTGGGTGGAGAATGAAATACCCAATGGACGTTTTCTTAAAGTTTATATTTCATCGTTTATTTCTTTGTTCACACTGTGAACATCTTCATGAAAAAAAAATACACAACAAAAAAATATACGAGTGCATCATAGACCTTCGAATAAATAGAACAATATTTCACTAATTTTCCTTCAAAATGGCACACAATTTTCACACAATTCTAGAACAGAACATTTAGATAGTGAATAGTTTGACATCAATGGACGGATATCAGGAAAGTTCATTGGTAATGTTTACCCTTTTCATGTTCTCGCCTTATCGATATTGATGAGTGTATTGTATCAATGGAAGAACACTGATGTATCTTGATTGAGGAAGAGTTATTTGTTTCAGAGCAGTTGTAAATTTAAAACTGACCTGTAGAACAATTTGATTTTTATAAGAATACAATACTTTCCCTTAGCGGTGGGTAAAACGGTATTGCAGTGTTTGTTTGTTTGGTCTTTTTTTTTTTTTTTTTTTTTTTTTACTGTAATGGTCTGCAAATCTGAATCAGAGTTTAACATTACTTTCACAAAACAATAATCATCATGACAGTAAAAAACATATTTTTTTTCTGAGCATCCAGTGCTCCGAGCATGGAGAGCCCTGCTCTCCATGCAGCTACACATAATAATACGTGATCAAATATAACAATAACCACATCGGGCTTGCTAGCATTTTTGCGGACGGATTTAGTTGGACGTTATAAATAAATTCTTTCCAATCAGACTGTATGGAATAATATTTTCAAATCGCGGCGTACAATGTTTGCTTGTCTCTCTGGTATTGACAGCTCGAAGGAGATTGGACTTTGGTTAATCTTCACAACATCAGCATTTGTCACTGCGCTGATAGCATAGTAACCAAATATTTGGCGAGCCGTACAGGTTCGTTAAAAGCAAGTGACCACGATTTATGTCAATACAAAGCAACCTGTCTTGGCTCAATCAAAGCAACTACCGAACCATGAATAATCTCCGTCAGATTATTCTTGGACTTTTACTTCGATTCGAGTACCGGCCTCTTTACGAAGTACATGACTGTTCGGTGGTACTTAAACTGGCAGAATAGAAAGAGGTTTAAATGCTACTGCTGGAACTGTTTGGGACAAAATTCTTTTTGGCCTAATCTGCTTAGGTCTAGTCACAAAATGGCATTATGGTGGTATTTGCCAGAATCTTGTCTGTAGGTTATTGTAATGCCCTGTTCAAAACGTCAGTTCTCTCTTCCCATTTGGCAAAAGCGGCAGCAGATTCGGCATGGCTTGTGGCACAACGCGCCAAACTTGCTCCGAATGGCACGAGCTGTTTTGCTGAAGCAAATGTCATAGTCAGTGGCAGACGATAACTTCCGCCCTTCCTATACAGTCACTTCATACTGCAGAGACCTCCTCATTCTCCTTCGCTCCCTCCTCCGCTTCTCCCCCCTCCTTTTGGGCGGCCATCCTTGCGAGTTTTGCTTGGCGCACCTTCTCCGCGTGCTTCTTCTTCTGCTCCAGTCGCTCGCGCTGTGCCCGGAAGTGTGCCTCGCGGTTTTTGGCGGCCTGGCTGAGACTATCGTTCATTTTCTCCTCCGTCTGCTTCTTCTGGGCATCCTCGGCCTCCTCCGAGACCTTGTGGACCTGAGCCTCCTTCTTCATGGTGTCCAGCTTCTCGCGGAGTTTGCTCTGCTTAGCTTTCCTCCTCTCTTCCGCCGCGGCCAGCTTGGCGTCCACCTCCTCCTTGGTAACCGCCCTCTTCTTCTTCCTCCTCTTCTTGAGCTTGGCGAGGCGTGCCGGTGGCTTCTTCAGCTCGTCGAAGTCGATGGCGATCATGACGTCGAAGGACGTACCGCCCTTTTTCGGCGCGAGCTGCGGGGCCGTGTTCGACGTGCTGATGATGCCCTGGGACTTGAGCTCGCCAAGGATTTCGGCTGTGGTTTGGTTTCTCATTTTGTCGCGACCGCTGCTCTTCCGAGATTCGCACTTTGTCCCACTGATACAGAGATCTGAGAAAATAAAACAAATAAAATGATTATCACTAACTTTGCTAATTTTGTACAAAACAAACGTATATTAAATACTCTTTAATTCTTAAATATCCCTATCGCTTAATGCCCTATGGAGAAACATAATTCTTGCCATGATATCTTTCACGTCGAAAACCACTAAAGAAGGACTCTTTAGATAAGGCATGAGTACACGGTCGTCACACAATAGCCGTTGTCACAACACGCCCATAACTACACGGTCCCACCACCCGGGGGTCGTGCAGAACGTGCCATGTACCGGTGTTCATTCACACAGTCCGGCCCGGCTCACTGGGGCGAGCGAATGCACAGAATAGTGGATTCGATCGTCACAGAGACCCTATTTTGACGACCCATACAGAAAACGCAGGACTATTGTTTGCGAGTAAATACCACACGGTCGCCCGGCAATCGATATTCAACTCGGTCTCCGCGTGGGGGAAGCGAGGTGTAACAAGCAAGAACACGCGAAAAAAAAAAAAAAAAAAAAAAAAAACATACCACGTTTCCAAGGAAGTGCTCTTAACATATCCAGGGAATTC
This sequence comes from Diadema setosum, assembly GCA_033980235.1. Lineage (NCBI taxonomy): Eukaryota > Metazoa > Echinodermata > Echinoidea > Diadematoida > Diadematidae > Diadema > Diadema setosum. Next base: position 15,299,530 of record CM067078.1, read on the forward strand.
CCAAAATAATTTGTAAGTAGTTTATTCATGGAAGTTGTAATAACAATCCATAAACAATTTCATATTGTTTGACATTGAAATAAATTAGAATCATCCTAAATCTTGAATCAGAGGCAAATAATTTACAATGGATTGCACAATGCAGTTTGAATACTATGATTATAAAAGGAAAGAAAAGAACTATCTGCATATATTATAGAGAAATATCTTCTTCTTTTTTCACGCTGTAACCAGACAATATAGGAAAGAGGAATAAAGAGGAAAAGAGTGAGAGAGAGAGAGAGAGAGAGAGAGATTATCAGTTACAAATATAATATATTGCTAGGATGTATTTACCTGGAGTGGATGGTCTGTCTTCAACCATGTTGGGGTGTGAGTACTCAGTGATGACGTTTGCGTAGTCGGACTCGAGCCCGCTGTCGAATGTCCTCTGGGAGAATTTGCTGGTCGCTGACGACACCAGACGATCCTGAGATTTGTTGTCCAAGTCGTTGTCGAGGTGACTTCCAAGGGAGTCCCGCGATCCCATTTTGGTGTCCTTCAGGACGCGGACGCCGTCGGGATTGGAGTCGGTGTTATCCATGGTTTCGATGTCGGTGCTGGGTTTGACTTCCAGGACGCCCTTCTTCTTCGACGCCGACGATTTTCGCGGGATCACCTCACCATCTGGACCAAGCTGCTGGACCTGCGTGGATTTCGAACCATTGCAACCCATCTTGTCCGGTGAGAATAAAAATTACCAAGGTAGAATCAACCCGGAGGGTGACAATTTGTGATATTCCAATGCACCTAAGAAGATGACTTTGAGTACTGCGGGTACATGTAAGACCGAATGTCTATGACCACACAATGATGATGATGACAACAGTAGAATATTATGGAGATGACTAAATCTGACTCAAGGCGAGAACAGGTTGAAACTATTGCAGAGTCGTCTCAGTACCTGTAGATATCTTGCGAAAGAGTTGTAGCGTGGTGTGATTCTCTCGCCCAAGTCAGAGTGAATAGATCGTGGTATACAGACACGCACGATTATAAGGCAGGTGGAGACGGTCGCTGATTATTGGCCTCTGACCGTTGCTAAGCACATTGTTGGCTCGTCGCTATGGCGCGTTACCATCACATCGATTATTTTGCGTTATGTCGCCCTCACCGTCGGGTAGGTTTTGCTGACTATGTGAATGAACCCGCGGACTACAAAGAGCTGCCGGCATGTGATTGGGATATCCCGTAAACAATGTCACAACAAAAGTCGATCACCAATATTGTGTTTTACCGGTGTGTTTGTGTTGTCATCAGCCTGTCGGTCAAGGCTCCTGGTGTTAGTCTTAGAACACCACGTGTTAGCACGTGCTTTCTTAGAAGTGAATCCCTTACCGCTCTTTCTTTTGTATATCATCCATCAAACACTCCGATGGGATAACGTTTATTAGGCCTACTCGTCTGACCCCTTTGGTATTCAGTACTTGGAGATATTATTTCTTTTATCACAGATACTCATTAGCTACCAGTACTTGTGTGGTTGTGTGCAAGCATACGTACCATATTCCCAAAGAAACAATGTACACGGAGTTCTGTCAAATTTGTTTTCATTTTAATGTGCACTTGTTATTGCTGATTGTGATTCATGTTTAGATCAAAGTTCTTCTTTCAAAAGAGAAGTTAGATAATATGCAATATAATAGAGCTAGTTTAATTTTTCGCGAGTCGGGACTTCCCAACAATTTCGCAAGTGGTTAATATTCGCAATTTTGGAGTACAGTACTGAATGGAGATTTTTGCGTGCACGTCACTTTTATTATGTCGGGAATGAGAATTAATATTTCCGCGTGCTTTTCAATTCGCGTATATCACCCGACTAGCGATATTCGCGAAAATAAAAACCTTGAGAAATATTCGGCGTAAGGTTTCTAGTTACATCATTTTTGTATTTCATTAGATATTCGCGCCTCCACCAAAATGGAAACCTATTATTGAACTTTAAAGTTTAAGTATCCAGCAATATGTATTATATCCATAATCATGAATATGAAAAATTTCATCGCAAAAGGACTTAACTCCATTCATGAAAGTGTGAGGTAGACCTATCTGCTATTAAACCTCCTAAAACAAAGAAAATAAACAGAAACTATTTCATATCTTTAGTCATATTTCAAGAATATGTAGCAAGTGATGTATCATTGGAAAAGGTTTATTTTGGTATGTCTGAATGATGAAAGCGCTTAACCCATTTTGCGATCAAAATTACCTCCATAATTATGGGGTCATCCCACTAGACCGACACCCACGAGTCCTTGAGTCATACAGCTCACGAGTCATATCCCAGCCCATGAGTTCGATACTAGGCAAATAAAGCACATGAGTTAGACACTAGGTAAAACAGCCCACGAGTTCGACAGACACAACATGGTCAGTCTCGTGGGCCTTGTTAGCTTTGTGTCGAACTCATGGGCTGTATGATGAGCTGTATGACTCGTGGGCTGTATGACTCGTGGGTGCCGGTCTCGTGACGTGCACCCAATATTATAATGAGTATAGAGGTTATGCCAAGTTCAGCTAAATGTGTTCGATGCAATGCAGCAGAGCAGAGGAGACATGTCTATAATAATATACCTCACTTGCATTGATTAAATGGACCAGTCCGCTGCAGACGTTTTCAGGTCCGTTTTCGGTTCGAAACCGCGGGTAATAGCAGACTGACCAAGTGAGGTAGGCACCTTTATCTCCGAGGCATATTATCTACTAATATAGAATATTTAATTTTAGGCCCATATTGAAAGCCCACTGCGATATTGTGAAGAACTCAACCCAGACAAACATAAAATGTAAATATTTCTTAAAATGCGTACAATTATAATTTACCCTGTTCTGCAAAAAGAGACCCTATTCCCTTGGAGGTGAGTCTCTCATATAGGAATCTACAACCAGTGGTTTGTGACCGAGTAACTGCTGGCCATGTATTGATACAGTTGTTATTTAAAGTAGAGTTTTAATATGCGCGTGTACCTTGCGTTTCATAGGCCTATAGCTGAGGCATTATAATCCACATAAAAACAATCCTGCGTTTCCGGCTCCCCGATCACGCTCATCATTGTTTGTTTGTTTGTTTGTTTGTTTGTTTGTTTGTTTGTTTGTTTGTTTGTTTGTTTGTTTGTTGTTGTTTTTTGGGGGGTGGGGCGAGGGGTGAGTATTCGTCTTCAGATCGTTTGTGTTGGTTCTCGAAATTGCACGGTGAAAGTATAGGTGGGACAGAAAACACTGCCATGTTACTTTTTGGTGCAAATAATGGTTTTTCCCTATCTTCATCGATATTACGAGGACAAACGCAAATTGATGATTATACAATCTTCCGGGTATTTGAATGATAACAGCATGATAAGTATGAAACGTCACGGCAATGATTATGTATAAAGAACTTCATGAATGAAGAGTATTTTGAAAATTCTTGATTTCATGGGCATGTCATTAAATTTACGCTTGAAGTGTTAATGAAATAATCAATGTTGTTTGTCTTGTTACATAATGACGAAATTTGTCATATCGAGATGACCCATCAGAGATTACGAAAGCATATTACTTGAATCCTGGCCATAATGTTGACTCATATTTAATTAAAGTTGTTTGAGGCCATCCAAACAAAATCTTTTCTGGCTTTGATGATGGACGCAACTATGTCTAATATCAACACATCTCAGCGTCTTGGTACGACGGTACATATCGACGGTGACCGACGGCCGTATACACATTGTAGTCACGAAACAAATCCGTCAGAAAAAAGGTTCCCCGTATGTCAACAGTTTGCACTGCTGACCACCAGTCCTCTTTGCTTTGACTACAATTCTGAAACCTGCCACTACCCGGCAAGCTTAAAATAGCACAAACACTTGATGAAGGTCTGTACAATATTACAATAGGTGGTTTTACCTGAAGACTCCCATGCCCTATACTGCGTCATCAAGACATGATCGAAGAAACCATAAAGGTGAATGCAATTTAGACCACGCGGTCATGTCTTTTTTTTTTTTAAACACTTTCTGCTCAACCACTAGCTGATATGGCACACACTACTTGCAACAACTCCGCTATGGGGAGAAAAATCGCTTGGTTGACTGGAAGAAAGGTCAGTTCTATCACTAGGGAAACGGTGATTGCTAACGTGCAGAAATCTCTCGCAATTACGTTCTGCCAGGAAGTGGAGGACATAAAAAGTATCTTGTACAGATGGGACTATTGCCATTAACACTATTGGGGTATCACCTTACTGAAATAAGAACTCATCGAACCACTTTCGAACGAAGCTTTGAGATAGCCCACAGTCATTCCTGCATAATATTCTTCATTGTATGCACGTAATGATCTGCCATTCCACTCTGTATACACAGTGATGCAGTTGTATACTGAACACAAGGAAATTCTGCTTAAAGTGGCATGCAGTTTTCATTTTGATTTTTGTTTTGCCTCGTTCACCTCTCTTCTGCCATGTATAGACGCCATTACATGCAAGTTATATTATTCTTTAAGCGTGAAGAAAAACTTAAAGAAGAATATTTTTTATTGTGATGAAATAATTATATGACACGTATTCAGATGTTCATTTATTGGCAACATTGAACAGTTATCTTGCGGGTATTATGAATCAGCACAAATGAATACGCATTATTTTGTATTCCATAGCCCCTTAATAAGTTTCCACGTTTCTCATCAATAACTTAACTCACTAGAAAAGCATTCAAAAACAATATAGGAAATTCCCACAAGTATTCATTGAGAGCAGTTACACGCACTTGACTATTAGAACGGCCGAAGTCCACCGTTCAGTTGCACCATCTTTGGAGATATGCTGTGGAGAGTATAATGCAAATAATGGATATTCATTACAACATTTTGCAACTCAGTTATGCTGGGCCAATAACATTCCTATTGTATCTCATTAATAAAAATATATAGGACTTTTTTTTTTCTCAAAATTGGTTTTAGTGGACCTCGGTCTTTCTTATACGCAGGTATTCAATTATGTTTGATTTAAACATTTTATGTAAAAAGACACCTCAGCTATGATCTCCTTGTACTGATTATTATGTTCCACTTCTGCTGCTACGACCTCGGGCAGTTTCATCCGCGTGTATGGGCACCTAGCAGTGATTTGTGCCCCTCGGCCCTACACACACACACACACACACAAAATAACAATAATAATAATAATAAAAAAATGATGTCTAGCCATCAACGAAAAGCCTATCTTTTCATGGCCCGATTGATGTTTCCTCTCATTTCGGGCCACTGCAATTTTCCTTACTTGTGTTTTGGCCAGCAAAATTTTAGATTTAAAGATTTTAATGGCCCCAACGGGCCACTAGAGAAAAAGAAAAGTTGGTGTGTACATACTATGATTACAGTGTATACCTGCTCGTGTGCATAGTGATGTGTATCATGTTTATTTATACATGCTCTTTTACCATCGATATACACCAATTTTACCAAAAAAATAAATACCAACTGATGTTGATGAAAAGCAGAACAGAATTCATGGACTGGAGAGTCACTAGCCGGAATACACACTATGACCTAAGATGAAATTGCTATAAATTATTAAAAAAAAAGGGAGCACTTTCGACGGGGAACTCGAAAAACGCGATCAAAATGCAGGAGTGATCCTAATAAAACTACATGTTGCTATATACACTGTGTGGTTAGTAAACGGTTTTTGTTGTTAATTGTCGCTGCTATGTTGTTGTTGTTGTTGTTGTTGTTGTTGTTTTTGCTGCTGTCGTTTAAATGCGCGTCAAGCAAGGTTGTCTTTATGAATGATTTCATATTCGAGCAGTTTTTTTTTTCGAAAACAAACAAGCAAAAAAAAAAAAAATAATAATTTACAATGAAACAGTTACGACTACCGGCGCGGGGAGCAGTCTGTTCGCAGACGGAGAAAACACCCCGTGCAGAAAAATAACTCTCTGAAGAAAAAAAAATCTACGAGTGAAAAATGTTCTCTCTTGAAAGAGTGAACAACAGAAAAGAGTGAGTTTAGAGTGAAATTGGAGTGAATTTTGAGTTAAAATTTTTATTTTCACTAAATTTGGAGTGACCCCAGGGATCACTTCAAAATATTCGAGGTATGTTGAACATACTTCTCGCTTCAATCAGGTAGCTGCTTCAATAGTGCGACCACTCAGTTGCCACATAGGGGGCGCTCTGCCCAACACAGATTCTCGATACGACGGTGAATCGCAAACACCAGAACCAAACCATGGTCATTATTTAGTTCTTTAGCAAGAATATTCATATAACACTATTACAACAATAATAATTTCAATTTTCCTCAATCAAATAATGACATTGTCTCCAAAAATGACAGGAAGGTGCAATGTTATTTTGACCTCATTTACCTAACCTGTGAGTTTCAGAGACATGAACATGCAATGGTATCATTATCCTGAACATACTAGTACGTCTTTAAAAAAAAAGAAAAAAAAGTTACCATGGCAACAGTTAAAATGTCTTAGGCTCAACCGGAAGTGTCTGTTATTACTAATATATATAATTATATATATATATATATATATATATATATATATATATATATATGCTATTGAGTTTTGTGTAATTCTAAAATATGCTTTAGGGCCCAGTTTTAATCACATTCAACATCGGGGTGCTGATGGATCCACTAGAATTACCTGTGTCATTCCACCGATTATTTGGCACACCGTTATTTACTCTAGTAGTGTCCTACCATTGGGTAAATACACCGTCGCATCTCAAGCTGTAGCTGGAGTGTCGATCATTCATGCCTGTCTTATTGGATTCTGTGATTGCTCGCATGATGTCTTTCGGGATTTTAAGTCGCGGTAAGAAATTGTTGACACTGCTCGGTTACTATGGTAACAGAAAGACATTGTTGTATAGGCCTATGTCACTGATTGACATCATGTCATAACTTCTCCTCGACAAACAGGTGTTAACGTGCCAAAACCAAACTTAATATCCTGTCAATGCCCGTACTGAGCAGGGCCTTAATCGAAAAAAAAAATAAGAAAAAAAAATCAAAGTCCTTGTATCATCCCCCCCCCCCCCCCCCCCACTTACAATGCAACATTGGACTATAATATAGGGCCTATTATTATTAGGTCTATAGGCCCTATTAGCGGTACAGCAATCAGTAGGTCAGTACTTCACACTGTTGTCACTCTTCTATAGGTCTCATACCTGACCTAGTTTTTTGTACAGCAGACAATCTATCCACAACAAAGCCCATGTAGTCACAGGCCACAGGGTAAAAGATAATCGTCCAGCACGTCTCACTGGCACCAGCCTTTGTCATCAATCGCGATACATTGTACTACACAGTATCGATCGACTGGAAGACAATCACGCAGCCTTGGTATTTCACGGAGGAGGCCCCCACAGGGCGTATCCTTTACAGGTTGTGGTGCATAAAAAAACACGGTGTATGCAGCAGGTGCTGGTGACAACATTGGTTACGACTTCTTTTTGAGTGCTCACGTACAAGCCACCAATACTTTTGTACGAGGGATAACATGGTATCGATCTCCATGTAAATGGCCGAGACGGTCAAGGAAAACAGTCACACATAACAAGTGTTTTTGTTTGTCAGTTCTTGTTTTTTTTTTTTTTATATAAATAATTTATGCACTCAGATTCATGCAGGTCACTAACTTGTTGACAAAATGTATAGACTGTGGAATGCGTTCTTCACGAACATCAACCCTTATAAATATGCCGTGTATAAGAAGATTTCTGGGCACTTATGCCTATATAGCTTCAATACAATGATCACAAACAACGCGAACACACTCTAAGAAAAGAATGTCTTGAATTTGTACAGAGGTTTAAAGGAAACCATGCAAAACCCAAACAGAAATGTAGACTGAGTGAAAGCAGCAACATTAATAAGAGCACATCAGTGAAAGTTTGAGGAAAATCGAACAATCAATGCAAAAGTTAGGAATTTTTTGAAGTTTTGGTGTTAATTAAGGAACCGCTGGATGAGGAGACCGAGGACATGACGTATGTGTGGACAACAATATAAAGAAAATATAAAGGGAATTCCACAAAAATTCATTTTCATCAAAATTACACATTCCATCAACTTGATACTGACATTATGCTATAAGGGTAGCAATCCATCGCTATTCCCCTGCTTTATGAAAGCGGTTAGTCAAGTGCTCATTCATTAATGCTAAATAGAAAACAAATGATTTTTGGTGGAACTCCCTTTATATTTTCTTTATATTAATTGTTGCCCCCACTTGACGTCATAACCTCCAGTAGTCTCCTCATCCAGCGGTTCCAACACCAAAAATTTAAAAATTCATAAATTTTGCATCGATTGTCCGATTTTCCTCAAACTTTCACTGATGTGTTGCTGCTGCTTTCACTCAATCCACATTGCTCTTTGGGTTTGGTTTACTTTAAGTGTGACTGAGACATGACCTGACACTGTCACATGCAGTGGGAGCATCTTACTGGTGCAACTTTGCACCTTTCACGTGTCACACGGGGAGCAACCACAGTTACACAGTGTGACCAAAGGGTGCAAAGTTGAACCCTATAGTACAACCTATTTTTCTTAGAGTGTAATGCAGAGAGTTCTTCAATAACCAAGTACATTAATGTGCCTCAAAAAAATGATTAGAACAAGACTTGTTTCTTTCAATTTCAATACATTTAGAAGTTAAATTCCTGAGATAGAAACTAACGATTCCCCTGCGGTCCGAGACACAGCACTACGATGTGAAGGACATATACCTATATAATTATTCGATGTTCCCCGATAAATACCCCCCCAAAAAAGAAAATATCTAAACAATGATGATTTTTGTATAGTTTCCAACATTCACAGTCCACTGACTTACACAGCAAATAGTATAGGCCTACATAATAATGATACACTGTCTATAAATAACAGTGGAAAGTGGCGAGCTTTGTTATTGCAATTGGATTCGCGTGATTACACCCCCCCCCCCTCAATTATAGATTCCAAACAATCGAGGCCTATAATCCCACCGTATTAAAAAAAAAAGACTATAATAAAATAAAAACAGACTGAGAAAAGCAGACAAACAAGAAAAATGCCCGTATCGAGAGACACATCTTACCAACGGAATCTCAAACTGTATATACACCAACTATATTGATAGGAATTTCTTAACCCCTATTGTTATCAGTTAGTTTCGGGACATCCGTGTTGATTACAACTTATTGGAAAGGAAGGCCCGTTAAAAGCTGATGATTACAATGTAAAACGCGGCTGATAATGAACAGGAAGATGAAACCATCCTAGCTCCTGACAATGTCTGTTGTCTGATTATTCGCTCATGTTTGCAAAACAACAAGTCAGAGCAATAACAAAGTTAAACTTTAACGACAACAATAAACATACTGTCACTCTCGAAAGAGATAATCCCACCCCTGTACCTGCTGCATTTCTTCCATGCATGGAGATAGGGCCTATCAGGGAGGTGGAAAGTCCTGGCTTTCCACCTCCCTAGCCTGGGCCTATCGAGGAATTTTTAATGGTCCTATGGGTATATAGGCCTAGAATTACAAGGGGCCTATACATCGTGTATCACAGAGGAAATATTTAATGCTCGATCTCCAGTATCTTTCTGTTGCCATGAAGGCCATGGAAAAAGGACATTTTGTCATTGTTGTGTCATGTGCTCAGTCATACATGCATGATACTTCGTCGGTGTTACCACGAACCGACGCTATTTCGTTTTTGAGCGAAAATGCAATTCTGAGAAAATCGCGTTTAAAGATCTCACAAGTTTTAGACAACGTTTTCAATGACTTTTCCTGTCTTGTGTGTGAAAATTTTGACAGGGTGATGAGAGTGGAAGTTGTTCTTCCTATCCATAGTGTAATTTTAGTGTGAATTCAAAAGAATTACGATATTTCTGTCTTCAAACTCACTGCGTCGGTTCGTAAATCCATCGTTTCTTGCGCGCACCATAGGTTATGTACTTAAGCGCGGGTCTCACGAACCGACGTAAGTTGTATTACGCCGGTTCGTGGGACTCGCGCTGTAGGGCCTGCACAATAGGTAACGTGCAATACGCGTGTATGTACGAACCGTCGCTATTTCATTTTCGTATGTGTTTACATACAAATACTATTAGGGCTATACCTGCTTATCAACAATAACCTTATTAATTGAAATTAATTGTCATGTAATGATTATTGTGATGATTATAATACATTAGGTGATAATTAAGATGATAATATAAGCCAGTTTCTCTTAATTGTTCTAAAAAGCGTGTTGTCCTTGTTTTCATCTTCATTTAGCATTGTTATTAGAGCTGTCGTTGATCGCTCCCCAAAGATTTCTTTGCCCTCCCCCCTCCTTTTTTGTGTGGATATATTATTCAACACTTTTGCATGTGGACATTTATCATTTGGTAATTAATATGTACTCGGTATACTGTGTTTCATATTCTTTTACTTTTTACTGTTTTTTTTTTTACTTTTTTAACTTACTTTCTTTATTTTTCACATAATTTTTAATTCAAATTCAGTTCACTTCTTTCATAATAATTATGAATGTTTGTTCTAAGATGAAGGATACCACTAAATATAGGGAAAAAGATGTGCCAGTCAGTAATGATTACTTGCATTTACTCATCTTTCATAATCATGCACTCTGTTATTTCTTTCTCTGAAATAATCTATTAATTTCTTTATTTCTTATTATTCCACATTATTTGTGACTTTTACTTTGTCACAATTTTTATCGGTGTCATTATTGTCATTTGGCTTGCATGCGAATTCACTCATAATTCCTCATTTTCCATCTTTCTCTTTCCTGCTCAACAGATTCTTTGATAGCTGCACTTGATCATATAAAAACATAAAACTCATCCTGCATGCACTCTTCGAAACTGATAAACTCCTAAAAATACATAAATATCAAAATTATCAGAATTTCAAGCTTCATTTTAAATATATAACAATGGGCATGTTTTATTATGCCTTTTGCAGCAATACATGTGTATATTGAAGAGGTACATTATGTAATCGAAGAAACATAGGTTCTCAATAAAGTATCATATTTGAATTATTCAGAGATGAGTAATGACAATGGGAAGGATAACAATTGTGGAAGAGCTCCATAAATCAATGAATATCTAATGGCAAATGGAGATGGAATCAATATTAAAGAATATGCGTAATTCAAGTTCATTATTACATCAGTTCTTGTGTGTTCACAAAAAGAGAAACACAGGTCGAACATGCGCACCAAATCTTACAATGTACATTTACATCTATAGAGTGCGGACGGAACATATACAAAAGAAAGAATAACATTCTCAAATTAATATGTATCAAGCATAATTATGTATATGAACATAAAAAGATGTTGCTGCATATGCATGAAGCTTGAGAGTGCTGCAACACACATTATGCTCAGATGGAAACTTGATGTATATCATACAAAAGAGAAGAGGTACTGCATGTACATGTAGTTACACTATTCACAGGACAGTAGAGAAAAAGCAAGAGAGAGAGAAGGAAATGGGTGTCTAAAATAGGTCGATGTAAGGAGTGCCAAGCCAATTAAGTCTCTAATAGAAGTCATACATATATGAAAAGGAAAACAAATTAATCACAACATAAATGATCGTGCTCATATTAACCAATAATTAGCATCTAAAAAAGTGTGTAGAAAGCCCATAATATCAGCCTTTCGCCCCGTAGGCTTGTTACATATGAGAAAAGAGAAATTTTGGCCGACCCCCCCCCTCCGAATCCTTAATCCACCAGTACTATAAACACATGTGCTAGCAAATTCACAAGAGGGGTAGGGAAATTCGGCCAAAATTGTGTGTGGTTAAGATAATTAAAAAGAAAGGTCATCAGCAAAACTACGGGGTGGATGCAGACGAATTTTCATGTGATGACTAAAAAAAAAAAATGCAGCCAAAGGGGGAAAAAAAAAGGACGGTGGAGAGGGGCCAAGGCTAATTTGACTCCCCTCCCCCCCCCCAAAAAAAAAAAAAACACGCCACTGTTCTACAGCACCTTTAAAGGACTCTTAATTTTCTTTTGTAAAAAACAAACGTCTCGAAGTAAAGAATTCCATATTGTAGGCGAAATGTAGACCGATACAGTGTACATCCCAAGCTATTAAAGAAAAACAAAAAAACAGATTATGAATATTATTTAAAGTAAGAATTTCAGTGCGTTTAATCATCTTTAGTCGAGTTGCAAATGACATGTGCATATTTAATAAGAGCAGTTAACTTCGAAGCGCCCCCAAGCCCTTCTATATTTAATCATTCATGTCTAAAGGTAGTGCTAGGGCATCCCGGTGGTCTAGTGGTTATGGTGCTGGTCTAGTAATCCGGAGGTCATGGGTTCGAATCCCGCTTGGGCTGCCTGTGATTTTTTTATTTTTTTTTCACAGCAGCCCACAAACTGCACACTGCAGTTGCATGTGTTACTACGGATGGGGACAAATGAATAATCTATTATTTTAATATACAATGTTTGACATCCTTTTTGTAATCACTTTCTTTAATTGTACATTTAGAGACATAATGAATTATTATTAAAAGAAATCATATTTCTGTATTTTGTTGTGAGTTTGCATGGGAGCATACACGTATCATAATTTACAATTTTAGTTAAATAAAGAACATCTCATAGCAGAACTGTCTAGTGATGGTTGAATGATTATGTCAATTTGTTATAAGTCCTATCAGTTATATGGAGTGCATTTCCCATGTTTATAAGAATCATACGTAACACATTCAAAGTGGGTTGAAGACAACAAAATAATAAATAAAAGAATAAAGGAGAATAGAATGAATTACAGTTTGAGGTGAGTTTGGCATGTCATTAACTGGATTAATATTATCATCTAGCAGAGATGCATATTTGATTATTTGTTGCATTAATTTCATAAAAATACATACATGTATAACATGTCTCAATCAACATTCAGAATGTTTGCAAAATGTAGATGAACATGTATCATGAACATGGTTGAAGATGAAGCTGGAACTTTTTGTTAATGGATCTAAGCTACCATTTGTGACTCTCATAAATCAGTTTTCTGTGAAAATTCGTACAGCGAGCTAAACGTTTCTGATATACACATTTTGACAGTGTGACACATTTGGTTATGCCCCCGACAATTTAGATTGACTCTCGCAATTATCACCGTTTACGAAAAATAAATCAGTGAAGGGCATGTTAATCCTCAGTCGATAACTATTACAACTATGCAATGATTATTCAACCATCTAACTTCATCTGATTACAGCATCATCTGAATATTGCCAATGTGCACTTAGAAATTTATCAAGATGTATCACAAGGTTATGATTACCACACAAAACCTTCAAGATTTATTATCATGAAATACATACCAATGAACACTTAAAGAAAATCTAACATTCCATATCCACATGAAGCTTGCCTTGATATAAATGTCTCTCAGTAGTGTTATTAAAGTGTGGCAAAATTGTAATTACGACATCACAGAATGGAATGCATGTTTTCACCTTCAATCTTAGAATCTTCTTTCATGTTTCCACTTTACAATCACATTTTAATGTAGATATACCGTCCTTATGTTGTCGCCCTTTATCCCAAGTTCTCCCTTCTATCCTATCTGTAGATTGTCTTCTTTCCTAAGGCATTGTATTCACATTCCTTGATGATAAGCACGATGCTGTACTTTTTTTCTTCTCTGAAACAGTCCAGCTCTTCGCTACTGCATGGCATCAGTCATGTGAAAGAAAAGACAGAAATTAAGAACTTTCGATTAAAATCAAACATCATGATACAAGATACAACTTTCATTTTGAGAAAAAGAAATCAGCCAACTAAGCTGTAGTTGAAATCATTTAGCTCTATTTATATTAAACATAAAACAAAATGGTATACAGGATCAAAGAATGTCAAAAAATACTGCTGTTCGTCTTTGATGCATATTCAAATGGTCTCGCCTTTTACATATTTTAATGATGCAAGATCTTATGTCTAGCACTTAGTAAGTCTCATGTAGAAATTAAATTATCATTCACATGAATAAATCTACATGTCCTTGTAAATAAGGCATTGCTTTGAAAAAGCTGAATATTACTAACTGCATTTGGGAAACGGTCTACGACAATCAAACTTCTTTATTATCAGAGACTTTAACATCTTGATTAGACCTAGACTCTAATTACCATTGTATTCACATCCGTTGATGATGTACACGACCCTGTACTTTTTCTTTTCTTTTCTGAAACAGTCCAGTTCTTCGCTACTACATGGCACCAGTCATCTGAAAGAAAAGAAAGAAATTAAGAACTTTTGATTAAAATCAAACATCATGGTACAAGATACAACTTTAATTTTGAGAAGAAAAAAAAAATCAGCCAACAAAACTGAAGTTGAAATTATTTTGCTCTATTTATATTAAACATAAAACAAAATGGTAGGCCTATGCAGGATCAAAGAATGTCAAAATATACTGCTGTTCGTCTTTGATCCATATTCAAATTGTCTCGTCATTTACACATTTTAATGATGCAAGATCTTATGTCTAGCACTTAGTAAGTCTCATGTAGAAATTGAATTATCATTCACATGAATATAAATCTACATGTACTTGTAAACAAGGCATTGCATTGAAGTAGCTGAATATTACTACCTGCATTTGGGAAACAGTCTACGACAATCAAACATGTTTCTTATCAGAGACTGTATCATCTTAATTAGACCTAGACTCTACATTATCATTCAGCTTTTAAAGGTATTAACCATTCACCTATAAAACAGTGGCATTGTCATGTGCATCATATTTCTTTGATACTGCACATATTTTCATGAAGTCTGTGCAAGAATGCAAATGAAACACGTCTGCTCTTTGGTATTTATCCAAAAAAAATCACTAACCCGGAAGTCCTTGGCCTTAGGAATAACACGTGGCGAGTTAGCAGGAATTGACATTTAGAATAAGAATAGATCTACTAAATAGGCCTTTGCCTCATGAATGTCTGGTCTAATTATAGACTAAGTGAAGTCTAGACCTTTCACTTTTAAGTTACACAGATTTCATATTACTTAGATCTAGACTACATCTAAATCTAGACATCTAATACAGTACTATTAGATCTTGGCAACTTTTGTCTTTGTGACACGAAATTAACACGTCACGGATGATATTTCGGCGATGTCCAACAGGATGACAGTACCACTATTACTAAATCAGTAAGTTGACATAGATAACTAACATCAACTTGTTAAAGTACGTCAGAGATGGCACCATATACAATAACCGGTGACACTGACACTGACAGATCTAGCGACTACGTTTAGACTAACGTTAAAGAGTGAGACTCGCCATCTCAGTAAGTCGGCCAAAGACAAAGTCAATACAGGGCTAAGTCAGTGTTACTGTTATGTTAGGCCTAACAAACGTTAACGGTTACTCGGTAAGGTTAGGTTTACCAGGACTCAAGAGTCCTGGTTAAATCAGTCGAGGGACATTTCTTAGGAAGTCCTTCGATTCCAAGAATAAAAAGAGTGAAAGAACAAAGGGGAAAAAAGGAAAGAAGAAAGGACAAAAGATTATGTATGGCTGCTGTGGAAATCGACAGCGCCACTGTATCACTATCAATCAAGCGTAAATATACAAACGCCATTTGGTTGGGCCACATTCACAAGTTTTAGGGGAAAAAAGCCCCACCGCTGTGCTTAGGTACTCCACTCGAACTAACGTTAGACATACACTACACACAGTACGGTACTAGGGCTGAATTCACAAGTATACTTTAACACTGCACTGTACAGGAAAGCCACCTAACCTGTAGAGTACTCGTAGTGTTTAGGTAGTATCACTAGACCACATACTGTCATAGATGACATCTACACCAACGCTGCACACTGGCACTGGTCCGACGGTCCCTGACCAGGAAAAATCACTGTTGGACACTGACCAGTAACTTTTTCAGGAATGGACCAGTAAAGATTGGGGGAAAAAATGGGTGGACTCTACCTACTATTACCACTAGTCTAGATGTAGATCTAGAGCTAGACTACCGGTATGGCTCTGAACTGTGTTAATTTGACTTGGTCTTAGACTGCAGCTGATCTTAGTTTTAGTAACTGGTATTACAAGTAAAGTCTTAACTTAGACTTAATAGTTAGACTTGAAAGTAAAAGTCTAACATGTCTAACTTTATTCTTTACTCTTCCTTTGAATTTTACTGTTAGACTTTTAATTAATTTTTTTTTTTATTTTAGTACGCCTACTTTGTCAATCTCACGATTTCATTTTCAACTCAAAAGTCAAGGCTAGTTTTAGTGTCTTCGAGACTTTGAAATCTTGCAATCTGCATGTCTTGCACACAGACGTTACGACTATAGTACTCAGTAGTCTCAGAAGTAACGTCTAACGAAATAAGTTGAAAAGAAACAATAAATAATATGATTTGGGATCTAATTTGAAATTGTATGGCGTTTACAGACTAGGCTTCATAAGCATCACGCGATTGAATACATGGGACTACACACTACCGCAATTAATGGTTATGGTAGTCCAACTGAAACTGTTATTTTGAGCATGATTTTAATAGGATTATAGCTTACCATTCACTTCACTCGTGGACAGTGGGCTGGCTTAGGCCGTCATTCATCTTTCAGAAGGCTTGGTTCTCACTCTGAGATCTGGATTAGGGCCAAAACCTAATTCTAGGCCAGTAAGTTGAACAAAGCTCAAAGTAATGCAACTGCGACGGTTCGTGAAACCCGCATTGCTCTTCACCGTAGCAATTCGGGTTTTACGAACCGGCGTATCTTTCGTGCGTCGGTTCGTGAAACTCCTTTTTCTCAATTTCTCGATATTTCGAGTACCGTCGTTTTTTTCTTTCTTTGATAAAATTAAGAATAATTAATTTTGAGATCTAAAATTTTGGGATTTGGTAGAGTTTTGAAAGCACTTTCATTTGGTACCAATATCTCGATTTTGAAAATTTTGACCAAAATCGAAATAGCGTCAGTTCG
This sequence comes from Diadema setosum, assembly GCA_033980235.1. Lineage (NCBI taxonomy): Eukaryota > Metazoa > Echinodermata > Echinoidea > Diadematoida > Diadematidae > Diadema > Diadema setosum. Next base: position 15,316,552 of record CM067078.1, read on the forward strand.
TGAAAACGCCGACGACTTGTCGACATAATTAGATACTAATGGGAAGAAGAAGAGTTCCTCTTTCCTCACAACCAAGATTGTACTCTCCATGGCTGACAATTAAGAAAAGGTAGCCCTCCAAAGTTGGATTACTTTTTTTTTTTTTTTGATACGCACTGTATTGCTTCCTTGGTTTGCAGGGTGGACTGCAAGTTAAAAGCGTTGAGTGTGGCATTAGTATAATATAGGTCCATGGTACATTTTACTGCCACCATGATATATATGAAGCAATTATAATGAATTGGCCCCTCCTCATTTACAAAATTTGTTCACATACAACCAACATTACTATTCGCTTAGGTCCCACGGAAAATCATTTTCACCGAAATCCAATACGGATTATTGCAAAAAGAACTTTTTTTTTTTTTATAGAGGTGCTTTCCAATGTAATTGTCTTCCTTTTGAATCAAAGTTGTCGATAGTTTATTTTCTGTTAGAAAAAAAAAATGGCCTCACTTTTTATAAGTTCAATTTAGATCCAGTGTATTTCATACTGGATTTTTACGATTCATTTCATGCATGTATTTTATTGAATTAGTTGATTATTCATATGAACATTATTCGACTGCATCAATACTCTCGGGACCCAATGGAAGAACAGCGGTGTCCTCGCTGCCGTATCCATGTATACAATGATCTCTTTTTACTGTCTCTGTATGTGCTATATCTCAAGATTTGCTTGTTTATTTGCTTGTTTTCACTCTGCTCTTTGTGTTACTCTTTTTTTAATGCTTGAATCCGGAAATAAATAGATAATAAAAAAATACCAGCAAGGAGCTGATCGAATTAGCTCATTGGTAATTCTACATAGCTGTAATAGCCCTACGCTCGATCAGTCCAGGGAGGTGGGGCCACCTCCCTGATCAGTCATTAAAGAACACTGAGCAAGATTGAACCTCACTATACACAAAGAATCCAAGTAAGAGCTTTTTCTGCTTTTGTTTTTGAGAATCAAGATCTTTGTTTGGACGAGATTTAATTGAAAGCGGGAGCAAAGGCATCATCTCTGTGCTTTATTACTAGTACGTTTCCGATCACATTCTGGCAGTCCCTCTGTTCCGAGCATCTGAAGTGATAGTCTGGCTTCCAGACCCTCTGCTCATACTATTTCGCTATCCATGATATTAACGCCCTCAACGTCGAAAACTAGTATAGTTTAAGTTGATTTTCTCGCCTTCGGCAAAGGCGGCGACTTCGTCGCGGGGCGGCGACTTCGTCGCCGCGGAGTCCAGTTGGCAAAGGGTCTGGAAACCAGACTACTGAAGTGACGTCATTGAATGTCCCCGTAACCAGGTTTATAGTCTAAAAAGTCAGGACATAATTTTGACTAAATATACATGATGAGCTTAGATGTATTCACAGAGTTATCAAAACGTGAAAGAGTCCGATGAAAAGAAAAATTAAATTCTTTAAATTCACAGAATATATCCATTGTATTGACTTTTCTTTCGAATTGTTTGGATAAAAGCAAAGTCCGTGACCTATTTACCAATATGTGTCTGATCTTTTGAGACTACAAAAGCTGCTGCTGTGCATGTGAACGGCATGTGAACAGGGAATCCCCGCACGCCTGCTGTCATCAAGAGAGCTAAGAGAACTACAACTGCCCATGGAGCTAACATGCCGGCGAATTTGGCTCACCAGCGAGTGTTCATGTTCGGTAATCGCGGAAGCACCGGCGTTCTGTGAAACCATCTACGTGCCACACATCTCATCATGCATCATTCTCAGTGAAGTTTTGAAGCTGTGCGGACAGACATTACCTCACATTCACGTTTCAGAAGTGCAGTTTGATCGGAACATCGAATTGATGTGTGCGTTGTCTCAAATTTCTTGCAGCCGAAGTCTACCTCTTCCTTAATTCCGTTTGTGTCACCTGTCTAACATTACCAATATACAACAAGGCCGTACCAGCCAGCATTAGCCTACAGTGAGAATTCATCTTAATTTACATCTGATCAGCAGTCAGTTGTGTAAGTATATAGACGTCCATATCTACGTTACTTGTTTACTTCATACTTGTTTGTTTTTTGTCCAATGACCCCTTTCTTGTGTCTCTTTCAATTCATTGCACTTGTTGAGTGGCAGTGAAAGTGACACTAGAGATCTAGCAGCGACCCCATGCCCAACACGTACTGTACCGTATAGGTTACTGGTTGCTGGTACATGGTTACAGCTCCCTGGCCCGCGCCGGGGTTAGCCCTCTCGTAGCGTTGTTAGTAGTAACGTTAGCTCGGCTTGCTTGTAAGCTCGGTAGACTGCTCTGTACCTCGCCTGTGTGGCCATATGTCATCTCATGATGTGTGTCTACGCCCGGCCCAGGCAGGTAGGTTGAGCATCTCTAACGTCACCACCTCCCTTAATTGTTCCACCGTCATCATGGTCATTATGCAACGTTTACTGTCTGACTTCGTTTCATATCTGATTTGATCTGCTGTTGACGTGTTGTATAGAAAACTTAGTTGGACCTCTATAAACGTTTACGATGTAGACGGTAGGTCTAACTGTTATCTTAGAAAGTATCCCTCAGTTTCACCTTTAATCATACATACACAATGAGATCAGGATCTTGTGGTAATCTGTTGTTGTTGTAGACAACCATAGGATTTGATTTTTATTTAGTTATTTATTATTATTATTATTTTATTATTATTACTATTTTTTTTTTACAAAAGTGGAATTGACCATCTGAATTTTTAGGATGTTGTTGGCATACGATTTGTAGATCAGACAGGCTGGCAGTATGCAGCAGCCAGATTGAATTTGATACGATTGATGATAGACATCTCCTATGCAGACATCATTCTAGGGTTTGTAGGACTGGAGCTGTGTCTGTTGATTGCATATTGTGGAATACATAGTTTGGAAGTTTGGAACAAAAGACTAAATAATCAGGGTGATGATACAAATGTGGAAAAAAAGGATGGGATATGTGAATAAATCAAGGTATTCCGCTTGTATAATAATAGTAAAGCCTACTTCTCATCTCTCTTCAGGTGCCCGAAGTACAAACTTGTAGCCGTACTTAAAGCCTGGGAAATGGACTGTAAAAACATCATGAACATCTACAACTGCAAGAACAACAATGATTTCTCCTTTCATGGGGGACCTCAAGAGAGCGGTGTCCGGAAGGTGGCCATTTTTGACAAGGATGGAACGCTGACCTGCATGCATTCATTATGGGGGCCCTGGCTTAGTCAGGTGGCTAAAAGGTAACACAAGAGTTTCTTTCTTTCTTTCTTTAATTCTAATCTCTCACAATAGTGCATCTTCTAGAGTAAAAAAAGAAAAATATGTACTATTGGTAACATGCTTTGAAGTTCTTCACCTTAGCTAGGGAATGGCTTTTTCAACTGAATGTAGAATGGGCAAAACTTATAAGCTGGATGATTCACAAGTTCTTCACAGTCACATTTATAACAGAAAAACTACGTATTTTAATTTGCTGTCATAGACACTTGTTATATAACATAATCCACTAACACCTTGGAAACTAGCTGTCACAATTTTCTTTTTTACCCTTGATTGCCTATGTTTTATCTGCTGTGATGTGATAAAGCTGATGTTGTGATTTATACGCTATATCACTCCATGTGGTCATTTAGCCAGATTTTAAGGCTGAAATGTATCAAGGGACCAGTGATAAGTAGTAAAGTGATCATGTTCAATAAATTCAAATCTTTGCTGTTGGATACCGTATTACTTTCGTTCAAATCTTGTCACTAGAGGCTTTCATCCACTTATCGTTATGATGATTTAACATTGATAACAAGATGTGACCTGACTTGATTCCCCTGACGTTTGTTGCAACAGACTGGAAAATGTTACTGGCATGAGACTTCAAGAGGAGATCTTCAAGGCTATGGGATTTGACAGCGCCTCCAATACCTTTGGGCCAGGCATCCTTATGGAACAGCCCAATCGTGCCTGCTTTGAGTATCTTCATGCCCTTCTCCAGAAGAAGGGGGTCCCAAAGGATCGCGCCCATCGCATCGTGACGAGTTGCTATGACAATGCGAATGCTCTGCTCTCTGGGGAGCTTGTGGAGTTTGGGGACGTGCATGGCATCTTCACAAAACTTAAAGGTACTGTTTCTGGGTACGGTATTTATAATAAGTAGAAGTGTGAATGAATGTCTCACATTTTGTTTACTCAGCAGATAGGGAAAGAGTGTGCTGATCTTAACCCTTTGAACACTCATATCCTCGGGCAGGTGTACAGGAAGTGGAAATGTGTTACAGCAATATCACCTCATTCCCAACAGGTTAATCTGTGCAATGTAGTATGGTAGTAAAGTGCATAATATGTGATGTGATGTGAAAATAGTACTCCTTTGCATAATTAAAAATAAATTTTGCCTTTTTTCCTAGATCTCATATTTTTTTTTTAATGACTTGTAAAATGTAGAATACAGTGTATGTGACCAATGTGCAAGTGATTTTTTGCAACACTAAGATTTACTCTCTGGTGGTGAGTATGGATTTCTGCAAATTCCTTTCCTTGAGACTGAGCAATATATCCTAAAAATGATTAGATAACAGGTATACCGATACAATAATCATTTGTCACCTTTGCAGCATCATTCTAAATTTTGTTCCAACATTTTTGTCTTGTCTGTCTGATTAGATGAGGGATATTACATCGCTGTGGACACAGCTGACTCCCGCATCGTGACAGAGGGGACACTGGACCGCCTTGGTGTGGCCCACCTGGTCGATGTCATTGTCTGCGGCAATGATCCGGGGGTGGTGCCCAAACCCCACGCCTTCACTGCTCTCAAGATCTGCGCCAAGCTCGGGGTGGAGCCAAAGAATGCAGTCTTCATCGGGGACACACCCACAGATGCTATGTGTGGCAGGAATTCAAATTGTGGACTCGTCATCAGTAAGTGAATGATCATTTTTCCATCCAATCCTCTTTTTCATTTAATTGTCTTTTTCCACTAGACATTTCGCACAAGAGCTCTCTTTTGGTCTCAAGGTGGAAAATATGCTCCAATATCAGGCCTGCAGTATGTATATCAGTTCAATTTCATTTCTTTACAAGATCAGATATAAAATCAGTATACTGCCACCACATAGTTTTTTACATCAATTTCATAGATTGTAAAATGTCCACAAGAGTACGTGTACTTTATTTGATTACACTGCAGGAGGAGGGTCAAGCCAATGAGAATTTCACATTTTTTGCATGCCTTAAATGAAGAGTTGCATAAATACAGTGGTATGTTGAAGAGAGTATCATTTTAGAAACTCCCATAAAGCATTGAAAGTGGAAGGTAACATTTAGTACATTTTTATTGACCGTTAGATTTTGAATTGATTTTTTTTCGGGGCTCACCGTAAATTCCAGTACATTACTAGGCTACCTTTGCAGACCCATGCACTGCATGTGTGTCCATCATGTATATTTTGTGAAGAAAGTTCATCAAAACGTACAAACATTTCTATATACATTCTTGCCACACACTCTATATGTTATTACATCAGCTCTTATACTAGTTATTAGATTTGTGTTTATAGATAAAAAAATACAGAAGACTGCAACAAAAAGGCTTAAGTGTGGCTGACACACAGAACTACTGAGTAGTTGAGTTTTGTGCATTATTCAAATTGTAGATAACTGTTGACTTCCAAATTTCTCAGCAGTGGCCTAAACAAGTCCCCTGAGGTTCGTATTTAATGTTTTGCTGCATTTTGGGAGGTCTGTAAAAGGTATCTCCTACATGTACCTTTAACTCTTTATGTGCCACATTTGTATGTCGTACTCAGTTGATAACATGCCAAGTTTGCATAATTTGCTCAAATGCACAAACCTGCCCAAACTGATTGATTAATCGCCAAAATGCCGCAGTACAATGAAAACTTCAGTCGCGATCCCCTTCCGCCCACATGTACATATCTTGCATTATGTGATGATTGAGTATCATGCATTGTTCCCTATTAGATTTTTGAGTTAATTCTAAGATTTTAAGTCGCTGTTTTGTTTTCAAAAGTCATACCTTCTTTCAAATGACTTGCAGACCTGTACAGGTCTGCTAGTCATTTGAAAGAAAAGTAATTGAAGAGTTGTCACAAAATTAACATCAAACCAACACTTCAAATTTTCTCTACAACTTTGCACATTGCATGTCTAGCAAAACAAAAATCTATAAAAAAGATACATGGTTATGAAAAGCAGAATGTTTTCCCAGAACATGCTTGCAGTGCTGTCTTAGAATAATGTGGCACACAGGGAGTTTAGATCATGGCACTTAAAGAGTTAAAATCATGTGAGAGATTGCGTTATCTGTGCTGCAAACCATTCATTGAGGACGAATCCTTAGCATACTCGGGCAAGTGTCTATGGGAAATGTGTGTTGTAGCAAAATCAGCCCGTCCTCAATGGGTTATGTGAAACAGGGGAAACTCATTGCAATGAGAACCTAAAAACGATGACAATTACCCTGCTACATGTATATCAGCTTTCTTACTGTATCAGGGTACCAAAAAAAAGAAAAAAAAAAAGAAACACAAACATTTTTGAGTTGGGACCTGCAAAATCACCTTGTTGTATGAGGGCTTTGCTATATTATCCAACCTTTGTATGACAATATTTGACCGAGACCATCTTTCACCTGACACCACCATGGGCTTGCATCCTCCCCAGTGTGCTTAACTACTTCCTGTCATTTGTCTCAACAATGGCAGGAAAGATGACGTTAGGCAAACTACATTGTACCACTCCTCGTGCTCTTCTTTACTTTTTTTTTCTCTCCATTTATCATGCACTTTGTACTTGAATTGCAAAAGATTATGAATGTTTACTTCCTTAGTACCTGTAGATAATAGATACCTGTGCCTTGATGGTTTTGAAAAACAATACATAGTTAGTCCTCGGGGGAAGAAATGGGAAATAAGGTGAAAAAATGACATTCTCATAAGGCTCATATGCCAGTCACATGTCGCTTTTGTTTTCCTTCAACTTTTTTTTTTTTTTTTTGGGGGGGGGGGATGCTGAGGAAGACATAAAATAAAATGAACTTTACTTAAAAAGACTGTTTGTCCCAAAAGAGGATCTTATCCTGGCATTCTTTAAATAGAATGGTAACTACAGTAGGCATATAACAGTAGGTATTTGTTTATGATTACACAGGAACATCATCACCGTGCAAAGTGATTTGATGCTTCCGATGTGTGCAGCTTTTGTTTTGTTTTTGTTTTGTTTTTGTTTTTTTGCAATTGGTTCCCAGATTTCAAAGCATTATGTCTGATGCGGCACTGGCATCTCTAAGTTTGCCAAGACCATGCTAGACTTGGATCATTGACAACTCTTTTTTTTCTTTTCTTCTTCTTCTTCTGCCCCTCAGGTGTCCTGACCGGTGGTGTTGATAGGAGACTGCTGGAGGACAAAGCTGACTTTGTGGTTGAAAGCATTGAAGAGGCTGCCGATCTTATCCTCAGCAGAGCGTGCTGATTGCTCTGGCAGATAACATCCTTCTGTGTATTCTGGTTTCTGTGAAATCCAATAATTCTGAGTGCTTTCATCATATCTGCGAGTCAAACATTTCATCGCCATTTCAATTGATGATTTGGTTTCTGTGAGTGGAGGTCTGATTTTTCACAGACTTCAGTATTACCCGCGATCTAGTGTAAGATCAAACATCCATTTGACCTGAAGAAAAAAAAAAGGAAGATATTTTGTCCAATTTAAATTTCAAATCATGAAAGGGTAAAAGTGGTATATGCAAGTGTATAAATTATAAGTGATACATATATTCAGGTGCTGTTTGACTCATTTATAAACTGTAGAGATTATTGATATGTGGTTACTTCATGTGGCATTTACAAGTATGTTCAATGTCAAACCTGGCATGAAGTGTGTGTGGGTGTGTGTATGTTTGTTAATGTGCACTGTGTGCATGCTTTTGTATACTATGAGAGTGTGCTTTTAGATGAGGCATATGATAAATTATTTATACTTGTGCAATTAGCCCATTAAAGTGTAAGTGTATTTGAGATGCATTGTTTTTTTCCCCATTGTGAGAAAGAAAAGAAAAGAAAAGAAAAGAAAAAAGAATCAACTGGATTCTTCCATTATAACCAAGCCTCAATATGCTTTTCAGATTGAGATTTTCCAGAAGTATAAAGCATTAGTCATTATCAGAAATAAAGAAAGAAAGATCAGCTATTCAACAGTGGTCAGTGCTGAATTTGTAATACTTGTCATCATATAAATGTAATTTGTCTGTCAGTTGACAAGGCCTTTTAAAACTCTTCTTGCTCAGAAACACATACGAATTATCTCCACAATTCAAAGCAAGCATGTTCTGGTTTCTGGTCAATTTGGTTGTGTGTGAAACTGACTAGTTCTCACCAAGATGTTGCGTTTTGAAAATAGTACATTCCAGGTTGACAGCAGTATTGACCAATTTTGTGTGTATCTTATCAAGATATGCGATATCTTTGTGTCTGTCTGTGTGTCTCTATACACTGTATGTGATACTACAGAAAAGTGGTTAAGCTATGCGTCAACTGGCACAATTCAAGAGATCGATTTGTCTTAAGAATCAACTGACAGATGTACATGTACTTTAATATTTCCAGTAGTGTCTGTGTCTGTAGTGTGTGTTACCATGTGTGTGTGTCTGTCTGTATCTGTGTTAGAGAGGAGGTGGAGCATTACAAGTGCATTTCATAGCTTGTGCTTTTGATTTTTTTCATACACCAAAATCTTAAGCAGTTTGGAGTTTCGTTTTTTACACTGCTGTGTCACAGGAGGTAGAGAGAAAAGAATTAAAGTCACATTGAGAACAAATTTAGGCAGTAGCTGTTCAAATGATACTGTAAGAATGGATCATGGATATACAGTGTGTACTGTAGGAATCACTTGGCAGAATGGCTTCATGCAGTCAAGACAACACAACGTGAACACTGCTATTCCTCTGAGTTGTCCTTTCCATGCTTTGTGGCATACAGATGTAGGTTGGCTGACAGCCAATCGCGTAAACAGTGATGAAACAAGTGTACGACTTGCAAGTTACAAGCCATGCAGGGAGATTTACCATTAGATGTAAATTATTGGTCAGTGAACCAAGAGTAACAAAAAAACAAAGAGGGGCTATATCTTTATACTGCTGTATCAGCATTTAAAAATCTCTACGTACTGTATTTGTATTTAAAAGGCATATTTATCATTTATCACAGGTGACCTATGATATAATGATTTATATAGGGTTGTGTAAAAAAAAAATTTAGCCGTAATGTATGTTTTAAAAGTTCCTTTCTGCACTTTATGTACACACTGGGGTGTATACTGGACTGTGTTTATTGAGACCTAATCCTGTCATCAGGTTTTGCTCATCTTATTAACTGCTGATGAATTTCTGTGAAATTTTGTCAGTTGATTTTCGACCAAGTGCAGAATACATGTCAAAATTCTAAATTTAGCAGCCTCATGTTCTGTACATTACCTCCCCTTTCCTTGAGGGCATGGGCAATTTCCATTTTGATAATCCAGTTTATACAATTTTCCCCCGAACATGCTGCACACGCAAAGACTAACTTGCGCAATTTATTGTCATCAAGTGAATGGTCCGTCTGTATTGGTAGACCCAGCTCCATAAATTGTGGGCCATGGGTCAAATAGCACAAATTTCCAGCACAAAATGTTCCTTAGTGCTGTCATTATGTGTTTTATTTTAAAAAGAACAACCCAGATATTTCTACATGCTTTGGATATGACATATTATTGGAAGTGAAGATTTTTTTTTTTTTTTAATACGGTTTATATTTGTCTACTTATTTCCTTATTCTGTTTTTGCTTGTCTGCTTGTATTTTTCTGTTCAACGGTTGTGCGAGAACATGCATGGGGAAGTAATGACTAAATCAATAGAAGACAAATGCATTCTGGAATTGTGCTATGTACACCATTGTATGTCGTATGCAAGGGTTCGGTTTTGCCACTTGCTAAGAAAAATGAATGGAAGGACAAAGAATACACTGTACTGAATTATGTTGACGGGTCATTGAGGCTGTATTTATTGTATGCCCCCTTTTTATTAATTTATGAGCACGTTCAAACTTATGATAATGCAGAGATACTTCGAAGTATCGTACATGTATACCAGTATACATACTGTATAATATGCTTTCATTTTCGAAAGATATTTGTCCATGCTGGCAGTGATATAATATCTGTGTTCATATTACAGAAGCAAGCACTTCCAGTAATTGCATATAATGAGATTTATATAGTGTACAGTTGTGTTCACTATGTTAGTGAACAGCCATTAAACTGTTACTGCAGAGACCAAGAGATGTTGAGACAAAACATGCCAATCTTTCTGAGTACAAGTACATGTAGCAGTACTAGTAGTCTGTTCACACTGGAGGTCAATAGAGAGTTCCATGTCACGTATGATTGTTTGTTTGCACGTGCAGGGGCGAATCCAGGGAGGACCGCAACCGGCGCACGCCCCCCCCCCCCTTTATTTTTTGTTGAAACATAAGAAATAAAAAGAAAAAAATGGGGGGAGTGGTGCGTGCGCCCCCCTTTGATTTTGTAAACACGCCCCCTCTTTACGGAATTCCTGGATCCGCCCCTGACGTGTTTGTGTGTGTTTTCAGGGTTGCTCCTAGAATAGGCCTACAGCAGAAAATACAGCACAATGCAGTGGCTGCAGAATGTTTTTGTAGTGTGTGCGTGTGTGTGTGTGTCTTTTATTTTATTTTTTTTTTGGGGGGGGGGGATGTGGTGGGGGGATGGGGGATGTGGGTCCAGCCCTGGGGAGGATGAAGTGCCCATGGCTTCTTCTGTCAAAGGTTGATTCCCCCCCCCCCCCCCTTCTCTCTCTCTCTCTCTCTCTCTCTCTCTGGGTGCAAATCTCATAAGTTAGGGGATTTCTTAATTAAAGTGCTTACTGGTTTTCGGATGACAGCACCAAACACTTAAATACACTTGTATCTAAAAAATACACTTGTATTTAGATGAAGATTATTTTCATATGCAAATACATTTGATTTTATGGAGAGAACATCAGTAAGTGTCATGCAGAAATGCTGTAGGCTTCATTTTGGACACACACACCCACACACACACGAAAACAGAATCTGGTCAGTTAAATATTTTTATTGTACAATGCATGAATCAAGGCGTAATTCACATGTCTCGATGTAGAGAAATCCTCCAGATCAAACAATGTTGATTGGCTGAGGATGAATTTGCAATGCACTGTAATTGAGGTTTCATAGTGAGGAACGACAACACGACATACACAGGTTAATTAAGTTTGTAAGCTTGATAGGAAAATTATTTGCCAGTTGACGCAGACTGAATTATATCTCGTAACGTGTTATTAAACTGTACAGACTGAAAATTCCACGCAAACAATTTTCGTCCCTTGTTCAGCTAAAGCAGGGGCTTTGTTAAATCGTATTCCTTGATCAGTCAAGCAGGAACTTCGTCAAAGTTAGATGAGTTGTTCTTCTTCATTCAGCCATTCACGTATGCATGGCCACAGCATAGAGATACATGTATGCTGTTCAAAGAGCTGTTCTTAGAAAAAAAAAGGTTAAAAAAAGAAAGAAACAGTCACGCCCTCGTTCCCCACAAAGAAAGACCTGCCAGTGTATTAATTCAGCACTCTGTCGTTATAATTCGTCGACTCAGTCATCATTGTGTTCGAAAGCAGTGTCTTTGGACATATTATTATGTTTATATTTTTTGTTGGTGAAATCCTGTAGCATAGCTCTCATCAGCAGCAATAGACAATACAGTCGATGTCATATTCATGGGTTTCCATACCTTTTCAAACAAACACAAACAAATAATGTATACATAGTGTTGAATATTACTATTCAAAGTATTCACCCATGAATGACCTATACTAGCCATAGATCTATGAAAATCGAACAACAAAATCAGTATACTTTGACAAAATGAAAAGACGTGTATATAAATACATATATAGCTGAGCTTGTGCATCGACATCGTGAAATGCAGAGCATAGAGTTGTCAGGTAGTTTGCCACGCTCTGTGATTGCATATCATAGAAATAATGATGCTGAAAAGTAAACACAATGTAAGTTCCTGAGTCATTTACACCCGGTCTTGACCTTGTCTATGATAGGATGATGCTTCAAATCACATTGACAATATTGATCGACCTGACAAAATGTCATTACTGTCATTGAGGGAAAATATAGGGATAAGGACTTCTTTCATTTTCTGTCTGTATTTTGTGTTGAAATTCCAAATAAATAAATAAACAAATAGATAAATAAATGATCATAATAATAATAATAATAATAATAATAATAATAATAATAATAATAATAAAGATGATAATAATAATAATGATAATAATAATTACGTCACTTACGTTATTGTCTGTTTGTAGATGTAAGTCAGCTGAGGGTGACACAGCATTTGCTCCGATCTTATTTTCCGTTCAGTTGTTTAGTTCCTCCGGTCTTTCTCCAAGGACTTAGGGTTAGGGTTTGGTTTGTGATAGGATTTTGAGTCAAATTTGATGTGAGGGATTAGGATAAAGGCTAGGGTTATGTTTGTGGGTAGGATTTGTTTTTGCCTCAGCGTGCAGATATTTCTTAAGCAAGGAGCAACCGTCGCAGGAGCAAATGTCATGGAACCGAGTCAGATAACTGATTAGGCATGTTAGGTCTTCCGGAAGGAAAGCACTCACAGCAGAAGTCACTGCAAGGGCGTACATTATTTGTCATGTCCTCTCCCCCTCTTCAAATACTTATAATAGTTTCAAAGACCTAAAGATGTGGCTTAATGTTCATTTTCCCTCAATCACAAGCAAACATTACTGAAACACTGACTTTTACTTTACTAACATCAACAGATATATATCAGTATATGGTAAGCGAATAATGCGCTAAATATCCTTCTCGTGATACGAAATGACACACGCATTATAAAGTATGATTCAACAAAAAAAAATGGAATACAAAGATAAATCTGCATATGTGAACATACGCTATACATGATGTATTGTACCAAATGAAGACAGAAACAGCAACAACATAACAGCTACTTTACAGTGTTTTATGCAACAGATCAAGAAACCATAATTACCTCACCTACAAAAACCTTTTGACATTTAAACTATAATTTTTATACCGTTTTGCGGAGCATCCGGTATAGAAATCAGTCTAAGAATAAGCACAGATAATATAAGCACACATCGTGTCTATTTATCTATTTTTTCTACGTTCTTTATACAGGGTAGTCTCTTCGGTACATAAAACTGCTTTGCAACAGAGCATTGAATGAACCTTATACCAGTTTGAAATAATTTGAAAAAAAAAATAACATTGAATTACAACACAATCCATAACAGTACACTACAGGTAAGAATAACGTAGGTTAAAATAATACGATAATATATAATGTAGAATGAAAGTATTGAATAAAATCGATAACATTATTTGGCTCATACCAAAGAAAGACTGACGGTTCTTCTTAAATCCCTTTGTCTATAAGTCTGTGATTTGAGAGCCGATTTGCAAAGAAAACTCCTCCAAATCCCTGTGCAGTACCACCAAATGTCCCTTTATTTCAGCACACAAAGAGTTATTATAAAGTCTTTCATTCAGTCACTGATGTAACTTCGGTAAAAACTGTGTGAGGTAATGTTTTGTTATATACAATAACCAGATTCAGGTATGTGAACCAGATATTTCCCTGAACACAAAACACGTCATCCTGATCATAGATAGCAATAATGATGATGTACTGTAATGGGATTAATGCCCTGACTCAAAAAGATTGTTACTTTATAACACTATCAGGGGCGGATCCAGGAATTCTGTAAAGGGGGGGGGGGCGTAACTATCTTTTTTTTTTTTGTTGCCACTTCCGGGTTTCATTTCATTTTTTTCTTTTTATTTCTTTTGTTTTTAAAGATAAATAAAGGGGGGGGGGGACGTGCGCCTCTTGCGCCCTCCTCTGGATCCGCCACTGACTATACAGATGCAATTCACATCATCATGTGCATGGTCGAATTTCTCCGGAATCAATAGCCATCATGTCAAGATTTATACTTTTTAACAAACGCTATATGAATACAGAATGTGAGCATGGAAACTTGTTTTACAGTGTAGTTCAAACTGAGGTTGATAAGTTTTTCCAGTTCAGTTATAGAGGCTTGCTAACTCACCCTTCAGGCTTTTAGGTACACAATCGGGAGTTTTTTCAGAGAAACTTGCACTTGAAACAGTTGACTGTCCCTCCTCCTGAGGACGGACAGTCAACTGTCCGAAACGTTGAGTCTCCTCTTACTCTTCTATACTTCCTTGGTTCTATACTTCCTTGGTTCACAGTCCTTTTCAGGACTACACTCATTCCAGAAAGAATACTCTTACTCAATTCTCACCTCTCATCCAACTTTTCTTTCTATCCTTCTCCTGTCACTCCAACAGTCCTTCTCAGGACTATACATACATGGTGAACCGCAAACCAAGTGTATCTACAACAGCATCAATTTGGAACAGCTCTAGTTAATCATATCCTAAATAATTCAATGAAGTTTTTGGAAGCACATTATGTGTATATAAGCATGTAAATTTGAAGATTTGAATGTGTACAATCAAATTCCAAACCCGTCTAGCCAATGGGGGAATGTCAAGGTATATCAAAGACCCGGTACTGCGAGAAAAGACATACGTATCTTCATTTCTGACGCCCGGTTCGATCTAAAACCGGAAATTTTCGTAAGGCATTGGAAATAACTTGCAACCAAATATACACCTGTACATGTACATAACAATATGCGAGACCTAGCATCTGCGATATGTGTGAGTCTGTATAGATGAAAATAATGAACCCTCTGTAACAGTACTCTTTTCGCTGACCTTTTTCGCTGAGCTTTATCATCAATACACATTCAGTAGTAGTCAGACACAAAGGTTCAAGGAATTCTTTGCTACATTTTAGGGATAAATATTCTTCGGTCTCAACCAAGACTGAGTGCTTCACTCTGATATGTCCACATAATTATCAAGATCATCCCCTTTAGGTGGGCTCTCCACTACTCTTCATCGTCTTCAGGAGGGTTGTGGCCGTCCCTCTCTGGCTCGTCATTATCACGATCGTCATCTCCACACCCTTTTCGTAGTTCTGATGACAGATTCTCTTGCATTGCCTCCGTTTGTCTCCTATTCAATATGTACAAACAATAATATCATGTTAAAACTATTTAGTGAGATTGCAAAATTAGTTCATTAAGATGTTTGATGAATATAATAAAACATAATTACATTCATCAACCATCCTTAATTTAAAAAAAAAAAAAAAATATATATATATATATATATATATATATATATATATATATATACGAGTTTGGACCTGGATGGAAAAATCATGGTTGTGACAATGGCGATGAGAAAATCCCCATAAACACAATTGCAGATCTCGCTTGTATCAGCTGAAACTGCATCATACTTTACCATTCAAAGTAATTTTGATTATTGTGAAATATGGTCAAGAACTAAACATACTTATATTCAACGTCTTCAAATTCTCCAACATCGATCTCTAAGAACAGTGTTGAGGGTATAAAGTCGAGATCAATATAACATCTGAGGTGAAAAATAGTGTAAAAATTGATTACAAATTAACCCTTAGATATATCAGGATATAATAATGTTTGAGTTGAAAATGTTTAAGTCTCAAAAATACAATATTGATATTCAAATAAACATATATCAAAACCTGCTGTAAGCAAAACGATTTCAATTACCAAGGTGGGAATACAATGCCAATATGCAACAGCCAATATGCAGCCAGGTTTTAAACGTTAGTTAAAATTTGTATTTGACACCACAGTGATCCCCCCCCCCCCCCATTTTGAGTAAATCTGGGTTTCGAATAATTTTTTTCTTTTTGTGGGGGTTTTCCCTGTAAATATACTGTGTTTTTGTTTTGCTTTTACTTTTACTTTACTTTGTTCAACTAGTGTTGTATATCATGTCATTGTGTAATATAGAGTGTATTTAGTACAAAACATATCAAATATACATGTATACCTACATATATGTGTAGAATATTATTCTACACCTATGTAGGCCTACATGTATATTTGATATGTTTTGTACTGAATACACTGTATGTTGTATCTATACCTCATGATGCACGGACATGAGGAAGAACAAGTGGTAATACCCCCCCCCCCCCCCCACACACACACACAATGGAATTGGGACCACTGAAGGTACGTGTTTTCGTGCAGTCTCCGTCAGGTAGCTTACTTGAGAATCCCTGAACTCTACTACGGAACAAAATTCTTACGAACTATCTCAACGCCAACTATATACATCATCTGACGCATCCCAAGGTAGGGTAAAGCATGCAACAGATCCTCGTCAGGACCGGCCTTGTCTAAAGTACTAGAAGGTCTCGCCAGTACCAACCAAGACCTATTGGCAAGCCCGTTTACCCAACACAGCGGCGGCATCCTCTGTCTCCAAGAGACACGCCTTCTACACCAAGGTTTATCCCGCATTACAGTTCCCACATCCATGGCATGATGCCTGTCATAGCAGAGAGGCTCCATAATCAGTACGGCAGTGCAATCTTCACCCGCTACTAGTGTATTACGTCTAACACTACCAATGTGAGACCGTCTATACTGACTCATGTTGCACCTTTGAACATAGATGTATCTCTTATGAACATCAGTGGCGGATAAACTGAACCATGCATGGGGAGATAATAAACATGATAAAAAGAAGAACTTACAATAAGGACGAGATAAACGAAGAGAACGCTTCAAGTTCGTTACTTCTGCATTCTTCATCTCGTTTTTGGCGGATCAGCTCCTTTTCCACGCTGTCCCTGATCTGCCTTCGGTAGTAGTCACTTGCATTGTCACAGAATCTGATCGAAATTGATAGGGAAATGATCACAGAAGTATGAAAAACACAAAACTCTAAAAAAAAAAAAAAAAAAAAAGAAACGTGTTGCCAACATGACTTTTTGTTTCTGACTGTTTTGCTTGTTAATCACAAGAGTTAGAGGAAATGAGTAAAGATTCTACTTTGCATCACGATATGGCAAAAATTTAGTTAGTCTAATGGGTACCCAAGGCTTCACCTTGTTTTACCGCCCATCCATTTTTTTTAAATGGTTATACAATATTTGTTGAGGTCATGAGGTCAGGGAACACGCTGAGATCGTTACGATGTACTCTCTAAAAAAAAAAATCGAGTGAAAATATTCACTCTTAAAAGAGTGAATGCAAAAAAGAGTGAATTTAGAGTGAAATTGGAGTGAATTTTGAGTGAAAATGTTCATTTTCACTCGTTTTGGAGTGACCTCAGGGATCACTCGAAGATTTTGGAGTGATCCCTTAGGTCACTCCAAAACGAGTGAAAATGAACATTATTTTTCACCCGAAATTCACTCCAATTTCACTCTAAATTCACTCTTTCTTTGTATTCACTCTTTTAAGAGTGAATATTTTCACTCGACATTTTTTAGAGAGTAGAAATAGTGGGTTCCTTTGACTCCTCCGTGCCTATTAGCTCCAACAGAATGCTGAACGAAGGGACAACGCTCAGATTGTAATATTGTTGTTTTTTGTAGTTTTTAGTTATTTTTTTGAAACCTAGTGTATGTATCTACTCTCTAAAAAAATCGAGTGAAAATATTCACTCTTGAAGGAGTGAATACAAAAAAGAGTGAAATTGGAGTGAATTTTAAGTGAAAATGTTCATTTTCACTCATTTTGGAGTGACTTCAGGGATCACTCGAAAATTTTGGAGTGATCCCTGAGGTCACTCTAAAACGAGTGAAAATGAACATTTTCACTCAAAATTCACTCCAATTTCACTCTAAATTCACTCTTTTTTTGTATTCACTCCTTCAAGAGTGAATATTTTCACTCGATTTTTTAGAGAGTATTGTCAAAGATTCCCAAGGGTAGTTTCTTGGGGGGAAATGTCAAAGGACAAAGGTCATAGGTCAAGTGAAAACACTACAATTGTATTTTTTAACATTGGAAATGGTTTAAGATATTCTAATGAAACTTGGTATTGTATGAGTGAACAAAATTGTGCTTATCACCGTCTGGTTGCACATGTTTGTGCAAGTTCTAAGCCATGGGGTCAAAGGTCCAAGGTCAAGTGAAAATACTAAAATTCCATCTTTTAATACATTTCAGAAATGATTAGAGGTATTTTCAAGAAAATTAGTACATTTGCATGTACTGCCTGAAACTAGGCCTAATCTTTGGGACTTAAGTGATCAAAGGTCAGGTTAAAATGTAAAGATTTTATCATTTATAATACTGAAATGAATCCAGGTATAAACGTATATAGTATTATATCATATATGAGAATATTATATATATATATATATATATATATATATATATATATATATATATATACATATGTATATATATTGATGATTACTCAATGCATACATTTAATATAGGTTTTCCCAATCAATTTTATACTTTTGTCATTCAAGTTCCTATTCCGAGCATTCAATTCGATGCATTCCACGCTCGCAGCACTGAATCAGTAATCAAATTCAAAATTCGGTCATTCGAATTCACCATATCGGAGCATTTAAATTCACTATTGGAGAATTCAAATTTAAGAGAGGAAGCACGAATTTCAGCAATGAGCATCCAAACTCATTTCAAGCTGACGACGGAATCTCGTCGGTCATTCAAATTCATGAATAGGCGCCCATGTTCCAAATAACTGCTTCAATCTCTAAAAGAAGTCCTGAATTTAGTTAGTTTGGGGCCATTATGTGTGTCTTTTTTCATTTAGCTTTGAATATATTGGAATTTATGATGATTATTTATGATGAAGATTATTTATTTTGCAGTATAGTTCCACCTGTTAATTCTAAAATTTGAATTCGGGCTTCACGAGAAGGAACAGGCACATTAGGCGTTAGACTCTGTATAGGCCTATACAGACGAGCATAATAGGGAAGGTTGATTGACACCTCTGACACTGTCTGAAAAACACCAAAACAATTTCGACTACATTGAAACTGATAATATGAACATTGTATACGTCTTGTTTGTTGTTTAATGCTATCTTATTGGTTTACTTTTGCGGTACTATGTGAGATCATTGTGTGTCAGTTTGTCTTAAAATTGATGTATTGTCATTGCGTGACGTTGGGGCGTTGTCAGCCTGCAGTATTATCAAGAAATATAATTAGATTGTCGTTGTGTTATGAAGATGCACTGCTTATTGGGCCGTACAATGAAAATTTGCAGGTGTGAGTTTCTTAAGTTTGTCTCCCTCTACAAATTAAATTTGTTAAGATCGCAACTGCTGATCTGTAAATTAACAAACATGTCGGAAAAAGGAACCAGTAGGACTCGAACCTGTCATCTACTGCTTTCCGAGCATGCCGGGCAGCGATACTGCCACCAGGCTGTCCGTGGTTGCCGAAGCTAGGGAGCTTGGGTATTTGTTCAATGTTCACCGTGTCACTGCCGGCAACCAGGGACAACCTGGTGGTAGTGTCGCTGCCCGGAAAGCAGTAGATGATAGGTTCGAGTCCCACTGGTTCCTTTTTCCGACATGTTTGTTAATTTACAGATCAGCAGTTGCGATCTTAACAAATTTAATGAGTAGAGGGAGACGAACTGAAGAAACTCACACCTGAACCTTCACCCCCTCTGAATAATATCCTTCTTTCAATGTAAAATTTATTTAGATAAAAACAAAGGATACATGAACACAAAACAACGTAGAACCTTTAAATAATCATAATTACACTATATACAAGCCTTCTCCTTTCTTTCTTTTTTTTTTTAATCTACTCCATTTTCCTCGTTAAACTGATTGCACGAAGTAGGAACTTGATCGCCTGAAAATGAAATTGAAAACTCCAAACAACACCAAGCTAATCGGAGCTGTCACATGACTATCGCGTAAATGTGAATGTACGAGTAGGAAATGCAATGCTCGCATTTGGAAATTGAACGCCAAAGCGTGAATTTGATTTCACGAAAACGCAACAGAACTCCCATAAATGAAATTGATCGCTCGGATTCTAAATTTGAATGTTTGAATATTTTTCCGAGCGTGCGCTGCGTGAATTTGAATGCACATTCATGAATTGGAATGACAAAATTATGAAATTGAGCGGGAAAACCTATAAAACTAGGTATGTGAACATATTGCGACATGATAACACTTTAGCATTTTCGCCACGGGATCAAAGTTAAAATGTAAAAATGTCACAATTTTGTTTCCATATTTTGACGTGCTCTCCTTTAAACAATTCAATTATCTATCTAAATGAAACCTAGTTTAAGGAAAGTAAACATTCAACATAATATTTGTGATAATTATATACTTTATCTGTATATTGTATAAAAAATTTCATTTATTATAAATTTGACATATCTTTATATAGTAGTATTTGTATATTCGTACATTTTAATCAACAAGAGGTTGATTTATACATGTACAAATTAAGTTTCTTTAAATATTATCTTCTGATATTGATGTTGATGCTCTATTGTTGTATGTTTCTAGTATGTCTACCATATCTATACCTACATGTATCTGTGTTTATTGCTCTGTATGCATGCATTCTATGTACCAATGTAACATGTATGCATGCAAACAAAACAAATTTCAATAAATAGACAATAAGATAGAATTGAATAGAATTGCACTGGATATCTAGAGAATGCTGAATTCGAATCTTAATGCAACTCTTCTACAACTGAAGTTTTTGAAATGTTCAAGATTGTTGCCGAAATTCCTTTACGCCCGTACGTATACTTGAGATGAAAAAAAAAAAATATGTGGTGTTAACAGTCCCTTTAAATTATGCTGTAAAGTGATTGGGGTTCTTGAACCCAGGGGAAAAACACAATAATTGGCTTTTCATTGACATTTCTGTATTTAGGAAAATCTTTTTTTCAAATCAGCAAAAATGGTATCCAAAATGAACTTCGGAATGGTAAACTACATTATAAATATCCCAATAATTGTGTGTCTCAAAGGAATAATTGTGTGTCTCAAAGGATGTTTCATGCGTAAGCTGAAAAGGCTGTACAGTGCTGGAACTGTACAGTACTGGTTGAGGTGAGGATTCATGTTTTGAACATTCCTAAGTGAGATAATGAAAAGCCTCTTATGAAATATGAAAGAGCATATAATTTTAAGAAGGATTCAACGTTTATTTGATGAAAATTGGTTTTCAAATGGCTGAGATATCCAAAGAAGTGCTAATAATAAAAGGCGACATTCCACAACTTTATTAGGATCTCTTTGTTTCACCTTGTTTTTGGATATCTCAGCCATTTCAAAACCGATTTTCATCGAATAAATTTTTGATACCCCTTAGAACTGCATGCTCTTTGACATCTTTTAGAGTGGTTTCTGAATATCTCGCAAAACGTTGAAAGCTAAATCCTCACCTCGACCAGAAATGCACACACCCTTAAACATCCTCTTTAGGTGATGAAAGTCACTTACGAAGACACAGATTCGTGTCTAACGCCATGGAGTAGTCCTAAAAAAAAAAAATCGCAACTGTGAGGCACTTGGCTTTCGGCCTGTCGTCAGGCCTTCATCAGGATCTACCAACAGAATAATTATCTAAATAGCCTGATGTGTCATAACATATAATGCAATATTATATAATGCCAGTCTTCTGAGATGTTACCTTTATACACACAAATCAATCATTCAATTCAATAAAAACTACATTCTAACATCATCTCATCGACAAAAATATATCATTAATAAAATATATGAAGAATTTGTTTGCAAAAACCGATAAGTCAATTTTTGAAGATTTTGAAGTACGTTCTCTGTCATAAAGTACAAAATAATACCTTTTAAATGATATATATATTGGTCACTACATATAAAGGTACATTTTTGAAGTTATTGTCAAAAGAAGCACAAATTTTCTTATTATTCTCTTTATTTATCTTGACCTTTAATCGCAAATATCTCCATTTGGCAAATATGGACTTATCGGTTTTTGCAAACAAACTCTTCATATATTATTTACGTCGATGTAGGGCAAGTTGTCAATCAGTTGCATATATATATATATATATATATATATATATATATATATATTCTTATATCAAACTGCTGAAATAAGATAATCATGTTTCATCATATTATGAAGACCGGGATTGTAGATTGCAAACTTACGCTTTTACAGAATCAGAACAGCTCTGCTTGATCTCCTCAGGAATGAGGGCTTTCATCTGACTCTGAGCGACGTTTTGCAGATGATTCTCCACGGATAAGCGCAGCCACTGCCGCACGCGGGTAAAGAAGACGCCCGCTGCAGCTGCTAATTTACGAACCAAGGCGTTCCTCTCCTTGTCGGTCTCCACTGAAGCAAAGAGGGAAAATCCCATGCATTAATTTCCGCTTCATCACTGATGAAGCGGACATTTTAATAATCGTGTAAGTTAGTTTCACTTCATATAAATATGGTAGTTTTCCATGGCTGTTTGAGGATTATTTTATATATATATATATATATATATATATATATAACTGGGTATAAAGAAGTATATAGCGTGGAGTTTATTTCATTTCAGTTTTATTTTGCATTCTAACATCAATACAACGTAACAAAAACCAACAAAGAAATTGTCTTAATCATAGTAAAAGTATAACATTCTATACGTAAGCACGAAGAACAAACATCACCTTATTTATTTAATCGTAGATCACTGCTTCCTCGGGGAAACTGGCCACACCACGTGGACTTTCCCAACAGTATCTACATATTTATCAAAAAATTTGAAATTAAAAGAAAAAGTGACGTTTCCATGTATGCCATGTAATTGCATAATAAAGACAAAGTTAATTTCAACAGCTGATTATTTTTTGAGCGGCTTCGATAAAACCTAAAATGATCGTATCAGTTCGTAAAAAACAAAATGCAAATACTGCGTTTCTTTTTTTCTGGGGAGGGGTAGGGAGAATTTAGATATTCAATTTGATATTAGACGGAATCAACCCCCAATCATGATTTGTTTTCGTACCTCAGTAACAAAAGTAAAAATAAAAGATATGACTCTAAATTTGAATGTCTTAAAAAAAGTTTTGTTTATTTCAATTTCAATTTATTTCGGCAACTTTTCTTTTCAAGAATACAAAATGCAAACGAAAATACAATAACACCGGTTTTGGTTAAATTACATTTTCTACGGAGATTAAATGTTCAAACAAAATTAATAAATCCTTTAGAACAAAATACAGTCATATCCTTCCATTCAGTTCCATTTGTTTTTTGTTTTTGTTTTTGTTTTTGTTTTTGTTTTGGTGCAGTTTCACTTTCATGATATGTTCCACGTTGCAGGGGCCTTCACAATTAACACACGTAGTGATATTTTACGAGATCCTGACAAAACGACTGAACCCATTGTTCTCAAGGTGAACAACACAAATTTTCTTTTCAGAAGTATTGTCAACAAAATTGTATCTCATTTAACACATATCTTCAATCTGTGTTTATTGTATGGTATTATTCCAGAAAAAGAAAAGAAAAAAAAAGTCACGAATAGTATTGAAATAAATATTCGTCCACTTCCTCTTCTACCATCTCTCTCAACTTAATCTGGAAAGATTAGTTTATAGATTACGCTTATTTTTTAAGTAAAAATGAAAGATTTTATCATTTTCTCGGTTCGGTTTTAAAAAGTAAAATAAATAAAACTTCTCATGAGTAGCTCATGCGTTTGATAATATATCATGCTGGAATATTTATTGATTTTTCCAAAGCTGCTGATACGAATAATCATGATATTTTGCAGGCGTATTATTGATTAAGTCATTATTTGATACTGGGTATGGTTCTATGGTTTACAGATTATTAGTCCAGTACGAGGCAGTTTGTGTATAGTATATCTGTCAATTGCCTTGAATCACAAACGAAGTTGATTTCCTGTGGAGTGCTGCAAGGTTCCGTCTTTTGTACATTCTGTACATTAAAGGGATTGTACAGTTTTGGCTGCGAACTAATTTCAGGTTTCTAACATTTTTTGGTGAGATTATGAGAAACCTCACATGAAATATGAAAGAGCATGTATTTCTATGAAAAATTCAACATTTGATGAAAATTGGCTTTGAAATGGCTGAGATATCCAAAAAAGAGCGATTCTAATAAAGTGTGGGACCCACACTTTATTACGAT
This sequence comes from Diadema setosum, assembly GCA_033980235.1. NCBI lineage: Eukaryota > Metazoa > Echinodermata > Echinoidea > Diadematoida > Diadematidae > Diadema > Diadema setosum. Next base: position 15,340,760 of record CM067078.1, read on the forward strand.
CGCTTTTTTTTACTTTGTTTTTGGATGTTTAAGTTTATCCAAACCCGATTTTCATCAAATAAACTTTGAATTCCTCTTAAAATGGTATGTTCTGTACTATATCATAAGTGTTTTCTTGGTATCTCACAAAAAGTTAAAAGCCCAATTCTCATCTCCACCAATACTGTACCATCCCTTTTTAACAATCGTCAACTTATTTTTGTTTCTTTTATTATTTTTTTTGCTTCTTTTATTATCATTATTATTATTATTATTTTATTTATTTTTTTTTTGCTTTGCCGATAATACTGATTTCTTCTTTTTTCACATCTTGGCCCTCACACGGGGTTCCCAGCCCATCAGGGAAATCGGGGAAATCAGGGAAAATTATCTTACGTTTTTCCAGTCAGAGAAAAGTCAGGGAATTTGATAAAGATGCTTCAAATCAGGGAAAAAGTCAGGGAATGTTTGATTGACAAAAAAATCGAAAGTAGTCAGTAAGACTACGTTATATTTTGTTGCATATCAAAACAACATCCATCGGATGAAAGTGGATGAAAATTGGATGTGAAACTGGAAATGAGTTGAAATAGTTATCATGGAAATTTGATACTTCATCTGGGAGAAATCAGGGAATTTTGTTTTCTTGAAATGCAGCTGGGAACCCTGTCACAGCATTCTTGACAAAATTAGCAGTGAGATTAGAACAGAAATAAATGTTCAAGGTTGGATAAATGCAAAAGCTTTTGCACAATATTGACAATATAACACTGAAAAAGCTCACTATATTATGCTTTTAGCAATTCTATGAAACTATCATATCCACACATAATATTGACCACATTAGTGAATTGATGTCGAGGAATGCAAAACTGTAATTTACTTTTCCACCAAATATTTAAAAATAATATGTACTCAACTTTGATTTCTCTAAACCCGAAGTATTGTGTATACTTGCGTAGGGAAATTATTGTACGAAAACCATCTCAAATAAGCCCCTTTTTAAAAAAAGCTTTGTAAATTATTTATCATGCTGGTCATCTCTCGCACACGAATGAATCATTTTAGGGAATAAAATTCAACAAGTAGGCCTATGTTTTATGTGTGCTGAGCATGTTATATATTTTGTTAAAGTATAATTTATTTCTTGGAGAAATATGAAAATAAACTAAACTGAAAACTGGTGTAGGAATACGAGCATGTAGAATCACTGATGTTGTCTTACTGTAGTTAATGAAGAACTTACTCGAACTCAGTCGTCGTCTTGTCGATGCAAATGAAGCCCAGACTGAGCTTTCGCTGACACCTGTCATTGAACACAGGAGGGCGCTGTACGGTAATGTGCTAATGCTGTGTGAAGAGTCTTGAATTACAAACGGCAACAAGTACGCCCGTGGGATGTCATGCTCGAATGCTTTGAAGTGTTCCTTGTAGGAAGCTTATCAAAAGACGGGAAAACAGTAAAGAATGAGTTACTTCTTGATTTTGAAGGTACAGTGTATATGAATTTTGTTTCGTTCGAGGGAGGGGGATTTCGTGAAGATTATGAGTTATGCAGCAATCTTCATGCATATTCTGTCCAGAAGGTTATTTTTCAATTTTCAACTAGCTTTCCTTCTTTTTGGAATGTTAATTGATAGATGTGACCAAGAATGACAGCAGCAAGAACAATAGTAGTTATAATGATGCATTTTGAATCAAAGTGACTAATATGCGTTACATGGTAATATCGTCAAAAACTAGGGTGATAAACAAATAAGCGGAGGTTTCCTTTGGCAAGAACTCCATGTGACCATGATTGTGACAAAGCGAGAAACTGCCCTCACCACCCATAGTTTTTTTTTTCATGTTATAATAGAGCACTTGAGAGTATACTCCAGTTGAGTGCTTGGGATATAGTGTACAATTTGTGACAAATATTACGGAGCAGAATTGTATCAGCGATGAAAAATCAACAAACATGTTTTATAATATTAATCTTTCTCACTTGTAAATACAGGAAACCAATGTAACCGTTTGAGCATGGAGCTACTAACAGTAGCTCCATGATTTGAGTATGGAGACGCACGTACAATCAGGCTTGCATGTTCAAAGCAGGGTTACAGCAATGTAACGTACACGCACACACACACACACACACACACACATACACAAATACAACAAACTGATCTTTTCTATAATAAAATGCGTTCACACGCTTGCGCAGATGGACGATTATGTCCTAAACATAATCATTGTCGCGAGTGACCTGTGGCCTACCAAGGACGTCGAAGGAGTAAGTTTCGCAAACTTGCTGGGTGGCACGTTTGAACTCTCTAAGCATCCTCTCATACCACTGACGAACAGCTCTCTGCAAGAGGGCGAATATAAAATTGAAATGTGGATATGAGGGCAGGCCATCACTGTTATCGTGTCACACACCTCCCCCCCCCCCCCCCCCCCTCATCATCTATCACGGGAATCACATCCGCCCGAAATAAAAATCGTGTCGAACAGTGGCTTCGATAATGATGAATGATTTCGTGGGGGGGGGGGGGGTGTTTCTGCTATGGATTTCACTCTTTACTACATTGACATTACATTCACAAATCCATACGTATGAAGAACATGCGGCACTAAAGCCTCTTTGAATCTCGCACAGCAAAATACATCTGTATCTAACGTTTAGGTTTTATTTACCCCCCCCCCCCCTTCCCCATCTAGGGGAGCTACAAAACAACAACGACTTTACGCTACAAACACACTCAGACATAAGAAAAAAAAAGTGACCCTTCTGAAATTACGTAAAAATCCGCAGTAAATAGAGAGCCAGAATAACACTAGATTCCCCCTTTTTATAGGATTGTAGCAATTAGCTCTCATATTCCATCACATATTCTACAGCCCTACCTAAAGTAATGTGATCTAAAGCTATTTTAATCGAGCATCTCACCTCTGCATACAGGTGAATGTTATCCTCTTGGAAATCCTCCATCAACGGCATCAAAGTCCTGGCCATTGTCATGCGGACCTCAACCAAGCAAGAACTCACCTACAGACCGAGGATAAGAAAAAAAAAATGGAGGCTGCTTAGTTATTCATGACACGATTCGCCTGAAACAATTTTCATATACAACCATGTATAGCTTCATGTAATAAAGTCGTATGAAATGCACATTCAGTAAATTCAACGAAGAATGTCAAAAGAATTAGTAAAGCATTTCCCATACTTCACTTTCTATGCGTAATGAAAGAGGAACTATACATTCCTCCTTCTGCAGACAGGTCTGCAGGTGGTATGATATTAACTTTAATACTCTGTTGATAAAAAGTCGAAGGAATGTGATCCTTTCAACAATGACAGAAATTGTATGTAATTATCTTTATTTTATTTTATTGATCCAGTGCATATGCCATGACATAAAAAACTGTTTAGGCTTTTTATACATAGCAGCTCAGGAATGACAGCACGCGGATTAAACCAAAAATTAAATGCCTGTATAAAATTTGAATTGGTTGACTGCACTGTTATTACTGCATTCACAGAAATCCATATACAATAATAATAATGTGTATATATACGTGTTATATGTATATATATATATATATATATATATCAGGCATATGTTATATTCATCTTAATCCATATCGTGTGAACATCAGAATGAGCATCACCGCTTGCTTAATGTCTTCGGATGCCTTGGACTTCAGCGATTCGCTCTCCTGGGCAAACTCATTGTACTCCTGTGAAAAAACCAGCTGTTTTGCCTTCACTTCTCTTATGCGGCCTGTAGTCCGTTTTCTGCTCGAAATCAAGTTGTATAAACATAAGAAGCAAAGAAAATAAACAAAGCAAATCAGGTTGAATTAGGAATGAGTCATGTCTGATACATTTTTGCTACATACATGTATTTTCGTTGTTCTTCTGGCTATAAAGTTGTTCATACGCGTCTTATTCACACAATACTAAAAGATATTATACATGAAATTAACACGAATAACTTTACTCACGATCTATAGGAAGTATTGTTACTCGCCTGTATTAAACGAATCATCTATGCTAATTGCATTTTCGAAGTAATTGTTATACTGCACTGACATTCAAATAACAGTAGGACAAGACAAGAGAAATCACTGTCAATTAACGTAACAGATTAGTTAAATTCAAGTGTTGTTAATAATGAGGAAAGCTCCTGTGGCTAGCATACAACAATTCTGAATGGCTCATAGTACAGTATCACGGGAAAGACGTCAAGCAATGACAAAAACATTAGTAGATCATGCGATCTAAAACTTCGAGTGTCCTATTGGGATTGACGGCAACACTTACGTCCCATACTCCACTTCTTCATCGATACTGCGCAGGAGTTGTTCACACTCGAACAAAACCTCGCCACACGTTCTGCGACCATTGGCCAGCTTTGCCCGCATTCCAGTTTGTGTCACTTGCTCCTAATATGTTGAAGAGTATACACTCAAAAAAAAGTCCGGGACAGAACTGGCCCGCAACTGGGTCCGTTGGAGTCACACACCGTTCCGGGTCAAAAATGACTTAATATTTGGTCATGAAGACCCGGAATGGGGTCACCCTGACCCAATTCATGACCCTGGATGGGGTCGTATCTGACCCCATCATTCCTTGTCATTTTTTTACACGGAACGGCGATGTGTGACCCCAACGGACCCAATTCCGGGTCAGTTCTGACCCGGACTTTTTTAGAGTATAGGTTTATGGGTGAGTATAGTAATACAAGATGTCTTCACCTACTCATTATTTTAAGGCACCCAATCCAAATTATCAAAAACTCGAGTCATCCCCATCCCCAAATGCCCTGACACAAAAAGAAAGACACACGCACACACGCACACACACGCACACACACTGAAACAATGTGCATCGTCGATGTACCATCGACGATGCACCATCGACGTCCATATTATATTAACTTATATCGTGTATATAATGTATCGGGTAATAGTTGATTTGATTTGATTTATTTCTGCTTAATTCCGTTGCATCAGATATGATTTTGTACAAATCATTTATGACAAACAGTATATCGACACATAGTTTTTAGTACGAAACAAAACAAGTACAAACAGCTTAGGGAACTTAAACAGAAAGGGTCTCCAAAATAAGCCGAGGCTTGACGGTATGGAGACCCTATACTTAGCTACTCTGGATAGAATAGGGGATAGAGAGAGAGAGGGAAGGGTAGAGATAGGGGGAAAAAGGAAAATTACAGAGTGTATGATGTGTACCACTCCAACTACTTAACAATTATAACAGTAATGATGATAAATGAGTCTGATCAGTTGCCTTTGCCGTAGTAATGACCGAATATGCACTATAAAAATAGTAATAAATGAATACAAAGCATTCTACATGTGGTTATCTGACATGAAATAACAAAATATATCGTGGTTGATGTGCACAGTAATGGTAAGGCACTTAAAAGAAAACTGTAATGACATTTCCAAATATTCTCGCAAATCTTACAAATTTATAATGGAAGACAATATTATAATTAGCCAGTAGTTTTTAAAATCTAGTGCTTTAATGTTGATTTCTTAATAAGTTTCTTTGCTTCTCGTTACATAATATGCTTTCTGAATTTTTCCTTTCTGAGCAACAACAATAGCTCTTGTTTGTTTTGCAGAATAGACACAAAAAAATGCAGCCCAACTGCACTTCAGAGCAGAAATCGACAGTTCTGCAGGGAAAATGAGAACTATATATTATGTTTGCTCAACTCGAATATTTTGCACCATATTACACGCCCCGACTGACGTCCCAGTGTAACGTATTTTATACCGCGCGCATTCATTTTGCTGTCAAAAACATCAACCTATATATCGCTATGATCGCTGTCGCGGACGACTGACTGTTCAGAAAAATCTAAAAAGAGGTTGCAAAAGTGCACTTGAAATTAATCCAAAACACTAAGATCTCTTGGAGTATAAAGATTAGTTCTCTTCTCTAATTATTTTATAATTCCCCTTCAAAAGTTGATATTACTCTCCTTCCACCGTTTTGAATAATATGCTGGTAATAAAAAAGACCTAATTGACGCGATTTGCCAGGATGATGAGGTATCAGATTTTAAGAAATTTCAGTTCGGAAGTAAATCTGTTTTGATTGCTACTGATTGCAGTGGACGACTTGTTAATTCAGTTAAAGTTAGGAGCCCTAGCTCCCCGCTCAACAGTAGACAAAGTAGATAGGTTCTAGAGTTCCGCGGACCGTGTTGTACTGTTGAACCGGCCTTTTGTACATCACCTGTTGACCTATTCGCGCGTTCTTCCCTGCTCATCTATCAACTCAAATTATTTTTTTTTCATGATCATGATTATTTCTTTCTGCGTCTTGAATGTATTTGAGACAATAATGATATTGATGAAATATTAGTAGTAACAATAACACTTATAACTATTAATCAGGATAAAGATGATTATGACAACCATAGATTGTGATCTTCTTTATCCAGAATATAGCTTCCACACTGTTGACACTGTTCTACCAGCGGGTCCTGCCATTATCATTACCCTAGCGTTGCCAGATACCCATTTACACACCTGGGTCGAGAGAGACATTGTCTGTAAAAAATTACTTCGCCAAAGGATGTGGTTTACTGGACTGGATTCGAAGTCAGATCCTCCGACTGAGAGTGAGGAGTCTTATCAACATTGCCACAGCGCTCCTACCCATGCATGCATGATTCCCACACATTCAATCATACCCATTATCATGATAATTGTTTAATACTGACAAACCAATTGGTAAAAGTTTAAGCAGATCTCAAATGTATCAGTATTTAGGGGAATTTTCTATATAAATTATATTTCACTTTATGGTCACAGGTTGTAAAATATGTTGCTTTGGTGAAATTATCAAAACCGGGAGTTCACTGCCCCATTTTAATAGTGTGTAACTGTACCTTGATCTTTGACACGAAGTTCTTGAACGCGTCATGTCTACCTTCCCATCCTCTCAGAAGATATCCTGAGTATAATATGACAAATACACGTCGATCATCAACTTTGAGAACATCACGAACTCAATGAGTATGAGGCGAGTAGGAACGCAATAAAGATACCGTACGTTTCTCTTTAAACTTCATAATCTTCTTGTGATAACCAATACATTGGCAGATGGTCCTTTCATATTTTATAGGAACACAAATATAAATGTATGAATACAATATACTTGTATAGTTTCTATGCCATCCAAATCAATCATATTTCACAGTTAGATTTAGATTACTCTTTATAATTTATAAACAGAACGCGCACCTGATAAACATAGGTGCATGAGAATAACACTCTTTTGCAAATGAGTTGTTTAACCAACGAATAAATTTTAGTAAATGTGACCGATCACACGAACTGCTTTGAGTAGTATAATCAATTCAACACAATTCATCATCTAGCAAAGATACTTACCTACGATGAAAAGGGTCCGTTAACGCACGAATCAAAGCAGCATAGCTATCATCACGGGTAGTCACTTTATACTGTCAATGACTATAGTGTATGATAAGGTAAAATTTCTAACAAAGAGAACACAACTTCCTACCTGTTTCCCCCAATGCAATATCCAGGGCTTCTGACCCGGAGAAAAAGAAACATCTTTTCTCCGCCTCCTCTCTCGTCGTGACCGTGCCCAAGTCCACCAGGAGTCCGTACACGGCATCGATGTGGCGGGCCTTCACCTGTTTTGTAATGTAAATGGAAGTCATGTTCATGGAGATTGATTCACAGTGAAAGTCACTGACCAGTTTTCAATAAGGATAATTTTATTATATTATTATTTCTTTCTTTTTCGCTTATTTTTATTTATTTATTTATTTATTTATTTTTGGTAATGCTTTCTACAAGGATTTGGATTTAAATAGCTTTTTCTTGTTACCTTTTCTGGGTGTCTTTCTCGAGCAGATAAATCCCATTGGCTGAACCCAACGAGGACGTCAGGACGGGGTAGGCGTTTTCCTACCTCAAGGAAGTGTTTCTTCTCCTATAAACAAGATAAAGCGTTCAAAGTGAGAAAAAGTAATAACATAAGCATAAACAAACAAACATGTTCAACATGTTCGTCACTGAGTGTTGAAGTACGCATTATATATTCATTTGCCACGGAACAGGAACGGGGATGGGGCTGAAACTGACTGCAATGTATACATATTGATCATACGCATTGTTACCATGGCAAAAGATAAGATGAATGAATCTATTAAAACCTGAAAAAAAAAACACCTTGCACTTTAACAAAGCAAACATGAAAAAAAAAAGCTTGTTTCACCTTCTATGAAACATTTACATTATGATCTTCACAAACTTGGTGTCATGTCGCCATAATCCAGCGTATAGACCTATCACCACTTTAATTGCGAGGAAATGATTTGGAAATTCCAAATTTGACCCTCATAAGACGCATCGATAGAATATGGCTTCTACATGTAAATACAAGGTTTGGAATGCCACAAAGGGTTTGTGAATATATTTACCTCCGGAGAAATGATAGTCTTCGGATTGATGATGAACACGTGGACATCTGAGTCTGCGCAAAAGCTACTTACTAATTCTTTCAGTTCCTGGCACTTCGTGATTCCTGGACTATAGCGAACGTTAAAACAAATGATATTACGGAATCAATTATATCACCGCGGACAGTTGATGTTTGTTTGTTCTTTAGTTTGTTTGTTTGTTTGTTTGTTTGTTTTTCCTGCCGAATTCAATCAAGCCTCTTCAGAATCACCAGGTATCTTCGCTGAAATTGAATTATCAGACCGACCACAATCACAATAATCATAGTCCTTTGCATTGATCAGTGTACATAGGGTCTAAATACAGAAATCACGAGGCTTTGCAAAGAATCGATTGGGCATGGTTTAACTAAACTGATTAGGTAGTTATGGGGCCAATCATTATTATATCAACATGATATACGTATTGTACCACTTCCGCTTAACAATATGTGATTATCCAATACATACTTCTATTACATAGAGTTTACCTTATTATGTTCATGTAGATGTATAAGATATGTATATATATCTTATACATCTACATGTATGATGGAAAATAATATATATATATATATATATATATATATATATATATATATATAGGCCCCCATTTGTGAGACGATTTAAGACTGATGTATACTAACATTAAGATCTTAGAAAACTTGTTCCGTTATAAATTGCAGTATAAATGAATTCGTTATAGCCTACCGATGTACCTGCAATCTTTTTTTTTTTGTGTGTGTACAGTGTTTTGACAATCATTTCCATGTCAACCGATTCCTGCTAAATAAACACAAAAAGGGAGAGAAAAGAACTTACCAGTCCATCAGTTGTAAGTCATGGTTTAGCAGCGTGCAGGTAGTTTCGTTACTAGCGAGGTAGATTTTGATAATGTAGCTCGAATCCAGCGTTTCTTCTGAGTTCACATCTACCAAACTGTTCAAGCTCTGAGAAGAGAGAGAGAAAGAGAGAGAGAGAGAGAGAGTACTAAAAGAAATACGTATTAAATATAAAAATTATATACCTATCAAAGAATATTTAATAAAATCAGTAAATCTAGGCATTTTTTTTTGTATTGGTTTCTTTTTCAGTTTGTATCAGCAACTAATTCAATTCATCTGTTGACACCATAGAATTATTCTAGTACCTGATGGAATGTACTCAGCTTCCATCCACTTTAGCTAACTCCTATAAAACCAAGGATGTTGTTTTAATTTTCACTCCTACATGTTTCCATTCAAGCTGTTCTTCTATTTTGTTCAAAAGTCATCATCGTATTAAAAGAATGACAATTTAAAAATCCTGAATATGATAGATGTCATGAGTTTTGTGCTTTTTTTTTGGGGGGGGGGGGGTGGAGAAAATCTTAAAGGCATTATTCACCATAACTTTGCATATAAAGCGAAAACCCATCTTCAGTCCGAAATTGTTCTAAAATGTGAGTAAGGGATGGAAACAACCAATGTAAAAATGCTAATCAGTATAATCAACGTTAAGTATTGTTAGATATACACAATGTGAATAAACAACCAATGTAAAAAAATGTTAATCAGTATACTCAACGTTAAGTATTGTTAGATATACACAATGTAAATAATAGTTATACTGTTGTTACTGGAATATAATAAACCCTCTACAGATATGGTTTATGGTGAAAAATAGTAATATAATCCTTATATTTTATATAGACTTGATTAATTTTGATATGGGTGCCTGTTTTGTAATACAACTGACCTACACATATTAATCACTACTCCCAACAAACAATACCTTTAAAGGTAATAGCTTTACACATTAAAAAAAAAAAAAGTATATCATACCGGGCACACGATGGAACAGCTTATAATCACCTACCCTTCCTTTAACTATTCATTTATCATAAGCTGATACAGCAACAACTAAAAATGAATTCAAAATTTGTGCTTCCGTATATATCTATTTAGGCCTTAGTCATGTAAGTGAGGTCGCTTTACGTGCCAGTACCTTTATCGACAGTCATAGCTAGTCATCACCCTGTCCGTATTACCAGAAAGGAGGCTTACCCTATACAAAGCTTCAATCTGTAACTTAAGTACAATGTCATGCTTCTTGAAAGGGTTTACCTTCCCCAAATGCTCCTCTTTCCAACATCAACATCTTTATTCTCTATTATCTTCATCAGCATCACAATAATTTTCGTCTTTGACAGGGTTGATTTTGTAATTTTACAACACATCCTCAGCTGGATGTGAGTTCATTTCTGACACCATGTCTGTAGGACCAAAGATGACTTTGCTTTAGAAAGTCAGAATACAAAATAGATGAAATGTGCAATCAGTTTTCCAGATTTAGGCCCTTTGTAAAGTAAATATGAATTTCACATAGTTTTTTTAAAATAAACTTCTTGAATCTCCTGTGAGTTGGACTGTAGTCATTTTGATGCACACGATGGATGCCTATTATAAAGGTCAACTGCATACCACCAAACATGCCTCATCAGTAACACACAAATAATGGGTAGAGAGCACAACCGGAAACAGGTGGGATTTGATCTAGAGATATAAACGCGTTTCAAAACGGCAATACGTTTATCTACTCACAGAACGGCGATCGTGGTCTCAAACGTGTTCAAAACGCCCTTTAAAAGGCGTTTCAAAACGGCGTTTCTAAACGCGTTTGAAAACACGGCTGCGTTTATCTAACCCCTGAAAATGCCTCAAACGCGTTTAGGATCGTGATTCTGCCTCAGAAATTTTTCAGAAAAACCAGGGAGGTCCCTGGATAAACACAGCCGAAGTTGTAGTTGATATCACCAACCTCAACATTTAACGGATGTCTCTGATCCTCATGTAACCCCAGCCGTGCTTCTGGCTCTCCCCGTTCCATTTTCTGGAAGCGATAATATGATTTCACTTTTATCTCGGCTCCGCCATATAAACTCTCTGTCCCTAGCCCTGCTGATCCTGGTTCTTTCGGTTGCATCTTTGCATCATTCACTCTATTTGTCGTTGAAGACTCGGGAGTCTGTTCCTCAAAGACGCTTGTCGATTTGCTCATACCTGGTCCGCCTTCTACGTCGAGACTCGAACCATGTTCACCATGTTCACGCAGCCCCTCCACCTGCACAAAGCAGCCAGTGGTATCACCCATACCGGACGGAAGGAGTTCCCGTCCAAGCAGCGCGTTGACGGTTGTCGTTTTACCGCTACTAGTCCTGAAGAAAATCAGTGAAAGGATTTATCTAATGGTTATTTAGAATATTTTTGCTATCTTTTTACAGCTTTTTGTAAAATGAAGATTTTGCCTACAAAAAGCAGATTTCTTTTGCAATAGCAAGAATGTTATTTCCCAACTTATAGTAAATGTAAAATATGGCATTTATTATTATTCTGATTAATTTATATTGACATTAACATTAGCTTGCATTACATGTATTAACATTTCTGTACTCGTTTCAGAAAGCTGTAAAAACAATAGCCAACAGTAAAAATGTCGAGATTTCGATCGCGATGCAAATCTCTAGATTTGTATCCCGCTAATTCGGGTACGTCGCGAATATCGCTACACATGCTGCATGTAAAATTCGTGTAAAATTAGTATTGCCGCATTTAATTTCTTACGTAACCATGTGACCGACCATGAGCTGGCATACAATATTTCTAGTCGGAGTAAAATTTCATGGCGCAGCAATTAAAATTCAAATTTATACTTATCTTACCACGACCCTGTGTCCACACGACGGTCGTGGGAAGAAACTCCAACCAATTTACCACGGCAGTTTTGGTCGGAGTAACTTCGGAGGAAGGGTCGGAGGAAGCTTGGTCGGAGGAAGGTCGGAAGAAAGGTCGAGTAGTGCCCGTCTGAACAAGGTCGTGATAACTTCCTCCGGTCGGGGGAACTTACCACGACCTCTTCCTCCGGACCAAGATACTCCTGAGTTTTTTTTCAGGAGTATCTCGCTGCTACGACTAGCCGGTCGGAGTAAATTGTCCGTGCGGACAAGCCCTCGGAGTATCTATGACCTTACAAACCTTATACGACCTAGGTAAAACTTCCGGAGTCAAATGCGAGTGCACGTGCGCGTGCAGTACAATTAGTCGATCGCGACGGAGAAGCTAGCGCTCAGAAATTCTCATCAACAAGAATGGAGAAGATAAATGCCGCTGGTAAAAACAATGGTATGGTCGACGTGCGCGGCGCTACCACTTCCGGAAGTTACACCAACCCTTCACGGTGATCCCCTCGAAGGCCGTGGTAAATTGGTCGGAGTTTCTTCCCACGACCGTCGTGTGGACACAGGGTCGTGGTAAGATAAGCATAAATTTGAATTTTAAGTGCTGCGCCATATAATTTTACTCCGACCAGAAATACGTCCGAACATGGCTAGTGATCCTGTCAATAGCCGCATTCGCACTTACAATAGAGAGGGTTAACGATCGCTTTCCATATCTCGAGATTTTTCTCTTTTTTTAAAGTGTTTGACAGAATACTAGTTGGCCATCGATAAATCGATAATCTATTGTATTCAAATGATGGGATATAAAATCTAGATATAACTTGGTTCTGCATTCACACGGTCACCGCGGGGCGAATACGCGCAAGATTTCTTGAGATTTGTATCGCGATGCTGATCGGGATAATCACCTGGGATTTTTGTGTCCACACGGGCAAAAATGTCGAGATTTCGATCGCGATGCAAATCTCCAGATTTGCATCCCGCTAATTCGGATACGTCGATAATCCCGCTGCACATGCTGCATGTAAAATTCTTGTAAAATTAATATCGCCGCATTTAATTTCTTACGTAACCATGTGACCGACCATGAGCTGGCATACAATAGCCATGTTCAGACGTATTTCTATTCGGAGTAAAAATGTATGACACGGCAATTAAAATTCAAATTAATGCATACCATACCACGGCCCTTGTGTCCACACGACGGTCGTGGGAAGAAACTCCGACCAATAAATGTGCGAGGGTCGGTGTAACTTCCGGAAGTGGTAGCGCCGCGCTCGTCGACCATGCTATTGTTTTTTACCAGTGGCATTTGTCTTCTCCATTCTTGTTGACGGAAATTTCTGCATGAGCGCAAGCTTCTTCGTCGCGATCGACTATAGGTTTCGATAGAATTGCACTACACGCGCACCTGTACTCGCAAAATGTCAACATTGCGAGTTGACCCTGGAAGTTTTACCTAGGTCGTAAGGCATGTAAGTTCATAGATACTCCGAGGGTTTGTCTGCACGGGCAATTTACTCCGACCGGCTAGTCGTGGTAGCGAGATACTCCTGAGAAAACTCAGGAGTATCTCGTTCGGATGAAGAGGTCGTGGTAAGTTCCTCCGATCGAAGGAAGTTACCAAGACCTTGTTCAGACGGGCACTACTCCGACCTATCCTCCGAAGTTACTCCGACCAAGCTTCCTCCGACCCTTCCTCCGAAGTTACTCCGACCAAAACTGCCTCCGTCTGAACACAGCTATAACTGTTCATCTACACCTGGGTGAGAAAACATTTTGTCATGCCGTTTTGGTCTGTGATCAGGTGATATAACTTTGTGTAAAATTTCAAACACATGTTTGTGTTCAAGGCGTTACAATGGGATGTCTAGCATTCCACTGCGCTTTTAAGTCATGCTCGGCACCGCTCTATAGTTGCAAGACGAAGTTCGGAGACGAAGAACGCATTTTACCTTTCGTTGAATTACAAGCTTTATTTCACCGTAAGATTTTAAATGAAATACTCGATTGATTTAGAATAGTTTAGGAAAGAATTCAATACTATAAACATGTATTTCTAGTTTCTTCGTAATGCGCAAATCGAAATGAAATGAAAATTAAGCCCTCTTAAAAACCTAATATTTTTCTATAATGCGCACATTTCCGCATGTTAGTTTTCCATCTTTTAATCTGGGATATTTTGATCTTTCAATTAAGTACTACGCTAAAGCGTGTTCCAGCGTGCTTTTAAACTATTTGTTGTTAAAATTGTCAGTTTTACACTGCATTTTGATTCGCTGCTCCAATTCAAGGTACACAAATTCATTGTTGCCATCACATTGAAAGAGAGAGAGCGAATTGCAGTAGGGGCAAGTATTTCTAGATGTGAGAGCGCTAGTCCCGATTATTGATGCTCTCTTTTGTCAAAGCACATGGGTAACACCTAGTTGAACGCATAACTTCTCGGCGGTGCCGCGCATGACTTCAAAGGAGAGCAGGAGTTGTCTCTCCTTCTCTAGCACCTCCCTGATGAAAGCAAATAAACCTCTCGTTTCCTTTTTCCTTTCTTCTACCCTATCTCCACACAAGTCCTCTTATTTTTTTTTCTATGCATTATATTTAAAGGGTTGTAAGTAATTCAAGCTACGCTTATTAGCTGCAGCCCCATCTGTATTATTCATCGTATCGTTCATACAATTTGTACACATTATAAATCGAGTGGATGTAAAATCAGTTTGTAAGCAACTTACGTGTAATGATATTCATTACCACTTATGTTCTATGTATCCATTCAAATCGTGATAATTTCTTCACTTTGAAATTTCTGAAAACTAAATATTGATTGAGTAAATTAGATTGACTGAATGACAAAAAAGCAATGTGAACGTTTTTAGATTTATGATTTCTAAATTACTTTTTTAGTCAAGTCCTCCAAAGTCTTTCATTCTGCTTCTTTGCAAGATGACTTTAAAAGGCTCTTATACTGATAAAAAAACAGCAGCACTGCAGGTCTGGTTGTTGTATTCAAACAGCTTTACCATATATCCACTTGGTTAGTAGTTCTTTGATGTCAGAAGTCATCATTTTGATAAATGTGTTCCTGAAGTTGAGAATGATTTTTCTACAAATGACCTAACTGTTGTAAGTTAGAGTTTGTAATTTCAGAAAATGGTGTGCAGATATCTTGAAGTTTACGTACCAATAACTCCATTTTCAGACCAGTATCGTGTATGAATATTATCACAGTGCTTATACTGAAAAGAAATCTTGATGTTACCAGTCATTCAGTGATGTGCCATACAATGCTTTCTTATTTTCTTTTGTTATTCAAAATAATGTTATTCTAATACCTGCGTTATAAAGATGTTAAATAAATACACGCAATGAAATGATTATGAATGACAATAGGATTTACGACGTACCCGCCAAAGAAGGACACTTTCATTTTCTTCCGCATGTTGTCAAACTTCAGTGATTCGATGATCTTTCTGCAGGGATATGGTACCATCATAACGTGCCGTGTCGATGCCTTGTGAAAATAAATGACATAAAACATAAAAAGGGGAACATGCATCGATATATGAAATTTCCTTCCATTGATATTGCATAAAGATTAAAAATCGGAATATCTTATAAAGTTATGAGAATTCCACTGTTGGATGTCCAACATAATATGGCGAAAATTGACACATTTTTTCCTTGACACCTCTCACCGAAGATTACTTAACATTACATATTATCATACAGAATAATATTCCTGATTATTACCTATACGAGTGAGTTTTGCGAGGCAATTCCGGTTGATATTTTGCAGGGTTAAAAGGTCAGGAGTTGATATTTTGCAGGGTTAAAAGGTCAGCAAGCAATATTCGTTCGCCTCTGCCGGGTTCGCGACGTTGCTGCGTGTCGGTTACACACACCGTACCGTACACAAAACAATGTGTGCCAGCAGTGCAATCTTCCGATTTTCGCCATTCACTTTACACAGGGAGGTGGGAAGAGAAAGAGTGCGATCTCTCTCCCCACCTCCCTCCGATCGACCACGAAAAGAAAACATTCCAGGACGTCGCTGGGTGTCGGTTACACGCACCGCAGAAGAACGCTGATAAATCAACTCATACAAGGTCGACCACTTACAGCAGCACTACGCGTCAAACAATGATTAGTCCATTTGTGCTCAATAATTGCAGAGTGACCATCAGTTTTACAACTCTCCAAATTTAAACAGCAGTAAAAATAAAGTGTAAAAGCGTTCAGATGTTTGAAGTTCGCCTGTTACAACTACATATGTATCTTTGAAGTTGGAGTTGAATGATATACATTGATGAACAATTTTTCAATTATTCGACATGTTGATGATCTACAGGTAGTCAAATGTGGCTTGATCTATATCATAGTGTATAGCCGTATTCACATATTTTCTTAATTTACCTAGAGGATAGGTAATAATTATGATATTGACTGGCCTTGAGGGAGATACCAGATGAATATTGCCCGCACTGAAAGAATATTGCCCTCGTCTTCGACTCGGGCAATATTCTTTCAGTTTGGGCAATATTTTCTGGTATCTCCCTCGAGGCCAGTCAATATTATATAAATATGCATAATTCTTGCTAAATCTCCTCACTTCTAGCAAAATGCTGGTTATACTTTTCTTTTTATGATTGTTTTGTTGGATGAGAGGAAATAGCTATTTACATAAACCACATTTTCGTTGTACAGGTAATCTAACAACATTAATGCTTTAACCATCAGGATGATCAGGATAACCATAAACGTTAAAGAGGAATTTTCATAACATCATTATCATGGAGTAAATGAATATAGATAGTGCCATGTTTAAATTTGTGCAATTTAATGTGGTTCCTAGTAGATAAACCGATACTCTGAATAATAAAATGAAAAATACCCTGAACAAGGATGATGGCTTAGGAGGCTCGCATACCCCAGCGATGTAGCAATGTAATTCAATTACAATACCACCTGCATCATTCTGTACCCATTTTATCTATTAATGGATGTTCAAATGCATAAGTCTGAAAATCGTTCGGAGGTTTCCTTAAATAAAACTGAGAAATATCGGAAAGCATTACTTTAACTTGCCCGTTGATTGTCCTCAAGTTTGTATTAAAAAAGGAGCCTTTATAATTTATTTTATTTACTTGTTTATCTATTTCCAGCAATAGGGTGGATAGCCCTTTCAACACAGCTGATTTTCAAAGGGGTCCACTTGACATACATATAAAATTCATATAAAAAACAACAACAGCGATAAATACACATTAAAACTTGTACAACATGGGTATGAAATCATTGAAAAACTAGAGATTGTAATTTGTCATCACTGACAAATTAAGGTGATCCGATTTCTTTTTTAATCAATGATTCGAGTCCTGATAGTGCAAAGTCTCAGCTACAACATACTAAAATCTGAGAGAAATTCACCGAAGCATAAGTAAGATAGTGCTCGATAAAGAGAGTCATGTCAATTTTCACATCTAAAAAATTCCCTCCCATAGAGATAACACGTCATTGCGAAAATAGAAAAAGAAGTACATATGACCTTTGACCCCACTTTGCACAGACAAGATGGCATCAGAGCAAAAAATGGTTATTTTATGAAATGATCCCTGTAACATGGTGTTTACGTGTGCAAAATATGGGAAAGAAAGGACATGTATTCACTAAGATACAGGATGAAACATCTATGACCTTTGACCCTAATTTACATACCCAAGATAGCGTCTGATCAAGTCGTTGTTATTTTATGAAATTATGTTCGTGACATGAACTAAACATGTGCAAAATATGGTGGTGATAGGGTATGTTTTTCTTGAGTTATTGCACATAACGTTGCAAAAAGAAAGAAATATTTCAATACATCGAAGATAAACTTTAATTTCAAGTAAGTTTTTTGACGTGATCCCGACATTGTATGAAAAAACGAAGGGCACATTCACGATAGCCCAAAGTCTCAGCTACGACATATTAAAATCTGGGAAAAATTCACCGAAGCATAAGTGAGCTAGTGCTCGAAAAAGATAGTCATATCAATTTTCACTTCCAGAAAAACTGTTCTCCCATAGAGATAACACGTAAACTGGTCAAATTTTACAAGGATACTTTCAATCCATTTTTACGAGGTGATGACGTCATCCAATCAAAACTTTGTAATTATAAATATGAAAAAATATTAAATAAGCTACAACATACTGAAAGTTAGGTGAAAATCGGCGAAGGATAAGTGAGATACGCTCGAGTGAACTTGAATTTTGATGACGTCATTTTGAAAATTTATTTTTTTTTACTTTTTAAAGAAATTTGATATCTTTTAATCATTTTTTCAGTATCGCCAACCCATGAAATAATATGTACAACTCATCAGCTTTCAAAATATGTAAAGAAAATGGGGGGTCACCGTCCATCCTGACGAGTAAAATCGGATTTAAATTTGGCGGTTTTTTGGCATTGTTGCACTGTATATCGCCATTGACGCGCGCGCGGAATTTCAACTTTGACGGGCCCGTATGACGTCATATTGAGTCGGATTGACTTGAAACTTGGTAGAAACATTCCTTGACATTTCAGACATCCGATACGTGTGAAAAAACGGGAAATTTCTATTGCATATGAGCTGTGCGTGCGTATATGCGCGCGCGCGTACGCGTCCGTCGATTTTTTCTGAAATACTCCAAATGACCTGAAACGTGTGCAAAACAATTTTGAGCTCGATTGGAGCATGCTAAAATTTCAACGCGCGCGTACGCGCTCGTTTGCTATGAACGTGACTAAATTTTATGAAATATATCAATAGACCTTGACTTGAACTATATGATAAATTAATTTCATTCAAAAATTCCGTTCCATTAATGAGATATTGATGTAAACGTGATTTCAGATAATGACGTCATAATGACGTCACGGTTAACTGATCACATTGATACACTAGATCTGTCGTCCTTAGGACATGATACATATATGGTATAAGTTTGAAAGTGATAGGTAGGGGACTTTTTGAGTTAACCTCTGCACAAGATTTGAGGAGAAAGAAATAAAGAAGAAGAAGAAGAAAGAATCCGTACAGATACAATAGGTGATCCGAGAGGATACTCGGATCACCTAAAAATTAAAAAGGTGACTTACAGTCGACAAATTAATATAATTCATCAAAATTATTTCAGTAGCAATAAAAAAAAGTATGCAAAAAAGGACTTACAGTTGACATATTAATACAATATATTAAAATAATGGCAGTAATAGAAATAGCTCGACAAAAAGACGTTAGAAATATGCTCAGAGAACTCAACACAACTAAATGCCTGACCAAAATACTAATCAACGGCAATAAGAATGTGTTTGAGTGTGTGTGTATATATTTATGAGGAAAGGGATATCCAAAACCGGAGACTTGGAACCGGTGACCAAATAATAAATAAAACAATACTTTATATTAAAAAAAAAAGATATTGAGAATATGAATACAAATATATCAAATTACAACTTAAAGAGTCTGGATCTCATTTTTCATCTTCTTACAAAAACAATGTATATCTTTAGTGTTCCGGGTGACCAATGACAATGAATTGAATAAACCTGAACTCGCATATAAAAAACTTCTTTTCATAAAATTTGTTTTAGGTTTAGGTAACCAAATTTGAACCTGAGAATTACGGAGTTTATAATTGTGTTCTTTCAAATGTATTCTTGACGAAAGATGTTGTGGTGCAAATCCATACAAACATTTATGCAACAAAATCACATTTACTCTTTTCCAACGAACATGTATTGAATAAATACCTGATTTACTAAACAATATCGAAGTTCTTTCTAAATTATCTACCTTTAAAACAATACGTAGAGCCCTTTTCTGTAAAACGAAAAGCCTCTTCAAAGTGGACTTTGCAGCATTAATCCATACTGGTGAGCAATAATCCAGATGAGATTGAATGATAGAAAAATACAACATTTTTGCAACTTTAATTAAAATTCACACATAACTGGATTTTCCTCAGTATAGGAACAAATTTCTCAAAATTTTCCCCCTTATATAATCCACGTGAAGTTTCCATGTAAGGTTTTGATCAAATACTACTCCTAAATATTTACATTTATATACTTCTTTCAATCGTATATCATTTATTTGAAGGATTATACCAGAATCATGAAAATACTTCAACTTCTTCTTGGAACCCAAAATCATGTATTCTGATTTATCGGCATTCAAAACCAGGTTATTCGCCGTCAACCACATAGAAATCTCTTTCAAATCTTGATTTATACATGTTGTCATTTCAACAGGATTATTAGAAGAAAAATACATACATGTATCATCTGCATAGAGAGATAAATCACAATGTTTAACCTTGTGAGTAATATCGTTTATAAAGAGTAAAAATAATACCGGCCCTAGTATCGAGCCTTGTGGCACCCCATACACAACAGGAGCAGACATGGTTAGACATGGCACCATTCACTTCTGTTCTTTGCATTCTTCTTTTTGAATAACTCGTAAACCACAACAGGCTTATGTGGTCAAACCCATATAATCTTAACTTTTCAACCATTATTGTGTGGTCGACCATATCAAAGGCCTCTTTCAAACCTAATGTTACGAGCCCAGAAACCAGGCCTTTATCCATACTGGACAATAAATTTTCAGTAACATTTAACAAAGCTGTGGTAGTGGAGTGACCGCGTCGAAACCCCGACTAATTAGTAGACAAAATAGAATATTCAGACAGGTATTTGGTGACTTGAGAATGAACAATTCTTTCAATGACCTTAGACAAAACCGATAGAATGGAAATACAGTTGAACCTCTCGTATCCGGACAAGTCGGGACCGGGGCTCATCCGGATAAGGGATTTGGCCGGATACGGGAGACTCAATGCTTTATACATGTACATACATACACAAGTACAGATGTATCCCATCGTAGTACCACATGTAGTAATGTGTATACTGCAACCTTTTCATTGTTACATTTGGGGATGTTTGGGGATGTTAAAATGTCTGAGGGTAAGCAATTTGGAAGGAAATTTGATAAATTTGATATGTTAATCATGTTGGAAGTAATATGTAATTCATGTGTGTTTGTGTAGGAGTTCTCAAGGAGTTGGGAGTCCCCCTTTCCTCCCGTAATTATTAAAAAAAAAAAAAAAAATCACGGCGAGATTGCGTCCGTATAATAGAGAGATCAGGATATAAAGGGAGGCCGGATAATAGAGGTTGCCGCCTTTGAATAAAGGAATGACTTTGGCTGTTTGGCACATTTCCATTCACGCGGGATGACCCCGCTGAAAAGGGATAAATTTACTATGTGAGTAAGTGGTAAAAGAATAGATGGCGTTGCCAGTTTGACGAATCTCGCAGGTATTCCATCCAAACCTGTAGCTTTATCTAAGGTCATAATAAAATTATTATCAAATACATTACGAACATCACTATCAGTCACTCTAGTAAATACAAAAGTTGAATCAAACTCCATCCTCATATACTGTCTAAAATCTCCTTGAAACATTGTATCTTGTTTTATCTGATGTACTATGTTAAATAAAAAAAATAACTGTTGAACACATTTGCCAATTCTAAAGAGTCAGTAATATCCCTATTATCTATTTTAACATTACACACATCTCTATTTTTAGCTTTAGTGGGTAATACCTTTTGTATAACTCTCCACACCTTTTTACTATTTCTTTGGTTTTCATTAATACCATTTAATACATAATTCTGCTTCAGTTTTCTCATAATCAATGTTACTTCATTTTTCAACTTTCTATAATCATTCCAATCTCTACTACTATTAGTCTTTCTAGCTTTCTTTTCAGCTTCATCTCTCTTATACGTCATATCTTTTACTTCAGCTGTTATCCAGGGTACGTTATTTTGTTTTACTCTTCTTTTCCTAGGTGGTGCATGTTTATCAATAACTTTCCTAAACCTCGTTATCCACTTCAGGTAGGCCTCCTCAACATCATTTTTTTCTAACACATCCTCCCACAATTCATTAGACAAATCTCTTAAAAAAACGTCAACATTCATTCTTTCAAATGCACGTGTCATTACATACTTATGGTGTTGAGTTTTATGTTTAACTCGACCCCAAGTTGCTATCACCATGTAGTGATCACTGAGACACATTGATATTACATCGCAATAAGTAACTTTCTCAGGGCAGACGTAAATATGAGATCAATAACTTTCGAGGAGGAGGAGGGGGTAATTCTTGTTGGCTTATCAATCAGTTGCGTTAAATGATAATCCTCAGCAAATGTCAATAATCACTGTTTGGATGAACTTTTACGCTGAGTTGAAATATTACAATTCAGATCACCTAACAACATAACATCAAAACCTAATATTTCAATTTTTTGAAAAATATTGTCTAACTTTCCAAACAAAGATATTTTAGAATTTGGTGGTCTATACCAAAGACATATCAGAAAAGGTTTCTGCTTGATTCTGTCAATTTGTATAACAAGCAGTTCCAGATCATCATCCAACAAGTCATGCCTGACTTCACAACAAATACCCCTTTTAACATTAAACAGTATTCCTCCGCCATTCTTATCCCTGTCCTTTCTTAGTGTAATATAACCATCAATTTCTACAGCTACGTCTGGGATACTTTCGTCAAGCATAGTTTCACTAAAAGAAATAATGTGAAATGGTGATTTCTGGAATATGTATCTTATCTCATCAATGCATTTATACAAAGAACGGACATTTAGGTGAGTAACATGAATTCCAGAGAGTAATATTTACATGCATCGTAGGACAGGGGAAGATTACCACTATTTCTGACGTCGTCACATGCTGATTGATTATTTGGTTGGCAAACATCAAAATTGGTAAGATCATGTACATTCATGAAAGGTAATTCCCCGAAAATGCATTTGCTACATATATCCAGTCTTCATTCGACCGAAATACGTTTGTAGAGACAGTACAGCACTTCACATGAACCCATAAGTTGCATTTGACGCAGAATATTGAGGCCTGATTGTTTCGTACCGGGTTGGCACAAATTGAACATGGGAATTTTATAGTCACAATGATAAGATACCACAGAATCACGTTTCTTGTACCAAAACGAAGCTAATAAGTCAGATTAAAGTCCAAATCATTTCTGCATCCAATGGCTATTCGCTTGTTTTCTTTTGTGAAGGCAAAGATCTTTCCGTCTTGAGATCACACAGATTTGACTTTGTTGTTTTGGAGTGTCTCCCAGTACAGCGATGACCGGATGTTCGTCAGAGATTCACGAATGAAGATCTACGCACCTTGGACATACCTCAGTTTTGTGCGTGACCTGTACAGTCATTGTAGCCAATGGTAGCAGGTGAACTTCACGATTATCGCTCGTGGGTTGCTCCGCCTTGCCGCATCGACGTAGGTGGCGCTATGCTCCGGTCCAGCACAGTGCCGTGTCCAGCAGCATTGTTGCCATGGCTACTCGAGTGGCGTCGATTGACCCGGTGCGATCTGTCAATGGCGGCTGGTCCCATGTCGATTCCCAGGTGACGATTGATGACTTCTAGTACCTTGTCATCCGTACTTTCTTTTGGCGTTTCAACAATGCCATGTATTCGTAGACAGTTTCTCCTGCTATACTGCTCAGCCTCATCCTTCGCAGCTTGCAGATCTTTTACAGAGTTTTGTAGAAGTTTCACTTTTTCATTCAACTGTTTAATCTCACTGCATTTTGACTCCAGATCGATGCTCATGGCTTCGTATACTTTGGCGGTTACTTCTTCTACGAGCCGCTTTTCGACTAGTTCAAAACTGGCGTTCGCTAATTTGTCAATCACTGCACGGGAACAAAGAGCTTCAGAAACTTGCCTTTTGACAGCGTCTTTCAGGTCATTGTCCCCTTGGCTGTTCGATGCAGCTGATTGACCAGCAGATGGCTGGTCAACTGACGGCTCATCACCGGTCGCAGAAGGGCTGGCGGAATTATGGAGAGTATGCCCGGTACTTGGTACAGTTTTTGCAGCCGAGCTCGTTTCGTTGACTACACTATCAACATGGTCCTCATTCTGGTTGGAATTCCGCAGTTGATAGTGTTTATTTCCATCAGAGTCATGCGAAGTACAGCCATTTAATTTCTTTCGATATAACGACCCACTGATTGATACGAATGAAAAAAAAAGGAAGTTATACCGATGCGTTCTTGTTATCAAATTGGAAATCCTTATTTCTAGGAAGCTTTGAAGTGAAATTTGACCAAAACCTTTAAAGGACAAGTTCACCTTCATGAACATAAGGATTGAGAGAATGCAGCAATATTAGTAGAACACATCAGTGAAAGTTTGAGGAAAATTGGACAGTCGATGCAAAAGTTATGAATCTTTTAAATTTTTGTGTTGGAACCGCTGGATGAGGAGACTACTAAGGCTCGTGCTGTCATATGAGTACAACAGTATAAAGAAAGTGTAAAGAAAATTCAACATATTTTCAGTTTTTTCGCATAATAAAAGAGCCTCTTTCTGAAGGCAATGGGAATAATATTACCCATAACATAATGTCAGTAACAAGTCAAGGGAATGTGAACTTTTTTCAAAAGATGAAATTTTGTGAAATTCTCTCTATATTTTCCTATATTGTTGTACGCATGTGACATCATACACTGCGGTAGTCTTCTCATCCAGCAGTGACTGCACAAAAACTTCAAAAATCCATAACTTTTCAACGGATTGTCCGATTTTCCTCAAACTTTCAATGATGTGTTCTACTAATATTGATACATTCTCTCAATCCTTATGTTAATGAAGGTGAACTTGTCCTTTAAGACGTATTTATTGCTGTACAAAGCTTGTTAACTTTTATTGAATTAATTCTTTGATAATCACTTATGCAGCCAAGAGAATATCTTTCAATGTCTTTGTTCACCATAATTAGCACATTGACGGTGTTGAACAGAGGATGCCATCGACAGGATCTTTGTGGGAATGCTGGGGATGATTGTTCCAATCCTTGTGGGATTCATTTAAAAGTACATTATATATCTATTGTTGTGTGAAAATTATTTGCTTCAGAATGGTCTCATATTCAAGTCATGTGCAGTTTAATGTTTTCAGTTTAGCATGCGACTAACCCGCCCACCGGCTAGCGCCGCCTATTATTGTTCTAGATTGTGCACATAATGACAAAACAATGGTTATCACTGATGAACAACTACTAGGTGTTACACTTTCCCACTTTTTCCCACTTTTGATTTTTGACAGTTGGAAAACAAGATATCAGATGTTACTGTCATTGATATTATGAGTAATAGCTGAATAGTGTACAATTTAGGTAGAGGTGATTTGACTATGAAAGCCTGAATCAGTTTCATGAAATCCATGATTATCTTAAAGTCAAGTTCCAGATTTTGGTTAAATTTTAACCCTCTGTACAAAAGTGAACTTTACATAGGGACCAATGATGTGTACATTTCGTGAGTGTGTGCTGACAATAATACCACGAATACCGTCTTTTCAGAGCTCTGCTGACTAGGCTTCTGGTATCTTGCTCCAAGGCACATGCATGCTTTATTAATAATGATGGATTGCCCTTGGCACTGCTAGTCTGAATTCATGGGAAAGGGTAAAACGCATTCACATGTCAAAAAATAAGCACATGTTTTCATGTGCTTGCATTCACTATAACCTAACATTCCAGGATGAATAAAGACTAGCTGTGATAGTGGAATTTCTCATAAATATAGCATTCAAACCCTGGCCATTGTTCAGGACCATTGTCTGGGTGTTAACCACATATGGGAGTGTGTGCACACTCCCATACACACCAACTGACCCCTGTGCAAAATTAACGTTTGTACAGAGGAGGGTTGAAAATAAAGCAAAATCTGAACCCTAGCTTGATTTTAAAAACCCTTGAATTTAATGAAACTGCTTTATGCTTTATTTTTTGAATTACCTTCAAGAAAATTGTGTACTATTCAGCTATTGCTTGTATCAGTGTCAGTGTTATCTGATATATAGTTTTTGAACAAGGATCAAAAGTGGGATTTTTTTTTGACACCTAGTACAGGGTATAGAAATCAGTGGTTGTAATCCATGAACATGATCGCCGTGCGGCGTGTCTATCATTGGTCTGCAATCTTGCGCATGCGTGTTGAGTTTACCACAGGGATGTGATGTTACCGCACTTGCTTTCTAATAGGAGACGGTTGCCAGGGTATTGTCAGAGTAACGTCAGGGTAGTCTTTTTTTTTCACTTTTGCCTGTTAAATGGTCCGGGCAAAATGTTCCTCGGACGTCGTCGCGGTAACTTTTGCCAAATTTTACCCTGGCCAGCTACTGTTTTTTTCTTTTCATTTTTAATTACCGCGTTTGTAACCCTTCTGTTAGAACGCAACTGCGGTAATATTCCTTTGATACAATCAACACGCATATGCAACAATGCAGACATGCAGAAAATAGTTGATCATGGAGCTATCGATATACAGATGGCTCCATAAATTGATCACAATCATGTGAATGGATTTTAACCCCTGATTTCTATTGATTTATGTACTTGAGATCAGTGATTGTAACCAGGGAGGTGGAAAGCTCACCTCCCGATTGTAACCACACGTTGTTTACAGACACGCGGCGCTGGCCGGTTGGCGGGGTAGTTGCATCAGTGGACACAGCCCCTTCGTAGAAACCAGGGAGGTGAGCACCTCCCTGCAGAAACCCACCCGGAGAAGATTTTTGGTGTCTGTCAAAACTCACACACACACACACACACACACACACACACACACACACACACAACCGGTAACCCTCCCTCTTTCCTAGGGTTTTATTGCCAAGGCGAGGAATTTGTTCTCGACATTGTCAGGACGTTGTCGCCGAAGGTCTGTTAAAACGGGGCTTATATAAGTGAATTAATTCCTGCCAATGGAACGTCAATGGAGGGGTTGGGTGAATATAATGTTTCGTTACTAGGCTGTTACTAGGGGGTGTGAAAAGAAACATCCACATATTGTAATTCTTTACTGAACTAACACGGTCCATTGCACTATCCCGTCACACAGGCTGATCCACAGCCAATAAAGAATACAATGCTGTGCGCAGGAATTGAGGAATTCCTCTTTACAATGCATGAATTTTGATCATATTTAGTGTCTGTGTGATACAGCAATTGTGATTGCGAAAGAACCAGTGAATGCACACGATATCAAGCTATGTAAGACCACAGCACCAAATGGGATTCACAGGTATTTTGCAAACAGGAATTCCCTAGAGAGAGGCACTATATACTTCCTTACCATGAGACCATTACTGCTGTGTTTTCCTTATTACACGGGATTGTCGAAGTATCAAGTATTCATAGACACAGATACAAAGTCAAAGTGCGCTGCGGGGGACCCTGAGGAAGCTCGAGAAAAGTACAAATATGAATGCCTTGTTGATGCAAACCAATAGTCAGGTGAAGTTCTGCAATATGTCTGAAACAGGGTCAAGAATGGGTGGGAGGAGTAGAGTTCATCTAACTCTATTCGTCACTCTTGCCCGAAAGGCAACGACGGCATATCACTGACGAGAGTAAAGATGGCAAGAGCAGAGAGAGCAATACGCAAAGAAAACAAAGAACTTGTAAAAAACAAACATACAAACAAACAAACATACAACCATCTGCACTAAATTGTAAAACTAACTCTTGCCAAATGCTTGCAGTTCTATTCCACCTCCGAGTCCGCCTGCGGCCTCCTTGAAACAAAACGGCACTCGGGATATTTAGTGTTTGTCGTTCTATAATCCAGTATAGTACATGATAGAGCGCACAAAAAGTATTAACTCTACTGACGACATTTTCTAAAGCTTTCAAGATGAGGACACGTTGTCAAATTTCAAAGGTATTAAGAGGCAAATATAATTGAAAACTGCAATTCCCTGGTAATAAAACGCAGCTCGCGTGCACTTATTCTGTCCGTGGTGTTGGCACAAAGAATGGACCGTTGACTGCGTATGGTAGACACGGTAGAGTAAAAGTACAGGTCTATGATAAGAAACAAGTGGTTTTAGGTAGGACGCCACTCGGTCATCCAGGGTGTGATATCATGAAATATTGCTGGTCTATACATTTTTGTTCAACCGATTGCCATTGCAGCGTTTTTCTAAACAGAGAAGAAGAAGAAGAAGAAGAAGAAGAAGAAGAAGAAGAAGAAGAAGAAGGAGAAAATGAAAAAGAATATCGATATGTCAACAGACAGATGTCACAGACACTCCCCTTCCACACAGTGAGAACTTTTTACATTTGTGTTGATTGCCGGTCAAACAGATACAAAGTTTACAAGCTATCCAATAAACCCTGCTGCACGAGTAGTGTAAAATCAAGGAACATATGAGAAAATAATTTGCCAGTTTTAAGAAGCTTACACTAGTTTCCAGTCAAACGCCGTAAACAGTTATATAATATTGACTGGCCTCGAGGGAGATACCAGAAAATATTCTTTCAGTGCGGGCAATATTTATCTGGTATCTCCCTCAAGGCCAGTCAATATCATAATTATTACCTACCCCCTAGGTAAATTAGGAAAATATGTGAATACGGCTATACACTATGATATAGATCAAGCCACATTTGACTACCTGTAGAATCATCACCAACATGTCGAATAATTGAAAAATTGTTCATCAATATATATCATTGAACCCCAACTTCAAAGATACATATGTACAAACTTGTAGTTGTAACAGGCGAATTTCAAACATCTGAACGCTTTTACACTTTATTTTTGCTTCTGTTTCAATTTGGAGAGTTGTAATAACTGATGGTCACTGTGCAGTTATTGAGCTCGAATGGACTAGTCACTGTTTGACGCGTAGTGCTGCTGGAAGTGGTCGACCTTGTATGAGTTGATTTATAGGCGATCTTCTGCGGTGCGTGTAATCATGGACCTACAACTAGGTCCATGGTGTAATCGACACGCAGCGACCTCCTTGAATGTTTTCTCTTCGTGGTCGATCGGAATGTTTGCATGTAAAGCAGGGAGGTTAGATTCCACTCCTCTTCCCACCTCCCGTTTTTACAGTGCACTCCCGTTATAACGAACACGGTTATAACAAAATTCTGGTTATAACGAAGTACAAGTTTGGACTACAATGTCATCCACTCTATGTATTGTTTATTTGTTCAGTTATGACAAAATTCCGATATAACGAAAGAAAACTGCCGGTCCCGAGGATTTCGTTATAACAGGAGTCCACTGTATATGTAAAACCCCGGATGCTCGTGATATGCTCTGATGTCGCCTGCTGAACTCCCGACACTGCAAAATACCAACTGTAATTGCCTCGCAAAACTACCTCTCATTGGTAATAATTTAAGATATTGCTATTAGCCTTTTTAGTCTTCTATGTCTGTTTGGTCTACACTGTTTGAGAGAACGAACTTCAAATCTATACATCAGAGAGGAACTTACGTTCAAAAGGCAAAGACTTATTATTTGTTATTCGGAACAGAAGAACCAAATTTTATGGAAAACGAACATTTGCTTATATGAAAGAAAGATATTATTCAGAGGGGTGAAGGTTAAGGTATGAGTTTCTTCAGTTTGTCTCCCTCTACAAATGAAAATTTGTTAAGATCGCAACTGCTGATCTGTGAATTAACAAAAATGTCGGGAAAAAAGTAACCAGTGGGACTCGAACCTGTCATCTACTGCTTTCCGGGCAGCGACACTACCACCAGGCTGTCCCTGGTTGCCGGCAGTGACACGATGAACATGGAACAAATACCCAAGCTCCGAAATTCCGACATTATTATGTTAAGTAGTCCAAGGCGGACAAGGCATATGATAAATGAAAGAAAGATATTATTCAGAGGGGGAAGGTTCAAGTTTGAGTTTCTTCAGTTTGTCTCCCTCTACAAGTGAAAATTTGTGAAGATCGCAACTGCTGATCTGTAAATTAACAAACATGCCGGAAAAAAGGAACCAGTGGGACTCTAACCTGTCATCTACTGCTTTCCGGGCAGCGACAATACCACCAGGCTGTCCCTGGTTGCCGGCAGTCCCTGGTCGCCGGCAGGCCCTGGTTGCCGGCAACCAGGGACAGCCTGGTGGTAGCGTCGCTGCCCGGAAAGCAGTAGATGACAGGTTCGAGTCCCACTGGTTCCTTTTTTTTTCCAACATGTTTGTTTTATTTACGGATCAGCAGTTGCGATCTTAACAAATTTTCATTTGTAGTGGGAGACAAACTGAAGAAACTCAAACTTGATTTGCTTATATCATGCCTCTACCTTATAGAATAATCTACCCCAGAATTAAGACAAATTACCGATATCGACAAATTCAGGTTTGTCTTGTAAAAGTATTCTATTTTTGTATTGTGGTATGATCTACTCCTTTTTTGGAGCGCATAGGGATATACACACTAGTACTGTCAAATATCATTGTTATCGAGTCAAACATAAATTCTACACATAAACGTAACCCTAATCCTAATCCTAACTCCATTCATCCCTTCTATGCTAACATTCATTCATTTTCTCTCAGTATAACCATAACCCTTCATCTTTCAACCCTCCATTTCATGTTCTTGTCACTAATTTCTCTTTCAACTCCATCATTGTCTCCCAGAGGTTGTTTTACGAAGGGAATTCAATTCCTTTTTTGCTCTCACCTTCCGTCTCACATGCTTCGCACTGTGTCCTTGTATCCTGTATCCTTGACAATATCCATGAAAAATTGTTTTGTCATCAATTGCTTTGTGTCAATGCAAAGATTTATAATATCATTTCTTTCATTCCCTTATGTACATCTAAACTACAAGTATACTATACTTGTAGCATAAACAATGTCTATAAATGGGAACATGAAGTTAGCAGTGCTCACCCGTATTTGTATAGCTCCTTAGCGTTACACTGATACATTCAATGAGTTGATCAGTTTTGACGTAGAGCAGTTGCTGTTCTTCCTTTGCTTTGCCAAAGCGTATCAAATGGTCACCGTCGCCCGTTGCGCTCTCCATGACGCCTATTTTAAAACAAGACTTTTGGCACAGACTGCTCAAAAGCTCAGCTGCAAGTCTCCTTTGCCTTTCCTGATGTTGATCAATGAGAAACTGCAACAGTTCGAAGAACGGTTCAAAACAATTTTTGAACACGGAGTTACTAAACAAGTGTGCACCATTACATTTTTGATTGTGACTTTGCCCTTCGCGGTATATTTGAAACTGTCATTTTTAGTGCAGTACTTCCTGGATTTCCTTTTCTTCATGTTTCTGCCATCTTCCGCAAGACTGATTCTGCAGAGAGATATCCTAACTTCGACAATGTTACCAGACTCGGGAATCCCGTTATTGGCTTATTCTTTACACGCCCTAAAAAGCCTGAGAACAATGGCATCGTGTACTGCTTACATATCTCACACCAGCATTTAGCAGACGCTGTTTGCCTAGTTTGCAGGCACAAACCCTTGTTGGTCGTAAGAGGAGTCTGCATGTGCCAAGACTAATACACGCAAAACTGCACTGCAGCCTCTCCCAACAAGGGTTTGTACAGACTTATAAAAACAGTTTCTCACGGTGAAAATCAAACTCCACCCTCTACCCATGTGATTGGTTGCTTTCCAATGTCCATCACCATCTCTGGGGACTTGGCTGGCAGCACCCAATAACTGGATAATTAGGAAGACAGATTAGGCCGATATCACCAGTCCATGGGTGAAATAAAAACAACACTGGTCAGACAACCCTTCCTCCATGGATACCAGTACACCAGATTCCAAGGGGTGTATCAGGTGACCGTTTCTCCCTACTTTACACATACGCCCTTATCTGGCTCTTCTGTAAACCATGGAGTAACATGCAGACCTATGCTTTGTGGATTCATGTGTAAACCATGAAATGACTAAAATGTAATGAGATATTTTTAGGGGCATCATCTGCTTTTCTGAACAAGATTTCAAGGCATGTTTTAACTTTTTGCAACAATTAACGAGAATCCACTTATATGACTATCAAAAGAGCATAGGCCCCTACATGTTATTCTATTTCTAAGAGGAATTAAAATATTGTTTGACGAAAATCAAATTTGAGATGGTTGAGATATCCCAAAACAAATTGGTCCTAATGAAATGTGGGAACTTTCTTTTATATGGACCACTTTGCTTTACTTTGTTTTTTGGATATTTCCAAATCCGACTTTCATCAAATAAAATTTTAACTACTCTTTAATATGTCAAGTAGTTTCTATCATGCAAAAAGTAAAAGCTGAATCACCATCTCAACCAAAACTACCATCCCTTAAACGCCTTCTTTTTTTTTTCTCGCTGGTATACTGTGTAGTCATAGGCCCACTAATTAAACACAAACCTAGGTTCATTGTAAGTTTACCAACCTATGTGATAATTCAAAATTAATACCCTTGAATTTCATTATGTATAGGTATCAAGGTTGAAAAGCAAAGAACAGTTCTGGTGCCTATGCAGGAACCAGACCCAGAAAAACATTACTTCTAAAAGGTTTTCTACTTCAAAGAGTAATCTTTAATAAGTAGAGTCAGAGATGGTCTTCTGTATAGTAACTTCTCACCCTAGTTTGATCTCTCTCCTATTGCAAGTTCCGACAGTGTTTCAAATTCACTGTGAATTCCTCTCTATGTACTATTGGTCTGATAAAACAATGCATTTCCTGAGTGAATTTATACATGACCAGTTATACATCTTTTAAAACTTGTGATAGATATCAATCTAAAATCTCCTGGATGCTGCAGTTGATCATAACTAGCAATTGATTATAATTCTCTATTCTATACTGGTAAAAGTCAGTTGCTGGTTGCAATCAATTGTTTTCCGTAGCATCTTTATTGATTGCATATGAAACACTGAAAGAGCTAATACTTACTTGTCATGTGTTCACTCAAAATGAGTTGAATCTGCTGTGTCGTAGCTGTAATAATCTAATTAAGTGCTTTTTTGAAATGAACCTGCAGTCTGTTGGCAACAGCGTAATATTTGTCACTGTTGACCAATGTTTTGCCATGATAACAACATTATTCATATTTTTAAAATCATTTACAATTTTGTGGATCAAGCTTTTTCAGATTTTTTTTAACCATTTGAGTTGCAATTTGGGAATCATGACCATGCACTCTATAGTAATGTTATTTTGCACAACACTTAAATAATTCATAAATTTTCAATATGCCTCTTTCCATTGAACATTAATATTTTTATGGATAAATACAAAGTCACATGAATTGACCTAACTCCCTCGCTTTTTGAGCATTAGACTTGAAATTTGGCACATGTGACCATTGGTGACCACCATTGTAGGCCTATACTGTATACAAATTTTATCTTTCGTCATTGTCGACAGTGTTTGCCATGGTAACAGCATTTTTATTAAAAACATTTGTGGAACAAACTGCCCACTTTTTGAACATTTGATTTGCAATTTTAGAGACTAATGATCACTCTTACTTACATGTAGGGCCTATGTCATTTAGCAAGACATTTGTGTGTGTATGCGTGGTTTTCAGCCTGTCTGTTGTCATGACATGAATATTTTCTTACAATTACAAAATTATGTGGATTGATCAACTAACTCCCTCAGTTATTGAACATTACTAGTATATAGAATGGAAATTTCACATATTTGGCTGCTAAAATGTAAAGTGAAGATATGCAAACTCATCCGTTGTCATTGCTGACCGATGTATTAACGTGATAACATACAAATTACTAATTGATTTAGCTAAATCCAGCAGTTTGTAGGATTTGACATGAGATTTGACACACAGCCATGTGACCAATACACATTTCAATTGCTCAAAGCATTTCTTTCCTCAATGTTGAACAATGCATTCCCATGGCAACATCTTTTTTTGATAAAAGGTGTAAACAAAATATTGTGGATAATAATATAGAGCTTACTCCCTCAGTCTTCGAACATTTGACTTGATATTTGGTACATGTGACCACTATAGCATGCTGTCTTTGGAGTATGGCAAATCTGTGTTGCCATTTTATAGGCAATGATTGTCATAAAAAAATTCACTTCTTTCATTATGGACAGACAGTATTTGCCACAAAAATTATTAACTTTTTGAATAAAAATCAATCATACAAAAACATTATGGCTTATGCTATTTTCCTCAGTTTTTAGAATGTTGTTATAGCTTTTAATAGATTTTGGTACATTTTGGGGGACCATTATAGATTTGTATTCATATTGAAAAACACATCTTTTTCAATGTTGAATAATGCATTGCCACGGTAGCAACCTGATAAAAAGCACACAAAAACATTGTGTACTGAGCTAACTCACTCAGGTTGAGGTCCATGGGGTATTAATCACATTTAGTGATAGTTCTAGTCTGGATTGCATGTATTGTTGCTGCCAGTCCTCGCCTGTGGTACACTCTCTTTATTTTCTGAGCAACACATTTTTGCTTGTTTGTTTGTTTCAATGAACTTTTTTTTTTTTTTAAGAAGTGTAGATAGGCTATTTTCTTTAAAGGGACTGTACAGTACTGGTTGAGGTGATGATTCATGTTTTGGACATTCCTATAAGTGAGAAAATGAAAGCCTCTTATGAAATATGAAAGAGCATGTAATTTTAAGAAGGATTCAATGTTTATTTGATGAAAATTGGTTTTAAAATGGCTGAGATATCCAAAAAAGTGCTAATAATAAAAGGCGACATGCCACAACTTTATTAGGATCTCTTTATTTCACCTTGTTTTTGGATATCTCAGCCATTTCAAAACCGATTTCCATCGAATAAACTTTTGATACCCCTTAGAACTGCATGCTCTTTGACATCTCATAAAGTGGTTTCTGAATATCTCGCAAAACGTTAAAAGCTAAATCCTCACCTCGACCAGAACTGTACACACCCTTTAAACTGCAGAGACTCCATCTCCCACCGAAAGCCCGTTTTTGCAAAATCTCCCGTTCTCCCGCTTGAGATTTAATTTCTCCCGCCCTGGCTCTATGTCTCCCACTTAAAATGATTTCTTA
The DNA here is from genome assembly GCA_033980235.1 of Diadema setosum. Classification (NCBI taxonomy): domain Eukaryota; kingdom Metazoa; phylum Echinodermata; class Echinoidea; order Diadematoida; family Diadematidae; genus Diadema; species Diadema setosum. The sequence continues at coordinate 15,375,903 of CM067078.1, forward strand.
CATTGTGTGTTCGTATGTTGAAAAATAAGCCTTAGATAGCACAAGAGAACATTAAGAACTCTAATTATTAGAGCTTCCAGAGCTCAAGCGGGCCCTGGACCCCGGCCGCAGAGAACTTCGCGCGCATCAAGTTGAAGTCTCCCGTTTGCTAGGGGTTTCAGGCGGGAGAATCTCCAGATCAGAAGGTACTTGGGGTTGAAGTCTCTGAAACTGTAACCATTTCTATAAAAAAAAAAATGGGCATATATTCCTTGGTAATGTAGCCCACATTATGTGTGGGACCTTGATATTTTGACCTGGTTATAGAAACTTCAAAAATTCATAACTTTATCTTTATCTAATTTTTCTCAAACTGTCACTGATATGTTCTAATAATGTTGCTGAACTCTCTCAATCCACATGTATGTCAACGTGAACTTGCACAGTACATATCACTTTTATGATATCATCAAAATATATATTATCTCTTTTCTTTTACTCCCCAAAAGCATTACAGCATTACTTCAGTTATGCGTTCATGGCTTTATGACAATGCAACACTGTTTTATAGAAATATCAAACGATCGCAAGAAATATTTTGATGATATCGTAAAAGACAAATTATGACAATGCAACACTGTTTTATAGAAATATCAAACAATCGCAAGAAATATTTTGATGATATCGTAAAAGACAAATTCACATTGAAATATTTACATGTGGATTGAGAGAATTCAGCGATTAGAACATATCAGTGACAGTTTGGGGAAAGTTAGATAGAGAAAAAGTTATAACTTTAAAAATTCATGATAACTTTGTTATTAAGCTCTATAATATTATCCACAATATTTGTAAGAAACAGTTTGAATGCATGACAATTACAAATTTGACTTTGGTGTCAGATTTTTACTTGAATGGATTAATCCAGGTTAGCAAATTTTATATCTCAGCTCCTATGGGTCTATTGGCACGTATTTCGTTGAGAATTTGAAAACTTAAAATCTGTATAAAATGTTGGTACATGTACCTCACATTAGCAATAGCACGAGCAAGAAATTATGTAGGCCTGAAGGGAAAGGTCATCAAATCATAAAGTATAGTAATCTATTACTGTAGATGAATAAGCCTTGGTACATTTCTTATCAAAGTTCGAGTAGGCAAATTTGACGAAATGCATGATAAGCAGGCACTGTGCATAAATAGGTGAATTAAGGTTTTATGTAGACTCGCATTAAATCAAAATGTCACATACAAAGCTACTTATTTCTTTTTAAACAGACAAAGGTTAGGCTCGTAAAGACATATAGTTTGGTATAATCTTGATTAAGATTTAGGTATGTTTTTGCTCTTCATGAAATAATAGAAATATGAAAGAAGGAGTTTAAATATGACACATTACATAAATATGTACGCCAGAGGCCAAAAAAAAAAAAAAAAAGAAACCTATACATGTTAGGTAGACTGATATATACCCAAAAAAAAAAAAAAAAAAAAAAAAAACTACAAACTTGCTCAGATATTTCATGCAAATGGGGAATGTGTTTTCAATGTACAAGAACAGAGAATGATTTATTTAGTATTTTTTTCACAATAAAGAGATTTATTGAGAGAAAGGTGAAAATAGAGGGAAAATCATGTTGGTCTTGACATGATTCGGTAATTATGAAGAGTAGACCGACAAAGAAAGAGTAAGATCTAGTGAGAGCAGAAACAAACCGAAAGCAGGGAGGTGGGAAGAGATTCCCACCTCCATGCAGAAAGGGAATGGCTGGGATATGTTCCTTGGTTCCTCATGTGCAAGGAGGTGGTCACTCATTGCAGAAGGGAGCATTCTTGCAAGTCTTACATAACAGTTCAAACCACTATGGAACGCCATTAAGGAAACAATACAAAATTCATTTCACTCCAGCCAATATTCATTTCACTTTTAACAAATACATTTCACTCACAAACATTGATTTTACTTTTTATAAAAATACATTTCACTTTTCACAATAACACATTTCTCTTTTATATTAAAATTCATTTCACTTTTCACAAAAATACATTTCACTTTTGAATTAAACTTCATCTCACTTTTCACAAAAATACATTTCACTTTTACATAAAGATTCATTTCACTTTTCACAAAAATACATTTCACTTTTACATAAAGATTCATTTCACTTTTCACAAAAATACATTTCACTTTTAAATACAAATTCATTTCACTCTTCACAAAAATACATTTCACTTTGGCGTACCATATCACTCAGACGAAACCATTTCACTGCGCTAAAACCATTTCACTCTGATAAAACCATTTCACTCTGATAAAACCATTTCACTCTGATACAAAAAAATACGTTCCTCTTTTTTCCCGGCCAAAAGGTGGCGCCAGTCTGACAGGAGTCACAGTGCCATGGCACTTAGCACTGAGCTGAGGTGAGTGGCCGGCTGGCTATGCAGTACCTAGATTTAGCGCGCTACGCTGGCGCGGAAGCGACGCGAGGCGAGCTAGCTAGCAGTCGACGGTCCTCGCCTCGGCCTCACTCACATGCACGCTCGTGCCGTTATTACATGCATACTACGTGTACATCGAGAATTGAATCAACGCCTGACTTGCTGAATTTTACAACGCTTTTCAACAGCGATGTTGTTGGGTAAGTTTGATGTCTGACTTCTTGTGATCGACATGCTATTTTTTCCGGTTCAAAATGAGTATTTTTTTGCCGTTTAAATAGTATCTCGAAGTTGACATAGTCTTTTTCCTCTTTCAAAACATTCCCGTGTTTATAGCTGGCTGCTGACCCATCTAAAAAGGGGATTGATGTGACTTTTTGTTCATCAGGTCGGCAATACTTCGTGCTTTACGCAGATACCAAGATCGACGGTGCCCTATAGAGAAGCATAACTTGCTAAAAATTAGGCCTGAAGATTGCATTTTTAGAGGCCAAATAATGTATTCTAGTCCTCCGGAAGGTCACGTGATCGCATCTAGTGCGGAAGGGGACTTTTTCGGACCGTAAATGCACCGTTGTTAACGATCTCTGCGGAGGTGCAGGGTCAGTCCCATATATTGAAATTAGCGTTGTTCATTCGCTCAATTGGAACTTCGTGATATCGTGTGTTGTGTACAGTGAGTCAGTGTAGGCCGGTGGCGGTAAGCCTACAATTGTATGTGGCGATGGCAATTTGTAAATTTGAATTTACAACTTATTCACAAAAATTGTACAGTGTACAATGTGTATGCTGTCTATAATAAACAGGGTCTTAGTCTTCATCTCTTAGTAGTTAAAGGACAAGTTCACCTTCATAAACATAAGGATTGAGAGAATGTAGCAATATTAGTAGAACACATCATTGAAAGTTTGAGGAAAATCGGACAATCCGTTCAAAAGTTATGAATTTTTGAAGTTTTTGTGCAGTAACCGCTGGATGAGAAGACTACTGTAGTGTGTGAAAAACTTAGATGTCACATGCGTACAACAATATAAGGAAAATATAAAGAGAATTTCACAAAATTTCATCTTATGAAAAAAGTACACATTCCCCCGACTCGTTACCGACAAATGTTATGGGTAATATTATTCCCCCTGCCTTTAGAAAGAGGCAAGTCAAGTGCTTTTTTATTATGTGAAAAAAGTGAAAATATGTTGAATTTTCTTTATATTTTCCTTATACTGTTGTACGCATATGACTCACAAGCTGTAGTAGTCTCCTCAGCCAGCGGTTCCAACACAAAAATTTTAAAAATTCATAACTTTTGCATCGATTGTCCAATTTTCCTCAAACTTTCAGTGATGTGTTCTACTAATATTGTTGCATTCTCTCAATCCTTATGTTTATGAAGGTGAACATTGTCCTTTAATTATTATATGATTTAGGCACCTACTCATCACTTAATACAAGCAAGAACAGTATAGATTCAATATTATTATTAGTATTAGTTTTTTTCTTTCGCACGGAGAAAGAAGGCACAAGAGCGATTCTAGTATTTGATGTAAACATAATTTTCATGACGTGTTTAAGAGTTGACCCGGCTGCAATGTTAACACTAATAGAGTACCAGGCTATTTGAATTTTTCAAGTTGGTATACAGGTTGTCAGTAAATATAGAGATGTATTATTAGTCTTCCGCATCTACAATTTGTAACAATAAAGTTTACGAGGATGTCTGAATGAATGCAATTATTCTCAGAATAATATGAAGAGTTTGTTCCCAAAAACCGATAAGTCCATATTTGCCAAATGGAGATATTTGCGATTAAAGGTCAGGAAAAATAAAGAGAATACTAAGAAAATTTTTGCTTCTTTTGACCATAACTTCAAAAATGCCCTTTTATATGTAGTGACCAATATCTCATTTAAAAGGTGTTATTTTGTACTTTATGACAGAGACCGTAATTGAAAATCTTCAAAAATGGACTTATCGGTTTTTGCGAACAGACTCTTCATATGTTTACCATAGTACAGTGCATGTCTGTAGTTTCTCTCTGCTTGAATTGGGGTTTAATCCAACATAATGTTTTCGGACATGTTATTGTGAATAATGGTTTATAATATCATCTATGATTATTTTTTTTCTATTTGTGTCACATTGTATATGTAGGTATCCCCAGTACCTGACATCACACCGATGGAACATGCATATTTAAGGTGATTCTCTTCTCTGTGGCCTCCAGGAAAATCTGCATGACATAAACGAGAAGATCTACACTGTCAGTTCTATAGTGTATTTTGCTTTCTTGGATGCACACGTACCATTCAATCTCTGACAGATTTTTATCAAGGAGAGCACTGCTGTTTTGCAAGCGCTGAGTGACTTCCTCACAAGAATAGAAACAACTGATTAGTACACCTGTCAACTTTTTCATTTCATTGAAAAACCTAGAGCAGTATGTGATCATGATAACCTACCTCAGAAAGGTGCTAAATATGTGATATGATACAATAGGAAGAATGAAGTTGATATACAATTGTAACATATTACAGTATGTTACTGTATATAAACTTCATTCATCTTTACGGTAACATTTTTAGTAAAGAGGATGTACATGTATATTCTTTGAAAAGCACGGTTGTTGTAGTAAATGTGAAGTTCGACCATTACAGATACATCAATGTGTGGAACCATGTAAGATAGTATAATATGTTAAATTATGTGCATTTGAATTACTTTGGAGTTTGTACAGATGGCAGAATTATGAGCCCTGATTAAACTAAATATTATCCTTCATGATATTCTTGATAAATGTTATGGAAGCAAGTACATTGTACAGTATGAAGTAGTATCTGGACGTACATCCATTACTCGACAGGGGCACGTCTTGTTGCTGAAGGTATGAATTTAATTTGTACATCATCACTGAAGCACTATAAGAGGTTTAGTTAGTACATGTATGCATGTTTTATTGCTACTATTTTGGTTGTGACCCATTTCAGAAGAGGTTTCAAAGATGTAAGAATTCTGTTCGATCAGGAAGATACACAAGGTATGTCACCAAAAGGAATTGAACGGTCAAGAAGGGATAAGGAAGATGAAGATTTTGACACAACAGTTAGATAGATGATACATTACATTAGTACTTCCCCCAAATCAACCAAAATTTTGAACATGTTCGCATTGAACGGGCATGCTCTTATTAGATACCTATAAAGAAAAATTGTGGACCTTGTGAAAGGTAAGATGAGCAGATTTTTATAACACCTGGGGGGTTTCATGTTGGCCTGTAGTCTACCTCAGGGTTGTCGAGTGTTGTTACTGGTAAGGGGTTCCAATACACATATGTATCATTCACTCAGTCATAACCATGAAGAGAGTGACACACAGATATTTTAAATGTGTATGATACTGCTTGTGTACATGTACTGATACATGTGTATTCAGTTGACAGAGATGTTGGGATGATTAGTTTGCCTTTTGACATTTCAGATAAGATTATATACAGTCAATACTAAAGTTGGGAATGAAAGATTTCTTCACATAGATGTTTTGCAAGATGCTATAAGGCCAAATCTAATCTGTCTGCTTCGATTTCCAGTAATATTGATGTTTTAAAGTTACTTTGAATTTTTTATCTGTTTAGTTTCCAGTAAGTGTACTTCATACATTGGCGGATCCAGTTAGGACCGCCACTGGTGCACGCCCCCCTTTATTTTTTGTTTAAACAAAAGAAATTAAAAGAAAAAATGGGGGGAGGGGTGCATGCGCCCCCCTTTAATTTTGTAAACGCGTCCTCTCTTTACGGAATTCCTGGATCCGCCCCTGCTTCATATGTAGTATGTACACTTCTGAATTGTTGATGCAGCTGCCAGTTCATGTGTTTGAAACATTGGCAGTGTGACCAATAGATACATTGTACTTGCCTTCAAAGTATTTAAGGGCATATGTACACCTTCAAAACATTCTCTGCTGTTTGGACTGTCGATTAAGTTTATATATTTTGTACATGTTTCATTTTGTTTCCAGTAAGTACACTTCATATGTATACATGTACACCTTCAAATTGCTCTTGCAGCTGCCAGTTTACTGTCACCCTCTATTCATGTGTGTGAAACCTTGGTGATGTGAATACTATAGTAGATACACGTATGTGTACCTGCCTTCAGAGTACTCAAGGGCATTTGTACACCCTCAAACATTCATGCAGTTTGAACTATTAATGAAGTTATCTCTGTACATGTATCATTTGAGTGAAACCTTGCCAAAAGTGTAGATGGCATGTAATTTACAGAGTATTGCCTCAAAACATTTGTGGTATTCTTGCTTGATTTTATTCACTTACATAACATTCAAGCCATATTCACAACTGTTTCATGTTTGTGCAACATCGGTATCAGTATAGTTTGTTTATTGCCAGTGTCAAAATTTGCCGGCATTTTATTTGTACAGATCTGCTCAATACAATGTAGCTCTGCAATTGTTCAAACTACTTGGTACTTTCATTTGCTCTTGTCTTATTACTGAGCTTCACCAAAAGATGTTTTTTTTTTTTTTTAAATGTTCACTGTACATCACTGTTGTAGTCAAGACAGACTGATCCTACTCGCGTTCCTACATGTACTCACAAGACCGCTGACAGTTGTACCTTTCCCAGGTCTCTTACATGCCACTTGGCTGGAGACTGAGTCCAATACCACCACCAAAAAATAAATCAAAAATAATTAATAAATGGATGAATAAATAAATGAGAGATATAAATAAAAAAAATAAAATGATCTAAAACTGCATTTGACTATACTGCTAAAAAGTAGATAAAACTGTAGACTGCTTATGCAGCTCTTACTTTAGGTATTATTTTTTTTTATGTGTGTGATACATTGTCATGAAGATTGGTGGATGCCTTGAAACTTAACTGCAATGTAGTTCTTTCAACACTTACATGTAATAAATAAATTATATATATATATGGAGATGTATATACATTTACAAAGAAAAAAAAAAACTTGTGGATTGTGCTCCTTTCTCTGTTGTTATTAATGAAAAAAAGGTATTTTATTAATTGATGAGAATGGCACGTGCAATAATGTATGTAAATTTCTCTGCCTAGTTAGGTAGGCCTATAGTAATAGAGTGAAGTAATGTAGTGAAGTCCTTGGGATCAACAGCTTTCTTTTGTTATATCAAAATGTTGTTACAACCAAGCATGTAAAAAAAAGTGGATAATGTAAGCGGAATTTCGATATAATGTAACTGTGTTCACTTTAGCGGAGTGAACGGTATAAGTAGTGGTTATACAGTAATGTATTTGAGTGGATGCTTAGGATGCTTTGAATTGAGAGAGAGTGATGTGAATGATTGATGGCAGAATGAAACTGAGAATCAGACACTTCCTGTTGACGAAATCAGAAGGGTGGACAAAAGCAAACAAAACAAACATACATTGTATTATGAATAACAAGAACAAGTTAGACATATAATCAAAAAAAGAGAGGGAGAGAGAGAGAGAGAGGGAGGCCCAGCAAGAGGCTGTAGACTATTAGTACGTAATGTCTAATGACAGACACAAGTACAGTATATCACAGCTAGACGCTCGAAACTGACCACGTTTATTTACGCTGGGGTCGCTCATACAGTAACACACACGCACAAAGGCATCGAGGACACACGTCAATTTCTATATGTGGGACAGTACAGTACTTCGCGATCGTGCCGAGAAAAAAAGGAATGACATCCCTATGATATGAGCTGGCTGCTGACCCATCTACAAATCATCACATTACACTTTTAGGTATCATCTTAAAGCTGAATAAATTTCCTTTTACATGATATAACCTTTGTTGGTGCCCACGATAAAAAAGAAGACTTTTACGAGAATTTTAGAAGAATATCCGTATCCATTATTTCCGGAACATCTGCAATTAGTTAGCCACGAAGTTGATAATCTTTCATGTCGTTCTTGGAAAAATCAACAAAATAGCATCCAAGTTTTAACCTTTACCTATCAAATAAAAGAAAAATCATGTGAAAACGTAATTCAGTGACCAAGATATGAGCATTTCAAAACGATTCTCCAATCGCGCTCTCTATGACTTGCGGGGTCAACTCGCGTGCGAGGACTTGGATATTCTAGACGGGGTTTTTTCGGGCTTGCCGACTGACTGGCTACTCAGTAAATCTAGGTACTGCATGCATAGCCAGCCGGCCAGCTGGCCGGCTACTCACCTCAGCTCAGTGCTAACAAAGTGCCATGGCACTGTGACTCCTCTCAGACTGGCGCCACCTTTTGGCCGGGAAAAAAGAGGAACGTATTTTTTTGTATCAGAGTGAAATGGTTTTATCAGAGTGAAATGGTTTTAGCGCAGTGAAATGGTTTCGTCTGAGTGATATGGTACGCCAAAGTGAAATGTATTTTTGTGAAGAGTGAAATGAATTTGTATTTAAAAGTGAAATGTATTTTTGTGAAAAGTGAAATGAATCTTTATGTAAAAGTGAAACGTATTTTTGTGAAAAGTGAAATGAATCTTTATGTAAAAGTGAAATGTATTTTTGTGAAAAGTGAAATGAATTTTAATTCAAAAGTGAAATGTATTTTTGTGAAAAGTGAGATGAAGTTTAATGCAAAAGTGAAATGTATTTTTGTGAAAAGTGAAATGAATTTTAATTCAAAAGTGAAATGTATTATTGTGAAAAGTGAAATGTATTATTGTGAAAAGTGAAATGTATTTTTATAAAAAGTAAAATCAATGTTTGTGAGTGAAATGTATTTGTTAAAAGTGAAATGAATATTGGCTGGAGTGAAATGAATTTTGTATTGTTTCCTTAATGGCGTTCCATAAACCACCATCTGGCTTTCTACTCAGGTTGACCTTTATCTCAGTGGGGGTCAGCCAGACAGCCCCCCATAGGACATGTCAATCACGGTTACCATGACAATCCTCTCAGAGTGAAGCTCCGCCCAATAAACATGAAAAGGTGTTTATGGACCCAAAGGTTGTACAAACCCTTGTTGGGAGAAGCTACAACACAGGGCCTATGGGACAGTGCCGAAGTGGTGCATATAGTAGTCTTGGCGCAGACTCCTCTACGACCAACAAGGGTTTGTGCCTGCAAACTACTGTTTGCCAGCCCCTAATTACAGTGTACTCGTGGTGCACGGTATATCGGCTGCTTTTCAGGTCATTGTCTGTATGTTTGCCTAGAGGGACCTGATACCCATGTCATGACCCTCAGGGGCTCGTACTTTTTCAACAAAAAAAAAAAGGGGGGGGGAATATTACATTTCCGCAGCTCAAGCATTTGTTGTTGTTGGTGAAAACACGAAAGCATAATTGAACAGGCCCTTGAACTTGCACCCTCGAAATTCAATTCAATTCAATTCAACAATGGTTTTATTTCAATCGCATTGCAGTCAGAGACTGAATTGCACGATGTTACAAAAAATATAACACATACACAATGCAGAAAAAATAATCATAAAATTACAAAAAGCATTTCCATTATGAACACATCATATTCATATTTAGTCAGGATATGGATTCGAGAGGAAGTGAGGAAGGGAAGAAGGACAGAGGTACTGATATGGATTATAGAGGCAGAAATGAGGGTGGGAGTGAAAGGGAAAACGGGAGTTCGCGTAAGAAAAAAAAATCATAAACATCACCAATTAAGATACATAAGTTCAATCATTTGTATACAATTGTTCATTACTTCAAAATGCTGGAGCATTCAAAAAATAACAATTCCACAAAATGAATCATATCATAATGAAGTTATAAACAGAATGCGGAAGAAAAAATGGAATTGGTGAGATTATCAAAAAAAATAAGTGTACAAAAAATAAAACAATCAACAGAATTACAAATTTACATATTTTCATAAAATAAATCAAATTCCTCTATAAAATTTTACACTCTTTCATATTAGATGAAATATTTCGCATTATCTCGAAATCATCGTTAAAAAAAACACACAAAAACATTGGAAACCATAAGCCCAATCAAAACGGTAACCGTACCATCCTCTTGGAAGCAAAAGATACAACCGTAAGGGTATTTAGAAAGAAGAGAGAGAGAGAGTGAGAGAGAGAGAGCGCAAAAGAACGGAGGGATAACTATGCAAGGGCGAAAGAAGGTGAAAAGAAGAGGAGCAGGTCTAGTGAAGAGTAAGAGGAATTTTGAAACCAAAACTATAGCGGATGCGAAAATTACCCCGAAAGCAGAAACATAGCAGTCTGCCTTGTAACCATTTGCATAATACCAACATGAGTTTCAAACATCAGTATTAACATTGGGGAAAAAAAAACCGGACCGTGCATTATGGAAAAAAAACAAACAAACACCACCACATATACACACATATACATTGCATATTTAAACGGACGTATTGCTCAAAAGACATTGATAAACCTCAAATGAGAAAAAAAAATGCAAAAAATATTGCAGGTAAAGTACAATGTACAATAATTACAAGTATTTGTCACGAAGACAAGAGGGAGAAGGAGAGAGAGAGTTTTTATTTTCACCATTTACAATGATTTAAAAGGCATTTTATTTTTTAGTTACTCGGTGGCCACTTGAATATTCAAAAAATAATCATCAACGATGTGAAAGTTGCAACATCCAGATTTGGATTCATCGCTCTCGAGATAGGATAAAACCATTACTCTTTTTGAATTTTTCATCAGTTAAGGATGTATGTGATTTTTCACATTTTGTAGAGCTGCCATTGGCGGTCATTTTGAACATCTCAAAACCATCATGGAGGCAAGAGACGCATCGTCCAGATTCGGACTCAGATTCAGATTCGGATTCCTCGAAATAAGGCAAAACAGACAAAAACACCAGGGGCCCGTTGCATAAAAGTTACAATATGGTAACTTTGCCATCCAATGGTAACTACCATGGCAACAATACTTAACAGCCAGTCAAAATCAAGAATTCCATGGAAGTTACCATTGGATGGCAAAGTTAATAATTGTAACTTTTATGTAACGGGCCCCAAGAAGAAGTCATGAAATTTATTTCTGTATATAATAATTGAAGAAGTTGACTAACGTATGAGGAGCACATTTAGAGTAGGAAGCACCTCTCATGTGCTCTGTTTTAGGTGAATAAAACACTTTCTTGTTTCAAATCTTTTGCAAACGTCTAAAAAAGATTCATGCTCAATTTTGTCACACGTACTATATCAAGTTTTGTCATAACTTGGACATTTACATATTCCACTGAACTGACGTATCAACAGCAGAGTTTTCAAAATCTAACACATCATCTCACAATTTATAACACTTAGAGCAGGAAAAGTCCATTGTTGAACTTGAGTACTAAATCACCTCGAAACAACAAGGGATGAAGTTGATTTCTTATTATTGTAACCATAAAGATGTTTTTAGGCTTCGATGTTTTTTTGTCAGCATACGTAAGTATATTCACTATAAACTATACTCAATAGGGCACCTCGTACTGCGTGCTTGCTGAGCACATTCACTTGTACCATGGAGCTACTAACTCTGTCAGAAGCTCCATGCTTGTACCAACACCCACCACAATCTCCTTACTCATTGCTGGGGCGCTGTATGTGCCATATAGTGCATCAGACTCCTAACTCCCAATCGGAGAACCCGAGTTCGATTCCCTCCCAGTGCTCACGTCCTTGGACAAGATGTTTTTACCCATATGATGTCCCTCTCCACCCAGTTGTATACAATATGGTTACCTCGCAACGCTATATAGGGTAATAATAATGGTATCCTTGTATAGAGACCTCTGGAAGAGCAGTGGCAACACTACAGGCTACCCTGGGTACCTAATGAGACCTTATTATCATCATCATTATTATGACTATCTTATACCTATTATAAAAATAAGAGTTTGTTATTGTAGCATTGTGACATAGCAGCGGACAACCTGACTTCTCTTTCGCTAATTACACATAATGTATATGTTTATGCGTTTGTTTGTTTGTTTGTTGTTGTTTTGTTGTTATTAGGCTGTCGTATCGTCAAGAAATTTGCACAACACACAGGGTGACTCTAATTAAGGGGAAGTCCAAAAGATTTTCATAATTTCATATCATGTAGTATAAATAGACAGCTCCCTGTTTAGATATGTGGAATTAATTGTGCAGAGTAGAGAAACCAATACTCTGACAAAAAACAAAAACAAACTACACTGAACGAGGGTGATGTCACGCGCAGCTTCACCATAAGAATGCAAGAGCAGGGGACTCATTTATTTCAGAAATGTGGGAATGCAATTCCATTACAATACCGCCTTGCTTCACAAAGTCACGGGTGGGGAATTCAAACGTGCTTTCTTCTTTTGTAGTCTTTTTTTTTTTCTTTTTCAGTGCCCTCATTTATGCATTCAAATGGTAAAGCTGCTATGTAATCGGCCTTGTTCATTGTGATTTGTTCTAAATTTTGAAAACATTCTTATTCCTTATCCCAATCACTATATATTCAGAAATCTATTCACAAAAAGCTTTAACTTGTTGTAACCATGTCTTTATTAATAAGTAAAACAAAGGACATGCTGACATATATACCAGGTCCATGGTCCTATTCTGGACACATGGCAGGTAATGACACACTTACAAATACTTACACAGTGAATAAATAACAATATAGCTGTATTCGCAACAAATTTTTGAGGTTGACAATTGCACAGCATTGATTACACAAAATTAATTCCTTTTCCCCACGCAGTACACATACACCAGCTGTACACCGCATTACCAATGACTCATTTCGTTATTTTGACAAGGATGCTCCATCAAATTTTCTAACTGATTAAGTGGAATTTGAATAAATCATTTATTATGTCCGCTATAAATGCATTTCAAAGTATTTTTGGGACAATCCAACTTTATTAATTTATACACTCTTTTTGGACAAGCGCCAAATATCATTCCAGTAAGTCATTACATTTACCTAATTAATGTAATAATTCTACATAATACTACATTATTACTAAGTGCCTTTCATTCTTACATGTTACTTTCTAAGTGATTAACATCCCCCAGTTCTGTTCTTTTCTTGCATAGAATATGGTGAATGATGAAACTACTGCATATCTGCTAATGTCTTGATAGAGTGCAGCGGGACTTTGTTTGAATTTATATGTTTTGTCGTACGCATTACCCGGCGAGACGTTTGCACAATTCCCGGCGTTTGCACATTTCCCGGCGTTTGCACATATATTCCCGGCGTTTGCACATTTCCCGGCTCCACAGCCACCTTGTTCCGATCTCGATGGAAAATAGGAAGGCTTATAGCCCTTGCGTTTTAGTTCATTCAACAATACTTTGCATATCTCTACTTTTCTTTCATGAGCGGCCTCAGTGTTAGGCTTGAGAGGTACTGTCAATTCAACAATTTATAGGATTCGTTTTACTCTTTCTATAGCAAGACTACTATGTTTGGTCGTTGATTATAATACGCGGGATAGAATCGTTCCGCCTGCCACTTTGCACCCATCTATTTATAGTTGTTCAATTGTAAAAGTCTGAAAAGCTATTGGAAAGTTATACATTTTTAAAGTGTTGGTGTTGTAATGACTGGATAAAGAGACTACTAGAATTCATGACGTCATGTGTGCACAACAATAAAGAAACTATAAAGAGAATTCCACAAAAAAAAAAAAACATTTTTCATGAAAATTACACGTCCATCGACTTCATACTGACATTGTGTGCTTAGGGTAATAGTAATTATTCCAACTGTTTCTGAAAGCGGTTAGTGAAGTGCTTTTTCATTACGCTAGAAAAGTGAAAGCATGTTGAATTTTATTCATAAAATTATTTTCTTTTTATCATTGTTCATACATGATGACATAAACTCAAGTAGTCTTTTTATCCAGTGGTTCCAGCACCAAAAATTTTACAATTCATGACTTTTGCGTCGATTATCCGATTTTCTCAAACTTTCAGTGATGTCATGGATGTGCTCTACTAATGCCACGGCTTTCACTCAATCCACATTTCTCTTTGGGTTTTGGTTTTCTTTGACCATCCACTCCGAAACACAGAAAATAAGGCATAATCTACAAACACGCATGTTTTTCACGTCACAGTCTTATTCTCACCCTAAAACTGAAACACATTTGATATGGACTTAAATTCTGTTTACACGTCAACTTCAAATCATATTATTGATTGATTGACTGATTTTATTTCTACATTTCATATTTTCTTTATACATAATGCAATGAGTCGTCAATTGAACAAAATAACTAAGTACAATACCATTTGAATCTAACAGTTTAAACAGAACAGTGTTTTATGCAAGTAGGCTATACACGACATTTATAGCAAATGCAAACTAGGAGTCACGTGTACCTGCCGTTCAAAAGACAAATTACACAACTCAACATATAACAGAAATACAGGAGACCACATCACAAGCAAACACATGATGAGGATAATGCCCTCGAAAATAGTCGTCAGACTGGTTGTCGCCCTATTATACATTGTGCCGTGCCCCCCCCCCTCAAAAAAAAAAGTTTGTAATCGAATTTTGCAATGTCAACTTTCAAAATGATGAAACAATCTGAATACTATACCTACATCTTATACAAAACCCTATTTGACTTAGTTAAGCGGTCATAGAGCGGCAATATGGATCACTGTAAAGTATATGTAATGGGTCCGTTTTTCCATAGTTTCGCACTTGGCTGCGATTGGTATTTTGTAAGATGTGAGCATGCAGTGGACAAAATTCGGAGGGAAGGAATCCCTGACATTATTGAAGTTATTATTGCAGAAAGTCAGATTTTTTTTTTATATTTTTTTTTTGGGGGGGGGGGGGGGAGGAGAGGACATAAAGTACGCTACATCATATCAAAATAATGTTCATATTGTTTACCTTGACTGTGACACCCTATAATGAGCGTGAATTCTGAGGACCGGCCTCTGTCAAAATCCACATACATAGTGACATCGATTTATGAATTTTCATGCAACAACAATATTAGGTAAATTGGCACCTCGTCTACACCCACCCTGTCCACTGTCCACATAGTCTAATGCCATCTCGTCTAAACTCACTTCGTCTACTACCAACTCGTCTACCAACCATTTTGTCTATATGCCAATTAGTCTAATTGTCATTTTGTCTACTAGCCATTTTATCTAATGTCCAATTTCTCTAAGTCACATTTCGTCTAACACCCATTATGTCTATTGACCATTTCGTCTAGTAATCATTAGGTCTATGAATTAAATAGTCTACAGTTCATTTTGTCTAATAGCCAATTGGTCTACAACTCATTGTCTAATAGTCAATTAGTTTAATAACCAGTTAGTCTACTCCCAACTGGTCTACTGCCAACTAGTCTACTCCCAATTGGTCTAATCCCAACTGGTCTACACCCAGTTGGTCTACTCCCAACTCGTCTACGCTCAAGTGGTCTACTCCCAACTGGTCTACTGCCAACTGGTCTACTCCCAATTGGTCTAATCCCAACTGGTCTACACCCAATTGGTCTACTCCCAACTCGTCTACACCCAAGTGGTCTACTCCTAACTCATCTACTGCCAACTAGTCTACTCCCAACTGGTCTACTACTAGTTATAGTTTTTTTTTTTTTGTTATTTAAGTCTATACTTCATCCAGTTTCTTTTTTCCCAGTGAAATAGGTTGAACACTCTTGGTGCCCCATTTGGTTAAAAATTTTATGTTCTAATCATGACAATTTTTTAGGAAAAAAAGATAATGTCACAGTGTGAAAACTTGCTGTGTTATTTTTGTGGTGGATGTGTAATTTATATCAGAAGCAATCATGCAGCATTTATATGTCCAAACTTCAACTCTCCATCCATTCAACTTTGATACACAATCATAAGTATGGTAAAAATGAAAAGGAACACATTAGAAGTACATTATCAGTATTCTTTACTCTGTCTGCCACGTACTGATGTAAACGCTTAAATGCACAAAAAAGGTTGAAACATATACACAAAAATATGATTCATGTACAATTTATAGCTACTGCTAAGATGAATAATTTACTTGCCCGCAATGTACTCAATACACGTTTCGCGAGGAACCCTAAATAAGCATTTATATGTCCAAACTTCAACACTCCATCCATTCATCTTGAATTTCTAGGTGCCATTAAGTGCTCCAATTTCAATCAAACTTGGATGGAAGATTGGTAATACAGACTTAAAAATTTTGAGGTATGCAATGGTCAACACAAGGTCCAAGGTCACCGGCAGGGGTCAATATCCTTTTTTAGGTAAACATTAAGTTTTTTGAGCAAGTTTCTATTATGGCCCATAACTTTGCATCCATTTACCCAATAATTGGGACTTCTCATGTTTACGTTTAAAGTTGTTATTTATTCAAAAATAAATCAAATGTTACATCACACAACAGTTCAGTTTCTCTCCATTTTGTGTCAATCCTCTTCCTTACAAAGCAGATTTCCAAAACTCCATTCAAACCATACACACTTCATATACTTCATGTATCAGCACAAACACACACACACACACACACACACACACACACAAAAGACCTGTTATTTCAAATTATAGTCAACATTCACGAGAACAACAACTAAAAACAATACGAAATTTCCATGACATTCATTTATTCATGTCAAATTCTAAATGTACATTTAATATCGGTTATATGCACAACTATACCACCATACGTCTACGAGTATGTCTGCAATAAATGCAATCAAGCAATTACAACTCAGCATTCAAATACCGCATCTTGCCATCGTGTGATAACAGTCTTTCGCTAAAGGATATTGGTAAATTGCTAATTTTGTGAATCAGTAGAATGATCTGAACATTGCGTCTTTTGGGCCACACTCTCTCGAAGGTTACCGAAACAAAGAGGTCACCCCGGCCACTGGACAACAACCTACTGCATCTCTCTCACAAATTGTAACCACATCCCAGCACTACATACATGTAAACGTAAACACACACACACACACACACACACACACACACACACACACGGAACACAGTACTAGTATACGCGAGCATCCCGTGTCAATCCATCCAACTACACGCCCACATCGTAACAACTAGAATAGTCTAATATTGATTTTTGTGCTAATCAAGGGCAGGGTTTAATATGAATAGTTCATGACAGTGAGACGGACTGGACACTAGACAAAGTGGTATATTCATTATTAGCATGACCAGATGGAAATGATCAGTTTTGGTAAATTGTTGAGAGTAAAACTATATCAGTTGGGAGTCACCAATTGGGTATAGACGAGTATAGACCAATTGGGAATAGACCGGTTGGGAATAGACGAGTTGGGAGTAGACCAATTGGGAGTAGACCAATTGGGAGTAGACGAGTTGGGAGTAGACCAGTTGGTAGTAGATCAGTTGGTAGTAGACCAGTTGGGAGTAGACCAATTTGGAGTAGACGAGTTGGGAGTAGACCAGATGGGTATAGACCATATTGGGTATGGACAAACTAAGGGTTGGACGATATGATATCTAGACAAAGTGAATGTAGACTAAATGACTTGTAGACGAGGTGGGAGTAGACTAACTAGTAGTAGACAAAATAGATATTAGACGACATGGCAAATATACATTGTGAGTGTAGACGATTTGGCTATTAGATCAATTGTTTTGTAGACAAAATGCTCCTTAGACGAGTTGGGTATTAGACAATACGGGTAGTGAGCAAAGTGACTATTAGACAATATGGGTACTGGACAAAACGAGTTGTAGACCAAATGGGTATTAGACAAATCGGCAATAGACGATATGCCAGTAGACCAGTTGGAAAATAGACATAGTGGTTGTAGACGAGGTCACTATAAACCCAATATTAATGGTTGAGAAGAGGCGGATCGTTCCTCTACTGTCAAAGCACAGTACGATGGTAAGACATCTGATATGCAAATCATAAACAGTTTTTCCCTCCGACAGTTGTCCGATGATACAATATTCTTGTCGATGAGTTTTATTTGCGCCATCTTGGCTTGACACTGAAGTTATTGTTGAACTTAACATATAGCTGATTGATTGCGAAACTTTTTGTTCGTATATGGGAGCTCTGTTCACTTTGTTTCGACTCCCACGTGCGTAGAAAACACGTCCTTGTTTACTCTCTAAAAAAAATCGAGTGAAAATATTCACTCTTAAAAGAGTGAATACAAAAAAGAGTGAATTCAGAGTGACATTGGAGTGAATTTTGAGTGACAATGTTCATTTCCACTCATTTTGGAGTGACCTCGGGGATCACTCGAAGATTTTGGAGTGATCCCTGAGGTCACTCTAAAACGAGTGAAAAAGAACATTTTTACTCAAAATTCACTCCAGTTTCACTCTGAATTCACTCGTTTTTTTGTATTCACTCTTTTAGGAGTGAATATTTTCACTCATTTCTTTTTTTTTTTTTTTTTTTTTAGAGAGAGTAGTTGTCTTGTATAAGAAAGTCATGAATTTTATAGTATGTGTTGCTATGCTATGTTATGAGTCTCCACTATCACATATTCTGAGCCTGTAGAGGTTGATAATATTCTCGCCGATCATAACAGAGTTTTAAAGGCAGGGAATTGAGTGGTGATAGATATCACGATAATGCCATGGGCGTTATTACAATAAAATTAGAAAGGTAACTACTAAAGAAAAAAAAAAGACAAATAACTACAGTATGTATTTGGTAAGAGATTTTCTTATACACAGATAAAATTATTTGAAAATATAACATCCAAGCCTAAAGACAAAAGGGATTATAGAAAACATTTCCTCCCAACTGCGGAAGGCCATGGTCGAGTTTGCGTCATACTGGCTCTCAAGAGATCTCGCTCTGGCATTTCATTCAATTCAATTCAATTCAAATTCCATTCAAATTCTTTTTTTTTTCGAAAAGAACATAAACATTTCACTTTCTTTGGTAACAGAGAATAAGGTTTCACAAGCAAAACGAAATAAACTGAGAAGAGCATAAAAATTATTGTGGAACCTTGTAGTAATAATACGTTTGTGAAAAAGTGAAAAAGATGAAATAACAATACGAAAACTTCGTAAAATGGACACGGTGATGGAGGGACCCACTAAAAAGACAAAGCTTGTAGAATCTTGAATGTGGTCCCCTCTGGTACAGAATGTCAATAAAGAAATACGTTTATGTACAAATGATTAAAGCAAAGGTCTGGAAGCCCACTACGAAGACACAGTAACGAACAGACAGACATACACACACGCGAATGAACATTAAACGAGACTGGAACAACACTGAAACTAATAAAGAAAGACTAAGAGATAAGACAGAATGAGACAAGACTAATATGAAAGGATGACGATACAATGGACAGAAAGGCACAACAGATCCAGCGATCGTCGACTGAAGTATATCGATAAAATAATGGGACATGTGAAAGGACACGGAAATAAAGAGAACTAGATGCAGAAATGAATAATAAGGATACAAAAAAGATCAGCAAACAGACTTGTTCAGTTACATGGGACCATAAAATTGCAATGCAAAGGATTCAAGCCTCCTTGTAAATGACTGGATAGTGGGGCATTTTTTATTTATAATTCAAGGAAGTCCAATAAAGTGGGCCAGTATAAATAAGTGTGTTCTCAGCAAGAATCGTCCGTAAAGAGGTAAATGCAATTTATTGGAATGTCCAGTGGGATATTCATGGAATGATTAATTTCTTAGGAACATAGACATGATAGAATTGAAAACGGACGGAAGTGAGCTGTTGCTGTACATGTACATAAATTGACCTAAATAGATAACAAATCTTTAATTTTTAACAGCCTATAAGAGGCAGAAAGAAAATTGTATAGGAGCGGATGGAAGGAAAACAGATGACACCGAGAGCTTTCTTTTGTAGAAGGGACACTCTATCCTGAAGGTTCTGCGGTGAGTGTTGCCTCAAACTACCATTATTGAAATAAAGGACTCTTACCCATTTTATTTTTAATTTGTTTTAACTAAAAATGACTTTTTGAAGAAGAAAGTCAATATCATTGTGCAATGGGCAAAATCGGTATCGACAGCAAAGTGAATAAAGGAAAATGCTTCAGATACCTGACAAAATCACTAATATAAACTAGAGAAGCACTCTTAGAGCGCAGACCTCCGGCAAGTATGCAGCTCATTTCCACCGTCCCACTGATCTTGTCATGTTCTTCCATACAGATATTAGTAGAGCAGATAAGCCGAAGAATTGTGCAAAATTTGACTAAAGCATGAAACTTTCACCATTGGTAGTACATGCTAAAAGTTTAATTTTAAGATCGGGAGGTAAGTCTGAATTGACCTCTGATGACCTCCAGAGGTCAATGACCTCAAAATGTAAGAAAATTTGTATTTTGCTTCATTGGTTAGTGATAAACACAGTAAAAATGTACTAAAACTGAATTTTTGACACGGTGAAATTGTCTTCATGTTCAACAGAGCCTTGACAGGTTTCTACCTTTGACCTCTGATGACCTCGAGAGGTCAATGACCTCAAAATGTCAGAAAATTGATATTTTGCGTCATTGGTTAATGATTAACACCGTAATTGTGTACTTAAACTAATTTTTGTTACAGCGGAATTGTCCTCATGTTCCACAGAGCCTTGACAGCTTTCTACCTTTGACCTCTGATGACCTCCAGAGGTCAATGACCTCAAAATGTCAGAAAATTGATATTTTGCATCATTGGTTAATGATTAACACCGTAATTGTGTACTTAAACTAATTTTTGTTACAGCGGAATTGTCCTCATGTTCCACAGAGCCTTGACAGCTTTCTACCCTTGACCTCTGATGACCTCCAGAGGTCAATGACCTCAAAATGTCAGAAAATTGATATTTTAATGCGTCACTCGTTACTGATACACGGTAATTATGTACTAAAAACTAATTTTTGTAAGTGGAATTGCCTCAATGTTCCACAGAGTCTTTGAAGCCAGGTTTCTACCTTTGACCCCTGATGACCTCAGATGACCTATGATGAGGTCAATGAACTCAAAATATCAGAACATTGATATTTGGTGTAATTGGTTGATGATAAACATGACTAAGATGCCATATTCATTTGTATTACAATTAAATTGTTTTCCTATTCCACAGAGCAAGAGAAATTACTCACATGTCTCTACCTTTGACCTCTGTGACATTTCAATGACCTCAAAATATCAGAATAATGATATTTCATGTATAGTCAATAGTCAACTTATACCCGATGCAGGGGCGGATCCAGGAATTCTGTAAATGGGGGGGGGGGGGCAACTAATATTTCTGGTGCCACTTCCGGGTTTCATTTCATTTTTATTTCTTTTATATCTTTTGTTTTTAACGATAAATAAAGGGGGCGTGCGCCTCTTGCGCCCCCCTTCTGGATCCGCCACTGCGATGTACAATCATACATTATGCTGTTAGCATTGATGCTGTTAGCATTTATGCCATAATAGAAGAATCTTGTCATTCCATGGAACATTGGTCATTACCCTGTGTTTTATATCCAACTTTGCCCTCTGAGGACAATGAGAGGTCACTGACCTTTTAGAATATCAGAATCTGTGTAGGCTTACCTACATTGATGTTTAGCTTCACTGGTTTAATCGTAAATGCTTAATCATGTACAAATCACGCCTTGACGTTGGATCATCTTGACAACTTCGACATACCGTGAGGCCCAAGACATGCATTCCACATGAAGCAATCCTGTGTTTTGCAACTAGCTATTGCAATCGGAGACCTACCCAGGGAATAGATTAGCATTTATGGCAAACCATGGAGAAAGCGGATTGTGTGAAATATTTTGGAGTCTACTCCCATAGGGGGCTCAGCTGGAATCACATCGCCACAGCAGTTTAAAAAGGCTATACTTCAACCAAAGACTCTTTCCAGACGAAGATATCATAAAGTTCATGTGATTTGCTACTCCACACTGCTCAGGACTGTCCTGGAATATGCATGAATCATCTGGGATCCATTCACCCAAGCAAACATCATGAAATTTTGGAATGATCCAGAGAAGATGCACTCTTTAGCTGCAATGACCATCACATGCAAAACAAGCAGTGTTACAGCCGCACTTAAAAAAAAAAAGAGAAAAAAACTACAATGGCAATCCCTGTAAGAAAGTACAGCACAGGCAAATTCAGCGATGATGTTCTGCATTAAGAACTCCACAATATCCACTCCGCAGGAAGTTGTGGCTCTATTGCTGCATTCCTCAAAAAGGGACAATGAAATGTTTTTTTAATCGCTACCATAGGTAACTGTCTCTTGTATCCCTTTAAAACACTTCAGGAGAGAGATGCTCAATATTCAGCTCTGCTATTAAAGATACAGATGTCTGTCATTTTGTTTTTGTTTGCTTCTTGCTGTTGTTGTTGTTGTTGTTGTTGTTGTTGTTGTTGTTGTTGTTGTTGTTTTGCTGCATATAGATCTTTGGAGACCTTTCTAACCAATTAAGGAAAGGCTCCATGGCAAAATATTACAAGATTACACAATATAGTGAAGAAGAAGAAGAAGAAAAAAAGAAAGAGAATAGGAAAATAGATCTGTTGTCAATGATGCAGAGCCAATACCAATCAGTTCCATGGTAGATCTTAGTCGGCACTGCAAGGTTTAGATGTCTCTGTTGGCAAAGGATATTCTAAAGCTCCAAGTAAGTCCTTGAGGTGGTTTACATTGTCTGGGCGTAGAGGGTTGGGTTGGGTTTATGAGGATATCCCTTCGTTATAACAATTAGGTCTGAGATATTTGGGTTTTTTATGTTTGTTTTGACCATCGGGCATGGATCTCCTACACATAAGAATGATAATGTGTTAAACCCAGCCACCACCATATTTTTTTTTTCAATAGATTTTGATATCACAGTGTAGTTGAGAAAAAAGTAACCTCTCATTGTCCTAGATGGAAGTCAAAATTGAACAGTGTGTGGAATGCTCTGCATACAATTTTGGACACACACACACGAAATGCATTTTCCGGTATATTATTTCATAAACAGCTGGCCATTACAAACCAATGAGACCAGACATCAATATTCTTACATTTCGATGCATATCTTTCGATATCCTCCAGATGTCAGAGGATAATCGTTAATGTTCATGTGAAATGAGTACACGCCCTTTGGGTTGCTCACTTTTATTGCTATAGAAATACACACTATTTGCATCATGTTAGTCATTAAGTAATGTATCAATTTCATTTTCAGTCTTGGATTACTTTTTCTACATGTACAAATAAAATCATGGAAAAGTGAACAACTTTCACATCAAAATATAAACTAGAATACTAAAAAAGAAATAAATGTAATAATGTGCAAAGCAAATACCAGGTCTACATCATCTTAAGGTAAACAGGTGAAGGAAATCACATTATTGATAAACAATTTACTTGACTGGGATAGCGACCACTGAACAATATTGTTTCTTACAATTCTCTCTTCTTTTCAACAAGTGGAATAAAACACATGCACATACCGGGGCATCAGTTTGGAGGAGGGGTGGGGTGGTGGCAGGGATAGTTGATCCCCACCCCAATTTATTCTGAGATGTGGACTTTGTTTTGTTTGTTTTGTTTTGTTTTGTTTTGTTTTGTTTGTTTTGTTTTGTTTTGTTTTGTTTTGTTTTTGTTTTTGCTTTGTAGACAGAAAACTGCCCCGGTTTCTACCCTTAGATTCAGTGTAGCAACACTCCTTTCACTGAAAACTTCCCAAATATTCCATCATAAATGTGTACACAAGATTTTTCTTTTTTTTTAATTTCTATTCTTAATGCAAAGGTTCCCTTGGGGAGGATTGTGGACAGCCCTTTCATACCCTCCTCTCGCTCTATCAACCTCCCCTCCATGCATTGATTATGGCTACACATTTGGGGATGGACATTTTTTTTTTTCAGAAGGGTATAGTTCAACCCAGAGTGGCACGAGATCATTGAATTGCAAACAAAAGAATGCAAAAGCTCCATATTGTGGGAGGGGGGTACCTCCACCCACATCCTTCCCTCGAATCGTCTCCCTCCATCGATGGCTGACTTACGACACCTCTCTGATACAAATTTCGAGATATTCCTTCAAAAGTGCATGTGTGCCAGATGGTTGAATCTCATTTCTCAAAAGACAAGAGCTCTCTCGAATGGGAGTGGTACACCCTACCCTCTCCAACGCTGCCCTTGCTGGGTTCCCATCCATATACACTTGGTACACTTTGGCGATCCACGATTTTCCAAATATTCCACGAAACGTTTGCATCAGATTCTAAAAAATGAAAAACTTTGTCTTCGAGGGGGGGGGGGGGGGTGAGATGCGCCCACACCCCATTAACTTCCATATAAGTGATGACGCACACGTCAAACAAGAGCTGTCTAGAACATCTCTCTAGAACATCATCATGTTTACCATTAATCAATGATGCCAAACTTTTCTGATATTTTGAGGTCATTGAGCTCTCGAGATCATCAGAGGTCAAAGGCAGAAACTCGTCTGCGTGCCTTGGAATATGAAGACAATGTCATTGTAAAACAAATACGCTTGTTTTGTACATCTTTACCATGTTTATCACCAACCAATGATGTCATAGTTTAATACTCTGATATTCTGAGGTCATTGACCTCTCAAGGTCATTAGATGTCAAAGGTTGAAACCTGTCTGCTCTTTAGAATATGAAGACAATTTCATTGTAAGAAAGATATGCTTGTTTTGTACATCTTAACAATGTTTACCATCAACCAATGACATCACAGATCAATATGATATATTGAGATCATTGACCTCTAAAGGTCATCAGAGGTCAAAGACTCAAGCCTGTCAATGCTCTGTGGAGTCAGAAAAGGGTTTCCCTGAAGTATAGATGCATGTTTAGTGCATCATAACCACATATATCATTCACAAATGTCTCAAAACATCGATATTCTGGTATTTAAAGTTCATTGACCTCTAGAGGTCATCAGAGGTCAAAGGTAAAACCCTGTCAATGCTCTGTTGAATCAGAAAATTATTTCTCTGTAGTATGAATGTATGTTTAGTGCAACATAACCACATCTATCATTCACAAATGTCTCCAAACATCAATATTCTGATATCTAAAATTCATTGACTTCTGGAGGTCATCAGAGGTCAAATCAGACTTACCTCCCGATCTTAAAATAAATCTTATGGTATGTACTAACACTGGTGAAAGTTTCATGCTTTAGTCAAATTTTGCACAATTCTCGTGATGGCTCTACTTTATGGTGATTTCCACCCATACCTACTTCGTGTGCTGAGAGTCGCCCGATTTCCAAATATAGAAGCCTTTGTTACGTCATAAACCCTCATCTGCGCAGCGCGCCTCGGCCTAGCAGAAACTAGAGCACGCACCAAAGACGCTTAACTAATAAGACACGAAAGTGCGCGCTAATCCTGTACAAAACAAATGGACAGCGCGCGGTCCTCAAGCGTACACGCACATCAACTGAGACGCGCTGCCTTGACCATTGTCAAACCATTGACGATTGAATAACAGCAGCAGCGGCTTCAGGAACAGCACGTCTCAGGTGATGTGTGTCTTTGCCTGAGACGCGCTGTCTTTGAAGATGTTGTTGTTTATCAAGCGTCTTTGATTGTGAGATCATGTTGTTGCCAAATATTTACCTCCACGAAATAATCCTTATTACTCTAAAATCTTGTTCTTCAAAATAATCCCCTTAATCGAAAAAAAGCTACGACTATAATTTTTAAATCTTTTTAAAATAATAAAGATACCATCACCTTTGGAAATGAATGATGTTTCTAGGTGTACTGAGTTTGTACTTAGCTCCCTTTTGTATCGTCTTGTAGGGTAGCCATTTTGTGTCCATTTTTATCGCGCGCCTTCGTATCTTGTCATCTACTAGCCATGTCTACACCTATCCAAAAACTTTAATAGTTATACTAACTACGAGCGCAAAAATGCGTTCCCCTAACCACGACAAAACTTCGATGCCGTTCACACCTACATGCAGTAAGCAAAACCTCGAGGTAAAGATAACTACGATAGAAAATAAAGGGCGCCTAGTTTGCACATATAGGGTTGCGCACTATTGTGGAAAAAACTGAGCGTCGTGGTTAACAAAACTCCGTTCACATCTGTCAGAGTTTAAGCGCGCTGCCACGACAACACCCTAAGAAATCTTGAGGTGTTGTCGTGGTGTCTTCGCCTTAAGGTTTTGTCGTGGTTTTCTAAACTACATGCGTCTACATCTACGCTAACTTGGAGTTTAGTGCCTCGTAGTTTACAAAACCTCGAGGTTTAGAAAACCTTCTTCTTCTTCTTCTGGTTAAGTCTGCCTCCTTCAATAGCCTGAAGATTCTTGCAGACTGGTGCTATTTACATTATAATACAATGTATTTACAGATATTTACAAGCACAGAAAATTTGACGAAAACAACTAGCCACTTAGCGCGGCATATATGCAAACCTCAAGTACGCGCAGCCTGAGCTCCCAAGTTCATTGACCTTACCTGCCAAAATATCAAAATCCTTCATAAATAACCCCAAAACTCTCGGATCACTACCACAAGTTAATTGTTTCTTACTTGTGTCATTCTAAACATTTCCTGCAAGTTTCATCCCAATCCGTTAACTACTTTTTGAGTTATTTTGCACACGGACAAACGAACTAACTAACGAACTAACAAACCAACGGTAACGAAAACATAACCTCCCCCCTTGGCGGAGGTAATAACAAATATTATGAAATGGGTTCATGAATGTAGCCAATTGGAAGCGCTGAAATGAGTCACGTGTGTTTGTATTAATTTCTCACTTACATGCACGGCCGACGTCACAATGTTTGCACTAGCAGTGCGCACTCAATCAGTTGTTACAAGTGCGTCGCGCGCTACAATACGCGCTGTCAATCCTGTAAACAACTTCTAGTTCGGGCTGCCGGCCGGCCTTTCTTGTCTGTGCATAACAGTGTGGCGTACGTGTACAGTACTTACATGTGTGCGGGATTTCCGAGTGCGACGTGCGTAAATGTTTGGGACGAACATTTTCGGACATCTTGATCCACAAAGGTACGTGAAAAATGCTGGTAGTTTTCGACCCATTTTATAAAACAAATGATGCACAGGATTATTTCGTGGCGTTAGTGGAGATGCAGCTCACTCTCGGGTATTTACAATGTAGTGCATGTTTCACAATATTGTAAATACCCTCGAGTGCGCTACATCTCCACTAACGCACTCTATCCTGTGCATCATTTGTATAACAGTCGTCCGCATGAACTTCCCTGTGCAACACCACATTTAAGGCATACTTCTCTTATTACCGAGTGATTGTCTTTGATTGCTACAAACTGTCTTCTATTACCTAAATAACTCTCGAACCACTCCAAGGCCTCCCCCCTTATTCCATAATATGATAATATATGTGGAATAAAATCTCGTGATCCATTATGTTGAAGGCCTTGAAAAGTTCAAAAAGAAAATTTTGATTAAGAGTGATTGTCAATTGCGTCAGCCACTCTATCAACGAAATATGAAAGAACATGAGTAGGACTATGTTTCTCTCGAAAACCAAATTGAGAATTGGTTAAAATTGGTTTAAGAAATAATAATTCTCTGACAAACGAATTTTTCTAAAACTTTGGACAAATATGATGATAATGAAATTGGACGATAATTACTGATTTCAGATTTGTCACCCTTCTTAAATAATGGAATCACTTTGGCCAATTTCATCTTATCAGCCAATACATTATTGGAAATTAACAAATTAAATATATGAGCAAGTGGATCAGTTAATGTGGATATAAAGTAACGTATTCAAAATAAATTCATCTATGTAATCACAACCAAAACTCCTCTTGTTCTATACAGAAGATACAATATATAAAAAAAAAAATCATGTCTATTAGTTGGAGTAAAAAAATAAAAAAAAATAAAAAAACCGACGTAGATATTCAGTAAAATGGTCCTCTGACGCAGGGATATTTTGAACATAATTTTCAACTACTTTTGAAAAGAAAGAGTCAAAAACATTTCCAATGTGAACAGGGTCACTGACTGTTTCATCATTCAACTTTGTGTTATCAATATCTGAATTTTTACTCCAAAACATTCACAGCTTGCTTTAAAACATTATAAGTATTTTTAATATTAAACTTATATCTGTCTAATTGGTTTGAAAGTAACTGTTTTGCTTTTTAGAACATTAAATTATTGTTAAAGTATTTTTATAGGTGTATCTATTTTTGATCGCTCTTTTTTTTCGATTGGGATCTATAATTCAATCTATTTTCCTGTTAATTGAACGAAGAATTGATTTTGAAATCCAAGGTAATCTAGGTATCTTTTCATAATCTAATTTATTCATTTGGGGGGGGGGGGGAATTCAATCATCCAAATGATGACTAAATGTTTCCATGAAATAATCAAAAAAAGAGGAATAAATTGGTATAATCACTTTCAAATATTCTCGATCAGTCAGCATTTTCAAAAACCGCATCACGACTAGCTTACTTTTCAAGAGAAACTCTACAACTTATTAAGGAAGTGAAGAAGGTTTAGCGTTGTCAACTGAAGTTTTAAAAGTGAAATAAGTCATAATTGGATAATGATTGGTGTGATTTTGTACGTAGCTAGCACGCCTGTCCCTGTTGTATGTGGTGGGCTTCAGGAACCCTCCGACTGTTTAATGAAACCCAAATATGAGCATTCCCAGGCGTGAAATATTTGTTATGACGAATTGAGATGAAAATAATAAATTGAGATGAACAAAGCGATTTCAAAGTGCAATTCCATACCGTAGAAGGAAAACTTTGGCAAAAAAAAAAAAGAAGAGTAACGTAATGCAGTTCAGATAATGCCATCATGGCCTAGCAAATATCCCTCTGCAAAAATCTTTGGTAAAATTTTACAAATTTATACACGAATTATACATGATGAAAAAAAATTATCTTATTCATGTCATTTTTCTTTTGCAATAATCTATAGAAAATAACGTAACGAAGAAGAGATTTATGTTGCTGACTGACTACTCAAAAACAAAAATACATTAATGATATTTTCGTCTACATATAAAACAATCAGAAACTTGCCAGTTCCTGATTGCTTAATCTATTTTTTGTAAACATTTGTTTGATAAAAGTCACCGTAGACATTATTGAACTGTGGGTCAGTGGATACCATAACAATTACATTATGATTAATAACTTCGAGTGAAATGATAATTCCAGCATCTTCTGACCATAGCTTCAACTCTGGAATGTTCATATAACAGTATAATAACTATTCAGACAAGAAACTTTACCAACACCAAAATTATCATCAACAACATTCCAGCCAACACTCGTTGTGCATAGCTAAATTAAGATTTCATGAAAACCTGAGTGTGCCATCATGTCAAAATCCATATTAAGACATAATTATCAAGGAAATCTCTTCGTTTTCAACCAAGACTTCCTACTTCACTGTGATGTCATTATCATATCATCATCTTGAAGAACGCCCCTCAACCACCGGTCATCATCTTCAGGCGGTGTGTGGCTCGCCCCCCTCCGTCTCGACATTATCAAGGTCATCACTTCGACACCTTCTTCGCATTTCGGAACACAGTTTCTCTTGGATTTCCTCCGTTTCCCTCCTATTTAATGCATATGAACAAAATGTTAACAAAAAATGTGAAAATTATGATTTTGATAGCATAATGATGATCTTCATAACACTGATGAACGACCTTAAAGGGATTGTACAGTTTCGATTGAGACGGCGTTTGAGTTTTCCAACATTTTTTATGGTGATTTTTATTCTATTTATTCATTTTTTGAGATAATGACAAACCTCTTATGATATATGAAAAAGCATACAATACTTAAAGGAACTCTAAGCTTATTTGATGAAAATTGGGTTTGAAATGGCTGATATATCCTAAACAAGGGGATCCCAATACAAAGTGGGACTCATCTTTTATTAGGATTGCTTTGTTTTAATCTGTTTTTGCATATCTCAGCCATTTTAAAACCGATTTTCAGCAAATAAACTTTGAATTCCTCTTGGAATTGTATGCTTTTTTAACATTCCACACAGTGATTTCAACGTATCTCACAAAAAAGTTAAAAGCTGAATTCTAAACCTCAACCAATACTACACCATCCCTTTAATCATATCTATCTTATAGCACATAGTGCTAAGGTAATTCGTGAAGGATAAACATTTATTCATTTGCGATAAACTATAATTATGCTAACATTTTGCTATGCGTTAATTTAATGAGATTTGAGCTTCTCAGGATTAGCAGCTATTATTTCTTCCATTACCCCCAGCATCGTCAGGTACCCATTTTACACCTGCACAAAGCTGGTGCAAAACATTGCATGTCATAACAATAAAGTCTTAAAGATGTCTTTACATGATAATGACGAATTTTTCTCCATTGATGCATACTATATATATATATATATATATATATGATACATGTTGAGATTTCACGTATTGGCTCCACGAAGAAATGAAGAAACAAGCTGGTAATGCATTTTCGACCAATAAAGCATGAGTTTATTCGACTCAAATTTTCGGCACCCTTCGCCTTCTTCAGGAGTCTTGACTGAGTCGGATAAACTCATGCTTTATTGGCCGAAAATACATTACCAGTTTGTTTCAAAATCATATGTATACATATATACATTATATATATACATATATATATATATATATATATATATATATACATATATATCAATCTGCATTCTTAAAGGGATGGTATAGTTTTGGTTGAGATGAGGCTTCAGGTTTCAAATTTATGTGAGATACTGAAAGAGCATGTAATTTCAAGAGTGATTTTTAACGTATATACATGATATTGTGATGAAAATTGATTTTGAAATGGCCGAGATATCCAAAACAAAGAGACCCTATAATAAAAGTTGGGACTCACCTTTTATTAGGATCGCTTTGATTTAGTTTGTTTTTGAATATCTCAGCCATTTCAAAACAATCAAATAAACTTTGAATTCCTCAAAAATTGCATGCTCTGTAGTATTATTTTCAAAGGTATAGTTTCGTATAGTTAGAGTTCAGTCCTCATCTCAAGTAAATCTCCATCACAATATGTGATTTAACTCTTAACCTCAGTGGTAGGAAACTTAAATTCAATTCAGTTCTTTACAATACAACTCAATTCAATTCAATTCAATTTTACTTTTTCCCATCAGTAAAAGAATAAATTATTATATATAACACAAGGTGATACATTTATGAATTCAACTGTAAAGCAATTCATAAGAACAAACTTTAGTATTATACAAGAATGCACAAGAATAATGTAGAGGAAAAAAAAACAACGCATACTTTTGAACAAAGTTAATTCGAATTTTGGAAACTGAAATTTAATATTGAATTAAAAAAATTGATCTGAACACGGTGTGATCAAAGAGGAACTTACATTAAAGTCGTTATGCGTTCAGAGAACGCATCTAGTTGGTTTCTCATGCGTTCTTCCTCGTTTTGGTGATGTGTCAGCTCCTCCTTCACGCAGTCCTTGACTTGCCTTTGGTAGAACTCACTTGAATTGTTACAGAATCTGATTGCAGTATGCAGGGGAAAAAGATCAGGAAATCAATGAAGAAACTGTGCAACCCAACATTTGGTTTTAATCATGGTTTTTTACTTAGTTTGTATTTTTATGCAAGATATTTCAAAAGGTATGGTCATGAATATCTTATGATAATCAATGCCATATAAAACTGTAACACTGGATGCGCCTGGCAGTTATAGGTTGGGCGGTTCGTGGACTATAATAATAAATGATAATAAATGTTTTGTATGTTGGGACGTTTATCACAAAATTTGACAGAAATAACTGGAGATTCTGTTTTGTATCACAGCATCGAAGAGTTGAGGTTCTATTGGTTGCCTGGACAAAAATCGTCACCATTACCATCGCGTAGTCTGATGGACAGAGTTTCACTTCGCATTGTGTCCATCTCGAAGCAGGTGTGGTAAAAATCATCATACAGGTGTATAGATTTATTGAATTTCAATTTTTATCACAGAACTGCGAACTTACGCCGCCACTGATTCAGCACAGCTCTTCCTGATCTCGTCAGGGCGGATGAAGGCGTCCGTCTGGTTCTGTGTCATCCTTTGCAACTGACTCTCCACCGAAGAGCGCAGCCACTGCCGCACGTGGATGAAGAAGACGGCCGCCGCAGCTGCCAGCGTACGAACCAAGGCGTGCCTCTCCCTGTCGGTCTCCACTGAAGTCAGGCATTGAATGAATATTCCAATCCCGTTTAGCCACTAATTATATAATATTGACTGGCCTCGGGGGAGATACCAGAAGATATTGCCCAAACTCAAAGAATATTGCCCGAGTCGAAGACGAGGGCAATATTTTTTTCAGTGCGGGCAATATTTATCTGGTATCTCCCTCAAGGCCAGTCCACATCATAATTATTACCTATCCCCTAGGTAAATTAGGAAATTATGTGAATACGGTGATACACTATGATATAGATCAAGACACTATGATATAGATCAAGCCACATTTGACTACCTGTAGATCATCACCAACATATCGAATAATTGAAAAATTGTCCATCAATGTATATCATTCAATTCCAACTTCAAAAATACATATCTAGTTGTACCAGGCGAGCTTCAAACATCTGAACGCTTGTCGATCGGAATGTTTACATGTAAAGCAGGGAGGTGGGAAGAGAGATTCCACTCCTTCTCTTCCCACCTCCCTGTGTAAAGTGAATGACGAAACCCGGAAGAAGCAAAATACCAACGAATATTGACTGCTGACCTTTTGACCCTGCAAAATACCAACTGCAATTGCCTCGCAAAACTACATTGTATAGGTAATAGTACAGTCTGCTATGTCGAAATATTGGGTCCCGTGAGATTTTCGTGCCAAAACTGATTTTTTAAGCTAACTTGGTCAATTTGGGGGTGCTGAATCCAAAAAACTTTGGTTCCATTTTTTCCGACCACGTCTTCAGCCGCCATTTTGAATTTCAAAATGGCCGCCATAGCAAACTGTAATTTGACCCAATTCTCATAATGTGAGCGTCATAGAAGGTTCAAATTTGATGTAAAAAGCATGCTTATGATGTCAGACATTGTAATGCACCATTTTCTGATACCGTAGATAGTCTTGATACAGTTTTTTTGGCAGCCATCTTGAAATTCAAAATGGCCTCCATTGCTGCCCATATCTAAAGTTGTAAGCATTATGAAAAGTATAAATTTGGGGGAAAAAGCATGCCTGTGATGTCAGACAAGCTATACATTTTGTTTTAAATGATGGATCATTTTCATTGGCGGCCATCTTGAAATTCAAAATGGCCACAATAACAAATGTAATTGGGCCTGTACCTCATATCGTATACATTGTGTAAGGTTCTAATTTGGGACAAAGAGCATGCGTATGCTATCAGACATTCTGAAACATCTTTTTCTGAAACGATGGTTCATTTTGATATTGAAGGTGGCCATCTTGAAATTCAAAATGGCTGCTTTTCAGCTAATATCTCTGGTTACAAGCAACTTTTAGACATATGAATGTTAATGGTGGCGTACAGTATACATTCTTTTAAAAAACACACATAGGGCCTATACATTCTGTAATGATGGATTATTCGCATTGGCCGCCACTCTTGAAATTCAAGATGGATTTCGACCATATTTGGTGCTGTAAGATCTTTAACTGCAAACCCAAGCATGCTGGAACACTCATATGTAAGTCAATCACTTCAGTGAATTGCGTATATAGGCGGGACTGCTTCCTGTCCTGTAGGTACACTGCCATGTTGAAATGCAAAATGGCTGCCATGGGAAACATTCCTTTAAAAGTATTGCGTTTAGGTAAAAATTGTGAATGGGAAATCATGTGATTCTGACGTCAAAACAAATGAATTTTAAAAGAACCTCTAAATAACTGTGTCTGAGTGACTAAATGCCTTATTTAGACGATTTCGTTGTAGAGTTTACAACATTAGCCCTCCATTCTAAAAAAATCATGGGATAGTCAACTTTAATAGATAGTGTCTTCTAGGCTCATTCCCTGCATATGTTTTTTGAAGTCACCGCACTTTAAAGGAGATGGCTAGTAACCGATCGGTGGGAATCAGTGGGAATGCTGGAGGATGATTGTTCCAATCCTTGTGGGATTAATTTAAGAGTACATTATATATCTATTGTTGTGTGAAAATTATTTGCTTCAGAATGGTGTCATATTCAAGTAATGTGCAGTTTAATGTTTCCAGGTTAGCGTGCCTGGTCAGTGACGGGGCATTAATCTGCACATTACTTATATGAGACCGTTCTAAAGCAAATAATTTTCACATAACAACAGTAGATATATAATGTACTGTACTCTTAAATGAATCCCACAAGGATTGGAATAATCATCCCTCAGCATTCCCACTGATTCCCACTGATCAGTTACTAGCCATCCCCTTTAACTTTAAGGCTGTACACAAGGGAGAATTGGTTCTATAAAATTCTTCCAGAAACAGTGACTTTTGCATTTCTTGCTGTGAGCATGATAATGAATTCTGTGGCCACCGTTGGTGTAGGAAGCTCAAAGCATTTAACTGAACATTTTATGCATACCCTTTGGAAATAACTACGATGTAAATATCATTTTTCCCTGCAGTAGAGGCACAGATTAGGTTGTGAGAGTTTACGAGCTTTGCTCTCTGGATTTGTTGTATCAAGACTCAACGAGGGTAAAGCAGGAGATTGTCCTGGTTGAAGTCATCCACGCCAAACTATGGAAGGCATGGACTGTGTCATTGCACATTCTGCATGATTCCAGGTTTAGATACTTCTTGGTCCATCTGCTCTTTGAGACATCCTCAAATTTTCAACTTCAGCCAGCACCAGTAAAAGGCATGAAAAAACATACCTTTGTTTTTTTCGCAACGAACTGCAGAACATAATCTCTCAATAATGTCAATTGTACTTTTATCATTTCCTTATCTCTGATTTTCCCGTTGCTCTTGAAGTAGCATCTACATACAATGTAATGAGGCTATCTGTTTCCTCGAACCGCGTTGTGAGTGACGGGTGACAGCTCCCATGGCATTTTTCATGAACCCTTTGTTTCTTTTCTTTCCGTGATGTGGTCTCTGTGTCAGATGGAAATGACTGCTCAGTATTTCAACTTTCAGGCCGATTATATGGCTCAGTTATGTGGGTTTCTAAGGCATGGGTATGAAAAATGAACCTTTGTTGGTGTGAATGAGGAGAAGGCCATGAAATTATGAGATGAAGAGTGATTGTGGAATTACTTAGAATTTATACCTTCCGATAATTGTATCGTTAAGCAATGACTGGATAATGAAAGGTCTATCAGACTGCAGAGCCAGTAGAAATGTTATGAGAAGTTGGTGATCCTCTTAAGTTTAATGACTTTGGATCCAATCTTACATGGTGTATTTTAATTGCACGAGTTGAATGTCAGCCCTTTTTCATACTATCCCAGAGATTAATATATTTTAATTCTCCTAGATACAAATTCTTAGTACAGAACATGAAACTTCCCTTTTCATCTCTTTCAAGAAAAATCCCCCTTGAATGTTTCCGATAGCTGATTGCCAAACACCACATTCATCAGCTTCAAGGCAGTGACAATTTTTGAGATTACCCTCATGTGATGGTCTTCTAAATTGTGGAGGAATTCTGATGCATGCAAAGCGCCACAGAACCGAGCTATTATTGCTCCTTTGTTGTTTTAGAATCATTGGCTGTACAGCAGTAAGCATTTTGGAAGTCTTAATAATTGAAGATGACCCACTCAAAGGCAATCAGGAAAAAGCCTACTCATTCCTTATTCATTCTGTATTATTCCAGAAATATATCTAGTGTCTAGCAAATCTTGTTTCAGTTTGTGGCCAACAAACAAGCTGGTGAATGGGATGCCTGTTAGGGTGACCATGGCATTTCTTGCCATTGGCCATTGCGAGACTTTTCCTTGTTTGTCTTCATTCTCTCGAGGCAGCATCAAGTTTTTGAAGATCACCTTCAGTTGTATCAATGCTTACTTTTGTACAAATATTTTATTGACTGGGCTTAAATATAATCATTAACGAGGTTCCACGATGCAAAATAATGTGTTCCCTAAGAGGCAAAAACAAACCGCTTTAACGTGCAGTTCGCGAACCGCATGTATATGGGATGTAACGCTTACACGCTTGCCCACATGTATGGGACAGTGGTATGGCCCCTCCCCCCCCCCCCCCATACGCAGTTTTTGCCCCTCAGCATGGCTTGATGACGTCATTGGAACCTCGTCCTTACATTTTGAATTTACGGCGACCATTTTGAATTGAGAGATGGCTGTCATTCTGCTTGACCTGGAAATGAATTCGGTCTATCTAGAACAATTTTGGCAAATTCATCTAAGGCGCTTACAGCAGTACCCGGTATAATATGTTTTGTATGGCAGCCATCTTGAATTTCAACATGGTGGCCTGTCTAATGATCTACAATTAGGAAACAGCTGTACTGGTATGTTGGACACCACAAGCATGTGCATTCTTGAAGATTTGATGCTTCTACAATAATTGCAACCTGAGATATAGGTAAAAACGTTATGGCGGCCATTTTGAATTTCAAGATGGCAGCCTACAAACAGTACAAAACAATCCACAATATCAGAAAAATATATTTCAGAGTGTCTGATATCACAACGATGCATTTTGCACCAAATTTGAAGCTTCTACAATGCTCACTTTATGAGATATGGGTCAAATTACAGTTTGCTATGGCGGCCATTTTGAAATTCAAGATGGCAGCCTACAAATTGTATCAAAACAATCCACAATATCAGAAAAAGATATATCAGAGTGTCTGACATCACACTCATGCATTTTGCACCAAATTTGAAGCTTCTACAATGCCCACTTTATGAAATATGGGTCAAAATACAGTTTGCTATGGAGGCCATTTTGAAATTCAAAATGGCGGCTGAAGACGTGGTTGGAAAAAATGGAACCAACGTTTTTTGGATTCAGCACCCCCAAATTGACAAAGTTAGCTAATTAAATCAATTTTGGCACAAAAATCTCACGGGATTACATAGTAGCCTCTACTATAATGATTACGCTTATTTCCATTGCCGTGTAAAGGCACTATCATTTCAGTTAGATCATAATCATCTACCATATCTACCGTCCGCTCTTGCAGATTAATCAATATTCGTTAAGGCAACAGATCAACAATGATTTCCAGTTATGTACATCATCTCTTTGTACAATTTGCCTAATAACGACGTTTCCCCATGAAGACGGCGGAAGTAAAAAGAAAAGTGGAACATCTAAACAACAACTATTTTCTGATACTGTTTGTTAATCGCTAAGAAACATGAAAAGAAAAAAAAATGCACTGTCGAAAATAATCATAATGTCTTATGAACTGTTGAAATGGCACCGTTGGAGCGCTCACTGTTACCACTGCTCTCCCATACTGCAACTTCAATTCTCCAAATCAGTCAGATTAATACACTAACTATATATGTGAGCACGACAAGCACATCAATGAAGTGCGCAGCGGGCCGCCCACGTATTATTTCAAAACCAGAGGACTGTATCTACTTCTTACAAATTTAAAGTACATGAAAACTACTGAGACATCTACAATGTCTTCTAATGTTCTTGAGGAGCAAAGTGCGTTGAGAGCAATGCGGAAAGAACAGACGGAGCAACAACAAAAAAATAACCCACAAAAACAACAACAACAACAATACGAAGGAAATCAAGCCAATCAGTGCAGTGAAGTTGTCGTATGACTTAAGAAATTACCCGAATTCAGTCTTCGCCTTGTCGATGCAAATGAAGCCCAGAGTGAGTGTTCGCTGATACCGGTCATCAAACACCGAAGGGCGCTGTCTGGTAGAGTGCTGCTGTACGACGGTTCTTGGATTTCAAACGGCAGTAAGTAAGCCGACGGGATTTCATGCTTGAATGCCTTGAAGTGTATCTTGTACGAATCTTATAATGAATGCAAACAAAAGGGAAATTGAGCAGAAATTTATAGCATATAAACACACATAATGAGGAAAGGAAATGACATTCCATCGGGATTCGAACTCGAGACCTCCGGATTGCTGGACTGGTGCTCTAACTATAACTGCTATGGAAGCTCTGGCTCTTACTATAGGAATTTTCACAATGTGGAGTGGGTAAGCTAGAGCACCGGTCTTTTAGCAATCCGGAGGTCTCTGGATCGAATCCCGATGGAATCCCATTTTCTTTGCTCATGTCTCAATTACATCTTGTGAAAAGAGGGGAAAACATTATAAAACTTTTACAACGTATTTGAATTTCTCCTTTGACGGGGGGGGGGGGGTGACATTTATACGCTTTATATTAACAGGAAGTCATCTAGTCGCATTTGCCACATTCAACCTTCACATCTTAATTTAATACAACAGTGGTCAAACAGAATTAAGGAGACTTCAACTTTCTTCTCCTCATTAGAGAAATTTGATAGATATTACATGTCAAGGAATATAAGAATAATAAATAATAAAAAAATATAAAAAATATAAAAAATAAAAATAAGAAAATTGTGTTCATGCCTTGAAAGATGGTCAAAGTTAAAACGCACTCTCATTGTCGTAATTGGGTATAGACAAGGGTCATGATTTCTCAAGACTCGTAACCTACCGAGGACGCTGAAGGAGTATTTGTCGCAAACTCGCTGCGTGGCGCGGTTCAACTCTCCAAGTATCTTCTGATACCACTTCTTGATTGCTTTCTACAAGGAGGTGAACGAGAGTGAGAGAGAAATTTGGATAAGTACTGGACATCACTAATGCTTAAAAAACAAACAATATCTCTGTCAGCTGGAATCACACCCGTTTATGTTTAATCAAACATCATGTGTACAGTGTACTCGGGTAAGTCCTCGGGTAAGGCGGTCTTAAACTATACTTAGGGAGCTTTAGATTTTGACGCGCGGACGTTTGAGACGACGAGTGCGCTTGACGTTCTCCTCTCCCCTGCGTCGCGTTGAAAAGTATTTTTAGATTTAGTCCAGTCAAAATATGAAATGACCCACAACTAATTGCAACAGAAACGATTCCATTTGCATTTGACCCGGAAGAGCTATTAAAGTAACATATTAAAAGTTCCCTAAAATTCGAGTGGTGGATCAGTGTCTAATTTGCATAAATTCAAAATGGCCGCCATACAACCTATTTATGCCTATATCTCGGGATATATAACCCACAGAAAGTAAATTCCGGTGTCTAAACCTATGTTTTTTAGGTCAAGGAATACAAATATGTTATCTTTATCAACTTTAAAGCATCCCTTTATATAGTTTTTGCATATATTTGCATATAATTACATACAAAATGGCCGCCCTATTGCCTGTGCAAGCCCGTATCTTCGTATATCATTAATGTAGTATACACTCAGAATTAAGTCGCTATATATCTGGACATAAAACCTGTAGAAAATAGATTCTGGTGTCTAAACCTATGGTTTTTAGGTCAGGAAATACAATTATGGTACAAGCAGTAACTTTCAAGCTTCCCTTTATACATTTTCTGCATACCACTATTTGCATTTAATTAAATGCAAATTGGCCGCCATTATAACTCCACAAGCTTATATCTCTATCTGTAAAAGGTACCCAGTGATGGTGTCTGTGGTCTTAATTTTACTGCTGAGAATCACTGATGTAGAATACGTTCCACTCAGGAATAATTACCTATATCTCACTAAAAATTTGCATAGCTATATTTAAGCATAAATCTATTCAAATTTGTATCATGAATATAATTTCTGATATACGAATACGAGCTACAGAACGTTAATTGTACTGTAATTAATGCATCCAATATTTCAAGGGCAAAATATTGTTAGAATTCCATTCACGACCTTAACGATTATCCTTACACCCAGTTTTATATTCTTGCATTGATTAAATGTATTGTACTACATTAAACTCACATTTTCTTGAGATAGAGCCTCAGAACAGAAAACTGTAAGTAGCATCAAATAGAACATATCTTTATTTAACTATAATCTCAACTTAGCTTCCAAAGTGTGCTCAATAGGTACACAACAGTAAAGTCTCAAATTATGTAGTAGAAATCTTTAAAAAGATTTTTATGATTGCATGATATTTAATGTATCATATCGTGTAATTTTACCCTCATGTTTACTGCTTATACTTGTGTCTATGTTGCAATACTTTTTTTAGGCCGAAGGGGGGGGGGGGGAGGGGAAAGTCATCAAGATCATGATTATCCATAAGCTACTCTACAAAAGTTTCACGAGTTTGGACATTTGTTTAGATGATGTTCTTGTCATATCATCTCATATAGCTTTCAAAGTGTGCTTACGGTACACCAAAATTGGTCTTAAATCATTCAGCAGACTTTTTACACATCTTTTTCCTTACCTGCGATGATTTGCAGCCATGTTTAGTCGATACTTGTGTCTTTTGTTGCAAAACTTTTGGCAAAGGCATGTTTATCAATGAGCAACATGACCGTGATAATTTGTATGGAAGTGGATTTTGTCATATTTTTGCGTGGTTTCACCCAATGACTTACAGAAAAAAAGCCAGATACAAAAAAAAGAAAAAAAGAAAAAGGAAATGCCTTAACATTTCTATTCCTAGTACTCTGGATTCATCAGTCGATCAATACAAACAGCATCCTTCTCATTGGCTTCAAGCTCATAAAACGCTTATAAATTCTGATAAATGTTACGTTTACCATTTTTCGTGGTGTATCTGTTACATCGGGCTGTTAGCAAACTGGTAGTGTATAGTTGCAGGGCAAACAGATTTGACTCCACACAACCCATATCAGTGGCAGATGTGGACCATTATAGATCAGACGCTTGTAATGTTGTATTTCTAAAATATCTGAGGAGTCAGATGATGCTGTTCTAATTGGTGACTAGGAATAAATAACATTCTTGAAAGACATCAACACAGTTTACAACAAATGTGAGACTTACCACTCTTCTTTTCGTCAGTATGAAATGAAGCCGGGATCCTGTTTGTTTTACATTAATCGACAGCAATTTCAAACTATCCTAGTCCAGAGTTTGTGGTATAGAACACTTTGAGTGTAAGCGAGTTTTCATGTTTTACACTTTTATCATTGATCTATATTTTCAGAGATCACATTACATACCTTAAGTATCTGTATTATCGCAAGACAGAAAATGAAAATGATTTACTTGAAACGGAAGAAAGTTTTCTTGGAATCCAATGACTTTGATTCATTAGATTTTAAATTCATCTTAGCCAAAGGTTCAAGACAGCAAAAAAGGTTCAAGCTAATATTGCAAATAGCCATCATTTATCTTCTGGTGTCCGTCGACAGTCATGCATGCATTTTCAAAAACCATTTTAAGATTCTCTTTTAAGACCCAATGTAATGACAGATCTTCAACAAACTAGGGAAGTAGCATCCCAAGGATGACAGACTATCAAGTTGTTCAAATAGACGCCATGTCCAAAAGGTCCCAGAACCCCCAAATCAAGGAATTTATCATAAAAAGAACTCGCAAACACACACACAAACACACACACACACACACAACACACACACACACACACACACACAAGTAGAACCAGATATAACAGAGCTAGGTAAAAAGTACAAAGATGAATATCTTGGAGACTGCATAGTTTCGCAGTTTTATCTTCCTTCTTTTCCAAATTTTACACATTATAAATAAATAAATAAATAAATAAATATATATATATATATATATATATTATGATACCAGTACAGAAAATATGACGAAGTAGGGTGGTAATGCATTTCAGTCCAGCAGTGCTATTTAGTCACACCAAATTTTCGACGAATACATTCGTCTTTCTTCAGAATTGCCATTGTCGACCTTCAGGAAGACAAATATATTCGTCGAAAATTTGGTCTGAATAACTAGCACTGTTGGACTGAAATGCATCACCAGTCTACTTCGTCATCATATATATATATATATATATATATATTACACGTGTGGGCACTAATGTCCCCATCTGTATCGATAGAGTTGCTGCTTTTATAAAACCAGAAGAGCATCGAGTAAATACATCAGTGAGTGTATTAGCATACTTTAAAGATTATTATGGCAGATGCAGGGGTGACCTCCTTGGGGCTAGTGCCAAATAGGTACCAATTTTCACTCATTCATCTTAAAAAAAAAAAAAAAAAATCTGTTCAATTTGTTATCAAACTTGGCTGGTAGAATATTGGTATATAAAATGGGAACCATCCCCCGGCCACAGAATGCCCAAAGGCACCT
The DNA here is from genome assembly GCA_033980235.1 of Diadema setosum. Classification (NCBI taxonomy): domain Eukaryota; kingdom Metazoa; phylum Echinodermata; class Echinoidea; order Diadematoida; family Diadematidae; genus Diadema; species Diadema setosum. The sequence continues at coordinate 15,418,508 of CM067078.1, forward strand.
CAAATCTGATCTAGGTGCGGCCACATTTGGGCTGGGACCAAATTATTGGAGGCCACTTTTGATTTTTGATCCTCCTTTTGAAAACACGTGGTCAAATTTACAACAAACTTAGTACTGTAAGTGCATTTATCGCTAGTGTCATGCATATATGGACATCATGCCTCCCTAGGCCCTGGAGGTCCCTAAAGGCTTCCAGATATGGCCCTACAGTTTCCCAACGTCTTCCAATTTCCTTTCTCCCAAGTAAAAGTCTGTAAACATGGAAGGAAGGGGAACTTGAGATGCTCGGATGAGGGCTGGACCCATGGGTCTTTTATTCAGAAATTGAGTGAGTGACATGGTACCCTGATATGACAAGATCGTCATCTAATGTCCAAACTCATGAAACTTTTGTAGAGTAGCTTATGGATATAAGCTACTCTTAATTTGAATAGATTTATGTATGAATATACGCAAATTTTTAGTGAAATATAGGTAATTATTCCTGAGTGGAAGGTATTCTACATCAGTGATTCTCAGTAGTAAAATTAAGACCACAGACACCAACACTGGGTACCTTTTACAAATTGAGATATACATTGTAAGCCTGTAGAGGCATTGTGGCGGCTTTTTTGCATTTGATTAAATGCAAATATATGCAGAAAATGTATAAAGGGAAGCTTGAAAGTTACTGCTGATATGATAATTGTATTACTTGACATAAAAAACAAAGGTTTAGACACAAGAATCTACTTTCTGCAGGTTTTATGCCCAGATATAAAGCGACTTATTCCTGAGTGTACTACATTACTAAGATACCTGCTTGTACAGGCAATATAGCGGCCATTTTGTATGTAATTATATGCAAATATATGCAAAAACTATATAAAGGGATGCTTGAAAGTTGATAAAGATAACATATCTGTATTCCTTGACCTATCAAACATAGGTTTAGACACCGGGATTTACTTTCTGTGGGTTATATATCCCGAGATATAGGCATAAAAAGGTTGTATGGCGGCCATTTTGAATTTATGCAAATTAGACGCTGATCCGCCACTCGAATTTTAGGGAACTTTTAATATGTTATTTTAATAGCTCTTCCGGTTCATATGCAAGTGGAATCGTTTCTGTTGCAATTAGTTGTGGGTTAACCCACTTTTTGTCGTATTTTGACTGGACTAATTACGCTGGGACGCAACGTATAAAAAATAAAATCGCGCCCCCATGCCCATGATCGGTGCATGAAGTAGCTCTCTACGTTGCAAACTGTGCGGACGTAAAAATAGCCCAGTACGCGTGGTGAAAAATCAGGCGACGCAAGCTAAAAATAGATCGACGTGACGCGCTCTTCTGCGCATGCTCACAACATTTTTTCCCCCTCTGAACGTCCGCGCGTCAAAATCTAAAGCTCCCTGATAGTTATAACGAAATTTCGTTATGACCGAATAGTATAGTGTATATGCACCTATAATTATTATAAAATGTAGGGTCTACATGATAATTTGGGGAAGTTAATTAATTTTTGATCGCTATCGTTTGTAACAAAAATTTCGTTATAACCGTGTTCGTCCTTACGGGAGTGCACTGAATTGACTTCAAAATAGATTTTGAATGAACATTTTTGTTTTGTACTTGTTCTGTTCTTGTTGTCATACTTACCGTATAGTGATTTGGCACTTTGTACAAACACACGATGATATGATAGTCATAAGTCATTCGAGTTTCCTAGCTCTTTGAACATCGCTCCACAAAATATCTTTATGTCAGAATGAATAAATTTTCATGTAATACCTCTTGTCCTCTTTCCAGGGTACAAAACACAAAATGTATACAACAGCAACAACGACGACGGAGCCTTTGTACTTCCTTTTTCAATTTTCGCAAGGGGTGAATATGCCTTTTTTTATAGGATTGTTGCTATACGAGGCCTCATCTCGCTCTGATGTATGTATGTATGTCTGTTTGTTTGTTCGTTTGCTCTCATTTTCCACTCGACAAGATGACTAGATAGCCATATTCAGCTGCTGTAGCTGGTCTTCCACGTGGTCTTGTTGTGTACCCTTGTTATGGACCATTAATTCGCCGAGTTATGCACCCTGACAGGCCATGGGGTGAGCTGGTTTTTTCGCTTGTTTCGTTCCGACGACTGCGGCACTAAAATTTCTCTACAGCTACGTGTAAGCAAATAACAAAAAAGGCTACAGGAAAAAGTTCGACACAAACCCTCCTGTAGTATTTCGGTAGGGGGAAACAGTGAACTTTTTTGTCACCGAGGAGCTGAATATGTACACTTTGCCGTGTACGATATTCATTCGCGAACGATCATTGTGATGTATGTTATCCAATCCGAATCGAGAATTATTGTTTACGAGTCAAAATGGCCGCCCCCTGTGAGCCTGTCGACGCGTCTACGTCGTCTGCTCCGCTGTAGCATCGATGAAGTTTGAAATTTCACAGCTATGACAAACCTAAGATAGACGAAACCTATTTTGTGTACCAAAGAGTGGATCAAATTGAGTGGGGGAGACCGTGAAATCGCAGACCAGAACGAAGTGATTCAGCTGCTCAGGGGGACTGACTGCGACCTAAATAGGATAATTTACAGGCGTTAGTTTACGTGCGTACAGTCGTAGCAGTCGACACTGCAGTGCAGTCTCATATATGTATGCGTATTGCTAATGACCATGATGACTACAAGTACAACGTTAGCTATGTTATGAACGTTGCTTGTGTACTCAGTATGTTATAATGGGCGCTGGAGTAGCTTAGCCGTTAGCGTGTCTGATTACATTTTAGATACATGGGCGTAAATCCCGGGGGGATGGGGGGATATATCCCCCCCTGAAATGGAGGAGGGGGGGGGGATGGCCTGTACAATCATCCCCCCCCCCCTGAATTTTGAGGAAAAGAAATGGAGGAAGCAGAAATGTGATTGTAACAATTTTGACATAATTATTGCATGACGATTGTACGCCGGCCTTCAGACAGGTAACATAGCTGAACAGTATTCTATCTTGTAGGAAAATGTATACATAATTTTCTCAAGCGCTCGCTCGCTTCGCTCGCTCGCGAAGAAAATAACATCGACATACAGTCACTGTAAGGTATGGCTCAGACGTTGACAACGTCAAATAGTATAGGCCTACATGTAAACATGCTATGACGCGAGTAACTGGGGACCATCTGCAAAATATGTACGAAAACAAACAAACAAACAATAACAAAAACTATATCGTCATAATTGAACCCCCTCCATTTCCTGAATCATTCCTGAGAAACGACAGTGACTGATTACTCAGTCAGGATACATCTATGGGCATTCCCAGGAAAGATCATGGGCGTCAAATCTATCTCGGGGGGGGGGGGGGGGGCAAAGGGGCATTTGCCCCGCCCCTTTGGAAGTGTTTAGGCGGACAAATTTATCATTTATCCCCCAAGCAATTCCCGAGATGAGGACAAATCTCGAACTTTCTTAATAGAAAATTGTCCAAATATCCCCAGAACTATGCACCAGATCGTTGTATTGCAATCATAAGCATGCAAAAGCTCCGCTATACAGGATCCCTTTCGATAAACTTTGTACACTTTCGACATTGACGTATATATCCCTAATTCATCAAAGAGTGTGCAGCAGATCTTTCACTTAACAAAAGCACCCTCATATGCAGAGGCGTCGATCGGGGGGGGGGGGGATGGTTCTCCCATAAAAGTGGGACAAACAAAAGCGAAAAATATAGCTACAAACGGCAGTTTTTGGAGTGTAAAATATCAAAATTTTAAAGCTCGCTCGCTCCGTTTGCTCGCATTCAACCATAATGCCATTCTCCTGATGTTGCTGCCAGTGACTGACAGCAGTTTTCGGCCGGTGCGCCCCCCCCCCCCCCCCTCAATTTCCAAAGCGAAATATATAGCTACGAACGGCAGTTTAGGGACTGTAAAATGTGAAAATTTTGAAGCTCGCTCGCATTCAATCATTATGCCATTCTCCTGATGTTGCTGCCAGTGATTGACAGCAGTTGCGCCCGGTGCGCCCCCCTTAATTTCCAAAGCGAAAAATATAGCTACGAACGGTAGTTTTGGGACTGTAAAATGTGAAAATTTTGAAGCTCGCTCGCTTCGCTCGCTCGCATTTAATCATCATGCCATTCTCCTGATGTTGCTGCCAGTAATTGCTTGCCAGCAGTTTTCGCCCGGTGCGCTCCCCTTTATTTCCAAAGTGAAATAATACACCCACAAACGGCAGTCTTTGGACTGTAAAATGTCAAAATTTTCAAGCTCGCTCGCTCCGCTCGCTCGCATTTTAACCGCTATGCCATTCTCCTGATGTTGCTGCCAGGGATTGCCAGCAGTTGCGCCCGGTGCGGCTCCCCTTAATTTTCAAAGCGAAAAAGTATAGCTACAAACGGCAGTTTTTAGACTCTAAAATGTCAGAATTTTCAAGCTCGCTCGCTCCGCTCGCTCGCATTTAATCGCTATGCCATTTTCCTGATGTTGCTGCCAGTGATTGACAGCAGTTGCGCCCGGTGCGGTCCCCCTTAATTTCCAAAGCGAAAAATATAACTACGAACGGTAGTTTTTGGACTGAAAAATGTGAAAATTTTGAAGCTCGTTCGCTTCGCTCGCTCGCATTTAATCATTATGCCATTTTCCTGATGTTGCTGCCGGTAATTGCCAGCAGTTTTCGCCCGGTGTGCCCCCTTTATTTCCCAAGCGAAAAAAATACAGCCACAAAGGACAGTTTGGGGGACTGTAAAATATCAAAATTTTCAAGCTCACTCGCTTCGCTCGCTCGCATTTATTCATTATGCTATTCTCCTGATGTTGCTGCCAGTAATTGCCGGCAGTTTTGCCCGGTGTGTCCCCATTAATTTCCAAAGCGAAAAAATACATCCACAAACGGCAGTCTTTGGACTGTATACACAAAATGTCAAAACTTTCAAGCTCGCTCGCTCCGCTCGCTCGCATTTGACCGCTATGCCATTCTCCTGATGTTGCTGCCAGTGATTGACAGCAGTTGCACCCGGTGTGCCCCCCTTAATTTCCAAAGCGAAATCAGCTACAAACGGCAGTTTTTGGACTGTAAAATGTCAAAATTTTCAATACAAAAAGATTTATACCCCCCCCCCCCCCGTTTGCTTCGCTCCCTCACATAACCGCTCCTCCTATAGGTCAAATCCTGTCTACGCCGGTGATAGGCCCCATTATTTAGTAGGCCTTCACAGTGATATCGCACAGGCGGAGCAAGAGCTGAAATACCACGATTTAGTCTTTCAATAATATATTGTGAATATTTCATTTTATTTTTCTTTTAAGAAAAGAAAAGAAAATTTTCACCAAAAGTGTGCACCACATCGCTGAATTTCAGGACTGAAAATGCAAAATCTTCCTCGTGTGGGAGAGGGATACCCCCCCCCCCACACACACACACACACACACCCTCCCCCCGTTCGGTCGCTCCGCTCCCTCTCACAGATATTTAAAAAACAAAACAAAAATGTCTTCATACTTTTAAGGTCTGATTTTCCGCCGAAAGTCATCTGACAAGCAAAAAAAAAAAGCAGCAATTAAGAACAAAAAGTCTTCATATTTTTGCTGCCATTTTCCTCCCACTTTATATTTCATGCAAAAGAGTGGGACATCCGGTCCCTGTAAAGTGTGTGTGTCTGTGTGTGTGGGGGGGGGGGGGGGGGCACCAAGCTTCTTCCCCCCCCCCCCCCCACCCCACCCCGGTCCGGTTATGGGCTTGTAATCGTGGCGATGGTGACCATCCCCCCCCCCCCCCACTCCTCAGTACGGATTTACGCCGTTGTCACACACATACACAAAGAACGTCAGTGCAAAGTTCAGAAACAACAGAATGTACTGTATAAGCACCAATGCTTTGGTCAATGTGATTAATATTCAAGAATTGACATCTTACCAAAGTTGTGCATGATAAAATGTCTTTGAAATACAGATTGCTTCCTGTATTTTGAATGCCAATGTTTATGCAACATGTTTTGACTCCTTTCTTCAGTATGTGATTGTTCGCCCTTTAGCAAACATTTCTGCGCACTATTATGATTTGATTAGGGTTGAATTATTCTAAGAACAAAGATGTTTTCCTAAGTGTGTTTTTTTTTCATAAAACTGAATGACTACAATTAAAATTTGTTTCTCCCACTCTGGAAAAAAAAAATGTAACTACGATGTATCATTAATACTGAAACAGAATGTTCATGTAGAAAGGTCAGTACAATGTAGGTGTGAATACAAAATCAGTTTGCTAAAACTAGTAATAGCCAAATGAAAATTGTGCATAAGTTGAGTCAGGTTTGCACATATCCTCTGATATTGGAAGTTAATTGCAATGTTATCATAATTTTTAATGCCAAACCTGTTTTATTCTCTGAAAGATTTTCAGGCACACATTGCCTCCAATACAGAATCCAACAGTTTTCACTCATGAATAGGTAAACTATAATTTTGCCTTTATTTTATATATTGGCATTTATCAAAACTTTTACACCCTTTCAAGGATATTTGGACCATGGAATGTTCCAGGAAATTTATTATAGAAAATTTGTCTAATCATTTTAAACTATCTTACATGAAAGGAGGTAGTGTCCCACCATGTTGTAACCTAATGATAGCAATGAAAACTTCAGGAAATTTTATGAAGATTAAATTTTCTAAAGTTCTGTATAATATTTCATGAACAACGTGATTGCTATGTGATCTAAATATATTAAAGCTTCTTAAGAAGAAGAAGAAGAAAAGAAAAACATGTTTACTGATAAACAATATGATCTGTTTAATAGTAATGTCTCATGTGTGTAAATGAGTTTGTATGTGTGCGTGTGAGTGTATATAATATGTCAGCGTTTTTATGCACCTGTGTATGTGTAATGCACTGATCAATATTATGTATTATATCATTGTGTGTGTTCATGTTTATAATCTTTTTTATGATGCTGATGTGATAAATGGCCAAGGCATGTAGAATATTTTAATACACTTGGGTATTGAATCTTTATAACTATGTGTGTGCGTATGTGTGTGTTCATGTGAGGGTGTGTGTGTGTGTGTGTGTGTACAATAAGATTCTCCCACATGCACGCGGACACACACACAAACAAACGCACTGATTTTTTTCTCTTTTTTTTTCTTGAATGATTAGTCATTTGATTAATAACATGTCTTTGAACAGAATATAAGGCATTTGCCTGGCTTGTGCCGAAAGGGTGGGTTGGGTGGTGGCGCGTCGCGTGAATGGGAACACCACCCTTCGTCCAAAGCCCCCCCCCCCCCCCGGTTTTGCCGAAAGGGTGCGTTGGGAGCGTTGGGTAGCGTCGCGTTGACTGGAACCCCACCCTTCGTCCAAAGCCCCCCCCCCCCCCCCCCCCCGGGTTTTGCCGAAAGGGTGCGTTGGTACTTTTTCTCATGTAATATTAAAAGACGAGTTTTGAATTAACCTTCAAACAACCATTTCAAAGAGGCTAGCGATCGGTTTACACTCTATTACCACTTGGTCTACAGCCAGTTGGTCTAATAGACTGTTTAATATCAGTTGGTCTAATAACCAGTTGGTCTGGTCATCATTTCGTCCAATTACTGTTTGGTCTAATTGTTATTTGGTTTAATTACTATTTGGTCTACAGTCAATTCGTCTGATAATAGCCATTTGGTCTATTTTTGGTCTAACACCAATTTATATCATCAAATACCGATTTGGTCTATTATGAGTTGGTCTAATTCCATTTCGTCTAATCATCGAATGGTCTAGAATAAAACCAACTTTGTCCAATATAAATTTGGTGTACACATCATTAATTTTGGTCCATTGCCCAGTTGGTCTAGCCTTAGTCTGTCTATCATCATTTAGTCTACACCCATTAGTCTAATAACCATTGATCTTATTGTCATTTAGTCTAATAGCCAGCCTCCTGGTCTAATCAGGTACCATTTGGTCCAATCATCGTTTCGTCTATATGACCAACTGGGTTATTATTTTTTTTTATTTTTTTTTTATTTTTTATATGTGCTTTTTTTTTTTTTGGGGGGGGGGCTTTTTCTACGACTACGGACTACCCTCTGACCCTTAATTGAGGGAGAAAAAAAAATATGTTCATACACATGAAATAAGATTAGGGTAAAGTTTAGGGTCCTTCGCCCCTCCCCCATGGTGCCAGGCCAGCACCCCCAGCAGCTGGACTATAGATAAGCCACTGATTATCCACATGATCCATGCCCTGTAATGTAAAACAGAAACGGATATTAGACCAAATGGATATTGGACCAAATGAACATTGGACGAACTAAATATTAGATCCGGATGATAGCTTCTTAGAAATGGTTGTTTGAAGGTTATATAAATTCAAAACTCGTCTTTTAATATTACATGAGAAAAAGTACCAACGCACCCTTTCGGCAAAACCGGGGGGGGGGGGGGGGGGGGGCTTTGGACGAAGGGTGGGGTTCCAGTCAACGCGACGCGACCCAACGCTCCCAACGCACCCTTTCGGCAAAACCGGGGGGGCTTTGGACGAAGGGTGGTGTTCCCATTAACGCGACGCGCCACCACCCAACCCACCCTTTCGGCACAAGCCCATTTGCCTTGACCTCTGACAGTCAGTCAGTGCTCTCTCTCATAATTATGGTCTCGAACCACTCTGCTCTTGTCCTCCTTTGCATAGCCAGCATCAGGAAAAGCTGAAACATGAGATATAATGCAACTATTAAACCAAAACTTCACTTTTTTCTAGGTATATGGCTAAAAGCAGTGCTTTACAAATGTGTATTTCAGCTTAGAAACACTATGGGAACTATACTGATACGCATAACTGCGGCCGGCAGCCCCATACGCATAACGTCATGGGGCTGTGAACTGTAGCATACAGGATCATGACGATTGTTTTGTCGCGGACAAATATCAACTTAAAATCGGAAAAAAAAAAATCTTCAATTTGAAGACTTATTAATAAAATTGAAGTATTGATAACAGAGTTCGTGCAAAGTTTGCTTCTGCAAATAGTTCCTTTCTGTTCAAATTGATGATTAAATGTGACTCAGTCGAGAGGAAATTGGGAGAGCTACACTGAATTGACCGCCAGCGCATGCGACACAGATATCTTATCCAGTCAATGGATTCGAAATTTGTGCGCAGTGATGTGTGCGCCTGCGCTGACCGTCAATTCAGCGTAGCTCTCCCAGATTCCTCTCGACCTAGTCATAAGTAATCAATTCGAACAGAAAATGACTATTGTAGAACCAAACCTTGCACGAACCCTGTTGTCAATACTTCAGCCTTACTTGTAAGTCTTCAAATTGAAGAATTTTTGTTCGATTTAAGGTTGACATTTGTCCGCGATACTACCCTGTCATGAACCTAAATGCTACAATCTGCAGCCCCATTACGATATGATTGGGCTGCTGGTCGCAAATTATAAAATATGGATTTTTGCAAAAAACTACAGGATATTTCGAGGAGAACTTTTTACAGTTTATTTAGGATGTACAAAACATCACATTTCCGCATTCAGAAAGTAGTGCCAGTGTTGCTGGAACGAAACCCATTTTCTAAGCCTCTTTTTTAGCTTCACCCCATGGCCTACGATCTGCGATGAATGAAATCAATGAAATCTTTTACGTGCGTGGGTTGTGGCCTTTCACACATAGGACCTCCATTTTATGCGCTATCCGAGGGACGGAGTGTTCTACCACTTTGACAATATATATATATATATATATATATATATATATATATATATATATATATATATATATATATACATACTAGTATTAACTGCTGGCCCGGCACGATAACACATTGCTCGCCATAAGACTCTCTCGGGTTCGAACCAGCGCCCGAACCCGAGCCATTCGATTCACGTCGGAAGGCAGATACACTGCCCAGTGGGCCTCCAGGCTCTAAGCCGTAGCCCCAGCCAATTAAGGAAGAGTTCAAATCTAATACCCCTTCAATCGATCATCTCACCTCTGCGAACATATGGATTCTATCTTCTTCAAAATCGTCAATCAGAGACGACTTCAAAGTCCGGCCCATTGTCTGACAGACCTCCTCCAAGCATCGACATACCTGGACCAGGGACGAAAAGAGCATGTATCCGATGATGATAGTTATTTATGATACGATGCAAGTGCGACAAATTTCATAGTCACGATATCCTATTCATGTTATTGAATCTAAGTCACCATCTTGAATGCTTTAAACTACAATCGCACAAATTGTTCAAGTTGCTTGTTCAAGTAAAATGTAGAAGAACATGACTAAAAAGTGATGAACGTTTTGTCAAAATCGGACAAAGACTGTTGCATAATGAAGCTCACGTAATTTTCACTCAATCTGACAATAATTTACTGATATGTAAGTAGGGGCTTCGTTTTACACGATAATTCAAAGTTCTTGAAAGCGATTTTGAGCCAAGATAGAAAAGGGTGAGGAGAATCATTCGAAAGTGAGAGCTTGTTAATTTATTCATGCATAGGCGGCAAAAGTTTATAATCTAACGCGATGGGGGTGGAGAGAGGTATTACTAATATTAATATAATGATGATATAACCTTCCATTGTTTAAAAAATGGAATTACCTCATGTTTTTTTTCCTATTCTTTTGTATACTAGTATGCTTCTCCTGTATACATTGCATAGATTACCTATGATATTCTCAAACTCAGCTGAGTTGCGTTCCTACATTTACTGCAAATAAATATGTCGCATGCATGAAAATGAGAATTCAGCGTCACCTCTTTCTCGATGTCTTTGGATGCCTTGATCTTCAACTCTTCGCCCTCTTGCACAAACTCATTGTACTCCTGTGAAAAGGCAGAAAGTTTTTCCTCCACGTCATATATGTTGTCCGTAGTCTGCTTCCTGCAATCAGGTTTATTGACAAATAAAAATCAAAACAAGCAAATGAATAAAACAAATCAAAGCAGTAACACCTACTCCTGGGATAGTTTACATCAATTCATTTTAATTTCGCTTGCTCTAATGCTTATCGCATTTATCGTACTTATAGTCATGTTTACACGCAGATAGCTTACATAAAAAGAAATGCGGATACAGAAAAATAATTAGGGCCTTACATGAGCTGAAAAAAAAAGATATACTCTTGGGGAAGGCACAAGAGTTAAACATGGTACATACGGTACATCTAAGAATATGATACAATGTGAGGGAGAAAGGTTTGCAGTGAGTGACGTTGACACAGTAGCCGCATTTACACTTACTAACATCGCGATCTTTAAAATCGCGATATTTTGGTTCCATTGCGCAAAAGCATGCGAAGTTTGAGCTTCATGAAACATCGCGATTTTTTGGTCGGTAGTGCGCATGCGTAATTTACCTCTTTTCAACACGGTAGCTGAGTGGAAGCGCGCGCTATTCTGTTTGTTTTCACTGCACGTTTTCACATAAAACTATATAGCTTGCTATATTAGATCACATACGTAGTAGGTGTGTAAAACTTCATCTAAGTATGGAAAAGTTGATGACAGCAGCATTCAGGAGGATCATGAAATTTCGCCGATATGACGAAAGTGCATGAGAAGTATATAGGACTTGGAAGTTGAGAGAGGACTGGTATTTTATCAGGCGACAGCAAGAACTTGTTACGTACTCCTGTATTCCACAAACAATGTATATCGAGAGCAGTATGGGCACTCCCACAATCAACGCATTTCTGGGAGAACATTATTTTGTTAAGTCATCATGGGGTGATGATACGTGGTTGGAGAACTTCAGGTTTGCTACTAGTAGTAGTTTTCACGTACTAGTTTCATCAGGGAGAGTGAGGTGGGAGACCACGACGAGCCGATCGAGGATCGGCCGTTTAGACCTGTACACTGTACCGTGTACTTATACTCTGACCAGTGACCGACGTACATAATAATGTACTCTCTACACGTTTCAAAGAGGGATCGGGAGCGCGCGTAAACTCCCGGTGCAATCCGATACCACTGGCGTAGCCGGGGGGGGCGATGGGGGCGGTCGCCCCCCCCCCCCCCCCCTAAGATTTGGACCGGGGATTTGGGAGGCGGAAAAAAAAAATGCGTGTATACTGTATGCATGCACATGAAGCGGGTCTCCTTTGCAACTTTTCATCAAATAAGATATTTTTTTGAATATTTCACTCAAAGTGTGCACCAGATCGTTGAATTTCAATTCAAAATATGCAAAATCTCTCGTGCTTGGGAGGGGTATCCCCCTCCCAAACCCTCCCCCTCTGTGCCTCTTTCCCTAGCTTAGTACACTTTTTAGATTTACGCACACACACAAAATATGAATAATTCTGAGTACACAAGACTTATCACTTATATTCCGAAAACTCAAGGTTCCCTCATGTATAAGGGGAATTTCCCCTTTTAATGTACCCTTTCCTCCCTCCCCAAATGTTGATTCCATCAAATATGCGTATACGATATATCTCAATTTCAGTCAAAAGCTCCATCGGAAGGGAAGGGTGGAGATAACACTCGCCCAAGCCTTCTCCCTGATCGCCCGCCCCCTCCCCCTTCCGCCATGCATAGAAGTAGACTGTTTAGACGCTTTATTTCAATTCTAAAAACGCAAAAGGTCCGCGAGCGGGAGGGGGAATCCCCCTTCCCCTAAGCTCTACCTCACTAGACTTTATACATACACACAGATGGTGCACATTCGGAATAAGAGCTAAATTCCGTGATTTTAACACTTCGATGAAAAAGTATTGCACCAAAAATTTGCACCAGATCGCTGAATTTCAGGTCTGAAAACGCAAAATCACCTTCGTGTGGGAGGGGATATGCCCCTATCTACACCCTCGTGTGCATGCTTTTTCTGTTTGATTGCTGAACTGCAGACAGCGTTCATGATATTCAGTGTAAGAATTAATACAAGAAGATTATTTAAATGATATACCATTTTATAGGCAAATTGTTCAATAATAATCTACACTAAAATATACTGCAACCTTAAACAAGTGGGACTGTTTCAACTCGTTAAAACACGCCAAAACATGCATCAAATTGCACCATTTGCCACATCAAAATGCAAAAAGTTCTCACCGTGGGAGGGGGGACACCCCCCTCCCACACCCTCCCCTCCCCCTTCGCTCGCTCCGCTCGCTCGGGTTCAGTCGCGTTCATGATATTCAGTGAAAGGAATTAACACAAGAAGTGTATTTAAATTGTACCATTTTATAGGCAAATTGTTCAATAATAATCTACATCAAAATATACTGCTACCTTAAACAAGTGGGACGGTTTCTCGTCGATAAAACGCGCAAAAACATGCATCAAATTGCACCATTTGCAACATCAAAATGCAAAAAGTTCTCACCGTGGGAGGCACCCCCTCCCACGCCCTCCCCTCCCCCTTCGCTCGCTCCGCTCGCTCGGGTTCAGTCGCGTTCATGATATTCAGTGAAAAGAATTAATATTGAGAAGTGTGTTTAAATTATACCATTTTATAGGCAAATTGTTCAATAATAATCTACACTAAAATATACTGCAACCTTAAACAAGTGGGACTGTTTCAACTCGTTAAAACACGCCAAAACATGCATCAAATTGCACCATTTGCCACATCAAAATGCAAAAAGTTTTCACCGTGGGAGGGGGGACACCCAACTCCCACACCCTCCCCCCTCTCTCGCTCCGCTCGCTCGGGTTCAGTCGCGTTCATGATATTCAGTGAAAAGAATTAACACAAGAAGTGTATTTAAATTGTACCATTTGATAGGCAAATTGTTCAATAATAATCTACATCAAAATATACTGCTACCTTAAACAAGTGGGACGGTTTCTCGTCGATAAAACGCGCAAAAACATGCATCAAATTGCACCATTTGCAACATCAAAATGCAAAAAGTTCTCACCGTGGAAGGGGGGACAGCCCCCTCCCACACCCTCCCCTCCCTCTTCGCTCGCTCCGCTCGCTCGGGTTCAGTCGCGTTCATGATATTCAGTGAAAAGAATTAAAGGGACTGTACAGTAGTGGTTGAGGTGGGGATTCATGTTTTGAACATTCCTAAGTGAGATAAGGAGAAACCTCTTATGAAATATGAAAGAGCATGTGATTTTAAGAAGGATTCAACGTTTATTTAATGAAAATTGGTTTTCAAATGGCTGAGATATCCCCAAAAGTGATAATAATAAAAGGCGACATGCCCCACCTTTATTAGGATCTCTTTGTTTCACCTTGCTTTGGATATCTCAGCCATTTCAAAACCGATTTTCATCAAATAAACTTTTGATACCCCTTAGAATTGCATGCTCTTTGACATCTCATAGAGTGGTTTCTGAATATCTCGCAAAACGTTAAAAGCTAAATCCTCACCCCGACCAGAACTGTACACACCCTTTAATATTGAGAAGTGTGTTTAAATTATACCATTTTATAGGCAAATTGTTCAATAATAATCTACACTAAAATATACTGCAACCTTAAACAAGTGGGACTGTTTCAACTCGTTAAAACACGCCAAAACATGCATCAAATTGCACCATTTGCCACATCAAAATGCAAAAAGTTCTCACCGTGGGAGGGGGGACACCCAACTCCCACACCCTCACCTCCCCCCTCTCTCGCTCCGCTCGCTCGGGTTCAGTCGCGTTCATGATATTCAGTGAAAAGAATTAACACAAGAAGTGTATTTAAATTGTACCATTTGATAGGCAAATTGTTCAATAATAATCTACATCAAAATATACTGCTACCTTAAACCAGTGGGACTGTTTCTTGTCGACAAAACGCGCAAAAACATGCATCAAATTCCACCATTTACAACATCAAAATGCAAAAAGTTCTTACCGTGGGAGGGGGGACACCCCCCTCCCACACCCTCCCCTCGCCCCTCGCTCGCTCCGCTCGCTCGGGTTCAGTCGCGTTCATGACATTCAGTGAAAAGAATTAATATTGAGAAGTGTGTTTAAATTATACCATTTTATAGGCAAATTGTTCAATAATAATCTACACTAAAATATACTGCTACCTTAAACAAGTAGGACTGTTTCACGTCGATAAAACGAGCAAAAACATGCATCAAATTGCACCATTTGCAACATCAAAATGCAAAAAGTTCTTACCGTGGGAGGGGGGACACACCCCTCCCACACCCTCCCCTCCCCCCTCGCTCGCTCCGCTCGCTCGGGTTCAGTCGCGTTCATGATATTCAGTGAAAAGAATTAATACAAGAAGCGTATTTTAAATTATACCATTTTATAGGCAAATTGTTCAATAATAATCTACACTAAAATATACTGCTACCTTAAACAAGTGGGACTGTTTCACGTCGATAAAACGCGCAAAAACATGCATCAAATTGCACCATTTACAACATCAAAATGCAAAAAGTTCTTACCGTGGGAGGGGGGACACCCCCCTCCCACACCCTCCCCTCCCCCCTCGCTCGCTCCGAAGTGTTACGTTCGATAGGTGGAAGCGAAGTAAGATATAAAGTTTTGTTCAAACAATGGGAGTTTGGAATTTCAGTACTAAAGAAATTGATCGACTCTTCATATCTGTATAGAGAAGATATCGCACAGAGCACTGTAAACTGAATGGTCTATGTTAAATTTCATTCAAACATATTGGGCATTTACTGTTAATTTGCATAATTGTATAGACCATCTACAAGAAGGAAGAATCAGTCCTTGATGGATTACTGGTATTGATATTCAGGTAAAAAGGAAAAAAAAAGGAAAAATAACCAGAAAGCAAGAAACAGAGCCTGAAAGGAATATTTAACTGATATTCGTTTGCAATCTTGGGATTAAAGATTCGAAGAAATCTGATTTGGATGGGGTGTTGTAATTGGACATTACAGAAACTTCATGAAAAAGAATGCGAGATTATTTAAAATTCAAGTGACATGAAATGTTATGGTTCTATTGTGTCTGACTACAGAATCTAGTATTGATGACAACACCACTTACGTCTTGTGCTTCACTTCTTCATTGAGACTGTGCAGGAGGCGTTCAGATTCCGACAAAACCTCACCACACGTTCGGCGACCGTTCTCGAGCTTCGCTCGCATTCCTGTCAGTGTTACCTGCTCCTAATGCGTCAAAAAGTAGATTTAGATGAGTGCATATAGATAGACATCTGACTCCATCCTTCATTTTGAAACAAGTCTTTAAATTGATACGTTCTCGTGTCATCAAAAACCGTACACTGCGATATAGGGCCTACTCACACATTATAAATCGTCATGTACATATTAGCATTATATAATTTGCTTGATGCTTTATCATATACATGTCGTTCGTCATTGCATGTTTTCACTACTTCCTATATCCATTCACTCTACTCATCAATATCTGTGAGTACCGGAAAAACCATGCCCGACATGCCTATATCCCTCTTTTACAAAACATCATCACCACCATCACCACTACCACCGCCACCACCACCACCAACAACAAACGGAGAATATGTTATTTCGTGATTGTTTCAGAAAATAAAGATTAAAAGGAGATTTAACAGATACTGCCTTAAAGGGGAAGGCTAGTAACTGATCAGTGGGAATCAGTGGAAATGCTGGGAGATAATTGTTCCAATCCTTATGGGATTCATTCAAGAGTTCATTGTATATCTAGTGTTGTGTGAAAATGATTTGCTTCAGAATGGTCTCGTATTCAAGTAATATGCAGTTTAATGCTTCCAGGTTAGCGTCCCTGGTCAGTGACGGGGCATTAATCTGCACATTACTTGAATATGAGACCGTTCTGAAGCAAATAATTTTCACACAACAATAGATATGCAATGAACTCTTGAATGAATCCCATAAGGATTGGAACAATCATCTCCCAGCATTTCCACTGATTCCCACTGATCAGGTACTAGCCTTCCCCTTTAAAGATATTTCATTCATCTCTAGACCATGCAGACTGAAATGACTTTTTTTTTTGCGTGCCCCCGCCCCACCCTAAAAAAAAAAATCAGATATAGTCAAACCTATATTATCATTACTTTCAATTTGGTTGATGATAAATCAGCTTTACATCTCTTTGATGAATTTGAGATGTATATACGTGATTCTTATACAATTATTCACACTCTAAATACTGTTTCATTCTAATGGCAACCTCATTCTGTAAACTGAAGCAGGTCGACATTACTTATAATAGTGACACATTCCCAGATTCCAGGTTCGAGGTTGCCATGCATGCAAACTTTTCATGGTAAAATCATTAAACTCATAAGCTCATTATCTCCAAACGGATGTTTACCTCGATCTTGGACACGAAGTTCTGGAACGCAATATGTCTACCTTCCCATCCTCTCAGAAGATAATCTAAGTATGATAGACACAAGGGCCCGAATTCACGAAGGTGGTACAAATGAAACCATAGTTTAAACCATGGACAAAGACCATGGAGGGCCAAGTGTCGTACGAAATATTTCGTTACGAAATCGGTCATTTCGTCGACAAAATGACCATTTCGTTAACGAAATAATCATTTCGTGGACGAAATTATCATTTCGTGGACGAAATGTTAATTCAGTTACAAAATGTCATTTCGTTACAAAATAATCATTTCATCGACGAAATGACAGATTTCATAACGAAATATTCCATGCGACACTTGGCGCTACATGGTTTTTGTCCATGGTTTAAACCATGGTTTCAATTGTACCACCTTCGTGAATTCGGGCCATAGAGAATAATCACGAATTCAGGACAATAACAACGGAATATAACTGATGGGAGCAGGAATGCGAATTGGGTCCATCTAATCAACGGATTTGTCTTGCTTTGATATTGACTCATTGATCTATGATAATTATGGACAATTAACATGTTATCGTAAAGAATGACAATGTGTTATTACACAAAAAGAAAAGATTAAGTTGTACGTCCGCACATTGGAAAAGAATGAGGGCTGCACACATGTATACAGAGTCTTGGTCGGCTCATAGTCTGATCTGCCGTTGTCATATTTTCATCGAGTGTTCCAATATGATATTAGAATATTTCAGTGTTTCTTTATTCACAGACAGACAGACAGACAGGCACAGACACACAGACACAAAGACACACACACACACACACACTCACATACAACGCAGACACTGTGGTAATTATACGTGAGAAGATAGAACATTTTGTGATTACGTAGTTATATCCCTATAGGGATGGACATTAAATTATTTGAAATACGTCCTGTCCTTTCAGTAAAACTGTCTGATCAAGTGCAATCTAACAGAAATCATTTTTATTTACAATGCAAAAAGATTACGACGGTAAAAATACAGTCGATAAAACTTTAGATTCACGAACACCAGAATAAAATGTTGCCAGTGAATGCGCTTTGATGTCACGCATGAATCTAATGAACATGGCAATAGTTGACATTGTTGCTATCAATAGCACTAAAATGAAATAACAAAAACAGCCATCATCACCGTGTCCTATACCTCTTTCTCCCGATGCAATATCCAGGGCCTCTGAACCGGAGAAAAAGAAACATCTTTTCTCCGCCTCCTCTCTCGTCGTGACCGTGCCCAAGTCGACCAGGAGTCCGTACACGGCATCGATGTGACGGGCCTTCACCTGTCTCAGAGACGACAGAAAGCAGTGTTTATGGAAATTATATTACATTGTGGGTAATTGTCAAGTCAATCATAACGACAAGTACTTTATTTTTTTTTTCCATTTTGATCATCCTATATTCCTCTTGTAAGTTTTCTACGTCGAAAATAAGATGTATAATCTCATCCTGTAACCTTTTCTGGGTGTCTTTCTCGAGCCGATAAATCCCATTGGCTGAAACCAACAATGACGTCAGGTCGGGGTAGGCGTCGCCCAACCTCCAGAAAGTGGTCCTTCTCCTGATACAGCACATGAAAAAAAAAAAAGAAGGAAAATGAAAACCCCCTAAGTATAGGCCTACGTGTATATCATAAAAGCACTAAATCTCCCTGTAGAGATTGTTGTCAAAAGAGCATGTAATTTACGGGAAGTATTTTTAACTGGAGGTCTTTTTTTTAAATTCTATTGTAATTACCTTTCACATTTTGTATATTTAACAATACTTAACATTGATTATACTGATTAACATTTTTACATTGGTTGTTTCTACCCCTAACTCAGATTTCAGAACTATTTTGAAGCCTTAAAGCTGGGTTATTGATTCATCTGCACATGGTAAATGTAATGCCTTTGAATATCCTAATTTATAATGTCCTTGAAGCATTCGTACATTATTTTTCCATCCTTCAGTAGTTCTTTCGGTATTATTCTTCATCATCGCATCAAGGACAAAGGAAAAGTAGTTTGAACTGCCCAGCAGGTGTCAAGGTACGGCTATGCGGACTCAATACAAAACAGAACAAAGTACAAAGCTTTGCCATCATTTCAAATGATTTACTGAAAGGATTAGAAACTTTTTATGTATTTATACCTCCGGAGAAATGATGGTCTTCGGATTGATGATGAATACGTGGACATCTGAGTCTTCACAAAAGCTGCTAACTTGTTCCTTGAGCTCTCGGCATTTGGTAATTCCTGGGCTGAGGATTTAAAAAAAGAAAAATAACAACAATAACAACATATATATCTATATATATATGTATATATATATATATATATATATATATATATGTATATATACTATAAACACAGACGCTGTAGTTGCTCTTGTGTAACAATACACAGGGGCGGATCCAGGAATTCCGTAAAGGGGAGGCTAACAAATTTAAAGGGGCGCATGCGCCCCCATTTTTTCTTTTTATTAAGTGGGGGCGCGCGCCCGGCGCGCCCCCGCCTGGATCCGCCACTGATACAGATCAAAAGGATTACTAGTACTCTTGATAAATGTCGCTGAAGGGCCAAGAGTTTTATACATGTATTTTCCACGATAATCAATTTTGCCTCCAAGACGAACGCCAGGATGCGAAATAAATTCGTCAGGTGTGTTTGCTGAAATTTGAAGTAACGGGTAGGTTGCACTGACAGAAAACGACCACCGCATAGAATAGAATACGGTGTTGCTGCGAAGAAACAAAACATCGATTATTTGACTACAGTAAAATCAATCTCTTGTAACTGGCAAACCAATCATCAAGTATATGCACACATAAATTTGTACGTCAACAAAAAAAAAAGAGAGATAAAATGTTTTTACATAATGACAAACATTGTAATTCAGTTATGTTTATTTCTTTGTTGTTGTTTTTGTGGAAATAAGCGGAAAATAAGTGGAAAGTGGAACTGAATCCTAATCAATCAATGAATCAGTAAATAAAAATTAATGTATTCACTTTCTTTTAACAATCACAGTATAGGATCATCAAGAAATCTAAAACAGGAACACTGTATGATGTATCTGCAATCATGTTCTGTACAGTGTTCTCGACAGTCTCTTCAGTTTGTACCAATGAAACGCTCATAAATTGTAACTTTGTCCAGCCTAAGTCTTGCAATAAAATACTGAATACATATAAGGAAGCAAAACAATCGATTTCGATTGGGATGAGGATTGATAGATTGAATACCAGATTGATTTTTTTGTTTTGTTTTAAAGAATATTTTATTCTTCATCAATGGGAAACATAATATACAAACAAATTTATACAAAATTCTCTGGACCAATTTCATAATCCTTTACATCAATAAATACAAAATTTATACCAAAACTTTACATCAGTTTAATATGTTTTGATTCACTCTGATACATTTTTTTTCACAATCCATATACACAATCCATATATAAACGTCTCTTTTCTTTTCTAGATTTACACTACTAATCCCTCATTCTCTTAACAATTTTATTCTTTCAT
This sequence comes from Diadema setosum, assembly GCA_033980235.1. NCBI lineage: Eukaryota > Metazoa > Echinodermata > Echinoidea > Diadematoida > Diadematidae > Diadema > Diadema setosum. The sequence goes on from CM067078.1 coordinate 15,439,253, forward strand.
TACATTATAAATTTTATTAACTAAATCACTTACCCCAAAAATAATTTCTTTTCAGCTTTCGTTCAATCCAACCTAAAATATCAATATCCATTGATTGAAGTTTATTGTTAAAAAACAAAACAAAACAACCCCCTCCCTCGCACCTTCCCCTCCGACCACTCTATACCCCCGTCCATTCTCCCTCTTACTACTCCACCCCCATCCCCCTCCCCCTTCCAAAACCTCCATCAAAACAAAACCTCAAAGGCAACTGAAACCTGTGTGTCCTGACTTACATTATAACACATATTACAATACGAGTGCGTGGAAAAGGCATTTCCTGGTGGATGTGCAGCAGACCATACTCTATTAAATAAACGCAACACAAATTCTCAATTTTTTTTCCAGTTTTCCCACTTTTGTAAATGTATTGACAACGTATTACGTATAACTGCTAACTTTTCTTCTTCTAACATATCCTGCTCTTTTTTTTGTTGTTGTTGTTGTTGTTTTAAAGAATATTTTATTCTTTATCAATGGGAAACATAACATACATAAAAAATTTATACAAAATTCTCTGGACCAATTTCATAATCCTTTACATCAATAAATACAAAATTTATCCAAAACTTTACACTCTGATACATTTTTTTTTTCACAATCCATATACACACTCCATATATAGACATCACTTCTTTTCTAGTTTTACACTATTAATCCCTCATTCTCTTAACCATTTTTATTCTTTCATTCTATTAACTAAATCACCTACCAAAAAATAATTTCTTTTCAGCTTTCATTCAATCCAACCTAAAATATCAATATCCATTGATTGAAGTTTATTGTTAAAAAAACAACAACCCCCTCCCTCGCAACCCCCCCCCCCCCCACCACTCTATACCCCCGTCCATTCTCCCTCTTACTACCCCACTCCCATCCCCCCTCCCCCTTCCAAAACCCCCATCACAACAAAACCTCAAAGGCAACTGAAACCTGTGTGTCCTGACTTACATGATAACACATATCACAATACGAGTGCGTGGAAAAGGCATTTCCCGGTGGATGTGCAGCAGACCCTACTCTATTAAATAAACGCAAAACAAATTCTCAAATTTTTTTTTCCAGTGTTCCCACTTTTGTAAATGTATTGGCAACGTATTACGTATAACTGCTAACTTTTCTTCTTCTAACATATCCTGCTCTATAGACCTTTTAATGAAATATTCCGTTGGGGTGTCTTATTTTTCCTTCCTAAAAAAAGCAATTTCTTCACCAAAATTATAACATGGTTAACTAACTGAGCTTTTCCTTTATCAGGTAGCTCTATACCAAAAAAGATCTCTTCCCAACTCAACTGTTGCAAATCAACATATTCAAAAAAAAAAGTACTACATTTTCCCCAAACTTTCCTAGCAAATTCACATGTATGAAATATATGTTTATACGTCTCTTCCTCTTTATGACAAAAAGAACATAAATTATCATTTACGAACTTAAACTGAAATAATTGATGATTTGTGTACACTATTCCATGCAATAATCTATATTGAAAATCCCTCAAAACAGAACTCAAAGTGCTACTTCTTATCCTACTAAATATACATTTTATATTTTTATTAGAAAAATCACAAAAATATAAATTTCTCATTTTTTTCTATCACCAAAGAATCATCACTTACTTTCTTCACTAATTCAACATATATGTCTTTAGAGGTAATCTTTTCCAAAGGAATTTCCTTCCCATTTCTTATAAAAATCATTTCATCAACACTTGTATACTTCTCTTCCTCTGTGTTCCTTTTCCAACCAATTGGAAGCGCTTCATATATCTTCTGAATACTCATAATATTTGAATAATTAAATCCTTTATTATAAAAATATTCAACAGAAAAAATTTACCATTCCTATCCATTATATGTTCCAATCTAAGACAATTTTTCAAAAACAAATCTTCATCAAAACTGCATTTTCCCTCAATACGAATCATTTTATTATTAAACAATACTTCCTTCCTTATTTGATTATAATTACCCCTGAAATCCCTTGTTTTCACCCATGTTTTCAACAGATCCCTGTAAAATTCCGGTATAGACAAATTCAAAAGATAAATCACAGCAAAGTATAAATCTACCTCCAATATGTTTAGTAACAAACTGAAAATATAGTTTCCATTTCATTTCTTGTTTACCATAAAATAACCTTTTAACCCACATTACTCTTTGAGCGTTTATCAATGATGGAAAATGCATAAATTTTACTCCCCCGTGTTCATAATCTAATACCAACACAGTTTTTTTAATTTTTGGTTTCCCTTGCCAAATAAATTCCCAAACAACCAATTCCAATTCATTATATACCCATTCTGGCAAAGGGGTAAGAGACCCCACATATATTAACTTAGAATAAATAAAAGTCTTCAATAACTGAATTTTACCAACTAACGTCAAATCTCGTTGCTTCCACCATATCAATAATTTCTTTATTTTACTAAGTATTTCTTTATTTTACTAAGTATTTCTTTATAATTCAATTTTTCTTTCACCTCTGGATCCAAAGTGAAATATCCCCCTAAAATTCTTAACTCCGTCACCTTTTGTCTAAAAGAAAAATCATAAACACTATCTTTACTACTTCCCAATTCTAACACTTTTATCTTATCTTTATTAAGTTTGAGTCCAGAGACCCGTTGAAAACAATCAAAAATAAATTCAATCCTCTTGATTGACTCAAAATCTTGTACTAAAAATGTAATATCATCCGCATAAAGCACTTGTCTCACTTCATTCCCTCCAAAACATAACCCTGAAATCTCCTTGTCTTTTCTTATCGAATGCGCTAACACTTGTATACATGAAATAAACAGATAGGGTGACAGTGGATCCCCTTGTCGAACCCCCTTTTCTATCTTAAAATACCCTGTCGATTTACCCCCATTAACAACACAACTAAGAGCATTATTATAAAGAGTAGAATAGTCCAGGCTAGGCTCCATAGAAAGTGCACCTAACCTTGTTTTTTTATATATACAATGTTTTTTCATGGTTTCTTGTCAATTCGAGGGTGTTGATTCCAAATCCGATTGATGCCACTCGCGTAACCTTGAGCATTTTCGGCAAAACGCAAAAATCCAAAATGGCCGCCAGATATGCTAATTTGGCCATGATAATCCCAGTTATGTCAATTTTATGACATATTATTCCATCAAAATTTTTTTAAATTTTTGTTCCTTGAGTAATTCTACTTGCACATGCAAGAAATTTTTTCATTTGAAGAGGTACATTTAGTATTTTTAGTTTATTTTCAATTCAAAATGGCCGCCACTCCTATACTCATGTACTATAATGAATGGCAAAATTATGCATAGAAATAGAAGACGAATTTTCAGTCACATACCTACGCTTTTATCTAGTTTTGCATGTGCACTGCAAATCTGATGAGTGCCACTAGCAAAACAAGCAAACAAACAAGCAAACAAACAGAAAGTTTGTTTTTAAGCTTATTATATTCTTCTTAATACAAAACTTCAAAATGGATGCCACTCATATACCCCTGCACAATATGAACGGCAGAGTGTGTGAAATAAACAAATTTTCTTTTCTTTTTTTTTCTGTCACTCAGGTACACTGTTTACCGATGAATTTGTGTGCTGATTATAAATCAGAAGGTTGTTACTAACAAAGGCTGTTGAATTTTTTGATGCAAATATCCAAATTTGCTACCTCAATCTGAATTTTTCCCTCTGTATTTGGAAAAATCCACCAAAACTTGAATTGACGTCAACATCAAGATCGTTTATCAGGAATTATTAGATATGAACATTTGATACTTGCCTTGAGATGTTCAACATCAAAGTATTCATTCTGATTTACTGAATTAAAAGGCTGAATCCTAGATGATGACACAAATGAAATTTCCAATCAACTGTCCTGTTCTACATTATCTAAAAGCGATATTATACAAACTTTTCAGTCCCCTCATCCGAGAAAGAACATGAGGCAGGGGAAAGTGGAAAAAAGGACCACCTCACTTCCTGTTGTCAAATCTCTGAAATGAAAACAATGCCCCAAAGTTTTTAATGTTAACCCTACAGATGAATTTTACCACCGTTTTTTCGGAGTGAATGTGTTTGAGTATAGGCCTATGATGTCGAGGGAGACTCTGAGATCTGTACAGTGCTGCCTCATTCTGAAAGCAGTGTTATAACAACTTTACACTGCTTGTCTTTAATCTTCAGCATTTGCAGATTCAGGATTGCTCTCGGTAACCAGACCAGCTGTGTTAGGACTCTGAATGATGGCCTCCTTAATGGTGGCTGTAAACTAACTCCATTAGAGGTCTTTTTAACATATACGTGGTGGCATTACATTCACTTCACGTAGGAAGTTTGCAGATGATCTTGCTTTTGACGTCTCATAGAAAGTCCTTGGATGACATGAGCCGAGTACTGATCCATCTCAAGACAATAGTGTAGTACTTCATCTTCTGGAGACTTTGCCCCAACCTTTATTAGTTTATCATCAGACCAATGCCTTCCATCTTAGTAACCATCTTGCCAACGCTATGTTCAAGGTAGCCCTCTGTGGCAAGCCTTCCAAGCATAGGCTAAGGAAGTCCACCCTCCTTCACTGGCACTCGATCACTCCCCCTCACACTGGAAGGAAAGGATGGCAAGTGTCACCAGTGCCGTCAACGCATACCCTGACCTTCCAAACGCGATAGCATTGGGGGGGGGGGGGGCATTTCATGAAGCGTTTTGTCTGACAAATTATTGTCTGACAAATTTGCTCTCAGCCAATCACAGATGCAAGGATTTAATAGCTTATAACAGTTTGTCAAAAAGAAAAGATCTGACAAAACACTTCATGAAATGCCCCCTTGAACGACCTGCCATCAACGCGCCTGAAACCCCACAAGCGTAGATTTTCCTACTGTAACTTGAAAGCTTTGGCCCCAAAACAGGTTGGTGCAGATGCTGGTCTGATGTCATCTCTGATACCACCCAAGTTACCTACAACACTGTCTGTGGCCTGGCAACAAAGCCACAGGGCTTCAACGGGTGGTGATCAAGCAAGTCTTCATGTCTTCATCCTGTTTCTATGGCAAATAATCGCCCTCTGACCCCTGAGGAAGTGCTGAACATCACCAGATGTGGTTGCAATTAAAACAATTGCAGGACTAATATGCATCTTGAGAACAACCTGAGAATTCTGCAAATTTGGGGCTGATGTCGCCTGCTACTAAACATACAATTAAAGGGTTCTTTGAAGACAATAAAAATGACAGTTTTAGTTTTAAAACAAGACTGAATGACATCATGATGTCAAAGTGTATAATCAATTATCAACACCTGGGAACTGTGAGAGAACTGAAAGAGGTATCTCGCATTGCTCCTTGGTTGATGTTTAATGAACAGTTTGTACGGTATTGCATTAGGACAGTTTCGTTTATGCCTTCAACAGTTTTTGTTGGTTTAATTCAAGAAGAAAATCAGGTTTGCTCGATGATATCAAGGCTGCACTTCTAAATTAAATCATGTCAAAGTGATGGAGGTTATGATCCATTTCGAACTCTCCTCAAGACTGCTCCCTCCCCCCCCCCCCCCAACTCCTAACTGGGAAGAAAAATCTACAATGTAAAGGGTTTTTAGTTGTGTCATTAATGTCCGATGTGTTTTTGTCTGCAACTATGTATCTCTGCACTTACTGTATGGGATTTTTCTGTACTTTGTTAATATGGTTTTAGGGGAATGCATATTACAAGCTTTGCTTTCTAGCTTCCCCTCCATTTTCAACATTATTTGTTAAATACCATGTATCTAGGCTCCTTAATATATTGTTTTAGTATTACATTTTTATATTCAACCTGCATGTAGAATATGATGGTATATTGATTCCTTGCGAGACGTTTAGTGAACTTATATTGTTGAGACTTTTGTAGAGACAAAATGAAATATATAAGAAATTGTGTTCAACATTGTAAGGTTTATGAATATTAAATGCTCATATATGTAGGCCCCCTATGTATTGTAAGTGACACCCAACATATTGCACATGCAACACTTTATGATAGCGTAGGTACGGGACTGGAAATACAGTAAATTGGTGCTATATTCCATGCATATGGTTTGCCATTCATATAGTACATAAGCATAGGAATGGCGGCCATTTTTGATTAAAAAAAATGAGCTTTAAATGCTAAATGAACCTATGTGAAATGAAAATTCGCTTCCAAATGCAGATGGAGTAACTCTAGGAACAGAAATGTACAAAGTGTGGTGGAATAATTGGTCATATATTGCACATTATTGTGTTTATCACAGGCGAATTAGGATATCTTGCGGCCATTTTGGATTTTTGCATTTTGCCGAAAATGCTCAAGGTTACGCAAGTGGCATCAATCGGATTTGGAATCAGCACCCTCGAATTGACAAGAAACCATAAAAAAACATTGTATATATCAAAAAACAAGGTTGGGTGCCTTCTAGCCTGGACTAGAAATCCATTTTCGGAATACAGGTCCAAAACCAAAATGTAACAGGGCCTGTTGTAAAAAACTGTGAGCAACGGAATCACTTGATTGACTGATCGATCGATCGATCGATCGATCGATTGATTGATTGATTGACTGATTGATTGATTGATTGATTGATTTTGTCCAATATCTACTTCATGTACAGAAAAAACAAAGAAACTAAGAAAAAGTGATTTACAATGATTATTACAATACAATAACATTATATTTTTCAGGAGGTCAAAGATAGTCGAGAGGCGAACAGAAACTAACCAGTCCATAAGTTGCAAATCATGTTGGAGCAATGTACAGGTGGTTTCATTATCATGGAGGTAGATCTTCAGGATGTAACTGGAATCCAGAGATGTTCTTGAGCTCACATCTACCAACCTGTTCAAGCTCTGAAGAGCGATAGATAGCGAGAGAGTATATGGAAAAAAAAATACACTATGACAATGATATCGGTCACGAACTACATTATTGAATTCTGTGTCAATGTATGTTATTCCTACAAACTAACGATAATAGACTAATTTTCCGTCTGTTCCTCCTGATTACCAAAATATTCCACGGTTTGCTATCCAATCTCCGGTTCTGTCGTTTTTCTTTTAATTTCCGAGTAGCACGAGCCTCAAGTAAGCTCTTTTCAGGTCTAGGTTTTGTTCTGAGAGTATGTATATTTAAAAATCGGGGGGTATTAAATTTCAGAATAATCAACGAGGCTACAAATTTACGGTTATCATTGTTATTATCATTATTATTATTATCATTATCATTGTTATCATTATTATTATTACTATCATTATTATCATCATTATCATTATTATTATTATTATTATCATCATTATTATCATCATTATCATTGTTATCATTATTATTATTATCATTATTATCATCATTATCGTTATTATTATTATTATTATCATCATTATTATCATCATTATCATCATTGTTATATTACTTACTTACTACTTATTAGGACCTACTTATTCAGCATTTCAGACATTGTGTGCATAGACAAACACACACACACACACACACACACACACACACACAATGATTGACAAAGAATAAAATAAATTGCAACACAGCAACAATGCACGAATGGAGAAACGGACCTTGATTGTGATGTGAGATAGAAAACAGAACTGACAGTTCGTGTAAAATTTAAATTGCATGATTAACCTTTTTTTAAGTAGGAGAATGAACTGATCGAACGTACGGATCATCGAAATGTCTGAAGATGTTTAAAAAGTTTTGACTCCATTTTACTCCATTGGCGATTGGCTTGTCACTATTGGATAAGCAGTTTTCAGCAGCTTTTTTTGCTACACTAAAAAGTAGAAGAAATACATAATCATAGTCATAATTGTAATGTTATATCAATAAGCCTATACAGCTTGGTAGAATGGTAAAAAAAAAAGTGATATTAAAAACTAGAAATGTCGCTATGGTGACTGGTATACCTCCGCCATAATCATAGTCATAATTGTAATGTTATATCAATAGGCCTATACAGGTTGGTAGAATAGTAAAAAAGTGAAATTAAAAACTAGAAATGTCGCTATGTCGACTGGTATACCTCCGCCATAATGCATGGTTCTCCTAATAGGTCTATAGCACAATGTCTTGACAATGTGTGATGACAGTTTCACACAGAACAAAGAAAACAAAAGGGTAGGGTTGGAGGTCATGGGCAAGGAGCCCAACAAGTGAAAGGAGGGGGATTCAAGGAGGGTAGACAGACAAAAGGCAGAGGAGGGTCAGTGGTGATCCCGAGGACCATAGGGGCAACCTTTGAAGGATAAGGATGAAAAGGGAGGCAACATCAAACAAGATGAGGAACAACAAGAGGGATAAAGAGTGAAATAACAGCAAGAGTGGGCATGGTGGGGGGGGGGGGGAGCTGAGCAAGCAGCGAGCCCTAACCTGGTGTATCAGGAAGAGGCAACAAAATGAAAGTAAGAGTCGACCAACAATTATCAAACATATCAAAGTGTATATAGAATAATAATAAAATAAAATATAAAATTAATTCTTTGCGCCTTTTCCTATTGCACACCTTTTATTCCCGACTGATTCCTCCTCTTGTCAGAGTCTCTTTTATACAGCCCTTTTCCAACCTACACATACACACACTTGTATTTTGTTTGTGCTTATATGGGCATACATAGTCATATGCAGAGTACTTGCATGCATATCTACATATCTCTCTCCCTTTGGTTTTTTGTGCTTTTTCCCCCCTTTTTTGTTTTTTCATAATTATCATCATCTTTATCATTACAATTACTGTCATCAATATCATCTTTATTGTTGCTGTTATTATTATTTCGTATACACTTTGATATGTTTGATAACTTACAATTGTTGTTAGAAATGTCGCTATGGTGACTGGTATTAATACCTCCGCCATAATGTATGGTTCTCCAAATAAGTCTATAGTACAATGTCTTGACAATGTGTGATGACAGTTTCACATAATTGACAAAATATTAAAACGATAGATTTGTCATAAGTGTGCTGAATGTTCACTTTCCTTGAATTAGGTTTAATTGGATGAATGGTTAAATTGTCTAAGAGTGCAGGTATTTGGGGATTTGAGGATTTTTACTTGACTTTTGACCCTTCTATAAGTTAATGCATTGAGCAATTTTCAAGGTATGGAGAAAAAGTGTACTTTCAGTATCATATGGTAAAATTTTAGCATTTAAACCTGGCCTTTGACCCTTGACCTTTGACCTTACATGTATGACCGTAAAGTTTCCAAGAGAATCACTGTCAGGGAGAACATGCATAGATATGTACTAAATTTCATGATGATACCTTGAGTCACTTTCGAGATATGGAGGAAGAAGTGAAATTTAGCACTTTCACTCGACCTTTGACCTTTTGGCAAGAAACCTCCCACAGAAACTCTATTGGGTAATACATATTTATATATATCAAGTTTCAAAAAAAAAAAAAATCCTGCAGGCATTGCATAGATATGAGGGAAGTAGTGACATTTTGAGGAGTTGACCTTGACCTTTGATCCTGACCTTTGACCCATGACCCCCAGATTCCCTAGATAATCACTGCCAGTCAGTAAATGCATATATTCTATGTTCCACGAAGATACCTTGAACCATTTGTGAGATATGGAGAAAAACGTGAAATTTCAATATTTTGACTTGACCTTTGAACTCATGACCTAAACTCTCTCTGCAGAATCTCTTTGGTAGTACATAATATACACTAAGTTTCAAGAAAGTACCTTCAGGCACTGCATGGATATGGGGGAAGCGGTGAAACTTTGAGCATTTGACATTGAACTTTTGACCTTTAACCTTGAGCATGTGCACCTAAAAGTTGATAGGCACAACTTTGCCCACTCATACATACATGCCAAGTTTCATTAGGATACCTCAAGCCGTTTTTTAGTTATGCTGTCCACAAAATTGATTACTTCAATTGAAGGACGGACGGACGGACGGACGGACAACCCGAAAATATAATGCCTCCGGCACCACTTCGTGGCGGAGGCATTAAAAAAAAAAAAAAAAAAAAAAAAGCTTTATACAATACTTTATACTTTATTTATAATATTCTTTATACAATACAATCAATTATGTAATCAATATCACTAACCTCCTCATCTAACGGTTGCTTCTGATCCTCATGCAACCCTAATCTCGCTTCTGGCTCTCCCCGCTCTATTTTCTGGAAACAAAAATAAGACTTCACTTTCTTCTCGCCTCCGTCACATCCTGTCTCATTCGGTTGCACCTTGGAATCTTTCACACTTGTCGAGTTGCTCAGACTTAGCCCGCCATCTACGTTGACTGTCAGCTCATGTTCATGCAGCCTCTCCACCTGCACAAAGCAGCCCGTGGTATCACCCATGCCGGACGGAAGGAGCTCCCGGCCCAGTAAGGCGTTGACGGTGGTTGTTTTACCGCTACTTGTCCTGCAGAAAATCGGTTCAAGAAGGAGCTCTTTTTTTTTTTCTTTTTTTTTTGTCTTCCACAATATCATTGTTATTATCTGTTTACACGTTTTCAGGAAATGATACTCTTCTTTTATGCTACATAATGAATATTCTTGTTTAACCTTCTGGATGCCGCATTAATTACCTGTCCAGGGCTGTGTGTGTGAAATTTGCGCACATTTGGCTCATTAGCACAGAAAAGGGCTTACCAGAATTTATAATGCAATACCCTTATGCCACAGCACTTGACATCATTTCCACTGTCATCATGGAAAAAAAAAGAAAAGAAAAGAAAAGAAAAAATGAGAACGCGGAGAAGATCCATCTATCACTCGATCCAACATTTCAAACAATAGGTGTGCAATATTTATAATATCCTGAATTCCAAGGACTCGTTGGCACAGTTTTTGTAACGTATTCTCATTGCAAAATTCGATCTCAAGCATATCCTGCAATCGGAAATAAACTTAACTGATACAGTCAACAATGTAAGTTAAAGTTCCATATCATTTAGAAACACACACGAGCACATACAAAGACGTCAAAATCTTAATGATTGAAATGTCGCCCATTATTGCTTGTAATAACTATGGTGCATGGATAGTTGTGTAGAATACTTTTTTAAGACGGAAAAATGTCATTCTACTATCTCCTCATCGGACTTGAATTGTCATACGATTCCATTTGATTTGATAAATTGGTTTCTGCAATATCTTCATCCTATTTAAAAGATGAAACTACACACTCTCATCACGATGTTATCACATGAAAAAAAAAAGAAGTAGCATTTCGTTTACTCAAATTAATGATCCTTGGATATAAGTCGATTTTCTACACCCAATTATACACAAAAGTCTGTACTCCACGAGTTTTTATCATGCCAGTTTCTTTAATTATTTAATAATCGGTGTCGAAGATTGGCAAATTGTCTATCAGTTACAATAACATTAGATTTGTAATCAAAACAAAGCGTATCACGATACGTAATACAATGAGCATACAGAGTAAGCAGGGTTCGATGTTCCTGTACATCTCCAAAACAAAAATAAAACACAAAAACAGAATGTTTTTTTTTTATACATGGTTGCTTGTGGCTGGCTTGCCAAAGAGAAGAGGAAAAGGGACAAGAAAAAGGAAAAAGCATTAATCGCTTCTCTATTATCACCTGACGTGCTCCGTCATGATGGTCAATGTACGAGTTTGACGCCTGCCCAGCTGATGCGGGTTACACACTTTACTCACTATTTGAATTGTATAAGAGAACATCGGAACTTCGATTCCCGTTTTGTATCAAGGATGACCGGACAACCGCATTTTCCGAACATCATTCTTTTCAACACTTTCTTGATAATTCAAAGCTTATAGGATGAGTTCAGGTGTGTGTGTGTGGGGGGGGGGGGGGCAATGTACCAGTGGCATATGGGCCGTTGAATGGGCAAAGAAGGTTTATGAGCCTATGATCCAAGAACACGAAAAAAAAAAAAACAAACAAAAAAACTCCAAACATATATGAAAATAAAGAACCTTCGATAATCCCATTTTTACAGCAGTCAATTCAAGATAAAGCATTATGGCAATTGCATATTATCCCTGGATCCCCCTCTCCTCCCCAACCTCTGCGTGTAGGCCTAATAAAGGGTGAAAGTGTAGAATACCGGGACATTTCTTGCGCGAGCTGATACTCGTTTTACAGTATCAAGCTTTATCACCGAATAAGACAAGTGAGCAAAGTGTTGTCATACAATATCTTTTCAAAACCTTTAAATACTTATCATAACAACCTTATCAAATACTTTATTTAGCAAGGTATAGGCCTACCCAGCGGCCGTTTGCTTGATCTCAAACTCAAGGCAATACACAAGGTAACCCCGGGGCGCTCCTTGTAAACAGTACTATACTGTGGGAGGCTTTCAAAAGAAAAACAAAACAAAAACATGCTGACCATCTCAGTTGCATGGAATTTGGATACCAGTTGCCCTATGAATTAACCCGTTGAGGACGAGTCCCGAGTATACTCGGGCAGGTGTCTATGGGAAATGCGTGTTGTAGCAAAATCAGTCCGTCCTCAACGGGTTAAAGACATGTTGCAAGAGTCAATATACCCCCCGAAAGGTGGTCAATGCTATAGAATCTCATCTTTTTGTTTTCGTTTTCATTTTACGTCAAATTTCGATAAGACTTCGACTATTCTGATTGTGTATGATCCACCTCACTTACTGTCTTTATCGAAGCCAAGTGGAGAATAGAACTGCACTTCAATAAGACTCCTTGTCGGACTGAACTCCATTTGCACAAATTATACCCTTATCACTGTAACCGCCTGGTGTATTTTGTGGACGGATTACTGATTCAAATCATGATACAAAAACAATATCGGATGTGTTCAGAGAAGATTGATATAAGTGATAAGTCACTACGGCAATTTATTTTAGATTTTCTCCCCATTTTGTCTCTCCAGTAGCTTTTCTTACTGTTGTATTTGCACAACGTTTCAAGATGAATTTAACAAAGAAAAACTGATTTGTCAAAGCCATTGCATATGCATTTTGTGTCACTTGGATCTGAATATTTTATATAGCTATGAATCTACAAAGGGTAATTGTCAAAATAATTACAATCGTCATTCGCATTACTTGCAACTGATATCAGAATCCTTTTTTTTTTCTTTACCATATATAGAACTATCCTTTTGCATGATGACGGCTATAGATTAGAATACACCGTCATTTGGATTGCTACTTTCAAATTATTCGCTCTCAACTTCATGATAATTATCATAGAGAGTGGCGAGTCAGTTTAAAACGTCAGTCAGAGATATTGTTCCACATTCAAACAAAAATTCACCCCATAACTGAAAGGAAAATATCAAAAGTCAATCGAGCAAACATTAATGGTCTCTATTGAATTGTCTTTTGAAAGAAGCTATAAATACGTCTTTCGTTGTGCTTAATTCTTTGTGTGCCACGGTGTGTGCCACGGTGTAGACTCCCTCTGTGCCACATTATTATGAGACAGCGATGAAGTCCTGCTTTGCGAAAACATTATGTTTTTCAAATCTATGTAAGTTTTATAGATTCATGTTACCCTGTGACATGTAATGAGCAAAGTTGTAGAGAAAATGCCTAGCTCTGATTTGATATAAGTTGCATGACAAATCTATAATCATTCTTCTTTCAAAAGAGCAATAGCTTTTTTATTGGAGAGGCATGCTTTTTCACAGAAAACATTGACACAAACTAGGAATTTACTTGCAAATCCAGGAAGGAACGATGGTTGATATTCAATCGCCACATAAAATTCAAAGCTACCTGTGACAAGAATGGTACCGCGTGAAACGCTTCCATTGTACTGTGGCATTGGGCAATTTATTGATCGGTTTGTGCGTTTGAGCAGAATATGCAAAGTTGGCATGTCGTCGACTGAGTCGGACGTGCGAGCATGGCACATAAAGAGTTAATGAAGCCATGCGTATCAGTGATTCCATTGTTAAAAAATAAACGAATTATTACAGTTGCAGAAACGTATTCACAAATTATTACACTTAATTATCACAGTTGCACTGAAATATTATAACAACGTGTCTCATTCCCATAGCAATACGCCATAAGACGATTTCTGCAGTGTTCTGTGGTTGCTGCTGTGTCTTAACACCTGCATTACATCGATATTGTCAAATTAACATTCGGCATGAAATTATCGTAATTATATTTGTTACTGGAATTATGACGTACCCTCCAAAAAATGAGACTTTCATTTTCTTTCGCCTGTTGTCCAGCTTCAGCGATTCAATGATTCCTCTTTGCAAGGCAATGTTCTCATCAAACGATTCCTTCTTGATACCTTGTAAAAATAGATGACAATAATAATATAACAACACATTAAAAAAAAACACAACATTTACTGACATGGTTGCCAAAGAGTAAAAGCCCTCTTTCTCTCCCTCTCTCTCTTTCTCTCTCTCTCTCTCTCTCTCTCTCTCTCTCATACCCCCCCCCACACACACACACATAAACTTGTAAAGAAAGGTGGACTAAAGTAGTCAATTAATCATGATTACGAAACTTTTAAACTCAAATACCTGTTCCTGACCACCAAAAGCGTATAGATATTGACAGTCCGAGCTTGACTAGTTCGAGCGTCACACCGAGGTATCAATGGAAGTAAATTGTTTTTCATGGTTTGGGGTAATTAGGTGCTACACTATAAGAAAATAAAAAGTTTGTTTAAGCACCATTAAATGGTTCTCTGCACTGTATGTTACAATAGTATCACGTGAGTATGATATATCTTTGTGTTGTTAGTGAGAACCTTTTCAAATGGTGCCCGCTGTCAGCACCTTTTACCATAGGTGCTCATTCCAGATTTTGAACCCGTTCCAATGAAATGGTGCTCAGGAGCAACTTACGAATGGTGCCGATTAGCACCATTCTACTGCAAGAGGTGGTCAGAGCACCCTTTACAATAGAGGATGTAAGCATCTTTTTTAGTTAAAAAGGTACTTACAGGCACCTTTCAAATGGTACTCATGAGCACCATTGAAAATGTTCTTATGGGCACCTTTTGCAAAAGGTGCTAACAGGCACTTTTTGCAAAAGGTTCTCGCGAGCTCCATGCAGAAAGGTTTCGCTATTGTGACAGTCCTGATAGTAGGCTTGCTAAGGGCGAAAAAAGGGGCGATCGCTGCATTTTATAGTACAAATGTCTTACTTGGAACAGATGTTCCCTAGGGCAAATGAAAAATTTTCATCTAAAGAGACAATCTGTATCTATGCAAATAAGTATTAATTTGCATAATTTATGCAACATACATATAAAAATTATTAAAAGATATATGTGCATCCAGCAGAAATACCTAATTAGGTAGAAGTATTCTATAGAGTATGTGGAAACAATTCCTGCAAAAAGTGATTTCATACCTATGTAAAGAAACATAAAATTTGCATAATTATGCAAGTTAAATGCAAATTGATTTGCATATTGAAAACTTTCGCAATAATTCACGCAGAAAATCGGAGGTAGCAGACGATGGAGAAAGTGAGTGCGTGTTGGGCGAGTGGCTAGTCGACACATTAATGGGGTGGCCTGCAGCACCGTGCGTGGAGGGACATCATGTTCACATAATTTCACGCGTAGTGTGTTGTGTCTGTAGGCTGCAGAAATCGGGTTTATAAATCTACAGTTGAGATATAGTCTAGGACCTTATCATTCCTTTACAACATTATTTCAGTTCATTACCTGTGTACAACACGTGTATATAAGCACCCGCGATTGCAGACAGCAGGTGGCAAGCGATCGTTGCAACTACTTACATTATTACGTATCTAGATAATGTCTCACATACAACTGTATCTTGATATTGCATTGAAAATGATATGTGGCGAGAAACAAAAGCTTGAAATCACAGGAATTCACACTGCTGGCGACGGCAGACAGTGAAGGTCAACGGCTCAATTTGCGTTGGTAGTCTCGTCACGTGATAGTGCTGTGTGGATTGTACACGTTCCCTATGACAGCAATTGTGACTGGGTAGTCTAGCTTTACTGCTTATTTGCGTCAGGACTGCTCAACCAATGAACAAGATTCTTATATCACAAGAATGGGCAGAATCTCTTCTTTCTGAAACCGTGCGCCCCAAGTTCGTGCGACTTTCCGTTCTCGAGATATCCCGTGTAGAAGAATTGCAAGACGGCAAAATATGCTCAAATTCGTCAAATTTGGACTGTTCGCCAGAGACAAATCTACTCATAATGTACTTTTCTGATCAAATTTGCGTCACTGCTACAAATGTTACAATAATGATATATACACATAAATAATCCCTAAAGTGTCCACTTTCAGAATCCGGGCGCCCTAAGTTTGCTTCTCAAATAGTTTAAAAGTTATGGCAGATTTTGTGGAAAAATGCGTTGATTTTTTACCCGTTTTACGTGTTGTAGCGTTCGCGCGGAAGCGCGGCTTCGCAGATGACCGAAAGTTTTCAATATGCAAACAATTAAAACCCCCTTAAATTTCTTCCTATAGATATATCTTACCCGTTGTAATTATATGAAACAAAATGAGAAAAGAATTTGAATAACTGAACTATCATTACCACCTAATTTACATAATACTAAAGAAAGTAAAGTAAAAACATTATTTTTAAAGTTTTTCTCACAGTCTAAGAACTGCATTTTATGATAAAACTACCGAAGTAGTATACATATCCTTTAGTCAAAAGGAAATGGTTTGTAATATCAAAACACTATTTCTCTATGCAAATACCACCTTATTAACATATTACGCATATTAATACCCGAATGTACCAGATGTCAATGGTCAAGGTCGACTTAACAAATAATATTGTATCAATTTATGAGATAACTCAGACTGGATTAAGCGAATTTCACAAAACTTGGTCCAAGGATGACGTATGATGGGGCAATTAATTTAGCAGTTTTTAAGTAAAATCAGCAAAACGACTTAAATGACCTGGACTGGAGTTCCTTTTACTCAGGAGAAAAATCCGTTCAAGAATTATGGGATATGTTCAAATCTATGTTTAGCTCATTGAGCAATAAACACGCTCAGATTATCTCAGTTAGAAGAAAACAAAGAGGAGTCCCTTCATTGGATAACAGAAGAATATATAAAGCTGGCCCGTGAACGTGATTTCTACAGAAAAAAGTTCAGAAAAACTGATTCCGAATCTGACTGGCAAAAATTTAAGTTTTATCGAAATAGAGCTAATAATTTGAATAAACGTTTAAAACAAGGTTATTATAAAGAAGCATTTTCATTGTGTGGCAATGATGTTCATAGAAATTGGAAGATTTTACGGAATCTCTTGCCAACTAGAAGAAGTGAAACAGAGCTCAAGCTCCTCGTAAATGATGTAGTTAATGATGGTAGTGCGGTAGTGAATATTCTTAATGAAGCTTTTATTAACGTGTGTGAAAGATTTAAAAATAACACCAAGTCCCCAGATACAAGTGTCAATACTATGGAAACTTTGGCTCAAGTAAGTACAGAGTTCCAATTCAAAGAAATATCTGTTGAATTTGTAGAAAATGAACTGCTTAATATTGATTGCAAAAAAGCTATGGGTATTGATGGCCTACACCCTAAACTGTTAAGATTGTCAGCTGGTTATATTTGTGAACAGATAACTTTTACACTGCAAAAAGTCCGGTGTTAAATAGTGAACACCGAGCTGGTGTTAAATTTTCGGTGCTCATTTATGGTGTTAAATTAACACCTACGGGTGTCATTTCCAAATTTTGAATTGTTTTTTGAAGAGTTTCTTAGTAACTGCACTTCTTGTTGATTTTTAATTTAAACAAGACGATCAAGAATTTTACATTAAAATACTAGATTTTTGAAAAAATGTGAAAATAAATTTACACCAAAGTAACACCAGCTGGTGTGGTCCCTTATTGAAGCTGGACGGATGTTAAACCATTGATATTAACACCAGCAAATATCAAATCAACACCATGTGGTGTCATTTTTGAATTAACACCAGTACAGTGTCAAAATAACACCAGGTACAGTGTCAAATTAACACCACGAAGTGTCAGGTGAACACTTTTCAACACCATCACAGTGCATTTTGAACACCTGTGGGTGTGGTCCTTTATTGAAGTTTGATCGGTGTTAGATTTAACACCCGTGGTGTTAAATCTAACACCGATGTTTTTACAGTGTATATTCAATCGCTCATTACAAACATCTCAAATTCCGGCAGAATTTAAGAAAGCTCGAATTACACCGGTCATACATAAAGGTGGAACATATGACATCAATAATTTTCGACCAATATCGATACTTCCCATTTTATCAAAAATTTTAGAAAAAGCAATACATGAACAATTGTATACTTATCTAAATGAAAATAAATTATTATCTTCACAACAGTCTGGATTTAGGCCATCACATTCGACCGCAACGTGCGTAACCGACATAGTTGATTTTTTGTTAGAAAATATGAACAGGGGACATCTTACAGGGGCAATATTTTTGGACTTGAAAAAAGCGTTCGATGTAATTCCCTATAGTAGGATTCTTGAAAAAATGACATCAAGTCGAGAGTATGATTGGTTTAAATGTTATTTTCATGAAAGATTGCAGTGTGTATCTGTAAATGAATATACAAGTGATTATGTAGTTATGAAATCGGGGGTACCCCAGGGGTCCATCCTTGGCCCTCTGATTTTTTGTTTGTATATTAATGATATTTGCAGTTTGAAATATAATGCTTCTACTAAATTGTCCTTATATGCGGACGATACTGCAGTGTTTACTAATGGTCTCAAATTTTTACAAATTCAAAAAATTCTTCAAAATGATTTTGATTTAATTACACGATGGTTGAAATGTAATGATTTGATATTGCATTCTGAGAAAACTACGGTAATGTTTTTTGGTCCGGAAAGAAAATTGAGAAATAAAGTACCTGTAATCATGTATAATGATATTGTATTAGAAACCACTGATACTGTTAAATATTTGGGAGTTATATTAGATTCCCAATTATTGTGGAATGAACATATACTGCATGTACGTGGGAAAGATATCTCGAGCAATAGGATGCATCCGTCGTATAAAAAATCTGTTACCCAAAAAAATTTTGATTAATTTATATTTTGCTTTTATATTGCCACATATTGATTATTGTTGCACGGCATGGGGTAGTTGTTCTAAGACTAATGTGCAAAAATTACAAAGAATGCAGAATAAATATGCGCGCTTAGTACTTGGTGTTGATTGTTATACTCCTCAGTGCTCTCTGCTCACCACTTTAAACTGGCTCTCGGTTGAAGAAAGAATCAAGTTACAATAATGCATACTCGCCTTCAAAATCCGTCATAATCTGGTACCTACTTATTTAAATCCTCTAATCACTTCTTATTCAGCTAATTATTACAAAACACGATACTCTAAGAATTGCACTCTATCAATAAACTTTACTTACCCGAAAACCGAATATAAGAAACGTTCCTTTTCGTACAGCGGTAGCTCTCTTTTCAACAAACTCCCCATTGAAGTACAACTGTCTTCGTCACTGACTATATTCAAAACAAATTGTTTAAGATTTATCCGCATGCTTTAATTTTTGTCTTCCATTGAATCCAATAAGACCTCTTTTTTTTTCCTTTTTTTTACATTGTCACACCCACTAGACTTTTTTCTTTGTTTTGTTTGTGGTTATACTCTTCCCTTTTCTAAATTGTTAAGACCTTATTTTATATGTATACATGTAACAGAAGTGTAGTTAAGTTAATTTCTTTTGTTTGTTTATGTCATTGATCTGTAATTGTGTGAATCATGTTATTACAAATGTATTTGTTGTTTTATTTTGTGTATATACAGGGCGCCATTGTAAAGCAGTTAGCAGACTGAATGTGCCTACCCTGTATTATTTTTAAAAGAAAACATGAATAAATAAATAATAATGAGGTCAAAGGTCAAAAAGTTCAACGTAAATGCTCAAAATTTCATTATTTCCCCCATATCTATGCAATGTCTGAAGGTAATTTCTTGAAACTTAGTGACTGCATATACATATACTACCAAAGTAAGATTCTCCAGAGAGTTTATGTCAAGAGATCAAAGGACAAAGGTCAGGTGAAAATATTAAGATTTCACTTTTTTCTCCGTATCTCGCAAATGGTTCAAGGTATCTTCATGGAACTTGGTACTGGCAGGAATATTCTAGGAATTTAGGGGTCATTTGTCAAAGGTCAGGGGTCAAAGATCAAGGTCAATTTGGCCCTTAAAATTTCACTATTTCCCTCATATTTATGCAATGCTTGTAGGATTTTTCATGAAACTTAATATATACATGTATTAGCTATACCTAATGGAGATTCTCAGGGAAATTTCCTGGCAAAAGGTCAAAGCTCTAATGAAGGTGCTATATTTCACTTTTTCTTGTGAATCAAGGTATCATGGAACTTAGTACATATTTGTGCATGTTCTACCTGACAGTGATTCCCTTGTTGATTATCGAAAAAAAATGTTAAGCCCTCCGTACCCCTCTCAAGTGTTTTTATTTCCTCTTGATAAGTAGGAAAGGACATGGCATTCAGTGACATAGTATAGTCATCACTGTCATTGCATTTAGTATATGGGTCGCATGACAGTTAATCTTGATGCACGCAATAACCTCTGACATTCTTACCTTGTACATTTTTTACTGTGTATTTTTTTCTACCTCTGACGTCTTTGCACAAAACCAGTTAACATAATTATTCTTTTAAAAAAAGCTTCAAGATCAGTTAGGTCATGATCATCTATACAGGTATTAGCTGGTATGTGGTGGAATATAATATTTGTAGGACCGCCAGGGAGTTACATTATCCCAGGGAAAACAATCACAACTAGGGAGAATATGACATGTTTTACGATCCTTGCAAACAGTAGCATGTGACAATCTCTTGATAAATCACATCCTAGTAATTGTAGAGTTCATCTAATATATTCTTTTATGGCTATGAACATATTATTTTCCTTTGATTTATTGTTGAAAGTGACTTATTACATCTCCTATTTTGTTCACATGATAATTGTTGCATACATCATTACCTTATCACAATGTTATTGTACATAAATTTCCTAGAACAGTTTCCATGCCATAGCAGCTCGTAGCATATTGAGGCCAGAGGGATTTTTTTTTTTCAGAAACAAACTTTGTTTCTAACTCAAGCTTGTAAGTTCTTAATGTGTGCAGATACCCTTGCATCCACATAGTTTGCACAAGTCTATAATCAGTTTCCTACAAAATACAATTGAAATCAGAATTCACACTTTCACTATGGTAGGGTTTTTTCGTAATCATTTTCTGACCATGACCTCAGTTGTGTACTGTTTGAAGGAAAAAAAAAGTTCCTTTTGTAAGCAATATTGTTCCGATTTTCAGGATATCAGTGCTATTCCTATGTAGGACCTACTGTTATATTTATAGTTATAATCATATCTAAAGAGTGTCACTATCGAGTGCTATTTTCCCAACCTGCAGAGTATTTATGCAATGAGGGAATATTGATAGTAAAATGATTTTAAAGATCAATATGTTTCGAAACTTTACGTCTTGTATACTTATTTACATAATTTATGCATAAAATGCCTGGGTTAATTAAATAATATGGAAACAATTCAAGCAAGCAGAAGAGTGTTGTTGAGAGAATATTGTCTTATTCTATTAGCTTTGGGGATATCAAGTTCAACCGATTTAAGACATTGTCACATGATTGCTTTTTGTTTGTTCTGATTATCTATGTATAGGTATTAATATGCATATTTTGCAAATAACAGGCTGTTTGCATAGAGAGAGTTTGTCTCCTTAGATGAATCATTTGCTTTTGACCCAAAGAACATCCATCCCAGGTTCAAACTTTGTACTACGAGATCCAGTGTTAATAGATTAGAAATTCTGTCAAAAATGCAGATTTTTGCACAATAACTTACATATTTATGCAAATGTTATGTTAATTTACATAGGTATGAAATAAATTTTTGCAGGAATGTTTCCACATACTCTATAGAATACTTCTACCAAATTAGGTATTTCTGCTGAATAAATTTTATATGTATTTTTGCATAAATTATGCAAATTAAGGCTTATTTGCATAGATACAGATTGTCTCTTTAGATGAAAATTTTTCATTTGCCCTAGGGAACATCTGTGCCAAGTAGGACATTTATTTTGTACTAAATAATGCAGCGTTTACCCCCTTAGCAAGTCTACTATGAGAATCATTTAATGGTGCTCAAATGGACCTTTTTCGTAATCATGCTAATGCTGCGTTTACACCATGTTCACGGCAACCACGGTAGGCCCGCTTCAGGCCACCGTGGATAAAAAAAAAAAACAACAACAACAAATGGGATGGACGTGAAACAACGCGGTTAGACAGGATAGGCAAACCTGTCAGGCCGTAATTGCCGGGGATGCCGTGTCAGATTTGTCAACTGTCAAAAAAAAAAATTGTCACGACAGTCCCGGTGCTAATGAAGAATCATGTATGCCGTGATAAACGGGATGAACACCACAAAACACGTAATAGACCGCAACAAAACTTGGAAGCGGTCCGTAGCGGGACGCGACAGAAAATATTGATATGCTAACCTGACCAGACACCGTGAGAACGGCGTCTGAGTATTATGTTCTTCGGGGTGAGCGAAGACAATAATACGAGACAATTAGCGTGACTGATATGCAAGTTGATAATTGCCAAAAGGAGGCAAATTGTGGTTTGGCCCACAGCCCTGCTTTTGTTAGTGGTGGTAAACAGGAAGTGAACTTCAGACTGTTAATACGAAACTCGCTATGGGCAAGAACATTGTTCTTGCGATGCGTGTATAATGTTTCCAACATGATGGTCAGAATAGCTTGTAAAGGGATCGTATAGTTTTGGTTGAGACCTAATTTCATGTTTTTAACATTTTTTTTGGGGGGGGTGAGATAATGAGAAACCTCTTATGAAATATGAAAGAGCATGTAATTTCATGAGGAATTCAACGTTTATTTGATAAAAATTGGTTTCGAAACGCTGAGATATCCAAAACAGAGCGTCTCTTATAAAGACTGTGGGACCCATCCTAATACGATCGCTTTGTTTTACTTTGTTTTTGGATGTTTCAGTCATTCCAAACCCGATTTTCATCAAATAAACTTTGAATTCCTCTTAAAATGGTATGCTCTATACTATGTCATAAGTGTTTTCTTGGTCTGTCGCAATAAGTTAAAAGCCCAATTCTCATCTGCACCAATACTGATTCATCCCTTTAAACGTGAACATAATGTTAGTGACATATCAATCTATGGCACACTGAACATGTCATTAAAGTTAATCATGTTTGTATCTTGAAAATGGTATTCAAGATGTGGTATGATTTGGTTTCAAATGGATATACTAGTAAGCACACACACAACACACACACAAAATTGTATGGGCTATGATTTGGATTTAAATGGATGTAGCCATAAATGTTGTGTAATAATGCACCATTTGATAAGACAGTAAAACCGTATTAATCAGTGTTGCCTATATATTTTTATAATGTTCAAAGCATGCACACCTTTCATTATACAGGCTCTTGTCCTTTAAAGCGTGTATTCCAATGCCTTGTCTGACTTAGCAGGCTTCCAAAACACCAATAGGGCAAATTATTTGCAAATTATGGCAGCTTTTCATAAGCTTTTGTCCTTATGTGTGAGCTTGTGCTTGAAAGGCTTGCCTGACATGGCAGGCATCACATAAGCCCTGAATAGGGCAAACATGGTGTGTCCTCAGGTTACCCGCACCAGCAATCTTTCTCTAGGGGCAGAAAGTGAACGGGGTGTCACGGCCATGCACGTGACAGAGATCACATCGCCGATGATGAAATTCAACAAACGTAAGGTGTCCCGGTAGGCGGACAGTTTATAATAAGTTTAGTAAGTAGGCCTATAGTATACCGCAGAACGGCGCGAACGGAAACGAGCCACACCTGACAGCCTATAGGTGTGAGCGTATTATGGTATTATATGTCACGTGTGTGTGTGTGTGTGTAAGAGAGAGTCTTACTGACTGAGACTGTGTGTGTGTTTTGATATGCATGGCATGATTAATTCTGTTAGGGATGTTTTGTGGATCTGTAAAAAAAATAGTATTTAAACCAAATTAATACCAAAAGAATTATCCCAACTGCTTTAATCAAACGGCACCATGAGTACACAATACAAACGGCGCATACACCTGTACACAGGGAATTTTTGCTCGATATTTAATAATAATGGTGTGAGGTGAGTGAGTGTGTATATGCCTCTTAAGTGTGTGAGCCTTATGTGTGTGTGTATGCGTGTTAGCGCATGTGAGCCTTTTCTGCATGTACACGACTTTGCTTTGTAATGCAACTCATATACATATAATTCATTCTCTCACATTTGCGGAAGTCGATTTTTGCATTGTCACAAACAGTGCCTACAGTGCTCATCCAAGCGCGAACACATACCACCCACACACACAAACATAAAAAACAAACAAACAAACAAACAAAAACAACAACACGCCCCCCCCCCCCAAAAAAAAAAATGTGATACCTTGTGATTCGAGATAAAACACTCTTTTAGACCATGTAAGATAATTTATGATAGAGAAAGAATAGAGGTAACGAAGAGAGAACCTGATGGCAGTACGTCAGATTGATTCAAAGAAAATGTGCACAGTCATTTAAAGTGACATACTATAATACGATCAAAGCTAGTGTCTCTTCGTTAGGTATTAGTCACGTAGTCCCTGACCCCGGGTTACAGAATTTTATCACTCCCTTTAAGGTCTTCCACGTCTCTCTTGTAGATTGAGAAATATTTAATGGCAAGGGAATTCCCCTTTTAAACACAGATTGGTCAGATTCATTGTATCTGTCCGACAAATAGGGTCTTCTGGTTGGGAAATAAAACCCGAAAACAAACAAACAAACAAACAAACAAAACATGCACTATGGAATGGGAGATCAACATATGACATTGCATTCATGTTAGAGGAGGATTATTCGTCTGAAGTAGCTCTTTACACTGCTGTCGTAATCGGTAATGTACCTTTCCCATTGATTGGTACAAGGGACTATATCGAATACAATTATAACTTTTGTAAAATTCAATTCAATTCAATTCAAAGGTTTTATTTTCACTTCTTTCAACAGAATGTGCAAAAAGTATAAATTCAACATGCGTTGAAGGAATGATACATAGATAGCAAAGAATAACATTTGTCAGTAGTCATTACAAAATGACGCATTTTTCATACAAACATATATTTATACATTCTGCGAAAAAAAAAGTGGAGGTACCCACTCAAAAGACTGTGCTGGTATAATGTGGGCACCTCACAGGAGAAAAAATAGGTGAAAACTTAACTACAAGTGTGCGGGATGAAAAAAGAAGTGGGAAAGGGGAGAGGGAGGAAACAGAAATAGAAGTAAAGAGACGAGACAACTAAAAACAAAAAGCCCCCTTTTGTTATAGATAAATCGACACATTCAAGATCAAAGCAACAGAGACTATTAGCCATATTAGAAGTGTAGAGCGTTGAAAGCGACGAGAAAGTGATATATACAATCATTGTATGGAATTGCTGATAGCGGAACATATCTGTTCTGTGAAGGCACGTGTAATAGTATACAAAATGATGATCAAAGACATCGAAAAAGTTATCTAGGCCTAATCCTTACTTTCAGAAGGCCTACACAATGAGCTCATAAGATACCCGGAGAGAATTTTGAACAAAGAAATCAAAACAGAACTTCTAATGATGATAATTTGTCTGTAATTTGCTTCACTGGTAGATGAGAAGCAAAGAAGAATAGAAAACCCCCTTCTTGGTGCTGACAATGAAACTTTGCAATTCTCTTTGTCTCTTCTACTATTAAGAAATGATCACGTGTTAATTCTTTATTTATCTCCATCATGCAGGTTGTCTCACCGGGACCCTGTTGCACATTTTTTTATATGTCTCATGTTAAAGTTCTATTCAACAGGGCCCAGATAGATGCAGTTCCCCCCCCCCCAAAAAAAAAAAAAAAGCAGTTTTAGTATCAGCTTTCTTTCTTTTTTTTTTTTCATTTCGTTAAATCATGCAGAAACACTGAAAATATATAATATGATTTCTCGTACGATGTCATGCTATGCATTATCCGTAGCTCACACAATGTCGAAATGGGAAAACAAAGATTGTATAAAGTGCTCACTTGTCTTTGAATAGCTGCTTAGTGCGTCGCTGATGCGTTCAAGCAATCGACCAGTACTGTCGTAGATCAATTGCTGTTCTGCCTTAGCCTGGCCAAAGCGTATCAGATGCTCTCTGGCGCCGTCCATTGCGCCTAGTAATGAGAGTTTTATCGTAAGATTGTCCACACGCAGTTTCAAGTAGAGAGGAACTTTGTGGTATTGATCAACATTTAGCCACAATAGCGCAAAGAACAACTCAGTGAAGTTTTAACTAGCAATACAGTAACTGGTTGCTAATCGCAGGCTTCGCCACACCATGGTCACGGTATCGCTGTCAGCTGCTAAAGTGATGTATGGCTCTGCTATGGGCAGTAGACAGTAGTTTGTGAAGTAATTTCTTTTTGTTTGTCCCATGATCAGCAAAACATGATGAATCAGCATACCGATGTAAACTTTGACAATGCTATGACAACTGTCATTGGTTGAAGAAAGTCGTTGCGTAGCTATTACAGTATAATACCACGTCCATACGCGGGAATTTCCTTTCGTTTTTTGTATACAAAGAAACGGGAATTCCCCTTGCCATCCCTGCGCGCTGCGGTGCGCGGTGGTTCTCGCTCGATCCGAGTGTCGGACGTGTGCATGTTCTGCCCACAGAAGAAGAAAGTGAAGAAGAAGAGTTCTGTGGTTCTGCCGCATACCCTTGCATAAACGCACTATCTCTAGCTAGCTAGCTGTGTACAAAGTGTACAGTACTGTGCTGGTGTACCTGTAGCGGTGCGTGGCATGGCGCCGGCTGTGGCATTTATCTGTAATCTGTATCTGACCATGGACATGATTGAACACTAGTTCCTAATACTACTAGAAGTAGTAACGTAGTAGAAACTCTACTAGAGTCTGGTAGGCCTACCATCAGTGCAAGAAAAAAAGGAGTAGGGTCCTAGGCCTATAAACGTTTGTTTTGAATCATGGGTTACGAGCTACGTCAGGTATTGTTCATGGTGGTAAGTGGTAGGCCTATACGAGTGTTTATGTGAACTAGGGCCTAGGGGCCCCCTACTCAGTAATTATTATACTTTATAGATCATCACGCCCCAGCCAGCCATCGATGTCCAGCAGCAGAGGAAAAATACGCACACTAAACTACAAAGACTTCTTTGACGCAGGACGGTGTTGTCGCGTTTGGTGGTAGGTACAACCATCTAGATTCAATTTTTGTAGCTCATAAAGCCAATTAATTTACCTAATTTTCATACACAGCACAGCGTAGCCCGACCAGACGCCGTGCGATTGTCGCTTTATAATTTACTTTGGCATGATTAGCACGGCGTCTGGGATCTTCTCTAGCTTCGATACTCGACAGGATCCATCACTCTGAATGTAGCTTCTTCTTTTGTTGCCAACTCCCTCTAGTCCTGGAGAACTGCGTTAGATTTGCAGAAATTTTAGCGATACACTATTCTATTCTGCTATTGTACTAATACTACTAATCCTGTGGCCAGGGGTCAAGCCAGAGACAACAGACAAGAATCGGCACTAAACAACAGCAAAGAGCAGGAGATCAAAGCAACAGATCAAGCAGCAGATGTGAAGAGTTTACAATGTCATAGATAAGCAAATCACATGCATATCACTCAGCTAGGTATCAAAGAGAGTTGATGAATGATGTGGAGAAGTGCAGATTCTTCTTGGGAAATATTGGGGTCACTTGTTCCGATAAGTATTAGGCTGGCAGTGAGTGCAGCTTGCTTGTCTAAAAAGGGCATCTGGGAGAGCAGTTCCTGAACTCTTTCTGGCAGGTGTGAGAATCTGAATGTTTGTCTTCCTCTCGGCCTCTCCTAGGCATACAGCAAACATTCCCCAAGGGCAAGGAGATGTGTGATGGTCTCATCTTTGGATAACCCCATCGCGGGGCGCTGTAACACAGTAACGTATTTGTCCGTATGGGGTCGCTGCTGCGGTTAATCTTTGGAATGATCGACACTGGCATCTGGTATTCTGTTGCTGATCCCAACCAAGGTTAGACAGACGTGTTGGCGTGGGATAGACTCCACAGAGCAGCTGACGCCTGTTGAAGTGAATGCAAGTCAAGTCGGGCGGGGAGGAGGGTCGTAACCTGAGGGGGGTCTAAGGAACTGAGGAGGTGAAGTGTGGACTTGGTGGCCAGTGCCTCTGTGGATTTGTCTTCTCTGTGACCCAGGACTGCTGTGCTGGTGAACCTCTTCCATTGCTAAAGTGGTGGGCATATTCATGACATCTTCTATTAAGGGTGGAAGATTGTACTGGTGAAGAAGGGTCTTGAAGGCTTTGGCTGTTTTGGAGTCTGGGTGATGACACAGCATGTGCTGGAACAGATGGTACCTGGTACTCAACCCTGTTAGTGTTGGGTGTATACTGTTACGAGTGTTAGTGTGATCAGCTTCCCGAGCAGCCTGAACTGAAGTATGGGCATCGAAGTGGCGTCGAGGGGCCCTGTGAGCGTCCTGTGCAGTGCAGGCAGACGGTGCTTATAGTACAAGGTGCAAGTAAAAAAACAGCCACATCATTTAGTGGTTGATTGATGTGAGTGCACCCTTACAAAGGCTTCTATTGATGTGGAAGCCAGGATGCTGACTGGGAGCGCATTCAATGCCAGTATAGTCCTCGGGGAAAAAATAAAAAAGAGTTCTGGTATGGAAGTGCCGGGTCCGTGCAGGTATAGATTTGAACATGTTTGGATGATAATTTCTAGTGAACGAGTGTTTGTGTAGGGCATAGGTGTAAAGAGATTGTCTGCGTTGACGGCTACCTTGTTGTCCTTTATTTTGTAGAGAAGAATGAGGCAGTAGTAAAGCCTGCTGGGCTCTAGTGTGTCCCAATTAAGTTGTTGCTAGATCATATCGAACACACTGTCCCTGTGGTGGTACCTCTGCTGGACAAATCGAGCAGCTCGTCGCTGTACTGCCTCAATTCTGGATTCTTCTTGGCAAATGGATTCCAGACGGTGGCACAGTATTCCAGTCATGGCCTCACGAGAGAGAAGTAGGCCTTCTGTCGTATCTTCTGTGAAGAACGTCTTAAAGGTGCATAGTCCCGGTAGTGTAGATGGCGCTGTTGATGATACTGCCGATCACCGTTAGCATTGATACGAAGGTTACTGAAGTTGAGCTGTCATCAAGAGTAAAGTGCGTAGGTGTTGCTAAGTAACGTTGCCTTTGTCGTCTTCTTTGCGCATCGCACAGTCTGTAGTAATGCCAGGGTGCGTGCACATATGTGCTTGTTATTATGACATCACAAAAGAAGTTTGCTTAAGCTGTCATCCTCCTCAGCCGAATCATGAGCCGAACTGTGATCGGACCACTGACTACAGTGAATCGGACTTCTTCGGACTCGGGAAAGTGGGCCAAAGCGTAAGCGCCAAAGAGAAGTCGATAGCGTAGGTCTCTATAGGAAACTTGCGCCGTGCGCTCGCGTACACATTTGACTAAAACACCGGGACCATGCACCTTTAAATTCCTGTTTATTAAACCTAGCATTTGATTGGATTTGGAGACAATGTCATTGACATGGGTTTGCCATGAAAGATTGTGGGCGAGGGTTAGTCCTAGGTATTTATAACTCTGCACGGCTGTAAGTTAGGAGTTACTCAGTGAGTAATTTCCTTCTAGGATGTTATGACGCAGGGTGAATCAGAGGAGATAATACTTCTCTGTGTTGAATTTCATCTGCCATATGCTTGACCAGTGGTGGAAGCGGTCTAGGTCTTGTTGAAAGGCATGGTCGGACTACATTGTAGAGCCCTTTAAAGGCATAATATACGATTTGTAGATGAAAGCATTAGTGCTATAAAATAGTTCTAAAATGTGAGTTAGGGATAGAAACAATCACTGTCAAAATTTGAATCCGTATAATCGATGTTAAGTGTTGTTAAATACACAATATGTGAACAATAGTTATAATAAAAAAATTTCCAGACTAAACCGTATACAGTTACGGTTTATTGAGAAAAACCTTGATATCTCCTCATATTTTAGGTTTTATTGCAAATATTTCATATGGTAGGATGTTTTATGATACAACAGACCTACACATATGCATCAAATATGATATCTTGAAAATTTTTGAAATCACTGCTCCCAAAGGTAAACTGGACCTTTAACGTTAGGTTGTAGGTGGTGAGCGTGAGATCAATCTGTATTCTATCGTCGGGTATACATCTAAACCCATGGCCCATGCGTATATTGTATGGGATCAATATCTAGGCGGGTCCTAGCCTGGATGATGCTCATTCCGGTGTCCTAGTAGGGTGATGAGGACCCTGTTTCTATTTCTGTTCCGGTTCTGTTGGTATACTCGGAATTAACTGTCCTCCACCAACGTTGTAACATTGTAATTAGTATGGTCGTGTATGGGCAGGGCAGGAGGGGTGTTTCACATTTGGAGTCTCTGTTCGAAGATTGTATTGGATGTAGATGTGACTGTTTCCTCGTCAAGTAGATTCCAATCCACTGCTGTCAAGTGGAAGAATGAGTATGTTTGTACTTGTGTACGTCTTTCTTGGTCAGTGTCCTTTGGATTCTTCTGCTGTTCCCTCTGGTTGTTCTTCCCCCTCTGTTATTAACTTTAATGTAGGCATCGTTCTCAATTCCCACTTCCCCATTCATGATTTTGTACAGTAGTTGAAGCCTCAAAATTCTCTTGTTCTCCAGAGTATCCCATTCCAGATCCTTTAACATTTGGGAGACACTGCTCTGTTGTTTGTACATGTAGTCATTCATAGCCACCTTATGTTGAACAGATTCTATGAGGTAATATCTCCTTTACGATATGGATCCCAGTGTGCTTTTGTTTTCCTAGTCCTAGTGCATTCTTTTAGAATGTCTCCCCCCCCCCCCCCAAAAAAAAAAAATAAATAAATAAATAAATAAATAAATAAAAAAATAAATAAATAAAAAATAAATAAATAAATAAATAAATAAATAAATAAATAAATAAATAAATAAATAAATAAATAAATAAATAAAAAATAAAAAATAAGATAAAATAAAAAAACACCCTCGAGTATGTTGGCTAGAGGAGAGCTAATGGATATCAATTCTATGTCATAGGTGGCTGTTGCAAAAAGGAGTCTTTCCCAAATTTTGCTGCACTATCACTTATCACCTATGTTGCACTGCTTCAGGTTAAATTTACAGTGCTCTCAAGTCTCAGTCTCGCATGTTAACCTTATCTCTTCATCATTGTGCTGTAAGTTGTGTTTAATTTAGTGATGTGATTGACCAAAAGATTGGATGAGTGCACTGACCTGTATTTTATCATCTGGGATATTTTCTGCAGAGACTATGTCTTGCTTCATGGAATTCCCTCCTATGTCTGAGCACCATAAAAGTTTAAGAAAGAAAAAAAATGTTATAAAAGTCCTCTGGACTAGACAGATTTTTCTGTATATTTGTATGACTGCCATTGCTCATTAACTTAGCTACACGTACATGATCCTGAAGTGAAATTGTAACAAACTAACCTGTTCATCACAGGTTTCTCTCGTACCAGTTGCCCAATACGGCAATGACAGATTGACACTTTCTGTGGATAGAAGCTAGACGCCAATAAAAATAGCAAACTCGCTCATTCGAGATGCTAGTAGTAGTAATCTCCATTATGATGTGCATTTTGCTGTCATCGACAGAATGGATCGATGTATGCCTGGTCACCTGCTGCCCTGTGATCTGTGGCTCAGCCAAAATGAAGCAACATGCTTTGTCTATCCTGTTCATTAAGGTATGGTATAATCCTATTTGAATTAAATGCTTTTTTAGAATACTCTTTAGAGTATTATATTAGACCAATAAATCTGCTTCTTGTTGGGTGACAACTTGTTACCATTACGCATTGCCACAAAAGTGTTTTATAGTCTTCTCATCCAGCATTAGCTGCACCAAACTTGGAAAAAAAAATGAATAGATTGTCCCAATTTTCTCCAAACTTTCACTGGTACATTCTTCTGATATGAAATTGCTGCATTCCTATATTTTGGTTTTTATTCCCCTTTGTTACTCCTTAAATTGTTGTTACAAGTTTTTGCGTGAATTTGCAGGGCAGTTTTGAACTAAAATGTCATTATCTAAAGCTCCATTTCTGTCGAGCTTGTTTGCAAGCACAAATTCACTGATGCCATTCCTAATGCTGCACAGGTCAGGTGTAGGTAAAAATGTAGTGCGATGGGAACTTACAAATTGTAATAATTTGACTGTCTCTCATGGCTGGCGTTGCAAATATTTAGGCCAAAAGAAGGCTATTATATTATGTCAGATATAAATTGCTTACAACAGTAGAAGTAATTTGTAGTGCTAGCAAAGATTTTGTGATCTGTAAACCATATAATGTATAAAACCTGTCTATAGCGGCCACCCAAGGGAGATGGGAAAAGTGGCCGTTATAGACAGGTGGCCGCTATAGACAGGTTATCCAACTTTGTGTGCATTGCTTACATGTGTGTACGCATGCACACACCGCGTGTGTCATGCATTAACCATGCCGGTGTATACATATGAAATTGTTACACAGTAGTATGTGTATTGTTGTGAAGAAAGCTTAACACTAGTGCGTTATTATGTCTGTATGAGGGATGAATGCAGCTGTGGCAATCACTGAACGTTGCCCGCACGGCTACAAAGCAAAAAAACATGCTGAATTATCGGCTCGGCTATGGCTCCATTGGGTTTTGGCCACTATAGACAAGTTAAAATCTACCACGGGAAACAAAATTTGTGGCCGCTGGCCGTGTTAGACAGGTGGCCGCTATACACAGGGTCTTTAACAGGGCTTTTCTTTCGGGGGGATTTTTCAGTGGTCGCTATAGACAGGTGGCCGCTATAGACAGGTGGCCGCTAAGGCAGGTTTGACTTTACTGTATTTCTGAACACCAGGGGCCCGTTTCATAAAACTTGTTATCAGTGACAACTGCCACATTTCTGTGACAAATTTGCTCTCAGCCAATCAGATGCAAGGATTTCAGTAGCTTGTCACATCTATGACAACTTGTCACTGATGACAAGTTTATGAAACGGGCCCCTGTTCAGCAAATACAGTAGTCTGTAAACCTGTCCTACAGGCATGAATGATGTGATATCATAAAAAACTCTGATGTCTTATCTTGGAGGTACATGTAGACTAAGTTACAAAGTACCTACATGTTGTACTTAATACAGTCATAATGTATGCAATGGAAAAAAAATCCATAAGGACATACATAAATTCTTAGACTTACTCTCGAAATTATTAATTTGTATACATTACATGAGTATGGGTGAAAAAAAAATTAAAAAAAATCTTCAAATGAATTTCAAATTATCATTCAATTAAGAAAACATGTGCACATACACAAAAGGCAAAAAAAAACAAAAACAAAACAGAAACAAAAACTGGAACAATTAGCTTGATGAAAGAATGCTAATATTCTGGCAAACATTTGCGAACAAAATGCTGATGGCCCATCCAATATGTTCTGTTTGGCACAAGAAATGATTGTATTCCTTTGTGTGTGTGTGTTTTATTTGTCTACAATGTATTTGATTTGATACATAGGGTATGTAATGTAGGATGTGTCACATTCAAGATTGAGAACCGCTAAGATGAGAGCCTGAATCATTCAAAGAAGTAAAAAAGATGAACGAATAAATGTCCCAGTCATGAGTGGGTGGAGTGTTATTTATACACGCAGGGTATTCTGTTCTCTCTTAAATGCGTTTTGTATCTTTATGTTTGCAGGTTGTGTTCGTTTGTCTGTGCCAAGTTGTTCAACCATACTGCACAAAGAATGAAGACTGCCAATCAGAGTAAGGCACATCTTTGAAAAGCTGTCCATGAAATATTGTTAAGTTGGAAGGAGGGTATAAACTTTTCTGTAGTTTTGTATACTATTAATAGTAATTTTTATGATAGTGTATGTATACCTGCACATTGTCATATTAAACTATTTCACCTTTCTTGAGATACACTAATCATACATTGTAGATACAATTGAAGAGTTTGTTCACAAAAACCGTTAAGTCCATATTTGCCAAATGGAGATATTTGCGATTAAAGGTCAAGAAAAAAGAAAATAATAAGACAATTTTTGCTTCTTTTGACCATAACTTAAAAAATGTACCTGTATATGTAGTGACCAATATATCATTTAAAAGGTATTATTTTGTACTTTATGACAGAGACCGTACTTCACAATCTTCAAAAATGGACTTATCGGTTTTTGCGAACAAACTCTTCAATTGTACCCTGGTATGTCTTCCTATCAGGATAATTTGTCACTTGCCTTTTGCATTGTGCCCATCTACTAGTGCTTTGCATTTTTATCTCTTTAGATTAAAAAAAAAAAAAAAAAAAAAAAATCAGTACTATCATCCAAACCCGACAAATCCTTCTTTACTTTTAACCCATTGAGGACAGACTGATTTTGTTACAACATGCATTTCCAATAGACACTTGTATGAGTATACTCGGGACTCATCCTCAACAGGTTAATGGGGGGGGGGGGGGGGGGGGGGGGGTGGACAAAGTTGTCAAATTGGTCAAATGGGCCCTGTAGTGAGGGAGGGGAAGGGGGTTGAACTCGAAGATCCATAACATATTTGTTTATTCATTCATTTGTTTATTTATCTGTTTTGATTTATTCTCTCTTACATGGCATTTCTGTATAATTATGTGTAAATCAATTCTCAGCAATTTCAACTATTTTAATTGTAATCAAACACTGTACATACATTCTATATGGGGCTATATACGTGCAGTAATCACATGCATTACATCTTAATTTCCATACAGAATGATTGCCAAGGATAAGCACAAAGCTTTACTCTTTGGCAACAGATAATGCATATTAACATTAATTCAATTATAAAACTATAAAAGCACTCTGAGAGCGCAGACCTCCGCCAAGCATGCAGCTCATTTCCACCACTGATCTTGTTCTTCCATAGAGATATCAGTGATTTCCACCCTTACGTACTTACAGCATTGTGTGCTGAAAGTCGCCCGATTTCCCAGTTCTTATACTGTAGAAACCTTTGATACGTCATAAACCCTCAGCTGCACGGCGCGCCTCGCCCTAGCAGAAACTAGAGCACGCACTTTAGTGTGCGCATGCAAACCTCAAATATGCGCAGCCTGAACTCCCAAGTTCATTGACCCTTCCTGCCAAAATATCAAAAATCCTTCATAAATTCCCCCAAAATTCTCGGATCACTATTAAATTTTTTCTAATCATCTGTTACTTGTATCATTCTAAACCTTTCCTGCAAGTTTCATCCAAATGCGTTCACTACTTTTTGAGTTATTTTGCATGCGGACAAACTAACTAACTAAATAACTAACTAACTAACTAACGAACAAACAAGCAAACAAACAAACGGTAACGAAAACATAACCTCCTCCCTTGGCGGAGGTAACAAGGGGGTCCAGATACCTTGAAACAAGGGTGCAGATGTAAATATATTAAATAAATGAATAATACATGTAAGAGTGTGCATGATAGCAGTAGTCAATAGATTTGGTACGTAAGATGGTTGCAATCAGTATGACATCTAATGTACACTGTATAGAATTCGTGATCAATTTCATTTTCTCCTAAAAAAACAGCTCTTATTGAACACCACAGGGATTATGTGTATCAACAGCTGGCTAGGGTTACCAATATATTAATCTTATTATTTTTCACCTGTGATTCTGATGTGGTCCAGGAAAAGGACCTCAGAGCCAAATTTTGCGAATTTCAATTGGATGCCATCCTTTCCAGATCAAAAAGTTAAGTGGTATACGTGCACATTGAAGGTATATGATATTTCTATTCTTTTGGAAGAAACAAAAAACAAACAAACAAACAAACAAACATGCTGAACTGGACATTCTACCTATCCAAGGACTGAATGGGGAGGGACTAGATCATTCACTCTGGGATGAAAGTTGTTTGCTTTGATCAAAACTACCAGTATGTCACACTTTTGATCTTAAGATATATTTTGAAAGGACTCTGTGTGATTATCCTGGCAATTCAAGTCAGTCAGACAGGTTTCTTGGTAGATCCTTTCGATATAGTGCAAACAAGTTCCAAATGGTGGAAGATGAATTTTGAGCCCTCCCCAGGACTATGTTTTACCTTTAACATTGGGTCTCAGTTATAAAAGAGTGGGAAATCTTGCGCTAAACTTGGGTCTCAATTATGAAAAGAGTGTAGAATTTTATGTTAATTCATGCCTTTTGTCTTGTCATCATGTTCTTGTCCCTGCAGCGAGTACTGCGAAAGAGGGAGATGTGTGAAGTGTAGGCTGTGTCCAAAAGATGTCATAGACGGCACTAGGTCCGATTTCTACTACCTCGCTGCTTGCGCCAGAAGAAACATGGGTCATTGTCCCTTCTGGTGTGGTGAGTCCACAAACGGTCCTCCATCAGGTGAAACACCGGACATGAGACACCAAGCATGTCGCAGGAATTGGTCAAAACGGACACCGCCCTACTCCAGTCCAAGTAAGTACCGGTATTCATATTAAAGGTACTAGCCCACATTTGCAAACCCACGAAAATCAAAACTGCATAAAACAGGTCCAATATGACTTCAAGTACAAGTTATAACAGTAACATACCTCACCTGTCGCTCTTTGTCTATACCATTCGATAAAAGAGAGAAAATCATCGTTTTAAAATCAATTTTCAAACCGGGTCAACCCGACCCAAAATCGAATTACGAGCGCGGGCTATAGCTACGTACATTGTACATGTAACACGTACGTGGACCGGAGCTAGCGAGCGTTATACGCATGCATACGGATTACGGTGCATTTTCATTTATTTTTATGAAAATAATGGACTAATTGGGACGAAATTTTGCACAGGTGTTACTGCAATTATACCCAAACTCCATGCTAACTATGAGACCAATTGCGGCAGGTTTACAAATGTGGGCTAATACTTTAACAGGTGCCATAAGCCATCAAGCAGAACAGAATGTGTCAGTTGTGTAATAGTTAGCAGTGTTGCTAGGCATTGAGATAAGTCAGTGGGCAGTGAAGTGTCATTCTTTTCATACATCCTCCAGGAAGTTGTAATCTCCCCCCCCCCCCCACCCAGAAAACATACACATCAGGGGCAGATCCAGAGAAAGGGGGGGGGGGGGCACTGGGCGCATGGCCCCCTATTTTTTTGTTAAAACAAAAGAAATAACAAGAAAAATGGGGATGTATAGCGCCCCCCTTAATTTTGTAAAGGCACCTCCATTTACAGAATTCCTGGATCGGCTCCTGTACAGAGAGTATCTTGGCTGTGTTTCTGAATTTTCTTGTGGTTTCCATTGTTTCTTATTCAGATGTGTAAAGGGTAACAAGTGTTTTATATGTGAAATAGTGCAGTTGACATATATTGCAAACTCAAGGCAGAAGTCTTACCTTCTGACTTACCCCATTTTATTTTTTTTTTTTTTTGGTCTTTCTCACAACCTTGAGAATTTACCTATGACCCGACAAATCATCCCCACAGACTTTTCCTTAAGTCATTTGTGACAATTTCTTCTCTCTTTTCCCCTTGTATGTGATTTAGTTGTGAATATAGCAGCAGATTTCATAGAGTCCACAAAGACATACAACATTACCTGCTCTGTTCAGTCTGTGCCGCTCATCCCCTACATAAAGTGGTACGATCCAAGTGGGGCTGTCGTCAAGGAGTTTGCCGTAGAAGAGGTGGCAACAGATACTTTGAAGATCACGAACTTTGTGGAAGAGGAGGAAGGGATTTATAGCTGTGAAGCAGTCTGGAAAGAGGGTATCACTGCTGGGAATGCATCTGTTCAATTAAACTACACATATGGTACGTGCAGTGTGAAGATATGACATACAACTCTCGCTTAAAGCCCAAACAAAGTTCTGGTACGCCTGCAAAAGTTGTCAAATTTCGCTCCCAAATGTGAACGTATGCCTAGGAAATGTGCGGAATAAAGCTGTTATAACAAGAAATCTGATGGGTAACAACGAAAATGCGAAATATAAACCAAAAAGGTTCAGTCTCAGAACTTACCCGAACGGGGTCAGGCTAAACTCGGACTCGGGGTTTAACTCGGCCTCAGTTTGACGGCGGGCTGAGTTGTATTGGTTGTCCCTCTGGATTGTACAGTGTTGTACTATGGGAGCGGCCTGTATGAACTACGTTGTAGCGCTTCGCGTTCTGGCTACTTGCAGTAATGATCCGAGTTGTTACAACGCGCGCTTCAAAAACCTCTTTGGCGCGCATGCAAAATTAGTGTGCGCCTATCAAGCACCTCTAAAAACAATCAAAGACGCTTGATAAACAACAACAAAAACTTCAAAGACCGCGCATCTGTCTCAGCAACTGAGGTGATGTGCGTATAGGCTTGAGGACCGCACGCTGTCCATTTGTTTTGTACAGGATTAGCACGCACTTTCCTGTCTGTTCAGTTAGGCCTCATTTGGTATTATACAGTAGAATATGGCGATCACGAACTGCGTGTAAATTGTCTGAAATAGGATCGAGTTCTCCCTGAGACCGAGTTACATGTAGTCTGGAGCCTTCTGGAATAAAAGTTGGTTTTCCGACTTTTATTATTTTTCTCAAAATACTCCAAAACGACTCATCATTCCGGCAAACCGCGTCAGCCAGGTAAGTTTCTTTGAAGACTCTTTCGATATATTGCAAGCAAATATGAAATGGTGCCAGACGGGTTTTCAAGCCCTGAACTTTGTTTTCACTTTAACCCATTGAGGACGGGCTAATTTTGCTACAACATGCACTTCCCATAGACACCTGCTTGAGTATACTCCGAACTCGTCTTCAACAGGAATGAGGACTATGATTTTATGGAGGCCATTATTTGTATTGTTTGAAACGTTTGCATATTTAAGTATTAAATGAGGAAGAGAGGTTTGCGGTAACACCACGTGTTTGTAGTCCATGCAGGGACCATTGCTTGGCTGAAGAAGACCCTAGAAAGAGGACAGCTTAGTAGGGAAGCTACCCAGAGGTAGTGTAAGGAGGGCATAGAGTGAAACAGTCAAAGGGCAGTGGTGAGCTGGAAGTTGAAGTTGCACTATTGGAGATAGAGAATAGGGGACAGAGAGAGTTGTATTAAAGGAAGAATAGAGTGAAAATCGTGTTAAGTGTTCAGAAATCATTAGGAGGAGAAAGGTAAGTTTCCTCCTAGTGATTCCAAACCCATTACCTGATTAACCGCTGAGGACGGGCCGATTTTGCTACAACATGTATTTCCCATAATCATCTGCTTGAGTATACTCGGGACTAATCTTCAGTGGGTTTTTTCACTTCAGAAGAGCAACCAAGGAATATCAGAAATTTCACTATTGCAGACACATCTGAACATGTTTTATAAATTACAAATGGGGTTTTATGGGATATGAATCAGTGAAAGATAATTGTCCCCGCCGAACGAGTTCGAGCAGGGGACTATGAAATGGGCTCCGTACGTGTGTGTGTCCGTCCGTCCGTCCGTCCGTCCGTGTGTCCGTGTGTCCGTCCGTGTGTCCGTCCGTGTGTGCGTCCGTGTGTGATCAAAATCTTCAATTTGCTACTTCTCTGTCATTTATGAGCCAATTTTGATTCTGTTTGCTTTATATGATAGCACTACATGGGAGCTTTGAAACTTCTACACAGAATTTCAGTCGTGACCTTTGACCTTGACCTTTGACCTATATTGTACATTTTGCTACAAAATGCTACTCCTTCGCCATTTCTAACCCGATTTCGATTCCGTTTGCTTTATGTGATGGCACTAGGTGAGGGCTTCAAAACTTCTACACAGAATTTTGACCTTTGACTTCTTTGACCTTTGACCTTGATTTTTTTACCTATATTGTACATTTTGCTACAAAATGCTACTCCTTCGCCATTTCTAACCCGATTTCGATTCCGTTTGCTTTATGTGATGGCACTAGGTGAGGGCTTCAAAACTTCTACATAGAATTTTGACCTTTGACTTCTTTGACCTTTGACCTTGATTTTTTGACCTATATTGTACATTTTGCTACAAAATGCTACTCCTTCGCCATTTCTAATCCGATTTCGATTCCGTTTGCTTTATGTGATGGCACTAGGTGAGGGCTTCAAAACTTCTACACAGAATTTTGACCTTTGACTTCTTTGACCTTTGACCTTGATTTTTTGACCTATATTGTACATTTTGCTACAAAATGCTACTCCTTCGCCATTTCTAACCCGATTTAGATTCCGTTTGCTTTATGTGATGGCACTAGGTGAGGGCTTCAACACTTCAACACAGAATTTTGACCTTTGACTTCTTTGACCTTTGACCTTGATTTTTTGACCTATATTGTACATTGGCTACAAAATGCTACTCCTTCGCCATTTCTAACCGGATTTCGATTCCGTTTGCTTTATGTGATGGCACTAGGTGAGGGCTTCAAAACTTCTACCCAGAATGTTGACCTTTGACTTCTCTGACCTTTGACCTTGATCTTTTGACCTATATAGTACATTTTGATACTAAATGCTACTTCCGGCGGGGACATATTTTACGCACCGCGTAATTTCTACTTTTCCTTGTTTGGGTATGTTTGAATTTATTGGTAAGATGCAGTTTGATATAAAGTGAAAGGAATTAATGCAGTAATATGATATGATCCTTGACAAGCTGACCACCATGTGTCTTGTTTATTTCATTGCAATGTCCTGTTTTTCACCAGTTCCCCCAGTGACCACTCTCCAGCCTGCTCAGACTTCATCAGAATGGTCAGTAACGTCCAGGGAAAGTGGTGCAAGCCCTTCACCAGGGAAGACCCCTTCTTCCCCTGACAGTCCAAAGGTCTCTCAGCCAAGTGAGTGCATTAAGGCCACTGTTTACCACTGGGAGCAGTGATTAAAAAAAAAAAGAAGATGTTTGATTTATCACATTTGATACATATGTATCATAAGGTCCATTGTATCACAAAAAAATCCTACCATATAAGAATTTCACAATAAAGCCTAAAATGTTGTGAGATATCCTTGTTTTTGTTGATAAACCATAAAACCGTAAATTATTTATTTTAGAAACAATTTTTACTAACGCAAACTGAAGAAAACTGACCAGAAATTCTTTGCTCATTTTTCCATTCAAAACAATTTTAGTTAAACTATTGTTCACATTTTCTGTATTTAACAATATGTAACATCATTAAATGAGATGCTTTTACCCATGATTTCCATCTAGACCCAGTTATATTAGAATGGGTACCTGGTAATGCTAGGGTAACCCTAAAAAGACTGGGGGGCTTTTTGGGCCCCCTTCGACATTTTCACGATAAATCTGTAGCATAAAAATCTTGCACCACAACGTTTTATGACTTTTTTCTTTTATTAAAAGTCTTGCCCAACTTTTGAGACCAAATTCGTGATGCCCGGGTATGCGGTTCTGAAGTTATGCAATATTTTGTAAGTGCATGTCAGACCCGAAATTGCTCAAAAACGTGATTTCATGTACAAATCCAATGCAAATTCCGTTTCTGACCAAAGTTCATATATGTATCTTTGTTTTTACTTTTACTGATCAAAGTCAATTAATTTCATGTTGTTTATGATCAGAAAAGTGTCGCCAACGATTTCCATAAAAAAATAATAATAAAAAACAAAAAGTAAAAGAAAAAAATGAAATACATACGAAAAAAAAAATTGATACCACTGTTTTTTGATGTACATTCAATAAGAATGCTACAAAGAGTACCTAGACCAAAAATTAGCAGTATTGGACCTTTAATTACAGATTTACAGCCATTTTTTTTTATTTCATGCATAAATTAGCATAATTGATTAATTGAAAGTAAATTTGAATAATTACCTATTCAATTTTGTACATTACCTTGTGGGTGACGCGCATGCCAATTTTCCTTGCGATCACATTGTCAACGGCCAAGATTTGGGGGGGGGGGGGCAATGAGCCCCCCAGTCCTGGGAGGCATCAAAATAGCCCAGTCTTTTTAGGGTTAATGGGAATAACAGCAGGTGCAGCACTGGAAGAACAGTGCTAATGCTCTAGTACTAAGACCATAGTAAATAAGGCTACATTATTAGGTTTTGCCGTCATTATATTGTGTCACCTTGTGTCATCAGAAAGGTGTTCTATGATTTAATGTCCATACAAATGTGTATGTTGATGCCAATAAGTGGAGACTAATAACTATTGTTGCTTCTTGTGATATACTATTGCTTTTGATACTATAGAAGCACACTTTTTTTGTGTGTGTTTCACTAATTCCCATGGTTTTGATGCAGTGGAAAAAGTGACCTACATATCGTCTGTTGAGAAAGAAAAGGGCGTTAAGTGGTCTTGAACACTATGGGTTTTGTAGCAACTTAACGCCCTTATCATTCTTAACCGACGATATAGTCATAATATCTTTTGAATAAAGAAATGTCTTTATTCTGACCTGTTCATTAGGCAGTTAGAGAACATCCATCAAAAATTGACTGTAAGGTAGGTTTGAATAGACTAACTCTGTCAGATGGAAAAAGTCTATTTAAAAATTTTATAAAAGACCACAATAAAGTTGGTTGCTTTCTCCCTATGTTTCAACGCAGTTTTTAATGTTTGTGCTGGTGAGCAAAGAAAGCGTGCAAAAGGGATTTTCAGAGTGCCCCCCCCCCCAAAAAAAAAAAAATAAATAAATAAATAAATAAATAAAATAAAATAAAAATAAAAATAATAATTAAAAAGAAGAAGAAAAAAAAAAAGAATGGTGATAACGATATAAGGGCTAAGGGGGTAGTGCAGACTGAGATACATGACCTCTTGCTGTTATAGAATTGTTGCCAGAATTTTCTGGAACAAAAATCACCTAATTTCATTCTGATGTTACTTTTGAATGTACTCTGAGGCCAGGCTTTTCAACCGTGGGCCTCAAAGCTTTCGCAGGTGGACCATGATGTCAGCCAAAAATTGAAAAAAAAAAAGAAAGATTACTATTATGTGATCTAACTGGGCCTCAAAAAACAAACAAACAAACAAACAAACAAACAAACAAGCAAACAAACAAATTTATGGGAGCCAAAGTGGCCCTCAGGTGGAAATGGTTGAGAAGCAAGGATCTTAGGAATCTCAGATGTCTTATGGTTGGTCTTTTGGAAAGCATCCATGTCAGTGATTGGTTCTATTCCTTCTTACCATTTGCAGTTCAACCTGTATTCATAGCTGTTCTGGCCCTTGCTCCAATTCCTGTTTTGTTTGGTATCATACTGGGCATATATTGGATCTGCAGAAAGCATTGTAAGGACAGACACCAACATGCCCAGCATGCAGAAGAGAAGATTGGTTTGTATGGTATGTTTGCATGTTCATTGGAGTAACTGGAATAACATTTTATTTTTTATACCTAATTGTCCAATGAATGCTTACAATACATGTGAATATGATCGCTTCAAAATATTGAGTGACCCACCATGCATTTGTGACCATGACAGGATTTTGTTCCCATGGTAATGAAGATGTTAGATACAACAGAATGAGGGAAAAGCATTATGTGATATCACTATGATGTCATAATGTCATCATG
Source organism: Diadema setosum (assembly GCA_033980235.1). NCBI lineage: Eukaryota > Metazoa > Echinodermata > Echinoidea > Diadematoida > Diadematidae > Diadema > Diadema setosum. The sequence continues at coordinate 15,482,931 of CM067078.1, forward strand.
ATATCATGTAGAAGGCAGATTATGTGTACATGTAGCACAATGCATTATACTTTAAGAGCAAGAATTCTGCAATGGAGAAAGAGGAATACAGCAGAGAATACAATGTAGTAACATGTAAGATCATACAGCACACAAGGGCATTGACCACTAGAACGTAATTCATCTCAAGATTACAAAAAGTGTTCCTTAAATATTTAAAGCCTTTCATGAGAGATCACATTAATAGATGTAGACAGTGAGTGATTATTATTTAATTGTACACGTTTATAAAGCTGTACTATCAAAGGTGTAGGATGTTTAATACCAGCTAGCATGTTATCTATTTGACGAGCCCAGGGATACTGCAATGATATCTACATGTTGTAATGTTGCAGGAGCAGTTGCTATGAAAAGATTGCTTTTCTTCTCTCCTTTATTTTTTTTTTCAGGAGATTCCATCCATTTGGAAACCTCAGATTTTGAAAGTGGGGTTATTCACGGCCTGAGCTCCTTGTGGAATAGCAACTGTGAGGCAGTTATCGTGGAGAGGGTACCAGCAGTGAAAAAATGTAGAGTGGGAAGATGCTGGGGAAATTCAGACAAGAGATGGACGGGTGAGTAGTGAGTACTGTATACACCGAATATTTTGCAAGGTTTTTATTTTTGAGAATTTCGCGAGTTGGATGCTATTCGCAAAATTAAAGACACGAAAAATATTGACTCTGTACTTGTGTGCATTTCTCCATTCCGCGCAGGACTCCGCAATCGCAAAATTAACCACTCGTGAAATCGTCGGGAATTCCCGATTCGCAAAAATTTAGACTCGCTAAATATATAGCGTAAACAGTATTAGACCCCCTACAGCAGGCAGCAGAGGCACGCTGTATAGGATTGAGCTGTACAGCACGTGCGTTCCCACTATATAAATAGATGTGATAATAACGAAATTCTCATTACATAAGGAGGAAAAAACTTAGATCCCAGAATTTATATCTTTACACACTGTATTTCAGTGTTATAAAAATAAAGTGCCAGTCCCGAGGACTTTGTTATGATAGAAATTGCGGGTACTTGTCATGAGGTCCTGGTACTATACAGGTAAGACATGGGGCCCATTTCATAGAATTTGTCATCAGTGACAATTTGTCATAGATGTGACAAGCTACTGAAATCCTTGCATCTGATTGGCTGAAAGCAAATTTGTCATAGAAATGTGGCAGTTGTCACTGATGACAAATTTTATGAAACGGGCCCCTGGTAGTGAGGGGGATACCATGCAATGAGAGGTTTGGCCAGAATCGGATATATTCAGGAATCCTGAAACAACATCACTGATCTCTATGGTTATATGTACAAAGTAAGTAGACACACAGCCAAAGAAACTCAACCTGGGTCAAATGATACTGACGAGTGCAGGTTTTGATGCACATACTGAAGAGTATTCCTATCTTAGCAGGACTTTGCTCTTTTTTGTTATAGAGTGAGCCTGGGAAGGCAGTGCATGTAGATTGATTCAACTGGGCCACCATCCTCTTCCCATGTCACTGTGTCTTTAATATGTGACCCGCTATATCAAAAGGATCTGAAAGTTGGGGGTTGTCAATATATTTGAAATGGCATGATATTATTCCCTTACTCTTCCACTTTTACGGGAACCTGGTATACCAGTTTCCCAAGATGAAGACAAGAGTGCCTGCTTTCGTGGCCTAAATTCATGCTTCTTTGCATTATAAAGTCCCCCATAATGGGTTTGATAGGAAGATTAGAGTTTATTCTATCAGCACTTGTTCTCTTTCTGTTGGAAGAATTCGTATATCACAGTGTTTTTTACCTTTGTTCTGATTTAGTTTGCCCTTGCTCTGCTACAAAACTTGTATGAGCATGTACATTAGCGATCAAAGCTGATCACAGTAGATATCTGTGTTCGCTGACCCCAGTCATTGTATTCTGGTGCCTGATTTGTGTAGAACAAAAGAGTATGTGCGCCCATCAGCGCACGCTCTATTCATATCGTACCCGATCGATATGTCTATTGTTCAAGGGCACATGTAGTTGACCTTGTGGGGAAGGGATGCATCCACCACTTGAGTGCTTTCGCATGGATGGATTACCAACCTGTCCGTTCTCTGTCGACGGGCAAAAAGAATCTCGTTTGGGGACATTGAAGGATTTTAGAGAATTGCGGAGGAAACGGGTTAATTTTATATATAACTCGACTCATAAAAGTACTCGGTTGTGGAGATATCGTTGATTCTATGAGAGCATGTCGAGTGGTCTAGGATATCAGTGTTTCGAGATAACTGCCTTATCTGAAATTTTCCTTCCGATGCAATCGTGATCAAGGGGAGGTAAGACAGATTTCACGTCTTGACAAAAGAAGGCATGGTCGTAGCAACCTCCCCAATGTTCATTCTAGCTTAGTGCCAGCGGTCTATGTATGACCAATCAGTAACCAGGGAGCCATGCACTGACCAATAATATTACTCCCTTGTTGCTAGGGGCAGAGTCTCTCTGCAGTGCTAAATCTAAATCTTTGGATACTTTCCTGTTCCATTGAAAGTCGGAAAATCATGGCTCAGAAAAATGCTGATTTCTTGCCTTTCCTTTAATTGTTTGCTTCAAAGTTTCAGCAGATGATAGATGAAACATTAGACTTCAAAACTATGCCAAAAACAGAAATTTAATGATATTCTCGGCTCAGCCGTCAGCAACATTTGGTTCTTTTGTCGTGGCGGGTTACATATGAATGAATATATCTTTCTATGCCTCCTGTGACATAATTTATGCACAATTAGAAGACTGACCTAAGTTGCTGTAATGCAAAATTTTGGCAAATGGCATGTGAAATGAATTCATTGTGGATGGAAATTTTGATATTAAAGAGTAAGTTAACTAAGTTTCAGACTAAGACCCTCTTCACAGTGTGGGGCTGGACCGAGCCGCGGCCGAGCCACGGCCGAGCCCAACCTCAATTGCGGGCAGAGCCCCCGCAATTTTGTCCGTTTACACATAGCCGGGCTCGGCCACGCTTTTAATTCAAGCCTTTCAATATTTTGTTATAGTGGTGCTCTGCTTGTAAACAAAAGCAATTTGGTATAGTCTGGTTTTCAGACCCTTTGCCAACTGAATTCCATGGTGACATAGTCGCCTTTCGGGCAAAGGCCTTTGCCGAAGGAAAAATCCTTTGCAGGACAAAACCACCTTAAACTATACTAGTTTTTGATGTTGAGGGGGTTCATATCCTGAATAGCGAAATAATACGGGCAGAGGGTTTGGAAGCCAGACTAAAATTGACCGCGCGTTTGGCCCAGTTTGCGTTTACACTGAGAAAAGGCCGGGCTTGGCCGCGGCTCGGCTGCGGCCTAGACCACCTCCAGAGCGTGGCCAAATGCGCGGCCAATTTTGGCCCTGCATTTGGCCTTTTGCGCGTGTACACTGAAATGAAGTCGAGCTCAGGCGCTGCCAAGCCTCGCACTGTAGACGGGGTCTAGATGGAGGAATGCTGTAAATTTATCACCACCTTCTTTGTTAAACCAAATTTATTTGTATTTCTTGTTGCTTACAAAAACATGTGCGAGTGCACTATGATTGGGTTTATGTTTATCACTACCAGGTACTCATGGAATAATTCCAATATGTGCTCAACTAGCAGTGCACAATTCTTGTTGTATTCAACAATGTGCCTTTTAAACAATAAGAAACAACAAGAAGTTGTATATACTGTATAACTTTATATTTCTACGTGCTTGGCCAGGTAAGAAGAGTTTTGGGTGTTTTTAATTCCACAGAATCAAGATATTTGGCATGCCAAGATATCATGTGCTTTTATTTTCTTACTAGCTTCTGGTCTTCAACACTGTGAAAATTTTCACTTTTACAGTATGATATAAAGATTACATTGAATCACAATGTTGTGCAATTTCTGTTGTCAAAGCATAAGGGAAATGTAATACTAGAATTAATATCAAAAGAAATCAATCACTTGTAATATCTTGCAGTCCCCAGAGATGTTAATGAGTGGGAGATCGCACAGCTGTACTGGAGTGATGTCATACAGATTTGGAGGAACCTATCTTCCCCAGGACTGAAAATGGAGCTGGTCAAGACACTGACCATGGACTGTAAGTTCACCAGCGATGACCAATGATCAAAGTACAAATGTGACCCTGCATCGTAATACCAGCAAAAAGTAGCCAGTCTTGGATTTTTAGTTAAAGGCAGATTTTGAAAGAGCAGACTTTAAGCTTTAAAATGATGTATAACTCAATCGAAATGGACTCTCCTAACCTATCTAAATATTGGAAAGAAGGCACACAGTTCTGAAAAGTGTGAACTGAGAAAAAAGTCTTTGAAGTATATAGGGTCTACACACACTAATCTATACCAAGCTGTCTAATGAATGGAACCCCCCCCCCCCAAAAAAAAAAAAAACAACAACAACAACAACAAACAAACAAACAAACAAAAACAAAACAAAACAAAAAAACAGGATGGAAACCACAGGAGCTACAACAATAAAGGGATTTTTAGATTGAGCTGAAATTAAGCATGCTCTTTTGACACATTCTGTCCATGATTAATGCCAAGTTTCAAAGCAGTCGCATCATCCTTTCTATCTGAGTTTAATATTAAAGTTGAAAATGAAGAGTGTTGACAGGGTAAAAGGGGATTTTAAAAGACACTCCTAATTACACTATAGCAGGGCTCGACACTAACCGTGGCCTGGTGGCCCTGGGCCACCAAATTTTAAAAAAGGGCAAATTTTTTTAAAAGTGTCATTGATGTTGCAAACCATGTGCCTGTCAATGAATATTTATACTTAGTCTTACCATTCAGCAGTTAAATTTGTTTAAAGGATGGATGAAAAGGACTGAATGAGTGCCTGAGAGTGAGTGTTGCAAGTTTGTTGAGGTTTATTTATGACTAGATATGTTCAGCTTCCAATTCTTACTATGATAAAATTTGAATATTTGACTCATCAAAAAAAAAAGGAATTTTAATGTTTTTTATTGTTTTGGGGGGCCACCAAAGTTTTCTCTCGGGCCACCAAAAATTTGAAATAGATGATTTTGGTGGCCCCATCGGGGCCCCATTGGGCCACCAAATAAAAAAGTTAGTGTGGAGCCTTGCTATAGGGTCCTATTCTGAAAAAAAAAAAAAAGTGTTTGAGAAAAACTGCCAAAAACGCAACTTCCTGTTTGTTTATGATTTCAAACCATATCATAATGTAGAAGAAGACATTTCTTTTAGAAAATGTAAAAAACTCAAGATTGGCTTAGGCCGACCCTTTTCACCTATTTCAGTCGTCATACAAAATCAACATGTGCAACTTTTTGTTGGTTTTGTGGTGCATGGTTACTAATGATGCGCATGCAGGTCTGAGTTTATCAGTAGGAATTGTGTGCGTATATAGGTACATGATTGTGTAACTATGAAATTATTATGGATTCCATACTTTGCTGCATGCACAATTCATGTATTTCTTCTGATCCATGCAAGACATGTGCATCATCTGTTTGATAGAACAATAAAACTTTTAGCTCTCTGCGAGGTGCATCTATGTTTCACATTTGGCGTGATCAGCGTACCTCTTTTCAGGCAAAACTGTTGGGTGGTGCATGCTCTTGTGTCATAGCCAAAGTGAGTGATGATCATGGAGAAAGATATCAGAAACAAATGGATTGTATTTGGTATTGCCATCTTGTGTCTGCTTGTATAATTCTTTGATTTAATCATAAAAATCATGGCAAAATTCTAGTTGATGCTGGTGGAGAACAATTTTGGCTAGTAAAGCATCATAAAACGCGTACATGACTAAAATGCTATATATGTAACACACAAGAGGGCATACACTCACACAACACACAGTTTAATATATGAGCTCATTTGTTCTAGCTTTTTTGTGTGAAATATATACAATGTACAATGCATCTTCATTGATTTGTCATCAATATAGCAAAAGTGTAAGTGTATTAAGAATTCACTGACCAATTCCATTCCATGCTTAGCATATGTACAGTAGACACAGTTAACATGCAAATAAAGAAATATTACCTCAGCATGAGCAAGTCAAAAATTGACTGTCCCAAGATAGAAATGATAAAATATATTGCACAGAAGAAAGCTTTATATACAGACAATGTTCACGCAACCCCACAGTGGCACAAAGACGTGTCATACAGGTTGTGACATCCATGCATATGCATACTTGCCAACTAGTAAGATTTTATCAGATTCAGTCAGATTTTTTACGTTAAAAATAGCAAAATCAGATTTTCTGTCAGAGAAATCAGATTTTTAAAAAATATTTAGATATACCTTTCATGTGTATTTTCTGAAGATTTGACCGAAAGTAAGATTTTTAACTTCAGTTTGCATAGAAAATAAGATTTTTGCAATCCATGAGTAAGATATTTCATCTTGAAATGTTGGCAGGTATGCATATGGTGACGTAGAGCATTACCCTTGCCAAGAGAGGACAATTGTTTATCTTCTCCAAACTTAACCCAATTATTTCTTCTTTTTTTTTTGTTTACATAATGCATAATGTTTTGTGCACTTTTGTCAGTTTTAGCTCTCATCAGTTGTTCTAGATGAGTGCCTTTGAGTTGCATCTCATATATGCTGAGATATTGCATGGGAATCAGTATACTGTAAAATGAGGAATGAGCAAATTTCCACGAGCACCAAGATTCGCAAAATTTTAATGCATGCGAAAGGTTTTGTCTACACTATATGCATTGAATGCCACTGGCAATTCGTGAAAAATTTCATGCTGCAAAAAACTTTGTCGGCTCCAATTCACAAAACTTTCGTTACGTGAATATACCATGTTTTACAGTACCTTGTAGAGGAGCACCGGCGGACTGTAGACATAACAAATGAGTTGATAGTGACGTTCATCAAAGATCTCATGGGAAAGAGTAGGTTGGAGTGGTACAGTCATGTATGCAGCTGATGAGAGAGTGATGAAAACATCAGAAGTGGTCTGACACTATAAACTCTGACCTATGCTGGCTTGATCTGGACAGGAGAGCTGTAAATTATAGATTAACCCGTTTAGGACGAGTCCCGAGTATACTTGGACAGGTGTCCATGGGAAATGCGTATTGTATCAAAATCAAACCATCCTAAAGCAGATGGCATAGTGTGATAAAACTGGGAATCAGTTAAAAACCTGCCACCCGGACAGGACCACATGGTTAAAGATGTGTAGTTGTTGAAGATGTAATCTGTCCTGATGAAGGAGTAAATAACCATTTAACCCTATTCTAACTGGGGGGGGGGGGGGGGAATTGACCCCCCCTCGACATTTCGCGCCACGACGCGCAAAGATTTTGCAGCGTCGTTTCATGACTTTTTTCATTGAAGTCTCCCGCATATTTTGAGACCAAATTTGCGACGTCCGGGTACACCGTTCTGAAGTTACGCAATGTTTTGCATATGCATGTCAACCCCAAAACAGCTAAAATTCATGATTTCGTGTGCAAATCCAATACAAATTGTATTTTTTTGTTTAATTGATATAAATTAGATTATTTCAACTTTTGAACATTGAAATTAATCTATTCTAATGTAGATAAGCTTGGAAAAGTGCCTACAACAAATTTTGGCAAAAAAAACAATAGAAAACAAAAGGTCGAAAAAAATAAAATACATAAGAAATTAGCAAAACAATAAAATAGAAAAGAAATTGATTTTTTTAAAATAGAATTGTTTGATGTGTCTTGAGGAACTCTGACACAAAAATTTAGCAATCCTTCATTCTTTTTGATGGAGTTATAGGTGAAAATATGATTTCATGCATAAATTTGCATAATTAATTTATTAAAAAATATAAAATCAACATTTTTCTATTGTATGACCATGTAATCTTTTAGTTGACATCCGGCTCTATCCGGCTCTTTGCGGCGATCGCGCGATCGGCGGCCGAGATCTGAAGGGGGGGTCAAATTGACCCCCCCCCCCCAGTAAAAACTTGGTCTCAAATAGCCCAGTTAGAATAGGGTTAACACACACTTAATTTTTCCATTGATTCCATCAGGCTTGCAGGTTTCTGGGTCCTCCACATCTCTCACGGTGCGGTGTCCAATGGTCCCAAATACGTTTTACGTAAGGATTGGTGAGTGGAAGGATGAAAAAACTCATTGGCTCAGACCAGCAGAACTCATGATGTCCGGTAAAAAGGAGTTCTGTGACCTACGGCCCCAAGTCACATATAGGATCATCCTCGACGCAAGATGTGACAGTGCTAGCCAAGGGACCGACTGGCATTGGTCAACCACCTTGCAGACAGAGTGTGAGTTGGAAGTTACCTACTTTGCAATCAGTTTGAAATATCATTTGCAAGTCTCTTGATATTTCTCCATTCTAATGGAAAGTTATCCTTTTTCAGTGCTTCAAGTACTGATTGTTTCATAAATCCTGTATAATAGTACACAGTGACCAAAGTCCCTGTCAGTGAAAGGGTTAAATCTGATGCAGACAGAGAGAAGAGCCTTCGAAGGTTTATATCCAGTGCATGCTATGGATAGTCTCTTACCCCAATATATTTTGTATGTGTGATATCTTGTGCCTGGATAGGCCACACCTCACCATGAAACTGAAGTATTATAAGTGTGACATAAAAAGCTGGTGTAAAAGTTTAAGATTTGTAAAGCCTTATGTTCTAATCATTTTTACAAATGGACAAAATGTCTGTCAAATATTTCAAGAAGTAATAACTGTAACTGAAGGCAGTATGGAGATACATATTTATGAATGAATTAATTTCAGATATATTTGTGTGTGTGATGTTTAGTTCATAGTTCAGAATGAAAAAGAAAAGTCAGTTTGTAGCAGGGCAGTGTATATAGGCAGATAATCTCTAGTTTATTCATGTACCAGATGAGAGGGAGGGGGTGCAGTGGAGTGTTGCTAATGTCATTGATACAAATTTCAAAACAGAGTGTGAAGTACATGTATGCACTAGGTGGGTAATTTGTCTGAATGGTTGATAAAGGTTCCCTCCCCCATTTTGGAAAGTAATTGGAAAAACAAAGACAACGTTTGATATCTAGTTCACAGTTGTTAGTTCTTGTTTCTACATTGAGCTACCGATTCTGTTGTTGCCTGACCCTGGGACTGTCTGTTTTTTTTTCATACATTTCCAGAGTTTTTGTGAATAATGTCAAGAGTAACCCGTTGAGGACGAGTCCTGAGTATACTCGGGCAGGTGTCTATATGGGAAATGCTTGTTGTAGCAAAATCAGTCCGTCCTCAATGGGTTAAAGAAGTCATCTGCAATTACAAGTCACTCTTTGCGAATTCCCTCTCTCTATTTTTCTTTCTTTATTTCTTCAGCACCATCGTTTCTTCCAATTGAACCTGGAGAAACAACAGCAACACTTCGGCTCAAACATTGCGTGCCAGAATCCTACCGTCTCTTCATCACTGTCAATAATTCATCGATCAAGGAGGAGCTCAGTGGTGGCAGGTACACATGTCAGAAACTCATCCCAGGCATGTTACAGGTTGTCCAGCTGAAGATCCAAGAAGAGGACACCTTCAGGCTCCTCCAAGAGGTGACCTTTGATACCACAGGTGAGGTTCAGGCAAGAAGCTGTGATCAAATGATACTTTGAAGTGTGGGCAGGTGGGAGCAGGCTGATTCAGAGTCCTTTAACCCATTGAGGATGGGCTGATTTTGCTACAACACGCAGTTGCCATATAGATGCTTACCTGAGTATACTTGGGACTAGTCCTCAATGGGTTAAAGTACAGGCTGCTCACAGTTAAAGAATATACAGCAGGCCCAGACAATGGCCCAGACAATAGTACAGTGCACTAATAAAGTCCTCGGAACCAGCAGATAATTGAAATTTCAACAAAGCTGAACAGTATAGTGTATTCAAAGATATATGGATGATAATTGTTGGACCTAAATTTCGATTTTATTGTAATGAGAATGTCGTTATAACCATGTTCATTATGTATGAATGAAGTGCCTTCATTGCATTTGAACAAAGAGCACAATATTGATGTGATGTAAACACATTATGAGATGGTGTGTGGGTCTAGCATGTGATTATGGCAGTTTGATTCGGTTTCAGCAGGTTACAATGGACCCCTGTTATAACGAAGTCCTCAGGGCCAGCAGTTTTATTTCATTAAACAATGTGTCAAAATGTTGTTGTAACCACACGAATAAACAATAAAGATACATAGAGGGGATAATATTGCGGCCTGAATTTTTACTTTGTTGTAACCGGAATTTTGTTATAGCCGTGTTCGTTGTAACGGGAGTGAACTGTATGTCCGTCTCCTCCCAACGTGTGTTATGGAATTAAGGTGAAATGCAGAGAACCTATAATGCAGTCTTTAAGGCATTATCAAGATGATTCTGTTGCAGTTCAGAAAACCTCAACATCATTGTGTCAATGTTGACCCGGTACATACAACAAAGATGACTACACAATTATGTCCCTAGGCTTTGACATTTTTCTCATTTTGAAACAATCCTGTGTGTGCTAATACTTCTTCATTGTAAGATATAAAAAGAATGCTGTAGAATTTGATGATGAAAATGAGATACTCAGAAAATACTGAAGATTATGACAACTAATATCAAAGTATCAAGACTTTATTGTTATTAGTTACATTCTGATTATGAAAAGCAATGAATGATTATCGCAACTTTTTTCCTGTCATTGCTTGTAGTACAATAGTATAATCATCATTCCTCTTGTAGCTATCGTTATCAGTTTGGAATAGTCTTTTAGTCTGCAAAGTAATTGATGGGCAATGTTATCAACTTCTCTCTCTATCATCTTCACAAGGCTCTATACCTGATGGTGGTGATTATGAGGGAGATGTTACTACTGCCTTGGAGGACTATGATTGTCGGCCGACCAGGAAAAGGAGACATAAAGCAAGGGTCACACCTCCTGACAGATGCTCTACTTCGCTGCAAGAAGGCCTGAATAGTATTGCAGGCGGAGGACCAATGTCAGGATCTGTAGATGAAACTACATTTCAAACAATCGTCACATGTTTGCAACATTTGTTTAAGCTGGCTCAGGAAGATGATCCGCCTGCTGTACAAATGCGTGCACCCAGAAAATGGACAACAGTGTCAGAGCTGTTAGTTGCGTGGGACCTGCAAAGACTGTGCAGCATTTTTGACGTCATGCGCAGACTTGCCGCTGATACAAACTTCAGCTCTCTAAGGCAGATTGAGGATGCCCGGGAGCTCCATGGAGGTCACAGCGTGAACTGCCGGCTGTGTAACCATGCCTTGTTCCTCATAAAGAGGCGAGAGAGTTCTCAAAGATAATCCTCAGGTTACTACCTCTGGAATTGCTTCCATTGAGATATGCATAATATGCATATTCTGCTTCCATTGAGATCTCTGCACTATATGCATATTCTTACTAGTTACATTGACATGACATTTGTGAACTTAAAGAGTAGCCCAAACTTTCAGTCTTCAATGATTAGCTTGTAGTTAAGCCCAGTGCAGACACACTCAATAGTAAAAGGACAAGTTCACCTTCATAGACATGTGGGTTGAGTGAAAGCAGCAATATTAGTAGAACACATCAGAGTTTGAGGAAAATCGGACAATCCGTTCAAAAGTTATGAATTTTTGAAGTTTCTGCTCAATCACGGCTAGAAGAGAAGACTACTATAGCTTGTGATGTCACATGTGTACCATGATGTAAAGAAAGTATAAAGAAAATTCAATATATTTTCACTTTTCTTAACAAAAGAACACTCAATTCCTCTCTTTCAGAAGGCAAGGGGAATAGTTTTACCCTTAACATACGTCAGTAACAAGTCGAAGAAATGTGCACTTTATTCAAAAAGTAAAGTTTTTGTGGAATTCTACTTTTATTTTCCTAATGTTGTTCTACGCATGTGACATCATATACTGTAGTAGTCTTCTCATCCAGCAGTGATTCGAGGATACTTTAACATTTCATAACTTTTGAATGGATTGTTAGATTTTCCTCAAACTTTCACTGATGTGTTATACTAATATTGTTGCATTCACTCAATGCACATGTCAATAGCTTCAAGTCCAAGCTCAGTGATCACTGGAAGCAGAAGCATAACAAATTTCATCCAGATTGCATTAACTGATAATTCCGTGGATACAGTACAACACACGGATCTCCTCAGGCTCAGGATTAAATCCTTTGAATGGCCCTCTACAAGTTTTCAACTTACTGGGCGTCATCATAGGTAATTCAGGTAATGTCTATGAAGGTGAACTTGTCTTTTAAGATTCTTATAGATGAGTCGATGATTTGAACCACAAAAAGGTTTCTGTCTTGTGTATGAGCCATGGGGGATCCCCACTTGTGGTGTGGCGTCATGTGGACATGATAATCAAAGAACTTGAAAATTAGTAGGACATCTCCGTGAACCCTATTCCGGCTCAGCTTCCGGATCAACCTCTATTGCATGTTGTACACTACTGTATGGTCACATATGGTATTACGAGGTTTATCACCAGTGCTGCATGTATACATTGTATATTTCTTCTGTGGCTATGTGGTTTAATCGTTGAGTGGGACTCTTGCACAAAAATGAAATCTTTGAATTTAGATGTTGTGTTCACGTATGTCATATTGTTGTTTAAAACTACAAGCTACTCATCAAGTCAATCAGGTATCAAACATTGTGTGAATGTAACTACTCTCTCAGGTGTAAGCTTGTGAAATGACTATTTGCCTTATTAATTATCTTTCTACGGCAGGAAATTGGAAACTTCTTGTTGCCGTGGTAATTATAATATATAGTCTCAAAGCTGCAGCTTGAGCCTACAACTGTGTGGTGATCTACAATCTCATGCCTTGTTTGCACATACTTTTGAGATGTGTGCTTAAATTACTACTTTATAGATCTATGGTATTTTTAAAAGATGAACTGTGCAACTACTTACCTACTGGGTGTCTTAGAATACATGTTATTGGAAAATGAGGGTTTAGAATGGTCTAAATTGTTCTCTGTTTGTAGAGATTTTGTGTTTGGTCTTTTAGTGTGTTTATTTCTAAAGGATTATTTGTTCACACCCCTTTGACTGGCATCAACTCTTTAGCCCTCTCTCTGTCAGTGAGTCAACTGTGTACAAATCTCTAACACATACCTGGGGACAAGAAATTAATCTGGCTCACAGAGGGTTTCAATACCAACTTTTGTCCCCTTTTGAGAATTAGAACCAAAACCTGTGTGTGTGTGTGTGTGTGTGTGTGTGTGTGTGTGTGTGTGTGTGTGTGTGTGTGTGTGTGTGACAGTGTATTTATATGTGTGGTTGTTCAATTTTGATTATATCCAAGAGCAATGTATGGTAACCTATTTTACCAATGTACATATTGAGCAAAGAAAGGGTTTTCGTGATGTGTAAAGTTGACCGAAGAATAATTGACAAAAATAGGATGTGGACCTCTCTTCTGCATCAAAATGGAAGCAGTCATTGCGAGAATCATGCAGGACATGTTGCATTAGAGCTTGTCACTTTTGGTCGAGGAAGACAGAGGAATACAAGTAGAAGAAAGAAGGGAATCGTGAAGGAAAAGGAAAGAAGAAAATGAGAACTGTGAAAGAAAAGGAAGTAGAAGTGTAAGAGGAGAAAAACAAGGTGAATTTCTAAAAAAATGTAGCAAATAAGAGAAGATGACAAAGAAAAGAAGAAGAAAAAGTGAAAGGTGGAAGTTTTCAACACATAGTTATATTCATTTCCCCCACCTGATGCTGAGAAGGGCAATGTAATACATTGTACACTCTACCTTTCTCTACAAAGACAAATACCATAAGTGTTTTAAAGACCTTCATGCTGTATTCTGTTTTGGTATGAAAGATGGAGTCTGTAGATAGCATCATTTCCCTGAAATGTCAGTACTTACAATATCCTATTGCGTGTATATTGTATAAATATGTGTACTAGAATGTCTTTCATAACTTGTAAGAAGAGTAAAAATAGAAATGAATAATTCAGTATGTTGGCAAGACAGAAAATACATTCAACACACGAGTCTCCCACGGAAATTACTAAATGCAGTGCACCAAAGCTGAAAACACTCTTGCACAAGATGAACTTTAACCCTAACTAGGACGGGCTATTTTAATAGGTAGTTGATAGAGCCGGGGGGGGGGGGGGGGGGGGGGGGGGGGGCCTCCCAGGCCCCCCCCCCCCCCCCCCTCCAGATCTCGGCCGTCGACCGCGCGATCGCGACGAAAATTGGCACACACATTGCCTATGATGTAATCTAAAATACCATGAAGTTAATTTTTCAAAAAATTATCATTTATGCTAGATTATGCTAATTTATGCATAATGATGCATGAAATCAGACTATTCGGTATAAATCACAAAATAAAGCTCAAAACAGGCACATTTTTTGTGTAAATATTCTTTTTAGTGTCCTTAGCAAATGTAATGAAAAAAAATTGTGATATCAGAAAAAATTCTTAAGTACTTTATTGTTTTTTTGAATTTCTTATGTATTTCTTTGTTTTTCGACTTTATGTTTTTCATTGTTTTTTCGATGAAATTTGTTCGCGACATTGCTCCAATCAAGAAAATATGTTATTCATTGATTTTAATCAATAAAACACCAAAATAATTATGCTTTTATGAAATTTGCCTGCAAGCACAGTTTGCATTGAAATTGTACACGAATTCACGTTTTTGAGCAACTTTTGGTCTGACATGCATGTACATATTTATGCGTAACTCCGGAACCGCGCTCCCGGGCATCGCAAATTTGGTGTCAAAAGATGCGCGAGACTCGAAAGAAAAAAGTCATGAAACGTCGCGGTGATAGCTTTTTGCGATTGCGATACATCGCGCGTAACGTCGACGGGGGGGCCTCGGAGGCCCCCCCCCCCGGCCTAGTTAGGGTTATCTTCTCAGACCACAATCATAAGTCCAAATTGTCACACCGTAGCTAATTCCCCACACAACAAACTGAATGAACAAACACAGGAGACCCAAAACCGTATGTTCACTCCTTCCCATTTGTTGTTTTATTTACTTTTATGAATCTAGAGTTACCCTTTATTTTGAGCTGATATCTTTATGTACATTTCCTTGTTATGCCACAAATAGGTATCATTGGGGAGGTTTTATTTTGCTTTTATGATGCTAAACTTCAAAGTGTTTCAAATGGCACTCTACCTATTTTGTGATCAAACTCTTCATATTAGAAATTATGCATTTTGCCTGTTCATTCCTGTTTGTAATGTAAATAATTTTGATGATTGTACATTTTACCTGTGCAATCGCATTATATGTAAGTGTATGTTAGTTAAGAAAGATTGTATTCGCCAGTATGTGTAGTACACAGATATCTTGGCAAATGCCAAGGTGACCAATAGCTTTACAGAAAAATAAAAGATCAAAAGATAATAATGAGAACCTTTCAATTTCTTCTACGTAGCCTTACATGATGTTGCCATCTACTGGAGCTATCAATTGCAAACAGCATATATATATATATATATATATATATATATATATATATATATATATATATATATATATATATATATGTATGTATGTATATATTACACGCAAACATAACATACTTACATACATAGATGTATGGCATAATTAAATAGACATTGCCCTGACCTAATGCTTATAAATCAATACCATACTTGGAATTTGAAGATAAGATCTATTTGAAACTTTGATATGTTTTTTATTGTTGTGTGTGTGTATTTTTGTTTGTTTGTCTGTTTGTGTGGGTGTGTGTGTGTACAAGATGTAAGTATGTGATTAGTACCTGGTCTGCACATTACAGAGCTACACACCCAAAGCACACACACCCAAGAACCGACATCACTGACAGCACCCAACCCCCACAACACCAGCGCACCACCACGATGAAAAATATCATGATAAAAAAGCACTGATAATGTAGGCAAACATACATGAATATTATGAAAACAAACACAAACATACATATAGCCACATACCCGACCCCTGCACACGCACAGTTTTCACAAACCTAAGTGAATACACAAACATCCAACACAATGTTAAATTTGTAACCAGTAATAATGTCATTCTTCCTATTTCGGTAACACCAAGAAAGAAATATTTATACAGTATATAAAATAAAATTTATTCAAAGTTCTCTGATGATTTCAAAACATTTTCATTTCAAAATAATTCTGTAACATGCAAGATATACATACTTTATAATAATCCTCTGGCATAAAAATATTTCATTCCAGAAACATGCACAACCGAAAGACTAAAAAGCAGGTACATTGTGTAAATTCTGTGTATTACACACATGCAGTACACTCTGACATAACACATACATTTACTACATTTTATACCCTGATCAGTGTAAACTTTGATAAGATATCAAGAGCACACTACTTGCTACAAAATATTTCAGTAAACTCTGTACAGCTGTACTACATAAAAGCGTGTTAATATTACACACATTACAGCTGTACATTATACATTTTGACCAACAAACTGTAAAACCAGAAACATTTGTAGCATGAAAATTTTGCGAGTTGGAGCCAACAACCTTTTTGCGGCATGAAACTTTCGCAGGAATCACTACTCAACTGGCATTCAGTGCGTTGTGTAGTCAAACGCATTTGCATGCATCGTAATTTAGCGAATCTTGGGTCTATCATAATTTGCAGAAGTTTCATGCATGCAAAAGTTTCTGGTGTTACAGTTGTGTAAACTTTGTAACTTACATATATTTTTGTTATGGACATGCAATGCGCAAAATTGTAGAGAAACTGCCAAGTTTTTCTTAGATGTGTAATGTGTGACAAATCTATGATTCTCTTTTTTCTTTCAAGTGACCAATAGCTACATATTGTAGCACCATGACTTTTGTGCACAAAACAGTGAAAGAAACTAAAGAGTTTGCTAGCAAATCCACAAGGGAATACTACCTGACAGTCAATCACCACAAAAAAGTGCAAGCTACATGTGACAGGATTGGAACTGCGAGAAACGCTCTCAATGTACTGTGGCATTTGGCGATTTATTGATCAATTTGGGCGGGTTTGTGCGTTTGAGCAGAATATGCAAACTTGACACGCCTTCAACTGAGCTGGGCATGTGAACATGGCGCATAAAGAGTTAATCTGTTCGCATCATTAGCAAATGATAAGGAGGGTACAGTACAAAACATATAGGCTGATATTAACCGAGTCAATACCCACTTGCCCAAGGCTAATAAAACGCATTGTTGGAAAAACTAGAAATGTCGCTACAGCGACTGGTTATACCCCCGCCAAACAACATTTCATAAGCTTTGGTCAAAACAACATTTCATAAGCTTTGGTCAAAAAACTGAGGAAGTAGTTAAATCTGCAAGATCTTTCCTTGATCTTCTGCCATTAATATGCCGTTACCATGGCAACGTACTTTCGGGTACTGTCGAAAAATGCGTCTTGCACATCTACAACCTAAGGCACACATCTGTACCAAGTTTCATGGAAATTGGGCAAAAACTGAGGAAGTAGTTTGCAACACAAAATTTTCCATCATTTTGGCTCATAATATGTGAGCTGTTACCATGGCAACATACTTTTTGTCACTGTCAAGAAATGTGTCATGCTGACCTATATCCTAAGACAAACATTCAATATGAATTCCATGAGAATTGGAAGAACACTGATGAATCAGTTTTGCCATGAAGCATTTTGCCCTATATTTTACCAATAACATGCCGTTACCATGGCAACGCACTTTTTGCCACTGCGGAAATATGTGTCTTGCACATTAACATATTCAGATGAACATCTGTACCTAATTTCATAAAAATTGATCAAAAACTGTGGGAGGAGTTCGCGACGCAAGATTTGTACCCATTTTTGCCCATAATATGCCGTTATCATGGCAACATACTTTTGGGTACTGTCAAAAAATACGTCTTGCACATCTACAACCCAAGACACACATCTGTGCCAAGTTTTATGGGAATCGGTTGAAAACTGAGGAAGTAGTTCGCGACGCAAGATTTGCAATGGCCCGACCGCCCGACCGACCGCCCGACCGACCGCCCGACCACCCGACCGTCCGCTGATTCCTATATACCCCCTTCAAACTTCGTTTGGCGGGGGTATAATAAATGAATAGGCACCGGACTCCCAAAGTTCTATGCTGGCAAGGATAAATATTATTACTTTGTAATGCCCTGGTATACACTTTTACATGAATAGGCACCAGACTCCCAAAGTTCTATGCTGGCAAGGAAAAATATTATTTTGTAATGCCCTGGTATACACTTTTACATGAATATACTGAAAACTGAAAACAACTTGAAGACTACACACAACCACAGTAGTACTATGTCAGTGAAGTAATGCCTATAAGTCACAGGAGGGGGTAATGTGATCATGAGCACAATATCAGTGGTCATCACATGTTGAACTAAACTTCATCCTGAGGGTCTTATGTCTCTACTATAGCAGAGTTAAATGGCATAGGGGCTGTCTGGGTAGAATTATGACAGCAGTGCCCAAGTCATATCTGGCCACATCAAAATTCACACAGAAAGTGAATGTAACTCATTTTGGTGATAGCTTGAGTTTTACTTCATTTCAGTGAGATTTCCTTCTTCCTTTATATTGTAAATGATTGCTTCAAACATAATGGCAAAAAATCGTCTGATGGGCATAACATTGAATTCCATCAGTTCATTTTAAACACAGTTATAATCATCATCTCAACTATTGGTAGTTTTACATATTTCTTAAAGAAAACAAACAAGAGTCATCATATTAAACTCAATAACACAATTCATTCCATTTGTTTGTGTCTTTGATAATAATGACATACTGCAGTTATTTCACATTTTCCCTAAAAACCGTTTTATCCATCTGCCTCTCTTTATCGATCACTCTATTTTTCTCTCTGTCTCTCTCCCTCTCTCCATAAGATTGTTATGATATTATATATTTGCATGCATCTATACAGTTTATATACATATTTAATTTCAGTAACTTTATAATATAGATTGCCTAAGCATTTCAACCTACATTTATCATTACAATTTATATTCAAAGAAAGAAAGTATTTGTATATATTACATACATAATATATTTAAAAAAATAAATCCACATGGTCAGAACTCTAAATCTACACGCATTTTGACATTGCAAGACATAGGCAGGAAAGTCTACATAAGTTTTCTTAACCCTGATATGAAAAGGTGCAGACCTAAAGCTAGACATTTTTCCCTAAAGCAGTATTCTTTTGATCGATCTTGTAAGCTTGACCTTAAAAAAGGTCAGACAGCCTGTTCAGCACAGCAATGTGTCAGTCCAACAGAAATATCATGGTGACACAAGAGGGGAAAATTTTGTTTTTAGTCTCAATTCACTGACAAATACAGTTTGCAGACATCTGAGCTACTCTGTGAAGAAAACACTACTATGAATGTGAAAATCAGCAAATGAAGCATGGTAAGGTATAAAAAATACAGTTTATCTGCTGATCCTTTCATACGTGGTATTATTGCCTCTTCCCAGAAGGTAATTTTTTTTTTGCTGGCGTTGGTTTGTTTGTCTGTCTGTCCGCTGGTTTGCAAATACTGTAACTCAGACTAGAAATGTCGCTACGGCGACTGGTGTATGCCTCCGCCATAATGCATGGTTGTCCTAATAGGTCTATAGTACAATGTCTTGACAATGTGTGATGACAGTTTCACACAATTGGCAAAATATTGAAATGACAGGTTTGCCACAAATGTGCTGAATGTTCACTTTCCTAGAACTAGGTTCAATTGGATGAATGATTAAAACGTCAGAGTGCAGGTATTTGGGGGAACTGATGATTTTCACTTGACTTTTGACCCTTTTACAAGTTTATGCATTGAGTAATTTTCAAGGTATTGAGAAAAAGTATAATTTCAGTATCAAATGGTAAAATAGTATTATCGAAACCTGGCCTTTGACCTTTGACCCAACAGTTCCAAAGAGAATCACTGTTAGGTAGAACATGCATAAATATGTAAGTTTCATGATAATACCTTGAGTTACTTTTGAGATATGGAGGAAGAAGTGCAATTTAGCACTTTCACTTGACCTTTGACCTTTGACCTTTTGGCAAGAAACTTCCCACAGAATATATATTGGGTTATACATGCATACATCAAGTTTTAAAAAAATCCTTCTGGCATTGCATAAATATAAGGAAAGTAGTGATATTTTGAGGAAATTTCTACCTTTTTTTCACAAAATAACCTGTGACCTTTGACCCCGTGACCCTAAAATCGAAGCAAAGTATTATCCCCCCAGGATATACCCTCATACCAAGTTTGATGCAAAACCACCTCACGGTTCTTGAGATATCGACAAAAACAAAACGGGACGGACAGACGGACGGACGGACGGACGACCCGAAAACATAATGCCTCCGGCCACTTCGTTGGCGGAGGCATAAAAAGTTGTGAACAAAGTTGGTTGAAACTTACAGGAAAAGTTGATAATGACACAAGAAACTGATTATTAAAAGTTTGGTAGGCACAGCAGCAGGAAGCTGAGGTAGGCCCTGAGACACTAAAAAGGCTTCTTCGTCACTGGGAAATATGCAGGGCAAAGTTCAGCATGTGCGTATGGGTAAAATTGAGTTGCTTGGCAGAGATCTGTGCTCTCTGAATGCTCTTCTAGTTATTTCAGTCATATAACATAAAAATTAAAAAATGAGGAAGTGATGGAGTGGTAGAGTTGTTTTTAGGATGAGCCTGTCTCTTCATACTTCTGCCTGGATATGCTCATACCTAGGAAGGCATCGTTGCAGGCGAAGATTGATCCCCCAATCCAGGCTGAAGTGGCCCTGTGCTCAGGGGCTCTCATCTTAAACGTCGCCGAAGTTATCTGCTTGATCTCCTTCTCTAGTCTCTCTTTGATCCCCGGGAACAGGGTAGATCCCCCCGCAAGCACGACGCTAGAGAAGACGGCACTCCGGATGCTCTCATCGCACCTCAGAGCGGTGTCCCAGATCGCCTGGTGGAGTCCCGGATGCTCCTTCTTTATCAGAGGTGGCTGGAAGAGTGGCTCAGCAGCTTGGAATCGCTCCTTGCCAACAGGAACTGTTTTCCCATCGGGTAGCTCATAGATCTTCTCAACCTCGGCCTCATCAGACTGCAGTTCTCTGTCATAGTCCAAAGCGACATAGCCTAGCTGCTCCTTGATTGCACGAGCAGTTTTCCAGTCACCTATGAAGTTAGGAAAGAAGGTATTCCATATAGTCATCTAGACATAAATCATTTACCAACTGGCTAACCAGCTGGCGTTTTTCATCTGTATTACAAAGTGTATTTTATAACCATGCATCACAAATCACAAATCTCTGCAAATAGTTCCCATAGGATCTATTTATCCTGGAAATTTTGGGTGAACAAGATTGCTTGTGGTTTTGTCATGATCTGGAAGAGGTAATTATCTAAGAACTGGAAATCAAGAAATCAAAAGCTAAGTAGAGAAAGTGTTTCAGCATTTTGGTTGTTAAGTTGTGTTGTTATTTATCTTTTTTTTTATATTCAAGTTGGTTTCTTTATTTTCCCTCAATGACGCAGGTAAAGGTGTGAGGGAGAAACCTACAACATTGTACATAAACAGAGAAAGAAAACACAGAAACACAAACACAAAACATTATCATTTATTCCTTCAAATGATCACAATTAGAATGTGCACACAAAGCATGTCCAGTTTCTGGCTAACCTTACAATCCCTTCAAAGCATTTTACTACATGAATTTTAATTCCCATGTATTCCATACAGAATAGGGAGTAAGTCAGGATACTTTTAGTGACAGTTTAACATATTTTTTTCCCCTCTCTGAAAGGTAATCTTCTTCTATGCTGAATTCTCCATTAGATTTTTGTTGTTGTTGCTGTTGGGTAGATACAGCCATTCTTGACAGCTAATAGGCGCGGTCAGCCTGGCAAAAGATCGAGCAAGTTTAAGGTCGCGATCTTTAAGATCTCGAAGTTTTACTAATGTGATCGCAAACTTCCCACGAAACTCCTCGCAAAACTTCTCGCGAAATTTCCCACATCAACTAGGGATTTTTCCCCCACCCCCTTCAAAATTCTCGATCTTTTGCCAGTGTGACTGCGAGAAACTGAACCTTTGCGATCTTTGTCACGTGACCAGTCCATCATCTGCTTGCAGGAAGTGTCTCCAAAGCGCGAGGTTATTGTCATGTACAGGCGTGCATTGTTACGTCACAATTACTAGCCATCAGAAAGCGTGCTCTTTCTTCTTTCTTGCGTGTGCGTGCCAACGACCCAAACTTCTCGATCCAGGATAGAGAAGTTTGGCTGCCATTGTGACAGCACAACAAAAGATTGCGAAGACCTCGCGATCTTAAACTTCAATCTTTTGCCAGTCTGACCGCGCCTTATACATATGAAAATTTCAGGCTGTTTAACTGCCCTTTCTAAATCTCAACTGAATTCAAAACCTGATCTGGTGATCATGGGTTCTGTGATGATGTGAATGATTGAGAGAGGGCCAGACAGGAAGAGGGCCACAAATCCCAATTTTCATCCGGATCTACGATATTCTTTCAGCCAAAATGTACATTTGAGAATATCTCAACATAAATAGCTCTAGATATAATGGGAAAACTTCAGTCAAACAATGCAACACGTAGGTTGGCAAGACATGTTTTGTTTGCACATTAAGAAAGGAAGCACACCTGCAACGCAAAACTGGAAGTTCCCTTGATCTGTAAGTATTTTCATCATGTAGTCTGTAAGCTCCCTGCCACACACATCAAAGCGCTGAGTAGCGTCTGAGACTGCATATCCTTTATGGACAGGTACGATGTGAGCTGCACCCGCGCCAATATCAACAACGAGACCATTGGTTTGGCCGGAGGCATACAGGGACATGACGGCAGGATTTGCCATGAAGACTGATGGTATGTTAAACTTTTCAAACATGATCTGGATAAAGAGAGAATAACAAATTTATCTTTTACCAAGGTTAGTAAAATATCCCCGTTTCAAATTATATGAGGCTATATGTCATGCCCACATGACTTCCATTATAGAGAAGTCTTTGGGACTAGCAATTTCTCTTGTATATAGAAATTTTGTTTTAACTGAAGGAAATTCTGCATCACAGACTATAATGAAAATAAATTTGGGACCTGAATCTTTACTTTGTTGTGTCAGAATTTTGCTATAATCCTGTTTGTTATAACAGGAAAGCCCTGCAAAAAGATAAACTATAGACCCCTAATCATTAATTCTGCTGTTATTCATGCATTTGCTACGGGATGTTAAAAAAATCCAAGCTGTTGAGCATTCACAAACACTACTATTTATTCTCAATTAAAAACCTTACATTCAGACTTCTTCCAAAAAAAAAAAAAAGGCAGAAACTTCATATCAGTTAGTCCAAATTACATTAAGAAAGACATTAACTTGTTGAAAGGCTACCTCACATCTAACTGCATCCATTGGAAGACCAGCTAGTGTAGCTGAGTGTGGACTATCAAGCCATCTTCTTGGATGGAAATGAAACAAAATGATGATAACCACCTCGTCCAGGCATAACACTCGTGACAATCAAACTTTATGAGTCAATGCTAGAAATGATGGAAGGATTATTGCACCTCTAAGATCTTGGTCCTATTTTCCTTGGTGTTCGTTGGAGACTCTGTGAGCAGGATGGGGTGTTCCTCAGGCTTGACTTGCAGCTCATTGTCAAAGGCATGCTGCCACAGTGCCTCCATATCTTCCCACTGATTGATAACACCGCCCTCTATGGGGTACCTCAGGTAGAGGATTCCCCTCCTCTGCACTGCTTCATGGCCAACAAAGTTCTTCTTCATTTTGGCAAACATCTCCTGAAAGGCCATACATAACACATGCTGGGTAAAGTGAATTCTGAATAAACCACATGGATGATAACTAGCGGCCATTTTACTTACTGTACTTGCCAGATTAGCCATCAATCAATTCATACAATTCTTATCACCATACCTGACCTTATAAATGCAGGGAAAATTCACAAATTTATGATGGGTATGTATGGAAACATGAGAGATCAGATGGAAAAAAACTGTTTTCCTTCAGGTACATGAAACAGATGTCTTTGTAACTTTTCTTTCTGTGGTTGGTTACTAATGTTCAAACTTTCAAAAAAAAATGAATGAAATTCAGTGGTCTCATTGATAAATTTAGAGTGAGTTACCACATCAATAATTTTTCTAACTGAATAGAACAGAACAGATTACATTTCTGCACTTCTTTTTTTTTCACTTATTTTTGTAAATTTTGTGAGTCCAAGGCAACTCAAAAAGAATCTATTAAAGAACACATGAAACTATCAACTCTGATCTAAACATGAATGTGACATTCACATTTTTCCATTCATTACTGTATTACATACCTGCAAATTTAACCACTGACAACATTGTTGGGAAGTCCAGATTTGAAAAAAAAAAAAAAATAATAAAAGATAATGAAATAAAATAAACTTGCTATCAATAGCATATACAATGGTCATATGAGGGGTTTTGGAGATTTGTCTGGAATTCTCAACTCAGACCTTTGTTTGTTTGCTTGATTGATGATTTTTTTTTTTTTTTTTTTTTTTTTTTTTTTTTTTTTTTTACAGCATTGCCATTTGGTAGCAAAAATTAATCACAGCCAAGCAGTAAAGCTCTGCCCAAAGTAGCTTGAATGCATAATTACAGCTCAATGGAGAATCTAGCAATTTCATTGGTCAAAGTGACTACAAAAACTATGGTCAAATTGGTGATATTTGATTTCGCATGAGTCATATAATTGGCCAAGTCCTCAAAAATAAAAAGTCCCAATCTCGTGAAGAGTTATTCTTCTGTACATTGTACACGCACAAGTCGAATTAAATCCCCAAAGTCGATGCGTTTTTTCTCATTCCGATCAAGATCCACTAAAACAGAGCTGACTGTCTTCTGTGCTGGCTATTCTTCAGGAGTGGTGCAGAGATTCCAACCCAAAGCACCTTCTGATCTGGAGATTCTCCCGCCTGATACCCCTAGCAAACGGGAGACGCCAAGTTGATGTGTGCGAAGCGCGAAGTTCCTGGGGTTCTAGATGCTCTCTGGTGCTATCTACGGCTTATTTTTTCAACATACAATAGCAATAAGTAAGAAATCCTTTCCAACGGGAGACACAGAGCAAGGGCGGGAGAAATTAAATCTCAAGCGGGAGAATGGGAGATTTGGCAAAAATGGGTTTTTTCGGCGGGAGAGTTGGAGTCTCTGGTGGTGTGCAGGCTAGGATTTCTGTCGGTACATGGATCCTAGCAACATTTGCAGATTTCACAATGCCCTGTACTGTTGTGCTCAGCTTTTGATCTCTTTGCTCAGGACTGTCAGTACTAAATGAGTAAAGGCCTTTGACAGAGGCTAACAGGGTAGAGATTTGGTTGCAGCAAGTTTTTTTTTTTTTCACCTGAAACGCTTTGACATGGGCGTGGCGGGGTTTTCCCACGATGGATGGAAAGATGACCTTTGGCTCCTCCTCACCAGCAAAGCCTGCCTTGAACAGTACACTGCCATTGTCAAACACTAGAGGAAGTCTCTGGTTCTGGGCTGCCATTGTCATCCCTTGTAGATTTCCTGCAATTGATATATTTGCAGTTAACACAAAACAGAAGGAAGGTTGAGTTTGCTACAGTTAAAATATATAATGGAACATTTGGCATATCAAAGTTCAACATTCACATCCTTTTTACTTGCAGGGGATAGCTAAGTTTATGTTTCGTACCATATGATACAATAAAAGTGCAGGAGTCTAATTCTCTTTCAAGATGGACTACAACCTTTGTCCAGGTATGCTATTGATATTCAACAGCAGACTAGACCTATAGATCAATATTCATTTATAAAATAATCATTATACAGTCAAACCTGTCTATAGCGGCCACCCAAGGGAGACAAAAAAAGAGGCCATTTAATTATAGACAGGTTACTGTACGAGCTGAAATTTTTGCGGTGGTTTTATTTTCGCGAATTTCGCGAATCGCCTTTGAACCGCGAAAATAACAACGTGCGAATAGATAAGTACAGTTAGACCTCCCAACCGTGAAATTAACAACACGTGAAAATGTCCTCCTAGTAGCAATTCGCGAAAATATCTGTACGCGAAAATTTCAGCTCGTACAGTATCCGACTGATATGTGCATTGCCTACATGTACACATATCATTGTTGTATACATCTTAGTCATCCATAAGTATGTACTTACATAATTACATGTGCATATATGTGTACAGGTCTACGTATGCACACGTGTGTTTCATGCATTGAACAATGCCGATGCTTATATCGAGTTGTGGCACAGTAGCAATTGTACAGTCGTGAAGAAAGCTTACACTAGTTCACAAGTATCGAGACTGAACAAGTGATGAATGCAGCGGTGGCCATCACTGAAAGTTGCCCATGAATGACTGCGATGGCCGCTATAGATCGCTGCTAAAGACAAGTGGCAGCTTAAGCAGGTTTGACTGTAATTAAGTACCGGTATTTTACTGAATCACTGAAAATCTTACCTTGTTTGTCTATTTAAATTTTGCGTGATATTCAAAAACCACTCTATGAGATGTCAAAGAGCATGCAATTCTAAGGGGTATCAAGAGTTTATTTGATGAAAATCGGTTTTGAAGTGGCCGAGATATCCAAAAACAAGGTAAAACAAAGAGATCCTAATAAAGTTGTGGCCTGTAGTCTTTTATTACTATCACTTTTTTGGATATCTCAGCCATTTGAAAACCAATTTTCATCAAATAAACGTTGAATCCTTCTTAGAATTACATGCTCTTTCATATTTCTTAAGAGGTTTCTCATTATCTCACTTACATGTAGGAATGTAAACAACATGAATCTCCACCTCAACCAGTACTGTACAGCCCCTTTAAAGTCGGTTTTGCTGTTCCTAAATTAGAAACTAAATTTACCGTATTAGGTTCCATAATAAATTTGGTACTGGACAAATAGGGGCATGGGCACTGGCTGAAAAGGGCAGGGGAGAGGGGTCTACTGTAGCAATGTCGTTAATGCAGCGTCTGTAGGCCAAGATTTTTCGAATTCATTGATGTGTGATCTTCCAAAAAAAAGATGCCACAAAACTTCAACGGTTGCAAAATTCTGCTGCCCAATTGTTAACTTTTACCACGGCCTAAAAAAGTTTGATTTTGTATCACCAGTTCTCTGTACCTTACATTGGTTACCTGTACAAAAAAGGATTATTTTCAAATTTCTATTAAGGCCTGTGGCCTGCGTACTGGTACTAAAGTGTACATCATTCAGTTCATTCTTTTTCCCCCGTATACCCAAGTAATTCTGTTCAAAAATACAATCCGACACGAAGTCTACATTCATCATCAGATGTATTGTTACTCCAAACACCCAAAGTAATTAAAACATGCATGGGGTGATCGTGCTTTCTCCATTATGCCACTGGACCAAAATTGTGGAATCAGTTACAGCGACATTCAAATCCACACTTAAAACTTATCTGTTCCTCTCATATCTCACACACTAAGGACTGAAATTGCTGAATGTTCGGAACAATATTGTATTTTTAATTGGTATTATAAGTTTATGTTGTATTCTTTATTGGTAGATTAATATAGTCTAACGTTATTAGTTTTTTGTTTGCCATTTTCTTCTTTGTTGACATTTTTGTGTTGAACATGTAAATTACCGGTATAATGTATATTCATCTTTTCATTTTTGAAGTGCCATCCGAGCACTGAAATTGAAAAGTGGACCCTGTGAAGTGTGATGGCTGTGCGCTATACAAATTACAAGTAGACCGTGGCCGGTCTACCGTTCCAAGTAGCCATGCACTATTTATCATTATTAAAACGCAGAACGTCTGTGACTCTCTAACTAACACTAGTAGTGTGTAAACGAAGAAGAACCACGACATGCTTCTACTACTACTACCATGACTACTGTAGTCTGTAGATCTATATTCAATTTACTCGGTCTAGAATCTAGCACTACAATGACTACACACACTAGTAGTGGTACTAGCTGACTAGTAACCGCAGCAGCGACCCCAGTACGTACGCGCTGTTACTATGTTACAGCGCCCCGGCCCCCGCCGGGGCGGGATTAGCTGACTAGCAGTTATTAGCTAGGTGTAAAAACCACACTGGAAATTGAATATACGGGACTGTATTCCTCCTGTCGGTCATTCATTGCTCAGATGAATTCTGGAGTGATTGACGGCATGACCTATGAATTGCAGAAACGGTATCATTGTAAGGCTAATAACGAAAAGGCAAAAGTACTGTACATTTCACCTGCTTCTCAGGAAAATCAGATGAGTTACATGAAATTAAAAAAAAAAAAATTGATGTCCGCTTCAATCACACCCACATCCGCCGAAGTGACAGCAGACCCTAGCTGTATATACGTCATAGGTCTATTTATAGACTTTGATGATTGATCCGCTGGTTGAGAGGATGTAGGGGTATGGACTATTCTATGACAGACTTGTAATTGAAGAGTATACAATTCTAAGAGGAATTCAAAGTTTGTTTGCCGAGAATCGGTTTTGAAATGGCTGAGACATCATCAGTAAATCAAAGCTATCGGACAATGTTTTTAGGTGTTACGGTACACACACACACACACACAAAAAATCCCACTTGTGAAGTTGCCAATGTATTATCATCATCCAAACATCCATTGACAATAACAATTTTTACACAAAATGAATTACATGACTGACATTGTTATGAATCTTAAACGTATTATTTACCATTTTGCAGATGAAACAAAACCCAGTTTTGATGCTTCAAAATAGTTCTAAAATTTGAGTTAGGGATAGAAACAACCAGTGTAAAAATTTTAATCATTATAATCAATGTAGTGTTGATGAAAATACAAAATGTGAACAAGAGGTATGTTAAAATTATTTCTAGACTATTTAAAACCATCTTCAGTTATGATTCAGTGGGAAAAACAGTGATATCTCCTTATATTTTAGGCTTAAGTTTATTGCAAATGTTTATGCAGTATGTACCGGTATAATGTTTTGTGCTACAACTGACCTACACATAATAATAATGATAATAATAAAAATTGTAATAATAATAATAATTATAATAATAATAATAATAATAATAATAATAATAATAATAATAACAATAATAATAATAATAATGTTATTATTATTATTATTATTATTATTATCATTTTTTTTAAATAATGATTAAAATTCTAACAGAGCAACTCTTGCTGCAATGACAAGTGTCATGGTAATGACAAGAGTTAAGCTGTTGCTACAAGAAGTTGCCAATCTTGCAAGACTTACTATCCAAACATCTTTCATGAAAATAAAGATGAGACTCGGGACCCTTTGAAGGAAAAAGGCAAAGGCATAACAGAAAATTGTGCATTAAGATTAACTCCCTTCTTCAGCCATTTCATGCTGTGTACTTCTTTGACCAACAGTGAGAAGCAAGAAACATTGTATTATAGGCCTACAGTGTGCTGTTCAACAGCAGAGACATGGGAAAGGAAAGAAAGTCTTGACTTGGATGAAAACATTGCATTTTAACACTCCCTGGGACTTGGCAACACTGGAAAACAAAAGAGACAATACACCTGATTTATCCTCTATGCCGTGCTCAGATACTTCTATGTTATCATTTCTTGCTGAGTAGTGAAATACAGTATAAGTTCTACAAATAAACCAATGGCTCACACACAACATCAGGGCTCATAGAAACAGCATGAGATGCATGTGACAAGTCAATATCTTAGAAACAAATGAGGTGAGATTTTCACACAATTATTCCCATTATGAAATACCTAAAAAAGATAAAAATACCTAAAGACAAGTAGAAACATACAATGTTGAGCTTGCTTTTTATTGACCTCCTTCTCATCATTGAGCACTTGGCTAAAATTGTAAACAACTCATGCAGGTCATCATGCATACACCAATATGGTGCAACACTGCTGCCAAGGCAACTATTTTGAAATGTAATGCTCCATTGACGGGGTAAATTATTTTTTAAACATTTTCAAGCGATCAATTCTGTTTTTAATTAGCTTCAGTCCCCACTGATGAGAGAAACCATGACATCACAGGAATAGTTATGGGCATTAATCTGAATCTTGCAACCATCAAAGGATGGCCTAGCTTATATTGTGCACCTGGGAATCTTTCTATGCACTATGAAAATGACACTTGTCTTATGCAATATCAATGGTTCATTTTATGTCAATTAGCAAGTTAATGTTGCAATGAAACATTTGATTACATATTGTGTAAGCCTCTGACGATAACAGTCAAAATTCTTATAACTATGACCTGGATATTCACATAGCCAACTTTTATGCTCCCTGATATAACATCGTGGTATACAACACTTCTGTAATTACAACATATCTCACACAAGTTAGTGTAGGCAGGTATGACCATATGAGCACTACCGCTGGGGTAGACTGCCAAAGTGTTGATTTCCACTTTCTATTTGACAGATAACTTATGAAAATCTATGGGGTGTGGAGGATTAAAATAGTAATTACCTTCTCCTTCTATATCTATCAGGGTAATTTCATCTAGTTCAACAATTGAACCAGCAGGAAAGCAGCAAGCATGTCAGGCTTTTCATCTGCATTCAGTGATCCATCAAAACATTACCAAGCCGTAGATCAGCACTGAGTTCTCTCAGATGCAGCCGCAGCGATGTACCTCAGTCCAAGCAGAAGGCCACAGTGACACAACAGGGATAAGGGAGATAAGATAATATCTATTCATCGACAATTACTTTCCAGACATCTGTGCCAATCGAAAAAAAAAAACCGAAACCAGTAATTTGATATGATATAGAGACCTTTCCTCTCCAATGTCATGCATAACACATTCAGAAGACGATCTCAGTTATCCAAAAGGACAATTTGTAAACCAATGATCTGTACCTGAGAATCTCTTCCAGCAAACCGTTTCTGAGTATTAAAGGCATAATTTACCATTTGCAGATGAAACAGAAACCCAGCATTAGTGCTTTAGAATAGTTCTAAAATGTGAGTTAGGGATAGCTAGAAACAATCACTGTAAAAATTTGAATCCCTAAAATCGATGTTAGGTATTGTTAAATACATAAAATGTGAACAATAGTTATAATAAGAATTCTTCAAGATCAAACCGTCTACAGTTATGGTTTATTGAGAAAAATACTGATATCTCCATACATTTTAGGTCTTATTGCGAAAACTTCATATGGTAGGATGTTTTGTGATACAATAGACCTACACATATGCATCAAATGCGATATCTTGAACATTTTTAAAATCACTTCTCCCAAAGGTAAACTGGACCTTTAAATTGCCTTCCACTTTCCTCAGTTTTCATCATTCCTACTGAAGAGGCCTATATTACCCTTCAGTTTGACCTGTCTACATGTCCCTCCTCCAAATATTCAATGGATTGTACTAGGGAGCTCTAGATTTGCGATATGGACATTTGAGACCACGATTGTGTTGGACGTTCTCTTCTTATCGTGTTGAAAGTATAGCTTTAAATTATGTCAGGACACAACCTCTCCTATAAAAGATAAAATGGCGCTCCCATATGATCACTGCATCATGTAGCTCTCTGCGTCGTGAATTGAGCGGACATGAAAATTACCCAGAAGGTGTAGTGAAAACTCAGACGAGGCGAGCTATAAATAGATCGATTTTGATTAGCGATTTTGCGCATGCTCAGAACAGGTTTGTTTGTTTGTTTGTTTGTTTTTTCTCTCCTCTGAACGTCAAAGTTGTAAAAATCTGAAGCTCCCTATTACATGGCAGGAGAGATAAGAGCAAAAAAAAAAAAAAGAAACAACATCAAATACCTCTCAGGTGTGATATGTACAGGAATAAACAACTGGAAGAATGAATTGACTGAGTGCTTTGGTGTTTGCTCGTTAAATCACACATGTAGTATATCAGTAGAGTACTCCTGAACATTGTGAACACATGGTTCCCATTATCATAGCAATACATAATGTCCCTCACATGCATCTTACAGTGCACTCTCGTTATAACAAACACAGTTATAACAAAATTAAGGTTACAAAAGAGTAAAAATTCAGGCCGCAACATTAACTATATACTCTATGTATTTTTATTCTTTATTTGTTCGGTTATAATGAAATTTCGATATAACGAAAGAACACTGCCGATCTCGAGGACTTTGTTATAACGGGCGGGAGTCTACTGTACATGTTAACACAAGACATAAACTGCACAATAAGGTTTAGACATGATGATCAACTAGGAAGAGAAATGAACACAGAAAGTTCTCACACTTGGCTGAACTAATCATTCAAGACGTTTTATGCACACAGAAGATACTGTGTATGCAAAAATCTTACAGTGTATACTTAGATTATTTTTTATTGTATGTCTGAAGAAGTTGAACATTTCAGTTTGGCATAGTGCAAGAGGATAAGTTTCCTATCAACTTTTCACACAAAGAAATTTTGTGGCAAATTGCATCACTCCTATATCAATCCAAAAATCATTTTCTCAAAGCAAGTCATTTTACGAATAGAATGGAACGTATGGAGGAAAGATTACAGGTCTGTGTAATCTATACGAAAAATAATATTGCCCTCCCCCTTTCAAAAAAAAAAAAAATGTCTTTAGTAGTATGAAATCAAAGTAATCTTGACATTGTTGTTGCAAGAGTTTGAAAAAGCTGGTCAAAAGAACTGTTATATGAACTGCAAGGCTCGCCACTTTAGTGAAAAAGTGAACATGAATACACATGATTAGTAATCCTGTATATTTCACATGAAGCCTGCCAATTTTATTTACTTATGTATGATCATTCATTCATAGTATTTACATGTTTATGCACATTAGAAGCTTCTTTCACTACCGTCCTTGTGATGTTATACATTGGACTCCCGTTACAACGAAGTCCTCGGGACCGACAGTTTTCTTTCGTTATATCGAAATTTCGTTATAACCGAATGAATAAACAATAAAGATACATAGAGTCGATAATGTTAAGGCCCAAAATTTTACTTCGTTGTAACCGGAATTTCGTTATAACCGTGTTCGTTATAACGGGAGTACACTGTAATATGCTTGCTTTCAAATGCACTCATGTGGTATAATGATCTATCTCCATTAATTGAAAGTGAAATTTGTATACTAAATAATAATGAACACATAAATTAATAGTATATAAATTCCAGACGTGATTCCATACCATATACAATGCATATATTTCCTAATGTTCATATTTGTTGCATCCTCTCGCCTATGATATCCCACAAAACGATTTTTGTGGGATTAAAATTTCCTAAAGTAGCTGACCAGATAATGGCCACTTCCTTTCAACTGCCTCATGTCTACAGTTCAACTCCAACCTGAAAGTGACTTTTTCTAGGACTATTTCTGATATATTTTTCTTAGAATAAAAACTGCTTTAATAGTGTCACTCTTGGCAAAGGCACTCTCTACTTTTCTAATTTCTTCTTTCCCCCAACTCAATTCTGTCACTAAATTTTGACAAGGACCTTGAGTGTCTTTTTTTTTAGTTCATCACAGATGATTGCATAAATACATTTCTGATGATTTCTGTATTTTCACACTGACAGTTTCATGTTCTTTTGTAACATTGCAGCACATTATTTGAAAAGAGTGAGGAGTGAGGTCCCAAACTAAACAGTCCGAGGATAAAGCTTTAGACACACTTTTTCTGAAAGTACATATATGATACATACACAGTAACTTTGTAGAAATAGGCATGCACACATAATGACACATCACGCTCAGATCTTTGCAAAGATAGAGTCAGACCTATACTGAATAATGGAGAAGTGTTCAACTATTACGGCAAATCCATATATTTACATAAATCAGGTCTAACCTATATCTCCACTTTATGTGTGCTTATTTTTCTTTCACTACATTCTGTCGATGTGTCGAAGAAGAAGAAGAAGAAGAAGAAGAAGAAGAAGAAGAAGAAGAAGAAGAAGAAGAAGAAGAAGAAGAAGAAGAAGAAGAAGAAGAAGAAATAAGATGAAGGAGTTAGAGGAAGAAAAAAATAGTCTGGAGGAAAGCAATTGTGCAAACGCTAGCTAGTTGTCATGGCCAACAATATATAACATAACATCAGTGGGGTTTTTTTTTTCTATAACTCAAAAAATATGGTCTGCACATGACACCTTTGTGTGTTAAAGTTGTGCTGTAATTTAACCTGGTATTCTGGGTACATCTATATCAAACTGGAGGACGCCTCCAGCATTCCTCTACACAAACTGTAATACAAGGAATACTTTGGGGTCTCTTGCAAGTACTTCGGACCTGATCATTACAACATTAAGAAGTATCATTTCTTCCTAAGAACGAAATATAAATGAAGAAATTCAATTTATTATCAGATCTGCAGTCCCTCAAAATTCGAGCTAACTAATGAATCTAAACCATGGTGTCTGGTAATTATGCATGAGAGTGCCCATAGCTTCAGAGCCCTCTCTCTCTCCCTCTCCCTCAACTCTTCTCCTGGTTTAATAACAATGTTGGCTATATGCCATGATTTCCCCAGAACAATCGATAGAAATCATTGTAGGCGCTACACACCAAAAGCACACACACCCAGGGAACAGACATCACCGACAACACCAGCACCCAACCCCAGCGCGCCACCATGATGAAAAATATCAGCAAGCACCAACTGAAATCAAATACACAAACAGTCACAGATATTCCAAGAGCAAATCAATCAGTCAGAAAGTTGAATGAAATCTAATGAACCATTTATTGTACCATATACAGAAAAAATGAATCAGTCAGAAAGATGGAATCTGATAAAAAGATATATATATTGAAAAACATGAAAAGTACCACTCATAATGTCCAACATTATTATGAAATGGAAAAAAAAGCTAAGATAGAAAAAAAAATAAAGCTGAAAAAAAAATCCCTGCCTCCTCATAATTACCCAGACATGAAGATTTTCTTTCTTTTTTTTTTTTGATAGAAAAGTGTTCAAATATTTCACCATGTCATGAGGAATATAACAAAACCAAATTATCAAAATACATGTATGAAAATAATACGAAAAACTTCATGAAATCGCAAGCAAGAAAATTGAAATGAAAGAGAGAATATAATAGAAAACTGATGATAAAGCTAAAATAATAATAATAATAATAATAATAATAATAATAATGATAATAATAATGATAATAATAATAATAATAATGATAATAATAATAATAATAGTAATAATGATAATAGTAATGATAATAATTATAATAATAATGATAATAATAATAATGATAATAATAATAATAGTTATTATGATAATAGTAATGATAATAATTATAATAATAATGATAATAATAATAATGATAATAATAATACACGTGTATGGAGAAAATTAAACGGAGGCAGATGCATGTAAATGCTCGCGATTATCCAGCGGTTTGCTTCCTAAAATGGCCGCTGTTGGGCTCCATATGGCTTTCTACTCATGTGGCGCACTTCTACCAAGGAGCTTCAAACACATGAAGCTCTTTGCTTCTGGGGTCGTCGCTGTGGACCGTACTCGCGCGGGCGCGTAACACGGCGCGGCGCGTACGCGTGATTCTATCACACGCCAGGCGAGCGTAGACGTACGTCGAGCCATTGATGGGAAAGAGATCCTGACCAAGGCCAAGATGGGTGTCGAAGTTCAAACAATTAAGCCTGGTGACGGTGAGTATCTTAAGCCGTGTGTCTGTAAAATTTGTCTTTTCTGACAAGTACCGTCCATTATCGTCCACGTTCTTGAGGGAAACTGCCCTATGGCCCTATGATACAGAGAAACCTCCCCATCGTGTAGGGGCTCAGTCCTACACACGCACTTTCCTGTAAGTACAGGTCGCTATCGTCTATCACTTGTCTACGCACTTAAACTCAGTAACGTTTGTTATATAATCTTCGAGTGTGCGAATACTTTGCAATGTAGGCACCAAATTAAATTAGAAGCTGTTATGTATACCTGTGCGTAACTATGCTATGAGTATTAAGTATTGCTAACTGTAACTAAACTTTAACCATAAGCGTAGAATCTTGGATAGACTCGGAGTCTATTTTTTGTCTACAGTAGTAACGTTACACTCGACTTACAGGTATAAAAAAGCTCTCTCTTATTATAGGCCTATTTCTCTGTTGTAATAATGTTAGAGGTTCTACTTCTGTCTTCATTGCTTGTCTTTTACTGATGTTACATGTGCAGAATAAATCAGATAATTACCTCCGCCAAGAGAGGAGGTTATGTTTTCATTACCGTTTGTTTGTTTGTTTGTTAAATTAATCAATGAAAGTGATTAATTGCAAGAATAATCAGGTTTTTATGACTTTCATGACAGAGCACTGTTTTCCATAGGAAATGTTTATGTAGGGCCTACACAAAATTACAAAATTGTACCCGTTTTGGGGTGACATGCTGTTACAAAAATGGGTGTGGCTTCAAAAAAGTATGCGCGGACGTTGCAAATTTGGTCTCAAAAGTTGCGCGAGACTTCAACAAAGAAAGTCAAGAAGCCTCGCAACGAGGCCGTCTCGTGTTACAGAATCATATAGCGCGAAATGTCTGGGGGGCGGATTCTTCCCCCACCCCCCCCCGGCCCTTTTAGGTTAAATGAATCGGTCAAGAGAAATCTGTGAGAACAACTGCTCCATACGACAGATTTGAACCTACATGTATATGCACTTGTGCGAGCCAGTAGCAGTGAAGCCTTTTGATCAGGCACTGTTGCTATGTGACACCGTGTGGCGGCCGATCGCTCTCTGCTGGTGGGCATGTTTCATTCGAATGCTTTTGCTCGCCACTACACAGCGTGCAGCAAAAGGGCCTTGTTCATCAAGGCTAAAAACATTGCAACTCTCATGCATTTCGCCGATGCCCAAAGTGCCACGCAAAGGTTGCATCAAAAAGAAAGAATGAACAGGAGGTATGGAGATGAATTCATAGAAAAACATCTTTTCAAGACCATGGGATCAATCTGAAAATCAGCAAGTCCAGTTTGAAAGTAAGCCATTTGCTCGTAAAGTAGGACACTTTTAGAGGTGCTTAGATTTGTGTTTCTTTTTTCCTTGTACACGGATACCACTCTGTCGACTCGGGGCACTCCCACAGTGTAACTATTTATAAATGTGTGAAGGAGCACCCCAGGGTTAGGTTAGGGGCTGTGCTTAAGTTAGTAGCCTATAAGTATAATTAGTATAAAATAATGTAGTCCCC
Source organism: Diadema setosum (assembly GCA_033980235.1). Classification (NCBI taxonomy): domain Eukaryota; kingdom Metazoa; phylum Echinodermata; class Echinoidea; order Diadematoida; family Diadematidae; genus Diadema; species Diadema setosum. Next base: position 15,520,141 of record CM067078.1, read on the forward strand.
TGAAACCCAGGATAGCCACATATTGACACAGCTTTGTATCATGTAATTTTATTCGTGTTTGTGCATTTACAGGGGACAGACATCCAAAGAAGGGGCAATTATGTGTTGTTCATTATGTTGGTAAGTTATACCATGTTATATGTCATTTTTTTAATAAACATTTTTCAAGTGCTCTTGAGTTTCCTCAAATATACATACATGACTAATGTTGCTGCATTCACTCAATCCACATGTGGATTGAGTGAATGCAGCAACATTAGTCATGTTAGTAGAACACATCAATGAAGTTTGAAGAAAATCTGACCATGGCAGTGTATGGAAAAGTTATTAATTACTAAAGTTTCAATGCTGCCAACATTGTACAAGAAGACAACTACAGTTCTGAATGTCTCTGAAAAAAAAAGAAAAAAAGAAATTTCAATACATGTATAACTAGAGAGGATAGTGTGATATACATTGTACATGCTTTTCCACAAATAGTATTGTAACAGTTGTAGATTCCAAAGGTTTACATACATCATACACTCAAACCAATTCAGTTTCTTATAAAATGAAATGCATGTGATGTTATACATTGTATGTAGAACATGCATATTCCACCAAATTTTGTCTGACATGCTATGTTCATTCACAGAGTGTGGAAGAGATGTTTTTGTCCTGCAAAGGTCAAAGTGAATATTACAATATTTACAATAATAAGATGATCATATTCACATAAATTGACTGTATAAATACTTTTGGTTGAAATCATTAATTCCCCCCACCAATTTTGCCATACCCCTCTGCACTACCCTATCCTTGCTATTGAACTTATGCAGCGATGCATGCATTGAATGTGGGGAAATGCCTGATGCATGCACACACATTTGGCAAGTGGTGGGGAACTATTCCATGCATTAGCCAACAGGGGTGTGGTAAGTGTAGAGTGGTGTGACAAAATTAGTGGGGGGGGGGGGGGGGGCATACAAAAATCTTTTCAAACACTCTACCTCAAAGCACAGTCAAGCTTGCCTTAGCTGCCACCTGTCTATTGTGGCCACTGAAAATTCCCCCTAAAAAAACATAAAAGACTGAGTGATAATGGCCACCTGCCTAACACAGCTAGTGGTAAAGATGAAACATTAATTCAACCACTAATATCAGATCTATTAATACTGACCTTGCCAGTTGCTTTGCTTTCCTGTGATGTTGCAATGTTTTCTTGTGTGCTCAAATCATTATGATATGGCTTGTTTCAAAAATTCAGGAAAACTTAAATCTGGCAAGGTTTTTGATTCCTCAAGAGATCGTCAGCCACTGAAGTTCACTCTAGGATCAGAGGAGGTTGTCAAAGGAATGGACGAAGGCATTGCAAAGGTGATGTAATCTGTGTGGCCCCAGAACTTCTCCATCAACCATACACATGTCAGATTATACATGTACAACACGTCAAAAGATTCTAGCTGTCTGATTGGTTGATTGCTCATTAAAAAAAAAATAATAATAATAATGTTACGGTCTGTAGTAATAATAAATAACATGTACATAGCCCTCAATACTGACATTTCTTAGTGCATTATTGCAGAAAAAAAATGATAATAATACAGCATATATTTACCAATAATGTGCATATGTAACAAAAAAAAAAATTAGTAAATAGATAAGTTTTAAGCAATGATTTAAACTTATCTTCATTATGTGATATGGAGGGGAAAAAAAATACTATGTCTTTAGTATGGCTACTATGGCATCAATACTATACTATTTTGTTTGTTTTCTTTTTCATCGAAAATTGTGCTCACCACTTTTCTACCATAATTAGCATAAAATTAATCAATCAATCAATAGGGAAAATAAGGTTTTTATGAGTTTCATGACAGAGCACTGTTTTGTTTAGGAAATGTACACAAATTGTGCAAATATTTGGGGACGTGCATTTAGGAGAATGGGTGTGACTTCTTCATTAGAGTAGGCACGGATGTCGCAAATTTGGTCTTAAAAGTTGCTCGAGACTTTAAAAAAAAAAAAAAAAGAGTCAAGAAGTCTCATGATGAGGTGTTCTCGCATTGCAGAATTATTAGGGAGGGGGCAGATCACCCCACCTCCCCCGGCCATTTAAAGATTAAAATGCAATTTACAGTAGAACAAAAAAATACAAAAAAAAAGAAAAGAAAAGAACATCAATGCTCTGTTACCAAAGTTGGTACTTCAGTATCAGTTGCCATTGTTGGAATAGATAAACTCTGGTGTTATACAAAATTGTGAGCTCTTGTATTTCTCTTTTTTTTCTGTCATGAAGGAACACTGTTCAGAATTTATTTCAAGAATGCATTTGAGAATATACTGGTGAAATACTTTTTCTGTAGAAAATACAAAATTTGTCACAGTACATGCCTAACTCGATCAAGCAGTGCCATAGTTACTGACTGCTAAACCTTCAGTTAAATTTTAATGGACTGCATGCACTCAAGACATTTGTGTCTACATAGAATATTATTCATTCTCATGGAGTAAATGCTTTTTTTGTGTGTGTGATGACACAAGTTACAACGTATATTATGTTGTGTTCTTCCATTATCACATGCAGATGACAGTCGGAGAAAAGGCGATCCTTACGTGTTCACCTGACTTTGGTTATGGTACAATGGGCTATCCAGGAGTATATCCTTTCAAAAGATATGTTTTGTACAGTTACATTTTGTATCACATTCTTTGCTTTGTTCTTAAATGTAGCTATTGTCTCGCCCTCTGAAAGTGGAGGGGGAACCCAGAAATTTGAAATCATCCATCCATTGACTGGACTGATGTTGTTGTACAATAGTGTACTGTAAAAGTGGAAATTTTCGCGGTGTTCAAATTTTCGCGCATTTCGCGCAACCAGAAGCTAGCGCGAAAATAAAAGCACGCGAATATTTTTGCTTGCCATATGTGCCTGTGCGTGATGTCTTGATTCCGTGGAATTAAAGACACACGAAACTCTTCCGGCCCGGCCAAGCGCGAAAAATTAGTCACGTGAAAATATCCACTTTTACAGTAATGCAATATATCATATGGGATCGATGGTTATAGTTCATGTGAATATAGTGAAATGTCATCATAATGAGGCCCTAAAAACCAAGACAATACCCTGTTGTATCATTTCCCCTACTACATGTATGTTACAGTACAAAAACAAGCAAATACAAACTTTTGGGACCTGCAAAATCACATTATTGTATGAAGAGGGTTTTGTAATATTTTACCTCTCAATAAAGAGGTTCCACTGTACTGTAATATGTTCTCCACTGCAGGGCCACATACAGCTGTATTGCATTTTTCTTTGAGGCGTGCAATATGTATCCATAGCTCATGAAGTGTATCCCAGTAACACATTCAGTGCTGTCCAATATGATGTTAATGCCACATGTGAACATGAGATTGTATTCCTTGACATGAGCTTACTATCCCGCCCAATTCAGAACTCATCTTCGAAGTCGAGCTTCTCAGGATAGAGCACAAGTAGGCCTTTACAGGGTGGAACACAAGTTTTGATCGCACAACGTATGGCCAGTGTGCTGTTTGCCAACCAGCGTATCGTCTTATGGCTCAAGCTCACATGTGCCAATGAGAGTGCAAACTTATCACAGTTGATCACAACTGAGTCTTCACATATATGCAAATGAGGTCATGGATCTGACCATCCACATATCTGTGTATACTGCCCAGGTTGTTTATTCCAGCAGTCGTTGTTTTCAAGAGTACGATGAATTAGCGATGGAACAAAAGTGTCTGTTTTCTCTCCAGTTTATATGTTCATGGATACAGTAGACCTGGTACCTACGCATCATATTGGATTGACCATTGCTTACTGTCATGAAGTGTGTACAGAACAGGGAGGTGGAAGAGCTCATCCACCTCCCTGTACAGAAGTACATGTATCTTTGAGCAGATTGGAGCTCATATGAAAAATGTTTCTAATATTATTTAGTCTACTACTGGTAATACTTCTGCCTTTGCTATCATAAATTTGTGGAGGCACAAACAACAACAAAAAATGAAAAGAGGAAAAAGCTGAACAATATATTCACTATAAGAGTGGTCTCTTTTAAACTTGTCCTGTGTCCCTATTGGCAGGTGTCTATGGGACAGTAGTACAGTAAAATCAGCTAACTAGTCCTCAATAGGTTAATGAATGAAAGGAGTGCAATATAAACGATACCTTTGTAAGCTTTGGCAAGACCTGATAATTTTACAATTGGTAGTTTAGATGTAGGAATGTAAGAAAGCCATCTGAGTTGGCATCCTTGCGATTTGTCACATGTGTTTTCTTGGCATCATCTTCTTTTAATAGAATCCTCACTCATTATGCTCTTGATGTGCACCTTCATCATATTTCCCATTTCCGTTGAGCCTACATTTCTGGTATGACTGTGCTCAAGGTGTATCCATCTGCTTTTATTCACGCTGTGGGATGGACAGGATATTTGCAATGTCTTGCATACGTCAAGAATGTGCTGATGAGTTTTAATGCCTCCACCATGAGGCATTGCCTGAGACATGTTTTGGGGGTTGTCCGTCTGTTCATTTGTCCTTGAGTACGTCTGCCGGTCTGTGTGTAGTCAATTTTGTGGACAACAACTTAGGAACTGTTTGAGATATCCAAATGAATGTGTCCGTTCATGTCTTTTCATTTTCATTTTTTTTTTTGCCCATCATGTGAAATTGTTTTCTCACACTGACAAGATGTACAACAGATCTCTGGGAGAATAATGCAATATGGTAGAGGCATACCAGTTGCCATAGCAACATGCCTACTATGTCATTGCTTTCATTTGAAAAAAAAAAGTCATTAAACAAAAATTACATCCCTTGGGACAAAAAAAAAAAAAATCCTTGTACAGGCTACAACTGTCTCACTAACACAGCAGTGTCTGCAATTTTTTTTTTACTTTATTGTGGTATTGGTGATGGCCATAAAGTTAGCAGCTGTTGGCAAATCTGAGGAATTCAGTGATGAATAAAAACATGTGCTGCATGGATAGTGCCTGTCATATATTATCGCTGCACTTAAGGGGTGAGAAGCCACCCCCAAAAAAACAACAACCAGTTTTTCTTTTACAACTTAGCAATCGTTTTAGATGAGATGTCATTTATTTTGTCAAACAGTTTAGTGCTGAAGCAGAGAAAATTGCTCAAAAACTAAAGATTTTTATCATCTATGTATTAAACTGAAATAATTCTTGTTCTCATAAACAACAGCAAGTAAGATCTTTCTCGATGCTTGTCTGGCATACATTCATACATCACATGTAGTCCTGTGCAAATTTTTTGTCTGTGCCTCTGTGTTTTGGTTTGCTTGAGGAGTAAAAATATGGGACTGATTTTGAGGGATTTTAGTTGTATTTTGTCTTTTTAAAAGATGGCAAGATTGCTTGGATTTATTGCTTGTGCATGGAAGCCTCATATTGATGGCCTAATGAGCCAAATATGTAGGCCATAATTCATAGTAAGTCACTGCTAATCTTGTATGATGTACAATAATATGCAGGGGTAGTATGGTTAAGAATTAGAACACACGGAAAATCAGTGGTGTTATCAAACTAAATGTGTACAAAAAAAAGGGACCCACAAGGTTCAATTTTTATCTGTAATCATGTCTGTTCAGCCAGACTGTAATACAAATGGTCTGTTTATGATATTGTGTTTTATGCATGCTAATAAGTGAAGAGTTTTGTATAGGTACATGCACCACAACAATCATGAGGAAAATGAAAATATATGGTGACTTTGCCTCTTAAGGGGTGAAAATGTAATCTACTACCTCTTTCATTGGGAGACATCATTTACAGAATTCTTTTTTTTTTTCTTTTGCAAAAGAGCATAGAAGTGATTTCATGCATCAGAAGTATTCATCAATATATAAACAATGGCTCAGTGGTTTTGTGAAATCATGTAGCTAGATAACAGCAGGTTTTGTGCCAAACATATCCTATTTTTTATTCTGTTGTTTCCTTCCATTTAAGTTTTTGTCTGACATATTTTTTTTTAATTTGATTTAATTAGTATAATACATGTATTGCAAAACAAACTGGGGGCATTGTTCTACCCTGTCTCATTTCATTTTGCCTCAATTCTCAATGCTGTAATGTAAGTTTCAGTAATTCAAACATGTTAGTGAGCTAGTTTTACTCTGGTACGGTATTGATTTTCGCTCACGTGATGTAAAAATATTTTCTTGGGATAGTCTTATCTCTGATTATCATGACTGTGAAAGCAGGCTTTGTCAGTACATGTCTTAAAAATAGATTTTTCTTCATGTCTTACCAAAACAAATTATAAACACCTCCCTCCACCTCCCAGCTTTCAGACTCCTCGTCATCTATTGAGATGCATAGAAATACACACAATATCTCCCAGAAAGCTCCTTCCATCCCACTGATTGTGATGTGTGAGTGTTGGGGGCCATACGTTAATATGAAATAATCCTTAAAGGGATCGTATAGTTTTGGTTGAGACCTAATTTCAGGTTTATAACATTTTTTGGTGAGAAAATGAGAAACCTCATATGAAATATGAAAGAACATGTAATTCCATGAGGAATTCAACATTTATTTGATGAAAACTGGTTTTGAAATGGCTGAGATATCCAAAACAGAGCGATTTCTAGTAAACTGTGGGACCCACACTTCATTACGATCACTTTGTTTTACTTTGTTTTTGGATGTTTCAGTCATTCCAAACCTGATTTTCATCAAATAAACTTTGAACTCCTCTTCAAATGATATGTTCTGTACTATTTCGCATGTGTTTTCTTGGTATCTCGCAAAAGTTAAAAGACAAATTCTCATCTCCACCAATACTGTACTATCCCTTTAACTTTGTAACTCATTCACAGGTCCATGGAAGGGGGAAAAAGAGAGATCTGCATAGTCGGGGGTGGATCCAGGAATTCCGTAAAGGGGAGCCACCTTTACAAAATCAAATGGGGTGCATGTGCCCCCCCCCCCCCCCAATTTTTTTTTCTTTTAAGTTTTTTTGTTTTAAGAAAAAATAAAGAGGGGGCGCGATCGATGCCCTCCCCTCTGGATCCGCCACTGATAGTGGTAATTAGATAAAGCTAGATTAAGTTAAAGACACTGCATAAATGTATACTACTATATCTGTCAATATTAGAAGGCATTTATTTCTATCACCTTAAAATTGGATACTTTATATCTCATAAAAGAGATTTTGTGATTGCATTTATATCATGAACAGAATATAGTGGGGTCCCTCCTTCCTGCTAATTGTGTCCATTTAAGCTGTAATGAAGCACAAATGTTTTAGAGTCCAATTGATGTTCTGTAAAGGAGGAGTGATACCTTGAATTAGGAATAACAGTCTAATTGTGTTGAGTTTTCCAGAGTTTGGTGTGGAAAATATGAAGAAAATGAAGTATTGGCAGAGATATCAAATCAAAATTTGAATTTGCCAACCTAATTGTGAAATTGTGTAATGTATAACACATAGGGGCCTAAAGTGTTTCTCGTAGGCTGTATATAGGCCTACCATGATTTTATATAGTCTTTGTGTATGTTTCTTCTGTCATTTTGCTGCAGTGTGATATGCTGATTTGTACCATTTTGGGTCTAGTGGTATCAAGATAAAAGGTGTGCTCTGGATGGGGAAATGCAAAATAAGGCAAAAATACATACTGAGAGTCTTGTCAATTTCATTCATGCAGAGTCTCAGAAAGGCAAAGATGTATATAGATTATGTTTTCCATTGCACCTCTCTTATCATACTTGCATTGCATAACAACTCTTTATTTTGTATTTTCATTTCAAAATATGTTGTATATAGGCGTGGAAGGAATTACGCAACTACATTTTGTCATAATTATCATAGATGTGTGGCAAGATGTTATAGAATATTATATGTGTCATTCTAAAGATGTTACCCATGCTCTACTTTGTACATATCTACTAGCATAAAATAGGGTGTAGTATGAGCAAAATGCATTTCTTGAAAGGATTTGGGAAGAATGTTTATCAACTTGTATCGATTAAGTTCTATAATATTTTCATCGTGATTTATGTAGAATAATCAATGGTGATTTTTTTCCCCCTTTTGTCAGATTACATTAGGATGTTTCCTCATATTTTTGTACCAATTTGTTGCAGCCATGATTGCATGGAAATGGCAGTGGTAGTTATTTTGCCTTTGTACTACATATCATTTTTTTTTAAACACTATCAAGAATCAATATATGCAACTGAGAAAATGCAAAGATGTGTTTGGCACACAATACTGATTTATTGTCAAAAGTATGCATCTTCTTGTGTTTTAGCAGTCTTTGCTCACAAAGGGATAGGATCTTCAAGTATTTCCTAATGCTGAAAAAAAAAAAAAAAAAAAAAAATCATCAACTGCCCTCTCTATCATCGTGTCCTGAGCAGAACGACAAGAGCACAAACAAGGCGCACATTATACTTGAGTGCCTCTCATGCATTTGTGTTGTTCAGTCAGGTACACCTTCCTTGAATTGTGTGCTTTAGTGTGTTGGTGCCGGGCACACAACACTATTAGATATGGGACATTGGGGAAAATGGCACGTATGGGGCACGAGCGGCACCTGGGTCTTGCCAGAGACCCAAAAGTATTCCATCTCTCACAGTTTATAGTCTCTTAATGCTGGGGGCATCCTCCAGTTGGATAGATGTACCCAGTCAAAATTCAATGACAGAATTGAGTGGAGGGGGGGGGGGGAGTAAACTTTAGTAAAGTAGAAAGTGCCCTTGGTCACGAGTGACACTATAAAAACAGTTTTTATTCTAAGAAGATAAATTAGAAATAGTGAGTCATAGAAAAATTCACTTTTTGGTTGGATTTGCACTGTAGACATGTGGCAGTTGAAAGGATGTGGCCATTAGTCTGGTCAGCTTAAAGGAAATTTTAATCCCACAAAAATTGTTTTGTGGGATATCATAAACCAGAGGATGCAACAAACATGAACATTAAAGCAGAAAATATATATGGAATTACTTCTGGAACTTAAATCCTCTATTATGTAGTTTATGTTTTCATAATTCATATACAGTGTACATGTACAAATTTTCACTTTCAGTCAATGGAGATATATTATACTGCAGAAGTACATATGAAAACAAGCATATAACATCACAAGGAACAAGGACAGTAGTGAAAAAAAGCTTCTAATGTGCATTTGCATGTATGAGTGAGTGATCATTCAAGAGTAGATAAATTTGGCAGACTTCATGTGGAATAAACAGGATTACTAATCATGTGTATTCATGCGCACTTTCTCACTTAAGTGGCGAGCCGTGCAGTTCACATTACAATTCTTTTGACCAACTTTTTTCAAACTCTTGCAACACCAATGTCAAGATTACTTTAATTTCATACTATACTAAAGACATGTTTTTTTTTGTTTTTTTTTTTAAAGGGGAGGGCAATATTTCCATAGATTACACAGCAATCTTTTTCCCATTGGTTTCATTCTAGTAAAATGACTTGTTTTGAGAAGATGATTTTTGGATTGATATAGGAGAATGCAATTTGCCACAGAATTTCTTTGTGTGAAAAGGTGATAGGAAACTTATCCTCCTGTACTATGACAAACTGAAATGTTTTGCATACACAGTATTTTCTGTGTACATAAAACGTCTTAAATGATTAGTTCAGCCAAGTGTGAGAACTTTCTGTGTTCATTTCTTTTCTAATTGATCATCATGTCTAATTAAACTTTCTTGTGCAGTCTTCTGTTAACATGTACAGTAGACTGCCGTTATTACAAAGTTTTCGGGATTGGCAGTTTTCTTTTGTTATATCAAAATTTCATTACATCTGAACAAATAAACAATAAAAATACATAGAGTAGATAATGTTGCAGCCTGAATTTGTACTTTGCTGTAACAGAATTTTGTTTAACCTTGTTTGTTATAACAGGAGTGCACTGTAAAATGTATGTGAGTGTCAGTATGTATTGCTATGATTAATGGGAACCATGTGTTCACAATGTTCAGGAGTACTCTACTGATATACTGCATGTGTGATTTAACAAGCAAACGCCAAAGCATTGAGTCAATTCATTCTTCCAGCAGTTGAATTATTTCTGTACATATCACAAGTGAAAAATATTTGATGTTTTTTCTTTGCTCTCTTTCCTGCCCTGTCTTGATAATAGGGAGCTTTAGATTTTTGCAACATGGACGTTCAGAGGGGAAAAAGAAAAACTATACTGAGCATGCTCAAGATCGCTCATCAAAATAGATCTATTTATAGCTCGCGTCGTCTGAGTTTTCACTACACCTTCTGGGTAGGTTTGATGTCCACTCAATTCATGACGCAGAGAGCTACTTAATGCAGTGATCATATGGGAGCGCCATTTTATTTTTTATAGGAGAGGTTGTGTCCACACATAATCTAAAGCTACTTTCAACACGATGCAAGGAGAGAGGAGAACGTCCAACACAATCACGATCTCATAATATGTCCGCATCGCAAATCTAGAGCTTTCTAGTACAATCCATTGAATATTTGGAAGAGGGGCATAATAATCTAATTATAGACAGGTCAAACTGAAGGGTGGTATAGACCCTCTTCAGTAGGAATAATGGAGACCTAGGAAAATGGAATGTCTCAGGAATGGTTTTGCTGGAGGACGGAGATATACTTCTCAGCATGATACTGATCATTGGTTTGCAGATTGTCCTTTTGGATGATTGAGATTGTCTTTTCAATCTGTTGTGCATGTTACCTTCTAGGAGAGGAAAGGTCTCTGTTAAGCTACTGTGCTTTCTGTTTTCAACGATTGGCAGAAAGGTCTGGAAAGTAATTGTCCATGAATAGAGATTACCTAATCTCCTTAATCCCTAAGCTGTGTCACTGTGGCCTTCCTCTTGGACTGAGGCACATTGCTACATCTGAGAGGACTTGCAAATCTACAGCTTGGTAAAGTTTTGATTGATCACTGAATGCAGATGAAAAGCCTGACATGCTTACTGCTTTGACATTTGAATGATTAACATGTGATTTCCTGCTGGTTCAATTGTTGAACTAGATGAAATTACCCTGATAAATAGAACGAGAAGGTGATTATTATTCTAATCCTCCACACCCCATAGATTTTCATAAGTTATCTGTCAAATAGAAAGTAGAAATCAACACTTAGGCAGTCCATCCCAGCGGCAGTGCTCATATCAAAGTATGGTCATCCATGTACCTGCCAACATTTATGTGGGATATGCAGTAACTACAGAAGTGTGTATTTTATAACATAATGCTGTATCAGGGAGCAGAAAAGTTGGCTAACAATTGTCATGTGAATGTCCAGGTCATACTGTGACTGTTGTTGTCAGAAGCCCACTCGCTATATGTGATTAAGTGTTCCATTGCAGCATTGAGATGGTAATTGAAATTATGGATTACTTGTGTTGTCTCAGTGTCATTCTTTTGGGTGCTGTTCGTTATTCCGAAGGGTCAATATTCCGAAACACACAAATTCCCTATACCTAGAGGTTCGTTAATCTGAACATTTGTGGCGATATTCCGAAGATTTGTTTATCCGAAAATGAAATTCGGAAAAACGAACCTTCGGAATAACAAATCTTCAGACTGAAGAGCCATCGGAATAACGAACCTTTGGAATAACGAGCTGTGATATAACCATTCTTTCATGCATAGAAAGGTTCCCAGGTGTGACATATGTACAATATAAGCTAGGCAATCATTTGATGGTTGCAAGATTTAGATTAATGCCTATAATTATTACTGTGACATCATGGTTTCTCTCTTGTTTCTCTATTGTGTGAAAATATCACCTCATTTGTTTCTAAGATATGTCACATGCATCTCATGCTGTTTCTATGAGCCCTGCTGTGGTGTGTGAGCCATGGTTCATGTTTATTAAATAAACATTTTGTAGAATATACTGTATTTCACTACTCAAGAAACACTAATATCTGAGTACGGCATATATAATAGGGTAAATCAGGTGTATTCTCTCTTTTGTTTTCCGGTGTTGCCCAGTCCCAGGGAGTGTTAAAATGCATTGTTATCATCCAAGTCAAGACTTTCTTTCCTTTCCCATATCTCTGCTGTTGAACAGCACATTGTATAGTATAATGTTTATTGCTTTTACTGTTGATTAAAGAAGTGCACAGCATGTAATGGCTGAAGAAGGGAGTTTCTCAATGCACAATTTTCTGTTATACCGTTACCTTTTCCTTCAAAGGGTCCTGATTCTCAGTTTTATTTCATTTTTTTTTTTTTTCATGACAGATGTTTGCATAGCAAGTCTTCTTGTAGCAACAGTCTATCAGGAACTCTTGTCATAACCATGACACTTGCCATTGCAGCAAGAGTTGCTCTGATAGCATATCAATCATTTTTTTAAATCATTATTAATTTCATTATTATTAGTATTTGTATTATATAGAATTATTATTATTATTATTATAATTATTATTATTATTATCATTATTATCATTATTATTATCATCAACTTCATCATTTGTGAAATGGAGCTCGTTTGGAAGCATTATACACTGTATTTTGGATGTCTGTCATTTGATCCATCCATCAGTCCCATTGCCACCATAGAAGCAAAACCATGACATGTGTATATTCTGGATTTAACCTTTAAAAACAGGTTTCCTATGATTAAGTATTGATTGGATGAATAAATTGGTGTAGGCCAAAATCCCCGAGGATCAAGGTCAAAGGTCACTGTACTTGTTAATTGTCATTCTTGAGCCACAATTTCTGTACAGAATGCCCAATGGTGTTGTAGTAGAGGCGACTCCAATTCTAAGGAAGTCCTCAGGACTGGCAGTTTTGTTTTGATATACATGTATCAAATTTTTATAGTTGAGTGAATAAAATATATATGAATTATTATAGAGATGATAATTTTGGGATCTTAGTTTTACTGCGTTGTATCTGAAATTTTGCTATAACCATGTTCAACAAGAGTACACTGCACGGTAGGAAAGGTAAACATAACTTTGCCACTTGGGGAAATGGGGATTCAAAGTTGAACACGCAAGCTTAAACTGTAATTGCAGCCATAATTTCAGCTAAGAAAGTTGAACTTTGAATGCAGTATGGTGTGATTGATACAACTGTATTGGGAAAATACTCTCTGCAATGGGAGTCAAAAGTCAGTCCTCGAGTTAATGGTTAAGACCAATAAATGTCAAACATGAATTAAGAGCAATCTATGTCTTTTGCAGAATGTGAAGATTTATAGTGAAGATGGTGGCATCCCAATGAATTATGTTGCAGTCAAAATGCTCTGGTTTGATGATGAAATGGTCTTCATTTCTGTTTTCTCACAGGTAGACCAATGCACAAAGGAAGCTACATTATACTTATTCTGTTCATATTTTTTCCCTCAAAAACTGTCCTCACCTTGAACATCTCAACCATGGCCAATGGTCTTCTTTACATGCTAATCATAATTGTCTGTGACGCCATTGTACAATAATGTAATGTAGGGACTATATTGATATGTTTATAGTTTAAATCGTTCTGTATTTTAACAATGTATAAATGTCTTTGTCCTCCGTGTATTTTGAATCATTTCATGTCCATACCCTGTACATAGTTTACACAAGTACGCAATACAGTGAGAACAACCTTACTGTAGAATGTGTTTATTTTAATGATTGGTAGTGTACAGTGACAGCCATGCACTGTTACATGGCTGCTGTGCATGTTTTGAATGGGAAAATTTCTTTTTCTATGTAAAGAGAATAGAAATAATGTAATATGATGTAAAAACAAGAGAAAAGATGCATTGTTTGCTGTGTGATTTCTAATCAGTTGTCTGTATGGGGTTTGCAGTATGATGTGATGCATTGTTATAGTGACAAGTAAAGGTATAGATTTATATACCATTATTTGTCTTGTTTGCATCTTCCATTCGTGTTGTGAATGTTTGTATCACATTGTTCTATTCTATAATAATAATAATAATACAATTCAATTATTCTTTCTTTAATTGAATTCAGCTATGGTAACCTTAAATTTTATTTCTTTTCATACCAAATCATCAGTATGAATTAACATAATCAAATACCAGTGTACTATATGTATAATATTGAAGAAGGAGTGGCACCAAAAACCACAGCTAATTGTATCGGGCACGCCCTATCATAGAACACAAGTCATGTTCAGATTTTAAATTACACTGTACCTACGCTGTTTCTGGTCATTTTGTTTTCATGTACATAGTTGTATGAGTAGTATTCATATTCATTTTGCATCGATTTGGGTATACATCAATTTCATATTTATGATAACATTATGTTATCACTAAGAACATAACTACAGACCAGGAAATGGAAATTCAGGTATTAATTGTGACACAGTAAATGAAATAACAAATTGACAGAATGAGAAAAGAATAATAATTTATGAACCCAATGAAGAGACATTGGTGGCAATCCCATATCCAAGGTTAATTGCAGGATTCAAATTAATTTTATTTACATGAAAATGAAAGAGATGAAAATAAAAGCAAACATGTAGAGAAGTCAAAACATTCCTTAATACGTGTGAAATGAGTACATGTATATATCACAAACACTTTTAAACCTGTAAGATTTAGAATGAACATCATACTCCTAATGGTTGGAATCGTAATATGCCAAAAAGTGAGCTTAATCATTAATTCCATGAAAATTCATAAATGGACGCGAAAGGAAATTATCTGATATTCAAGATGTGTTTATGATATTCATATCGAAGAAGCATTTTTACACCATACTGTACATTGCATATCAGTACAGCTGAAAATGATAAAAGTCGAAAATGTGCCTTACAATATCAATATAAATTATACAAGCGATCCACCAAAATTTGCCTCTGATTAGGTGTGTGTGTGTTCCTTTTTTTTTTTTAGCTTTGAAACAAACTCATAATTACGAGAATTACACCAAAAACTTTGGTTCGAATATAGGGAGTATGGCGATACCCTTTCAGTTACCTATTCAGATACCTATTCAATTATTATAAAGGCAACTGTCATCTACATTGTACAGAGACATTCAAATCCAAACTTAAAACATTTCTGTTCCTCTCACACTGAGGACTGTAATTGCTGTCATTGATGATCGAAACAATATTGTACTCTTTATTTGGTAAATATTATGTTTGTTGTTTTTTTTTGCCATTTTCTTCTTTGTTGACATGTTTGAACATATGCATGTACACGTGTATATATAATGTGGACCTGTGCGCTGTACAAGTAGCCACTATTACTACTACTACTACTACTACTACTACTACTTGAACTACTACTACTACTACTACTACTACTACTACTACTACTACTACTACTACTACTACTACTACTACTATAGTATGATACTAGTAATAATTTATACCCGAAAACTGAAAGCGACAATGTCGAAGAGGGCTTAATATTAAATCATGTTAAATGATACAGCTGTTAATATATCATTAATTGTACATCTTGTGTCCTTGTATATTTTGCACATTTGCGGGATTCGTGCACAGTTCTGAAATCTTTAGAGTTTATAGAACAACATGTATCTGACAGACTGAAAATTTAAAATCAATAACGTTATGATAAATTCTCTTGACTAGCCGATCAACACAATAAACGTCGTGAGGAATAGGCGTAAGCCTAAATGTAAAGCTAAGCATCGTAAGCCTATACCCCAGTTGAGATAATTATGTAGGGGATGAGGTACAGTCGTATCAATGTATGAAACAAAAGACATATTTGAAAGCGTATGAAAGTGTATAGCGCCAGACCGTGGCCTCATAATTATACTGTAAAGGCTATTGTATTGTTTCCATGCAAGCGACTGACGAATCTTCTCTGTGTAAGGATATGTACTAGTATATAATAACAAACATAAAAGTAGCGACTTCTACCAGGCCCAATCAGCATTTCTCGAAGAAAGCACGTAAATTCTATATATGATACATTACTACACCATCAATTAATAGTTTATAAAAACCAACGAAGAAAGACAAGTGGCGATCCGTCTCATGGCCAGGGAGAACAGAAACATCAGTCAAGTTAAGTCAATTCTTACGAAATCAAAAGAAGGAAAAAATGAAGCCAAACTTGTGTACAGAGTACAGTTAAAAAAAAAAAAAAAAAAAAAAAGTTCATTATGTGCAATAAGGTGAAATCTTAAAAATGAACATCATGCATTTGATTCATCAGTCAAAATCCCAAATGCTTCAAATGCGTTTATATTATTCTCATGCAGCAAATGCTCACAGCACATTCTATATGTCAAATTGATGATCGTACAGATTGTATTCAATATAATCCTATACCATGATAGTAGTTAGATACAAAAAAAAAAAATGCACGTTAAATCTCCAGTTGATTGTCACTCAGATCGTAATAAACAACTCTTGCACATAAAATATATTCTGAAGATTTTGAAGGTTCGCTTTTGCAAAACAGTCTAATGACGAAGACAAGTGAATATCCATCCCTTGATTGGGACGAAAAAAAAGAAGAAGAAGACGTAAACTAAAACATTGTATCAGTACATACATATCAACTCAAAAGAAACAAAATATTGTATGAAAATTGTGCTAGACAGGCAAAGTAATGTCTACAAGCTATCTACCGCAATGAACTCCGACCACGAAGAAACTTGTTAAATCTGAAACAAAATCGCATTTACAAGAATTTCACCCAAACTTGGATTCGAGTAGTGACACGTTACATCATAATAATGACATAATAAGAGAAATATGGAGAGTTACGTACTCTAAAATACATTTGTATCGGTTGTTACATTTGCAGTACTTTAACGACGTACATTTGTATACTCTATATTTCAACTTGATAATCATCAATAAATCACGTCTGATTACAATGACAGAATATGCAAAACATGAAATAAACGTACATTTCATAACGTACATTATCAACAACATGAGAACACAATGTAAGTGGTACACAGTAATACCCCACCAAACAATAAAAACAAACAACCAAACAGAAGAATGAAAGGGTTGGAATGGAAAGCTAACAGCTAAGGGCACTGAGAGAGAGAGAGCAAGGGAAAGAAATTAGGCCAGCGTCGTCAGAAAACACAAAGTAGAAGGTACACATTATCACTATTCAAAGTCCCCCACCCCTTCCCCCCCCCCAAAAAAAAAAACACCTTAGTTTATTTATTTGCTGATAACAATGTATGACAGGGATGATACCCTTGTAAACAGCGTTGCAGTATTTTTGGGTCTGAAAACGCGTATTTTTTTCGGGGGAGGGGAGTGTTTTAACCTTTCCTGCAGTACTTAAAAAAAAACAAACAAACAAACAAACAAACATCCAGTGCAGCATACTGCAAAAAAAGGTAAAAGTTAACTAACATCTCTTCTATGAGAAATAACAACAACAATGACATGACGACAATGAATTTCACTCATTCACATCTCTTTTTTTACGCTAAACATATTAGGAGAGACAATGACCGCATTACCTATGTGCACTGTGTTCTTATTCATGTTTAAAGGGAAGGTAAACCCAAAGAGCAATGTGGATTGAGTGAAAGCAGCAGCATTAGTAGAACACATCAGTGAAAGTTTGAGAAAAATCGGACAATCGATACAAAAGTTATGAATTTTTAAAGTTTTGGTGTTGGAACCGCTGGATGAGGAGACTACTAGAGGATATGACGTATGAGTGGACAACAATACAAAGAAAATATAGAGGATATTCAACAAAAATTCACTTTTCTAGAATTATGAAAGAGCAGCGGACCAACCGCTTTCAGAAAGCAGGGGGAATAATTGATACTCCTAACATATGTCAATATCAAGTTGATGGAATTTGTAATATTCATGAAAAATGAATTTTTGTAGTATTTTCTTTATATTTTCTTGATATTGTATAGTCCACTCATACGTCATAACCTCTAGTAGTCTCCTCATCCAGCGGTTCCAACACCAAAACTTTAAAAATTCATAACTTTTGCATCGATTGTCCGATTTTCTTCAAACTTTCACTGATGTGTTCTACTAATGTTGCTGCTTTCACTCAATCCACATTGTTCTTGGGGTGCTTTGAAGACCGCGGAATGAAGATTTGCCACGGTGAGAATATCATAGAAAATACCTATCATAATGTATATGAATTTGTTTTTGCCACTTTCAAAGAAAATCTCTCGTAGATATGAAATATAACGGTGTGAGAGTATACTTGCAAAAAAAAAATGATCCAAATAGTGTATAGCAAAAAGAAGTGACACAAGATGGGGCTTACAAAGGGAGTGGCATATACTATCTGTCCCTTTAGCTACCATGATCTCCATAGTTTTTGCTTCCTTTTCCAGGCTAAAATGCAAAGTGATGAATTTCTGTTGATCACTGAAGTCCAACTTGAACGAGACTGTGTATCTGTTACTGTATTATAGAATATCTCCTTATTTATTATGGAATAACCGGTGGGGAAGAGAGTGCGACACGTGCATACACAAAATTGCAATGGAATATAATTTAGAGGGGTATGTTTGAAGCATATTTTCTAAAAAAAAAAAATGGAGCGAACAATTGACATAAGTAGGCTGAATTCGTAATTTCCAGGAGTCTGTGAATAAGTGGTGTTATTTTTAGCCGAAATTTCATCCTCTCGGGAGGGGGGGGGGGGGGGGGGTCTCCCCCCGCCCCGCACTTTTCTGTGGCACAAAACATAGGAATACATATAGAGTGTAACCACTTGGCCCCCTCCGCCCACTTTGTTTTTTGTTTTTGTTTTTGTTTTTGTTTTTTTGTTTTTTTACCCCGGAAGCGGTTGCAAGTTGTACCAGAGTGATGAGCGCAAGTAAGGCATTTTTTTTCTCGCTTGTTTTTTGCTTGTCAGCTGAAGTAACCCGGAAGTGGAATAAGAAAGTTGCGCGATAAAGACTTTTTTTTTTTTCCTTCTTCTTCTTGTTAGGTGATGACACCCGGATAAGTGACAGGAAAAGTCGACAGTCGACGAGATGATCGAGGCACGGCAATCGTAGACTACGAGTAGTATCTGTAAATAGACCGATGACGTAATGGTGCTACCATAAACTTGCTGGTCTACTGCATGCTGCTGGGCTGGTAGGCTGGTCTGCTGCCTGAGACACGCTTGGGAAGTTCCTACGAAGCAAGGAAGTCGCCTTTAAAGATAAAATGGAGTTCCTGTTAAGGTGCATTTCACCGAGTGAAACCATGATTCAAAGTACCTGGATATAACTGCTAGTCAGTATGATGCTTAGGGAGCATTATAACTCATGTTTGATTACTAGAACGTCAATTTAGATGAGAACTGCAGTAGTGACTCTCGCAAAATAACGGTTCGTTTAAACGGAAGGATTTGGTCTCGAGCGCATGATTCACAACGCCCCCTTGCGGTCCCGAGAAGAAAGTCGGTTTTCGGATACTACTGATACTATACTACTATACAGAACTCTTGCGAGAGTTCTGTGATATACACTGTACTACTGAAGTGTACTGTACACAAGCGCGACCGCATCCCAGAGGTTACGATCCTCGATCCGTTTATAGCAGAGCAAGCTGTCGACAACTGCGTACATTGTGTGTATAGCCACTGTGTGCGTTTTATGTCCGACGTCCAGTAGTGTACGATCGAACGATACCCCTGTGCGGTGTATGTTGTGTGTACGTATCACAGGGGCATGGATGGGCCAACCGTGCCGGCGTGTGGCCATGAGCATGCTATCTAGTACCCATATTGTACACATGCCCCACGTAGTCTGGGTGCCAAAGCGACTTTTTGGGCCTAACCTTGTTTTACCGTCCACCCAATGTTTTTTGATGGTTTTACCCTATTTCGGGGGTGCTGAATCCGAATCTGGATGATGCAACTCTCGCATCCTTGAGGGTTTTGAGATATTCAAGATGGCCGCCAAAATGGCCGCCAAAACCGGAAATTCCTACGTATTTCCTTCTAAATGGTGTGAAATTGAAAATAATTGATATTTCTATCCTATTTGGAAGGTGCTGAATCCGAATATGGATGATGCAACTCATGCATCCATGAAGTTTTTGAGATATTCAAGATGGCCGCCAAAATGGCCGCACCAATTAAAACCAGAAATTCCTATGTATTTCCTTCTAAATGGTGAGAAATTGAAAATAATTGATGGTTTTACCTTATTTCGAGGGTGCTGAATCCGAAACTGGATGATGCAACTCTTGCATCCATGAAGTTTTTGAGATATTCAAGATGGCCGCCAAAATGGCTGCCAATTAAAAACGGTAATTCCCACGTATTTCCTTCTAAATGGTGAGATATGGAAAACAATTGATGGTTTTGCCCTATTTCGAGGGTGCTGAATCCGAATCTGGATGATGCAACTCTTGCATCCATGAAGTTTTTGAGATATTCAAGATGGCCGCCAAAATGACCGCCAAATAAAACCGGAATTTCCCACGTATTTCCTTCTTAATGGTGAAATATGGAAAACATATCATATTGTGATAGTGATGTAGAGAAGTGTACTGAAATTACCCAATATTACCTGTCTTAATCCATGAGCAGTTTTAATCTCTTCATTCATGAACACTCAAATTGGTTATTTGGCTTATATTGATGGTCTTGATGACATTGTTGAAGACACGAGTGGGACATTTTTATAGTTATGCTTCAAATTTTTTTTCAATTATGATGTAACATTATATATGTGTATATGTATAATATGTATACGTATATATAATATATTACAAACACACACGAGGGGACGGTCATATCACAGGTAACGCGAAAAAAAAATGAGTAAAAAAACAAACGATAACATGGAAGGTAATAATTTAAGTATAAGAAAATGTTAAGGAGTTTCCGTTCATACAGGACATTTTAGATGTCCCAAAACCTTCAAAGACCTTCAGCACCCTCGTAATAGGGTAAGACCATCAATTTATTTTAAAACTTTTACCATTAAGAAAAAATATATTAACATTGGAATTCTTACTTTGGCTGTCATCTTGGTCGTCTAAAAACCCTAAAGAATGGATGAATTTCAACAACCAAGTTTCGAGGGTGCTGAATAGGGTCTAAAATTTTCCAATTTTTGACAGTTATATTGGAGGTCATCTTGGACATCTCAAAAACCCTTAAAAAGAATACGAAAGTTGCATCAACCAGGTTCGGACTCAGCACCCTCGAAATAGAGTAAAACCGCCAATTGTTTTCAATTTTACACCATTTAGAAGGAAACAGAGGGCTTACATGGGAAGTTTCGTTTTTAACGGCCATTTAGGGGCCATTCTGGCGGCCATCTTTATTATCTCAAAACCCTCAAGGAAGCAAGAGCTGTATCCTGGAGCTTCAAATTCAGCAAACTCAAAATAGTGTAAAACCACCAACTGTTTTCTATTTTACACCATTTAGAAGGAAATAGGGGGTCTACATATGAATTTCCGTTTTGGGCGGTCATTTTTGGCGACCATCTTTATCATCTCAAAACCCTTCAGGATGCAAGAGTTGTATCCTGAGCTTCGGATTCAGCACACTCAGAATAAGATAAAAACCACCAATGGCTTTCAATATATGGGAACTTCCGTTTTGGGTGGCCATTCTGGCGGCCATATTGAATATTTCAAAATCTTCAACAATGCAGGATATGCATCATCCAGATTCTCATTCAGCACCCTCGAAATAGGGCAAAACCATCAATTGTTTTCAATTTCTCACCATTTAGAAGGAAATACGAGGGAATTTTCGGTTTTGGCGGCCATTTTGGCGGCCATGTTGAATATCTCAAAATCCTCAAGGAAGCAAGAGTTGCATCATCCAGATTCGGATTCAGCATCCTCGAAATAGGGTAAAACCATCAATTATTTTCCATATCTCACCATTTAGAAGGAAATACGTGGGAAATTCCGGTTTTGATTGGCGGCCATTTTGGCGGCCATCTTGAATATCTCGAAAACTTCATGGATGCAAGAGTTGCATCATCCAGATTCGGATTCAGCACCCTCGAAATAGGGCAAAACCATCAATTGTTTTCCATATCTCACCATTTAGAAGGAAATACGTGGGAATTTCCGGTTTTAATTAGCGGCCATTTTGGCGGCCATCTTGAATATCTCAAAAACTTCATGGATGCAAGAGTTGCATCATCCAGTTTCGGATTCAGCACCCTCGAAATAGGGCAAAACCATCAATTGTTTTCAATTTCACACCATTTAGAAGGAAATACATGGGAATTTCCGGTTTTAATTGGCGCGGCCATTTTGGCGGCCATCTTGAATATCTCAAAAACTTCATGGATGCATGAGTTGCATCATCCATATTCGGATTCAGCACCTTCCAAATAGGATAGAATTATCAATTGTTTTCAATTTCACACCATTTAGAAGGAAATACGTGGGAATTTTCGGTTTTGGCGGCCATTTTGGCGGCCATCTTGAATATCTCAAAACCCTCAAGGATGCAAGACTTGCATCATCCAGATTCGGATTCAGCACCCTCGAAATAGGGTAAAACCGTGAATTGTTTTCAATATCTCACCATTTAGAAGGAAATACGTGGGAATTTTCGGTTTTGGCGGCCATTTTGGCGGCCATCTTGAATATCTCAAAATCCTCAAGGATGCAAGAGTTGCATCATCCAGATTCGGATTCAGCACCCCCGAAATAGGGTAGAACCATAAAAAAACATTGGGTGGACGGTAAAACAAGGTTCAGCCTCTGGCACCCAGACTAACGCGCTTTCCCCACTCTTTGCCTTCCACCAGGGAGGTGAGACCTCCCTGCTTCCACAAAAAGTCGATTCTCTTGCTAGTCATGCTTCCACCAAAGAGTGGATTCAGTACACTGAACAATGTAGTCCGTGGCGATATCGTACTGGCTTCCGTTCGCTATGACAATGCCAATCACTGTATGTACTATTGGATGGTACATGCGTGGCCGTGGCAAGCGAGCTGGCTTCGTTCGTTCGCCCCGTTGCTAGCTATTACACGTAGTACAGCAGTATGTACTTGGCTACTGTTTGTATTCATACGACCAGCTGCGAGCTGCGTGTTAGTGGACTGTTCTGCAGATCTATATAGAGGCGGTCCGAAATGCATGTTCAGTTGCCATGTTTTCATGCTATAATAAACAATAAGATTCTCTCGCCATATTATGTGTTGACAAGAACAGATAAAATAACTGAAACAAACAATCAAAGGTAGTCCTCCCATTTTTCTTGTTTTTGTTATTCTGTCGATAAATGAGCTTCCAAGTAAAAAAAAAAAAGAGTAAATAGTGGGCATGTACGTTTTGTGAAGGACATGTTTGTTGTTCGTCGGGTGATTTGTCGACAGGCCATGGACCTAAATGTAGGCCTATATACTAGTATAAGGACATTCATCGTACACATTTTTGCACACGCATAATACCTTCCCTATAGGATATACCTGTCCTCTACGATTACCGATCCTTCTCCCCCCCCCCCCCCCCCTTTTTTTTTTGTGCTCTGGAATATGCTACGGAGAAGTGAAATATTGAGATCACAAGTGACAATCATTCTTCCATCATTTCTTTTAAAAACTGCCTGCTTTTCCCTAGCGAAAGTGTTTGCTTTGAGGTATGATTTCCTAACATACACCTCAAGACTGCACATTCTGCGTTATTTTCTTCTGCGCATATAGTTTTAGATTTCTCGAATCTCCATCTTGTTCTTCTCCCGGCTTGCTTGCGGTGACAATCATGGGATCAAAGCAGTGAAAGCATGCTAAAACTATCTTTGAGACGCTTTTGAGATGTAGGCCTATACAGGTGGCCGTGCATGATTGACACAAATATCTCAGATATTGCTGCTCCTCATCATCTGTATCTATTCAAGACATTTCTGTCTGAAAAAGGCACATCTGCAAAACAAGACTGAAATGAGGGAAACGATCCTTTTGTTAGTGACGATACATGATCACACAATCAAGTAAAGAAAAAATGCCAAGTAAACCTAAGAAAGAACAACAGCTCTCATGTATTTATTACTGATGATCATCTACACAGGCAGAGAAAGACATAATCCGAAATCGAAAGGATTTTTGTTTTGCCTTTTTTTTTTTTTTTTTTTTTTTTTACTGATTGTTTGTAATTTTCAAATTAGTGGGGCCTATTGAGATACGTTTTGCGATTGTAGGACATGTTTGTTGTTGGTCAGGTGATTTGTCGAGAGAACTGACAACCAAATTTGCTAATCCTGTTTGTGTTATTGTCGTTTTAGGGTTTTTTTTTTTTGTTTTTTTGTTTTGTTTTTTTTTTTTTTGCTTTGTTTGTCCCGCATGGTAGGGCCTACCTGTGTTCTGTGCGTAATTACTGCGGCCGGCGTGTAATGGCAACAGGGTCTTGTTCAATTTGCCATGGTTTTTACACTATATCATTTATGATGAAAGAAAAGCAATTCTATCGCCGTAAGTGCTGACAAGCCAAATCAAAAAATCAATAACAATCTTTGCATCGTTTTTGCCAACTCTGTCCATAGCCTAAATGAGCTGTCCAATAAAAAAAATGCACTAAATATCGTCAACTAAACCTACAGAAGTAAAAACAGCTTGATGATCTACACACGGTCAACGTTGCCATAGTTGACGCTTCAGCCTGTATAATTATGCTGAGCATTTTTTTCTTAATTCCATTCCTTTTCTTCTTCTTTTTTTCTCAGCGTACTTTTACTGATTGTTTTTCAAATTAGTTGGGCCTATATGCGTTTTATGGAAGACGTGTTTAATTGTGTTTTCGTTTTGTTTTGTTTTGTTTTGTCAGGCGATCTGTTGACAGAATAATATTGATGACCACTAATCCTGTTTTGATTACTATTAATATTATTTTGGGTTTTGTTGTTTGAAATAAAAAATTGTCTGCACTTTTTTCCCTTTTTTTTTTGGCCGATTATGTCGATAAATCAGCTGTCAAGTAAAAAAAGAAAACAATCGCCGACTAAACCTAACTAAAACATCAACAACAAACCAACAACAACAAAAACAAACCCAGCTCGGTTGTTACTGATGATCGTCTATACACTATACGTTGCCAGAGTTGGTGCAGTACATGACGCTTGGCACGAAGCATTTATTCAAATTCATGAAATTCTTCCGTCGAGATGTTTTCATTGCAGCTGATTGACAAATTGCCCTACATCGACGTATATCAGTTGCAACGTAGCATTTATGCTTGACATTTTTCCATTTGACCATTTTTTCTTAGCGTAAATAGCATAGGTCTGAGTGTCAAAGAATTATATGGATTCCGAAAGGTTCGGGTTATTTATTTTGTTGTTGTTGTTTTACAGATTTAGTAGGGCCTATATGCGTTTTGTGCAGGACGCGACAATGTTTTTGTTTGAGCAGATGATTTGTCGACAGATTGTACAGAAATGCTAATCCTGTTTAGATTATTATTGTTTTAGGGTTTTTGTTTTCAGTTTTGTTTGTTTTTGCTTCATTGCTCCATTCACGTGGTACCTGTGTACTGTGTGCAGTCAAAGAGCGTGTAATGGAACCGTGCTGCAAGATGGTATACATGTAGCGTTCTTCTAGAATAATGTTCAATTGCCATGTTTATATGCTTATCGAAGAAAAACACTTCTCTTGACAAATATGTGCTGTCAGGTCAAGATTTAAACAACAAAAAAAAATGAAAGAAATTATAAAAAAAAAAACAGTCTTCACAGCCTTTTTTTTTTCTTTTGCTCATTCTGACAATGAATGGGCTGTCTAGTCAAAAAGAAAAAAAAATCGCTAACTAACATAATATAGAAAATCCGATTGTAAATGACGATTATCTACATAGGCAACGTTGCCATCAGAGTAGGCATAGGCCTATCATGGATATTGACGCTTGGCATGTAGCATTTTATGCCGGACATTTTTTTCTTATTTTTTTTTTTTTTTTCGTAGCGTATAGTATGCGCAGGCCTGATTTACTAAGAAAGACGTATTCCGAAATGTTATGTTTTCTAGTTGTTTTTACTGACTGTTTGTTTTTACAATTAGTAGGGCCTAATATGCGTTTTGTGTAACATGTTTGCTTGTTGTTTGGGCAGGTGATTTGATGGAATTGATTACCACAGTCATGTGCTGGTTCTGTTTGTATTATTATTATATTTTGTTGTTATTTTTGCTTGGCGGCCAATTTTGTGGAGAGAATGGGCAGAAAAAAATTAATGTGAAGAGGACTGGTTTGTTTACTTATCAGGTGATTCTGTGAGACAATTTTGTCAACAACAACAACAAAGCAAATCAAAGACCTCTTCCATCTGTGATTGTGCGACCGTCTTTTCCCTTTTTTCATGATGACACATGTCATGGCAAGAGCATAATTCTATGCAATCTCTTTCACATAACACAATCCCAATGGAGATCGAGGGGGCTTCGTGTTATAGTAAGCTATAATCAGTAGTGATCGAGGTGGCTTCGTGTTCGACCGGTATAACAAGCAACGGTGGACAGCTCTACACGTATGCCATCAGGTATGTATATCACACGTATATATATATATATATATATATATATATATATATATATATATGTATATATATGTATATATATATATATATATATATATATATATATATGTATATATGTATATATATATATATATATATATATATATATATATATATATATATATATAAAAGATATATACATTGCATCCTTTCTTTTTAATCGGCTGAATAGGAAAAAAAGGCTCCCCCATGCATTTTTTTCCCCTTCAGTTTCTCGTGCCACCAATGCCCCCTCGTTACGGGGTTGTTTCCTTCCTAAAAACAAATATCAAAAAATAATATACCCGTGGTCACTGCAGAACCTTGATGATATACATTTTAAAAGAAAAGAGAACTAACTATACCCTATAGGGGGCATGGGGGCAGTTTTCTTTCGTTATAACGAAGTTTCGTTATAACCGAACAAATACAATATTAAACGAAAACAAGGAAACCACGCATATAAATTATGATGTTCTGTTTGCTGAATACTCATCATACACTGGAAAGCTATGTAAAATGGAATGGGACCTTTTAAATTTCGTTTGAATATTACAATTAAAAGAGAGCATAAAGTTGTTTGTAATGTCCGAAGGTTCGTCGATCGGAAATTAAAATGATCAGGTTCGTCATTCCAAAGGTTTGTAATTTACTAACTGAGAAAGGATCACTATTCCGAAGGTTCGTTGTTGCGAAGGTTTTTTAATCCGAAACTGTAATAAAGTTTGTCATTCCGAAGAGGGTTTGTTAATTAAAAAAAAAAAAAAAAATGACACAGGTTACGTATTTCGAAGGTTCAGTTTTCTTATAAGACGATTATAAGGTTTGCAATTCCTAAGATTTGTTAGTGGACTTACCTTTTCTTTTCTATTTTTTGTTTTGTTGTTGGTTTTTTTTTTTGTTGTTTTAGGTTGTTGTTTTTTTAATGTTCCAATTAATGAATGTTTGGAATTCCTATCATTTTCGGACAAACGCACCGTCGTAATAAGAACCATATTTTTTTTTTTTCGGAATAACGAATCTTTGGAATAACGCCAAAATGTTCGTGAACAAACACTGTTTCATTTCCGTACTAACGGACATTTAGGTGTATCAGAATCTTTGTGTTTTGTAATAAGGAACCTTACTCAATTTCAGATTATTGTCAGATTGTTTAACAATAATGCAAGTTCTCCTCGAAAACTTGTGCGTGACACACGGATCGAAAACGCAGTATTGTGAAGCATTCGCCCACGCAGAGACGCTATAAAATAATGCTTGTTCCGCTACGTATTTTCGGAAGCGATCCGTATTTCGTTATAACAGAGCACATTTCTTTTGTTTTTCTTTGTCAGTGGCGCTCGGAAAAGACTTCGTTATAACGAAAATTTCGCTATTAACGTGTTTGTTATAAGCGAATTTTTTTTAACACAGACTTTAATGGCGAACATTTTGGGAACAGAAGTTTTGCTTCGTTATTACCGTGTTCGTTGTAACGGGAGTGCAATGTATTGTAAATAAGCCATAAACATCACATCTCATTATTATTGTCATAAATTATCAGAGGATTGTAATTTCCTGTGCA
Organism: Diadema setosum; assembly: GCA_033980235.1. Classification (NCBI taxonomy): domain Eukaryota; kingdom Metazoa; phylum Echinodermata; class Echinoidea; order Diadematoida; family Diadematidae; genus Diadema; species Diadema setosum. The sequence continues at coordinate 15,548,130 of CM067078.1, forward strand.
CATATCGTTATGTATGTTTTTTATATTGTTTTTAACAGATTGAACAACGCTCCGGAAACATGACATGCTGTCCCTATATAGCACCAGTAGATGAACGTCACTGGAAACACGTCCTGATGAACTTCAAGATGATGTCAAGTCAAGTCGCATCAATGATCATTGATGTACCGCAAAAAAATATGAATAACACATTATCCCTTCCCACACATTGTCATAATAGGAAATTAATCATGGTGACGTTATTTTGTTTTTCTTTAATCCGGAACAACGGAGAAAACGTAAACTTTTCACCTTTGTCACGCTGAGTGAAATAGGTCAGCTTCTAATTATTTTCAGCATCCAGAAATGTACGGTATGACATTAATTTTGGTGAATGTATGTTACTAAAATTTGTAGATTCTTTGCAAAATGGTAACATCAAGGCGATGGAAATATCCGACCACTATACCCTTTATACCATTGGCTAATGTTTCTTTTGTGTCCATGAGTATACGTATGTATCAAAGAGAGGTCAGTCTTTATGCTCCACTGACATTAATTCGCTCCGCGAGAATGTGCTCCGCAACATCACCCCAACGACATCTGCTCCGTCGACAATGATTGCTCCGCCGACGACTGAACCACCGACACTTGCTCCGGCGATGTTTCCTTCGAAGACACCACACTGAATTGTCCCGCGCCCCGGCGACATTTTACTCCAAGGATACGGCAATAACATTGATCTACCATTAGCTCCAGTGGAAATGGCTGCATTTCATTAATTACCCAAATTCTGCTGGCATGTCCTCATGAACGAGATCCGAAGATATTTTATGACATCTGCTGAACTCAGCTCAATATTGAAATTGTTCTTATAACTCACAATCTCATGTTCGCATTATATCTTGCCACATTCAAAAAATATGAAGGAATTGTTTTGCACAAGACATATAGTTGTTTCTTGAAATACTTGAGGGGTGCTGCCGATTATTTATAGGCAATTATTAATTCGTTCAAATGTTTTATTGGTTATTTAGAAGGCCTAGCTAGTATACATATGCTCCGATTGTTTTGGTTTATAGGTAATGTTTAGGCACTAATCTTCAACATATATCCGAAGAGTGTTCTTCGTAAAATAGCAATGCGTAAGCTTGTGATTCTAATTCATCGGAGTATCAAGCCTTTGTACTTCATTGTCGGATATCACCTTCGGAATAAACATTCTACGTCAGGCACTGGTGGATGTTTCAGAAAATAATTGTCAGACGGGAGGGGAAATCGTAAAAGCAAAAATGAATGTAATTCTTAGTTTGATATGTTTCCCCTTGGGCAGTGGGAGATATTTGATTGTCTGTTAATAAATGATTCACCGTAAAGTCCCAAGGTATCAATGATACATTTCAACTATAATAACATGGTATTATAACCAAAGGTAAACGCATGGATTGCCCTGCTCGCAACTCGGCATTCATGGTCGTGATGGTCTTCCGAGGAATCCAATTTGACATGAATAATTAAATTGATTGAAACTCCATTTTCAATGAAACTCTTATTATACGCACATAATCTACACATAACGAAATCATAATTATACAAAACAGTATTCGAATACCACCCACCCACAGCCCTCTTCATGTAACATAATCATTTACATTACGTCGGGATACCAGATCACATACATTTTCATAACATCCAGTGCAAAACATAATTATTAATTGCTTTCTTATATAGGAATTACACGATGGTGAGGGTGAGGATATCATTATTCAAGGTAACAGTATTGTATAGATGCCCCACGATAGGCGAACATGCGTTTATTCTGTTCTGGTTTATTTTGACGTTGTTCATTTCTTTTTCTTTTTCTTTATCGAGCAACGAGAGACAGACCTATACTTCCGAAGTAGGAGCCTTATAGTATTGACGGAAGGGGGAATTGGCGGGAAACTAATCTCCCTTTTTGACATCGTTAATTTCTTTGCACGGTATCCATTACTTTGGGGGATAAGTACACGTCATGCATAAGGTTCGTCAATCCGGGTCCCCAAATTTCTGTTCCAGATCCATTTGTTGCTCCGAATATGAAGGCGTTAGTTATAATCCGAACATTTTTATTCTGAAAACGAATTAGGTCCTATACGTGGTACGAAATTTATTTCGTTTCAGGACGAACGAACACCCGTGTTCGAATCAAGGAACCATAAAAATAACGAAATTGTTTCTCTCTCAGAACAACGAACTTGCAGAGTGACGAACAGTAACATGATTTTCCCTTTTTATAATCAAGCACCTCTGAGTCACCGTCAGAAAAGAAAGAATAATGATAGAGAATCTTCCCCCTTTGGAGGGCAGTGGGATATATTTCAGGGAAGATATAAAGAAAATAGAAAAAATAACATTATTCTACGCCAATTGATTGAAAGAAATGTAGAATCAGGTAATCTTTGCAATCCTGCCAGCGGTCTTCCCCGGAGTCTTCGACTTGAGCTCGCTTCGAAACATCCTTTTCATTCCCGCAGGCCCCAGACTGTCTATGACCTCAGCAGGAATGCGCCACCGCGCGGATTTGTGGTTTACCCCCCGCCCCCCCCCCCCCTCCCCCCCCCCCCCCCTCTTTAACAAGTCTGTTGCACCTTGCTATCGTGGGATTTTGCTCTTTTCTCTTTTCTCCGCCAACGAAGTGGCCGGAGGCATTATTTTCGGGGCGTCCGTCCGTACGTCCGTCCCGTTTTGTTTTTGTCAATATCTCGAGAACCGTGAGGTGGTTTTGCATCAAACTTGGTATGAGGGTATATCCTGGGGGATAATACTTTGTTTGGATTTTAGGGTCACGGGGTCAAAGGTCATAGGTTATTTTGTGAAAAAAGGTTGAAATTTCATGTTTTTCTCCATATCTCGCAAATGGTTCAAGGTATCTTCATGGAACTTAGTATATATATGTACCGATGGGCAGTGATTATCTAGGGAAGTTGGGGTCATGGGTCAAAGGTCAGGGGTCAAATTTCAAGGTCAACTCCTCAAAATATCACTACTTTTCTTATATTTATGCAATGCCTGAAGGATATTTTAACTTGATGTATGCATGTATAACCCAATATATATTCTGCGGGAAGTTTCTTGCCAAAAGGTCAAAGGTCAAAAGGTCAAAGGTCAAGTGAAAGTGCTAAATTGCACTTCTTCCTCCATATCTCAAAAGTAACTCAAGGTATTATCATGAAACTTACATATTTATGCATGTTCTACCTAACAGTGATTCTCTTTGGAACTGTGAGGTCAAAGGTCAAAGGCCAGGTTTAGATAATACTATTTTACCATTTGATACTGAAATTATATTTTTTCTCAATACCTTGAAAATTACTCAATGCATAAACTTATAAAAGGGTCAAAAGTCAAGTAAAAATCATCAGTTCCCCCAAATATACCTGCACTCTGACGTTTTAATCATTCATCGAATTGATAGTTCTAGGAAAGTGAACCTGTCATTTTAATATCTTGCCAATTGTGTGAAACTGTCATCACACATTGTCAAGACATTGTACTATAGACCTATTAGGAGAACCATGCATTATTGCGGAGGCATACACCTGTCGCCGTAGCGACATTTCTAGGGTTGTTTTTTTTTTTTTTTTTTTGAAAAGGAGATGTTCGCACGCAGTGTCTTTTCCCCGTACCACTGCGCGTTCTTTTTCAATTCGTTTGGGTTGTACGTTTTTTTTTTCCTTGAATTTTCACTATGCCCTATAAACACGTGGAACACGCACTAGCCATACACCACAGGTAGCTCACCGCAATTTTTGCAGCCAAATACTCGACTTTGTCAACACGAAACCCCCTAAAACAATAAAGAGATGATGGAGTACCTTGTATCGATGCATAAACGAAATACCATTGATGGAGAATAAAATATTCTTTACCAAAAAAAAAAATAATAATAATAGATAAAAATAAAATAGAGTTCAGCCAACATATGAGCTTGTCGTCCCACAAGTTTTACAGGTGTTTTTCACAAATTTGAAAACACTTATATATTTAGAACATGCATGTCGCCAATTCTCGAGTATGTCGCTCACAATGTTGCAGGCTTCTGTTGTGTCCCACAATATTACAGCGACATGCTCATACCCATGGCTACACTGGCGTCGTAAATAGTTAGTTCATAACTACAATCAAACTGAAGCTTACTAAAGTACTAGTATACCACCCACAAGATCTTGCGATATTCCTCTGAAACTCACAGAACTTGGATTTACTTATGTTACCTCAACCTCGGTATGCGCAGCTTGATTTTCCTCCCTTTGGAGTTGAATGTGGAGGTTTTGTGTTTCTTTGAAGGAAGAAGAGCGTGTTTGAAAGAAAAAAATAATCCGGTAAGTCCATTTTCCTTGAAAATCAATCGATTAATGATTTACACTGTCAATCTGAATATAATCTGTATGTAAAAATAAAAAACAAACAAACACGTAACTCGGATTATTTTCAGTCTAAAATCATGTTTTGGGGCCAATAGGCCACTTATCATAGGCCTACTATAATGCACCATCTGCATAGTGAAAACACCAACGTAACTTTGAAATACAAAAAAAAAAATAATAATAATAAAATAAATAAATGCATAAATTAGTGCAGGCCGAACTAAAGGCCAAAGAGTGACCTACATATCCTAAGCCCGACGCACACTATTGGAATACGACTCGCGACTATGACTGACCGACTTTGGATTTGAAAAAACAAAACAAAAAAACAACTCGTTTATGCTGAAGCTGCTGTGACTTGTTCAGGATCCAAACTCTGTCAGTCCTATAGTCGTGAGTATGGGATGGGCTTTATTCCATCTAGGAGCTTCAAGCTCTGATTCCATCCTCGACTGTATCATGGATCAACTGGCACTGTTCTCCACGATTGCGTCATAAGGTTTGTGAAAATGTGTCTTTCCCTCTCTCTCCCTCTCTCCCCCTGCAATCTGATCACTCCATCTCTGGCGTGGTTTCTTCTTCCTTTTTTTTTTTTTTTTTTTTTTTTTGTGAGTCTGACCCGACTCAAGGTCAATACACGTTCGATCTATTTCTGTACCCGTGTCAAGACAGGTGGACTGGAACACTCCCTGGTGTCAGTGTGCTTGTGAGTATGTGTGTGTGTGTGTGTGTGTGTGTTGCTGTTCCAAACGTAAACCAGCGCGAGCGGGTATTGCATTCATGCATGCATCTGGTCGAGCTGGGAGCTGGTTGAGGTGATGTCTAAATTTGTGTTCATGTACAGCACTGAATGAATAGAGAGTTCCCGTCTCCCCGGTAAACGATCGACTGCTGAACAGGGCACGCTAAGGCTGCTTACAAGATAGATGATAGCAAGTCCGCGTGATAGTCTAGCACTGTAGTGGAGCCTCTAAAATCACGAGAGTTTACCAACATATGAATTCAGACAATATCAAAAATATCTAACTACATTAAAATATCATGTAGGAACTACTGTCTTATTTGGCAGCACAGCAAGTCACTTCTCACCACCGCAATGTTGTCAAGTTGTGTGCGCGTACAATCTGTATGTATAATCCGTGCTTCGCTGTATAACGAGCCTCTAACCAGGGTGGCCGGTGGTGAGTAAAACGCAGCGCCCAGTATACAAAGTATACTGATGCATATCTGATCGCCTCAAAGTTGCCGCAGCTATACTCGTCTTTTTTTCCCCATCCGGCAGGATTGACCACTGTTTATGGTCTTCGTATTTGTTTTTGTTTCCCTCTTGCAATGGCTGCTCTATGTCAAACCCGTCTTCGTGTACCATACTACTAGTCCTAGTACAGTACAAGTACACACCAGTCGTACATCCTCGCCTCATGTACCATAATCTGTGATCACGCATTGTCGGCACTGTACATACCGCTCGCATGCGATGCATGCACGCATTACCGCATCGCACAAACAGCTGCAGAGGGGTGTTAGCGCTGCGGCACTGCCCGGATAACTGGCGGTCACAGAACTCTACACAAGTTCTGTGCTGGCGATCCGGTTCTCACGAGTTACACGCAGAATGATCGTTGAGGGAGCTATATAAAGATTCGAACGATTCGAACGAGCCGTTAGTATTTATTGACGTTGTCCAGCGTCAATAATATCCGAAACCATTATTGCATGATTACTAAGACATGAGAGCACTTTGGGGCGAGTAAGTCTCACTGTGTTGGTTATATGAAAGGTACTTTAACCTGAAACACAAACTAAGACAAGGCAAACTCAGGGAAACTTTGTAAAGGTACCAAAACTTCATATTATCTTTAAATTACATGTAACTCATCTGATTTTTCTCACAAGCAGGTGAAATGTACAGCGTATACCGTTTGGTTAACAGACGTCACTCACAAAGATATAATTATAAATAGCTGTCTGTGATTGATAACCGACACTAAAAGTGACAGGAAGAAATTATTATACAGTCCCATATATTCAATTTTCAGTGTGGTACGCCTAGATAGAACTGAAGTGTTTTGTTTTGAGCAGCGCATATTTAGGGTCTAACAGTTAGGTTCTAGTATAGGTAACGCCGGGGCGCGTCTGTAACCAGAGACACGTACGTGTTGAGCCCGCTGGTGCAATAAATTATTAGGAGAACGCTAAGCTAAGGGCCCGAGACTAATGTGAGTTTAAACCGTAAAATGCTGAGGGTATTCTTTGCATTTTTAGTTGTGATGTGGAGCCGCACAAAAAATGTTTTGGAAATTTAATTAATGTTATGGAAATTACAGAATACTGGTTTGCAAATCCACTAAATATAATTTACGTAATGAGTAGACTGTAGTAGTGTAGTCTACTAGGCCTAGGATTTTTGTCATAGTTGTTGATGATGGAATTGTAGGTAAATTAACTAATTAAGATTAATTCTTACGACACTTTTCAGCCTGTGTCAAGTGTGTGTGCCCATGTCCTGTTTGCCCATACTGCATTGTATGGGCCATAGTACCAAATTTATTATGAAACTGTCTACTGATCTTGTCCAGAATATTTACTCCAGCAAAAGCTATAGTAAATTTTAACAAGACTTGGTAAGGCAAAATAACACAAACAAGCGAACAACAAAATGATTCATGATTAAATCACTGTAGTGTACTATTACTACTATTAATAAAAAAGTGAAATTTTTCGTTTGTTTTTCATTCATTTGTTTGTTTTTAATTCCGCGGAATCAGGACATTAACTATGTAACTGGAACATATATGGCATGCAAAAATATTTGTGTGCTTTTATTTTCGTGCTAGCATCTGGTTGCGTGAAATGTGCGAAAAATTTCCACTTTTTCAGTGTATAGTGGTAATCTGCCATGATCAATCAGATCTAGCATCTAACTAAACAAAGGGTGTATTCGAGCTTAAAAGATAGTTTGTCTTCTGCTCTTTACTCTTTGGTAGGAAACATGAATTTGACAATCCCATGCAAGTGAGAATGTGAATGTTGAAATATAAAAGGGTTATACATTGTATACCATTACATTGTCTTTTAGCTGGAGCAAACTCAATTTTCCAGAGACTCCAACTCTCCCGTTTTCGACGGGAGATCTCCCGCCGAAAACCCATTTTTGCAAAATCTCCCGTTCTCCCGCTTGAGATCTAATTTCTCCTGCCCTGGCTCTTTGTCTCCCATTGGAAGGGATTTCTTACTTATTTCTATCGTATGTTGAAAAAATAAGCCTTAGATAGCACAAGAGAGCATCTAGAACCCTAGGAACTTCGCGCTTCGCACACATCAAGTTGGAGTCTCGCGTTTGCTAGGGGTTTCAGGCGGGAGAATCTCCAGATCAGAAGGTGCTTTGGGTTGGAGTCTCTGATTTTCCTTCTGTTTTGTTTTAACTGCAAACATATCAATTGCAGTAATCTACAAGGGATGACAATGGCTGCCCAGAACCAGAGACTTCCTCTAGTGTTTGACAATGGCAGTGCACTCTTCAAGGCAGGCTTTGCTGGTGAGGAGGAGCCAAAGGTCATCTTTCCATCCATCGTGGGAAAACCCCGCCACGCCCATGTCAAAGCGTTTCAGGTGAAAAAAAAAAAACTTGCTGCAACCAAATTTCTACCCTGTTAGCCTCTGTCAAAGGCCTTTACTCATTTAGTACTGACAGTCCTGAGCAAAGAGATCAAAAGCTGAGCACAGCAGTATAGGGCATTGTGAAATCTGCAAATGTTGCTAGGATCCATGTACTGATAGAAAGCCTAGCCTGCACACCACATTCAGCTCTGTTTTAGTGGATCTTGATCAGAATGAGGAAAACGCATTGACTTTTGGGATTTAATTCGACTTGTGCGTGTACAATGTACAGAAGAACAACTCTCACAAGTCTATGAATGTAAAATTGGGACTTTTTATTTTCAAGGACTTGGCCGATTATATGATTTTCATGCGAAATCGACCAACACCAATTTCACCATAGTTTTTGTAGTCACTTTGACCAATGAAATTGCTGGATTCTCCATTGAGCTGTAATTGTAAAATTTATATGCATTCAAGCTACTTTGGGCAGAGCTTTACTGCTTGGTTGTGATTAATTTTTGGTTAAAAAAAAAATGAAAATCAAACAAACGAACAAAGACCTGAGTTGAGAAACAAAAACCAAAAACAAAAAAGAAGTGCAGAAATGTATTATATTCTACAAATCTCTTCAATTCTAGAAAATTGATTGATGTGGTAACTCACTTTAAATCAGTCAGTGAGACCAATGAATTTTCATTCATTTTTAGTTGGTTTGGAACATAAGTACATGTATTAAACACAGAAAGATAAGTTACAAAGACATCTGTGTCATGTGCCTGAAGACAAGGTTTCTTCCATCAGGATCTCTTGATATCTTGTTTTCCGCACATACCCATCATAAATTATTTTGTGAATTTCCCCTGCATTTATAAGGTCAGGTATGGTGATAAGAATTGTATGAATTGATTGATGGCTAATCTGGCAAGTACATAAAGTAAAATGGCTGCTAGTTATCATCCACAATGGTTTATTCAGAATTCACTTTACCCAGCATGTGTTATGTATGGCCTTTCAGGAGGCGCTTGCCAAAATGAAGAAGAACTATGTTGGCCATGAAGCAGTGCTGAAGAGGGGAATCCTCTGCCTCAGGTACCCCATAGAGGGCGGTGTTATCAATAAGTGGGAAGATATGGAGGTGCTGTGGCAGCATGCCTTTGACAATGAGCTGCAAGTCAAGCCTGAGGAACACCCCATCCTGCTCACGGAGTCTCCAACGAACACCAAGGAAAATAGGACCAAGATCTTAGAGGTGTAATAACCCTTCCATCATTTCTAGCATTTACTTCTTATGTTTGATTGTCATGAATTTTATGCCTGGTCAAGGTGGTTATCATCATTTTGTTTCATTTCCATCCAAGAAGATGGCTTGATAGTCCATACTCAGCTGCACTAGCTGGTCTTCCAATGGATGAAGTTAGATGTGAGGTAGCCTTTCACCAATGTAAATGTCTTTCTTGATTTTATTTGGACTATTGAGACACTGGTATGTAGTTTCTGCCTTTTTTTTAAGAAGTCGGAATGTAAGGTTTTTAATTGAGAATAAGTAGTAATGTTTGTGAATGCTATTAAAGCAGCTTGGATTTTTTAACATCCCGCAACAAATGCATGAATAACAGCAAAATTAATGATTAGGGGTCTATAGTTTATCTTCTTGCAGGGCTTTCCTGTTATGACAAACAGGATTATAGCAAATTTCTGACACAACAAAGTAAAGATTCAGGTCCCAAATTTATTGTCATTACAGTTTGTGATGCAAAATTTCCTTCACTTAAAACAAAATTTCAGTATACATGTACAGAGAAAATTGCTAGTCCCAAAGACTTTTCTATAATGGAAGTTATGTGTGCATGACAGATAGCCTCATATAATTTGAAATGGGGATATTTTACTTACCTTGGTACATGATATTTGTTATTCTCTCTTTATCCAGATCATGTTTGAAAAGTTTAACATACCATCAGTCTTCATGGCAAATCCTGCTGTCATGTCCCTGTATGCCTCCGGCCAAACTAATGGTCTCGTTGTTGATATTGGCGCCGGTGCAGCTCACATTGTACCCATCCATAAAGGGTACGCAGTCTCAGAGGCTACTCAGCGCTTTGATGTGTGTGGCAGGGAGCTCACAGACTACATGATGAAAATACTTATAGAGAGGGACATTGAATTTTGCAATGCAGGTGTGCTTCAGTTCTTAATGTACAAACAAATATATGTTTTGCCCACTTAAATATGCTGTATTGTTTGACTGAAGTTTTCCTACTACAATCTAGAGCTATTTATGTTGAGAAATTCTCATATAAATGTACATATTGGATCAAAGAATATCATAGATATGAAAATTGGCGATTTTGTGGCCCTCTTACTGTCTGGCCCTCTCTCAATCATTCACATCATCACAGAACCCATGATAGTCACCAGATCAGGTTTGAATTCAGTTGAGATTTAGAAAGGGCAGTTTCACAGTCTGAAATTTTCATTTAAACTGTCAAGAGTGGGTGTATCTACCCAACAGCAACAACAACAAAAATGAGATGGATAATTCAGGATAGAGGAACATTATCTTGGAGAGAGTAAAAAATGTATATGTTGACCGTCTCTAAAAGCATCCTGACTTACATGTACTCCCTATTCTGTGTCCCTGTGTGAAATACATGGGAATTTAAAAGCCTTAGTTAATGCCTTGAACATATTGTAAGGTTTAGCCAGAAACTGGACATGCTCTGTGTGCACATTGTAATTGTGATCATTTCAAGGAATTCATGATAATGTTTTGTGTTTGTGTTTCTGTATTTTTCCTTCTCTGTTTATGTACAATGTTGTAGGTTTTTCCCTCACACGCTTACCTGCCTCATTAAGGGAAAATAGAGAAAGCAACTTTGAATATAAAAAAAATAATAACAACAAATAACAACACAACTTCACAGCCAAAATGCTGAAACACTTTCTCTGCTTAGCTTTTGATTTCTTGATTTCCAGTTGTTAGATAACCGCCTCTTGCAGATCATAACAAAACCACAAGCAACCTTGTTCACCCAAAATTTCCAGGATAACTAGATCTTAACCTTGGGAACTCTTTGCAGATATTTGTGATTTGTGATGGATTGTCATAAAATACACTTTGTAATACCGATGAAATGCACCAGCTGATGAGACAGTTGGTAAATGATTTATGACGACTGTAAGGAACACCTTCTTTCCTAACTTCATAGGTGACTGGAGAACTGCTCGTGCAATCAAGGAGCAGCTAGGCTATGTTGCTTTGGACTATGACAGAGAACTGCAGTCTGATGAGGCTGAGATCGAGAAGATCTACGAGCTACTCAATGAGGAAACAGTCACTGTTGGCAAGGAGCGATTCCGTGTTGCCGAGCCATTCTTCCAGCCATCCCTGCTTGAGAAGGGGCATCCGGGACTCCACCAGGCGATTTGGGACACTGTTCTGAGGTGCGATGAGAGCATCCGGAGTGCTGTCTTCTCTAACGTCGTGCTTGCGGGAGGATCCACCCTGTTCCCAGGGATCAAAGAGAGACTGGAGAAGGAGATCAAGCAGATAACTTCAGCGACATTTAAGATGAGAGCCCCTGAGCACAGGGCCACTTCGGCCTGGATTGGGGGATCGATCTTCGCCTGCGATGATGCCTTCCTAGGTATGAGCATCACCAGGCAGAAGTATGAAGAGACAGGCTCATCCTAAAAAAAATGACTCAAGCACTCCGTAACTTCTTCATTTTTAAAAAGAATTTTATTATGCCTCTGAAATAACTAGGAAACACTCAGAGAGCACAGATCTCTGCCAAGCAATTCAATTTTACCCATACGCACATGCTGAAAATTGCCCTGCATATTTCCCAGTGACAAAGAAGCCTTTCTAGTGTCTCAGGGCCTACCTCAGCTTCCTGCTGCTGTGTCAATCAAACTTTTAATAATCAGTTTCTTGTGTGATTATCAGCATTTCCTGTAAGTTTCCACCAACTGTGTTGACAACTTTTTTGAGTTACAGTATTTGCAAACCAGCAGACAGACAGACAAACAAACCAATGCCAGCAAAAAACTTTACCTTTTGGGAAGAGGTAATAATACCACGTATGAAAGGATCAGCAGATAAGCTGTATGTTTTATACCTTACCATGCTTCATTTGCTGATTGGCACATCCACACTAGTGTTTTCTTCACAGAGTAACACGGATGTCTGCAAACTGTATTTTGTCAGTGAATAGAGACTTCCAAACCCCCTTACCCCTCTTGTGTCACCATGATCTTCCTGTTATGCTGTGCTGAGCAGGCTGTCTGACCTTTCATAAAGGTCAAGCTTAGAAGATCAATCAAAGAACTCTGCTTTGGGAAAAGAAATGGCAAGCTATAACTCTGCACCTTTGCATATGAGGGTAAGAAAACTTACATAGACTTTCCTGCCTATGTCTTGCAATGTCAAAGTGCATGTAGATCTAGAGTTCTTGCCATGTGGATTTTTTTTCAAACATGTAATATATGCAAATACTTTCTTTCTTTGAATATAAATTGCAATGATATATGTATGTAGGCTGAAATGCTTCGACAATCTATATTATAAAGTTGTTGAAATTAAATGCGTATATAACTATAAACTCAGTATAGATGCATGTGAATATATAATAACAATATTATGGAGAGAGGGAGAGAGACAGAGAGAAAAATAGAATGATCGATAAAGAGAGGCAGATGGATAAAACGGTTTTGGGGGGAAATGTGAAACTGCAGTATGTCATTATCATCAAAGACACAAACAAATGGGATGAATTGTGTTATTGAGTTTAATATGATGACTCTTGTTTGTTTGTTTGTTTTCTTTAAGAGATATGTAAAACTACCAATAGTTGAGATGATGATTAGAACTGTTTTTAAAATGAACTGATGGAATTCATTGTTATGCCCATCGAATGATTTTTTGCCATAATGTTTGGGGCAATCATTTACAATATAAAGGAAGAAGGAAATCTCACTGAAATGAAGTAAAACTCAAGCTATCACCAAAATGAGTTACATTCACTTTCTGTGTGAATTTTGATGTGGCCAGATATGACTTGGGCACTGCTGTCATAATTCTACCCAGACAGCCCCTATGCCATTTAACTCTGGTATAATAGAAACATAAGACCCTCAGGCTGAAGTTTAGTTCAACATGTGATGACCACTGATATTGTGCTCAAGATCACATTACCCTCTCCTGTGACTTGTAGGCATTACTTCACTGATAATAGTACTACTGTCGTTCAAGATGTTTGTAGTTTGCAAGTAGTTTTCAGTTTTCAGTACATTCATGTAAAAGTGTATACCAGGGCATTACAAAGTAACAATATTTATCCTTGCCAGCATAGAACTTTGGCAGTCAGGTGCCTATTCATTTTACTTTTCCAACAATGTATTTTATTAGCCTTTGGCAAGTGGATATTGACTTGATTGGTATCAGTCTGTATGTTTTGTACTGTACCCTCCTTATCATTTGCAAATGATGCAAACAGATTAACTCTCTATGTGCCATGTTTGCACGCCCAACTCACTTGACGGCGTGCCAAGTTTGCATATTCTGCTCAAATGCACAAACCCGCCCAAATTGATCAATAAAATGCCAACTGCCAAAGTACATTGAGAGCGTTTCTCTCGATTCCAATCCTGTCACATGTAGCTTGCATTTATTCATTGTCAGCTGTTACTCTTTTGCAAAAAAAAAAAAAAAAAAAAACATTGTATGTTCAAATGAAGAAAAAAAAAATAGCTGCTCCTAAAAGTTCATAATTATGAGATAATGAGTAATTGTAACCCCAGGATGATATGCAGTTTTATGGGTTACATTTTGATATCTAAACACTTGCGTTTGGCAGGCAGTCAATATTTGTGTGCGTTGTGGATACCAGGGAAGTGGGAGAGTGTATCTCTATGGTGTAAATCTGTACAGAATGAACACTGACAATAAGCCAGTTCGGGGTTCCACTTTGAGCATGAGCAGAAAAAGGTCATCTGTACCAGCAGAGCATGGTGGTTTTTAAATTCACTGAGATAAGCATCTGTGATGTAATGATTATTCAAGTGATCCCTATAAGTGGTGCTTGCCAGCACATCCACCTGACAGCAAAAGCGGTGTCTGACAATATCAATAGAAAGAGATTGTTAATACATTCAATGCAAAATAATGAAATGGATGCTTTCCAAAATGCCAATGGAAGGATCTTTCTGGTCACCTGGTCTATGCAAGTTCATCCTTTATTTGAACATGACTGATGAATTCCATAAATTGTTACGTTGGGCAAGCTTATGCCTTCTGTCGCTTGAAACTAGTGGAGTGCCTAATCAACTGAGAAAGAAGAAAGGTCATTTGTACCCATGTGCCCATGAGCTAACCCCGAACTGGCTTATTTGGTGATCATTGTGAACTAACACTACATGGGAATTCTGTTAGAAAAAGGTCTACAGAACCCGCACTTTTCTTTCATTATATTGTAATTTTGTTATAGCCGTACCGTAAAGTATATAAAGACAAATGGATGGTAATTTCTAGGACCTAAATTTTTACTTAGTTGTAATGATAATTTCATTATTATCATGTTAGTTTTACACTGTAATGGGAGTGTACTGTAATTAGCATGATGTCATTGTGTGCTCTGAGTAACTTACAAAGTTTACACAACTGTAAAACCAGAAATTTTTGTGTGGATGAAACTTCTGCGAGTTTTGCTGGGAGCCAAGAGTTGTGAAATTAAAATGTGTGCAAATGTATTTTTCTACACAATGCATTGAATGCCAGTACAGGGAATAATTTTCTGACTCAAATTTGATGAGCAATTTCAGCTTAAGAACAATATTTCAAATGGTATCCTGTGCACTTCTGTGGAAGAAAACTGCTACACAATTAAGTGAGCTTGTGTAGCAGTCGTGTAAAAATGCATAGCAAATTGCGATGCGATACCAGGAAAATTATTTCCCGCAGCAATGGTTCCCACGAAAGTTTCATGCCGCAAAAAGGTTGTCGGCTCCAACTGGTAAAAAACACACACAAAAAAAGTTTCATGCTGCAAATGTTTCTGGTTTTTCAGTTTGTTGGTCAAAATGTATAATGTAATGTGTGTAATATCAAGGTGCTTTCATTTTGTACAGCTGTACAGAGTTTACTGAAATATTTTGTAGCAAGTGTTGTATATTCAATGTTATACAAAGTAAAAAGTGCTCTTCATATCTTACAAAGTTTACACTGACAGTACATTTATCAGGGTGTAAAAAGTAGTGAATGTACATGTGTGTTATGTCAGAGTGTACTGCATATGGTGTGTATAATACACAAAGTTTACACTACCTACTTTTTAGTCTTTCAGTTGTGCATGTTTCTAGAATTAAATATTTTTATGCCATTTGGATCATTATTTTGATTAAGAGTAGAAAAGGTTATGATAAAGTCTATATCTTGCATGTTACAGAATATTTTCAAATGAACATGCGGTTTTAAAATCATCAGATCACCTTTATAGAATAAATTATTTCATTTCATTTCATGTATTTCCACTTTCATAATTGGTTTACAAACTTTGCATTAAAACAAACAGACAGACAAACAAACAAAAATACATGGTGTCAAATATGATAGTGGCAAAATCATGAGCACAAATTAGGCTTATGGAAAATGATCCCTTAAGAAATATCGTGATGTAAATATGTGTAATCATTTATAATCATTTGTAATTGAGTTGAAACAAACATAAATACAAAATGCGATAAGATTCACAACTTGAAATCAATAAAAAAAAACGGATACGTGTAGATATGAAAGAAAAGAAAAGAAAAACTCCATATTTAACTATTCATCAACTTGTAACTTAATTGCATCAAAAAGATGTTGTTTATACACGTTTGTATAATCTTTTAAATTGTCTTACGCTCTTACTGATCCTGAAAACTATATTCAAATTATTCCATAAAATAGTACCTTTACAAAATATTGATGACTGCGTACAAGATGTGCGATTTAATGGGAGATGGATATTCTGAGCATTTCTGGTATTATAATCATGAATTGAACTATTCAGGGTAAAATATTCAGAGAATACATCAGGAAGAAGACTATTATTAAGTTTATTCATGAATATTGCAGACTCTAATTAAATTAAATCTTCAATAGGTAATATCTGTGTTTCTAAAAACAGAGGTAAACTGGTAAAAGCATAAGTTGAATTGGTTATTAAACGTATTCCCCATTTTTGTAATTCATAATTTCGATCAATATTCTTATTAAAAGTGAAACCCCATACAACATTGCAGTAATTAATATGTGGTGAAATCAAAGCATGGTATAATATTTTAAGGACATTTCTAGGAAGATACTGTAATTTATACAAAACCTCTATATTTCTGATAATACTGGCTATATGATCAATATGATAATTCCAAGATAATCTTTCATCTATAATTACTCCTAAGAATTTTGTGCTTACAACTCTTATCTATTTTCATATTCTTGAATTACAATTGCAAATTGTGGTCTGTTATAATTCGCATACCAAATAAAATGTAATGAGTTTTGGCTAGATTCAAAATCAACTTATTGGCTTCCATCCAATTACTAATATTATGCAATTGTCTGTTAACAATATCAAACAGTTTACTTGGATCTGAGCCTTTACAAAATACACTGGTATCATCAGCAAATAAAACATAACTTAATATGTTGAGTTGATAAAGGTAAATCATATATATATATATATATATATATATATATATATATATATTAGAAAAAGAAGAGGGCCTAAAATCGATCCTTGTGGCACACCACAATTAATTGTTCTGATATCAGATTCTATTCCATTAACTACAGTTAACGATCTTTAAGATAACTACTTAAAGTTTGAGTGGGGGGCCACGTATACCATAATGATATAATTTTTGTTATAAAATAAAGTGATCTATAACATCAAAAGCCTTAGTAAGGTCAATAAATATTGTTAATAAGCATATTCCTTATTATCTATAGCATCATTTATTTTTTGCACAAGATCTGATATTGCTGTGGCTGTTGTATGACCCCTTCTAAATCCAAACTGACTTTTTATCAAAATACTTTATCTATAAACTCAATTAATCTATTAAATATACATTTCTCTAACATCTTTGAAAATATAGTTAAAACCGATATTGGTCTGTAATTATTAATATCATTACGGTTACCCTTTTTATGAGTAGGTGTTGCACGTGCGATTTTCATTTTTGATGGAAAAAATCCAACAGACATACAGTCATTGAAAAGAAAACTTGATGGTTCACATATAACAGAAATTACAAACTTTATTACTTTTATATCTGTACCATCTACACCTGAACTGACATTACTTTTCATTTCCTCTACAATCGTTATTATTTCTTTTTTAGCTCACCTGAGCCAAAGGCTCAAGTGAGCTATTGCGATCGCCCTTCGTCCGGCGTCCGTCGTGCATAAACTTTTTACATTTTCATCTTCTTCTTGAAAACCCCAAGACCGATTTTCATCAAACTTGGCAGGAAGCATCCCTAGGGGGTTAGGAACTCAATTTCTAAAAATGGGCACCATGCCCCACCCAGGGGGCCCCCAGGGGGGCCCAACCCCCCCCCCCAAATTAAGGAATCTGTAAAAATCTTCTTCTCTAGAACCAGAAGTGATAGAGCTAAGTTAATACTATGTGTTAGTACATTGATGACTGTAGTTTCAAGTTTGTTCCTGGCAGAATCAGGGGTGCCCCCCTTGGGACCCAGGGGAGGGGGTGGGGAGGGGTCCTAATGGGGCCTAAATTATACATTTTCATCTTCTTCTTCAGAACCCCATGACCAATTTTCACCAAACTTGGCAGGTAGCATCCCTAGGGGGTTAGGATCTCAATTTGTTAAAATGGGCACCATGCCCCACCCAGGGGCCCCAGGGGGAGGGGGGGCCAAACCCCCCAAAATGAAGGAATCTTTGAAAATCTTCTCTAGAATCAGAAGTTATAGAGCTAAGATAATACTATGAGTGAATGAGTACATTGATGACTGTAGTTTCAAGTTTGTTCATAGCAAATCCAGGGGTGCCCCTCTTGGGGGCAGGGGGGGGGGGGGTTGGGAAGGTCCAAATGGGGGCCTGAATTGTACATTTTCATCTTCTTCCTGAAAACCTCATGATGGATTTTCGTCAAACTTGGCAGGTAGCATCCCTAGGGTGTCAGGATCTCAATTTATCAAAATGGGCACCATGCCCCACCCAAAAGGGCCCCAGGGGGCCCCCAATCCCCCCAAATTAAGGAATCTTAAAAAAATTTGGGCCCTTATTGTACATTTTCATCTTCTACTTGAGAATGCTTGGTCAAATTTTAGTAGAGCTATGAATAATTTAGATTAGTGACTGCGTGAAAGGTGAACTTGCGATACTCGGGTGAGCGCTAGACCCGCGGGTCTCTTGTTAGATATTGGCTTTAAAAATATACTATTTTTATTAGGAAATTTCAAATATTCATCATAATTATGAATTCTAATTTCTCTTATCATTACAGATTTGCAATTTCTTACCAATACTAACAAAAAAAAATATCATTAATAAACTCAGCTATGTCTTTATTATTTGTTATTTTTTCATTCCCAATCTCAACACTTTCTATTAAACTGCTTTTGGTTGTACCCTTAAAAAGATTATTGATAATTTTCCATGTTGATTTGATATCATTTTTCACTTGAAAATTTTCTTTAAGATATTTCTTTTTTTGCTTGCCTTAATCGCAGTGTAACATAATTCCGAAATCTATCATACACCTTTTTTCTATAAGGGATTGGTTTCTTAACATTTTTTAATACATGATTTTTTTTAAGACAAAGCTTAATCAAATCCTTAGTTAACGATGGATTCTTATTCTTCTTCTTAAAATTATATGATTCATAAGGAAAACATTCATCATAAATATCTTTAAATACTTGCAAAAAACTATTATTCTTAAAATCAACACTTCCTTCACCAATGTAGTTTGCCCATTCAAAATTTTTCAATGTGTTTAAAAAAAAGAATCATATTTGACCGAATCATAATTATTACGCTTTACATAAATGGGAAATGATTTGTTTCTACAATGGGCAATGGATGAGGACATAAAAAAAAAAAAATAGCAGGTGATCACTTACATCACTAATCAAAATTCCTGAATGAGTACAAATATTAACATTTTTGTAAATATATTATCCAACAAAGTGGCAGAGGTTGCTGTTATCCGAGTGGGACTGTTCAAAAAAAAAATATCAATATTACAATTCGGGGGACGATATACCACACCAACAATTGTTTTGTTTTGTTTTTGTTTGTTTTTTGTTTTGTTTTGTTTTGTTTTGTTTTTTTTTTTTTTTTACATTTGGCACTGATATTTACTAACTCAACAAAAATACTTTCAAACGACTGATATAACTGTCAACTCTTGTCTAATAAATGCATGTAAAGAATTATGAACATATACACCTGTTCCACCACCTCGTTTGTTCATTCTATTACTACAAAATGAATTATATTCATCTAAATTATAAACTTCAATTGAAGAAGATTTATTTAACCAAGTTTCAGTAAGTCCTATTACCTTGAAATTATGATCAATACTGCTTAAATACATATTCAAATTATCGAAATTTTTCGACAAACTTCTACAATTGAAATGAACTAACGAAAATGTTTTATATACTCTATAAATATTGTTACGACCAAAATCACTCTGAGAATGATCGCACAAAAGAAACAATCAACTAATGTTCAGGCGGTTTATTAACAGTGATATTGTGGGTACAGACTCGTGATCGGTTCTCACATCAGTACAATAATGATCAATAGAAACAGTTACAAATCAGTAATAGAATCACTTACACTTATTACATGCAATATCCCTGGAAATGTCCAAATACGATGCTCGATACACAAAGGAATGATCCACGATGCACCGATGAATGATACCTTCGACGTAAATCCAGAGGTGCAGGTTACGATAGTCCAAGGTATAGATTCGGGGTAAAATCCAAGTTATGTGTCCACAGCAAAACGTACAGAATCCAAACGTTATGACGACCACGTCCAGTTGATGTGTTGAATGATGATTCACTTTATAATGTCCAGCGAGAATCCAGCCCGTCACAGCTTTGCCGTAACAATGTCCGTTGACATTAAAATATGGAGTCTGTCTCCAACGTAGGCAAATTAATTCTCTGCAGGCAAAATGTCTCCCAGGCCTTATCTCCACAAACACAGTTTGTATAGCAGGTCAGCAGGTAACACAGGACTGACTATAACAAGTCGCTTCAGAGCCAGAAGTGACGTAACTCTCAGAGCAGAGGTGTTGGGTACTCTGCCTACCTCAGAATTTCTCCTGCTTATATATTCATTCACCCCTTTCTAGTACATTATGTAATTTTCTCCAACCTGGGGCCACACACCTGAACATACTAGCAAGTCCAAATTCCAGGAATCCTGGATGACTCACTTCCTAATATGTGCATAACATCATTGCCAAAATTAACTACCAATCACATTGGGCTACAAGGGCAGTGCCTCACTCAGCCAGCACTTCCTAGAATTTTCTGGAATGGGTGAAATCATTCTAGATTGAATGAGCTATAATGTATTTCCTGTCACATGCATACATGTACTGTAGCTACATTGTATACCATGTAGAAAATTCTCCACTGATCTGGTCAGCCTGTATGTACTATATCTATATCATATAGAATGTTCTCCATTAATCTGGTCACCCTGTGTACATACACATTAAACAACCATGCATACAGCCTTGATACATGTACATAACTACTTGTGTGTACATTTGTGACACCATCCCCCATGGGAAAAAGAAAGCCTTGCCGTAGCAAGGGTTTCTTTTACCTTCACAATTTCTCATTGTTATTTACAACAAATGTGAGGTAAAATCCAAGTCAAACAACAATAATCGCATACTATCACATGCCTCTTGAATAGCTGCATTAATTCCATGTTCTCTTTTCATGGATACCATTTACATTGATATTGCTTGAATTTTCTCGAAGCTTATACAATCATGTCAAACTGTTTTGCATACATTAATGGATATGCTAAACACATACAATGTACACTGTAAGTGATATGCGGTGAAAACTTTTCACCTTTGATACTCTCTTCATGTTACACTCTTGACAAAGCGTCAGCAATTACATTATTTTTGCCTGCCACATGTTTGATTTTGAGTGCATATGGCTGCGTCATCATGCTCCATCTGAACAGTCTGTTGTTCTTCATTTTGAACCGGTCTAAAAAGACCAAGGGGTTGTGGTCAGTATAGACCGTGATCTCCCCTTTGCTATTGGTCAAGTACACTTCATATTGCTGGAGGGCAAGGATGAGACTGAGAGCCTCCTTCTCGATTGTTGAGTACTTCTTTTGGTATGCGTTCAACTTTTTGGAAAAGTAGCTAACCGGACGTTCAGTGCCTTCTTCATCTTCTTGGAGCAAAACCGCTCCCACTCCTACATCACTAGCATCTATTGCCACTTTGAATGGCTTTTGGAAGTCAGGAGCTGCCAAAACAGGCTCATTAGCAAGGACTGCTTTTAGTTTCTCGAAGGCTCTTTGACACTCATCAGTCCAGGTGTACTTTGCCTTGCCCTTCAGCAGGTTTGTTAGGGGGGTGACTACAGTGCTGAAATTTGGTACAAATTTCCTGTAGAAACCAGCCATGCCCAGAAATCTGAGCAACTCCTTCTTGGATTGGGGGATGGGAAAGCCTAGTATAGCTTCTACCTTGGCTTCTCTTGGCAATACCTGTCCTTGAGATACACCACTTTGGCCTTTGTTAGCCGTTGGAAGGTGGCCGGAGCATTTTTCATGCCAAATGGCATTACTTTGCATTGGAACAAGCCATCTGGTGTAGCAAAGGCAGAAATCTCCCTGGCTTTGTCGGTCAAGGGCACTTGCCAGTATCCCTTTAGAAGGTCTATTTTACTGACATATGCAGAATTTCCGACCCTGTCAATGCAGTCTTCTAGTCTGGGGATGGGGAAAGAATCTGTTTTCGTCACGGCATTCACCTTTCTGTAATCTATACAGAATCTCTGAGACCCATCCGGTTTGGGTACCATGACGATTGGGGAGCTCCAACTGCTTTTACTCGGTTCTATTATGTCATTGTCTAACATGTACTGAACCTCTTCCCGTACTTTCTGCAGTTTGCTCGGGTTTAACCTGTAAGGGTTTTGCTTGATAGGGTCAGCATCTCCTACATCAACATCATGTACAGCCAGAGGGGTGCAACCTGGTTTGTCTTTACACACTTCTTTGTACTCATGTAACAGACTAGTCACATCTTTCCTCTGATTTTCAGGTAGGTAGTTCAGTGCCTCATCTACTTTCCCTAACATCTCTGAGTTAGACAACCTGGCACTAGAGGGCTCACTTCCATTCTCATCTTGAGCTTCTCCCTCTTCATCTACTTCTTCTTCTACCACCTGAGCTACGCCTACCGGCTGACTAGCCTTTCTCTCATAGTACTCTTTCAGCATGTTTACATGACACACCCTCTGATCTTTTCGTCTGTCTGGCGTACTGATCACATAGTTCACATCATTGAGTTTCTTTTTGACACAGTATGGGCCACTGAACTTGGCTTTCAGTGGTTCACCTTGTATGGGCAGCAGTACAAGAACTTTGTCACCTGGTTTGAAGGTTCGGGCTTTGACATTTTTGTCTGCCTTTCTCTTCATAGAGTCTTGTGACACTTTCAAGTGTTCCCTAGCTACCTCACAAGCCTTTGAAAGCCTTTCACGAAACTTTGACACATAGTCAAGTAGGTGGACCTCATCATCCTCAGTCATGAATTTCTCTTTGATGAGCTTCAGTGGGCCCCTAACTTCATGACCGTACACCAACTCAAATGGGCTGAAACCCGTCGACTCATTTGGGGAGTCCCTCGTTGCAAACAGCAGGAAAGGGATGCCCTTATCCCAATCCTCGGGATACTCCTCACAAAATGCCCTAATCATTGTCTTTAGGGTCTGGTGGTAGCGCTCCAACGCACCTTGGGATTGGGGATGATAAGCTGACGACTTCAGCTGCTTCACACCCAAACGATACATCACCTCTTGAAATATGCCTGACATGAAATTTGACCCTTGGTCAGACTGCACTTCCTTGGGCAACCCATACCTAGTGAAAAACTGCACTAGAGCATCTACCACAGTCTTAGCAGTGATATTTCGCAACGGGATAGCCTCTGGAAACCGTGTAGACATATCCATGATTGTCAAGAGGTACTTATGACCCGACCTAGTCCTAGGCAAAGGTCCAACACAGTCAACTAGAACCCGACTGAATGGTTCTTCAAACGCAGGTATCGGAATCAATGGCGCCGGCTTCACTGAATGCTGTGGTTTACCAGCCACTTGACATGTGTGACAAGTCTTGCAAAACTCAGCCACATCCACATTCAACCCTGGCCAATAGAAATGCCTCATGATCCGATCCTTTGTCTTTCTGACGCCTAAATGGCCGCCAACTGGTAACTCGTGAGCAATCCTCAAGATCTCACCGCGGTAACAGGGAGGGACAACAACTTGACGGACCACCGTCCAATCCTCATCAGCTGGCCTATGGGGAGGTCTCCACTTCCTCATCAAAATGCCATCTTTGACATAATAGCACTCAGGGACCTTTTCAGCCTCAGCCTCAGAACACGCCGTCTGAGACAAGCCTTTCAACTCAGAGTCTGCCTGCTGTGCTTCAACCAAGGAAGACTTGCTAAACAGCCCATCACTGTTAGCCTCGGAGCCTAATACAGCAACCCCATCATTCAAATCCTTGAAAAAGGTTTCTGCCAACCAAACACCGGAATTCTCCTCCACATCAACAGAATCCGCATCATCTTGAACAGCTCTACGAGCCTGAGACCTAGTCACAACACAATCTGGGAAAATCCCAGGAAACTCCTCCTGCAACTGCTCAGTTTCAGCAACCACCACTGGTTTATCCGAAACAACTGGAGACGCAACCACCTTGTCCCCAGCCAAGTCATTCCCCAACAGGAAGTCAATGCCTACCATGGGCAACTCAGGAACAACTCCAACAGTGACAGGACCAGAAACTAGGTCACACTTTAAATCCACTCTATACAGTGGAACTGACATATAACTGCCATCAACAGTCTGAATCAAGACTTTTGCATTCACTGCACTATCTGGTGGAAAAGTCATACCACCATCCACCATCAACGACTGAGAGGCTCCCGTATCCCGCAGGATAACTACTGGTTTACCTGCCTCACCAGAAGCACATGGGGTCACCTCACCATCAAACAAAAAGCTACGATAGCTCTCATCCACCTGCTTCAGCCTATCTTTGAATTTGGGAGATTGACTTTCAATGGCCTGTGTTTCACTGAACGGGACACTGTTTTCGGGTAGGACACTTTTTGACATGACAAATCCCATGTCCTTCTTTGTTTTGTTTTGCAACTTCCAACACTGTGACTTTACATGCCCTGTCTTGTTACAGTGAAAACATTTGATGACATTTGCACTTGTACTGGACCCTTTGTCAGATTGAGGCTTTGGTGCCGATGAAGTTTCAGAACTCGTGCCTTTTTCAGAACCAGCATTCTTTGGATTGCTCGACTGATTTTTGTCTCTCTTATTTCCAGAGAAATTCCTGAAAGGTGGTCTGTTGTCATTTCTGTGGGTCAGCTCATACTCATCAGCCATCAAGGCTGCTTTATGCAAATTTGTCACTTTGTGATCATCCAAATGCGACCTCACACTGAAAGCAACACTCTTTTTGAATTCTTCCAAGAGAACAACCTCACGTAGGTTATCAAAATCCTGATCCACTTTCAGGGATCTGTACCACCTATCAAACATCATTTCTTTTTCACGAGCAAACTCAACATGTGTCTGGCCTGGTTTGCGGTACGAATTTCTGAACTTGTGTCTGTACGCCTCTGGCACCAACTCATAAGCATTCAACACTGCCTTCTTGACTGTAGCGTAGTCACGTGATTGCTCCTCAGAGAGAGATGAGTACACATCAGCTGCTTTGCCGACAAACACACTTTGAAGGAGCATGGGCCAAAATTCCTGTGGCCATTTCAAACTGTTAGCCACCTTCTCAAATGACACAAAATATGCATCAACTATGTTTTCTTCAAACTTTGGCACCAATCGAATGTTCCTAGCCAAATCAAATTCAGAGGGAGCCCTTTCACGATTTCCAACAGTCTGTGCATGAGCCATTTCCATCTCACGCAATTTCACTTGTTGCTCCACCTCAAACTTCTTCTGTTCCATTTCAAGTTTCTTCATTTCAATTTCTCTTTCCACTTCTCTAGCCCTTTCCCTTTCCTTCATTTCCATTTCTCTAGCCCTTTGCTCTCTTTCTATTTCTCTTTGTTCTTTTTCCCTCTCCCTTTCCATTTCTAGTCTCATCTTCTCTTTCTTCATTTCCATTTCCATTTTAGCAAGCTCAAGCCGCGTTTGATCCGAAATTTGAGCTTGATCTGGAGTGTCAATTTCTTCTTTGAGCTTCATGTGACCAGCTACTAAGTCAAGAATCTCTGCCTTTCTTACACCTTGTGGAACATCAACATTCAAATGCTGTGCAATAGCAGTCAAATCACATTTGCGTAACCTTTGCAAATCTTTGAGGGACAAATCTGTCCTCTGAACAAATGCCTGAACATCCATTGTACTGATTGACATTGTCACATGTATTACACACAATATACAATTGAACAATCAACTCAACTGGTATTTTGTCTGTACCAATATTCTAGGTTCCGGAACGTTCCAAATTCTAATTTTTTGGCTTTAAATTCACTTCTCGGACACAAGCCCCCAATTTTGTTACGACCAAAATCACTCTGAGAATGATCGCACAAAAGAAACAATCAACTAATGTTCAGGCGGTTTATTAACAGTGATATTGTGGGTACAGACTCGTGATCGGTTCTCACATCAGTACAATAATGATCAATAGAAACAGTTACAAATCAGTAATAGAATCACTTACACTTATTACATGCAATATCCCTGGAAATGTCCAAATACGATGCTCGATACACAAAGGAATGATCCACGATGCACCGATGAATGATACCTTCGACGTAAATCCAGAGGTGCAGGTTACGATAGTCCAAGGTATAGATCCGGGGTAAAATCCAAGTTATGTGTCCACAGCAAAACGTACAGAATCCAAACGTTATGACGACCACGTCCAGTTGATGTGTTGAATGATGATTCACTTTATAATGTCCAGCGAGAATCCAGCCCGTCACAGCTTTGCCGTAACAATGTCCGTTGACATTAAAATATGGAGTCTGTCTCCAACGTAGGCAAATTAATTCTCTGCAGGCAAAATGTCTCCCAGGCCTTATCTCCACAAACACAGTTTGTATAGCAGGTCAGCAGGTAACACAGGACTGACTATAACAAGTCGCTTCAGAGCCAGAAGTGACGTAACTCTCAGAGCAGAGGTGTTGGGTACTCTGCCTACCTCAGAATTTCTCCTGCTTATATATTCATTCACCCCTTTCTAGTACATTCTGTAATTTTCTCCAACCTGGGGCCACACACCTGAACATACTAGCAAGTCCAAATTCCAGGAATCCTGGATGACTCACTTCCTAATATGTGCATAACATCATTGCCAAAATTAACTACCAATCACATTGGGCTACAAGGGCAGTGCCTCACTCAGCCAGCACTTCCTAGAATTTTCTGGAATGGGTGAAATCATTCTAGATTGAATGAGCTATAATGTATTTCCTGTCACATGCATACATGTACTGTAGCTACATTGTATACCATGTAGAAAATTCTCCACTGATCTGGTCAGCCTGTATATACTATATCTATATCATATAGAATGTTCTCCATTAATCTGGTCACCCTGTGTACATACACATTAAACAACCATGCATACAGCCTTGATACATGTACATAACTACTTGTGTGTACATTTGTGACAATATTTCATTCTTAGTGTTACCTAAAAAGGAAGAATGACATTATTATTGGTTACAAATTTAACATTGTGTTGGTTGTTGTGTATTCACAGAGGTTGGTACTAAACTGTTTGTGTGCAGGGGGATGGGTATGTGGCTGTATGTATGTTTGTGTTTGTTTATGTTCATGTACATTGTATATGTATATGTTTGTACGCATGAATGAATGAAATTGTGTATGTGTGATCATATGTATGCAAAACTGTAATGTATGCTTGGGACGCATTTAGCATGTATACGTTGTTTTTATTTTGTTTTGTTTTGTTTTGTTTTGTGGTTTTTTTGTTTCTGATTGTTTTTGCCTGAATCTTTTCTGAAATCTTTTGATGTGAAAGAATGTGTGCAGCCTTGTTAAACGAAAATGTGTGTGTCTGTCTTTGTCTGTGTGTATGTGTAATTATATGGGACAAACATACTCGTGTGCTTAGAAGAAAAGAAAAACAAGAAAAAAACTTACTTTATCAATCAACCTAAATAACATTTTTGTGGAGGCGTTGTTAGATATTAGCAGTCGAGTTGCAATCGATTGTAAATATCTATACATTTTACCCTTTTTTATAAGAAATCTTTTGATTGATAGCTCTATTGCAATCATTTTGTAAGTTTTCGTTGCAACTATGCCTGCAATCAATTGCAAAACTTACATTATTGTTAAATCATTTGATTTGATTGCATCTTTCTTGTAATAAAATAGATGGTAACTTGCAAAATTGAGGGATTTGCAATTGATAAAACAGCCATAAAGCTTAATAGGCTTAATGAAAGATTTTGATTGCAATTTTCTAGTTTCACCAGAGATCATTTTAGCTGAGTCCAACTGACGATTGTGCAGGGGACCATCAATTATAATGTAGGCCCCTACATAGGCCTATAAAATGTAGAACCACTATGAATTATTTAAAGACGTGTAAAACAAAATGATTTATCTGTATGGAATCAAAATTAATTTCTGAATAAAGAGTTGTTGGAAATATTACTACCCCCCCTTTTTTTTTTTAGGGGGGGGGGGGGTGATGGGTTGATAGGGCCCAAGTCAAAAACAGCAGCTGCAATAACAACTTACAACGACGACGACGAAGATGACAACGAAGGGGTTTGATTCGGGGACTGGTCCGGGCCCTTTGCTAGCTCTAGCTGGGCATGGCCTATTTCTCTTGTGAGCCCTTCGCATTCGTCTGGGGTCTCCCCGTTTGTGCCCCACGTCATACTAATCTTAATGGTACGAGTTAGAGCACAGAAATAAATATTAGTAGTTCTGTGGGTTATAGTGGGGTAGCTTAGTGAAATTATCGTGACACGATGGACAAAAGCATGATTTTTTTTTTTTTCACCGAAGCTACTTCATGATATGCCTTTTCAAAAAATAGGGTGCTCCAAAAAAAAATTGATGCTGGGAAGGAGGTCAGAGGTCAAAGTTCAATGACCTAGTTTGTTTGTGAAATGGGTTTTTTGGCTGTTTCTCGAGTCAGGAATATCCGATCTGGATAAAACTTGGCCGGAAGAGTATTGAGAACAAGTACAATATTTTACTTTAATTTGGAGTAAATTTACCAAAGGTTAAAGGTCAATGAACTTTTTCTAAAATTCATGTTTTTTGCCTATTTCTCCAGGAAGGAAGATCCAATTTTCACAAAATTTGATATAAAAGTTATAAAGAAGGTACAAAGAGTATAAAGGCAGGGTTCGAATATAATCATTGATTTGAAAGTTGCCATAGCAACCCAAAACTAAGGTTTTAAATTGAAGTTAGTTATACAGGAAACTATCTTCCAGTTTGGAAGAGATTCCATTTGAATAGGTACAACTGATCGACGGGATGTATAGAGGTTTGAAATACTTTTGATTAAATTTTAAGTGGCATGTCGCCATGGCAACTACATATTTAGATTTTTGTTAAATTCAAAGGAGACCTTAGAACTTCCATGAATTTGAAGAGATTTCCATCGGGGTTGGTAATGATTGATCAACAAAAAGTCACCAGACATGGATTTTCAGTTAAGGACAGATTCTGAAAGAGCAGATTCTAAGCTTTAAAATGATGTATAACTCAATTCAAATGGACTCCAACAACCTATCTAAATATACTGGAAAGAAGCACACACTCTGGAAAAGTATGAACTGAGAAATTACAGGGTCTATTCAAGCGTTTAATCTTTTAAACTACCGGAGCAGCAACAATGAAAGGATTATCAGATTAAGCTGAAATTGACCGTGTTTTATTAACACATTCTGTCCATGATTAATGCCTAGTTTCAAAGCAGTAGCATAATTCTACTCATTCCATTTATCATTATTATAGTGAAGAGTGTGCAGAGGATTTCAAGAAATTAGAAGGTGCCCCTAAGACATACCTGATCATTCTACTCCCTCCCCTCCCCCCCCCCCAAAAAAAAAGGTTGTAGAAAAACTGCTGAAAACACACTTTCCCATTTATGTTATGATCCCAAACATAAGCATAATGTAGAAGAAGGATAGCTCTTTCAGAAAATATGAAAAATTCAAGATTGACTCGGTTGACCGATTTCACGTTTTTTTTGAGTCCTCACGTAAAATCAACGGGTTCGACTTTTTGTTCGTTGTGTGATGCACGGTCACATAAAATTAATTATGATGTATGGATGTTTTGTAGACAATAAATGTCTAAATATATATATATATATATATATATATATATATTCTGTTTTATTTCCTTTGAGTCAGTTCTGGCGTTTCATTAAATTCACTATATGTACTGTGCGACTTAGGCTACATAATCTTGTCAAGAAAAAAAAAGTTCCTGGTTGTATACTCATGCCTTGCTTGCTATAAAAAATGATATTTCATGTCATCATTTGTATGTACTTTGACAAGATCTAGAACAGAACTACAATAATTTTAAACTTGTACAATAATCATGTCAAATACACTTCATAGCTTACCATCTGGTGAATTTTATATATAGAAAATTAAAAAAAAAAAACAATTGGCTCCAGCTGTAGTTTAATATTGTGTTTTCATCATTATGGGCTATGTGATACTTTGCTATAGCATGATGTCTAGAGCAATGAATTCACTTCCTGTTATTTTGCGCATGAGTTCATCTTGCATATCTCTTGCCATTTTCTTGAGAGACCGATCAGCTTCGAATGTTTGAAAACTATGCAATTTTTTTATTGCCTGTTTGTTCACAGAAGAGGCTCATACTCCTTTGTTCAAATACTGACTTCTGGCGCTTTGACCGTCTCATGTCATTATGTACATTTCCTTCTTCTTCATCTTTTCTTTCCCCTACAATTTTCATTTGAGTTTGTCAATATTAATTTTTTGATGTCAAGAACGATGCCACAAGGCATTGTTTCTCGCAAATGCTTCAACTGATGCTTCTTCAGGTCCAAAATCTACATCAATTCTATATTTTCCAGAACTCCTCAATATATTATTTTCCAAAAATAATGCATACACCTTTCATGCATTGAGTCCTCCTTTTTGTGGACAATTAAAGGCATAAATCACCATTTGCAGAAGAAACAAAAACCCAGCAGCAGTGCTTTAAAATCGTTCCAGAATGTGAGTTTAATAGGGATAGAAACAACCACTGTAAAAATTTGAATCTGTATAATCAATGTTAAGTATTGTTAATAACACAAAATGTGAACAATATTCATAATAAAAAATGTTTCCAGACCAAGCTGTTATAGTTATGGTTTAATGAGAAAAATATACTAATATTTTTGGCTTTATTGCAAAACTTGTATAATTATGGTAGGACGTTTTGTAATACAACAGACCTACACGTATGCATGAAATGTGATATTTTGAATTTTTTTCAAATCACTCTCCCAAAGGTAAACAGGACCTTTTAGTTTTTTTTGTGTGTGTGTTTGTTCCTAGCAGATTACCCAAATGCTCAAATCCATGGTGACCTATAACGGGAATTAAGGAAATTAAAATGAATATAACGATAATCAGAACTACAGATACCGGTAACTTACTTCAATCTTCTCTCCCCACCCCTTCTTTTTGGCTTCTTGATATAGATCTAGCTGACTTTAATAAGTGTCATTATGTAACATTATCTTCAATTAACAAGGCGATAAGACTTCATTTCATTATGCTGCTGGACTAATGGGGTTAGTTGAACTATTGTTGTTTTTAATGTACTATACTTTTTCCTCCTATCAATCACATGTATTTTGGTGAAATGTATTTTGACATAAAGCATCATAAATATTTGAATCAACCGCCTTTGGGGTCGGGAATTTTATCATATTATAATCAATTATTGTGATTAAGATTCCACTCTATGCCAATTTTGTTTTATTTCTATCGCCTTTGTAAATTTCTCCATAGACTTTGTTCACCAGCCAACTACATCCCACTCCCTTTGGATAATGTACAACGTGAACCAACCAAACAGTGCTTTTACTTTTAAATTACATGTATATATATATGTATATATATATATATATATACATAACGATCAGACCCAAAACCACTGGGAGTCTTTATGAGTGAAATTACAAATATAAATATATTTTTAAAAGTATTCAAAATGTCTAAATTTCACTTCAACTGTGACAACAATAAACATATACCCCTTTTAAACCTTTGAATAACCTCCATAAAAAATAGGAAACACATAGAGAGCAGAAGTGTGGACTATAAAATTTGCTTACGTGAACCGGGTGGTCCCTGCGTTAAACATGTCAAACCTGTGGGATTCACACAATCTTGGAGGAAACGGGTTAAATTAGTTTGGAAATATGTGGGGGCAATACTCAAAACATAACGTTTTCAGTGCAACATGCAGCTCTCCTGCTGATAGACGAGTGGTATTGGTATATAATAGAAAAAATATGAGCTGTGACGTACACGTCCGACACCTGGTTTAGTCATTGCCCAACATTTTTCTGAGCCAGAGTCACGCGTCAAGCTTTGCCATTTGTCTACAGGAGGTAGATACCAGTAAAAAAAAAAAAAAAAAAAAAAAAAAAGGTGCCTAAGAATATTGGAACGTTCCAACAAACCCTCATCATGTCTGCAACAAAGAATAATCACCTGCTACCATAGGATGCATTGTGTTGTACAGAAATCAGGCGAATGCACTCTTGCATAGTCTATGAATTCAGACATCATTGTTATGTACAAATTAAGGGTATTTTCTCGTTATTTCTGCTAGCAGATTTCTTGGAGCACCCCCTAATTTTGATCTTTAATGTCTGAGGAAAAATTACACTTTTGTCCGGTGTGTCACGATTATCAGTATATTTGTCACTAAATATAAGCTACCTATTACCCCACCAGTACGGCACTGTACCCCATATAATTAATGAGATGCTTATTTATTATTAAGTGCCTACCATTTATTATGCGATATCTTCGCCTGTGTGTTACCAGTTGTGGATGCCTTAGGTGGTGTGTCAGCTCCACAAAGGACAGAGGAAACGTAAGTACGGACACCTGTAGCTGTAAATATTTTGTCGTCGGATTAGAAAGTATGCTGTATGCGGTATCATGTCGAAATGTGTGGGTGAGGACATCGGACAAACCGAAAAACTAGACCTCTATTGGGTCCTCAATGTCTGGTTAATAAACATAGTCTGCATGTAGTCCGACGTATTGATATTCGCGTTTCACTCACGGCCACCGCAACCAATGGCCATTGCATTGATTCATGTACGGTAGCTTAATTACGCCACATACGTATAAGATGGTTAGACAGCGCAGCGGCAGCTGCAGTGCAGCACTCACTAATTTATATTTGTTCCGAATCATTGATACCGAATGTTCTCATTCAGACATGAAGAATAGTACCGTTACTTTTTTAGTGTTAACAATTAGTGCATGGTTAGTACAATAGTAGTTTACTGTACTGTAGCTTTTTTGCTGGACAGAACAGATGCCAGATGAAACAGGACCAAGTCTTTGACTTTAAGTTTATTATTAAGTGCACTTATGTCAAGTTATGACTCAAACCGTGGTCCTTGCGAAGTATTAAATCCCTTTCAAGCAGCTCCTTGCCTTATCCCGGGATGGTAGAATAATGCGGTAGTGTAATACGTAGATCACTAGATCTCTTTCATAACTCGGACTGTACCTGACACATAAGACTATTGCCAAATGGTACACAATCAATGCAAGATAGCATGCTTATCCCTTATCTCATGAGTCATGGCACAGAAAAATCTTAAGGAGCGAAGCTAAGCTTGATCAAGGAGGTTTAGAACTAAGAGATGGAGTTCCAGTCGGCTGTCATGATTCAAATAGTTAACAGTTCTCACTTTTCTATTGATGTACAAAAGAATTCCACAGGTGCATCTTTGCCTTTGATGACCAGGTTTGATGCATGCTGCCATCTTGCTGAACAGTCTGAAGATTAATTTTGAATGTTAACTTAATGTTGATTATAATTTGATTGTTTATCTATTAAATGAAATGAAATCTCACTTGATAATGATAAAGTACATTAAACAAAGGTCAATCCCTTCCACAAAATATGTGCAAAATTGTAAAATCAGAGCTGTATCATGTGAAACTGAAAGGCCCGAATTCACGAAGGTGGTACAAATGAAACCATGGACAAAAACCATGGAGCGCCAAGTGTCGCACGGAATATTTCGTTACAAAATTGGTCATTTCGTCGACAAAATGACCGTTTCGTTAACGAAATTATAATTTTTTGGACGAAATGTTCATTTAGTCACAAAATGTTGTCATTTCGTTACTAAATAATCATTTCATCGACGAAATGACTGATTTCGTAACGAAATATTCCATGCGACACTTGGCGCTCCATGGTTTTTGTCCATGGTTTCATTTGTACCACCGTCGTGAATTCGGGCCATAGTGTTTGAAACTGTACCCTCCTGGGAAGCCGGTTTTATCACTTTTCCACATAGTGCCAACAAATAAAACTGATATGGAATAATCTTCAAGGATAATTATTTATTATACAGATTAGTGTCAGGGCATGGCCAGTCAAGTAATTTTCATTTTTGTTTCATCATTTTTTGCGCAATTTCTATTCGCGCATCCCCATGTCTTTACAATTTTATATCACCTATCTTTTCTAAGTAGGGATGGCGAAAAGTAATTACCATCACAGAGACATATCTTCCTTAGAAAGTGGCTGATGATTATACAATGCAATGAGACATGAGTCAGTTGTCTTCCTATCTATGCGGCAGATCCAGTTTGCCACATGCTTCAAATACTTTCGAGTGGCGGCATCAAACCTGATTTCAAAGGAAATACGACAGTTGTGACTCCATTCTCTTGAACCTCCTTAGTTTCTTTTAGGCTGCACATATCATTTTCTTTTGTAATTTCTACATAGATCTACCATTGATCAGATTGCATACGATTGGTACTTTTTACTAAGGGTCAAATCAGCCAAGTACAGTCCACCGTCGTGTGAGTAGTCATAGTATTCATGCTCTTTGGCAGACCTGGCATAGTAATCTGAAACGCTGAGCTCTTATCAATAAGGCTAGCCCACATAATTAGACTATTGTAAAAATGAATATTTTCATGTGAGTGATTTTGCATGCTCTCCCGGATAAGATAAATTTTACGCATTTTTGATTCCGCTGAATCAAGACGATAATTGCCTTGATTTATAACAGAGCATCTGGCAAAGTAAGGAGGCTTTTTATTTTGCTAGTTTTGTGGTTGCAGGAAATGCATTCGAACATTTCCACCTTTACAGTAACTAATGATACACTTGTAATTTACTGTTTGATGGTGGTAGCTCAACAGGAAGAGGAAGAAGGAGCCGAACTATTAAAAGTCCATTCTTATTCCAAAACCTTTTCACAGTTGTAGATAGATCAAGTGACAGATCAGACCTAGACTGTTTCTATGTGAAATTACTCTCTGTAATAGTTACCGGTAAATGATAATTGAATGGAATTTTACATTGTCAGATTTTTCTTCCAATCAGAGAGTTTCTGTTCAATGCAATAATCTGAAGAAAGAGTGAAGACTCAAAGAAATACAATTAGAATGTATTTTGTCAGTAGCTATATCGATATGGTTCACTTCTTTTTTACATTTTTTTGTAATCTATTATAACATTTTCCAGCTGTATATAATATAGAAATCTATATATTCATTTTTCTCAGAATGTTGAAAAGTGGTCTGATGGTTTGATTTAAAAAAAAAAAAAAAGTAATTTATGTATATATATATATATCTTCCCCTTGTTCTCATGTTGTAATCTAAAATAGAATGCTCCAACTGAGAAGGCAGTGGAGGAAAGTAGCAAGTTTATGCTGTCCATGAAGGGGAGAAGCTGCAGATGAGGGAAGACATGGAAGTGCAGATTAAAAGAGAAATGGATGCAGAGGAAGGATGGATGGAGATGGGAATTCAAGTAAAGGAGGAGGACGAGGGGGAAGAGGAGCTGAGAATGAGAAATATGTTGGTAGGACAGGAGGAACATGCATGGAGGGAGATGGAGAGTGATAACACAGAGGAGCAGATTAGAGTAAAGATGGAGGAGAAGGAGGAGGAGGAGGAGGATGAAATCCAGAAATACCAGCAGGAGTCAAGGTAAGTCTATAGGAAATGTCCCACTGTAGTTGCCATGGAGAAACTATGACATCTTTATTATTACACTCTACAAATGTAATAATATATACATGAATCAAGTTCAGTCTCTTGGGAGTGTCCCACTGTACTTGCCGTGGGGAAACTACGACATCTTTATTACACTCTAAAATTATGAAACAAGGTCAGTCTATTGGGAGTGTCCCACTGTAGTTGTCATCTTAGATAAACTACATGTAGAGCTTGTATGTGTATGACATCTTTATTGCACTCTTCGATGTACCATGATGAAAAGGAGTAGGGTCATGATAGTAAAATTGTGTCCATTGTTTTTGCTTTTCCACAAGACAACAACTGTATTCATCTAGATATAGGTGTTTAAAATGCCCGTTTATCAAGTAGACCAACTGAAATATTGTGCTCTTGTCTTGTTCAGTGCATAATATGACAGACAGATAAACCAAGACATGTTGTTTGCCAAATTTCGCTCATGGTGTGTCAAGGTGATGATACTTTGAAAGTGTTCCCAACATACAGTGTACCGGTATTTGGTGTCTTATTTTACACAACTCTATCATGCCTGCAATGAATGTGGAAGGATAGCATCACTTTTTCAGAGCTCAAAATTGTGATGAACTGTCCCTGATAATAATTGCCGTATAAATTGGACTATATTATGTACCAGAAAAAGTATGAAAGTAAGTACTATAATGCTTTCATGCAATTGCTTCAAGCACAAGCACAAGTTGTCAAGCGAAAGGTCAAGTTCAAACAAATGCATGTATACAGCCAAATGTGTGCTCTCAAAATGGATTGTGTGCATAAAAAGGAGCAATTGCTTGTGCTAGCATTTATCTTGAATCGGCATGCATAAAAACAATCAATTGTGAGCAAAATCTTTTGCGAGCTTGCTTTTTGCGAGCAATTGCTTTAGAGACCAAGCATTTGCTTAAAGGGTGTGTACAGTTCTGGTCGGGGTGAGGATTTAGCTTTTAACGTTTTGCGAGATATTCAGAAACCACTCTATGAGATGTCAAAGAGCATGCAATTCTAAGGGGTATCAAAAATTTATAAGGGCATACCCATTATGCATAAAAGAGACCTCTTGCTCATTCTTGCTAGCAGCTGCTTACGTTTTTTCAAGCTCTGTAAAATGAGCTGGGAGGTTTTGCTTATCTGGGATGTTCACTTAAAGCATCATGTTCGTGCTTATAAAAGATGTATTTTGGCCAAATTTTTGCAGGATTAGAATAAATCAACTCAGTATTTCTCCTGAGATGTCTCAGAATCTTTTTTGTTTCAACATTTAATGATATTCAGGGGTAGCACCCAAAACGTACATTGTAATGAGAAACAGGTAGGATGTCTGACATGTATGGACAGCATGGAGACCTCTCTCTGCAATTTGGCAGATCCGAGTTATCAAGCAGCAGCTGGGGATGTGATTGGAATCAGCCAACTAGTGTGTCGAGTGTGTGTGTTTATGTGTTTATGAGTGTGCTTTTTATAGTTCTGCTGCTATTTCAGGAACTGTTTCCACACACACACACACACACACGTCCGTTCAAATACATCTAACCTGCCTTTGTTTTAGTGTTCGAACCTGTAGTAGGCAAGACATACCTTCTGTTGAAATCACAAGCAATTTGTTTGCTTGTTCAGGGGCAAGCAAAAGGTTATTACTTGAGCTTGATCTTTTGCTTGACAAGCTTGTTCTTGTGCTTGAAGCAATTGCAACTTATCATGCATCCATGGACAAAAAAACCCCCACAAACAAACAAACAAACTTTTTGCAGATTTGAGCTATGGCCACAAAAGTTCAGTCTGGTAAGGTCAAAGGTCAAAGGTCAATTAATGTACAGTGAAAAACACTATTGTAAGACATTGTTTAGAGTTTTCTTTCTTTTACACAAAAGATATGTTTATGTTCAGGTTTTCTGCAAGGACCTGTCATCAGTGACATCCTGGAAGTGCTTTGGTAGACATTCGAGTCGATGATGTCATTCTGGGTTGTGCTACCGTCTCTCATGGGCCCGGATGTGGCTGACAAGTCCAATTCTTGAGGCACACATTCGGGGGCAGTGTGGGCACTGGAATGATGCTGGTGAGGGTGCTGCGGAGATAAGCCTTCCTTCGTTCTCTAGCACTGTTGATTCGCTCCCGACTTTTGTTTTCGCAGGTAGACAGTGCCTCTCTCGTCAGGTCACGCCAGTGCTGCCTACAATCTCCAGCAAACACCTCAAGTTTTTGTGGAGGGATGTCGCTACGTTTGAGAGTGTCCTTGATACAGTCCTTATATCTCTTCTTTGGCCGTCCGATTTGTCTTTGTCCACGGGAGAGCACCCCATACAGTATTTGGCGAGGAAGGCAACTGGTATCCATTCGGATCACATGTCCAGTCCAGCGGAGTTGGGCCTTCACCATCATGGACTCAATGCTGCAGAGTCCTGTTCTATTGAGAACTTCTAGGTTTGTTACTCTGTCCTGCCACTTGATCCCGAGGATTGACTGCAGTGCTCTAGTGTGAAAACATTCTCGCTGTCTGAGGTGCTTTCTGTAGTAGGGGGTCCAAGTTTCACATCCGTACAGTAGGGTTGATAGGATGACTGCCCTGTACACTTTGATCTTCGATTTCAATTTGATGTTCCTGTGGCTCAACACTCGTGAGCGAAGGCGGCCGAGTGACTGACTTGCTTTGTTGATGTGCATGGATATTTCTTTGTCCAGACTACCATCACAGGAGATGGTGCTACCAAGATGTACTTGAACTGATCAACAGTCTTCAGCTCAGTACCTTCAATGGAGATGGTTGGTGGGGTAGATGTGGTTCCTGGTGATGGCTGGTGGAGGACTTCCGTCTTACCCAGGCTAATCTCCAGACCAAATAATCAGGCAGCCTCTGCGAATCTGTTGACAATGGCTTGGAGGTCAGTCTCTGAATGCGCCATAAGGGCACAGTCATAAGCATAAAGTGCTTCTTGCAGGAGTCACTTGATAGTCCTTGTCCTTGCATTCAGTCTCCGCAAGTCAAAAAGTGATCCATCCAATCTGTATTTTAGGTACACCCCTTTCTCCAGGTCTTGCAAAGCTAGGTTTAGTACGCAAGTGAAGAATAGTTTGAAGAGGACAGGCGCCAGCACACATCCCTGTTTTACTCCATTGGCATCCTGGAAGTATTAAAACAGAAAATAGTGTTTTACCTGAGTACATGTACAACCCCCCCCCCCTGTAATTTTTACTTAAATTTTACTTTTGTTACATTTTTTTTCAGTGTTTTGGCAGAGTGTGGTAGAACAATGTACAAACATTTATTGCTTTGTTTCTCTTCTTGATGTGTGACATTTTGCAGGCAACTAGTTCAACAAGGGCATGAATTACTCGTAAGTTTGCAGACTCTACAACAAGGACTACAGCATCTACAACCACAACAACCTTGTGTAAGCTGCACATTGATGGCTTAACCCTACAATCCATTCCTTTGTGTGAGAATATTTCGACATATACTTTGTTGTCATACACAATGAATGACAGTCTAGTCAGCTTTCAATCATCACGAGTGCCGAAGTAAATCACAATATTCCCAAGCGATTGCTTACCATACTGCAGTAATGCTACACATACTGTATGAAACCTCACAAATACTCAATGTTCGACAGGACAGTTTTATTTCTTGTGACCGTTCATCACAAAACCATCAAAATACAATCACACAATCTGGATTTACGTGAAGACTCAAAATATAAAGTGAAATGAGTCAGCCTTGTCAATTTTTTATTTTTTATGTGCTCTTAAAGAGCAAGTCAGCTACATAATTTAAAAGTTAGGGATCATAAAATGAATGGGAAATTGTGTTATTTGCAGTTTTTCTATATTTATTTTTCTTTTAAGAATAGTGTGATTAGGTATGTGTACTGTTACAGGCCCCTTTTCATTTCTTAATCCTTTAGAGACTAGTCCCATGTATACTCAGGTAGGCAGTGTCTGTAGGAAATGCATGTTACTGTTTATAGCAAAATCACTTCGTCCTCAATGGTTTTAAAAACCCCTTTACACACTCGTTACTTTCAACTTAAATATCTTTTGAAAGGATGATGGTACTGTGTTAAAACTCTAATGATTAGAATGTGCTATAATAGAGTGTGAACCCTTCCATGTGGTTGCTATGGGTTTTGCATCCTGGTTTTTTTTTTCCCCTATTCATTGCACAGAGCACAGCTTGAAGAATAAACCCTAAATTTCAAAGCCTCTTTTTTCAGTAAACACTTTCTTTTCAGAATGTGTACCTTCTTTCTGCTCTATAGATAGGTTAGGAAAGTCCATTTGTATTGAGTTGTACATCATTTTAAAGCTTATAGAGTATGCTCTGTCAGAATCTACCCTAAAACTTGAAATCCATGGCAGGCAACTTTGCATTGGTTTTGTGATGCAGGGTCACATTTGATACGCACTTGGATTGCAATTTGTGTCGCACCACAGACTTCATCGCTGGGTTCGGATGAAACATTATTGACCAGTCTGAAATTCACCCATCCTCCCACTGTGGCAACAAAGAGTGATGATCTCCCTAGGCAGAACTCATCTCAGACATCAGGACATATGGCTACGAGCTCTCCCACTTCATATGCATTTAGTGGTAGAACCACTCGTATGGTAACCAGGTCAGTGTCGAAGAGAATCAAGAATCTCAAAAGTTTGAGGATAATTCCCAATTCACAAACTATGTTTGGCTAATATATATTATATACAGTGCAATCCCGTTATAATGAACACGGTTATAACAAAATTCCAGTACTCACGTAGTAACAATTCAGACTGCAACATTTTCTGCTCCATGTTTTGTATCATTTATTTGTTCAGTTGTAATGAAATTTCAATATAATGAAAGAAAATTGCCGGTCCCCTGGACTTCGTTATAACGGGAGTCCACTGTACAACACCTGAAAAGAATTTAGCTATCCGATTTGTTGATTGTCCATCATGTGACATTTATTTAAAAGTACCATCGCAGGCTGTGGCTGTCAGCTGTGCAATTTTGTTTGAGCAAAAATGGATCGCGCATAGTGGCTGTGACCAATTTCCACTGATTCCTGTCTTAAACTCACAATTGACTCGAAGATTTTGTTTCATAGCACGGCTCTGATGTCACAATAAACAAAACATTGCCGGGCGCACTCAGCAATTACAAGCGCGCTTACAAGCACATACATTATCACTATTTTTCATTTCATCAACAAGACTTAAATATAAACTTATAATTCAAAGAGACTTTTTTTTTTCTGAGCCTTTGTATCATAAAAAAGGGGGTAGGCCTGAATATTATTGTCACATATGTAAACTATCACTCACTCTGTAGTGACCAGTTATTTTAGTTTGCTACCTCCCGTTCTCATTTTCATGGATGTGAGTATATTTATGTTTGTTTGACATGTGTATTCAAACTAAATGAAGAAAATCATATGAATAAGTCTTGATATATATATTGTAGGCAACTATTTCCACTGCTAATAGCATACTTAGGATTTGAAACATACATGTACCTATAAATTTCTATGGAGTACTAAACAAATATATATGACAATTTTCGGAGAGGACACTTGAATGAATTTGTCTATTTATGTGCACTTCCTTGAAAATTAAACTTGTTTGTTAAAAAAATAAAAATAAAATACTTCACATTGTGAGTAAGGTGTTGCTGAGTGTATTTTACTGTGCCATTTCTTGAATCTTCAAAAACTTTATTGAACTGTTTTTGGAGAGCACATTTTTAGACAAAATATGCATTTTATTTATGCTTCCTGATTTGAACATATGCTCGAAATATCATAAGTCATACAATTTCAGGTGTTCATTCTGATATGATGTCATTGCATTATGGTGATTGATATCAAGATGCACTTTCTCAAGCTTCTCACTATTTTGGGGGATGGAGCTCATAGTTGTTGTTTTTTTGTATGTTTGTAAGCTTTACTCCATTTAACCATCTCATAATTTCAGACACCATACAAGTTCTTTATTGAAGTTATGATTTTTTAAATAGTAATGATAATGATAATAATGATAACAATAATAATTGCTATAATGATATACTCTACTGTGCATTACAAAGTGATAACAACAACATAGAATGCATTACTTCAGGAGATGACTTTTAACCTGACCTTAAACTCATTAATTAAATATTGTTGGTGGTGTTGTGTTTAAGGGGTGCTTTGCATTGCTCATATTTTCAGGAGGCAGGAACAATTAAGGCAACAGAAGGAAGCAGCGGCTGAGATGCAGTCAAAAGGAGAAGAGAAGGAGGAGGAGGAGGAGGAGGAGGAGGAGACAGATAATGAAGATGAGGACGAAGATTGGGAGGCGGAAGATTATGAAGAGGAGGACGAAGAGGAAGAGGAGTGGGAAGGGAGGAAACGGCAGAAGAGACGTGTCCAAAAGCAGCAAGAACAGGTGCATTTGCACTCATTTCACAGTGAGCTCTTGAAATATATACAAACATACCAGGCCAGAGAAGGTTCTGGTTGAAACTACAGGTCTGTATGCGCATGAGGTGATCTTGCTATTATCAATCATTTCCCAAATAACTTGATTCTTCGGGCACAGCCTCGAAGAAAATTGTGCTGAAATGACGTCACCACAGGCACATAGTCTAATTGGTGCCTCTAACAATGGCACATAGTC
This sequence comes from Diadema setosum, assembly GCA_033980235.1. Taxonomy (NCBI): domain Eukaryota; kingdom Metazoa; phylum Echinodermata; class Echinoidea; order Diadematoida; family Diadematidae; genus Diadema; species Diadema setosum. The sequence continues at coordinate 15,590,335 of CM067078.1, forward strand.
TAATTGGTGCCTCAAACAATGGCCTGGTATTTTGTTTTACATCCCTCTCAGTGAATTTTAAGAGTAACAGCAGAGTAATATAGATGGTTGATGGATCTTCAAAGTTATTTTTTACCACCCCCCCCCCCCCCAAAAAAAAAAAAAAAATGTAAAAAAAGTATGTATCGACAGCGCGATACGCTGTACTGTCTTCTAGAAAAGGGTTTGCGTTTGGCAGAAAACCTTTATAGGTGATGTGATGTTGTCTCATGCACTACAATATGCCCTTATTGTGTGAGTGGTGTGCGTGCAGTTAGCAAATATTGCAATGGCAGTGGGATATATTTTTGTGCTATTTCTGCAGGGGGGGGGGAAATGGAAATAGATTTTCTAATGGAACTATGTTTAGGCACTTTTAATGCTCTTAACCAATCAATGAACTATGAATACATAGTGAGGGATGTAATTTACAAATACATGTACACCAGGCCTGAGAGGTTCTGGTTGAAACTATATGCATGAGGTGACTTCAGTAGTACTGTTATTGATATCACCCAAGACATGTAGTTAATAACCAGAACCTTGATATAATAAATATTGCTTCTAGTACCTGGTAGTTTTTGTTGAACACTTCTGGAGATTGGTGTGATTACACAGTGGATATGTCTTAGAGGTCCCTTTTCCTTTCTTTAAACCCCAAACATACTCTTCACTTTCAACTCTGATACCTTTTTTAGGGATGATGCTACTGCTCTGAAAGCTGATATTTGTCAAGAATAGAATGTGTTGATACTCAAGTGTGCAAATTTCAGCTTAATGTTGTAATTCCATCGGAGATGATTCTAGGGAGTTTAACATCTCTTCTTTTCTTTTCTTTTTTCTTTTTTGTCCAATTCATTGCACAGAGCCTGGCTTGGTACGATTAAGCACTTGAGACCCTATACTTCAGAGCCTCTTTTCTCAGTACATCTTTTTTAGAGTGCAAACTTTCCTTCCAATATTTAGACAGGTATAGGAGAGTCCATTTGAGTTAAGTGAATAAATACATCATTTTTCACATTTCAGAAAACCTGCCCTCAACTGAAAATCTCTGTCTGGCAATTTTTGGCTGGTTTTGTGATGCAGAGTCACAAATACAGTGTTCTTGCCAGGGTTTTTATACTAGTGTGATGGAATATGCAAATGCACACCATGCCTCTATAGATGCACTCAAAGCTTTTCTTAAAGATGTACTACTTCAATATTATGTGCTGATAGTAATGAAACTGTTGACAATATTGCCCTTTTCTCTTCTTATCATTGTTGCTATTTTCCTGATCTGAAGATGAGAGAGTCAAATCCAGGTGAAAAGACAGCGTTGATTGGGGTTGTGTGTCTAGACATCAGAGAAGTAATCAAACACTGCTGTCCATATTGTAGAAAACTGACTTCCGACCTACCATTACACCTAGAATGCATCCACGCACATGAAACTTCCGTTCAGAAGGCTCTCTCACCACCAACGTATTCCACGGAGAGAGTAAAACTATTCAAGATCTTGCAATATATTGGTGACAATCAGCACAACTTATCCGTTCTGCAAAATCAGAGGGGATACATAATACCAGCAGAGAGATGTACGTCTGAGGTTGACTACAGAGATTTTCAGCCTTGCGATCAGTGTCTTGGTTGGTTTAAAAGATCTTCCATGTATCGTCACAAAAGATTTTGTATTGTGGACAGAAATAACGGGGCATTCACAAAGCAAGATACGAGTGTCAAATTACAATGCTCTGATGACTTCCAGGAGAAAGTGCTAAGTCGCATGAAGATTTCCCATCCAGTCGACAGAATAGCACGGAATGATGACCTCATCTGTAAGATGGGAAATCATCTGTTGAGGCAAACCAGTGCTGCCAATCCTGCCTGCTATGACGTCATCACCCAAAGGATGCTTGAGATGGCAAGGCTGCTGCTGAAAATCCAGGAAACGATGCCAGTGCTGACGATGAGGGATTGCATCAGCCCGGCCATGTTTGACGCCGTGGTCAGCACAGTGAAACAAGAAGCGGGGTTCAATGAAGTGACAGGAAGCTATGCAACACCCTCGCTTTCCCAAAATTTTGGTCATAGTCTGCTAATGTGCGCAACAATTTGCATGGCAGAAGGTGCCCGTGAAAAAGACCTTCTCGTGACAACTCTGGCAGGACACTTTTATGAGCTCTGCAAGAAGGAGTGGCAGTGTGAGCTCTCCAAGGAAAAGCTGCAGGCTCTGCATGATAACCTGTTGGTTGTTCCCTCTGGTGTGCAACTATCAAGTCAGGTGGGGAAAGTTTGCCAATATGTCTCTGAGTTTATCAAGAAGCAGATGGTCATTTTAGAGCAATCCCCGTGTCTTCTGAACAGAGAGTATATTGCCCTTGCTCAGGTCATTCTTGCTGATCTGCTCATGTTCAACCGTTGGAGGAGTGGAGAAGTGGAGAAGTTGACCTGTCAAGATGTGTCAAATGTCAAGTCGGAAAACATCCATACAGATGTTCTGTCCTCCCTATCACCATGGGAACAGCATCTTTGCACAAGACTGAGTGTGATTGAGGTTGTTGGAGAGAGCGGCAGAAAAGTTCCAATTCTGCTGACATCTGAGATGCATGCCAACCTCCGGTACCTTCGAGACAAGAGGAGAGAAGTGAACATTGCGCATAGAGCTTCGGACTGTCTCCAGAATGTTGTTCAAGCGTCCAGAGTGGCCCATCCAGAGTACATCTCAAGCACAGAGCTATGCCGGCATGTCACCATAATGTACCAGCTACTCTCTCTCAAGGAAAGCGAGCAGGAGTTGCTTGCTACATTCTTGGGCCAAAAGAGCCACACACTGGGAGACTGCCTCCACCTATCAGAGGATCCCCTCCAGATGGCAAAGGTGACAGAACTACTGATCGAAACAGAGATTGAGCAAGAACACTCTTCTGGAGACAATACTCTCGAGTGCAAAGAGCAAGAAGGTAAGTTACTATGATGTATGCACAGTATGTCTGTATTACAAAAGGAAAAGTTACATAAAACTTGTTGCAGTAATAGTGCTTCCCCTTTGCAAGGCACAGAATAAGAGTTTTGAATGTCAAGGCCATTTCTAAGAGTTTTTTTTTCCCCCACCTTGGGGCAAAGTGGCCCTCGGATACCCCCAAATTTTAAGGGGCATCAAGGCCATTTGAAAGGCTATTTGAAAGGGCATTGACAAAGACCACTTAAAAAGGGCATCTAATTCTGGTCAAAAGGGCACACAGGCCATTTTTTCTAAAATGACAAGAAACGCAATGTAAGGCACTTGGGTACAAGAGTTGCAATATAACACACACACATAAAGTATGCATTATAAATATACACAGTTACTAGCGATACCATGTTTGTGGCCTTTCAATATCGTCGCCGGTCACACGAACCGACGAATCCCTCAGGTTTGCGTAAGAATGTCAATTCGAGAAAATCGCGTTTGAAGTTAACCCATTTTTGACTTATGGTTGCTACACTTTCATGTCTATAATTTCCAATTATTGTCCCCGCCGAACGAGTTCGAGCAGGGGACTATGAAACGGGCTCCGTACGTGTGTGTGTCCGTGTGTCCGTCCGTCCGTCCGTGTGTCCGTCCGTCCGTCCGTCCGTCCGTCCGTGTGTCCGTGTGTGCGTCCGTGTGTGATCAAAATCTTCAATTTGCTACTTCTCTGTCATTTATGAGCCAATTTTGATTCTGTTTGCTTTATATGATAGCACTACATGGGAGCTTTGAAACTTCTACACAGAATTTCAGTCGTGACCTTTGACCTTGACCTTTGACCTATATTGTACATTTTGCTACAAAATGCTACTCCTTCGCCATTTCTAACCCGATTTCGATTCCGTTTGCTTTATGTGATGGCACTAGGTGAGGGCTTCAAAACTTCTACACAGAATTTTGACCTTTGACTTCTTTGACCTTTGACCTTGATTTTTTGACCTATATTGTACATTTTGCTACAAAATGCTACTCCTTCGCCATTTCTAACCCGATTTCGGTTCCGTTTGCTTTATGTGATGGCACTAGGTGAGGGCTTCAAAACTTCTACACAGAATTTTGACCTTTGACTTCTTTGACCTTTGACCTTGATTTTTGACCTATATTGTACATTTTGCTACGAAATGCTACTCCTTCGCCATTTTTAACCCGATTTCAATTCCGTTTGCTTTATATGATGGCACTAGTTGAGGGCTTCAAAACTTCTACACAGAATTTTGACCTTTGACTTCTATGACCTTTGACCTTGATTTTTGACCTATATTGTGCATTTTGCTACAGAATGCTACTCCTTCGCCATTTCTAACCCGATTTCGATTCCGTTTGCTTTATGTGATAGCACTAGGTGAGGGCTTCAAAACTTCTACACAGAATTTTGACCTTTGTCTTCTTTGACCTTTGACCTTGATTTTTGACCTATATTGTACATTGGCTACAAAATGCTACTCCTTCGCCATTTCTAACCCAATTTCGATTCCATTTGCTTTATGTGATGGCACTAGGTGAGGGCTTCAAAACTTCTACACAGAATTTTGACCTTTGACTTCTTTGACCTTTGACCTTGATTTTTTACCTATATTGCACATTTTGTTACAAAATGCTACTTCCGGCGGGGACATATGTTACGCACCGCGTAATTTCTACTTTTCCTTGTTTTTGTAGTACATCAGACTTCAATTCTTGCTCTAACTTGTGAAGTTTTTATCGAATTGTATTGTTAACAAATAAGCGGAAAATCGTCAAAGAGCTGCATGCATGTATTTTCGGTCTGCAAAGAACGTTGTCATTTTCCATGTGTGTCCATATGTACATGTACATTGAGCGTTGTCATTGTCAAAGCGTGTTTTACATAGTACGCGCACTGTGCGCGCGGTCAATGAACTGTTGAATCTCAAAAATTACACGCAAGTCAATGCGCACTGATTCGTCAGATCGGTGACCGCGCGTACTAGTACGCGCGGTCACCGAACCGTCGAATCGCCTGATTGTTTTAACACACGCGTCTCTGGGGAAAACAAATAATTTTCGCAAATGGAATTACATACTTCTACAAAAGTGATAAATACGTAAAAATTACACCGAATTACACACTGAGAATTTCAGAATATGTAGTATGGAATATCTACTTTCGAAATGATTGAAAATCTCAAAATCGAAAATTTGACCCAAAATCGAGTGATTCATTGGTTCGTGTGACCGGCGACGATATGACAGAGAAACAACGGCCAAAAGAAAAGGGGCAGGTAAATTTATGGCTATCAATGGCCGTCAATTAATTCAAGCCCTGCCCTCGACATAGTCTGTGATCTCTTCTTGATCTGTCAGAAGACAGCTGGCGAATCCTGACCCATATCAAGAGCTTTATCATCATTACCTGACTTCATACATACAAACTGATGTGTTAGATTGATGGAGGATATTAAATTTTCATTTCAGCTTGCTTTTCTGACGAGATATCAGACAATAGCACCACATTTCATTTATGATACATCACTATGGTTAAAATGCAAAGGTCTTGCAAACTTCTATAGTCTCTGACTGCGTACAGTTTGTAGTTGAATTTTTTTTTCTCAAGCATATTAGAAATGGACAATTTATCTTTTTTAAATACAAAGTATTTTGTTTATGCTTTGTGTATAACAAATGAAAATTTACAAACAGCCACATCATATTCACATGGTTTTTGAAAGCTCTTTGAAGATGCCATGTCAGCTAGTTTGCTCACATTCCAACTGAATCACTTTCTCAATAATTGTCTGCTGATTTGCTTTACATGTTTGTAGCTTATTTTAAACTTTCATGGAGATGAATATCCTTCCATAAGTATGTCCAACTAACCAGCAGCTGTACAATAGTTATTTGGAGTGCCAGTGATCCATGATTGTCCTCAACGTCCTCAAAAATAACTAGAAATGTCGCTATGGCGACTGATGCCTCCGCCATAATGCATGATTCTCCCAATAGGCGTATAGTACAATGTGTTCACAATGTGTGATCCATGACAGTTTCACATAACTGGCAAAATATTGAAATGACAGGTTTGTCAGAAATGTCTTGAACTGGGTTTGCTATATTTTTCTAAGAGTGCAGGTACACATATTTGGGGAATTTTGGGGAAGTTTATGCATTGATTAATTTCCAAGGTATGAAGAGTGTGATAATGGTACAAAATAGATTTTTTTTTTTTTTTTTTTTGTGGGGGGGGGGGGGAGCATTGAAACCTGGCCTTTGACCCTTAACCTTTGACCTTTGACCTTCTGGCTGGAAATTTCCCGGAGAATCTCCATTAGGTAATGCATGTATTAAGTTTTGAAACTAATAATGCAAGCATTGCATATACTAGTATATGAGGGAAATAGTACAATTTTGAGGAGTTGACCTTGACCTTTGACCCCTGACTATTGACCCATGACCCCTAAATTCCCTAGATAATCCCTGCCAGACAGTACAAGTGTATGTACCAAGTTCCACGAAGATACATTGAACCATTTGCGAGAAAAGTGATATTGCAACATTTTCACCTAACCACTGACCTTTTGACCTTTGACCTTATGACATGAAACTCTCTCTGGGGAATCTTTACGCAGTAGTACATGTCCACACCAAGTTTCAAGAAAATACCTTCGGGCATTGCATAGATATGGGGGAAATTGCAACATTTGTAGCATTTGACCTTGACCTTTGACCTCTTGCCAATGTCACTAAAATCTACTCAACTAATTGTCCCATCATTCATCATCCTTGGACCAAGTTTGGTGAAAGCTGCTTCATCCAGTTTTGAGTTATCACGTAAACAGATAAATTTTACGATTTGACCTTGATCTTTGACCTTTGACCATTGACCTCTGTCCGATTTCACTGAAAAACTAATCAAGTAATTGTCCCATCATACATCATCCTCCAACAAAGTTTGGTGAAATTTGCTCCATCCAGTCTTGAGTTATCGCGTAAACGGATACAATTTCATGATTTGACCTTGACCATTGACCTTTGACCTTTAGCCGATTTCACCCAAAATCTATCAAATAATTGCCCCATCATACTTCATACTTGGACCAAGTTTGGTAAAATTCCAGTAAATATTACTCAAGTTATCGCGTAAACGAAAGCGGACGGACGTACAGACGTACGGACGGACGGACGGACGGACAACCTGAAAACATAATGCCTCCGGCACCACTTCGTGGCGGAGGCATAAAAAAGAAATCTTTATGGGTTTGAGAAGTGCCATGTAATAATAAGCATACCCATTGAAAACAGATGTGTTTTTTTTTTTTCTTTTTTGTTATCAACAAAAATGTAGTTACTGCTGTGGAACTACTGTAGACATCCCACTACCACCCCCCCCCCCACCGCCCATTGCCACTCGAGAAGTGGCCATGAATGTGTACATACGTATAATATGTAAGATGTGTAAGATATGTAAGATTCTTAATTACCATGGGTATCAAGTGAATTTCTGCACCTGTAATGATTGATGATCAACATGCATGTGAGCTTATTTTGTACTGAATTATTTGTAGTATCAAGTTTTTCAAGATGCTGTGATTTCTTGTTGGTGATTAGAATAGAACTGTAAACTCTTTGAATAGATTCCATCCAAATACCCTTGCTAGAGCACTGATGAATTATTTTTGTTTTTGTTTTCCCCTGTGTTATCATTTGTCTTTTGTCTTTCCAACCTGTGATGACTGCTGTTACTTTCATGAATTTCCGCTTTTAGATAATGTCCGAAAGGTCTCTTTGGTCTCCATCATTTTGTCTATTTGTACTCTCATCATTTTGGAATTTGTTCCTGTAGTTAGATTTGACTGATGATATTTATTGTCAAAATCCTTACTTCAGTGTACCCCTCATGTTTAGCATAGATACTTGAAAATAGGCAGGAAAAAATAAAAATAAAAAAAGGATGCGAGATCTATAAGTCGAGAAATGAAGTATTTCTTCTCCAATAATTGGATTTAAAAGGGATGGTACAGTATTGGTGGAGATGAGAATTGGGCTTAAAACTTTTAATTGGATTTAAAAGGGATGGTACAGTATTGGTAGAGATGAGAATTGGGCTTATAACTTTTTGCGAGATACCAAGAACACACTTACTGATAGTACAGAGCATACCATTTTAAGATTATTCAAAGTTTATTTGATGTAAATCGGGTTTGGAATGACTGAAACATCCAAAAACAAGTAAAACAAAGCAATCGTAATAAAGTATGGGTCCCACACTTTATTGGAATCACTCTTTTTTGGTTACGTATCTAAGCCATTTCAAAACCAAATTTACTCAAATAAACATCGAATTCCTCATAGAATTACATGCTCTTTCACATTTCATAATCTCACCAAAAAATGTAAGCAACCAGAAATTAGGTCTCAACCAAAACTATACGATCCCTTTAAAAGTAAAACTTAGATTTATATGGTTGGTACAAATGTATACTGGTTATTCAGCTTTGATTATGTCAGGTGTAACACTCATTTGACTTGCACTTTATTTCAGGAGATACCAGCACCCAAAATAAGTCATGGGAGATTATACAAGGAACAGTGGATGCAATCTTTGCCCGTAATACACGGCAGCTGCCGTCGACAGGAGAGGTGAGAAAAAGAAGTTGTGGAAAGAAGTAGCGACCTAGTCATCTTTCATTACTCCCACGCCATGTGTATTTGAGTTTGGTAGGGGTAATTGTATGAAGATTTTTACCCAAGAAAAGCTGTAAGGTCCATAAACTCAGATTTTGATTGGTTCAAGCAGTAAATAACATCTTGTTACATTTGTGTCAAAACATACACTTGCTGATGCATTGAACAACTCTTTAAAAGTCTACACCATGTACTTTTTACATGCTATAATTTGTGTAATACTTTCAATATGTTTCTTTCCTTGAGGATCTACGGTAGAAAGAACACGGATGTGTTTCCATCACGAATGTGTAGTTCAACTACAGTCTAACTCCACATTATCTGACATGTGGTGCTAAAGCTATTGTTTATTTCAACAAAAAGGAGTTTTGTGAAAGGTTGGTTGTAGCCTTGAGTATTGCTGGACTGTCACATTATCAGTGATATTCAGTAAATATTTTGTTTTAGAGTGTCATCTATTTTAAGCCCAAGTATTTGAATGTTGCATCAATCTTATGTTGCATGGGATAAATGATTTTGGGGCAGTTTGATATCTTTCTCAAACACAGTCATTTGAAAAATAAGTATTTTATCATAGTTTTTAGCAATATCCCAATGTGGACGGGCTGCCTTTGCTTCAGCAAGCATTTCCCATCATTGACACCTGCCCAAGTATACTCAGGACTTATCCTCAACACATTAGAAATATTCATTGTCCTTGGGGGTAAAAAAATATGCTTCTTGTTAGTCGTTACACAAATTTTGTAGTGAATTGATGGCTTCAAATTTTATGTTGTACTGTGTCAAAAGATATACCGAAATGCAAGAACAAAAGAAGAAGAAGAAAGACCATTCTTCTTGAACATGGTAACAATTTAGTTCATGTAAACTGTGTAAAGTATTAAACAGTTTTTGTTTTGTTCCTTTTTCTAATATTCATTTTCTGGAGAAAAAAAAAAATATTACGTATGTGTACTTGTACACAAATTGTGTGGAGGAATTGACGGTTGCAATTTTTTTTGTTGCACTTTATCAAAAGATATGCTGAAATAGAAGGAAAAAAAAAAGAAGAGGGAAAAAAAATACTTCTTGAACCGGCAATGGCTTACCTACTATATCGTAGACTGTTCAGGATTTTAAATGTTTTGTAAAATTGTTTTCATTGTCTTTTGAAAAAAACAAACAAACAAAAAACAAACAAAACAAAAAACTAATACAGTTGTACACATATTGTGTATTGAATTGATGTTTTCAAATTTGTTACATCGTGTCAAAGATATACTGGAATGCAAGAAAAAAAAAAACATTTCTCTGGAACTGGGTAATGGTTAAAATTTTGTAAACTGTAATAGTATCAAACAGTATTTTATTTGTTTGTTGTTGTTTTGGGGGGATGATATTCATTGTCCATTAAAAAAACAAATAAAAAAAAACACTTGAACACAAATTGTGTAGTGACTTCATGGTTGCAAATCTTATGTTGCATTTAGTCAAAGATACAGGGGACTTTATTTGCCTGTTATGGCAAAGTCCCCTGGACCAACAATTTTCTTTCATTATATCAAGATTTTGTTTTGGCTGAACTGGAGGCCTACAGCGTATGAACAGGTGATCTCATTGTACCTGGAATTATGTTATATCCATGTTTATTATAACCAAGCAAGGTGCACTGTTTAAAATACAAGATGAGAGAGGGAAAAAAAATGTTCTTCTTGGATTGGATATTTCTTGTAAGCCACTGAGTATTTGAACAACTCTTTTGCCAATGATATGCATTGTCTGACTATTTACACTTGTACACAAGTTCTGTGGTGAATTGATGGTAAGAAATATGATATTGCATTGTGTGAAAGATACACTAAAAATGCAAAATGAAATAAAAAGAAAACCTCTTTGAACTGGGTAGCAGTTCTAACTTCTTGTTTATGATGTTAGTGATTGCCTGGTGTCATACATTTACTCCTCCAAGCAAATAATCTTACATTGGGAATTAAGTGTGTGTACGAAACTATGTTCATTTTATGTATAGCAGGTTGAAAGTATGGTCGACACATCCAATGTGCAGGGCTCCAGCTGCAGCACAGTCAGCAATGGAGGGCATGGCCTCAATCTCTCCCTCAATACCATGACAACCGTCTCCAGCACCAGCAACATGTCTCTTGGAGAGAGCCAGACCTTCCAGGAAGGGGTTCTTGTGGATGACATCAAAGGAGTCTCGGTCAAGGCGAAGCCAGAAATTGTGTACATTGTAGACAGTGACAGCGACAGCCAGGAGGACGTCTCCCAGCAACAGGGTGGTCAGACAACGACTTCAGTGGTCACCGAGTCTTCTCGGTCCACAGACAGCTCCACCGACCAGAGTGACCAGTTGTTGAACATCATCAGGTGGGACTCCTGAAATATACCCATTTGTTGAGATAAAAAAAGCATTCCGAGCAGGAGATGTCGTTTAATGATATTTTTTTTTTCTAATTTTTCAATACCAAAGTCTGTTTTGGTTTAGGACAGCAACCCTTCCTATTTTTCATATACAGTTGGACCCCTGTTATCTGACCGTGACAAGACTAGCAATTTGTCTGGATGTGGGAGAAACAATGGTTTTGTATTATGCGAGTACAAGTACAAATGAAGGCTGCCGACCAAGTGGTGGCTAGATGTATGTAATACCGTGTTTACACCATGTTCTGGCAACCATGGCAGTCACGTTTCAGGTCACCATGGACAAAACGAAATGGACGTGAGACAATGCGGTCAAACAGGATAGGCAAACATGGCAGGCTATGATTGCCGTGGATGCCTTGTCAGATTTTTAAAAAGGTCAAAAAATTTGCCACAACAATCCCGGTGCTAGTGAGGAATCTTGAATGCCATGATACACCTGAGTGAACGCAATGAAACACAACGGCATGTAATAGGCCATAACAAAACTATGTGTGTCTTGGAGGCGGTCCGTAGCAGGATGCGACGGAAAATGGTGATAGTCTAGTCTGACCAGATGCCATGAGAACGGACCAAGGACCGGAATGAACAAGACTAGAATGCGGAGGGGCGAAAACAGGAGAGTGTCTCATCTACCCATGGCGCACTACGTTTTGCGTAAATGGGCCTGCCATGGCCACCGAGAACATGGTGTAAACGCAGCTTAAGTAGTGTGCACTGCCCTGATGCTCACTAGGTTTGCAGTGTTGAGGACATGCAGATATTGACATATTGAAAAATGTATAGATTGAGATAAATATTAATAATGACACAATAGCTTGAAACTTGGAGGCAGAATTTATCTTTCCATAATGTGTTTGCTGTCTCTTGCTATTTTCTGGCAAAAAAAGGAAGAAGAAGAATAGGAAAAAGTGAGAAAATGTTCATCATATGGAAAGAGTCTCTTCAAAATTACCATAAAACCATGAATGTTCATGAGCACTTTAATTTCACTAGTTTCGCAAGAGCCAAGGTTCGCAACTTTAAAATGTGCAAGGAAAGTCTTGCCTATACTACATGTACTGTATATGAATTGAATGCCAGTGGCAACTCAAAAAAATTGTATACTGTGAAATTCACAATAATTTCATGCCGTGCAAATATCTTGCTTTACGGTACAGCTGAGTGAACGAAGGATATGCATTTCACACCTCGATCAATGCAAAATAATGACATTCACACTCTTCTCTGATTATCGTAGGTATTCCAGAAAGAAATGGAGGGGAAGGGGGAGGAGTTGATCCCCTGTTAGATTTGTACCTCAAGGAAACAAGTTGATGGTGACAGGAAATTTCATCTGGCATAGTTCAGACATCCTCATGTAAAAATTGGGAGGACAAAACTCATTTGACACCGATTTCTTTTATACTTGGATTGAAGTGTAAAGTTAAACACAAAGTGTGACATCTTTCCTGTAACTTGTCCCTCGTGCAGTGAACAGCTAGCAAAACAGGGAATCCATCTGACAGAACCCGGTGTCATCGAATTTCCCAACGGCCAGACTATTTCATTTGTCCCTACACCAGTCACAAACTCCAATGACCCCGTCCCTAAGGCCATTTCAACCAGTCCGGTGAATGATGAAGCAGCGAGAGGAATCACCCACGGAGAACCAGCACCAATTAGTGCTGTAAAAAAGGTAAGATGAAAGCAGTACAACCATGCAAGAAGCAAGCAGTGAACAAAGTTTACTAAATATTTAACTTTTTTGATGTAAAATCCTGAATGGCAACAAACACAATAACAAAAACATCGATGTTTTCTCTGCAAAAAAGTCAGGGAAAGTGGATGAAAAACCAGTGTTTAAAACAAAAATATCAGTGTTTTCTCCACACAAAAAAAAAAGATGGGGGAAAATGGATGAAAACTAAGTGTTCAAGAGATGTGTGTACGTAGTTTCCATATCACTAGCTTGAATATGAAAGAAGACATTGCAAGGCATGTGTTTAGATTAATCATTCACAAAACAATACAAGGGACGCTTTGATTTGTGTGGTCATCTTGCCATCTTCTTGTCAGCTGCAGTGAACCCCTCATACTATGATTGGCTCATGACCTTATTTTGCCCTCACAGTCATCGCTGCAATGCTAGCTGGTATTATCATTGTATCACCTTCTCTTGTACAATGTACAAATGTGCCTGTGAAAATGGACAATATGGCTAAACCTGCATGTACACCCAGAGCTTGTCTGACAACTGTGTTCTGTGATAAATGTGCACAAAGGTGACTTAATTCGCTCGCATTAACTTTCACAGACATATAATCTGTAAAAGGAACAGTAAAATTTCTATGCAGAAAGTACTACTAATTGTCCTTATTCTTTATAATATTCCTATTCCTTAAATCTGTGAAATGGCTCCATATTTCATGTGCAAAGTCATGTAGTAACAGTTGAGCATGGTGAGTGTTTATTTTCTATGTCCGTAGTGATTCAGAGCTGCACGTGAGGGTTAACTACAAAGTTGTACGTTGTCACATTGGTGATCTATCACTTGGTCTGCTCCCATTTCGTCTAATAGCCATTTAGACTCAACCCACATGGTCTAATCCTGTTCTGTCTACAACCAGTTCGTCTATTGATCATTTAGTCCATTTGCCACTTAGCCTCGTTACCAGTTGGTCTACTTCCATGTGGGCTATGCCTGTTTCATATCGTCGGGTGCCCGTGCATTGGCCGCTAACGCAATACAAATTGTATTGCGTTAGCGGCCAATGCACGGGCACCCGACGATATAATACCCACAGTTATAAGACAAAATAAAAAAAAAAATCCAAGGAGACAAAATTGCAGTTAGACCATCTGGTCATTAGACGAAATGATAATTAGCCAAACTGGGCTTTAGACCAAGTGAGAATTGGACCAAACGGGAATTAAACGAAATTGATAGTACACCAAATGAGTTTAGCCATAGTGGTGTTGGATGAACCGGGAAGTAGACCATCTGATATTAGGCCAAGTGGCAATAAACCGTCACATTAGCACTGTGCCAAATAAAAAAAGCTTTAAAGGACAAGTTCACCTTCATAGACATGTGGGTTGAATGAATGCAGCAATATTAGTAGAGCACATCACTGAGAGTTTGAGGAAAATCGGACAATCCGTTCAAAAGTTATGAATTTTTGAAGTTTCTGCTCAGTCACGGCTGGATGAGAAGACTACTATAGCCTGTGATGTCACATGAGTACAACGATATAAAGAAAGCATAAAGAAAATTCAACATATTTTCACTTTTCTCGCAAAACAAAAGAACACTCGACTTCTCTCTTTCAGAAGGCAAGGGGAATAATATTTCCCTTAACATACATCAGTAGCAAGTCAAAGAAATGTGCATTTTATTCAAAACACAAAGTTTTGTGAAATTCTCTTTTTATTTTCCTTATACTGTTGTACGCATGTGACATCATACACTGAAGTAGTCTCCTCATTCAGCAGTGATTGCGCAGATGCTTTAAAAATTCTTAACTTCTGAACAGATTGTCAGATTTTCCCCAAACTTTCACTGATGTGTTCTACTAATATTGTTGCATTCACTCAATCCATATGTATATGAAGGTGGACTTGTCCTTCAACTATTCGCCAATGAAACATGTTTACTGAACATCAACACCTTTCTCACCACATGGGTTGACTGCTTTTGATGATGAAATGAAAAAGTGCCCAGTGTGAACATTAGTAATTTGTGTCTCTGCATATCAAATGTTTGTGACCCTTCATAGGTTTGAGGGATGCCCTTTTCATATTGTTGCCAGTATTTGAAAAATAAATTCAGCTCATCTGAAGGTTCTCTAATGTGTAAACTAGATTATATCCATCAAACCATCCCCAGCAGCAGTGTCCAAAATTTGGTGTACTCTGTCTCGCTTTTCACAGCTTTGAGCTATGACCACCAAACTCTTACCACAGGTACATAAGCTAGTGAAAGATACCAGTCAAGATCGAATATGTCTGAAGTCTGACAAGGTCAAAGGTCAAACTCTCAATGAACTTTCCCTGATAAGCTCTGTGTAGTATTGTGTTTTACTCGCAATAACTTTAAAACAAATTTGAGCTGTGACCACCAAACTTACACCACAGGCACAAAACTTGAAGATGCTGATCAAGTTGGAATAATTTATGGCTAAAGTCTGACAAGGTCAAAGGTCAAATACAATGACCTTTCCCTGATTTTAGAGCCATATATTGTGTGCTCTCAAAAACTTTTCCAGAGCATTTGAGCTATGACCACCAAATTCATACTACAGGTACTACAGGTCTAAAGATATGTGACTAGTTATTGATAAAGTTGGTCAACATCAAAAGCTTGATGAACTTGCATAGGAAATACATCTATCACAAATTGATGGTCACCTTGTATTTTTTAACTACCCAAAGTTCCTAATTTGATTATCTGATGATTTTTCCCCCAAGAAACTCAAGCAAGTCCTGCTTTCCAAACTGTCTCGAGGCAAAAGGAATGTGATTGCTGAGGCAGAGGCGGTGAAAGGGGTCACCAGACAGGAGGAGACAGTTCAAGGGGTCACCAGACAGAAGGCAGTGGAAGAGGTCACCAGACAGGAGGAGACAGTTCAAGGGGTCACCAGACAGGAAGAGGCAGTTCAAGGGGTCACCAGACAGGACGAGACAGTTCAAGGGGTCACCAGACAGAAAGCAGTGGAAGAGGTCACCAGACAGGAGGAGACAGTTCAAGGGGTCACCAGACAGGAAGAGGCAGTTCAAGGGGTCACCAGACAGAAGGCAGTGGAAGAGGTCACCAGACAGGAGGAGACAGTTCAAGGGGTCACCAGACAAAAGGCAGTGGAAGAGGTCACCAGACAGGAGGAGACAGTTCAAGGGGTCACCAGACAGGAAGAGGCAGTTCAAGGGGTCACCAGACAGAAGGCAGTGGAAGAGGTCACCAGACAGGAGGAGGCAGTTCAAGGGGTCACCAGACAGGAGAAGGCAGTGGAAGGGGTCACCAGACAGGAGGAGACAGTTCAAGGGATCACCAGACAGGAGGAGACAGTTCAAGGGATCACTGGACAGGAGGAGACAGTTCATGGGGTCACTAGACAGGAGGAGGCAATGGAGGGGGTCACCAGACAGAAGAAGGCAGTTCAAGGGGTCACCAGACAGGAAGAGGCAGTTCAAGGGGTCACCAGACAGAAGGCAGTGGAAGAGGTCACCAGACAGGAGGAGGCAGTTCAAGGGGTCACCAGACAGGAGAAGGCAGTGGAAGGGGTCACCAGACAGGAGGAGACAGTTCAAGGGGTCACCAGAAAGGAGAAGGCAGTGGAAGGGGTCACCAGACAGGAGAAGGCAGTTCAAGGGGTCACCAGACAGGAAGAGGCAGTTCATGGGGTCACTGGACAGGAGGAGGCAATGAAAGGGGTCACCAGACAGGAGGAGACAGTTCAAGGGGTCACCAGACAGGAGAAGGCAGTGGAAGGGGTCACCAGACAGGAGAAGGCAGTGGAAGGGGTCACCAGACAGGAGAAGGCAGTTCAAGGGGTCACCAGACAAGAGGAGACAGTTCATGGGGTCACTGGACAGGAGGAGGCAATGAAAGGGGTCACCAGACAGGAGGAGACAGTTCAAGGGGTCACCAGACAGGAGAAGGCAGTGGAAGGGGTCACCAGACAGGAGGAGACAATTCAAGGGGTCACCAGACAGGAGGAGACAGTTCAAGGGGTCACTGGACAGGAGGAGACAGTTCATGGGGTCACTAGACAGGAGGAGGCAATGGAATTGGTCACCAGACAGGAGAAGGCAGTTAAAGGGGTCACCGGACAGGAAGAGGCAGTTCAAGGGGTCACCAGACAGAAGGCAGTGGAAGAGGTCACCAGACAGGAGGAGACAGTTCAAGGGGTCACCAGACAGGAGAAGGCAGTGGAAGGGGTCACCAGACAGGAGGAGGCAATTCAAGGGGTCACCAGACAGGAGGAGACAGTTCAAGGGGTCACTGGACAGGAGGAGACAGTTCATGGGGTCACTAGACAGGAGGAGGCAATGGAAGGGGTCACCAGACAGGAGAAGGCAGTTCAAGGGGTCACCGGACAGGAAGAGGCAGTCCAAGGGGTCACCAGACAGATGGCAGTGGAAGAGGTCACCAGACAGGAGGAGACAGTTCAAGGGGTCACCAGACAGGAGAAGGCAGTGGAAGGGGTCACCAGACAGGAGGAGGCAGTTCAAGGGATCACCAGACAGGAAGAGGCAGTTCATGGGGTCACTAAACAGGAGGAGGCAATGAAAGGGGTCACCAGACAGGAAAACACAATGGAAGGCATCACCAGACAGGAGGAGACAATTCAAGGGGTCACCAGACAGGAAAACACAATGGAAGGCATCACCAGACAGGAGGAGACAATTCAAGGGGTCATTAGACAGGAGAAGGCAATGGAAGGGGTCACCAGACCGGAGGAGGCAATGAAACGGGTCGCCAGACAGGAGGAGACAATGGAAGGGGTCACCACACAGAAGAAGGCAAGGATGGACAGTCAGCTGTCACTAGACAGCCAAGCCTCTCCTGGGGTGTAAGTTCAAGAGTATCTCACCCTTATGCTCATTTTTTCTTTAATTTCTCCATGTCTAATCCATATTTTCCTGGGATTTCTTAAGTGCAGTGGCCTAAATGAGCTTTGATTCAAAAATGTGAAAGAAGTATTGTACCTGTTTTAGCCAAAAACAATTTAAAGGGATCATGTAGTACTGGGCTTTTAACTTTTTACGAGATACCAAGAAAAAACACTCTTTAGGTAGCACTGAGCATTGAGCAAACCATTGTAAGAAGAATTCAAAGTTATTTTAATGAAAATAAGTTTTGGAATATACAGACATGTGGCCATTGGGAGCAAATGAAGAGTATAGATGCAAAAACTGATATATCCATTTTTGTCTCGCCCACCGGAGGTGAAGGCGAGACTAAGGGATCCAAATGGCGTCCGTCCGTCGTCCGTCCGTCGTCCGTCCGTCGTCCGTCGTCCGTCACAAATGTTAAAGTTTACCTGCAAGACTCTCTTATGATGCATAACTTGGCAACTGTTATAGCAATGGCAGCCACACTTGGGTGATAGAAGCACTAGGGGTATCTTCATGTTATGGTGTTGTCAGAGGTCATGTGATGAGGTCAAAGGTCATTTGAGGTCATATATTAAAGGGTATGTGCAAGACCCTCTTTTCTATGTTAAAGTTTACCTGCAAGACTCTCTTTTGACAAATAACTTCACATAAGTTGCTTGGATTACAACCTAACTTGGGTCATAGATGCACTGGGGGTACCTTCATGTTATGGTGCCGTTGGAGGTCACAGGAAAAGGTCAAAGGTCATTTTGAGGTCATACGTTAAAGTTTACTTGCAAGACCCTCTTATCACATGTAACTCGACACATGTTGCTACAATGGCAATCAAACTTGGGTGATGGATGCACTGGGGGTACCTTCATGTTATGGTGCCATAAGAGGTCACATGATAAGGTCAAAGGTCATTTGAGGTCATACGTTAAAGTTTACTTGCAAGACTCTCTTATCACACGTAACTCAGCACATGTTGCTACAATGACAATCAAACTTGGGTGATGGTAGATGTTTCTTGGGAAGTTGAAGGTTACCACAAGGTCAAAGGTTACAGACAGGGGTCAACGAACTTTTAGGGCCCAATGTTAAGTTTTTAGGGCGCATTTCGTTTATGGCTCATAACTTTTGATCCCTTTGTCCGTTTGTGACCAAACTTGGATTGAACATGTCCCTTGGGGAGGTGAAGGTCGTCACAAGGTCAAAGGTCACAGACAGGGGTCAACAAACTTTTAGGGCCCAATGTTATGTTTTTAGGGCGCGTTTTGATTGTGGCTCATAACTTTTGATCCCTATGTCTGTTTGTGACCAAACTTGGATGGTAGATGTCCCTTGGGGAGTTAAAGGTCATCACAAAGTCAAAGGTCACAGAAAGGGGTCAACAAATTTTTAGGGCCCAATGTTAAGTTTTTATGGCGCGTTTCGATTATGGCTCATTACTTTTGATCCCTTTGTCCGTTTGTGACCAAACTTGGATGGTAAATGTCCCTTAGGGTATTGAAGGTCACCACAAGGTCAAAGGTCATAAGCAGGTCAATTAACTTCTGGGAGTTATAAAAAATATTAATTCCTTGTACGCGAATGGGCGAGACACAATTTGGCGATTGCCTTGTTATCAATCATAGATACTTGAAAATGCAGGTGTTGAGATACAAAGAAAATAATTGAAATAAATTGAAATATGTGGTGAATTTGATATCTTCTTCAAGCAATTCTGGTCATATAACAAGTGCAGTATCATTGAAAAAAAAAATCATTATTTTATGATGACCTTAAAAAAAAATGAATATGATGTATGACAGTTTATGCATTCAGACTCTTCAAATATTGAATGGAAAGGGTTGGTTGAGTGGAAAATATGAAATCAGTGGCACAAACCACTTGGTTAAAATGGTTTGAACATTCTGCTAAACATAACTTTGGTGTTTGTGTATTTGTTTTTGGCAAATGTGTGTATCAGCTAAAATTCTCTGTTAGCTGATCATCATTATTTACAACAGCAGCAACATCTGTGAATGCAGTTCATGAGACTAGAAGAGAATGGAAACACCCTTCCCTTATGAATGTCTCTCTGTAGAAACTGAATTTTATCTGTTATCCACTGCACCATGACACCTTCACAAATTTTGAATTCTGTACTTTTGTTAGAAGTTATAAAATTGTCAAAGCATAAAACAAAGCCCAATATTCAAAATCAGTATGAATGGCATCAAATGAACATTTTTATATATCTTTTGTTGTAGTCAACAAGTGACTAAACGACCGACACCTCCCCTACGTGCCCAATCAGATGTCGGACTGCTAGCCAACAGAGGCCATCTTTTAACAATGCCACAAGCAATCACTGCAACAAGGTAACTTGCAAAATATGAATAAGAAATCTTTTTGATTGTTTGTTTTTATGCCTCCACCACAAAGTGTCGCGGGAGGCATTCTGTTTTTGGATTGTTCATCCGTCTGTCCTTCCGTTGGTAATCAATTTTGTGGACAGCATAACTACAGCTGTAAAAAACCATTTGAGGTATCCTAATGAAACTTGCCATGTATACACTGTATGTATGAGTGGGCAAAGTTGTTCCTATCTACGTTTGGGTGCACATGTTGAAGATCAAAGGTCAAGGTCAAATGCTCAAAATTTCACTATTTCCCCCCATATCTATGCAACGCCTGAAGGTATTTTCTTAAAACTTGGTGTAAAAAAATAAAAAAATAAATAAAGGATGATTTCCTGGTCACATATTCCATGCCAAAGGACATGTGATGTAATTTCCTTGAGACTACCCTGCCCATGCAGAGGAAGAAGACCTCTAAAGGTATATTGACTGCAATGAAAGAGATATCGGGCATGAATTATCTGACATGCAAACACTAAATGATGGACAAAGATGGAAAGCAAGGCTTGGTGTGTGTACTCCTTCTTAGATGTGACCTTCAAGGGGTAATATTATTAGTTCATTGTAACTGCATCCAATACCTACATGTAAATACTGTATAAGCTGTTATTTTCGCGAGGGTTTAATTTTCGTGAATTTCGCGAATCCCAGTTGGATCGTGAATTTCACAACACGCGAAAATACATCCATGCGCTTTGTTGATAAGGGATTAATGTAAGCATCATTTTCGCGAAAACAACATCTTGCGAAAATGTCTGTGACCTCGTCATTCGCGAAAATATCTGTACACGAAAATAACAGCATATACAGTATGCCAAATCTACTAGACCTATTACTATGTGCAAATTAATGGCCTCAGTCATAGAGCAGCTCTGTTATGAACATGTATTAAAGTACGGTGCACTCCCATTATGAAGAACACAGCAATAATGAAATTCCAGTTGCAGCGAAATTAAAAAGTCAGGTCCCAACATTACCGGCACCCTGTTGGGTTTTTTTTTTCTTCTTCTTCTTCTTTTTTTTTCTTTTATTTGTTCAGTTGTAACAAAATTTCGATATAATGAAAGGAAACTGCTGGTCCTGAGGACTTTGTTATTAGGGGAGTCCACTGCAATTACATTGGAAAGGAAAGGAGTTGTTTTTTGTAACATGTTCAGATTTTATGCATACCTTTTAAACAAAGGTTCTCAACAACCTGAAAGCTTGTCCTAGGCTTGTCCAACAGGTCACTGTCCATGGCGCTGTAGGGTGTGCGATTGAAAACAGTAGTAGTTCTTCGCCACCACATTTCAAGCATGTGCACTTATGAGGAAAACAACTGCACAAGCGATCAAGGTCAGTCCTCCACCAGAATTTTGTTGCCAGATTCAACAAGCTTGCCAGGGGAGTGGGGAATGTCCCACTGAGCATTCACGCGATGGCATTGCCGGGAAAGTCCTGGCAAATGGGGCATTCCCCGTAGAACAGGGGATCATCTGAACACAGTGATTAATCTACAAAGCAGTGAATAAGATGAACTGGATTAGCATTAACAGAATACCGGTATGTCAAGATGATTTAAATAATTTTGCTTCAATCATTCCATTTAAGTATTAACAGTTGTGTTCTGTATATCTTTTATTCTAGATTCCCAAAACGAGCCACATCATTCGGATATGCAAGGGCTGCACCAGGAAAGTCTCAGTTATATGGGGGAAGAATGGTTGATATGGCAGAGGAGCAGCAGAGGCTCACACTTCAGCACATGCAGCTTGAAAATAATTTGAGAATGGAAGTTCTTGCCTTGAAGAAACTTGTGCAGCAGAAGAAGCTTGAAGCTGCTATGACTTCTTTGTCGGAAAATTGAATGGAGGTTCTACCTGTTCTGTCTGTAATACCTGTAACTTTTCTGACCTCTGTGAAAAAGTACTGAAGATAATACTGCAGCTTATGTACTACAGTACAACAGACTGCAGTCCAAGTACTTTGTTAAACTGTACCCAAGTCACTGCAGTATTAGCATTGCGTTGCTGCATTGTTACCAGAGTGTTACTGTGGTACAAGTGCTGCAGTTGTGCTGTAGTAGTAGTGTCTATTATACAACGCCTAAAAAAATGTAGCTACCCAATTATATTGGTGGAGTGCCCATCATGTGACATTCAGTTAAAAGTACCATCGCACGCTGTGGCTGTCAGCCGTGCAATTTTGTTTGACAAAAAAATGGATAGCGTATGGCTGACGTCACCAATTTCAATCAACTCCCAAGTTAAACTCAAGATTGACTCAAAGTTTTTGTTACATTACACGGCTCTGATGTCACAATAAACAAACATTTGCTGCACACACTCAACAATTACAAGCGTGCTTGAAAGCGCATACTTTTGCTATTCATTTTTGTAAATAACTTCAACCGATCGGTTTCACTACATAGGTACACAAGGCTGACTGTGACTGTGCAGCTACTCATTCGCCTTTCACAGAAAATGGTCTTTGGTCATGCAATGGAAAAGGATTTCGCACGAGGTGAAAAATGAGGCACACTTTCCAACACGGCTTTGCCTCGTTGTGAAGAACGCCTCTATCTTCCACCTTGTGCAAAATCTTGTACCATGGCACTCATGACCATTTACTATTTGTATACTGTACTGCAGCACCGGCAGTGTAGTGGTGTTGCAGTGGTACGGCAGTGTAGTGGTGTTGCAGTGGTACAGCAGTGCCAGAAGTGCTACAAGTACCTGAAAATATGCTGCATGTTCTCTTCTGTATCTTTGTATGAGGGAGTAAAAGGAACCCTGTATTTCTGCATTCTTGCTCATTATGTTTTTAAATTGAGATGTGGGGAAAATTCTTCAGTAAAAACGTGATACACTGATCAATTCCTGTAGAATGTTTGTGATGTGTGATAAGTAAATGAAGCATTTGGGCAATTCCGCGAAAAATGTTACTTTTCCTAAAAATCCTAAATCAGCAATAATTTGAAATATATATGAGCTACAGGGACAAATTTAGCATCAAATGCTAGAACTTGTCAAGTTCTTTCATTTGAGTGGTATTTTGGTACAATTGAAGTGCATTTAGACAATGTCATTCTTTTCTTCAAAAAACCTGTTTGGGGGCAAAATTTTTGATAATTTTTATAAAAACACATAATCTTTGACTCTCATTATTCTATATTCAGCAACACTTCGGCATTTATTTCAAAGTAGTTTATGGTTAAGAATGAACCAAAAAAACACTAATATTAGCCTTGTCTGAGATACGAACTGTGTTAAAGTATGAATATTGGGACTTTAAAAAGTGGACAGAGTTGTAATGTCCGTAACGCTAAAAGTGTATTGTCCATAATGCTACATTTGTGAACCTGTAGAGTAAATGCTGAATTTGTTGTACACAATTTTATAAATCTACAACTTAAACACTGAGCATTCATTTCAGAAGAAATTTTGTTTTACTTAATGCTCTGACTCATAAATTTCTCAACATATCCACATGGAGGTAATTAATCGTGTCCAAAAATGTAATGTCCGTAACGGCAAGCATTTTGTGTAATATCTACCAAATGATTTATAGTAACTGATCAAAACTTGGACTGTTAACATTTCAGGATGACTGGGTTAGAATAAACCATGAATTTATTCAGAATGATTATGCTGAGTTGTTGAAATAAGCCCACAAAGTCACAAAAAGTTCTCTGAATGTAATGTCCGTAAGGCTGGACTTGCCCATTTACACAAAGCCACAAAAAGCAAACCAAGTAATATTGTAACAAATTCATCTCTTTGTTATTATTTGTGACCCTGCACCACAAAACAAACAAAAAGTCGCCAGACATGATTTTTTTAGTTACGAGCATATTCTGAAAGAGCAGACTCCAAGCTTTAAAATGATGTATAACTCAAATCAAATGGACTCTCCTAACCTATCTAAATATTGGAAAGAAAGCACAAACTCAGGAAAAGTGTGAACTGAGAAAAGAGGCTCTGAAGTACAGTGTCTATTCAAGCGCTTAATCTTTACAAACCGTGCTGCCTGTGCGATGAATGGAACAAAAAACAGGAAGTAATCCACCCGAGTAACAACAATGAAGGGATAATCAGATTACTCTGAAATTAAGCATGCCTCATTAACACATTCTGTCCATAATTAATGCCAACTTTCAAAGTAGTGGCACTATCCTTTCAAAAGTTGATAGAGTTGAAAGTGAAGAGTTGTGTACAAGGTTTTTCAGAAATGAAAAAGGGACTCTAAAGACACACCTAATCACACTATTCTACCAAAAACGTTCGAGATTAACTGCTAAAAAAACACACTTTCCCGCCCGCTTTATGATCCCAAATTTTAGCATAATGTAAAAGAAGACTTGCTCTTTAAGAAAATATGAAAAAGTCAAGATCGGCTGGGTTGACCCATTTCACTTATTTTCAGTCCTCACGCAAAATCAGTGTGTGCAACTTTTTGTTCATTTTGTGATGCACGGTCACATTTGATCATCACAAAAGGGATACTAGCCAAAGTATATGTCTGGCAGGCACCTCAGCTTCGTTCACTCACTCATGGTCATCTCATACCCTCGCTCAGAGCAACCGCCAACAATGAGCACCCACTACATGCATCTATTTTTATTTATATAAATCAAATCCAATCAAACATACATTCAACAATAGAAGTTTTATTCCCTCTTCCGCTGTGATTCCTAAGGTTGAACAATAAACGTGTGTTCTTCAACTTCCAACATAATTTTTCCTTCAACATCATCTTTCTTGTACTTACCCCAGAATCGATTCCTTGTATCATTTTCTTGTAAGGGCAAAACAGAAAATAAACTACCCATACGTGTACATGTATCTGTAGCATCCAAAGTGTGCCAGATAGTAGAGTACCAAAATAAAAGAACCTATTGCTATATATAGAAGCTCCTGCACTTCATTCAAATAACTTAACACCCGCGCTGTCCTGATATATGTTTTGTAGAGCCAGTAAGATAAATTATATGTCGCGCCGACCTTCACATTTTAGGAACAATCCTTATTCAACCTCGATTATCCTTCGGTGTTGTAACATCTGCTAGCGGAAATGTCTTCAGAGACCTTGACAAGCTCTGCCTCCTTCTTTCCATTTAATCACTCTTGGAATTGGAACAAATGCGAGGTGGCCCACTTCATGCAGCTCATGCATTTTTTCTTTGCATTAGGATCTTGTGTTCCTGTAACGTTGAGGGGTGGACATCATCGCTGATGTAAATGCGTTTGTCATTGATCCTGAGTGATTTTCCTTTCAAAGATGCTGCTTGAAGAACAGACTAACGTTCCTGGAACCTCAGAAGTCGAACATGGATTGGTCACTGTTTGTTGTTTAGACTATGGTTGCTCGCTGGCTTGCCCATGAGGGTGCGGTGCGCCCTCTCTATTTCGACACGAGGAATCCCGAGGTTTTCTGATACAAACTTGGAGACAAAATTGGTGCAATCAACCGTTTCTCCCTCTGACACTTCAGTCACATTATGGAGGACTATGCTGTTTCTTCTCTCTCGATTGGCGAGGTCCACAGTTTGCGTGTGGAGATGGTCGATCTTGGAACGGTTTTAGTTTCTCTGTTATTTGTGAGTTCTGTCATTTGATTTTCCATATAGAATAGAACGAGTCAATGTTTTGTTGTTCAACTGCATCAATTCGGCTTTCGAGCTTGACAGTTTTTTTCACGGATAGCGTCAACGCTGACAAGATTCTCCAGAAGTGGAATCAAAAAACAGAGACTTAAGTAAATACGTGTACCTGGCATATAAAAATAAAAGTTTAAATCTGGTTCTTTTTTCTCTTAAAATATACATACATGTATAACATATAAAAGAAATCATGTATTTCATAAGTAATTTGTCAGCCATACTTGGCCTTCTGGCAAAACCGCTTTGACATAAGCTCTATATTCAACCCAACAGACAAAAGGTGTACCTTTATGTGTACATTAATACATGAACACATAGTTCAAAGGTGGAATGAAAGTCTGTATAAAACTATACTTCAGTGTGAACACAAAATATAACACCATTAATGCAGCTATAATTTCCAATAATTTTGGTTTGTCATACTTCATAGATGTATACACAAACTCAAATGATCGGCAAGACTTTTTCTTCTTTGTGAACACATCATTCATATGACTTACAAAAAAAAAAATATCAAGTATCGTCAGAACCAAATGACCATTGTACCAAACAAGTGATTCAAAGGTCAGAAAGAACACTAAATACAATGTCCTCAAAAGAATTGCAATCGACAGGATAGTTGATAATCTATCATTTTTGCAAAGCCATATCTCTGAAACGATTCATATGAACATAAATTTTACTACATCCGTAAAGTGGTATTTGACCCTGTGGCAAAACAGGGCATAACGATAGCATTACTTAACAAAGCAGAAATGTTCTCAAATGCTAGCTTACTATATTTACAATGTTTACAACATATCAAACTTATCCATGAATACAACCAGAAACAGGAAAAGTAAAGCAAGAGAGAGAGAGAGAGCGCGCACAAGCAAGAGATAGAGGAAGAGAATAGGTAAGGTTATAAACAGCTAAAGAAAAGCCATATTACCTCAGTAATGCATGTATAAAAAAAAAGAACAAAACCATAAGTACATTGTATTACTCTTTTTTTGGCAGGGCATGATTACATTCAACGCTGTGGTCCCAGTCCATTATTACTTCGATGGAGTATGTGACAGTCGAGTCCACTTGACGGATAACATGACCATTGAAAAAATAGCATATTGTTTTAATTGTTTTTTCTCGACAGCATTGGCAAGGATAGTGGTGGGTATGGTCGGGGTCATGGATGTAGGTTCATCATCAGTGTCACTGCTGCTTGCTGACTGGCTGGCCATGTTTTGCAGGAGGAAAGCCAATGGCTTTCCACTTTGGTGGGATGGAGGTGTGATCCCAAACTCCTGGTTGGGTGATGGGGCAAGGGAGAGTACAGGGCTGGTAGAGGCAGTCCCTTGAGTGTATGGGATCTTCCGACTTGCTGATTGGGGAGTAGAGGAATCGCAGGGTGTTAATGAGTTGCATGGTAGGTTCCTGGCGGGGGCTTGGTTGTCAGGAGGGGCTCCATCTGGTGATGGTGATAGTCTACCCTTCCTATGGCGGACAGTCCTGTCCTTTCCATTGTGCATAAGGTCTGCATGTCGTTTAAGATTGTACGACCTGTGAGTCATAGACTCACAGTCTCTGCATTTGTAGGTGTGCCCCCGATAAATATTATGCTCATCCCTCAGGTGGAAATTTAAGTCTACCATGGTCACGAAAGTTTCCCCGCAATGTCTGCAGGTTTTGTCCCGATGGTCAGCCATTGTCAGATCTGGGGGTAGCAACATAATAACACCATGTTGTTAATAACAATAATCTTCTAAGTATTTCGAGCGTGTTCGAGTACGCATTAGGTATTGTGCATTCCTGGCACATATTTACCCACCATTATTCTTACTAACTGGTGTTTCCCTCCCACTTTGTGGGCGAGTTTGTATTTTTGGCTCACTAGGAGATTACTCATGAGAAACATGCTTATATGGATGAACGTTTATGCTTTGCTGTTGGCATTATCAGCCTCATGATAACTCATGCTGTGGTTCATTATTACTTAAGTTGCATGGCTTTCATGTACGTCTTCATTTTCTCCATCCACCTGAGGATGGGATGGTCTTTTCCATTCCCATTTTTGCTGTGATACCCCATGGCATTCCCATGCCATCTGGGATACTCCTGGTTGGTTTGGGGAAGGGAGGCTTCGGTCTTCTTCCTCCATCTCCACTGCCCAGTCCCTGACCTCAAGAAAGATGAAGCTGGGCTTTTCCTCTTGACGCTTGACGCTTGACCTCCCTCCTCAGGACAGGGTCACGTAGTCCTTCCTGAAATTGCTCCTTGATGGCTCTATTTACGTCAGGAGCACCCTCTTTCTCTTCCAGAGGGGCACTAATGGCAAGCACGGTTAGGCATACTAAGCGACGGACTCGTCACTCCTCTGGGTCCTGCCATAAATTTGTCAAAGCAGATAGCCGCTCCTAAGCCGATCTCCAAATGTGTCCTCCAGGACATCAAGAATCGCTTCTGCATCCTTCTTATCCTTAGCTGGTTGATGTCTCACCTCCTGCCTTGCCACCCCCTGTAGATAAGCATTGACGTAATGGATGGTGTGCTCCTGAAGTCTCCTCAGCTTAATACCAGCTCGTATGTCTTCAACAAAGTCCCTTACTGATGTCCCGTCTGAATCGTTGAATGGCCTGATTTTTTTTTCCTCCTTTGGTGGAAAGTACACCTCCCTGCTCCTCAGCTCTGTTGTCAGTCTGTCTAGCTTCTTATGCAACTCCTCCACAGTGGCCATCTTCCTACCCTCTTTTGTGTTGTATTCTACTAGAATTCACTCCTGAACCAAGCCAACAAAATTCTCAGTTTAGATTGAAAAGCTGTACCCCATTCGTACTACCAAATGTAAGGGTACGCAAATCAATGATAGCTTGAAGCATTAACTTTCGTTACACAGCCCTGTTGGATGTAAGGCCCATTTTATTTCACAAATGTTCCGCTAACAAAAAGGAGGCAGAAGATATGCCAAATGGTCAGTAACCTCGGGGATGAGGACAATTGGGAACTTGTGGCTTGATTCAATGGCTGTGACAAAGTGACGTGGCAGTCACTATGGTAGATGGCAGCTGTCTCTGGGTCAATCTACATGTACTTATGGGAGGGATTACCAAGTGGTAGTTAGATAACTCAAGGGGGAGGTTGCACTATTAAGATGGAGGGGGGGGGGGGTTCTCACAGTTCTCCCCCTAGAACAAACCTTGTAGTCTGTAAAAAGTTCAACTTCTTTGGTGATCAGTGTCGCCTGACACCCCCTTTTTCTTGAAAAGTCTTGAAAGTCACAATCCATGCAAAATGATTAACAGACCCTGACATCTACAGTAATTATACAGCTTACTTGACACAGTTCTTCTAGGGTACACCTTTTCAATCTAAATGTGCTACACATCGGAATGGGAAGGGGTCAAATCAAAATCATTTGATTTGAATTAAAAATGATAAATCAAATTATAATTTGTTCCAAAATTTTTAGTATTTGAATCATTTTTGTGATCGGGTTGAATTAGTTGGACTTAAGTGTCCATTCCCTTACATCTACATATTTTGCCGCTCCCCGTAGAACAAACCTTGTAGTCTGTAAAAAGTTCAACTTCTTTGATGATCAGTGTCGCCTGACACCCCCTTTTTCTTGAGGATTGGCACTTTCTGTATATGCGGCGTAAAGGCAGAGGGTGCTCTTCCTCTTCGAAAGTCACAATCCATACAAAATGATTAACAGACCCTGACATCTACAGTAATAATATGTACATCTTACTTGACCGATTTTCATTTGGGTGATTTGATTAGAGTTGAATTGAATACGTGTCCATTACGCTTCAAGTTACATTCTACAAGATCGGTACACATTTGCAATATACTGTGAGTTTTTTTTTGTTTTTTTTTTGTTTTTTTTTGGGGGGGGGGGGGGTGGGGTTGTTGTTGGTTTTTGTACCGAGAAAAAAGAGAGAATAACTTTTACAGGAAAGAAATGTGCCTTCAATAGCATGACACCAACAGCTATCATTGCAGAGTTCGGAATCAATTGATAGTAAAATCACGCTCGATTAGGTTAGTATGAAATAGTGGTTGATCTACCCATTCCAATTACTATAACTGTTACTAAATATCCTCTTTCTGATTTTGTTAACAACTGACTTGTTCATCGTAAATGAGATCAATGCCCAAACATGACAAACCTTAAACTCAGATTATGACATCTATAGACGTTAAGTTCTCGAATAAATATGATCATTTGTTCATTTTGGCCAACCATGTGTCACAGGTTGTTTTTTAACCTGGCCCAGTTCGGGTTTGTTTATCACCAACAGGAGATTTTGTACCAAAAAAGAAAGAAAGAAAGAAAACAACATAGTAATTCAAATTATAGTTTAAATCAGTTAAATATTAGTCTTGAGACGAGACTAATTGGGCGTTCCAGAAATCTTTCAATCTTTCACAATCATTCAATACAAAGGTATAGATATGACAGGATAGGTTTACACAAACGGTTACAAAAAAAAAAAAAAAAAACTACTTCTCCCTCAGACCATGAGACGCAGATCAAATGATCGCTGGGATAACTGGGATAACTAAATGTCTAAATTATTCACGGGGTGTTCGACCAGCTGGAAGATACAGAATATGATGGTCAGTAAGGCAGGCGGAGAGCAGGCCTGGGTTGAAGGGTGGGGCACGGGACAGAGGGATCATGTAACCGCAGGGATGTGAAGACGTCTGTGTGGGATGATTCACGATCGGTGAGATGAGAGCATGAGAAGAGTATTTCTTAAAGTAGACATTCAAAGAGCACGAAACACTATAAGTATGTCAGTCTCTTCATAGACAATTCAAGTTGTATTAGTCTACAAAACTTTAGCAGTACTAAATAATCTTTTCATCATCAAACCAATTTTTTAATCCCGATCTGTCCACAATATCGCGTTAACTGGGGTGGCCGAAAACGCCTCTGACACTGATAATGATAATTCTGAGCTCTCACACCGATACCTCCCGCTTTGGGACATCCTCCTTTCTATGTTTTTCAAGCCAACCTTCCCAAGGTTAGCTGTTCATATGATTCTCATGTGGACTGTCCGTGGATTTGCCGATATGGTTTAGGAACTCTAGTCCTGAACTACTGTACAATTGAAACCCTATACTATAGACCGTCTATTAAAATCGAATGTGTTTGTGTTTGTAACAATGAACATCCTACCTTCTTCCTGAAATGCGAAGATCGAGGCCGAGACCGCTTCCTTGTCCCCGCAATGAAGCTCGCTGTAGGGCTAGTGGTAGTAGGGGGTGATGAGGGCTCGACGCCGAGTAGGCCTACATCGGAGTCGGAGTCGGTTGCATATGATGGGCCAGGCGTTTCTGATGCCGTGGATGGTCCCTGTGACGGAGGCACTAGAGCTTCAAGTACGTCTGGTGCGTCGATGTGGGGAATGGCATTTGGGAGCTTAGAAGTCTTGGAGGCAATTTTCTCAGTCCCATACAATGCATGCGCGCCCGGGTCGTGTCCTATTGGGACTTGTCGAAATGTAACCCACAGACGACGACATTTTTGAATTTGTTGTGATCAAACACGCGTTTTTGGTTCACAAAATTAATCCACTCCATTTGTACTTGGGTGAATCGTTTTCCTGCGGCGACAGGGAAGGGGCCAGGCATCTTGTGCATTATAGATGCAGTTTTGTGAGTGGAGCCACAGTGCATCACCATACACCGTTCTCCCGCAGATCTTCCCGACCTTTTTCCACTCGTTTCCTCCCTGTTTTCAGGTTCCTCGTATCCGCCGCCGTCATCCATCGTACGGGTTGCAGACACACTGATCGACGAGACTCTAAAATCATAAAGGTCTAGATCTAGTGACGCGTTATGCTCTTACGCTGTGCGAAGTAGAGAGTTATGTCGTACAATATCGGGCGCAAACGTAAACAAACACGTGGTTATTTTTCGTAATTGCAAAGCATGGTAAATATACAGTTGGGTCTCTGGCTTCTCAGACATTTCTGTGCATGCTTGAGATGAGGGCGCTATCTAATCTTGACCGTTTGGAGGAAATTGACGCCCATTTTCTTCCCGCAACCATCGAACATCCTTTGTGTTACATAGGTGTTGGTACCCATGAGGAGGGGTGCTCTCTCGCTGCCATCCCTACGAAGGGGTGACCAGTGCTAAGGTGGTCGTCTCTACCTCAACACCATTTATCTGCTGGGAAGTGCAAGTGGGTCTCAATGTACCCGATGTAGGATACTTTGGTACCACTATCACCAACCACAAGTAAGTCGTCGAGGGGCTCCAGGGGGCGATGCTTCAGATGTTTGTTGTAAAACACCTCAGATTCGCATGTTACCCGAGACCCGGTATCCATGATGCAGTAACAAGAGATCCAATCAACCTCCACTACGACAATGGATTGGTCACCCACAAGCGAGGGAGGTAGAATTGGGGATCCTACTTTAGTAGAAGAGTGATGAGATCGTTCTTGGAACGTCGCAACTCGCCCTATGGGACGTCTTCTCTTTCTGGCCACCTGTTGTCCCACTACTGGTGGCCGCCGTCTTTTCCCGATGGCTTGCTTCTAGCTGCCATCTTCTGGACGAGGACAGTGTTTGTCTCTCCTTCACACCGCTCCGTCCTGTAGCCGTCTTCGCCACAGTTGAAACAAACGAGAGGGCGCCTGGGTCATCTTGGCCGGGCTGGACCAGAATTTCTCTCACTGCCTCTCAGAAGTGACTGCGCTGCTAGCTGTTGTTGAAGGTGGTAACCTTCTTTTGCAGCTTCGCCATCTGCTCATGCGTGGATAGGTCAACAACTGGATCGAGTACAGCTACCTTCTTTTTCCCCTTCTGCTCTCCCTTTCTCCTCTCTGCCTTCTCTGCCGTACCTCTTGTAGCAAGGAGATAAAATCAGGCGGTGACGGCCGTCTTTTTAAGTCCAAGGATACCAGGAGTGAGACGTTGTAGAGACATCCTCTCCTGAATTGGTGCACTAGTACATTGTTGACACGTGACTCAACACCGCCTGCATCCTCAACCTTCAGGAGGAGACCTTGTAAGCGCAGCAGGTACTCTGCGGCGGATTCTGACTCCAGCTGGAAGCACTCACTGAACTTCAAATATAGTTCATCTCCATATGTTGTCGAACCGTACGTCTTCTCCAAACCATGCGCACAGTCTTCTGCAGTTGCATCTTTTTCTAGTGCCTATATGATGTTAATGGCCGGAGGGAAGAGGGACTTAATTACACGGTTGAGTTTCTCGGATTGTGACATTTTTAAACCAGCATCCTCAAGAAACTGTTGGGCTGGGCGCTTCCAACTGTCAAAGTCAAACTCACCATTAGGTACAGGTGCCCTCCCAGAGAAAAGCCGTAGTCTTCGGCGTTGTGCTGTTGATGAAGACACATGCGTGACAATGGTTTCCTCAACTTTCTTTGGTACGGTAGGGGGCATGGGAGAAGGTGGACTAACATCTGCAAGAGACTTGCCATGCTTCTCAAGAAGCTTCCCTAGAGCTTCCTCAATTTATTGTGTCTCTGTTCAGCTTCATCCATCATAAATTAGATTTTAAAAAGGGTTATCACAATCCAGCACAATTGAAGAGCAAATAAAATAACGAGCGAATTAAACTAACAATCACCTAAAATCACACAACGCTATATATTCAATAAATCAAATCAGTATCTGAAATACGTAAAATAAACATTAAAACATTTATACCAATAGCAACTCAATTTGATTTATCACAGGGGTACATAGCCTTAAAACTGTGTGATATCAACCAATCACACACACAAAAAAAACACCTGGCAGTACGATAACACGGGGTGTTCGACCAGCCGGAACATACAGAGTATGATGGTCAGTTGGTCAGGCGGAGAGCGCAGGCCTGAGTTGAAAGGGATCACGTAACCGCAGGGATGAGGAGATGTCATAGTTCTTCATTGTACTTCCCAGTAGGCTTTCTGTCGCGTCCACTCCTGTCCAAGTAGTCCTTATCTTTTTTTATACTTTGTTTTAAGGTTTTTTTTCTTACTCTTACCTTCTTGACCTGTCTTTATTATGCCACAAGCTGCAAGCTGTTTGCTCAGATTTTCATAAATCTTCTTTCCTCGAGTTGTAGTGCTGGCGATCTGTTCGAACACGGCGTCTTCTCTCCACAGTGAAATCAATACGGCAACTTGCTCCTCTGTCCCAGTGAGCTCAAAGGTGTGGGCAGGAGCTCCATAGTAGGCCAGCTTGACGGTGAGGATGCTGGAGAGCGTTCCTTTTGGATCAAGCTTTGGTCTGAATGCCGTCTTACTTTCTTCTCTCTTTTTTGTGTATCGAAAAGACACGTTCTTCCTGACCATTCGAATGAGGAATGATTAACACCACTGCCGTCACTTTCGCGAGGCGTGTAAGAAAGGGGTGTCGTCACACAAATAAAAGCAACTTTCAAAAATCATTCCACGGTCCCTGCAAATATCAGACTTTTAAGATAATAAATCATTAAATTTACTATTATTATTTTCTTGTTAACATACGTTCTCTGTCAGGGGGGTCTCTTTGGCGAAAGTGCTACAGTGTCGATTGTCTCCTCATGGCAGCAGCATGTGTGCATGTCCAGCTTAACATGCCTTTGCACGTCGGCCAAAAACCCATATATTTCCACATGCTACTGTGCTATTGCATATCGTGCAACGGAATAAATGAACAT
The DNA here is from genome assembly GCA_033980235.1 of Diadema setosum. Classification (NCBI taxonomy): domain Eukaryota; kingdom Metazoa; phylum Echinodermata; class Echinoidea; order Diadematoida; family Diadematidae; genus Diadema; species Diadema setosum. The sequence continues at coordinate 15,624,679 of CM067078.1, forward strand.
CGTCTCCTTTTACAATACAAGAGTCGACTGTCTTCGTCCATTCAGAAGAAAATTTGCTCTTGTACGTGGCAGCACCCTTTTTTTTCTGGGTGTTTTGTTTGTTTGTTTGTTTTTGTGGGGTTTTTTTTTGCGCGGCTGAACTGAAATGTTGCTATCAGCGATGACTTTGTTTCGTTCGCATCCATTGTGTCGAATACTAGTAGTTGTCTACTAAAGACATTTAAGCATTTTGATGATGAGTAATTCCACAAGATTTCCGTTACAGTTCTTCAAAGGTAAAGATCAGTAAGTGAAAGAAGGAAGGAGAAAGCATGTCATAAGTGCATCAATTAATATCGCAGACTCTACTGCTCGCCGTGGTACGTGTGCCGGGTGTGTGTATGATGCCCTTCTCCGGCAGATTGATCGTTTCCACAGTGTAGGTTCCAGCACGACGGTCATGATCAGACTATAACACAAACGACTGTGTTGACGACGAATGCGTAGTGAGCGCCGTGTTGCATTCAACAAAGAGGGACCTTGTCACATCTTCCGTCTGGGTTCCCGCATCTGCGGTGTCGAACGTTGTCTGTGTTGACTCATCCACATCAAGGTCAAGCTCAGTCCACTCATCTTCGCTGAGGCTCAAGATGGACATGGCCGCTTAAGCCGTGGGTGGGTCTTGTTGCTCGACTGTGGGGATATCTGCCTCTTGCGGTGCTTGGTGTATTGGTGATGGCACGGGGGTGGGGGACTTTTATGTTTTTATGTGTGTGAGGATGAAGTCGGACTCTAAGACTCAGTGAGAGAATGAAGGAGGCATGACTGCTTTGCTCTGGAGTCAAAACGCAAGTGTGCTTTATTCATTGTTCTCCAGTATATCAATCCAACACATGTACATTTGATGTATCACTGTACATTATATTTACAAAACATGACCCGGTGACTTTCCGGTGTTGTTTACAATGTATTGCTGATATGGTGTGATGAGGTGATGATGAATGACGGGGAGAGCGGAAAGGAAGTAGGAACAGAAAGTAGCTGTCGGTATATCAAAGATCATGATGAGAGAAAGAAACCAGAGAACGATAAGAACTTGACAGTGGAAGGGTGGCGGTGAGATGGCTGACTATGGAATGAATGAAACATGCTGTTTACTGCTACACCATAGATAGTCACAATATGTCTCGTGCAGACACAATAGGGACTTTAGTTTCCTGGCCTTCTGGTACGGCATCGCCCGTCTAGTTGGCTTCCTTGCCGTAAGGTCTGGGGTGGTTAATCTCCTCCTTGATTCCGGAGGGGCACCGAGTCAGAACTTGAAGGCGTCTTCGTGGGAGAATAACTTTGGTGAGAGGCGCCCTGTCCTGTTTGTGTGTTGAGCTTTCGTGAGCCTTTACCATCTCACTGATGGTTGACACATTGTTGCAGTAACGACACCTGTATGCTGGGTGCCTCCGACTGATCGTCATTAGTTTTCGTTCGAAGCGGCCCATACATTAGTGCTCTTTCCACGATCTTCCAGAAATAGTTGGGAGGTTTCCTTTTTCTCTTATCCTATCGCCCTGAACCGGAGTCTGTAAGAACTTCTTCTTGTTATTTTTCTTGGGTTGGTTCTTCCGTTTCCAGTGTACATTGTTGATCTGGCGCTTCCCGGGTCAGAGCTGCGTTTGCGACTTCATGGTCATCTTTCTAGTTTACGTCGTTGGACCATTCATCCGGTATAGCTCATAAACGGCTTCAGTCTGTCAAAATCTACAATCTTTGGTTCAGAGCGTGGTGAAGCTTGAATCCTGTACGTGACGACTGACAGTTTGGTCATGATTTTGAAAGGTCCGTCCCATCCAAAGAGTAACTTCGGACTTAAACCTTTCCTTCGTTAAACCTTTTTTCAACCACATGAAGCATCCTAGCTGGTATATATGACGACCCAGCTGTCTTGTCATAATTCCACTTCTGTCGTCTGAGATTTCGTGTGCTGTGTTATCACTCTAGAGTAGATATTCTCCATTCTACTTCTTAACCCTTTGACGTAATCTGTCTCCTCGTCGTAGTTAGGCGATTCAAGAAAGAAATCAGGGGGATGAACTACTTCTCTGCCGAACGTCATCATATTTGGACTTTCATTCGTTGTTTCGTGCTCTGTACTTCGATAGGCTGCTGTGGCAAAGGGGATATGCCCGTCCCAGTCGCGCTGGTGCTTTTCAGGCTCCAACATCGTGACTAACATAACAAGGTTCTGTTGAATATTTCAACCATTCCATCAGACTTGGGATTTAATGGCGTGGTCCCTGTCTTCCTTATTCCTAACAACTTGCAAACTTCCCTGATCAACTTAGATTCGAACTGCCTTCCTTTATCAGTGTGTATCTACTTTGGGATTCCGTATCGACAGATGAACTCTTCGATCAGTATCTGTGCAACTGTACTTGCAGTTTCATCAGGCATTGCATATGTTTCGACAAATTTGGTATAGTAGTCTCATGTGACTAACACATATCTATTTCCTTCGTCAGTTTCTGGAAGCGGTCCGAGAATATCAAGCGCAATTCGCTCCATAGGGCTTCCACTAAGCCTTTGCTGAAGGGGTGCTCTTCTCTACTTACTTGGGCATTTGTGTCGGGCACACGCCGAGCATTTCCGTATGAACGACCTCACGTCGGCCTTCATCCCTACCCAGTAGTATCTCCGTTGAACACTTTTCAACGTCTTCGTTGTTCCTAAGTGAGCAGCTAAGGAACCTGTGTGCAGTTCAGTCAGGACTCCTTCCGAAGGAGAAATACGTATTTTCCTAGCGGCTTCACTATTGTAAAGAAATGTCGAACCGTTAAACATATGAATTTATCATGAAGGGAATTTCCTGATAATACCTCATAACGAATTTCTAAATCTATAACAATGTTCATCAACATGATCAAAGTAGCAACGTGAAATCTAATGGAGCCTATAGAGCTAGCCTATTCTTCATAACGACAATAACCACAACTGGATGCATCGACTATTCTGTAAACACTGGTAAAGTTGCATAACGATAACGATAATTGCTAAGTTCCAGAAAATATTTCAAGTAAGTCACAATAAGTTCCAAGAGAAACTAGTCTCGCTCCCTATAACCTACTATTGGGTGGTTATTCCACATATTTACCAACGGTTTATTTCTGCACACAAATTTTCGAGCGATTCGCTCTTTCTCAAGTGTTGAGCAATGCTTAAAAAAAGAGCGAATTGCTCGAAGATTTGTGTGCAAAAATAATTGTTGGTGAATACAGCATGAACTTTGTTCCATTTTTTTTTTAAATCTTAATATCACGCCAACACGTGGACAATTATGGATATTCCATACATACAGATATGGTATTACCGGATATAGCATGGTAATTCCGGACCCGCACATTTTTGCGTACTAACGACACTGAATACGCGCGAGACTTCGTAGACTAGCCTCACAGAGCGTTGTATGGACCGAAATCGCAACAAAAATGTAAAAACGCGAAGAAATTCACATTTTACCTCAGATTTAGAAGAAGATGTCGATTTATTAAAATATTTTTTTTGCGTATTCTGTTCGAAATGTTCAAGTTAAACTTTTAACGTATAATACGAAATTTGAGCCTCATTTGCCGGTTGTTGTTGTTTTGTATTTTTTTTTCTATGTCGTCCGCCCGGTAAGAATGTGTACCGTGAATCGTGGGTATGAATTTTGATTTTGATGCATGGACAAGGTGCGAAAGACGTCGATTATTCCATTAAGAAAATCATGTCCGGATTTATAATGCGATTTTACATCGCCCAAAAAGATAACTTTTTGGAGAGAGGTAGATTTGAAGTCTATTTTCCAATACTCGGAGTGAATAATTTTCGTAATTTTGCCGAATTCGTAATTTTCAGGACTTTGTGAATAACTGGTGCTATTTTTGGCCGAAATTTCATCCTCTGAGTAGGGAATTCGGAGCTACGAAATAAAAAAGCGTCCAGTGGTACGATCAACTCTCTCTCTCTCTCTCTCCCTCTATATATATATATGTATATATATATATATATATATATATATATATATATATATATATGTGTGTGTGTGTGTGTGTGTGTGTGTATGTATATATATATATATATATATATATATATATATATATATATACACATAACCACAACATGTCAAAACAAAATGTTGCAATTTGGCTTCATAACCTGAATTATGATTGGGGAAAAAGGGAAGACAAATTATTTGTAGTAAGTGATATGACGACGAACGTGCCAGTAGCCTTCAGTCTTTATTGATGGTTGCTGATTGTGTTTGAGAAATATCTACATTCTATTTTGTGACATGCACTGAATCTAACACACGTATACCTAGCTGGTGGTGTCTCATAAAGCTATTCGTAAAGTTACGAACAATTTACAAGCAAGTGACTGGTGATCAGTTCTGATGTGCTAACCTATACTTATCAGAATTTCAATAATTCAGCACAGGAACTGATCACCAGTCGCTCGTAACTTGTTCGTAACTTTACAAACAGCTTTATGAAACAGGGCCCTGGTGCATATTGTACATGTATTTATATGCTTTGAAAGAAATTACCACCATAAAGTTATTTAGAGGAAAAGGTACAATACTGATTGTCATTTATTTTCCACTGATGTATCCCTGATAGACAAACCATAAATCTTACCTGCATGAAAGAATTTATTGTGTGTAAAGAGCTGTGAAATGATCAATAAAAAGTACAAAGTGGTGTTTAGCTCTTTTTCACTTGGACGTTCTTTTGTTTTTGTGCCAGTAGAGCACTTGGTCATGGTCATATGAAATGAGGAGGCACGTACAAGATTCATAAGATTGCGTACCCTTCTTTGAATACAGTGAACACTTCCCTTGTTCTGATGCTATATGGAGGGGGCACACCCTTTTCTATTATTTAAAACAATTTTATTGGTGTTTTTTTTTTTTTTAGATGTTGACAATCTTGGAATAATCGATCTGTTTTACCTGGTTTTGGTGACCAGGCAGTAAGGAATGTGGTCATTATTTAAATGTATTTATTGCCTTTCATCAGGCAATCATTTACCAACTTCCTTCCTTTATAATGCTACTATGGTACTCCTATCTTTCGGTCACAAGAGAAACAGCCTGCGAGTGGTGGCAAATTATTGAAATTTGGTTGATGTGTATCATTTTGGTTTATTGTTCTATATTTATAAAGTCAATCAAGTTTCAGAGAGAAATGACTGCTGTTTCTTTTTTTCATAATACATCAGAGGAGAGGGGTGATGTGTGTGTGTGATTGTGAAAATATGATGTCAAGTTTGATGCTCAATTTCTACACTAGCGTGGATAGTTGTGAATACTGTTGCAGTGCAGAATGACTGTATGTGATCATGGGTTTTCATTTGATAATCTCTGTCCTACCCACATTGAAAATCTTGTGATGACACAAGACATTCAAATGATAAAGACTAGAATATCATTTCATACACTCTTTCGTGAATATTTGCCCTTGTTATGTATATGAACATACACTTTTGTCGAGATTTTATCAATCAAAAGCACAGCAATATCTTGTGTGTAGGCCTACTAGTTTCCATGCATAACTGTGCTACAAACAGCTCGGGACTGAAGTGAAGGAATGCACTGTGAGTGTGTGTGTGTGTGTGTGTGTGTGTGTGTGTGTATCTCGGTGTCCAACTGCATGTGAATGCTACAGAGATGCCAAGTTCAAAAAACTTTTGTGAGTGAGATTTTCATGACTCGGCGTTTCGGCGCTCGCGCGCATGCGCACGCGAACGAGGAGGGTGTCACCCCTCCCATGGTAGGGAGCTTTTTTGAATTATTAGCTCTTAACCCTAAAGGGGCCGGGCTTTTTTGGCTATGCTCAGGCCGGGGGGGGGGGGGGGGCAGATTCCGCCCCCCCCCCCCCCCCCCCCGAGATCTCGGCCATCGGTGGCGCGATCGCGATGAAATTTTGCATGCGTGAGACCTGCGTCATAATCTACAAGATTGTGTCATAAGATTTTTTGAAACAATCAATTTCTAATTTTAATTAATTAATTATGCAAATTAAGCTCAAGATCATATTTTAGCCTAATTAAAAGCATTGAGAGTCTAATTTTTGGTCTGTAAATCTGTTGCAGCATATTCAACGATTGTACATCACAAAAACTTCCAAAATTCATTTCAATTCTTATGTATTTTATTGTTTTCAGAATTTCTTATGTATTTCTTTGTTTTTCAACTTTTGTTTTTTCTTTGTTTTTTCATTGGAAATTGTCACTGACCACTTTTCTACCATAATTAGCACAAAACTAATCAATGAAAGTGATTAATTGTAAAAATAATCAGGTTTTTATGACTTTCACAACAGAGCACTGTTTTCCATAGGAAATGTACACAAAATCACAAAATTGTGCCTGTTTTGGGGCGACATTCCGTTACAAAAATGGGCGTGGCTTTGCAAAAGTACGCGCGGACGTCGCAAATTTGGTCTCAAAAGTTGCGCGAGACTTGAACAAACAAAGTCAAGAAGCCTCGCGACGAGGCCTTCTCGCGTAACAGAATTAGAGCGCGAAACGTCGAGGGGGGGGGGGCGGATTCCGCCCCCCCCCCCCCCCCCCCCCCCGGCCCTTTTAGGGTTAATAATGCGATCTGGTGCATACTTAAGTGACTATTTTTTACTAATTTTGAAAGACAAAAGGGAAATATACCTTTAATTGCAACTATCACTTTGAGCTATGCTCCTTATTTTTGGCACAAATTGCAGACTTCACCCGATGCGTGTGAAAAATGGGTGCCCTGCGTGAGATCGTGAGACAGGCCTAAATGCTTGCGTCTCACGCAGAATGCGTGAGACTTGGTAGCTCTGATGCTAAAGTACATTTTGTAAATTTTGAGCTTTAGGACGTGGACCAATCCCAGATTACTATAGTACAGATTGGACTCTGTGGACCCCACCCAATCGTTGAATGGGTGTGCAATAGTTAGGCCTATATTATGGCTCACTTATAGTGTAGGTGTAGTTACCACTAAAATTTTACAGTGTGACTATGTTTAGTTCTTGTAATATAAGGCGAGTATGATGATTATATCTAGATCGATACATGTATTCTTTTAAAAAGAAAATGGATGAGATCGTCACTTCAACACTGGAAGCTATCATGTGACCGCTCTTTTAAAAAAATAAAAAATAAAAATAATGATAGTGGAGCTTTTGCATTTTTTCTCGAAGTCCAGTATTTCTCACTAGTCTACTACAGTCAACTATTACTAAGTAAAATTCTAAAGAGGTCGAATTAATCAATATTACTGTATATTCCTTGTGTGGTGCAGCGACGGGCACAGAAATGTCAAACTCTGATACTGTGCATTGATATGTATCAAAACAGATTATTTTGTATATGTGATTTCTCTTGGTTTTCCCCTCAGGTATGAGATTTGTGAAGATCAGCAATAGATTGTCAAAACACACACAAGAAAGGAGGTAATGCGTGACATAAATAAAGATCAAGATTTAAGATTCTCGGTTTCAACACAATGTATATATAGACACTTTATTCTCTTCCAATCTGTGACACACAGAAGTAATCCCCCCCCCCCCAAGTGAGTTGGACGATAGGAACCTTGCGCAGTTAAACATGATAAAGCAAAGAGAATTTACAAGTGAAGAGTTTGTTCGCAAAAACCGATAAGTCCAATTTTGAAGATTTTGAAGTACGGTATCTGTCATAAATACAAAATAATACCTTTTAAACGATATATTGGTCACTACATACAAAGGTACGTTTTTGAAGTTATGGTCAAAAGAAGCAAAAATATTATTATCTTTATTTTTCTTGACCTTTAATCGCAAATATCTCCATTTGGCAAATATGGACGTATCGGTTTTTGCGAGCAAACTCTTCAAGTGGTCATTAACAGAGGCTGTACGATGACAATCCTAATAATAATGTGTAACGTCTTTTACACTGAGCGTATGATCATTGGAAGCGACCGAACATGATTATTACAGTCAGATGTCTCACAAATTATCTTCTAAACTACGGAATCTGCCCCGTATCGTGGTGACGAGTAATCACCATAATTCAGCTGATCTCAAAATCATTACGTCCTCATGATTTTCCACGGTATGTCTCGCCACAGAAAGTTATCAAGTAAGATGAAACGGTGTTCCATTTTTTTTTATTCCCTTTGGTATTATATCCTGAAAATGCGCCTCATTCCCCTTTATGGATTCAAAGAGAACTTCATCACGCTACATCCGACGACAAAACAAATGCTGTGACAAAACAAATGCTGTGACATCTTTATTATTTTGCCATTGTACCACTTATTTTCTGGAAGGACAATCACGTCGAATGTGTAATTGAAAAAAAAGGAAAGCCCAGACTGGTACAAGAGCTCAAATTAAACGCATCGAGTGCGTGAAAACTGCTGTTCTCTTTCCAGAAAATCTTGAAAAACCGACAAATTTCAATCACAAAAATAAAAGATGCAGACAATAAAAAATACGAAAATACATACAAAAGTAGGGGACCAATGCAGGCGTGCACAAAACAATCAATGTCAGTCTGTGATGAAATAATTCCGTGATTATACACTGGCCACAGCACAGCTCAAACATTACAGAGACTTGATTACATAATTATGATGCTAAAAAGTAAGAAAAATAGGTATTCCCGATATATACTTTGGAAAAAAAAACAATTAACAAACGATCACATTTTAATAACAAAATTCCGGAGATAGTGAAAACACACAATGTTTACTCGAGAACAACATTTTAACTATACACTTAGTCAGCTGTTATATTTACACATTTCTTATATACATCTCTTGGCAACAATGTTGCCATTCAGCTTGGTGGGTAAAATTTTGTAAAAAGTTACGTCTTAAAAATTTATTACTTAGCGCTTGTTCTGGAATATTTCTCACCAGATAATTAAAGAAATCTTCAGCACATGCACAATCATTTTACAACGGTAACATGTGTTAGTGGTTTTCAATTAATTCATGTCGTACAAAACTGTCAAATTTAATAATACAGCTTTATCAATACGAATGTCACATCCTGAACATTACCATACGTCACACTTTACTTCAAAGTAACTTGTATCCACTGCATAAATTTTATTGATTGTGCGCAAAGGGACGGCCAATAATTTCAAATAATCGCCAAAAATATGGCAAAAAATGCCAGTTCTCGGCAGTGATATCCGTATCATACTGAATAATGTCCCTATGTATAGTAATATGCGCAAGAAGCCGGTGTTCAAAATGTCAGCTTACTGACTCCACCACACCATGAATGAAACCGTCACCTTCAAGAGATGAAATGAAACTAATCTAACCCATCATTCCAGAGCACGAATGAAGTTTACAGTACCACTGTACATTATCTTAATGGCCGTTTATTCTCATATTTCATAAACCCTTCAACATTTTGGGAATAAGCAGAGTTCCATAGTAAAGTAGCATGAACTAGCAATAGTGACATCAACGATGAGTAATCTTTCAGAATTTTCCCGCTAACTCTTTTCAGGAATATCTTATTTCTGTATACTTCTGTCAGCGATGCGATATTTTACATCATTAAAAAACAACGTATGAAGACGTAATCTGGATGGAATCTTGAAAACCGACTAAAATTTCTCTATAGAAATAAAACTCTGAATCTAAAATCGGCTCAAATATAAACTGAGATTTTTCCCCTGAATCCTCACTTGGATTGCACTTTTTGTTTGTTGGTTTGTGCGCTCATAAAGATCATCTACTTAAAGTTTGTGCGTAACGTGAATAATTCATATTCCAAATCTACTAGAAGGGAATCCCACTGAGTTAGGAGGCAAAATAGTCTCATATTATCACTCCTTTTGCTAAATCAAACTTGCAAGCCGAAATGCAGTCTAAGTTTTCAAACTGCCTTTGTAACAGCACGTAATGCATTATTATAAACTTATACTTCGCGTGGTCGAGAAAAAGAAAAACTATTGAAATCGATCTAAATTTCATATTTGGTAATAAGATTTATAACATCTCAAAATTACATTTTATATGATAACAAGGACCTTTAAAAAAAAGACAGAATAATTTCATATAGTGTTCTGTTCGTTAGTATTAATCGATTTCTTATCAAATAAACGTCACACTTACGCCACATACAGAGGCGATGGCTGTGGGATACAACATGTCATGTAGACCTATCGGACAAAAAGGGAGAAAACTTAAGACCCGATAACGTGGGGAGAGACGGTTGGCCAGACTAAATCGATTTAACGCTCATCGGCAACGTTCGACTACACGAGATTCTTCGGCTCGTGTGTACTTGAATATGTATAGCGATAAATGATAAAGCTGCACACAATTCGTCACGGGGATTTCCGATTATATCCGAGTCCGTCCAGCCTTCTTATCTCACGGTATCCCCATGTTATCTGGTCTTTAAGATTTAAAGAATAAAAAATGCATTCTGAAGAATAGAAAATATCGCGCAGGTACTTAGTGTAGTAAAATTCACAGTTACATCATCCTTTTTTATGTTTTCTTCTTTTTTCTTCTGAAATATCGTCATCGTCTTCGTAACCTTTATTTCTTTTTTCTGTTCTCACGGCTTATCAATACTCATTCGCCACGAGTAGGTGCCTAATGTTTGACATTGTTCGTTAGTCCATCGAAAAGCAACCATAATGAAGGAAGAAGAACATGTGATTAATATCGGGCAATTACCTGTATGATTACATCTACTTTTTTACGTTTTCGTCTTTTTCTTCTGAAACATCGTCATTTTCTTCATAACATTTTTTGTTCGTTTCACTTCGGTTCACACAGCTCAATCAAGATTCATTCGAGTAACGTTTGACATAAAGTGAGTCCTACACGACAAGCAACCGTAATAATTGGAGAACAATATATGATTTAGGATTCATTGGATGTAACTGAAATCCACTCATGCTAGTCCAATCTTGAGTAAAGTATCAAATTTGGCACTAAAAAAGAATGTTTAAGACGCAGAGAGGAAAGTTACAAAGACATATAGTGCAGAATTCGTCGAGCTATATCAACGACACCAAGGTAAGCTAAAAGAAGCGAATAATTATATTAGTCATGGCAAACCGTACACTCATTACTTCATCCACATACATGTATGCGCGACTGCAACTACAATATCAGACATCAAATTGAATATCGTGATTACTAAAAGACTTGTATAATTAAACACACAATAAACCCTGTCAACATTCCCTTGAGTAATGAACATCAACACACAAGCGACGTCTACTGAGTACATTATCAATTCACGATAGTTTGAGGTTACTGCGTATACAGAAAGTAAATACAGTTGCACTCATGAGGGCGCATATTATGTAGTCGATTTTGTGCGTTGAGCGATAAAAGTGACTGCGTACATACACTTTGATTTGTGCGAAGATCAGTACGTAGCGATAGCGGCAGAACTATTAATTTGACGAGATAATGTTGTCAACAATTGAGGCATGTACAATCTAACAATATAGTGACACCTGCTGTGGTCACATATTCAATTTTATATGTAATTTCATTAAAGCGATATATCATATTCCTGACAACCAGAAGGGTTCCCTGAGGCTTGCCCGAGATGTCAACAATGAATGTAGGCAGTTCCTAATCCCTTATAATTTGTATGGGAACGAATCATTTCAAAAACTCGTTATGATATCATAACTCAATCCTTAGGGAAAATTATTCATAAATTTGAATACAATTTCAAACGGGCTCATTGACAATTACATGCCTGAAAACATCACTCGTCACTGATCACACTATCACCGACACCGAAATGCACTGAATATTTCTTCACTATTCCATGGCGTTCGAGGTCTCAAAAATCATGGATACTTGCAAGAGATCTTAATTCACACATTTCCTTTTATTTCTGCAAAGCGAAACAATAAGATGAAAAACGCAATCAAATTACTACACAGCCAACTCTCGCATCACGACACGCACAACATCGACAGCCTTAATTAACCCCACATTTAATGTAATACGGTTCAATCGAAAATGTAAAAAGAGCTTCGAATAATTTCACGTGTAGCGCGGTTTTCTTCTGCTGAATGACTGATCGAGACAAGGTAAAACAATTCGGCAGGCTTACCAACTTGCACAAGAACAATGTCATTGAACCTTCTTATAGCAAGGCGAAATAGCGAATATTTCTTCTGAGCGTTAGTAAGGGCATTTAAAGCCTCAAGCTGTCCTTGGTTGCACATAACAATGGATGATATTTTAATACATGTATGACTATCAGTCAGCACATCTTCGAGTTTATTGTAATGTCACGCTTGTCGCTTGACGAGGTAGAGCAGAACTGCGCATGCGTCACATCCAGTCACAGCTGGTGCGGCATGGCTATCGGAAGCCATCTTAAAGAAATTGATGTGCAAATACGTGTGGTAAAGGTATTTGCAGAAGAAGGCGCGGTTAAAACTTCGTGTTTTCTTCAGACGGAGACTTCCCGTTCTGGGTCGGCACTTCGGCCTCGATGCGGAGTTCGTTGTCGCCGGTCTGTGGGACCTTTTCCTCGCCGTCTTTCTCAACGTCCTGCATAAGTACGTACATCAAGTTGAAGGTTGTTGTTGTTAAAACATGTTTAATGGGGAAGGGGGTGGTGTTTCTGGAAGATTTGCTGATGGCATTAGTGTGCATTAGACTGACAAAACTCATTCAAGATTATATAGAATTATTCATGCCGAGGTCACAGTGGCAAAATTACGAGAAGTTTCTACTATGCGAACACCAGTTTGCTCGTCCGTTCACACTGTTGGCCAAACTTCTTAAAGTTTCAGTTCTTGATACTAGTATTTGATGCAGGCCTTTACTAGTAAATTGTCGAAGTTTGGGTCACTGGTGCGCATGCGCAACAAGAACAAAGTGTGCCACCGTCTGACAGCTGACCGTACCGCGGGACTCATCACGTGACAAACTCCGCGAAGTTTCATCTGTGTGCGTTCAGTCTGCACAAACTGAGAAATTTATGGGGTTCGGGAAATATCTGTAGACTTAGTTGAAAGTTTCGCGAGAAGTTATTGGGTATAGTTTGCGTTCAAAATGGTCAAACTTTGAGAACTTTAACTTAGAGAAGTTTTGCTAGTGTGACCGAGGCTTACGTAGAATGCAGTTCATCGCAAAGCAGCTGATATTGAAGCTAGTGAGTCTGTGATCTAGGCCTAATTCATCAATGCTCTATGACTTCACCATAATTAGGCATTTTTACATCAATTTAGTACTTTTGCAATGATTGCATACTTTATATTACTGCCTTATTACCTGATTGGGGCCTACTTTCATCACTTTTATAATCATTATTGTTTTTCTCCTTCTTTCGTCTTCTTACTATCATTATTAAAACCATAATTTTTATTCTTTACTGTACCATCATCACCAACGCTTTAATATTCTTATTATCAAATTCAGTGTTTTCCTGTAACAGAAATCCCCACATGGGGACACTGTCCCATCAGGGCTCGCCTACATACCTCGGTTGGCACGTCTTCGTAATTCTCGACTCCGCATCTGAAGATCCGCTTAACTCGCTCGGGAAGACAGCAGTACATCGTGTCCACCACGCTACAGAAGAGTCGTGGGTCCAGGTCTGCGGGCTTCGTTGGTCCTGGACCGACAGGAAATGTGGAATGAAGGTGCAATTTGAGCAAAACAAACCAGGACTTTATAGGTCTTTAAAAAAAAAGAATGCAAAAACGAAAAATATCCGCTTGTGTCGGGTTTAGACCCTACTGTCAATCGTAACACAAAGTTTAAACAACATACATGTTTTTGCGGTACCAAGGCATGGCAAAAATACAACGAAAGCTCGGCAGGATTAGTTGCAATTAACATTTCAATTTATTATTGTCGCCTTTGATGCGGTTTTATAGGTATAAAATCGCGTATATAAATTTGCTCGACTGGATTTACTTATGTTATAGGAAAATCATAGAGAGAACAGTTTCGCGACTCGTCCAAATTACTTCTTCAGCTCTGACTGGCTGGCTGTGATAAGTGAATGGGCGATGTTACTGGAAGGATTTTCCGCTTTCGCATACACCTTTCTCCCGGACTCCTCTTTCTAATCATCTGGTTTCCTTGTCAATGATGTCGACTTGTCTTCCCTGAACAGGGAAAGGGGACTCCGACACAACCTTTCACCAACATACAAGTCGGTGATCCGGAAAATTCCTCGACATCCAAACGATAAAGACACTTAACATCGTCCATTCACCCACCACGGGTGAATGCTCGCCAGCCAGACAGAGATGAAGAAGTGACTCGGACGACTCATGAAACTGTTCTCTCCGTGATTTTCACAAGTAAGTCCAGTCGAACAGATTTATTTACACGCTTTTATCATTTAGATACTGCCAGGATGAATCAAAATCTACGTCGATATGGTTTTAGGGTATGCGAGTTTTTTTCTGATTTTCAAGTTACTTTTGTAACGGTTATCATCCAGGGTTTCGGTTTGAAAAAGCACCCAATGTCTGACCTGTAATGAAGCTAACGACGAGGGCGACAAACACTGTGACAAGCCAAGCGGCGGCGCTGTACCACGAGTACGACAGAGCATACAGCTGGGCAATGGCAGGCCTGAAATAACAACGGATGGACAGTAAAATATTTATCATTCATTTATACTTTCTTCAATTTGTAGTAAACATATAGGATAGTACAGCATATTTCAAGAAAGAAGTGATTATAGATAAACATGAAAGAGGTTTTTCTTCTATACATCCCTGCGTCTGAAAACAAACTTCAAAAGTTACAGATAACTAAAATTTGTTGTCTCTTTAGAACTTTTTGGCGGACTCGTTGTTCCCTCTCAATGTCACTATTTCCTATAGACCTCCACTTGTTCTTCCTTCAGTCTTTCATAAATATTCCATTCATTCATTCATTAACTCCTTGACTCATTCATTCATTTATTCATTTATTCATCCATCCATTCAATCAATCAATCAATCAATCATTCAAGTCATTTGATTCATTCATCCATCCATTCCGCTAATGAGTTCACACAATCCACCTGTCATTGTATCCATTCATGTTCAATTATGACGTCATTCATCGCTAACAAAGCCATTACAAGTAGTACTCCTTCTCGATGACTGATTTCTTACCTGCCAGCCTCCTCCATCATTGGGGCTGTTGCATTAATCATGGAATATGTCACAGCCTCTACGGTAGTTTCCATGAATTCAGTGCTGTTGAACATGGTGGAGTTATCAACGGGGCAGCCGGCGATGGAGAGGGGCGGCTTGTCTGAGGGTGGAGGGTAGATCTGGGAGCCGATCTTAACCCAGAAGGTGAATACAAGCCCGGTGAAGAGCCCTGACATCGCCCCCTGCAAATGCGACCAAGTATGGGATTGAACGACATCTTTACCAAACATCGAAGATTATATCAAGCAGCTGAGAACATTGGATGGCTATGCTATAGTGAGCATCCGTGACGTCAATAAACGTCAACACTTACTGAATGTAACACATGATGTTGTTAAAGGCATGCAGAATATGTTGACAATAATAATAATAATGATAATAATAATAATAATAATAATAATAATGACAGCTAGTTTTATACAGCGCATTTAACACTTGTTAAGTATCTCGATGCGCTTTGCAGACTATCATTACCCATCAGGTTACTGGATGCATTAGGCCTACTTTTTTGAATCCATACAATGTGCGACGCAAATCGTTTTAGCTGACAAGTATAAGGTGAAGGGATAGTGCATATGGGTCTTTCGAAATCGCTTTTTATATCTCTAATGTCCAAGAGCTTTGATTTTATTATGGCTCATTCGGATGAATGAAAATTAATGATGAAATCAATCAACTGACAGCTTGCTGGAGGTATAAAATTCATACTTACAATTGAGTTGGTCCAGGGGAAGAACATACCAGAGCTGAAGAGACCAAGCAGTGGGCCTCCAATCATACCAAATATACTCAGAGCGGTCTGAAAGAGATGACGAAAGAATGACGTCACTCAGGAGAGCAAAACGTCATTCCACACATGGTACGGTAATGTCATGCATTGCGAATGTAGTTTTGTCCTGGGGCCTGCCTAATGAAGGAGCTACTACGTGTAGTAGCTCCTTGGCCTAATGAGGAACTGTTGCATTGTTTATTGATCCTTGACACCCACCCCCCCCCCCCCCGTCCCATTGGCCCACAGCCTCCAACCCCCACCCAACACCCTGTAACTGGTACAGATGTAACTGTCATAATATCATCCTGAAATATCTTCACTGGTTCTCCAACATCAATCAACCTCTAATTACGAATTGGTCTTTCCAACTGAATTATTAGAATTTACTATCACCGTATCATCGGCAACTGTGATAAAAACTGTAGTAAATCCAAGTAAGGCCGTTGATCTTCATATCCATTAATTTCTACCTAGAGCTCAGTTTGTATCTTTTCAGCAACTAAGTAGTAACTACTGTATATAGGCCAATCCCCAAAGAAAGTGATCATTCCACACCATATTGCAACTTTTTAGGCATATCAAATGTGAGGGCAATATTTCTTTTTAGTGCCTTTGTTTACAAAAATAAGAGTTAATTATATATACTATGTTCTATGAAGTATGTGACATGACTTTTAAAAAACAAACCTGCAAAATGCTGCCCATTACAGAGGCTAAGAACGCCATAGCGATGCACAGAATTCCATACATGGCCGCTGAAAATGAAAGCAAAGTTATAGGTGAGAGAGAGAGAAAAAGAAAGAAAGAAAGAAGGAGAGAGAAGGATAGAAACAAAAGTGAATTTTACGATTCTTCATGCAGTGTCTTTACAACAAAGGAACAATGAAATTCGAAATGGGTACGTGCTGTCGGATTAAGAGGGGAAAACGACCTGTGATAGTTCAATGATCAATGAGGTCATTGCACTTGTTATGTTGGTTATCCAAGCAAGACAAAGCAAGATACTGAACAGAGCCGAAAACATTGTAAGAAGCCTTTGACTATCAGAGCAGAGCATTTCCATTCTATCGGAAGCAGCGTGATGATGAAAGAGAATGGTTGCATGTAAAAGGAAAATGGTCAAGAAAAAAAAAAACACGGTTGCCTACTACTGAAGAAATTCGTCATGTTCGTTGTGAAGAGCGTATATCTACATGATCTAGGTATTGACCGCATGTGTTACTACCGGTAGTTTGCTGATTTTGAGTGTGTGTGTGCAGTCTTATCATACCAAGGCCACAGGCATAGTAGTTAAAAATGCTTGTTGTGGTAATAAAAAAATTCGTAACATTTATATCCCATGCATGTATTCATAGTCATATTGCGCCACCGTGCAATATGATGAATTCTAAACAATAAATGAAATGAGATGCTAAATTTCTTCAGCACATTGACAGACAGTATTGCTTACCAAACATTTTGGTGATTTTGGTGTACTTGGCTTCGGACATGTTGGGCCA
Source organism: Diadema setosum (assembly GCA_033980235.1). Taxonomy (NCBI): domain Eukaryota; kingdom Metazoa; phylum Echinodermata; class Echinoidea; order Diadematoida; family Diadematidae; genus Diadema; species Diadema setosum. Next base: position 15,642,109 of record CM067078.1, read on the forward strand.
AATGCTCTTGACGATATCTTCTCCTGTCACGGCTGCCAGGGAGTTAAGGCCGGATGACACAGTACTATAGAAAACACAGGGGAAAATGTTAAATCAATAATGTGTATACAGTGTACTCAATAAAATGTGCTCCGTTGATTAACTGACATAGATTAAGATCACGTTTAGTACTCTTGAGCCTCGACCCTTGACCTTTGAGGCAACAATTACCTAATCAAATCATTTTCCTCATTGAGGAAAACATCGTTTCATAGAGTTAGTTTCTGGAATAAAATTATCGTTTTGTTTATGTTTATGAGCTGCATGTCTGCCTGGTCAATAGGCTGATCGTGGTTCTCATCCCCTAAGCACAGCATGGTGTTGGTCTATGCCGCTTCCCGAGACCTGGCAGACTGAGGAAGCCGTGTGAGTTGCGGGGTCATTTAAAAAATGACCCCGCATGCTGGATTTCAATGACTTTGACCTATCCTTCCAGAACAGCAGTGGATACTACCTCGAGAGCAAGGTAATAGTGCAACGTGCACCTGTTCATAGATTAGCACTGGCGGTACCACATGACTAGCAGATGCAGAATTTGGCGGTGAACTTCACTGCTACTCGTAACATTCAAGTGACTGTTCTTGAGACTGCGCACGAGGTTCTTCTGCTGAGCATGAGAGGCTTATTGCCATACAATTACAATGGGTGATTTGAAAAGTTCGGTGCTAGGTTCTGGTGTTAGTGCTATCTCAACACTAACACAAGCACTAACACCGAACTTGAAATCACCAACCTGTTATAAGGGCAAGCATACCTGAGAGCAGCACTGAAAGCAGCCGACACCAAAAGTCCAGGAAGTCCCGGCCGGTTACCAAAGATGTCCATGACGAGGTAAGGCACCAGCTGATCGGTCTGGCTAACCTTGCCCAAGGTATACGGGTCGCAGTCGGCGTAGAAGGCGTACATCACGATGCCGGAGAGACAAGCGAAGCACACGACGATCACCATACCGATGGTGGCATACAGCACGGCTCTGTAATGACATCCGGGTGACATGTCATTAAGGTGATGAGCGTGTGTAGACAGCAGCCCCTGCTGTATAGCAGATTTATCTCTAATATATACAACGAAATGTCCGTTTTAAAGTAGTGGATGGCAGTACTAGTATCGCATTGTTATAGGCCTCCTTGAGCAGGCTTTGGTGCAATATCAGATTTTTATAATGAATGTTTCATATGTCCCTACTAATCTTACCCGTCAAAATATGATAACAGAAATGGATTACCAGGTTACATCTGAATCTTTCCATCTCCTCAGACACGAATAAATTAGAAATCCAGCCAAGTCATGCTTACGATTATTCCTGGTATCTAGACTTGCATTGGCTGGCATGATAATAATGACAGTCAACTCTTATGTTTTTGTTTGTTTGTTTGTTTGTTTGTTTGAAAAATGTCGATGGGGAAATATATCGTTTGAAAATTGTAGGTAACCTGCTTCTTCTTTAGGTCAGATTTCAGCTAAATCCCTTTCGTTACCCCGACCTGACCCATGTTTATCTCTACTCACAGCTTGGCCACCTTGACGTCCCCACACGTGAGGTATCGCTGGACCTGGCTTTGATTGACCCCATAGACGGCAGTCCAGGTGAACGTCCCGCCGATGACCACTGACCAAAAAGTGTGCCGGACGGTAGGGTCGGGGTTGAAACTGTCGGATATCAAAAACAATCATAACAAACAACGTTAAACCTTTGGTGAGATCTTGTGGTCTTATCCAGTGGTCCACAAAAATCACTATAGCTCCTCTGAACCTTGATGTTGCATGAACAGATGCAATCAAATTAAGTCAGAAAATCAAACAGAAGTGCGGTATCAGCCAATCAGAATTGAGTATTCTGAGACTTATGTTCGATTTCCTGACTTTAATATGCTTGATGTCAACTTTTATGCAACAGGGTCCTGCAAGATGCTCTTTGTGTAATATGGAATAATCATGTAAATGACATGATTTTATATAAGTATATAAAAGGCCTCATCGCGATGATAATTAAAGTAGGCTTACTATTCATATTGTGATATTATATATTACAATCACTGATATTACAGTTCATATCACTCACGTGATCCCAAATGCTTGAGATGCTGAATAATACGATATACGTTGTATGTCACACTATAATATATTTAGATATCATTATCTATCTAAATATCACTCATTTCCTCAAACGGCGCACTGTTGTCGTTCATTCACTGTGTGTTCCGGGCCTGTTCATTTCCTTGTGATTGAACAGAAATCTATTAGGGCCTACACTATCGGACAAAGTTGAATAGTGATCTGATTGGAAAACACTTATACACGAGATTACCACCTAAAGAGAAAAGTCCTTAAAATCAATATATTGTACAATGAAAGTCAGAATTTCATGTAGTGAAAGCATTGTACAATGAAATCCCGGAAGTTTCTTATCATCGCAGCGCATGGACTATATGCGAATATCTGCACCTGGCGACACATACGCGAGCACATGTGTCTTTCTGAAATCAATAGCATGGTGCCTGTCATTCGTTTTCATGTGTTTCAATCCCGACAGAACTATAGGCCTATAAATTATATATAATGCAGTAGTTTACACAACGGCAATTTTCCTCCTATGCAGTACGGGGTGATTGTCTGGTTAGTCAACTTATTCGCGGACCTGAACTAATTGGCTTATATTTCTGAAGCGCGTTTAGAAAATCACTCCGTTAGCACATTAAAAAAAAAAAAAAATAAAAGAGTATACAGATGTAATTATATTGTACATCTAACTGTCTGGATGTTAGAAATCTATTACAAACACCAACCAGCAACGTTTACGGGGGGGGGGGGGGATGTACGCCCATGCACACACGCATACGCATGCGGAAATGGTGAATCAAATACACTGTATTTTCACAGTGCTTCAGACAAGAGGTGTAATAACAGACAAAGTGGTAGGGTGAATCGAATTATGAAAATGCATCTCATAAAATACGATATGGGTATCAAAATTAATGCGTCGCTATGTTCAGTTGATCCATGGCTTTTCACTACTCTACCGCGGAATACACTATTCCAACCTTCCAGACAATACATGTATTCATAAAACGCGCCCCCTACAGAGCGCCGGGACGTGACCTCACGACCTCGGAACATATGACGTCACAAAACGACTTCTGCATCCCCGACATTCCATCTCGTCCCCGGATGGAGAAGAGGTTTCCGGGTGATTGACGAATCAATATCGCCGGTCTCGCAATCAAAGTTAACCGGCTGGAGTAATAAATGACAACTTATTCTTTACTGTTCGTGCGTCCGTCTTGCTCTCCATCCATCTCCTTCTCCCCCCCCCCCCTCTCTCTCTCTCTCTCTCTCTCTCTCTCGCACACACACACACACACACACACATACACGCTGTCTCAGTCTCTCTCTGTGATAATGTTTTTAAACATCTATTTTACAGGTTGTCACAAAGGTCTGGTCTGAGCACGCCCAGAAATTAGTGTTTAATAGTTGTGATGCACATTATTATATAAATGCTGGCTAGACGCCAACTGTTTCACATTCTGTTGACAATGTTACTGGAAGACAGCGGGAACGCGCCCCGGGGAGAGGAATAGTGCATCGACAGCAAAATCGGCATGTCGGCTACAGCCGGTTACATTGCGAGGATCACATGCGATCAGAATTATGTTCGGTGTTCATCACATTAAAGGGATAGTACAGTGTTGGTTGAGGTCATGATTCAGCTTTTAACTTTTTTTTGCGAGATACTTAGAAACCATGCTTTATGAAATGTTAAAGAGCATACAATTCTAAGAGGAATTCAACGTTTATTTGACGGAAATCAGTTTTGAAATAGCTGAGATATCCAAAAACAAAGTGATACAAAGCTACCCTACTAAAAGGTGAGTCCCACCTTTTATCGGGATTGCTTTGATTTGGATATCTCCGCCATTTCAAAACCAATTTTCATCAAATAAATATGGATTCCCCTGTATGCTCTTTTTTACATTTTCATAAGAGGTTTCTCATTATCAAAAAAAATATATATATATCAAAACAGTTGGAAACCTGAAGCCCCATTTCAAACAGTCCATCCCTTTAAACGTGAAGTAGGATTACTCACCGGCCGAGTGCAAGCTGCGGAAGATATGATTCGGGGGAGAATATATCTTTGTGTAGTTGATGGTGGTAAACGTTAGGAAAAGTTAGGAATGCCGTAGCTAAAGATAGAGACAGATAGAGATTGAACAGTATGTATAGGCTTAATAAATATCCCAATATATAACAATATGCATTTGAGAGAAAACGATCTTACTCGATGAAGTCGATCCTGCCTCCCTCGTCGGCGATGCGCCAGGCATTGCCCATCCCGCCGAGACGGATGGAGGTCTCGATGATGATGGCAAGGAAGCCGATCATCATCACCGTCACCTGGAAGACATCGGTCCACAGTACCGCCTTCATCCCGCCCTACCATGGTACAAACACGAACACGATCACGGTTACTACATCGATCAAGAGATTTGATTTGGACTTTAAAATGAAGTTGGTCTCTTATGACGGTTAGTTTTGTTCTCTTATTCTTTTTTTTTTTTTGTAATTGCTGACCGAACTCAAATTACAGAGTTAAAACAAAGTTATAACTATAAAACAAGACGAAGTCTACTAACTTTGATTTCAAAACTACCCATATCGTAACTACAGCAATATTAGTCCGCTGTTACTTTCAATCACTAGTCTGAGTGATGTTGTCTTTGAGTTGACCAAGTTTATTCATTGTAACGTGTTTTTTTTTTTCGTTACATACTATAGGTTGAGTTACCCCAAATATAGAGAAGAAAGGGGCCCTGTCATAAAGCTTTCCATTATTTTTGTTTACGTACTTCCTTATTGTCAGCATTATTGAATTCAAGTTGATCATAACATCTAATCCATAAATTATATGAAATTGGAATGAAAACGTTGGTTTTTTTTTTAATTCGAATGAAATTTCCTTAAAACCAAACAAGTAACAAGGGTTCATGAACTTGCTTGTGATGGTATTTATATAAAATATAATATATGCTAAATATCCGGTCGAAGAAAATTGCTGGCATTGTCTGAAGTCAAGGAATTTGCCAGGCAATTGAGCCGGCAGAGAATATTATGAGAGATTGCTTACGATGGTTGTGTAGAAGGTACAGACGATACCGATAGCGAGAACCGATCCCCATAAGTTGAGTCCAGTGACTGTGAAGTGATAAATATCCATTGTTTAATGGTTTTCAAGCGATACAAGCTATTCAAATTCCTCAGCAAATAATATGACGGATATATTTATCAAAGAGTTAAGTAACAGAGAGATACCCTTTATCACAACACAGCATTATGCTCTACACTAAGATAAACAAAGTTACTCCATTTTACATAGCAGGGACACTAAGATCGATGTAATATAGCATTCTTTTTATGAATGCACTGTCATGCTAAAATGACAGCTCCATTTGATTTTAATGAAAGTAAGTAAGCAGTGTATGTTTTTTTTTTCGGTGCATTGTATATTCTTTACGAATGCACTATTTCTGCTGAAAGTACAGCTTGGTTTGATTTCATTATAATTGTGCTTTGTTGAATCGTGGATTCTATGATACATGTGATTTGATTTATCATGAAACTGTATTGAATATGGAATCAGTAAAAGATTATGGAAAAAAAAATTCTTCCTTTCATCATTTCTTTTAACTCCAGAGTAATGCTTTTCTGCACTTTATCGAAAAGAAAACATTGATAAAACAACAAAGCCGCGGTTGTAAACTTTGGCTCCGAGTGAATTTAGCTTAAAGGAGAAAAGAAAAGAAAAATTCATCATTGCGTCCGCTTTCTTTCCAGTGTCCGTAACTTTGAAATATCTGTAGAGACAATGCAAGACCTAATCCGTATGCTTAGTTCCATAAAATCACTGCCTTGTCGATTGGGCACTCAACAAAGCAGTAACTGTTCCATCCAAAAAGAAAAGGAAAATCTGTTGACACTCATCTCGTAACATTAACAACACATATATAAACGGCCACATGCTGCACATAATTTTCGCGAAAAAGACCACCGTTTGCTCGTGTGCAAATAGAAAGGCGCTGCCTTCACACGAACATCCCTATTAGCCAATCAGGAGGCGTGATGCAGAGACGCCCATAATTATCAACCAGTGGGGCTGCACAGTGTGGATACGCCCACTATCATTAGCCAATTACATATTGCCTCACTCTGCGGCTGTACACGCCCACCATCCTGATTATCTTAATACCCCCGCGCCCCACGCAAGTTGACTCCCAACCACAAATTTTGCCGCAAGAGTCTCTTGTGCTGCAAGTCTTTCTCCGGTTGATCTCAGGTAGTATTGCAAGACGAGTAATAGACGAACATAATTATTGTGCCTGTATGTCAAGACTTTCTTTTCTTGAAGACAACATCAGCACAGAATGGTAAACCTTCAAGATTCGTATCAACCAAATGTAAAAACGAGTACTTTTACTTCTTCAAAATAAAATGCAGTTCCCGTCATTCCGTTACCTCTCTAATAATCTTTCTAAGCTCATCTACACTTACTAAGCCGATAATTCAGTCGTGGCATAAATGGTGGCGAAATCAGAGAGTTTAGATGTATTTTTCTTCTCGTCACAAGTAAACCAGTGACTGATTTCACTGAGAAAATACGTGACACTCTCATTGAAGTGCATTATCACACGTAATAAGGTAAAAAGTAATATCTCTAACTACACAAAACATTATTTACCAGCGCTCAAGGCCAGGGCAGGGGCGTAGATGACGATCCCCATGTAGATGACCTGGTCAGAGTGGAGAAAGAAAAAAAAAATAGCTGAATAAATAATAACAGTTGGAGAAATAGAGGTAATATGGATAAACAGTAGTAGTAGTAGTAGTAGTAGTAGTAGTAGTAGTAGTAAGTAGTAGTAGTAGTAGTAGTAGTAAGTAGTAGTAGTAGTAGTAAGTAGTAGTAGTAGTAGTAGTAGTAGTAGTAGTAGTAGCAGTAGTAGTAGTAGTAGTAGAAGAAGTAGTAGTAGTAGTAGTTGTTGTTGTTGTTGTTGTTGCCTGTTGTTGAGATATAGATGGGGAAATCTTGACACCAGCTCTATAGTTCTTGTGTGTTTTTTAATCTATTCCATGACGTGTTGCAGGCAGTTCTTACATGGAGCTCTGCTTCATAAACAATAAGATATTTCACCGACAAATTATAAATATTACGTGAAAAAATATTACGTTAATTTACCTGCTCAGGTATGATAATTACCTAAAGCAAATAGAGCACATAAGCAGTTACAGTCGTAATAGTTACGTCGACGTAACAGTCGTTATTGAGAAATTAAAAAATATATACTGTATATATCGGCAGTACCGATGGTTGCGGAGTTTGATGACAAATTTGAAGGGAAATGAGTGATAAAGATGTCGAGGCAATACATATTAATATATAATAATAGAATATATTAATATATAATTCTACCAATGATGATATTGATAAAAAGACTTTGACACGTTTAGTAGTAGTTAAATGGGACAGTACACATCATACAATCAGAGACAATCAGAGACTTACCGTCTGTGCGCAGAATGTCAGCATTCCACAGATTCGAACTGCTCGACTGAATCGCTTCTCCAGATACTGCAAGAAATGAAATAAAAAATAATAATATTATACTATATATTATATAACACCCGACAAATGATTTGTTAATGCCTTAACTTATAGGAAATTGATTATTGACAAAATATCAAGAAATATTCGGTTCGTGATACGGATTGACTAATAAAACGCGAGTTCATTGACCTTCTTGGGTTGGTATAGCAGCTCATAATTTGAAGTCTGCGATCCATTACGCAACCTCTTTACACAACCTTCGATAACTTTTACTCCGATGTCTTGAATTACTATAATATGAATTATAATGTATGTATGATTGTGGGGATTATTCTCATCGTCACACTATAAGCGTATATTGTTTTTATGTCCTCCTTGATCATACAACTGCACAAACAATGTTAATGAGCTTGTGTTTTTATGTACCCATGCTGTTTTCCGCATGTTTTTTTCCTTCTTTTTCATAATCTTTCCTTGTTTTATCATTTTTTTTCATTGTTTTATATCTACACGTTTGAACAATTTGCTCATATTGACATGCATTTTATATCTATATACTGATCGGAAATAAAGATTGAATTGAATTGGACATCAAGATTGCTGAAAAAAAAAGAAATAGCTGATTGCAAGAATACCAAATCCAGCAGCTCTCCAGTGTCTTGATCAGTGGACAATGTTTTTTTTTTTTTTTTTTTCTTGCATTCATTCAAATCAGGTTGTTTTGGGCTGTTGTTGTTGTTGGTGGTGGTGGTGTTGTTATTGATGTTGTGGGTTATTTCAGCAGATCCTATTTAGTTGTTGTTATTGCCTCTGCCGCTTTTGATGCTGTTGGTTCCCATTATTTTCTTTTCTACTGAGAAGGATCTAAGTATTCCAAAATCATCACACACTGCATTATTATCATAAAACTCTTGCGCGAATAGCCTAAATGCCTTCTCCACCACCCAAGCAAATAACTTGAAAGTACAATTCGATTGGACCGGACTCTGCCGGCTATCAGCTACGTAGGAAGTTCAATAAACACCGTTATTTATACACGTACAACTGCACTCTCGTGAGGTAAAGTTGGCAGTGGTAATGACCGAGGTTACTGCCATCGTCACAGTTAATGTTCGGTCGCCATAATGTACCCCGTGCAAGCACCTCATCCAGAAATTTCAAGCATGTTTCTCATCACTGCACATACAATGTAGGGTCAAATGAACTAACACGCCACCCTTGCATGTGAACCCACGTGACCTCGCGCGGAAACGTCGTCTGCTGATCTTGCAGTCTTAATATAGTAATAGTAGATGGATAATCTACATTTCAACTTTCTCGATTCTTAACAGCTTGTGGGGGAAGAAAGTGACCTTTTTCACTTGCTAGAAAAGATATCAAGAACAGCGTTTTAGTGAAAGACCACTGACAGGAAAATTTCGTGTCGGAAAACCATTAAGGCCTATAGCTGCATGTGACACTTTGCAAACAGTTTTTTTTTTTTTTTCGTACTGGAATTAATTCGACTTGTTATATACACAATTCACTATTTGTGGGGGCACCGCGGTTAACATGTATCTGCTAAGGAATGGTGAGTAAATATCAGTAAGAGTTTCAGTACCACGTACTCTTAAGCTAACACTGTTTGACACTAAAAACATGATGTGCTCACAGTCACAGGAAAGAATCAATACTACTCCCGAGACAAAAGACTAAACTTTGACACAAAATACTGAAAACAAGTTGGAGCAATTCAACATTATGGAGTGCTAAACATCAACACATGCAAGCCCTGACATTTTTTCAATCAAAAGAGTATAAAAAGATGTCATACAACAAACAAGCATACAAATAAACATACAAACAAACCCAATATCGTTTGATCTGATTTTGCAAAAATCCCTTGAGTGAATGTCTGCCATGAAGGCCCTATAAATGCCATAATATTAAGGAAGTAAACAGGTCCAGTCTGGATTGCTCAGCGGGAATTGTACGAAGCCCGGATTCACTGTGTCCGGATTTGAGAGATGCCGGGTCCTTACCCCCCTCTCTCCCCCCCCCCCCCAAAAAAAGAATATATATATACATATATATATTCTTTTAGGAGGTGTAGAAGCATGTTATTTTTAGTGACCACTCATATCATCATGTATACAGCCTGACACATATTTTCATGATCATCCATGGTCGGATCCCAATCACGTTGCAAATCTGAATTGGTAGGCCTACTACAAAAGTCATAATCAATGATTTAGTTGTTGTTGTTGTTGTTTTGTTTTGTTTTTTTTTTTCATTTTTGCATCGTTAGTTTCTGCAGATACTGGCCTTCCCTGAATAACTATCATAAAGTTAATACACTCCTCTTTCAATTTACTGAACGGTCTCTACGTAGTCGTTCAAAATTAAAACCTGAGAAAATCACCCATGAAATATAGGTACAATAGACACAAACAGTGGAATAGATGTAACAGCTTTGTCTATTTTACTTGGAAGTTAAAGCTTATCTAATCATCGTTTGTAATAAAGGAACTCAGCGGAGGCACAGTCAGGTCGGCTTCGCTCTTCGTCAAAATTCAATGCTGGAGATATAACAATATGTAAATGACATATCACATAACTAAAGAGTGCCTAAGGCTAAGACATGAAAAATCGCTAAGATTCAGCATTAGCCTTTAAAATAATTAATGCAAATGTGTTTGTTTGTTTGTTTGTTTGTTTGTTTGTTTGTTTGTTTGTTTGTTTGTTTGTTTGTTTGTTTGTTGTTTTCTTTCTTTTTCAGTCTTTAAAACAGCCAGAACGTCTCAATCAGAGAATCGGAACGATAATCATACTATATCGATCGTTGAAAATTTCCCATTCTGCCACTGGAATACACTGTGGTTGTCCAATATGAACTTACACTTAGCGATTGGCTTGTACCTCTGGCCCAGAATGCATTCCTCTTTCTACATTATACACAGCTAAAATGATCGATGACAGTCTGTGGCAAATCCAGGTGTTAAAACAAAAGAAATAAAAAGAAAAATGGAAGGGGTACATGCGCCCCCTTTAATTTGGTTCATGCGCCCCCATCCCCCTTTACGGAATTCCTGGATCCGCCCCTGGATGATGGATAGGAGAGCGTTTCAAGTGCTTAGAGGGAGCAGGGAGGTGGGAACGCGAGAAGTTTCCTCCACACTCTCCCCACCCCTTCCCCCCCCCCCCCCAGTATATTTTCGCGTTTTTATGTTTTACATAACATGATACTACTAAGTACATGTATTAACTACATCTCGAGAGGAGCTGATAAAGTTTTCGTGGGAAGAATGTTGTAATCCTGAAATCGAGACTAATAAATGTTTAATCGATAAAACATGATATATTGACCAGATTGTGAAGTGTTGTGAATGGAAGCACTTTGGCTCTACGTTTTCACTCATTTCCCCCTCACACGGCTATTCTTTTTTTTTTTTTTATTCTAGTCAGAATGTGGCGAGCATCCTTTTCAGTCTCTGGGGTAGGGTCATGTGCAGGTGGTAACCTACCCAATTAGCTGGGGTATAGCTGCAGAGGATTGTTTTTCAATCCGGGCGCAATGAGTAAGCTCATCGCTTTTCATGCAGTAATGTCCGCCTTAATGTCTCCATGTGGAACATAGCGACAACAAGAAGCGAGACAGTGTGTCGATCGTATCACGCTAGCACAGTGTCGTGCAGACCCCACTCTACCGGGACTTGGCACGCGATGTTGAGGCAACCTTTCCGGTCTGAATTTCATGACCTGAGCGTTGCATGAACCTCATGGGAAATAATCAGGTCAGGACGGTAGACGCAAAGAAACGAACAGTGAGTAATGACCGATGTAATCTTAAAGGAATAGTTAAATGTTACTTCAAGTGCAATGCACAAAATGTATTCAGTTCACGAAATACCAGCGATATGTTTGCATGCACAATGTATATATCTTGGACTCTCATGTGCTCGTATCAATACATTTTGATATGTTTCAAATCAATAACTGTACCAACAGAATAGATGGCACTTCCCAGTTGCACTTCTAATCCTTCCTAGAGAAAGATACTTTTCATAGAAATCGACAAAAAAAAACCGACACTTGCATATTATACTTGAAAAAAAAAAAAACCCGCTTATTTTCATTAGTTAGTGGAAAATTGAGCAAAGAAAATGGGATTCTATCGGGATTCAAACCCGACACCTCCAGATTGCTAGCCCGGTGCTCTACCGTCTGAGCTATAGAAAGCCCTAGTTCAGTGTTCGTCCCAGAAACCCTACATTCTCAATGCTCGAGCATTGAGAATCCCGATGGAATCCCATTTTCTTTGCTCAATTTTCCACTAATAAATGCTATTCATTTCTGGTCAGTTTTTCTGTTTGCGTTTATTTTTATTAGTGATAAGAATCATTCCAAATCCTCTCGTATCACAACTTTAGCACAATTTATTTTGTGTGTATATGTGTCCGCACAGTTCAGGTGATAACATTATATAGGTCTACTTTAACCTGTAAAATAAACTTTAATCAATCCCGAGCGATGATATATATCACCCAGACAAAATGATATCACGGACAAAACACGAATACCTATAAAGAAGCACCAAATGTTCTGTTAGCTATAGTGTGCATACCACAAGTTACCTCCGGATCAAGATTCGACAAACCTTTCGGTTGAAGGAAACGTTGTGAGTCTTTTAAACTGTGAGAGCTATAGGGCACTGCACTTAAAAAAATCTCATAAAATGCGAATACGAAAGTACATCGTACAGCTTGTGTAGTTTACAACAAGCATCGTCTGTCATCTGCGGGCCTCGCGCATGCGCGAATTTTCCGGAAACCACTCCCACAAGTGTCACTAATTCAACTTTCAGTTTACAAAGGTGGGCATACAAAGAAGAAAGGTTTTTTTTTTCTTTTGTCGTTTTTTTTTTACACCCAATCATCGTTATCGTGCCAATTACTTGTAGACCCTTTCTAATATGTTGAAATTTCTTTTAATTCAATAAAACATATGACTGCAAAGTTTTTTTTTAAGCGGAAACACGTGGAGAAAATAAGATTTTTTTTTTTACTGAATATAAAGTGCATTGTCAAAGTGCATTGTCCTGCAACCCATTTCCGTCATAGTAGTTTGAGAGAGCACATGATTTCGAGACTCCAGCTATCTGTTGCTTTATTATTACATGTATTTCATTTTTTTTTTTTTACTCCTGGATGGTTAACCACATCCGACTAACATTTTGTTCAAGAAAAGAAACAACAGTAAAGAAACATTTAACAAAAAAAACAAACAAAACAAAACAAAAAACACGCTTTGTATCCAAAGGAAGTGGTATCCATACCGTTCCACCGCACATGTTGTATGTACCAAGGAGTTTTCCACTGGTATACCTCCTCGTTTGTACGTGTCGAAATGAAATGGCCTTACTGTCATCCCTGCTGAAGACAACATTGCCATTGCAGTTATAATATCTGCATGTGATCATTATTAGAACACATTCAATTTTACAACATACCATTAATCTCAACCAAAAGGAGATTTCTATACCGACTACAAGTATGTTAAATGAAAGGAAGAAAGGACCTTCATACACACCAGGTAAAGAGAACTACTTGATTTCATATTCATATTCAAGTCATGAATATAACGCAATAGACTTTTTTTTTTTGGTAAGTATACTCAGACCTAAACAACAGAGTAAAATCGGAATTGCAAGACACAAGTAAAAAAAGAGAAAATAATTTCAAAGTTTTATAATACAAAAAGGAATCCAAGAAATGTAGGCCTACGTCCCGTTTAGCGAAATTTCGGGCCATAAGAATACTTCTCTTACTCACTCCCTTGATGAGTGATGGTAAGTATTGGACTCGAAGCGCACTATTCCCCTCCCTCAACCCCGAACAAAGAAAAAAACAAAACAAAACAAAAGAGAGAGAGAGAGAGAGAGACAGAGAGAGAGAAGGGTAATTATTTTTAAACCCACCTTTACGTGAACGTCTTGCAAAAAATTCGTCAGACGAGGCTAGCCGGCGAGATAATTTTAGCGCCCTCACTGGTCTACTTGCATACGATTTCTGCTTCGTTTTTTGTTTTTGGATTTATTTACCTTTTTGGGGGAGTGCGTTTTTGGGGTAGGATTGTTGTCGTTTTTTGTAACGAGACTCGTTTTTGGCAGAACGAGGCATTGGTGGTAAGGCGCCAACACAAATTATTCTACTGAGAGTGACGTATCGGTATCCTTTTCCACGTCTATTATCTTCTATAGCGCTTTAAGTATTGAATGTACGAATCAAAGGACGGAATTCGATTGATAAAGAATGGATTGCGGCACCCTAAAAGGTGCACATTCCACTTAGAAGAATTGGATTGTCTACCTCAAAACAACATTTCAGTATTATTGTCAAGGTTGTATCACATACATGTCATGTACAACAACGAAAGAGGACTACATGACTGTGTGTATCACACCAACTGAATAGTCATTTTGAGATACACGTTGATCGCCCTTAAGTATTGCCGGGTGATTTACATCAACTTACAAGCATTATAACTTACGTATCTTTTTTATAAGTCTAATTCCCTCAAATTGTCATAGGTGTGATTTTCTTCGACACATCTTTTTTCTTCAGAGTTTACAATTTGTGCTTTGGAGTTACACAGTCCTCCTGTGATAATTCATTTGCGCTTCAACTCTTTACAGATGGTAATTGATGCTCTAGCGTCTAAATTGGTATAAAGCAGATCTTTGTGAGGATTGAACGATTGACATTCAGTGTCTGAGGAAGACTAGCTACCCATAGAACCCATTGATAGCCCAAAGTTTTTCATTTCAAATCGAATGAACAATACAAAATGTCTGAAAGAGAGACTATGAAGTGATTTGAAGATCCCAAGACATGCCTTCCTCTCGTCAGCAGAAAGATGATGCTGGTATGCCGTGACAGAAGTAAATCATGACGTCATTGCCAGGATGAAATGTACAATTTCTGCAATTTATTTTAATCACGACATGCCTACCGAGTACGTGAGGGGAGAAAATACCCTTCTATGCAAGGAGGATTTATGACATAGCTCGCCTAAACGACGCGCGCGTGGATACACATGATGTCGTGTATTATTTTCGTTCTACTTACAAGACGAGTGGAATCGTATATTTTTCCCGACTGCCCATAAATGTCACTGAAGATAAAACAACATTCCGTATCAAAAGAGGAGGAAAGTGTGTCACTTTACCCATCTCGTAGCCAAACGTTCCCCCCTTCCCCCGCCTCCTCCTTGGCACTTCCTCCACACACCGTTATATTCTCGAATACATCTCGATTTCGGTTCACACAATGTAAACATAACCTCTTTTTGAACCAAGTGCAAAAAGCATTGAATTTTTTCCAGAGAATATAGGGCTCACACGGGTAAATAATTGCCCATAGAGACGTGACTGTGTTAAAATTCAAAATTCAAAAATATTCTGTAAAATAGCTGGGAGAAATGAAGTGTTTCATCTTCACTAACCTGGATAAGTGAGATATACCCTTTCATCCATCAAATTTCCAAGGCTTGTTCTTCAGCTCAAACTCTGTACAAGGGTCCGCAAAGCCAGACTACGAGTTCTTTTCACTCAAAAAAATCACCTATTTTCTGTACATGCACCCAATGAAATATAGTCCCCTCAAATTTCATGAGAAAAGCTTTCATCTTCCAACCAAAATGCAGTTTGTAGAGGAATTCATACTCAATATCTACAGCTATTCATTTTTTAGTAGTAGTAGTAGTAGTAGTAGTAGTAGTAGTAGTAGTAGTAGTAGTATAGTAGTAGTAGTAGTAGTAGTAGTAGCAGTAGTAGTAGTAGTAGTAGTAGTAGCAGCAGCAGCAGCAGCAGTAGTAGTAGTAGTAGTAGTATTGGGATTATGTCATCACCACTCTTACAATTATCATCATCGATATGGCACTATTGACATCATTTCCATAATTCATTCCAGTACTCAGATCTATACTAAGCCTATTACTGCTATTACTATTTTCACTATAGCCACAGAGACGGGTCTTCTTTCTTTCTTCAATTAGAGATTAAGCTTTAAAAAGTCTCCATAGAAAACACTCCAACATTCCCAAATGAAACAAACGTTGCTTCAAACAAAGTTAATTTCCAACAAACCCTCTCAAACTGACCTGTATGTGCGTTCAAGTTAACTCATTCGCCTTACACTTTCTTTCTTTCTTTCGTGACATAAATCCGACCATTGTTGGTTTTACCGGAATTGGGTCAAGGAATCAAAAACACTGAATGGTATGGACGCTGTGACTCTCACGGGGACTGATATGGCAGTATACTACATTAACTTCTCGTCCTATTGTGGTATACAATGCAACAACTCACTGTTTACAATCTATTGAAAGGTCAAATATTTGCCAATTTTCCTGGGAAACCAATTTCCTGACATCTAAGACGATCACGCACAAGTCTTACTATGTTATCCCATTTCTTTCCTTTTTGGATTTTTATTTACATCGAAATTTGCATTCTACAAATTGTTCTAGAAGCCCTTATATTTACACAAAAGACTTGCGAAGGCTTACTTGTAATCACATTGGGTTTTGAATGATAGTGATTCTGGCCACCAAGACATCAAATCAAGTCATATCATGAGAGACCGACAATCGTCAAAAACATTTGGAAGAATAACTTAAGAAAAATAATCGGTCAGATATATCAGGATTTGAGATTGGGGCATAAATGCGTTTGAACAAGTTTCAAAATTTTGTATGCAAACTGTATGGCAAGTTCAGGATGACATCATTAACTCACTCATTTGCACAGTGATTTTGACTTCGAGAAGCGTTTTGTGAAAAATCATCAAATCTTCACAATCTCATTACTTCCTTAATTTTAACCGATTTAGATCAAATTCTCACTGCATGCTGTGCTTATAGAATTGTAAATTTTCCTATCAGATTTTAAGACTAGAGTTTTTAAGGCTATTTGTGCCGCTCCCTTGTTTACAGCAAAGCAAAGACAAACTATGAAGTGCAGCACACACGATTGGAGCATGCGCACTACGAAATAACAGGATTTTGCCAAAAAAAAAAGAAAAAGAAAAAAGAGAGCAAACACAATGGGCATAACGGAAGGAAGAAGACAAACGAATCAGGACCCATTAGATTCGCAGACGACAGATAATATAACATTTTCCCGGTGCAGACACTCGATGTTCTTGATAATTATGTTTAATCAAGTCTAGGTCATGTAGGTGAAGCTACACTTTTAAAGCAACGCAGACGGCGCTAATGACTCGCGTGCAATGAAACGGAACACACAAAAGTTGAATACATTTAAATCGAGACGTTAAAAATGCCGAATTTTCGCCCATGAGCACTACCTGCCCTTGACCCCTTGACCTTCCTCTATCGACTGAGGGCGTCACTTTGTATGTTGGCAACGCCACAGCGACAGCCCTTTACCCTCTGTCGAGAACAGCAGCAGCAGCAACAACAACAACAATAACAACAACTTCTTGATCTGTAATTTTGAGACCTGTCTGGCGGTAATAAGGCCCCTGTCGAATACACAATATCCGTTTATGCATGGAGATACCCCCCCCCCCTTCTTTTTTTTCCATTGTGCTGTGCTGGTAGACCTCTCCTTGACTTTACTCATTGTCATTCAGTTCTTTTATGATTTGATAACGCAACTGTCTAAACAATGAAAATTAAGAAATTGAAAATGTTACTGATTGCGACAGGGACTAAAGGAACTATACCCTACCCTTTTTAACTTCCTGAACTTCATGTGTAAACAAATTATGAAGGCCTCTGTCTCCTACTCCCGACTCAGATTGTAGCTCTGCAGACTTCAGTGAATTTGTCAATAGTACGTGCACAATACCCAAGAGGTAAACAGGGGCAGCTATTTAAAAAACAAAAATCATTGAAAGCACTAAGACTCAGAAGCAGGAGAGCTCCCCACTTGATAATGGTGATGGTGGTTACATCAGTGATATAGTAATGGTGATGATCTGGTGGTGGTGGTGGTGGTGGTGGTGGTGGTAACCAACAATAATGATAATGCTGCATGTAACTGATTATCTTAAACATTATCTCCATCTATCATCTTATCATCATCGTCATCATAAGGATTGAGATTTCTAAAGGGGCCTGCTTAATTATTGACCCAGGTATATATACCCACTTGTTCCCCTTGAACAAGGAGGGACCTGTAGAGTATAAAACAGTTCGCTGTAACGGATAAACGAATTGGGCAGAAATTCAACACAGAACACCTGGTAGGCGGAATCCATGTAACCCAATGATAATCCTAATGTATCTGACTGATTGTGTTTCTGAAGTTATTTTTTTTTTCAAGGTATTCCATGATATTCTTGTTATTTCTGAGTGCGCATGCTCCAATCGTGTATGCTGCCACTTCATACAGTTTGTCTTTGTTATGCCGTAAACAAGGGAGAGGCACAAATAGCCTTAAAAACTCTAGTCTTAAAACACTAGTCTTATAGGAAAATGTACAATTCTATAAGCACAGCATGCAGTGAGAATTCGATCCAAATCGGTTAAAGATTTATTAAGTGATGAGATTGTGAAGATTTGATGATTTTCACAATATGTTTCTAGAAGTCAAAATCACTGTGCAAATGAGTGAGTTAATGACGTCATCCTGAACTTACAAGTTTGCATACAAAATTTTGAAATTCTCAGTTGTTCAAACGCATCTATGCCCCAATCTCAAATCCCAATATATCTGACTGATTATTTTTCTTAAGTTATTCTTCCAAGGATATGTCTACACTTTTATGACAGAAAAAATGGAATTTTCATCAGTTCTTTTTTTTTTTGACAATCAATGGAAACCTGCGAGTTGATGACATCATCAGCTTCCTCATAAAGTATATTCATGTGTCATCTGTTCGAGAACTGTTTTTGCAAATATTCCCAAAACTTCACATCTCCATCCAATGTTGATTAACTTTTCACTGTTCAGCCTTATTTTTTAACTGGTCTGCAGTTTCCCTTTAATATTTCCCACATTCCCATCACGTCGGACATCAACCGAGGCTTCTAAATAATGGTGAATCTGTGAATAATTCGTACGCAGCGTTCTATGTCTGAGTAAACATTTTAAGGACGGTATCCCATCCAGACTCAGTCTGTTATACAACGCCATGGATGGACGCTCCTTTAGAACATTACATTATTCAAATATTTCTCCATAATCATGGTTCTTTTACATGCAGACATGAGGAAGTATTTAATTATCAACTGTGTTCCAACGGTTTTCGAATGAGTGCATGCAGAGTGGGGTAAAGAAAGATCATGTAAACTCCATTGAAAAAAGAAGCCACTTCTTCATGGTCTTTGTAGTCTCATATCCAGGCTGTCGACAAAATCCATAGATCTTGGCACCTTGCCTTCTGTCCTCCAACCGTGAGAAAATAATTTACATAGAATCACTTGATTGTATATATAGCTTCTTTTGCGTCACAATTAAATACACCAAAGAAAAAATTAGAGTTTGGTCGCAAAACGGATTAAGAGCTACATTTATTATTATTATTTTTAAAATAAGTCCATCATCAGATAGAGGAAAATAAAACCTGTCCATGGTACCTCGCTTCTTACATACTAAAGGTTCTTCTTGACGTATTGAGGAAATCATCTTATTTTTTTTCTTTGTTTTCAGGAGCTTTTATCGCAAATATCTCAAATCAATATGAACGGAGTTAACTCCTTTTGCGATTAAACTCTTCAAATACTGCATCAAAATACATACTTTGCATGGCAAGTCCTACAGAGGTGAAAAGTTCGATTGCATTGTCATTGAGTGCTCGTTTTCCAGACAAAAACACTCTTCGTTCCCTTTAGGTGTTCACCTTTCTCCGACAGTACTCCACGGATGATTGATAAGTCAAATATCAATGTGACAAAAGTCCTAAAGAAGCGTTTCATCCTCACAAAAGATCGACTGGAGAAAGATATTTCGTCCCGAGGTCAGAATACAGCTTGGCGTTGTGTCCCTTACGATGAAGGGCTTATATTTTCCTCTGATTCTTCACGTAAATCACAAATGAGATGATGCTGACACTGATAAGATGAAAAGGTGAAAATTTTTGTCGCAAAAACCATTATATTTAAAATGATGATATCAATTCATACTTAGAGGAGGAACACAAGCAAGAAAATAGAACTGAAAAAAAGGGACAGACAGAACGAAAAGATGATAAAAAGAAGAAGGAAAAGAGAAAAGGAAGGAAAGGAAAGGAAAGGCCATTGTCCTCGTCAAGCGCTCGCTTATGATAATGGTCTCCTGAATTTCTGTACATCAAAAATTGCCTAATTTGTCTTTGAGCAAGAGATAATACTGTAACTTATGTTTGCATAAATGTATGCACAAAATAGTTTATTTTCATTTCGCATTGTGTCAGGGGAAAAAGTTGAATATTTTAATTAATCATTTATTTGTTTTATCTGTCAGATTCAATTGATACTGTGCTCAATTTGCTTGTTCAATTGACTTTGTATTTCATTTATGCAGGGTTCGACACTAACGGTGGCCCGGTGGCCCGGGGCCACCAAAAACGCACGTCGGGCCACCAACATTTCAGAAATGACGAATGTGGTGGCCTGATCGGGCCACCAAAAATAAAAGTTAGTGTGGAGCCCTGATTTATGTATGAAAAAAAATTCAGAAATAAAATCAGAATCAGAAGGGAATAATAAAACTAAATCATAATAAGAAAAAGGATTTGCAGTTATAAGGGGGCTCGACATTGGTATTATTGCTCTTCCCAAGTTTCTTCCTGAAGTCAGAAAGTTAAAAAGTGGCTATTATAGGAAAGACAGAATTGCTGGTACTCCGAAATATCTTTTTTAATGAACTTTTTAATGCAAATTAGGTCCAAATTAGTACCAGGTACCCAATTAAGACTCCAGCAAAGGAGGAACATCGTGGATCAGACCACCTGTCTATAAAAGAATAAAAGAATTATTCTGTAAGAGTTATGAACTACAGTCCATTTCGGGAGTCCAGAATGCTCTCCACAAGGCATATATATACCTCAGTACTTCCTCTCACCAATAAAAGAACAGATTGCCAGACGGTGTAAGATTATGATATTATGATATTATTAGGACCTATTCTTTAAGAATTTCCCTTTTCCACTATACCATCCATGACATATACAGGCGCACGAACTTCTGTAACTCTATAATGTCTACTTAAAGAGGTAGTAATCTAGTACCTATATATCCTTGCTCCACCTTTAGGCATTGTTAGGTTCAGCACAATGAGGTTTGGGGTCATATCATGATTTTCATTGCTGTGACACTGAATTCGCATGGAAAACATCAGTAGAAGGAAGGACTAACACACTACGAAGTGGAAATATTGAAACAAAATATCAAAAGGACAGAAGACACGCTGACTTGTAAGGAATCGGTCACGTCAGCATTCTTCGATTTTGTCATAGATAATCAGAAAGTCCATGATCAGATGATGGCTCTCACATAAAAATTATAATGACTTTGAAGGGTTTGCTTTTCTCAAAGCCACCTCGTCTTTTTCTTTCTGTTTCTTTTTACGTCATTTTATTTGAAGCAGTTCATGCACTAATCCTACTTTTTCACCTTCGTCACAAACTGCCTTTTGTCCGATTCGATAAGAACACAAGTTTGAAGAGGGAAAACAAGCTTTGTGTTCCAAGACCAGGGCCAATGAATATAATACAGCTGTAAAAGAGCACGTTTGATGTGATCTTGAATGTTTTATTCAGGGGAGAAAATACACCGAGTACCACATGGCGAGATATAGCAGAGGGCTTCTAGTCTACCTAAAGACTGGAGAGCTATAGTACAGACTTTAACGCAATGATATAGCATCATCCATTGTTTTCCACCATGCGCGAACGAACGCCTGGATGTTAAGCCTATTTAAAGCTGATGTCAGAATGCGATGCAGAAAACATTCTGTAGCGAACATCATGGACAGGTGTGCTAGGGGCATGCTGTTCTTTACAACCTGGTTTAAAATGAGCGTCGCTGCCAAAATGTATTAATGTTGTTATTTCACCAACCCCCCCCCCCCTACTTTGAAGCTACCATTACCGATGGAGTAGGCCCACTGAGAAGAAAGGCCGCTACCTCCTATCCCATCATGTTAAAAGCAAGTCTAGAAGTCACATAGAATGTGCAGCAACTTCATGTTAAATCGTGATTTGCGGTGGCAGTTCTCACGAGTGAGACAAAGATCTGAAGAGTTCCACCGAGCTTCCTTTGACTTACCAACATACCGTCTGCTTCACACATATTTTAATGTTATCAGACCTAATGAATTCAATCACCCCTAAAGAACACAATTAGAAAAAATAACTACCAGATTCAGACACGTATTGATAATGATTATTATGAGGGTTAGATTATGAGATATGAGAGTTGGTAGATCTGTACATGAGTGTGTGTGTTTGTGTGGATTGAGAAGTGTAGGAAACTTGCAGGGAACAGCAGAAAATTCGACAATCCACTGATTATTGTCGATAATGATAATAATAATAATAATAATAATAATTATTATTATTATTATAATGATAATAATAATAATAATAAGGTCTTATTTACCCAGGGTAGCCTCTTCAGTGTTGTCACTGCTCTACCAGAGGGCCCTGCTATTATTATTACCCTAGCGTTGCCAGGTACCCATTTATACACCTGGGTCGAGAGGGACACAGTGGGTAAAAACATCTTGTCCAAGGACGTAAGCACTGGGCGGGATTCGAACTCGGGCCCTCCGATCGGGAGTCACAGCGCCATCCCTAGATAAGACACATATACATCATTGTGTCGACAAGCATGGGCAACGACGTAAAGAAAATTCGACATATTTTCACTTATCTAGCATAATGAAAGGATACTTGTCTGACCTCTTTAAAAATGTGTGACACTTAATTATTGCGATGTGGTACGTGAGGACGTTGATATTATAGACGCACGCCTATGATAGGCTGGATTTTCATTCTTAACTGGTGTAACTATATACGTACCAGCTATAGCATTGCCACTTGTGAATATCCACTCTACTATAGGTAACCTAAATTAAATCATGATAAATGAGTGGAAGTTTTGGGGTTATTTGTTTGTTCTTCCGTTTTTCTCGATAAATGTGAGACTGGTAGCGTGCCTCTGAAGCCACCTGCGCTACAAACACAGACTTGGCTTTAGAAAAAACCCCGTCTATGATTATGAGTGTTTTATAACTGTTGACATGCTCGCACATACAGATCGTATCATGAAAATATCATGAACACAGATGCCTCAATGAAATAGCCCTTGCTTTGGATTACCGTATTATATTGCTGTCTGGCAGTACGAGATATGGTGAAGCCAATATATTGTTCAGATTTACGCCCCTCCCCAATCGCCACCAACTCCCTCCCCCCTCCCCCCAACCCACGACAGCCGAGTGACAAGAACTTTTCGACGTGGACAAAAGGATTTAAATCCTGGAGATATTTCCATTTATGGGCTCGACTAATAGTCGTACAGACATCGTGACTGCATAGAACCAAGGCGGTGCCTCTCCGAATGATCACTCTCGGGTTTGGGGACACAATCGTGACAATGAGGCGTGTTCGAAGCGGTTGGAAGAACATTTTGTCAATGGATAATCACGGATCACTTCAGTCTTGTATAACAGTGCTGTCAAAGATCTCTTTGGTCCTTTAGCAGCTGAGGGGAAAGGGCTGAAAGGCCTTCGACATACAATTTCTCATATCTCTCGATTTTCATCCTCATAGAATGGTGAATGTAAAGTACATGTACAATGAATTCACCGCACCAGGGAGGCGGCTCAATGGGGGGATTCATTGATCGTTGGCTCCAGGAGTGCGTTGACGTCTAGGATTCATATATAAGGGTATATCCCTGTACAGCTATGCTTGTACCATGGAGCTAAGTAGCTCCATGCTTGTACCGTGCGTATCCTCAGTCACAGCAAAAGATTACTGAGTGGTCACTTACTCGAAAGTACGATCTGACGGAAATACAAGTAATCTATGCAAATAAATAATTCCTACACTGTTCATAGGAGGCATAATAATTATGAAAACATGTGTGGATGTGTGGATGTTTATTGTGTATGAATGTGTATTTATAGTTATACGAAGTTCTTTCCTCTAAGAGTGTCGTCATACATACACCCTCACATCCAACTGGACGCCATGGAAGACCAGCTATTTAATGTAGCTGAATATGATGGGCTATCCAGCCATCTTCTCAGAGGGAAAATGAAACAAACACACAAACAAACCATCCTAATATTCACATCACTGTTTATTGATGAAGGGTTCTTACCAATTTGAAAGTGAACTGGCTGTTTTTTGTATGGTTTTGTTGTTGTTGTTGTTGCTGCTGCTGCTGCTGCTGCTGCTGTTCTTGTTTTCCCCCGTTTGTTCTACAAACGTTATTCAACGTACCGACCGCACGTTGAACCCGAACCAGGTTACAACATGAGATCCGTTTCCAATGGCGACAACAAACATAACCGTGAGAAGCACAGAAGCAAAAGGGCGTACGTCTCACAAAGCAGCATGTTTGGGCCTACCAACCTTTGGAACGTCTTGGAATGTGACTGAATAGGACACCTTCCTGGCTGTCTGCCAAGGTGCGATGTTCATTCACATTCAATATGGCGCCGGGAGCATGTTATTGCACTGTCACGTGATGTTCATTCATACCAGGAAGTTTAGCGTAACCCGAGATAATGTTCGCCTAAATGTGGTTGTTTTTTGTATGGTGGTCCTGAAGTACGCTCGACGACAGGACTGGCCATGTGCGCCGTGAATTTTGCGACCAGGTCGCGAAATTCGCGATTTGGGATGCCAAGTTCGTGACCCGGGACACAAACTTGGCGACCGGGGACACGAACTTGGCGACCGGGGACACGAATTTGGCGACCGGCGACGCAAAATTCGCGTCCTATGGTCACGAAATTCGCGACTTTGGTTCGCGAAGTTTGCGACCACAGGACGCGAATTTTGCGTCCCCGGTCGCCGAGTTCGTGTCCCGGGTCATGAAATTCGCGTCCCGAGTCACGAACTTGGCGTCCCAAATCGCGAATTTTGCGACCTGGTCGCAAAATTCACGGCGCACATCATTTGTTGTCGAGCGTACTTCAGGGCCACCATAGTTTTGAGATCACGTACATTAAAAAAAAAAAAGTAAAAGAGGAACTGTCGAATGCAAAAAAAAAAAAAAAAAAAAAAAAAAAAGATATCTTGCAAACTACTGCTTGAGGTCGCGGCATTTGATAGTAACGCTTGTGTTGTAACTTCTCTCGACCAAAAATAAATTCGCTGTGGCGTAAAGATACAATCCACGTGATCAACAAAAACATCATGAAGCATCTAGTTCGGTATACCAACTTTCCTGGTGATCATAACAATAAACAATTCCTTCTCCCTTAGACTTTGGTATTTTATAGACCAGCCTGTCTCCAATTTCCTACAGGGAATTGGACTGATTTTGTTTTGATATTCAACTACCCCATTTTCACAATTCTGGAGTGTAAATAGAATGCGTAAGACCTTGGAACAATTATGTAAGATGCTTATTTTGGTAAGATTCTCTGTTTCCTATTTTCCCTAGGCGACGTGATAAGTGCCGGGCCTGCTCCATAATTTGACAAAAAGTCGTAGCGTATGAAATCTGCGGATGATACATCACATTAAATTCAATACACGGGAAAAAAAAAACACAGTATAAGGGTACATACGTGAATATTTAAGAGACATGATTTCACGTTTGATACCGAAATGCATAAATTACTGTGTCAGAAGACGAACAGGTCGTATTTCTGTCGTATTCTTCTTGTTCTAAACCCAGAGAGGAACATCGTCGATCAAGGACGATGGTCTTTCTCTCACAACTAACTATCATAACAGTCTCTTGATTTCAACTTTAGAACTGTTAAAATGTCCGAGGAGAATTCTTTCCATTTCCAAACCTCTATAGACTAACGGACTTTCGATCTTTTTCTGCTACAGCAATGATTACTATTATTTAGAATGAATGACTCATAAATTAATCTCCACTAGCTCACCTTGGACTTACTAAATTAGTAACTGTTATGAATTAGTTATTGTCGAAACTTACAAATTAGTATTTCAGATGTTTTCATGCAACTGATTGACAAATTGCCCTACATCGACGTTCGTACGCCCATGATTTCTTTTATCATGGCTACTACTAAAATTAGTACTGTAAAAATGGATATTTTCTCGCGACTAATTTTTCGCGCTCGGCAGGGTAAGGAGAGTTTCGCATGTTTTTAATTCCGCGGAATAAAGACGTCAGCTACAGGCACAAACGGCAAGCAAAAATATTCGCGTGCTTTTGTCAACATCGAGAAAAAATTTCCACTTTTATAGTATTTCATTGCAAATTACAGTGTTCGGTACAGCTTATTATCAGTTGACGGCTAAGATATTCTAAACTAGGGCCTACCACTGTGTCCGTTAATATCCATCACTGACATAATTATACATAAGAATATCAGACCTAGATGTGTAACAGGTCTAATTTTCAAATGATTTCTTTATTTTCTCTAAAAAGTTTGTATTTCTATCGAAAAGATATTGGAGAAATTCCAGGGCAACCATCATAATGTCAACAACAATAGCAACAAAAAATACCACTATCATAATATTCCCTTACATGTCAGTGCACATGACCTGACATCCTTTAATGCAGAAAACACACACACATCTGATATCATATGATATTCAAGCTTATAGAATATCATATTTCCCTCCCCCCCCCCCCCCCCCCACTTAACGGCATACTGCACAATCGCGACACAGATAGTCACATAAACTGAACATAAATGTGCAGGTATACCCCTCACAGGAGCTTGACTTCCGGAAGCCCAGAGGGGAAAACTCATGCAGAAACCAAAAAGTAGCTTAAAGGGATAGTACAGTATTGGTGGAGATGAGAATTGGGCTTTTAACTTTTTGTGAGATACCAAGAAAACACTTATGATGTCGTACAGAACATATCATTTTAAGAGAAATTCAAAGTTTATTTAATGAAAATCGGGTTTGGAATTACTGAAACATCCAAAAACAAAATAAAACAAAGCGATCGTAATAAAGTGTGGGTCCCACACTTTATTCGAATCGCTTTTTTTGGATATCTCAGCCATTTCAAAACCAATTTTCATCAAATAAACGTTGAATTCCTCATAGAACTACATGTTCTTTCACATTTCATATGAGGTTTCTCATTATCTCACCAAAAAATTTTAGAAACCTGAAATTAGGTCTCAACCAGAACTATACAATCCCTTTAAGTTAAGGGTTAAAAACATGTATAAATATCGTATACATAAATATGATACGTATGAAAGGCAGGACCATGATTCATAAAGCCCACAAGTCATACAGCCTATGAGCTCGACACTACGCAAAAAAGCAACAACAACAAAAAAATGCCCATGAGTCCGACACCAGGCAAACACGGCCCATGAAGTCCGACACTAGGCAAAAAACAGGTCCACGAGACCAACGATAAGGAGTGTCGGATTCGTGGACCTTCTTTACCCATAGTGTCGGCCTCATGGGCCCTTTTTATCTAATGTCGCACTTATGGGCCTTATTTCCTAGTGTCAAGCTTGTGGACTGTATAACTCGTGGGTTGTATGGCTTGTGGGTGTCGGACTCGTGGTGTGCGCCCGTCACACCACCACACCACAATCATCTCACCTAGATTGCTTCGAGAACATTATGGCAAGTTAAGTATCCAGGCGGAATTCTAGGAGCACAAACATTACCAAGAAGGGAGCGATTGAAATCATATAACAATATCTTACGTAACCATCAGACCGGATAAACTGGGTCTAAAGTGTACTTCGACCTGACCACTTGTTAGAGGTTGAGGCGTCTCTTGAATAGCTTTAGTGAGGTGTCACAGTGCCTCTTTTTTTTTTTCGTCGAGAATAGTAAAGAAATGCTTCAATAATCATTTGCTCGTCTGAACAATGATGATATGAATTACCTTTTTGTCAGTTAACAAGCATCTACATCCCCTCCTCGTAAAAACACATAATTCTCACGAAAGAATAATGGGATGCAGAAGATGATCGTCCCTCGTTTTGTAATTACAAAATAGTGTATAATTATGAACACTTGAGAGGGTCAAACTGAAATTTGCCCGGCCAAGTCACTAATCACACTATGCAGCTTCGGCATGATTTTTCGAGACAAAGAGAAAAAGAAATATATTTTATGTGACCTTTCAATGATTTATATAAACAACTGTGTAATGTTCATGGGAGAAAACCCCACCCTAGAGTAATATAAAGCATTTACCGAATGAAGGGATATTTTTGAGACGTATAGACATTTTTCACTGCTGAAGTCCTGTGGCTGTGTCGGGCAGCTCGTGCAACATATCAGATGTATTAAAGTTTGGTACCCAAACACATCACACAGACTTTGCGGGATATGGCCCTAAAGTTCTAAATCATGAAGAAGAGATGATGCACCTTTCATGTCTTCTCCCGGTCACATTCACGGGAAAGCTGGTCATTTCCCGCGGCAACATGACGCATAGTGGGCAGCTCTCGAAAGTGGTGACATGTCTTTAAGTTAAATCTACATTCTCCTCGATTCTCCTGATAGCGATATGGATATGAGAGGTAGTTCCTTTGATCAGATTCGTTCCTCGTGTGTGTATGTGTACCCTTATAAACACATTGCTAGTCATCATTTTACAAAGTATTAAAGGCATTGTTTACCATTTGCAGATGAAACAAAAACCCAGGTTGAATGCTTCAAAATAGTTCTAAAATGTGAGTTAGGGACAAAAATAACCAGTGTAAAAAAACTAGTCAGTTTAATCAATCTGCTATGAATTATTGTTAAATATGCAAAATGTGAACAATAGTTATAATAAGATTGCTTCTAGACTAAACCGTCTACCGTTATGGTTTAGTGAGAAAATAGTAATATTTCCCTATATTTTAGGCTTTATTGCAAAACTTTTATACGGTAGGATGTTTTGTGATACAACTGACTTATATGCATCAAATGCGATAACTCAAACATTTCTTAAATCACTGCTCCCAATGGTAAAGAGTACCTTTAAAAAAAAGTCACTTTTGAAGCGAGAGTTAAGCGAGACAAGCTTCGTATAAACTATAAAGGAGCGAAGTCTCAGCACAACTCTCCTCAACATTACGGTGAACGGTGTACACGCCACGCCCATTTTAACATAAGAGCTGTACAATGCTTGGTTGTATGATATGGAACAGATCACAAAGTCTGTCATGTTATATTTTGGTCTATAACCTGTGTGAATTGCCAATCGGAGGCTCTGGCTCATTATGGACTTGAATCATGCTCGAACCTTACAGCCTTGGTCAATTAAAGGTATTGTTTACCATTGGGAGCAGTGATTTGAATAAAAAAAAAATCGAGTTATCACGATTGTGATGCATACGGTATAGGTCAGTTGAATCACAAAACATCCTACCATATAAACAAAATCACAATAAAGCCTAAAATATAAGGAGATATCACTATTTTTCTAAATAAACCATAACTGTAGACGGTTTATTCTACAAACAATTTTATTGTAACATATTGTCCACATTTTGTATATTCAACAATACTTAACATTGATCATACTGATTAACATCTTTACATTGCCTTTGGTTGTTTCTATCCCTAACTCACATTTTAGAACTATTTTGAAGCACTAAAGCTGAGTTTTTTTGTTTCATATGCAAATGGTAGAGGTGTTACCATGCCCATGTAGTGTCTCATTTCACAAAGGTATGGGCAAAATATAATGACTATTGACGTACTATAAATCAGGGGTGCTTGGCAATGTTATATTTTAGCAGGGCCTTCAACAAGAGGACTAACAGTGACGAGGTAAACATGAATTATTGTGACATCATCTTACCATATCATTCTAAAAGAAAAACTCTTTGTTGTGGGTTTGCGAAACAGACTGAAGCACTTGATAGGTCACACAGGACGGAAAATAACAAGGTTATGGACTGGTGCCGAACGAACTTTCAAATTTGCCTCGAGAGTTGAAGAAACAGATGCATTTAATCTTTTCCATTATCTGCACTCTGGACTGACATTCATGGACCAACGACATGTCCCAATATAATCCAGCCATAACTTAACATCCTATATTTTTGTCATTTTATCATTATAGTTGTTCTATGTCCTGATAACAACGTCTGTAAAAGATGAATGCATTGACAAAAGGTTGTCCGAATAAAGAAAAACATATGATAGATACAGTAATAGGTGATGTTCTATGTACGTGTATACTGCACATGACTGTTACGAATTATTATACTGTACATGGCTCGCGCCATTCAATTCCATACACCTATACCGTCCCAAGAAAAAAAAAAAAAGATACCTGACACTTAAATCATCACAATTTCTTAAGGCAGTCGAATAGTGCAGAAAACATTAAATTCACTTTCATCTCACTGCACACGCAACTCTTGTCATGATTTAGGGTAATGTGTTTTACGTGAGACCGCAAATCAGGGTTCATGAAATGCCGATGTAGCTGGCAGTGAACCAAATGCATAAACAATAATTAGTTTATGGTAATATTTGTTTTGTTGACTTTACCAAGCTCTTGTTCTATTGTAGATCCATGCAGTATGATATACAGTGTACTCCCGTTATAACGAACACGGTTATAACGAAATTCCGGTTATACAACGAAGTAAAATTTAGGGCCGCAACATAATCGACTCTATGTATCTTTATTGTTTATTCATTCGGTTATAACGAAATTTCGATATAACGAAAGAAAACTGCCGGTCCCGAGGACTTCGTTGTAACGGGAGTCCAATGTACTCAAAATACAATTTAATAAATTAGGGTGTGGAAATTCATGCAGCCTAATACTCAAAAGACAATTGTATAAAATGAGGGTGCGGGGACATACATTGTGTGTGTATAGGAATGACAAATAAGAAAACAATGAATGGCAATGAACTGGGTTCCTTGCACTCTCAGACCTTCAAGTCTTCGGGTTACTGCTATTATCATGCCGTTTCCGCTATTGACATTCGGAGAATGAGTCATTCGTGCACATTATAAAACATACGTCAGAAACTTTGCAATTATAATGGGAGAATATTATTCAGTGGTATCGCCTCTGCAAACTAGATGTAGGTGACTCTCTCAAAGTCCTATCACATGGTTGTATCAAGGGCACTCAAAGGAATTAGGAACGTGATCAACATGAATGAAAAAAAAAATGCAAATGCAAAAAACAACAGCAATGCTAGTTTTAAAAGAACACTTTTAAAAGAACATTTTTGGTAAAATTTGATCGAAGCCATAGATATGAAAGATTAGTGTACTCTTTGCACTGACAACACTCCAAGTAAGCATATATGCATCTTAGAAGGTCTATAATAAATGGTCTCCATAAATACTAGTCGGTGATTGGTCATAATGCAATCACATGATCAATGCAGGGAGGAGCGAAATTGTTTTATTGCAGTAGTGACGTCACGTCAGGTATTATAATTCCGGACTTTTGATTGGCTGCCTATAGGGGATACAATGAAATGATGTAGACTATAATAATGTAACAAATATTGTCTTGTCTGTCGTAGTTGTATAGCATCATTGATGGTCCCCTTGACCGTTATATTTTCCTTCCCTGTGCGCTTCGAGGATACTTTTTATTCTCTTGAGAAAAATATAATTCCCGCTGGGATATTAAAGGCATAATTTACCATTTGCAGACGAAACAAAAATCCAGCAATGCATTAATGCTTCAAAATAGTTCTGAAATGTGAGTTAGGGATAAAAACAACCAATGCAAAAATTTTGAACCAGTATAATCGATGTTAAGTATTGTTAAATATACAAAATGTGAACAATAGTTATAACAGAAATGTTTCCAGACTAAATCGTCCACTTATGGTTTGATAAGAAAATAGTGATATCTCCCTATATTTTTATCTCCCGATATAATTTATATGGTAGGATATTTTGTGATACAGCTGACCTACACATATGCATTAAAAGTGATATCTCAAACATTTGTTTAAATCACTGCTCTCAAAGGTAAACAGGACCTTTAAGCGTTACATTACACCTTTATTTAAAAAGATGAAATTGTATAAAATACATTACAAAATTCTACTCTCGAATGCAAACGATATTCTGACGACGGGAAGTTAAAGAGTGTATTCCTCATACATACGACAAACGTTTAGCAGGAAGCGCATATGTATTTCACTTTCGAAGTTTTGCGGTAGGAATAGGCCTATACACCACGCATCACAACCCAACAAAATGTGCCAAGGCCAAGACTTCGCCAGCTTGGCCAAAGCCGAGACGCCCCACTACCATTACTATCCGGTTCACAGGATCGCTCAGTATTGATGGCGAAATATGTGTAGGCTTATGTGACGAGTAAACTGTCTACCTATACAATTCCGTGGAAACTGCAATGGAATGGAAACGGTGAAAAGGAGAGAGTTAGGCACTCCCTTGAACCCCCACAGAATCTTAAACAAGCGAGGACATAAGACTCAGAATAATTCCAAAGAATAAGAGGAAGGACTGTTGGCCGCTGTCAACAGTAACCCTGAAAGAACAAACGAAGAAGGCATGATTACAGCACCATTCTACATCACATTCAAGGAAGTTGTCTTCACATAATAATATAACCCTTTGTGTTCCTCCAGTGCCGATTCGCACAGAAAACTCGATAGCATTGTAAACACTGTCCAAAGCTCCTGGCAGAGAAAGGTTTAAACAAATACAATGAAAGTTTGAGTACAGAACATTGGAAGAGTGCAATGGTGAGGCCATCATTTCTGCTAATGTGCATTAGCACCAACTGGTTAGCCACCAACATCACTGTTTTGTTGAAGGCACGTGAAACTTACAATTCCATAACATAACTGTCTCATCAGGTTCGATTTTGATGAAACATATCACTCTGTTTGATTCTTCTGAGTCGATTCCGACCTATACTTGGGTAGAGAGGAAAACAAAAATAACATGAACAAACGAGGCCGCAGATTTCCGCGTAAGCATCAATTCTCTCAGCACGTAGAGAATTGCCCTGGTGAAGTAGCAGCTACAGTGATATGATCTTATGATGATACACAATTAGCTGATTTGCATGTACTTGTGCGGGTTTTCAGGGTTTGTTTACGTTTGTGCACTTGCTTAAATGTTACATCTTAGGTTCAGGAAATGGTACGTAACCTTCAAGCTCTATTGAGTCGCGAGAGGAACAAAGCATAATTATATGAATTCCCTTTTTTGGAAATCCCCGATCATTTCTACCACCGGAAGAGACGAGTGGAGGGGAAAAAATACAGAAAAACTTGTCAATGTTACGGCCTGATAAAGTACAGGTATAGGGGGCATCGTGCTACAAAGTTGTATAATATTATGAAGAGTTTTCATGCCTTGTATTGGTCCTCAACTGAAAAGAACTTTGGAAGTCCACCTCCCCATGATGTTCCTCAATGATTCACTACGGAAGCTGACCAAGGAACAGGCGCGCAGTTTATTAGTCAATTGGGACCAACATCACAATGGGAAATAGTCGCAATAAACGAAGACAGGTGGTAACACAGCGACTGAAGACGGAACATCACAACTCGACATCACAATTAGCTGAATGAACTTGAAGCTTAAAGGGAACCTCTGTTCGGTGTCCAGGTTGGCCTAGCTATAGAAAGAAAAACCTTACAGAAATAACGGTGAAATTTACTCTATGAGCGAACAAAAGAAGAAAGACGCCATTGCTTTGTTGCTATTGTCTTTCCAAGAAGCAGTGATATGGCTCAAATAAATACAAATTGAACGAGGCGCGATGTTAATACAGTACACAGAATGTATTTGAAATACTTATGATATTTTGGTTCAACAATTCAATGACTGTAATTAACTCCCAATGAAATTAACATTATTGATCAGGATCTAAATAAACAAAAATTGTTTTAAAAAGGGGCACGCAGCGTCAGCAAGGCTAAAAGGACGTGGGCGATTTTTTAACCACCTGTTTCGTTGCTCCGATTACCCCCTCCCCTCCCCCTCCCCCCAATTAATTAAAAAAAAAAAACAGGCCTCAGCTAGCATGTGTCTCTTTCCCATCTCTCTGGTCAGGCAGCTGTAGATATACATGACTTTTGCGATAATACCATTTATTTGATTACTGTATGCGCCTTTGGATATAAAGTTCGGAAACAAACAAAATGGTAGACAAATCCTGAAGACTGACCTTATGTCCGGGCTGGAGTAGAGGGTAAACACTGAGCAAATTTACTTAAGTGATACCAAAAAGGTAAAACGGGTTTTATCTCACTGGTGATACAATAATCATAATGTCAACCCTTCGCACCAAACCCTGGACAGTGACACGTGTGTGTCGATAATGGTTTTGAAGACACATCGTAAAGACATGTTACGCTTTGTACTGCCCCAAGCAGGAAAGAAGAAGCAGTACAAGTGTGTGAAATACTGTTGAGTTGCTGAAGGACTTCAACTTAATTGCTTTTCCTCGTATGCCCCATATACCAGAATCAGTATAGGTACTTTTTATAGCGTCCATGATGGACTTTAAACTCCACGATTTCTAAATTTCTTGTGATTTCGCATAAGTGGCCTGAAGACTCTGCTAAAAATTTCACCTGACGAACCTATTGGATACAAAAATTATCGAGTTCCTCTCTGACCTGCAGTTTCAACACTGCAACCACAGATTCTCTGAATATCAAGGGGATTCAAGTGGCCCCGGCTAGAATGTAAACCAGGGAGGTGAAACGAAGAGTGATCTTTTCACCTCCTTGCTCTGACTCAGTGAATGTGTTTGCACTAAAATTTAGGATAAATGCATGGGTACATAAAGTGACAACTTTACGCTTGTACAAAATTTAAGCCTCTTTTTTTTTTTTTTTGCAGCTTGTGTTGAGAAAGCTCACAAGCAACAACATATATCTATATATTATATATGTATGTTGCTCACCTTGCAGGAGTGCATGGTGTTATATAGGCCCTTACAGGTTTGCTAAATGTTTAAAAAAATTCAAGAAGTTAGTGTCTGATAACCCCTTGGAAAATTACAGTAACTTTGAGTGGGGATTGGACCTCAGAATGGAGCTAAAGGGAGGTGGGAGAGTCCCACCTCCCTGGAAGGACTGCATTGAAAGGCTTTACTACCACCTGAGACCTCAATACATGGTCTGACTTCGTTTTCGGATAAGTCGTCGGAGTTTGGGGGCGTCAACATAATATAGGCCTACTTTGTTAGATTCCTATAGAAGCTGTCGGATTTCAATCGTTTTTAGCTGCAATACGAGAAGTATACTTATCGACACGGCCCATTAAATATTATTGTACTTTTGTAGAGGCTATCCCTCACATGTCAAAACCGTAGCTCCTTGGTCAAACTAGCCGTTTAGGGAAAATGCCGAGGCTGAAAATGTATCACGCCTTCAATATCAAATATAGTTATGTTCTCACATGGTTCCAGTACATGTATCTGTAAAGGAATATAGCAAACACTCCCAACGGACACTCTCCCAACGGCTTGGTATCTTGAACTCATAGCATTGAGTAGTTCTTTCCCTTACCCCATTAGGAGGGCGTGTGACGCTCGCCGCTCTCGTGTGAATTTCTTTTTTTTTTTTATCCATTTTCTCTGATATTTCACGTAACATCTCATGACGTGACACCACCATAAACAATGGGAAGAGAGGGGTAATGCATTTAATATCATAAAACACTCATCTCACTGATGTAGCATTAATCAAAGGATCCTGTACATGTTTACATCCCTACCGGTGATTTGTAAATTGAGAGCTTTTACATTAAACCTTTCATTTACTGATTTTGAATCAAAATGAGGCCACTTGTTTTTTATGGAGTGACTCCAGCACCGGACTGCCGTGACCGGATCGAGTAATGGGCAAAACATCTTTTGCCCTCTCGTAAATTCCCCTACCTCGTTCGCGCTCGTAAGGTTGAGACGATAAAACATCGGAAGGTAGAAAAAGGCCGTGGCCAGCCCAACGCCGATGTAAGCAAAGCCGAACATCCAGTACATGCATCCATGGACGTAGTTCTCTGCCGGTGTGCCCAAGAACGTGATCGCGGAGATAAAGCTGGCTACGAGCGAGAAAGCGACCGGAATGGGATTCATCTTCCGATCCGCCATTAGGAACTCTTGCGTGGTCCGCTGCCGGCCGCCGGTCAGGGCGTGATAGACACCGATGCCGGCTGAGATGATCAGCATACCGGCGAAGATGACATAGTCGGCGGCGGAGAAAGTCTTAGCGGTGTCGTCAGCCATTGTGATAAATGAACAAGGCACCGAAGCTCGATGGAAAATTCAGAGAGATTAATGATAATCCGAATCAGTGGGAGTGGAATCAGCCAGAGCAGAGGACGATCAGGGGCAGGGCAGGGCAGGGCAGGGCAGGGCTCTGGCGAAGTCTGGCAAGATACAGCTGACGCTTTGCCACAGATACAAGTTCTATCTGTTTTCTGTAGAGTCTGGGGTTGCCAACGCGTGACGAGCTTTCAAAGTTTGTTCGGTGCTTGCATGCAGATGTTTCGCTGCAGATCACTCAGATATGGTTGTCTGTTACAAATGCAGTTTGTGGGAAAAGAGCTTCGAAAACTTTATCCGGAGCGAGTTGCAGCGCGATGCAGAGTCCGTTTGGAATACTCTTACTACGCCGTGAACACCGGCGAGTCACTAACCTGCGTAGCTTGGGTTTGTTTCGAGCGACCCGTTTGGCTTACCGGTGACACAAAGGTCAGGATAAAGTCACATATTACGCGAGTGACCAATCATATTGCAGCACTCAGACAAATACAACAAGCATTCGCTAAGGCTACAACGCGAAGTACATATCCACGAGCAATGGTTTACAATTCATTTGCACTTCCCTCCAAGTCAACGTAACTCACATATGTACATCAATTTCATAGGTGATGACAACAGTACTTGCTTTACACGATGAGAGCGGAAGCAGCTTTAACCATCGAAGATTTTGAATCATATCCAGATGTTGACTAAACACAGCGATTTTTCCCTCAACTCATCGCGCGATGTGTTGGAGGGCTGCCAATAACTTCACACTGTGAAGAGCAGTCGATTTTAAAGAACAGCGTTCCGATTAACAAGCAGGTAGCTAATACTCAGAGAGTTTCTTACAACCTCCTTGCTCTGTGAGTTAAAAAAAAATGAATCTTGTAGTGGGAGAGATCTCAAACAATAACGACAACACATAGAAAACGGGATGTGTATGGCTTCCCTTCACCCTTCCAGATAGCGTTGCACCTAACAATAACATCAATCAATATACATGTAGTCTGATCTATGGACCCTTTGTTTCTATTGACATACACAACTCCTGAGTAAGTTTTGACATACTATACCTAATTTCAAAAGTTACCAAATCAGCATGAATAAATGTATAGTAGTTTACTTGTTTAATGTCTGGGGTGGTTCATGATTTGATCGAATGACCTAGATACGTGAGGAATCAATCGATATTAGTCTAAAAATAAGACTACAACTCCTCACGGCCTCCACTCTCTTCTCCCCTTCCCTTTAATATATTTAATCTTGCTACTTTACTTTAGCCTTTGTTAAAGGCCCTCTCCCTCTTTATTGTAAGCGCAGCGAGCTGAAGGACGTCGCGCGAGATGGAGTCGAACCAGAGTCAAGAACTAACGAACTCAACGTCGCTCCGCAGTCGTCGGCGCTAACATTTTGTAAAAGGGCATTTGCCAAAGACCAACTTTACTCTGGTAGTCACGGGAAAAGAGAATAGAGATACACAAGGGGGAAAAAAGAAAGTAATCAAAAAAGTAGAGGGGGGAGAGAACACGGACCCTGAAATCTCGACCATATAGTTTGTTGTGCGGACATAAAGAGAGAAAGCTGTCTTGAGGACAAGCTTATACACCTCTGAAAAGCGGTCGATGGAGAAAGAATAAAGGAGATTATTGATCGAGCGGTCCGTTATCTTCGGACAAAACCGAGCAACCGAAGTGAAGTTGGTAGGCCTAGTATTTCGTATACAAGGTATAAGAGTGGTACAGCAGTTCAGTAGCACGCGTTCAAGTCTTTGTTACAGGTAGAATATTGGTCGATCAGTGGACAGATGATCAACTAGCCAGGAGGAGATCGGATTCCTCTGGGTTGGAACGAGAAATGCATGCAGTATACAAACAATGGGGTCATTGCATTGGTACAGTACGTCAAAAAAAAAAAAAAAAATAGAGAGTCGCCGGGTGACCCAGTTTTCATCTGCCCTCAACGCCGAGGTCAAGACCTTCCTACGTCACACAAAGTAGGCCCTAAGGGGAAAAATTACTCCTCAGCTTTCGATGTCTATTCATTTTCTTCTGAAAGGGAAAAAACTTCCTGCTCGCCTTGTGCCCCCTTGGTCCGGTCATAATATATAAGAAATATGCAGCCTCTGATATTTACAAGAGGAAGAAGAGAGAGAAACGAAAAGACCGCATGAAGCACCTGCTTGAAAACATCTGGAAGAACA
This sequence comes from Diadema setosum, assembly GCA_033980235.1. Lineage (NCBI taxonomy): Eukaryota > Metazoa > Echinodermata > Echinoidea > Diadematoida > Diadematidae > Diadema > Diadema setosum. Next base: position 15,680,310 of record CM067078.1, read on the forward strand.
ATCGGCCTGGTTTATCTGATGCCACGCTTCCCTTCTACTCAACACACGAGTCCTTGGATTTGAGCGAAGTTTAGCCGGGGAGGGTGAGATCCACTTTCTCGTCTCATCACCTCCCTGTTCAGTGTAAACGTGTGTGTTGTTACAGGCTGCGACAGAGATACGTCACGGTCATACGTTTACACTTATGTTCTGAAATATGCGTAGCCGAATCAGAACAACCTGTTTATCAAACAAGAATATGAATACGAATCAACAAAGCTAGGCAACTGCGGTCATCTGACTCAATTTCATATTATGTTGTACCAAAAGTTCATACCAAATGGGGATCGATCATTATTTTGTTCATGCGAGTTCATCACTTTGGAATAAATTGCCACCAGATTTTCTGAAAACTTACAATATTGTTGCATTTAAAGTGAAATTAAAATGACATATCTTTAAACTAAATATATTAGTAGTTTGTTTGTTTTATATTGTTTGTTTGTTTTATATTGTTTGTTTGTCGTGCATTGTTCCCTGTTTGTTACCATTAGATAGAGCGCAACGTAAATAAGCATTAATATTACTATCAATATAGGAAAGCATCTTTGTTGTACACACTGTTGCTACCATGCCACGACATGTTTTTTCTTCGTGTGCGTTTGTGTGCGTGTGTTTGTTTGTTTGTTTGTTTGTTCGTTTGTTATACCAAGGAGTCACTATAGCTACAGCACATGATTATTAATTATACCAGGATGGCGAGAAAAAGACATCCTATAATCTACAATGCATCATTGATTTCCAGTCAATCATACCACTTCTTCTCTCTTAACCAGTACATTGTACTGGAGCCATTGTACCAGTTCGTTATTTCTTTGGTATTTATTGATTTATTATCATTACATCATTATCATTCACCAATAGTATTTCGTTGTCGTATATCTTTAGCATATATAGGCCTACTTAGACTCCAACTATTATAGATTGACGGTCATATTGGTGCATCATAACTGGATATCAAGTATCATTTTTTTTTTGCTGTATCTGATGTAGCTTCTACTGAGAAATATGAAAATAAAGTTGAAATGAAATGAAATTAACTATGTCCTCCTTTCTGTCCACCTGATCGCTGATTAATCCTGCTGCTACACGAATGATTTTATCGAAATCGATGGTTTTACATGAGTGGTTGCGTTTTGTAATTTCATCGATAATCACGACCGTGAGACGTGAACTGAGTTGAGAGTGCGATGAGACGTTATATTTTTCATCCTTTGTGAGTCAGCATTGCTTCTCTGAAATGGCACCAGCATCCCATGCAAACTTTGGTAATTGGATGGTGCATTTGGATCGCAGCCAATAACTGCTGGCGTGACTTCTTTGGCAAGTTTTGAAATGATAATGATGATTATGTCTAATCTGTGTTGTGTCAGTGAAAGGCAGCGTATACATAGCAACAGCGGCGATTGCCGTCATAAAGTTATGTTACCCTGTTTCCAATCTGACAAAATCTGAGCTGCATGGCACGAGCGCTCCTCGTGGTTATTAATGAAGCCGTGGAAAAGTAAGAAAATGAAATTTATTAGTGACCGAATATGCGGTACACTGCACGCCATGTTTTAACAATCTTAATACAATCGACTTTTATAATATAAGGTTGATGAGCATGCTATTATACACTGAATTCATTCATGATAAAATTCACAGTGACAGCAAAATACCACGAAAAAAAAAAGTTGTCTGTTTGAGCGTTGTCTTCTTCTTAAGCCCTATATGGAGGAGCTCTAGCAACAAAGGAGGTACCTCCTTGCATTGAGGTAACGAAGGTCGAATCTCTTGAACAATAAGCAACAGGTGGCGTACATTCAAGTGACGTGTCAGGAAGGGAGAAATCAGCCCCTAATTCCTAATAACTTTCGTAGCCATGACAACCATATAACTTCCCCGAACTGGATTATTAACTGACCGGCATTTACAAGGTCAATAGTCAATTAGGAGGGTCAAGCGTACTACGACGTCATTTACAGAAGAACAGAGTTGAATGTATGTGTTTGTGCAAGTGTGTGTATATACGTTTTGAGTATGTTTTGTGCTCGTGCGTGTCATTAAATGACTAAACTTGGCAGGTGGTCGCATGGGGTAAACACACACCAGCACCAAAGACTCAAATTTCTCAACACAATAGAGGGCGTTTGACAATCCAATCGGTAGAATCTTTCACAAGAGGCTGTAACCTCAGGCCAAAAATCTTCGGCCTGTCTATTGATAATAGGCTATATAGATCATCCGTCGTTTTTCAGATTAGTAGACGCAGAATGCTCAAGTGATCCTGACCTGAAAGTCATTAGGCGTTTCATGGATTTTCATAATAATTAAACAGCATGCAAAGCAAACAAACCAACAAAAGCGAACTTAGAGTCCCCCTGGAGAACCACTGTTCAAAATATTCACTGGAGGTTCAATAGTATATTATTGTCTACTCGTTTATGTCATGATTACATGTTGTTTACGCCGCTCCTCTACATGACGTATTCTGGAATCGCTTCGATGAAATCTGACCACAAACAGCTGGTGGCGGTCTCTGCTGGGCTGACAAGCCAGGAGAGATGTACAGAGCACCTATCAGCGGTTGACCGTGACCGCTGTTAAGTCAGCTTCGTAACCCATAGAAAAGGGTTAGATTCCTCCTCCCTTGCTGTTTAACTGTCAATTCTTGCGTCAATCAGAACATCTCCACCGTACAAATTGTGTTGTAGTCCCTCTATCTCGTGAACTATTGTCATCTATGATCCATCTATCTAACTATCTATATATCTATCTTCCTATCTATCTATCTATCTATCTATCTATCTATCTATCTATCTATCTACATATAATTATATGAATCCATCTATGTCTATCGATCTATTTATCCATCATGACGAGTTTAATCGCAAAACGAAGTAATTCCACATTTGTTAATTTGAGATATTTGTGATTGAAGGTGACAAAAAGCAGAGAAAATGATTATAACTCTGAAGATATTCCTTGATATGTATCTCGCAAGGTATCACTGCAAAGATTTTGCTTTGCTCGATCTGATTTTGGACTTTACTTTAAACTGTTAAATAATGGTGCCTAATCGGTTGTTCGAGGAAACTCTTCTTTAACAATATATTCATCAATCTATCAGTTTATCTGGCTGTCTATCGATCCAACTATTCCTGAAGTACTATTACCAATTTACTCCTCTCTTATTCAAACATCTATCGTGTTAGTATCCACTTTTATGCCTATAATGTACCCTCTTATCGATCTCTCTCTTTTCGTATTTTTATGTGTACCCATAACCAAGTCATTTGTCGCTAAGATTTATTCAGTATTGTTTAATACTTCACATACTTTAACAACCTCTCCATTTATCATGGTTGTTCATCTCCTCATCTGCTACCATTTTTTTTTTCCATCTGTCTGACAGTCCGTCTATCTCATAAAGTGATATCATATCTCTCTGGCCTATCTACAGATATTTCTGAAATAGTGGCCTACTATTTTATCCACATTCTATCTATCTTATCTATATTCTACCCAGACATATATATTTATCATCTATCAATCTCTTTGTCTAGATGTATATCTGTTCCGCTGTATAATTTTATTTCATCTTTCTGTCTTTCCACGTGTCAATCATCCCATCTATCTTGATATGAAATTTATATGTATGATATATTGTATTTGAATGTTTATATGTATGTAGGCCTACATGACAGTATGTTGTATGTATGAATATATTGTATTAAATGGATTCGTCAAATACCATATAGTGATTGGCTAAACACAGTCACGTGATGGAGGAACATTGGTTATGTTCACCCATGGGAGAGCATTTTTGTAATGTTCTCCCATGGGAAAATTTTTTCACGTAACAAAGAGTTATGACAGAAGGACCCGCGCGCAGTGAATTTGGCTCTGCGCGAGCGATCGAGTGCGTTGTGCTGGTGGTTGACGTTGACGTATTTGACGTACTTGACTAATCCATATAACATAACAGATGATAACTTGTTGTCGGGAACATGTATCAAACGTTCCATCCTCAGGGTTTGAAATGCTATTTCAGGAGGCTGTAAGTCCCACGACGAACCTCCTTAGAGCATTTCTAACCCTTCGGGTGGAACATTCGGTATGTTCCCTCCCCCGCCAGTCATCATCTATATAATATTCTACATGAATAATCTGTCTCGTGTCACATCAACGTGTAACAGTTGATTGTTTGGTGATAAGAAAAGGGCGCCCTCAAACAACTGTGATCAGTCGTTATCGGTCATATCGAATTATGGCGCTGGGTAGACACGTGGATTCCGTCGTGAAGTGAAGGTCTCATTGTACATTCAAAAGGTGATTTTAATCCCATTGCACTATAGGGAGGAAGTTAACGCTGGTGAGACAGGAAGACGAAAGTGCTTTGGTTGGTAGTGATGAAAACATGAATGTTGATAAAAGTTGTATTTTTTAATTTTTGTTTTACCTATACAATAATGTCCAACAAGCGATTCTTTCTGTAAACTGTTTCAGTATCGGAGCTATGGTTCGCTTTGAGTACATAGCAATTGGTTGTATGTTTGTTTTTTGTTTTTTTCGTGTTTTAGTATATAAGGGTCTGTCTATGTCATGAATAACATGAGGGGTTTTGTTTTGTTTTATTTTCTTTGTTTTTTGTTTTTTTTAAGTTGGAGATTAGAATTAAATCTTGTTCATCTTCCATGTTCTCTCCTCCACAATGATACATCGCGTTGACCGAGTATTTGACGAAGTTAGAATGATAGGGATGATAAATCAGGTTACTGGTTATCTTTAGTGGGGGGGGGGGGGGCTGTAATAAAACAAACGGAACTTATGATAAAAGTTACTTTTGTAATGTCAGCCATTATGTATGTATTTATATATTTATTACAGTGATAAATACATTTCTTTACCTGTATCTATATCTATATCTATATCTATGTCTATGTGTACATCTATATCTACATCTACATCTATCTTTATCTATATCTATCTTTATCTATATCTATATCTATATCTATATCTATGTTATATCTATATCTATATCTATATCTATATCTATATCTATATCTATATCTATATCTATATCTATATCTATACCTATATCTATGTCTTTATCTATATCTATATCTATATCTATATCTATATCTATATCTATATCTATATCTATATCTATATCTATATCTATATCTATATCTATATCTATATCTATATCTATATATATTTGTCTTTATCTATATCTATATCTATATTCATATTATTGTGCACTGCCAAGTCTCTTTAAAAGCGTTTGGTACAGGGAAACGACGCATTGGCCATGAATCATTGTGAGTTGAAGAGCAGTCGAGGACGCTCTGAAGTCGTTTCTCGGAGTAAAACGCGTTAATCATCACCGATTTGGGGTTACAATTTTGCATTCTCGCCGATGACGATATTTCCTCGAGTCTATTTCAAGCCTCTTGTGGCAGATGGCACGGTCAGAATTTGCACTCAAAAAATATCACGTCGTTCGGGGACATTTTATCCCATAAAGATTTGAGGATCGCATCAAGGAGAAGAAACTATAATGGCTGACAATCGGCAAGAGAATTGAAACTTTGGCTCGTTATAAAGATATTTGGTGGTACTTCTGCTGATAACATAAAAATTACATAATGTTTCATCACCCTTGTGGCGGAGAGTGTGATACATAGATATAATTTACATTGTATTACGGAAAATACATAACTTCATATTTCGAAACTATATATATTGAGTAGTCCACAATCTACAAGCACAGTGCTTATTAGTGGACCTCTCAGTTCTCTTTTTTTTTTCTCCTCAAAATATAACTTAGTATTTTCCTGTATGTAGACATAATTTATTTCTATTAGTTTGTTGACTATCGTTTATCCTTCGCACTTTGTACTGTATATATGCTTATGATGGATTTTCTGATTTGCTTTCTGTTATGTTTTGTTGGAAGAAAATGAGAATGAAATAAATGAAATGAAATGAATTGAATTGAACTGAATTGAATTGAATTGAATTGAATTGAATTGAATTGAATTGAATTGAATTGAATTGAATTGAATTGAATTGAATAATCATTATGTATATACTGCTTCTCTGTGTGTGTTGAAAGATGAGAATAAATGACATTTAATAAATCTGTTAATGTTTGTTCGATTAAAAGAAAAATTACCCTTAAACATGAAAGAAGTTGGGGCCAAAACGATTGTCATTTACAGCAATAGAGGATGTTGATATTGTTATATGAAATAGAGTTGTAGATTACTTAAGCTTGGATACCGAGAATGAATCGTGAAAAGGGGCAAACTTTTGCTTAATTCTATATTCCAGAGTGTCAAACAATATGATGAGAATAAATGACATTTAATAATCAAAATCTGTTAATGTTTGTTCGATTAAAAGAAAAATTACGCTTAAAAATGAAAGAAGTTTGGGCCATGATGATTGTCATATACAGCAATAGAGTATGAGCAGGGAGGTGGAACCATGTCTTCCACCTCCCTGGTATGAGGAAACTGTTATATGAAATAGAGTTGTAGATTACTTAAGATTGGATATCTAGAATGAATCGTGAAAAAGGGCAAACTTTTGCTTAATTCTACATTTCAAAGTGTCAAACAATATGATTATCATTTTGGAATATTATTCTGCTTCATTCTACGAAGACATCAAGACGTCTGGGGTGGAAGTTCTTTTATATGTTTTTGTTTTTCTTGACGATAAGATATGCAATAAAAATGTTACTTAACGAAAATTTTAATCTCTGATGGCAGAGTTCGTAGAGCCCTAAGGTCTGTTAAGCGATTCTTGACATTGTTATCCTCAACTAGTGAAGTGAGGATAATCTAATGGAGGGTGAATGACATTGCAAAGATATTTAAGAAACACACACACACACACACACACGCACACACACGTATTACATATATATATATATATATATTACAAAGTAATTCGTAGTCCACGTGATGGTGCAATATTATCAAAAGTAGAACAGAGCTCAAGAAATGTATCATGTTGTCAATATAAACATTTTTTTTTTTAATCACTTGACACACAAAAAATAATTACTTGGCAAAGGTAGGAAGTCCAAAAATATTGGGGGGGGGGGTCTTCAAATCTAAACTGTTGGTATCGACAACATGAAACATTTCTTGAATTTGGTTCTATTATTCTATCATAATTATACTCAGCAAAAACAGAAAGAAAAGAAAGTGAACACAATTTCCTTTCATATCTTTCATATAAGATTTTGATGAAAATGAATATATTATAATATACCATTTTGAGGCAATTTTATTCGCAATCAAACTGTTGGGCCGTTACAAAGGGAAAATTTAGGCATGAGTGAACACATTCGTTTTTGTCCTCCATGGTAGAAAAACAAAAAATTGCAAAAATAGACATGTCATTCATGTGCAAATGTCTTTCGGGATAACAATGATGACAAATTACCAATTTGACACAATGAGGGATATGAATGAAATGGCAAAAATAAGTTTTCGTTTTCTCGTATCTCTTTGCAGCCTAAAACAAAACAAAATAAACACGAATTTTCTGTCAACATTAATGACTAGGGAGTAAAGCCACAAAGCTGATTAAATGGACAGAATGTTATTATTTCATTATTTTGACCTATGAATTGAGGAATTCATGAGACAAATTCAAGAACCAAATGTTGTTTTCAATTTCCTTAATTTGAAATAACTTTTTACCATTTTTGTTGATACATGTATTGCTTTTTTTCTTTATCATTTGAATTTGTATTTGAGAGAAGAGTTGAGAACGACAACTTGTTAATTTTTGCAATTTTCTTTTGATCGTGCCTTGGAAGAGAAAATGAAAGTGTTTGCTCATGCGTAAAAGTCCACTTTTTATTGACCTACCAGCTTTATTACGGTGTATAATACATAATGTTTTAGCCCGATATTCAATGAGAAATATATATGAACTTGAAAAAATTTTCACTTTTTTTCTGACTGTATAGATCATGGACCCTGGATAGATAGATGGGTAGATAAAGATGAACTAAACGAGTGAACAGCGTAATACCACACAGCAAGTGACCATTCTGAATTCTAAGATTGTACACTGTAATCAAATTCTTCCAGATTACTATCTATTTGCAGGCTTGCAAACTTTGATTCTACGTCTAGATTGTCTCGCTTGTGATACACGAGTGAATTACATCGCTTACATTACTGTTCAAGATATACGTGGTTCTAGCTGAAGAGTTTTTAGTAACTGTATTTTAGGTTTTATCCTTTAAAAAAGGAAAACACATGAAAATAAAACCAACTAATGAAAAACACCTAAATCTAAGATTTTCTGGACTTCCACATTTATTTCAGATCCCCCAACCCCTGTTCTTGGATCTCACCCTTCCTCCTTCCTCCCATCACCACCCTGCACTATACCACGCGGTCTTGGTGGTAGCCTTGACATTTTTGTTATGGGAACTGTGGCATAATGGATGAGAATGTTGCTTTTGAAACGGAGTGCCCGAGTTTGAGTCTTACAAGGTGATTACGTCCCAATTGGACAAGAAACTTTTACCCACAATGTCCCTGTCGACCCAGGTGTAGAAATGGGTATACCTGACAATGCTGGGCTAATGATGGCAGGGCCATCTGAAAGAACAGTACAACGTATTGATACTGAAGAGACTACCCTGGCAAAGTAAGGTCATTATGCCAATAGTACATTTAGCACAAAATGAGTGAGCCATTGGTCCATCAGCTATATTCATCATAATTATCAAACACGCGAGCATAAATATCCAGTTTCAATGTGATCAATCAGACACCAAAGATTTCCCTGGTCCTCAGAATTCATCTCACCTCGTACGCACTCGTCGATCCCATCGTGTAGAAGAAGGGGACGAAACAGCGAACGGTGACGACACCCGACAGGACGTAGGCCAGGCAAAACCATCCGTACACCGTCCCGTGCTCGTAGCTCTCCACCGGAGCCCCCAGAAACGTGACGGCAGAGATAAAGCTCGCCACCAGCGACATCGCTACGGGGAAAGCGCTCATGCGACCGTCAGCGAGCAGGAACTCGGCGGTCGTCTGTTGCTTCCCGCCGCAGCATCCGTGGTAAACCCCGATGATTGCGGAGACCAGCAGCAGTCCAACAAAGACCAGATAGTCCCACATCAAAAACTTCGCGGAGAAAGAGTTATCCATCTTACCAGCAGAGTGAGGCGGACTATATAGTTTGATCTTTTTGTTTTTTATCAGTGTTTTTCTGTTTACAATGGTTCTGCTCTTTTGTAAAGGATCTGACTATCAACTAACGCTAATAAGGGTGATCTGCTCTTACGTCAATGTAGGGCTTTACTGCTCTAAGAAGTTCGAAAGTAAAACAGTGAAACCAATCCAGCGTTCTTTTTGGAAATCTGCGTCAAACATAAGTCTTCCGCGTAAAATATCTCTGATTTTTGCTGGGGCAGCCGATAAACCCCAGTATTCGAGATGATTCCCGCTCAAAGTTGCATAACCATCCTGTTGCCAAGACGATGATCTTCTTTATCATGGCGCCCTAACATTTTAACCACCTTATGGAGTGAGACCCAAAAGACCTCCTCCTTCTTGCCGAATCTTTGAATGTGCACATCATCTCCTTCTGACGCATCCGCCGTCTCTCGCGTAACCATGGCAACATCTCCAGAGATGGGCAATGGGGGCAGAATCCGCTACCGCGTCTTTTACATCGCAAACACTTCAATAATGTGTAAACAGCGGGGCGTATCCTAAGTGGTAGATGATTAGACAAACTTCCGCAGCGACTCGAGAAAATGTATCAGAAGTGTGATGTGTGAATGATTATGGTTTGTACGTGTCGATTTGCTCGTCGCTGGACTGCTGCCAAAGAACTCGAGACTGGACAACATTGATTTGTTAGGCAATTTCCAAGGGGGGGGGGGGGGTGACAATGAGCCATGCAAGATGCCCTCTTCTTGCATTATCATAAAACGTTGCGATCATGATCAAGCAAAATCCCAATCTAGTTTTAGAGGTTTTTGCCAATTTAAATATGCACTTTAGATATGATTGATGTTGTGTTGTTGAAAGCGCAATGCAACTCTGGTTTTAAGTATAAAAGTCAAATAAAAGAGAATAAAAGATATATCATTGTAGAATAAGACAATTATGGGTTTGTCAGCTTCATAAGTTCCACAGCGCATTTATAACATCAGCTATAATTGTGTCCAGTTTTGATGAAACATCTGCCTTTCTGTTTGATTAATTTCGTTCCGTTTAAGAAAGTATTATGTGGTTTGGCATTGCGCATGATGATTATTATATCCTGTGTCATTTTGATAAAATAAAACAATTATCTTAACCTTTGTGTGCTTTGAATGCCGACTGGAGCAAAAGCAGGACTGATTTGATTTTGATTTTGATTTTATTTCTTAATTTATTTTTCATACATAAATGAAACACAAAATCAATTAAACATACTAATGTTGAGCACAGTATAATGTGAATCTGACAGATAAATGGTTAATTCAAATATCCAACATTTTTTCTAACACGATGCAAAATCAAAACTATAACAGGCATTATTTTATGCATATATCTATGCGAACATAGGATCCCGTTTATCTGACAAAGACAAATTAAGCAACTCTTGATGTACAGAAATACAGGAGACCATCGTCAGCAAATGCTTGACGAGGACAATGGCCTCAGAAATGATTGTCTAAACAATATACGACATTGTAAGAATATAATACAGACAAGTCACCACTCACTGAGGGGCGATAAAGAGAGAGGGGGGGGGGGGAGAATGAGGGGGAGAGAAAAGAAAAAAGTGCAGCGGTGCATTGTGCAAAATGTGAAGTGTTTACGTGGAAATGAGTTGTGAAATACGTTCAGTTCGGAGCCCTGTTTACCTTTGGGAGCAGTGTTTTCAAAAATGTTCCAAATATCACATTTGATGCATATGTGTAGGTCAGTTGTATCACAAAACATCCTACCATATAAAATTTTCGCCATTAAGCCTAAAATATAAGGAGATATCAGTGTTCTTCTCAATAAACCGTAACTGTAGACGGTTTAGTCTGGAAACATTTTTGTTATAACTATTGTTTACATTCTGTGTATTTAACAACACTTAACATCGATTTTACGGATTCCAATATTTGCAGTGGTTGTTTCTATCCCTAACTCACATTTTAGAACTATTTTAAAGTACTAATGCTGGGTTTTTGTTTCATCTGCAAATGGTAAATTATGCCTTTAATCATGGATCTACAAACTTCGTTTGTAGCTCCATGCTTTAACTAGCTTCGTGTGGGAAGGCTACGATTGGTTATAGGGTCGGCAAATACCTTGATGTTCCTGCCATCACAGACAAGCTTATCGAGGCATTAAAGAGATCGTATAGTTTTTGTTGATACCTAATTTCAGGTTTCTAACTTTCTTTGGTGAGATAATGAGAAACCTCTTATGAAAAATGAAAGAGCATGTAATTCTCTGAGGAATCCAACGTTTATTTCCGGAAAATTGGTTTCGAAATGGCTGAGATATCCAGAAAAGTGCGATTCTAATAACGTGTGGGACCCACACTTTATTACGATCGCTTTGTTTTACTTTGTTTTTGGATGTTTCACTCATTCCAAACCCGATTTTCATCAAATAAACTTTGAATTCCTCTTCAAATTGCATGCTCTGCACTATATCATAAATGTTTTCTTGGTATCTCGCAAAAAGTTAAAAGCCCAATTCTCATCTCCACCAATACTGTACCAGCCCTTTAATGTCATCTCACCTCGATTATTGTAATAGTCTCGTAGCAGGACGACCTCAATCCCATATTGCATCCCTTCTACGTATCCAGAACACTTCCGCCAGACTAGTCACACGTATACCAGAAAAAAAAAAAAAAAAAAAGTGAACACACTAACCTTATCATCCAGTCGCTTCATTGGTTGCCAATGCAGAAATGCGTTGTCTCCCTTGTCTTCAAAGCTATTCAGAGTGAAGCCCCCTCATACCTACAGAACCTAATCTCCCTCCAATCCTCATCAACTTCTTCTGCTTCTGGACGTCTACGCTCCCACGCCACTGCCCATCTTCAACTGCTTCCCGGACCTCGCACCAAGACACACTAGTAAGAACGCTCATTTGCTCACTTGCTATAACCCAATCAAGTCTCCATTTATATACGAGAAGCCCCATAAGTAGAATCATTCAAGTCACTTCTGAAAACTCACTTATTTCCCATAGTTGAATTTCCCTCCAGTCGATGTATTAATCTATGTAAAGCGAATCACGTTACCCGCCCATTAACTGATGTATGCCATGTTCTTCTTTTCGGGCCTTCGGGCCTCCGGGCCACCTCTAATGTCGAGCCCTGTTATAATATTATGCTTGTCACGCTAGCCTCCGTTGTTGGCCGTAGATTTTATATTCTACTTTAAAGTTATAGGTTTAGAGTAAAGACACACCAAATAGAAAAAAAAAAAGCCGAAGATGAATTCAAGATACCGTTAATTCTGTAATCTAAAAAAGAAAAGTTAGAGAATTTTAGATTTTTACATTTTCTCAAGAAACAGACATAATCATAATTTGCTACCACAATTCAATAATGCAAATTGCAGGAAGTGAAATGGTAGTCAACAAACATGTCTCTCATTGACATCTGCATTATTATTTACTATGTGGGGTGGGTGTGGGTGAACACATGGAATAAGCAACACTAAGCAAGAATAAACTTTATCCTTCACACCAATTCCATTGTAATTTTGTAGTAACCTGTATAAGCAACAATTACCTGCAGGGATTGTTGTGGTATAGAAAATGATCGACGAACAACGTTTATAAATCTGTGTACAAATCAGTTTTGGAGAGTTGTTTCGTGGCAGCAGAATCACCAACTCAAGTTTGTGTTTTATAGTTTCAGCCACTACCATTATGCGGTAAATTCATTGTGACGCTTTGAGATTCCATAACTTACTCAACTTACATCCCATTTTGACGCAGTATCTGTTTGTAAAAAATATTTTTCCGTTTCGGTATCAATAAACTTTGTAAATCAAAGTCAATTTGATGATTTGACATTACTGTGTGCACTAATGTTCGTCTTCAAGCTCGTACTGCAACCGCAGCTGATTCTGTCAATGCTAATAACCAAGATCTCTATCGCAATTCCGCAGTCAAAATCACATTCCTCTACAATGTTATTTAGTGATTTCATTCCCTGAGCGGACATGGTTTTTGTAACTGTTACCATGGAAACGGTAGTGATGCTGATAAGGATTTGTTAGTTACAATAGTGTAACATTTCTAATGACAAATACAATGATACTGATGCTGCTAATGCGTTGTCTTGACATCATCGTTATCTATCATCAAGATCATCATCCTCATTACTGTCATCATTTCATAGTCCTCATCATCATCCTGATCATCATCGTCATCATCTCAAAGATGACATCAATAATCACCGTACTTCCAGTGATGGTGGGATGATGTTGTGTAAGGCAAATCAATACTCTCGTTTCCACTGTGCTCATGGTCCTATTTCTATCATATTCCTATGATACGGAATATATTCCACTCAATATCTTTGCTAAGCTGGATCGCTGTTCTATATCAAGTCACATCGAACAGACTAACAGTGTATTCTTGAAATGATAGTTCATTATTTGTCTGCTCCGCCATCCTTAATGCTCCTCTCCACAAGTGGATACAAATTTGTGGCAGTCTGGTGGATTCCATGACATTTGCTCCTGCTACAATTGCTCTCATGAAATATCTGCACGCTAAGCCAAACATAAATTGCTACCCATAAACAAACCTAACCCTAAACCTAATCCTCACATCAAACTAAACCTCAAACCTTATCACAACCTTAACCCTAACTCTTAGTCCTTGGAGAAAATAAGACCAGAGCAATACATTGTCGCAGGAACATAAATGTGGTGTCACTGTCTAAGGTATCTGGGATGGAAATACTTGCTGCATGGTATCGATATAGTGTTAACCCAAGGCTTGAGAGAACCAGAAGCATCATTTGATTAAAAGGCTATTGGAAAGTACCATATCTTGGATAGTTCAAACGGATTAATAGTTTGAACCATAGATGAACACCATGATGGCGAGTTTCCGTTAGGTATTCTTGACTAAAAGGCTTAGGCTATTCAGAAAAAAAAAATGGGGATAAGCGTATACACCCTATGGTATGGTATTATGTGTATAAATCTGATAATAAGTAAGAACTCACACATCTTTGTTAGCACAAAGTGCTGGTACTTACATTGTATTCGCCCTAATACTTGTGGGAAGAGACATGGTATAGTAGCTCAATGGACAAAGTGACAAAAAAGGTGTTAATAAACACACTTTGTGTGTGTACCTCAATTAACAGGTGTCTGCGCATAAAGGGCGTGTGTCTATTGTCGTGCGGTGGTAATCAGGGACAATGACTTTGGTTTATAAATGCCTTACTACTGAGAGATTGGATCAACGCCGGTCACAAGAGTGATTCTGAGTTTGGGTTTGGCCATTGCCTGAGATGAAGATGTCGTAACTAATAAAGATTGCATATACTATATAGCAACGGGCTAGAAGTTAACGCCAACATCTGAGGGAGCAGTGCGTCTTCCCAGCTGTCAGTCATTGTCTTTTTTTTTTTTTTTTGGACATTTAAAGGTCCCATGAAATACTGTTAGAATTGATTTTAATGCAATAGACGAATGTCCTTCAAGACTAATTTTCTATTTAAAAAAAACAACAACCAAATAAGTAAAAAAGTGGAAAAATGATTGAAGTCATAACCTATAAATCAAATATATTGAATTTATGTCTGCCCAAATCATGCAAAGCAAACAGAAACTCCCAAACGAGGTTGTAGTACCACGTGACCCTCTGGCGTCACGTTCAGAATACTTCCTGGCTTGTGATCGATCGTCTTGCATTTTGCGTTTTTCATATGCTACATCTGAATTTTAAATATCATTTGGGTGACGAACGTTGTACTGTGGAAATCTTTTCTTGATTCTGTATATTTTACATTCAGTGAAGCAGGACAGGGATAACATATCGAAAACCTGGGCGCGTATTTGGCATGAAGCAACAGCGCAATAATTCAAATGGTTATACATTCATTCATTCATCCATTCATCCATTCTCGTAAGTTTACCTAATAATTATTATACATATCCATGCACTCGATGAATATATGAATAGACCTAGCAATCATTCAATCCGTGGATGCATCCATCTGTACATCACCCCTCACTCTCTCTGAGCATATCAATTGAACAACTCAATGCAAAAAAAAAAAAAAAAAAAAAAATATATATATATATATATATATATATATATATATATATATATATATATATAAAATAAAAATCACGCAATGATTATCTATCAAGGGATGATGATCACATAAGAGCTCACCTCGTTCGCACTCGTGCACCCCAGTTTAAAGAAGAGAGGTAAGAAACATCGATAGGTCAAGATTCCCGTGAACACATAAGCCAAGACGAACCACCAGAACAGCGTGCCGTGGATGTAGTTCTCGGCCGGAGTGCCCAGGAACGTGATGGCCGAGATGAAGCTGGCTACGAGGGACATCGACACGGGGAACGGCGACATGCCTTGGTTGGCTAGCAGGAACTCCGACGTCGTTCTCTGCTTCCCCCCGCTGAAGGCATGGTAGACGCCGATTCCAGTAGATACCAGCAGTGTGAGCGAAAACACAACGTAGTCCCACGCCGCAAAAGTTTTTTCACTACCTCCGGAATCCATACTTCTCTCTCTTCAAGAAATAGAGACCTTGAAACGCTTAAAAATGCAATCCCTATACCAACAGAAAATCAACCAGAAAAGTGTCTTTGACTGGTCTCTGATACAGGCAGTTTCCTATTACTCTTATTTCTCGGCAGAAAGCGCTATACGAGTAACGTGTAGCTTTTCTTTTTTCTCTCTCTCCTTTTGAAGAGACGCGAGAAACCTGATGTTGTATTTGCCCTGACCCCTTGCCTCGCGCTCTAGAACTCCGACTTCAGGGAAAGTCTCAAACGGGCAATTGTTCGATCCACCTCGGTAATGTTGCAGTTTAGGGGACTTCTTTGGGAATTGCACGTCAGGCCACAAAAATGGAGTATTCCATTACACCTAAGAGCGGTGTAAACTCTACGAGAAGTCACTCCTCTCTCATAATCGATGCAGAAGCAGAGATTTGTTTGACGATGAGATTAACGTGATCAATCGCTTCCAATGAAATAAAAGCGGGCTAACAGGAAGGACTTGTTCCACGCATGCCCAGTTTACCTCCAGCAAACAGCAGAGAACAATGATAATGACAGCGACGCTCAAACTAAAGTGTGGGATCAAACTTGCGCTTTACTAGAGTCTGAGTGAGAACTTGAGTGAAAACGCTTGCTGGCGTGTTTTTATCGGACAGGTTCAACCCAGGTCACCATGCCTCCTGTACACCTGTATTCTCTCAAGCAGACGGTCGCTTATTCGTTCTACAGTGCCAATGTCTTATGAGCAATAAAGAGATAGGCCTATAGAATATAGGTCTATTGTCACTCCAATGCTTCAATCGGTGGCAGTTCCCATGGCCCTGGCACATTTGTGTCACTTTGAACACATAGAAAGGAAATCATCAGATGGTAGAATCTATATATGATAAAATTTGGGTTCTCGTCGCAACATGCTATATGTAACTTCCAATTAAAGTTCAAGGGAACATAGAGATGAAACAAAGGCAAATGTTAATGTAGATTAAAGAAATGTTCATAGTAGTATTACACTTCGACATGACCTAGTATGTGCAACCTACCAGATCACTGCAAAATCAATTATTATTTCCGCCGCCTGTCGCCATCAGATATGGGTTTCATCAGTAGCGTGACCTGATACCGAGGCTCAGGTATAATACTTGAATGAATTTCCGCCGAGAATATTGTACGTGTACAGCCTGGGATTTTTTGCGTCTCTTTTGAGCAAGAAACATGTATACATGCATAGTATTACTCAACAGATATAATTATCAGAAATTCATTTTCTCAAAGTCTCACTGGTAGAAATATGTGTGTATGCGACACACACGATTTCGATTACCCTCTTCCCTGACGTCATCGACCTCCATCACCGACCTGGGCACTTCCCTGTTCCGCTTCCTCCTCCGGTGGTCGTGGTAGTAGCCTGCTTATCTTTCCCTTGAGACAAAATGGAAGGATCGATGGTGGTCTTTGTCGAATCTAAGAAAACCTAACCTAATCCTAACCACAACCAACAAAATGTTTTGTTTTATACTGACTGAGAATATTCCGAGTACTAGTCAGTCGTGATGAGCAATGACATGAGTATAACAGAGACGTGATGTCAGAGAAACTTCACATTGCCTTCTATAATATCCAGCGTGTGGGTGTGTGTGTGTGGGGGGGGGGGGGGGTGGGGGTGGGTGTGTATGATGACAAAACTGAAGATGATTACAAAAACATCACCAACCTCTGCAATTATTTCATTTCATTTCCTTTCATTTTATTTCCACAACTCCCACAAATTACGTGTTCTTGATGAGACTTTCGCCTGCTGTATACGGATAGGCGAAAGTCTCATCAAGAACACGCAACTGATCGTGACAAAATGAACTTTTAACCAATAACGGGTCTATTGCAGGAAGGCACTATCGCATATATATATGATTTTACAATACATTCTTTATGTTTTGTCTTGAAGGAAGACATAGAAGCACACTGCTTGATAATTGGAAGACTATTCCACATCTTAGGCCCGAAATATTTTGTTGTGGATCGTGAAAACCCATACTTAAAATTGGGTAATCTATAATCCTCCGCCTGTCTTGTACAATATCGATCTATCTTATTATTGTAAAAATCGAAATCGGAAGAACATGGCAACACGACACTTCTAAACAAATACATAAAACAAACAATGGTTTTGGGAGGATCATTCATACCAGATATTTTCAAAAAAATCGGTAAATTATCTTGCTATTAATGTTGTTTAGAGCTCAAATATCACGTAAAAAAAAATTCATAGCCATTATGTATGGTAATCGCTCTCATCTGCACGCATGTTATTTAAATTAGCATTGTTTTCTAAATACAACTAGTTTTTTTCATTGTCAAAATCCTATAGCTATGGAACACATTCATTTTTTATCCTCGGTGTATATGAGCAAAGGCACATGCCCTTGGAATGTGTTCAGAAGAACTTTGAAGAATTCATTTTTTAGGAAACGAACAAATTACTTGCAGTTTGTAGTCCCGCGCGACATGTGCAAACTCACAAAATTGCCACCATGTTTAGTTCATGCATGACAGACTAGTATAGTGATTTGATCGGCTTGATTGCATTTATTTCCACTTTGTGTTCAAAAAGCAAATAAACAAACACATTAGTGAGTTACAAGGATTATTATACCATACAATAACATTTTGTTATCATCGAAACGTTATTATTATAACGTGTACATTTGCAAGTACGTGTAGTATAGGTTGTAGCAGCAGCAGCAGTAACAACAGCGGTATTATAGCAGTCGTATATGGATACGAAAGGGAAAACAAAAGGACTATATCTGCGTATGGCGGAAGTACGACCAGCGTGGGTTGGAGGATTCTCTCCTCTTCTTTTTTTTTTTTTTTTTTTTTTTTAGAGTGGGCTAACATATAGTTGCTGGTATAGATTATCCGACGAAGAAGGATTATCCTGACATAAAAGATTAAAGGGAGCTAGTAAGATTCCCCTCAGATATCGGACGAGCGGAGATGCTTTGGCCAGTTTTTTGTGTAGGTTACTTAGTATATTACGGCAATGTGACAACGTAATTTTCAATTTTCCACTCATTGTGCATTAAACACGAGTATATGCACGTTGGTGATTTCACTCTCTCATGATATCAGGGAGCTTTAGGTTTGCGACTGGATGTCAAGACGACGATTGCGTCACAATTTTCCATTGATTGCGTGAAAAAACCTAGAAAACTCGATGAGATTCTTAGCTCTGCCATGAAAGAGATATACAGTGTTATACGACTGTCGTGGCTGAATAACTTCAAAATGATAATCACTCAGATAAAATATCAAGATTTGAGACAGGAGCATAATTGTATTTAAACATAAAAACTGATGTATTTTTTCAAGAGTTTATGTACAAATATAATTCAAGTTGTGAGGTAATTCGGTTCAATTCAATACAGTTTAATTAATTCAATCTATTTCATTTTCTTTTCGTAGAACATAAGGTATACAAATTATGGAAATCACAAATTTCATTTAATTTCATGTCAATTCTGTTTTCATATTTCTCAATGACAAAAGCCTCAAGCATAGCAAAATGAAATGATAATGCCATCCAGGTAGGAGACACAATAGATAATTCCAAAATATAGAACATGATGGCCATTCTATGAAAGTTTGAATCCAAGTTTAAATACTTACTAAGAAACACGATGGTATATTTGAAAGCAAGTTTGTTGGGCGTACGTCCCAGTACACGTATTGAAACCGATTAAAAAAAAATAATAAAAAATCAAGATAAGGAGAACGGATACAATGTAACCAAAATAGAGAAGACAAAAGGGGAAAAAAGATTATTCGGGGACATGGCAAAATCTTCCCATATAGATTAGGAGAATAAATGAACCTTGTGTTGCAGACTAACAGTTGTTTTTACAGCTCTACAGCAATGTCGACAGTATAGTGTAATAATGGGATCATTGGCCAATTAGAAAACTGTACATTTTGGATCCTCAGAAGAGACGATGGGATTGGAAAGTTTTAAGAAGAAGAAAAAAAAAGAGAAAGATATACCAACAATATCAAAAATGATCTACCAGCCTGTCGCAATGAAGTAAGCATAACAATGGCAACTTTCTTGAATGAACTAAAAGTAAATCAAGTAAAAACTTTGGACAAGTTACTCCATGCTGGAATTCCATACTTGAGGTATATGGGGAAATCATAATTGAATAATTTGAATACATTATCTTATAATTTACAACATTTCAGCTTGTTTGGAATTCCTGTGTTCCTGGAGAGAATTAAAAGTTGATGAGATTTTTTCCAGGATAAATCTCTATTAGCATGAAGTCGTATAGAAACTTGGTACTGCCGACCCGGGTTGAATAAATTGATAACATTGACTTTGACATGATCAGGAATAGATTGCAAAGAGTTGCTATACAGCAGTGTGTTTTGTCAATGTTTAGTGATAACTTATTGGCGTAGATCCAGGACTGAACAAGTTTCAGTTCGTTGTTTAACCCTATAAAGCCCAAGCTATTTTGATCCTTCCAGGCCCAGGGGGTGGGGCACATTGTGCCCCCCCCCCCCATTATAACTTCTTTATTATATGATGTATGACCGTCATAATCGGCATATGGGTAGACCAACTCATCCTCTACATGACATAACATTTGAAATTTCTCAAGGTCATCCACTGAGGGCGCTATTTACCAAAACATAAAGAAATACATAGGAAATACGCAAAAATTATGTTTTTTTTATGCCTCCGCCACGAAGTGGTGCCGGAGGCATTATGTTTTCGGGTTGTCCGTCCGTCCGTCCGTCCGTCCGTCCTTCCGTCCTTCCGTCCGTCCGTCCGTCCGTCCGTCCGTCCGTCCGTCCTTCCGTCCGTCCGTAATGAATTTTGTGGACAAGGTAACTATCAAAACCTGTTGAGGTATCCTAATGAAACTTGGCATGTATGTGTATTAGGGGGTGAAGTTGTGCCTATCAACTTTTGGGTGCACATGCTCAAGGTCAAAGGTCAAAAGGTCAAGGTCAAATACATAAAATTTCACTATTTCCACCATATCTATTGAATGCCTGAAGATATTTTCTGGAAACTTAGTGTATACATATATTACCCAATTAAGATTCTCTGGTGAAAGTTTGGGTCATGAGGTCAAAGGTCAAAGGGCAAAAGGTCAGGGTCAAATACATAAAATTTCACTATTTCCACCATATCTATTGAATGCCTGAAGATATTTTCTTGAAACTTAGTGTATACATGTATTACCCAATGAAGATTATCTGGTGAAAGTTTGGGTCATGAGGTCAAAGGGCAAAAGGTCAGGGTCAAATACATAAAATTTCACTATTTCCACCATATCTATTGAATGCCTGAAGATATTTTCTTGAAACTTAGTGTATACATGTATTACCCAATGAAGATTATCTGGTGAAAGTTTGGGTCATGAGGTCAAAGGTCAAAGGTCAAAAGGTCAAGTAAAAATATTAAAACTTCTTTTTTTTTTTCTCCATACCTTGGAAAATTGTTCAAGGTATCTTCATGGAACATAGTATATACATATACTGACTGGAAGTGATTATCTAGAGAATGTAGGGTTCATGGGGTCAAAGGTCAGTGGTCAAAGGTCAAGTGCAACACTTCAAAATTTTACTATTTCCCTCCTATCATGCAATGCCAGCAGGGTTATTTTTTTTTACACTTGGTGTATGCATACATGTGTAACCTAATAGAAATTCTCTGGAAAGTTTTTTTTTTTCTTCTTTTTTTGCCTCAAAGGTCAAAGGTCAAAGATCAAGTGAAAGTGCTGAACTAACTTTTTCCTCCATATCTCGGAAGTGGTTCAAGTTATCTTGAAACATAGTACATATTATGCATGTTCTACCTGAAAGTGATTATCTTATGAATTTTAGGGTCAAGGGCCAGATGAAAATGGTAACAATTTACTATTCAATTCAGAAATTGCACTTTTTCTCCACACCTGTACCTTGAAATCACTCAATGCCTAAATGTATGAATGGGTCAAAGTCGAGTTAAAGTCCTTAAAGGGACTGTACAGTACTGGTTGAGGTGGGGATTCATGTTTTGAACATTCCTAAGTGAGATAATGAAAAGCCTCTTATGAAATATGAAAGAGCATGTAATCTTAAGAAGGATTCAGCGTTTATTTGATAAAAATTGGTTTTCAAATGGCTGAGATATCCAAAAAAGTGCCAATAATAAAAGGCGACATGCCCCAACTTTATTAGGATCTCTTTTTTTTACCTTGTTTTTGGACATCTCAGCCATTTCAAAACTGATTTTCATCAAATAAACTTTTGATACCCCTTAGAACTGCATTCCCCCTTACATCTCATAGAGTGGTTTCTGAATATCTCGCAAAATTTTAAAAGCTAAATCTACACCTCGACCAGAACTGTACACACCCTTTAAATCCCTAGATACATGCTCTCCTATTCATCCAATTAAACCTAGGTCAAGGAAGGTGAACATTCAACACATTTGTGACAAACTTGTCATTTCAATATTTTGCCAATTTTGTGAAAATGTAATCACACATTGTCCACATGTACTATCTAGACCTATTTGGAAAATCATGCATTATGGCGGAGGCATACCAGTCGCCAAAGCGACATTTCTAGTTCTTTTAATTTCTTTATCCTCAGTATGTTTTTATTTCATATCAATCATTTCATATTTACCACAAAGGAAAAGCAAGTCAACCTTCACTAGAGATTTTGTTATGGTTGAAATTTCTCAAGGCCAACATATGGGCGCGCTATTCATTACAATATAAAGAAATATATGAAACCTATGATGTATTGCTTAAATATGGATACATTTATTGATGTTATATTTGATATTTCCAAAATATTGAAATTTTTAGTTTGCAGATTGATAATATGATAAACAAATGATATTACAGGCAAAGCTTGTGTGAAGATAAAAAAATAATAAAAGGGTAGTCTTTGGAAAATGCTGTATTTCCGATTATTTCTATTATATCTATTGTTTGATGCCTAGGTCATACAAAGAAATAAAAGAAATAATAAGAAGACCATTTCAGGGTATTTCACAACCATTATTACTTCACCTTTTGTTACTTCAGCAGATTCCGTTACAGCCAAGAAAACCCCCATTTCATGCATAATTATATTGTTAACTCAAATTCGAACAGAAAATCATGCAAAATCTGACGAACATGGTTGTCAGTTTACGGTTGCCATGGCAACCACCAATATTGTACATAGCTGAATTATACATCAAAAGGTTTTAGGATAAGCCACCAAATTTGATTGAAATCGGGTAAAGGGTGTAGGAGTGGCAAACGAAAATATGATAGGGGGCACAATGTGGGCTTTAAAGGGTTAACATATAGACCTACATTGTATAATGATGATTATTATTAGCCTGTTAGAATGTGAAAAATGTGTCATCAGCAAAACGTAATGAACGGTATGATCTGTGACCGAGGTCGTTTATGTATAATTGTACAAAACGAATAGCAGGCCAAAGGACCATGGGGAAACCAAAAGAAATCGATTTAGGAGTAGACTCGTGTAAAAGTATTGCCTTCTATCAGTAAGGTAATCTCTAGACCATTCCAAAGTCGTCCCTCGAACGCCGTAATAGCTTGTAATATAGGCCTATAAAGGAAAATGATCTTGACAAGACAAGAGTTGAGTTAACGATGAAAATCAAATATAATCAACAAATCAAAAACATGTATACTAGCCTCAACACAAACTCGTTACACAATCATGCTTTGAGGAAAGAAAAACAAAAACAATAGAGGAAACACTTAAAGTCCGAGTTTTTAATGCATATTATACTGTGGACAAACATACAGCTCAAAACTTTAAAAAAAAATGTAATTCAAGATTTGAGAGACATGGGGACAGGACAGAAAAAAAACGTAGGAGAAACAAAAAGCAAAAGCACAGCAACATGACATGACTGTATAATGCGTGCAAACTGTTGAGGAATTGGAAAACGATTATAAAGAAAATAGTTCAGCGCAAATTTAAAGCTGTGCTAACAAATAGAATATGCCTTTTTCCTCTGGAGATGATGACATTTAAGTTTATTTTAGATCAATTAGAAAGTCTGTCTCAGTAGGACTTAAACAGAAAAAAAAAAATCAAGAATACAGTAAGAAAATTTTTTTTAAATTCATTTTACAGTCCAGAGAATTTCAAAATGGCATTATCAACTGATTATTTGCATTTTCATAATAACTGGTCAAGAATTGTTTTCTGAAAATTACACAATCTGAACCATTTTAGAATTTTTCTCATTCTTATGAGATTTACATCCAAATTTCCCTGGTGTGCTTGTAAAATTGTACCTTTTCTTAAGAGGGCAACATCAACTGGTCCGAAATTCTTCTGTATGATCTCAATTTGTAACACAGGGTATTCAGAGTCTTTCTCCTGTTGTTTAAGTGTCAAAACAAGATGGGCTTAAAAATCATGTTGAATAAGTTTCAAATTATCTTTTTCCTGCTGACTCCACTGCGGTGTGTGCTGAGATAAATGATTTTGAATAGTAGGCCTATTAGTAGACTTGCTAAGGGGGTAAACGCTGCATTTTTCAGTACAAATGTCCTACTTGCAATGGCACAGATGTTCCCTAGGGCAATTGAAAAATTTTTCATCTAAAGAGACACTCTGTATCTATGCAAATAAGCCTTAATTTGCATAATTTATGCAGAAATACATATAAAAATTATTAAAAAATATATGTGCATCAAGCAGAAATACCTAATTTGGTAGAAGTATTCTATACAGTAAGTGGAAACAATTCCTGCAAAAATTGATTTCATACCTATGTAAATAAACATAAAATTTGCTTAATTACGCAAGTTATGTGTAAAAATCTGCATGTTTAACAGAATTTCTAATCTATTAAGCACTGGATCTTGTAGTACAAAGTTTGAACCTGGCATGGATGTTCCTTGGGTCAAAAGCAAATGATTCATCTAAAGAGACAAACTGTATAACACTGTCTCTATGCAAACAACCTGTTATTTGCATAATATGCATATCAATGCCTACACATAGATAATCAGAACAAACCAACAAAATTATGTGACAATGTTCAAGTTCAAGTTCAAGTTCAAATTTATTCGTTTTTTCCACAATATACAAGCATAAATCTCACTTTCTCACAAAGCTCACGTCTTAAATCGCTTTGAACTTAATAGCCAAAAAGCTCATAGAATAAGACAATATTCTCACAACAACATTTTTCAGTTGCTTTAATTGTTTCCATATTATCTAATTAACTTATGCATCTTATGCATAAATTATGTAAATAAGTATACAAGATGTGAAATTTCGATACATATTGATCTTTGAAATTGTTTTTACTATCAATTTTCCCTCATTACATAAATGCTTTGCAGGGTGGGAAAAATAACCGATAGTGACACTCTTTAAATATGATTATGCAAATATAACAGTAGGGCCTATATATATAAACAGATGCAAATTGACACAATAATGCTTACAAAAGGATTGTTTTTCCCTTGCAAACAGTACACAACTGAGGTCATGGTTAGAAAATCGTTACAAAAAACACTACCATAGTGTGAATTCTGATTTTCATTGTATTTTGTAGGCAACCAAGCGAATAAGAGGCTTCGCAAATTAAATACATCAAACTGATTATAAACTTGTGCAAATTATGTGGATGCAAGGGTATCTGCACACATTAAGAACGTACAAGCTTGAGTTAGAAACAAAGTCTGTTTCTGAAAAAAAAAACCAACAACGTTCCCTCAGTACACTATGAGCTGCTATGGCATGGAAACTATGCTAGGAAATTTATACACAATAACATTTTGATAAGGCAATGATATGCAAAAATTGTCATGTGAACAATATAGGAAATATTATACTTTAAGTCAAATGATCTTAGTCTCTGACTTAAAATCAGTCAATTTCAACCATAAATCAAAGCAGAAATGATATGCTCATAATTACAAAAGAGTAAATCAGATGGCCTTTACGATTACTAGGATGTGATTTTTCAACAGTTCGTCACATGCTACTGTTTACGAGGATCGTAAATGTCATACTCTCCCTGGTTGTGATTGTTTTCCCTTGGGATAATGTAACTCCCTGGCGGTCCAAAGAATGTTATATCCCACCACATATCAGCTAATACCTGTATAGATGATCATAACCTACATGATCCTGAAGCTTTTTCAAAAAAAAAAAAAATATGTTAACTGGTTTTGTGTAAAGATATCAGAGGTTAAAATAAAAAGATACACAGGTAAAAATGTAAAAGGTAAGAATGTCAGAGGTTAAACTGTACATGTGTGTATCACAATTAACTTCCATGCACCCACACATTGAATGTAATGACGGTGATGACTATACCATGTCACTGAATTCAATGTCCTTTCCTACTTATCAAGAGGAAACAAAAATACTTGAGAGGGGAGGGCTTAACATTTTTTCGATAATCAACAAGGGTATCACTGTCAGGTAGAACATGCACAAATATGTACTAAGTTTCATGATACCTTGATTCACATTCAAGATATGGAAGAAAAAGGCAGGAAATTCCCCAGAGAATATCCATTAGGTAATACATGTATATTAAGTTTCGAGAAAAATCCTACAAGCATTGTAAAAATATGAGGGAAATAGTGAAATTTTGAGGGCCCAATTGACCTTGATCTTTGACCCCTGACCTTTGACAAATGACTCCTAAATTCCCTAGAAAATCCCT
Organism: Diadema setosum; assembly: GCA_033980235.1. Classification (NCBI taxonomy): domain Eukaryota; kingdom Metazoa; phylum Echinodermata; class Echinoidea; order Diadematoida; family Diadematidae; genus Diadema; species Diadema setosum. The sequence goes on from CM067078.1 coordinate 15,706,832, forward strand.
GCCAGTACCAAGTTCCATGAAGACACCTTGAACCATTTGCGAGATACAGAAAAAAAAGTGAAATTGTAACATTTTCACCTGACCTTTGACCTTTGACCTCTTGATCTGAAACTCTCTGGAGGATCTTATTTTGGTAGTACATTGTATGCAGTCACTAAGTTTGAAGAAAATACCTTCAGACATTGCATAGATATGGGGGAAATAATGAAATTTTAGCATTGACCTTGAACTTTTGACCTTTGACCTCTTGCCGATTTCACTTAAAAACTGCCTAATTGCCCCATCATACGTCATCCTCGGACCAGGTTCGGTAAAAATTAAAATCCAGTCTTGAGTTATCACGTAAACTGATACAATTTCTTATGCTAAAGTCGACCTTGACCATTGACTTCTAGTACATTCGGGTACTGATAATTATGCACAATATGCTAATTAGGTGGTATTTGCATAGCGAAATAGTGTTTTGATATTACAAACCATTTCCTTTTGACTAAAGGATATGCATACTACTTTGGTTGTTGTACACAAAACGCAGTTCTTAGACTGAAGAAAAACTTTGAAAATAATGTTTTTACTTTACTTTCTTTAGTAATTATGTAAATTGGCTGGTAATGATGACTCATTTATTCAAATTCGTTCCTCATTTTGTTTCATAGAGAGTTTCTAACGGGTTATATCTATTTAGGATGAGATTTAAGGGGGTTTCATTATTCATAAATCAATTTGCATAACTCACAAAATTATGCAAATTCACATGATTATGCAAAATGTATGTTTATTTACATAGGTATGAAATCAATTTTTGCAGGAATTGTTTCCACATAGAAAACTTCTACCAAATTAGGTATTTCTGCTGGATGCACATATATTTTTCAATAATTTTTATGTTTTTTGCATAAATTATGCAAATTAAGGCTTATTTGCATAAATGCAGATTGTCTCTTTAGATGAAAAAATTCCAATTGTACCGAGGAACATGTGTGCCAAATAGGCAGCGATCACCCCTTTTTTCGCCCTAAGCAACCACAGTGTACCCACGGTACCTTTGTGTTGAGATGGTTATGGAACGTTGGGGGCGCGCTGTCGTCGAAAACTGAGGGCTTTTCGAAAATTATTTAGCGTAACCTGGTAAACTATGAAGCGAAAATTCCCTCGTTCGAAGATTCGAGCAGTTATAAAGAACCGCCACAGTCAACTGAGGCTTGGAAAGAACACCGACATACTGGTTTGTTTGCATAAAGAAATTCTGATCGAACGCTGATGTGTTGCATGGTTATGAAACACTGCCGAGTTGAAAGTGCGATATTGCTTAGTCCCATTCATTGATTATTTTGTAAGTACTGTGTAATAGGGCTACATCACGCATCATCGGCATATAGTGCAGCATGTGCAGCAGCTGCGGCAAATCAACTAACGTTACATTTGACTTTGAGAAGGAAAAGTTTGCAGTAATACCGCGGTAACACCATTTGTACGTAAAAAGTCCTTTTAGGGATCCTTGCTTGGCAAAAGAAGAGCCTCGACAGAGGAGAGTTGAGGAGGGAATACCCGGGAAGCGACATATTCAACAGTGTTCAATATTGCTTGTAAATGTAATGTAGCCCAGGCAATATTTTTATAGACACGAGTCTATGGGCTAGAGTCCATCCAGAGAGTGTTGTAACAAAGAATAGAGTGAAAATCAGATACTTGGTAACGTTAGAAATATAAAGGGTTCGGACATCGTTGGGAGGAGAAAGATGAAATGGAAGGGGGGGGGGGGAGAGGGAGGAGCTGACTGAAAGGGTGAAGGTTGGAAATCATGGAGATGGGAGAAAGAAGTGAAGATTCATGAAACCAAGGTCAGGGAATGGAATAGATGTCTTTCACATCTTAGTACCGGTAATGCATCAAAATCACTATGCATTTATAGTGTACCCACAATTCACTGTACACCATCCCTGGCCCATCCACATTGTAGTACCGAGTGGAGGACAGATTTAATGGCAAATGAGGCTCAAATTCTGTATTATATCCAAGAGCAAAGCAACTAGTTTCTAAACTTCCACTGTCTCTGTCCATGCAATAAACACCAACGTATCCCATCTGATTGGCCCTTTCTTTAATAGGGGTGTTGGACAGTAACATGATTGGAAGAAGAAGAAGATGTATTGTGCTGTAAAAGGTCAAACATGAACATTTTGAACAATTTAAGTGGTGAATTAAATTTTCTTCTAAATCTGAGGTAAAATGTGAATTACTTAGCATTTGTATATATTTGTGTTGCATTTTGGTGAGATTGGCCCATACTACTCTCAGTCAGTGAGATACACGTAGGTCTGCGTAGTTCCGTGCATATGGATGTCATCTGACATTACTATGCAGAGATACGTTTTTAGAATTACCAAGGTGTGCGGTAATACCATGTCTGCATATACAATAATCATATCAGGGCTGTACACTTACCCATTTTTTTTTCTACTGGTCTGTTGACCCGTCTGTCGGACCAGTAGGTAATGATACAGGGTCTAGGTTTTCCATATTTGACTGGTCCATCCCTCAATTAAAATTACTGGTCCGACAGGGATTTTTACTGGTCAGAGACTGTTAGACCAGTTGCCAGTGTGCAGCATTGCGTTAGCTTTTCTCTTCTCTATTAAAGCAGTGTTAGTGCATGCTCAGGAAGCCAAGGGTCTGAGGCAGCAATATTGACATTGTGATGAATATTCATTTATTTATCAGTCAGCTATTTTTTTATTGTCCTGAGGATTAACCCTTTTAAGGCTCAAGGGGGCATTATTGTGCTCCCCACCATATTTTCATTTGCCACGCCTACACCCCAATACTCAATTTCAACCAAATTTTTGTGACTTTTCCGAAAATTTTATTGTGGACACTTTAATGTTTCTAAACTAGCTACGTATGTCCAATAATACTGGTTGCCATGTCAACCATAAACTGATAACCATGTCAGCCAGATTCTGCTTGGTTTTTTGTTCCAGTTTTAGTTGACAATGTGATAGTGGCTGAAATGGGGTTTTCTTGACTATAATTTGTTGAAGGACCAAAGTATGACCCTGATTTTTTTTTTTTTTAACTTCTTTCCTTTATTTTTTCTGTGCCAAAAAGGCATCAAAACAAAAATGTTTTTCAAAGACTTCCTTACATTTTTTGTATCATTTTTAAGCTGTTACACAAGTTTTGCATTCAGTTTATCATACAAAATGTACATTATCAATCTGCAATCTCAAGATTTTCAATATTAATGACATACACCCTATAAAATGCAATACATAGAGCCTATACAAATTCTATACATGTACATGTACCAGCCCCAAACAGTACATCATAGGTCTCTTATAATAAAACTCATTACAATATGAAGACATAATAATTTGTCTTTATATTGTAATGATAAGCACCCTCATGTGGTGTCCTTGAGAAATTTCAGCTGTAACATTAACAAAGGCCATTTGTAAAAGTAAAGAATTGATTTTCCTTTGTGGAAAATATGAAAGTATAGTAATTGGTCTTTTAATAAAGACATAGTTTTGAAAACATGATTTTAGCATATTTGTGTCTATGTATTTCTTTATATTCACCCCCAATGGGTGAGCTTGAGAAAGTTCAAAGATGGAGTCATGTAGAGTTTGAGCTGCTCTACCCATGTGCCAAATATGGTAATGATACATCAAATAATTAAGAAATTGTATGGGGGTGAACCCGCCCTTGGGCCGGGCTTGGGGTTTTTATGGAGTTAACTTTTGTTATCATTGTAAATTAGACATGTATGGAATATACATCTAGTCAACGCTGCACACTCAGTGCCGGATCCAGAAAGGGGGGGGGGGGGGGGGGGGGGGCACCGAGCGTGCGCCCCTCTTTATTTTTGGTTAAAACAAAAGAAAGAAAAAGAAAAAAGTGGGGGCACATGCGCCCCCCCCCCCCCCTTTAATTTTGCAAAGGCGCCTCCCCTTTACGGAATTCCCTGATCCGCCCTGACACTTGTACTGGTCCGGTGGTCCCTGACTTGTAAAAATCACTGTCAGACCAGTAACTTTTTCAGGAATGAACCTGTAAAAAGTGGAAAAACTTTGTAGGTCTACAATGTACTGGTCTGACCTGTCTGTCGGACCAGTAGAAATATGGGTTAGTGTGCAGCCATGACATACATTGTAGTGTAACACACAATGAGTATTGTTTATGACTATACAGTGGACTCCTGTTATAACGAAGTCCTTGGGACCGCAGTTTTCATTCGTTATATCAAAGTTTCGTTAAAACCAAACAAATAAACAATAAAAAAGCATGAGTGGATAACGTTGCAGCCTGAATTTTTACTTCGTTTTAACCGGAATTTTGTTATAATCGTGTTTGTTATAATAGGAGTACACTGTACTGTTATTGCCATATGCACCTGTTCAGTTCAGTGTTAGTAGATGTAGATCCTCTATGTTATGTTACTAGATCTGAGAATGTTTGATATCAACATAGATATCTGTTTTATCCTCTCTGTGTGTCTGCATATGTGTGCATACGTAACAGATTTTCCTGAATTACATGATGTTCCTGCGTCGGTTAGCCATCAAGGCTAATCTGGCAGCCCAAGAGAACAGAGAGAATGCCGTGACTCCAATCCACATACAGAGGGTCGCCAAGGTTTGTCGTCTCAATTTCCCACAACAACTGATACACTAGCAACCCGAGAGCTTGAAGATCATTCCATGATTGTTTTGTTTTGTTTTGTTTTGTTTTGTTTTGTTTTCTTTTGTTTTTACCCACATTTTGCTCAATGTGATACCAAAGTGAAATATAAAATTAGTGAGTACATGTACTTCGCTTACCATATTTTGTCTTCCCCACATTACCTGAAACATGCTGACAGTCAGTGGAATTTAAAAAAACATACATACATACAAATTCCTTGAAGTTACTCCCTTGACAGGAGCATGTAAAATCAAAGGATGGAAATTTTCACAATTACAGAACAATGCACTCCTGTTTGAATGAACACAGGTACAACAAAATTAAATCCACATATAAAAATTCAGGTCTCAAATTTATTATCTGTCTGTATATATTTCATTTTTTCACCTGTTGATATAATGAAAGAAAACTGCCAGTCCTGAGGACTTCATTTTAACCTGAGTCGCCTGTTCTGAAAAGATACAAGGAAAAATGTGCTGATGATGTGAATTGTGTATGATAGTGAATAAATTTTCTTACAATTCATATTCAATTACAGTACTGCCAGCAGAGCTCAATATCAAGGACCAGTTTGTGTCATGTAATGAGTTGGTGATATTTGAAGTGAAGCTCATGTCATAGCAATAAACAAAGTCATTCTGATTCGCTAATTATGCCATTCAAGGCCCTTCACATGATATGGTTGTAATTGTATGCTTTGCAGTTATCAGATTAGTGGGGCACAGTTTATATTAATGATTTTTGATGTCCTTTCTTTGTGTCACAGGAAGTCTTGAAAGAGTTCAGAGGATGAAGTGCACAGCTAGCTGTGGACTGATCGCTATGGAAACAGTCTTCTCTTCCTGATGCAGTCCCAACTCTATAGAGGCTACACAGAACACTTGTAGAGAAGTCATGGAAACAAAACTAGATTTCTCATGAAAGCAAGAGATTACGCAGAGGGGTTAAGGTTGAGCTGTGAGTTTTCTTCAATTTGTCTTTCTCATCCTGTCCCTGCTGGCAACCAGGGATAGCCTGGTAGTAGAGTCGCTGTCCATAAAGCAGCAGATGACAGGTTCGATTCACACTGGTTCCTGTTTTTTGATGTGTTTGTTGAAATTATAGATCAGCAGTTGTGATCTTACAAATTTCATTTGTAGGAGGATACAAATTGAAAAAAAAAAAAAAAAACCTCACACCTCACATTTCTCACGTACAAAAAAAAAAAGAAGAGGAAATTATAGAGTTCCAACCTGCTTTTGGCTCTAACCCATTTTATGTAACAAGGAAATTGTGTGTGTGTGAGTGTGGGGGCGAGGGGTTCCCTGCAATCCTTTCAGAGAATGTCTGTGATGTTTGGTTATGTAGGACGTTGTTAAATTTCTTTTTCTAGTGTATGGCACATTCAAGAATACTGACATGACAAGATGAACATCATAATTATTTTGTAGAACAATTACGTTTGAACATGAAGGCTTCATTACTATATATCTAAGTAAAGAAAGTAAGATAAAATTTATAAAAAGCTGGGTGAGAAAGCTGCTTATATTACATTACATTTTATTTCATTTTTGTTAGGGAATACAAAATGTAATGTGACTCAAAATATATATAAAAAATGAATGCCAGTACATGTATGTCCATTTTTTTTTGCAACCTTTCAAGCACTTCAGCACTTTGGGAGAAAATGTTTTTTGTAAGACATCATTTCAAAGTCTGTACGTTGTCATGGTATACAGGACGGGATATAATTAAACACGCTGGTGAAAATGTCAAGAAAAAGCATGTAACAACACATTTAAATTTTTTTGTTTGTTTGTTTACATTCTCTGAATTCCAGACTTTCAGCCGGAGATGGTGGACATGTCGAGTTCTTCCTTTATAAAGTGATATCATTTCTTTTTAGTTTAGATGAGTCCACTAGATCACTTCAATTTGTATACCAGTATCTATCTATCTCTCTATCTAATTAATATAGTGCAAAAGATTGTACCTGTCCCCTGTCCTGTAATGTATATACGTGTATATTTGAAATTTGTTATTTAATGAAATCTGGTTTGAGGAATTATAACTCTCAACATTATATTATGCATGTATGTATTGTGGATCTGTTGGGAGAATAATGCAACACATCAAAGGCATATCAGTCATAGGGACATTTCTAGTTGATTTAATTTCATGTTATGTATGTTATGTTATATTCATTGGAACTGTTTTTGGTACTGTATACACCAAATATTTTGTGAGGTTTTTATTTTCACAAATTCTCAAGTTGGGTGGTATTTGTGAATTTAAAAATATGCAAAAATATAAACACTGATCCCAACATGAATGTGACTTACACACATTACGTTTCTTTGTTAAGTACTGTTCTCCAGAATCCAATTTAAAGGACAAGTCCACCTTCGTATACATGTGGATTGAGTGAATTGGTAGAATATTGGTAGAACATATCAGTGAAAGTTCGGGAAAATCGGACAATCCGTTCAAAAGTTATTAATTTTTTAAGTATCTGCACAGTCACTGCTGGATGAGAAGACTACTACAGTGTATGATGTCACATGCGTACAACGATATGAGGGAAATAAAAAGAATTTCACGAAACATTGCTTTTTGAATAAAGTGCACATTTCTTCAACTTGTTACTGACGTATGTTGGGGTAATATTATTCCCCCTGTTTTCTGAAAGAGAGAAGTAAAGTGTTTTGTTGTGCGAGAAAAGTGAAAATGTGTTGAATTTTCTTTATTCTTTATATCGTTGTACACATGTGACATCACAAGATATAGTAGTCTTCTCATCCAGCCCTGACTGAGCAGAAACTTCAAAAAATCATAACTTTTGAACAGATTGTCCGATTTTCCTCAAACTCTCACTGATGTGTTCTAATATTGCTGCATTCACAAAACCCACATGTCTATGTAGGTGAACTCGTCCTTTAACCACTTGCAAAAATTGTCGGGAAGTCTTGATTCACACACAAAAAAATTAGACTCGCTAAATATATGGTGTATATATATTTTGGAAAGCGTGCTCAAAATTTCAGCTCAAGTTTTCAATACCAAGGTACTTCTATAGAAATCATTTCTTACATTGAAAATAAACTAAATCTTTATATCCAGGTCCTATGTCCTTGAAAGTTGCATTCAAATTTAAAGGGGACCTCCGGATGATTTTCAGACTTTTACATTTGAACAACTATAAATTAGTCAAACTGAGTACAGAGTTTCAGAATTTACAGTGATTGGGATAAGGAATGAGAATGTTTTCAAAATTTACAACAAATTGCAATGAACAAGGATAATTACATGACAGCCTCACCATAAGAATGCATGAGTTCGGGCTCGAGGAAGCAGAACAAAAGAAGAAGGCATGCATAGATTTTTCACAGGTGAACTTGTTGAGCAAGCGGTATTGTAATGGAATTACACTGCTACATTTCTGAAATATATGAGGCTCTGATGTCATCAACACTGTTCAGTGTAATTTGTTTCAGATTTTCAATTTATTGGTTTCTCTGCTCAAGGACCACAATAAATTCCACGAATCTATACATGGAGCTGTTGATTTATGTACTACATGATGTCAAATTATGAAAATCATCTGGAATGCCCCTTTAAAGTCTAGTGCCCAATACCTCATGGGCTGGATTATGGCCATGTGAGCTGTTGGGAGGTTCACCTTGTAGAGAGAAAAAGGGAAACTGTGACTTCATATACATGTACTTTGTATCTGGAGAAAACTCTGCTACTGAGGGAATGAGAATTTTCTTCTGTCTGTATGATGGCTGTTAACATTGTGTTTATATGATCATTATATAAAGTATCCGTAACATTTGTATAGTACCAGGGAGGTGGGATTCCCACCTCCCTGATAGTACAATGTATATACATTTTATGACCTAAACAATTTTGTAATAAAAGTTGATGTTTACTATGTAAGGTAACCTCCTCGATGTGTTAACTGTGGGTCTGGTGTCTCAGAGTGCTGCAATTTTGTGCAAGCCTATTGGAACTTTCATTTACCATTAAGTGTACTCTTGCAAAAAATTGTCACTGTTTCAGTTTTGGGATTCAGAGTGTTGCTGCTGTTGATGCTGATTTGTGGACAGAGGAAGGGCTCCCTCTATATCTGTCCTGAAGATACTGCTGGAGTTTGATTGTACATACAGTGCATTCACATTTTAACAAACACAGTTACATGTACATACTGTATAGCAGAATTTTCCTTTACAACAAAGTAAAAATTCAGGTAAAAAAAAAAAAAAAAAAAAAAAAAATATATATATATATATATATATATATATATATATATATATATATATATATATATCGCTGGGATAACAAGACCTTGTATCTGCAATTTTGGTGAAAATGACTTTTTTTTTTAAATTAATGGTCAAATAATCGAAGTGATGTCCTGTCCAAATCCTAATTGTCTTACCCCAAAAATGAAGCCACCACGGCATGTCCAAGGAAAGGCTATCCCATTCGCTATAGTGCTTTGGCCGCTGTTTTTTGGCTCTCCTGAACATTTGACATTTTGTAGATACAAGGGATATATATATATATATATATATATATATATCCCTAGTTGGCACCTTAGGGAGACATATTGGGGGGAAGTGTCTTCATTAGGGAGACAACTGGTCATTAAGGAGACAATTTTCGTGTCTCCATTGCGTAAATTGCCATTGAACATTTATTTTAAAATTTGCATATAAAACAAATGGAAATGTCTTCCAAATGACCCATCTAGGAGTATATATATATATATATATATATATATATAGGGAATAACATTTTCTGAGCACAATGAGAATTTGATCAAAATAATACAAAAAAAATAGGGAAGTTCTGACATTCAGAAGTTTTGCTAATATTTCAAGGAAGAGTTCTGGAAAAGTCATTATGAATATGCAAATAGAGAAATGATGATGTTATTCCCTTACAACTTACCATGGTGTACGTAGTTTCTACATAAAATTTTGAAATTTCCAGTTTTTCATTCATACGCAATTACGCCCCAGTCTCAAATCCTGATATATTTTACTGATCATTACATGTATTTTTTTTTTGTTGTTTTTTTATTTCAGCCAGGAATAACTTCTCCTTTTTTTTTTTTTTTTTTTAACAGTTTGATAACAGAAACATTGGATTTTTGTCTTTTTTTTGTACATGCTCAATGGAAAACTGTGAGGTAATGACACCATCACCTCATTTGCATATTCATGTAAACTGTTCAAGAACTATTCTGCATAAATTGGGGAAACTTCATTATTTCAGAACTTCCTAATTTTTTTATCCAATTTTGATCAAATATTCATTGTTGTATGGCTATGTTCCAATAAATGACTGGGTCGGTGGGGGTTTATGTTTAATTCCATTGTACACTGTAATGCAAATTCATCAATGAATACAAGACATGATAAAGATTCAGTTTAACAAACTTTATTGAGCATCAGTCTAGAAAACTGAGTGCAAAGTAACACAAACTAACAAAAACTTCTGAAAAAATTTCTCTGGGAATATCGCAATAATCCCTGTATTTTTTTCTGCATATTTACCTCTCAACAATATGAAGATTTAAACATTCTGAATATCTTGTGCAAATGGAAAATAAGAAAGAACACCATGGCAACACTGTTTATACCACAAACACAGAGAAGTCTAGAAGCCAGACAAACAGCCAACCTTGGCTCATATGAGTTCTTCTCTAAACATGTCTTCTATTTCATCACTTTTTTTTGAGAGAGAGAGAGAGCTGAAAAAGAAAGTGAATCAGTGAATTGAAAGCATCCACAAGTCTATGATTAATCAGACACAAAGTGCTAAAAATACATAACTTGACTTCAGTGAGGTATGAATCCTGCAAGTTCTACTTCCGAGTTGGGATTATGCTATCTGTACGAGATATAATAGAGGAAACTTATGCAAGAGTATTTTATCATCACTTTTTTCAAAAAGAACAAATTGTATCATCTACGTACAGATGTCTATGCACCAGCTTACGTCAAATTTCGACTGGTTTAGAGGAAAATGTACCTCATGAACAATGCAACATCTCCAAACAGATCAGTGAAATATTGCAAATGATATACCAGAGCAAGATAGGACCTTAAAATCAATTTTTATCTTGGTCTCCAACTGTCACATGGTTTGTGTGACTATCATTTGTTTCATGCACACATTGCATCAAAACAATGCAAAACAGCGAACGTGCTATAACCACCAGAATGATTGTTTCGCTGAGCCCCTTAAAATGTCATCAATGTCTTAATATTGATATCACCTGTGTAACAATCATTTTGTCTCGTGCACACAAAAGTCAGTCACTCATCAAGATTTTTTATTACAATATCTCTGCCAATACTGCACAAGATATACCAGAGAAGCATCACCTACTCTACGAAGGAATGAAACAGATTCTTTTGGACACTCCAGAGAACACCTAAAACATGTTGATGAATACACTTTCTTACAACCTCTGATCTAGCAATAGGCCACTCCTGTTGCCTAGATTAACTGATCACATGACCTAGCTCATTCCGTATTTAGCCGAGCACTTCTCTTTTTTTTTTTTATCGTCTCCACACTGCACCATGCTAGACAGATTACTGAAATTCAAAACACTAAAACTTTCTCAATACTTGTTCAAGTTTGTAGACCGTCTCTCATCTGTAGCATAATTCCATAATCTCAATCCACCGATGGATCCATGGAGTCTTCTGAAAACACTTTGTTACAGAGTATAGTACATACTGTTACTTTGTTTCACTGACTTGGGATATCTGTACACTACAACATCAAAGACAGAGTCATGGCATAAAGACGTATGTCAGTCTAAACCCCCACAATGTCTTGCAAATCAAGACTAACTGAGGGCTTCTGCACTTCCAACTGTATTCCATGGTAGCATAAACATACGTGTATCAAAACCAGGGAGTTTCCAAAGAGCAATTGGGGAGACTTGTATGCAACATGCATCTCATTGTGCAGAAATGAATCAAAAATTTGGGAGGTTTCTTGTCAAGACATTCATAGATATCTACCATGGTAATTTTCCAGTGAGCTACCTGTAGCATTAGGGAGAATTGGCAGCTCTGTTTCATGTTCTCTTTCTTTAGCTCACATTAGATTACAACTAGAAAACACACGGCTCTTGGTGGGGCAATTATTTACTTCAGCAAACAATTCCCATGGCCTTACAACACTAGAGACCATAACGTACAGCGTACATAGAATCCAAATTATCATTTCACAAGTGAGCGAGTGTAATTCAAGTGGGGCAAATTTACCGGCTCCTGATGCTTGGATAAGGTTAATAGAGTTTATCTTCCTCTTCTTTTTGTGTGGCTTAGTCGGTACCCTGAAGTTTCCTTCACCAGTCACCTGGGACGGACCACAGGAGTCAACACCTCCCTCCCATTTTTCTATGTGTGTTTGGGGTAGACCTCTTAACTTGGTTTGCACTGAGTTTATCTACTCAAAGCATCCAACTTTGGAGACTAGCGGAATGAAAATACAAATCACATGTGTTATTCTTACACCACAGAGTATCTATCAGTCTCAACATTTATCACAAGTCTCAAATCACATGTAAAATCACCAATATGTCAACTCTTGCTCATAGCTTTTGGCAGTCATATTTACTCGAATTGAGAAAAGTATACTTCTCAAGCAATCAGACTTCACCCTTCACGTTTTTGTTTCTTTGTTTGTATGTTTCTAGTGAGGCATGCTAGTAATTTGGAAATATAGAAATTATAGGGAATCCCTTTATAGTAAGATCTTTGACACAATATTGATGAGCAAGAAAATGGGAAACACAAAGAAGAGTACAGAGATAATACCCTCTCTACGGCACTCGGACGGAAGAGAAATCGAGGGGCTACCAGAGTATCTTAATCAAGGGATAAAAGAGTTTGAGAACACAGTGGACTGCGTAAAAACAGTTACACATGCTCTGTATTTTGCCATTGGCACCCTAGACACAAAGCTTTAATTTGAAGAAACAATGAGGGCATTCCACTTTCTCAAGGGGATGTTTAAAGATATTTTGCGGCAATTTCTTTCTTTGTTTGCAGTGAATTAAGCAGTATCAATGTGCATGACAGTTTGAGAGATGAAAATTGCAATGTAGACGTTGCAGTGGTTATTCATATTTTGCTTGAAATCTGTAAGCAATGTTAGCTCGAAACCTTGTATAAAAGAGTGGAGGTTACAAAGTCTCTGATATGCCTATAAGTTAGTCCGTACAGCAACAGTAGTTTCCTGGTTTTGATGCAGTGCATGATTTGGCCCACTGTTTGGTTTGGGACAAAAACAAATTTCTTTGCCATATTTGCTCATATTCTTTGTTTTGTTTTGTGTTCTTTTCATTTTGGCCTGAAATTTATCTCGCAATAAAATCAACTTCAAATTCCCACAGGTTAACACATAAAGGTTTACAGTCCGTACCCACAATATGCCTTGTTAACAGTGGATTCTGAACAGCAGTTTCCTGGTTTTGACGCAGTGAATGATTTGGCCCACTGTTTGGTTTGGGACAAAAACAAATTTCCTTGCTATATTCGCTCGGACTCCTTCTTTTTCTTTGTTTTGTTTTGCGTTCTTTTCATTTTGGCCTGAAATTTATCTTGCAATAAAATCAACTTCAAATTCCCACAGGTTAACACATAAAGGTTTACAGTCCGTACCCACAATATGTCTTGTTAACAGTGGATTCTTGTTGCATCAGACGCTGCTTTAATGAGATTTCCCTGTATGACTGGCTGATGAACTAGCCACTTGTGGTATGAAAATTCTATCTATAGATGTAGATGAGACATGCACAAAGGGCAGCATTGTTTAGCATACACACACAAAACTTACTTTATGTAGAAACTACCACATACAACATCTTAATCTAATATTCTAAATGAACTATTCACAAATGAAGCATAAGAGTTAACACAGAGATAATAGTAACAATACAGTGGATATACCTTTGATAATACTGATTTCTACTGCAAAAAGTAGTTCTGCTCTAATAACAAACTCTTTCCAGGTTTTGCATGACAATAATCTGATATTGTCTATGTAACACCATTTTATGCCTTGCTGTAAATCCAGCTGTGTCATGGCTAAATTAGGATGGATTTTCTGCATCATTTGTCATCTCTTATATTTGATATTTATGGCCAAAGAGATTGTTGTGATTACCACTATTACCCACCATGCATAAGCTGCTGCCACGATGTATCACTTGCTGTAGACTTCCAGTGTCTATTCATGTGCAAAAGATGGTACAATTCTTCATTATCACTGCATTGATAATCCATACTTTTGTTGCAAATTTCAGTGAGCTTCTCACTTTGATAATCATTGTCACTATCAGGATATCAGAGGATGAAATTATGCGGAGGACTACTATAAACATAAAGTAATACATTTCTTCATGTAGATGAAATATTACTACTAAATACTAGACTAACAAACTAAATACAATGTATTCATAACTGTTTAAATAAACATGAGAATATGTCTTACATAATCTGAAGGTTTACACACACAACAGTACTCAAAATCCTTCCACAATATGGCACAAAGTATTGAAGTCATGAGCAAAATACAGTAAATGAATGCACAAATATCAGCTGTCAATTTGCCATGCTGAACAGTGTTTCATATTAAAAATAAATGTCACCAAACTTGTCAAGCAGCTGGCATTTGGAAAAGATTCTATTCAAAAAAGCCAAAGTACCGAGGCTGAGAACGTGAACACAGCAAATTTTGACTCTCGCTCTCTCTTTAGGAAGAACACAGATTATCAGATTACATAATTTGAGCAAACCAATCAAACGTCACGTCTGTGATAAACTTTTGGAGGAATGCACATGCGACTTTCTTCATATTATTTTTCTGCGTTCGACCTTCTCCTCCTCTTCCTTTAGACCATGGCCAGATAGATAAATTTTAGAGTTTGAGCTTAATGTGGTTGGCAAGTACACACAAGTTGCAGCTTAATTTGGTAGGAAGGTATTCGAAACTGGCAATCTCACTCCAACTGCAGAAGAACATCAAGATACACAGCAAGCACTCTAATCTTATTTCCTCCATGCAGTTGTGTAAAACTCACTTCATCATGAGTTTGGTCAACTCTCATATAGTGCAAGTTTGTCACTGGACAGCACATCACATGCTCATTATTTTCAGCATAAATTTCTAAACCTGTTTTGTGGCTTGAAAAGGAGAAAATGCTAACATCCCTTGTTATCGCTTTCCACTCTATATACAATGGAATGTCATAGACAAGAAAATCTTAAATCTTATAGCTTGGTATCTATCTAGCTGATGAATCAAATATATAGAGCTGGATGAAGGCACATTAATACGCATAGAACTTGCGATCAAATACTTGCAATCTAATACAAGTAGTTAAAGCTCTTCTGAACATTTTTTCACTTTTTTTTCAAACTTTTTCAAGAAATAATGATAACGAACATACAATGTTAGTGAAAAAGGCTGGCAAGAAATGAAATGTGTTTTACAATCATGCCTCTTCCTGACAAAAACATACAAACACAAGATGGCAGTTCACAACATTGCAACTTTACTTCCACTTAAAGAAAAAAAAAAAGGCAGATGGAGAAACTGATAACCGAAAGCCCATCATGATGAACACATCTGATGTTTTGGTGCAACATCAATTATTACTCACACACAGACCATAAAGCTTCGATTATAAATCATACATACTTTTCTTCTTTTACTTTGTCTAAATTTGTACTCTTCGATTATTTTTCTCAAAGTCTTGTAACGACAAGAACATCACTTTTTTTTGATAAAACAAAGCAAAACAAAACAAAACAAAAACCTGTTTTGCCTTTACTGCTACTGTTGTAAATACACTGATTGCATTTGTAATACATTTTTTTATAAGTACCATTCTTCCTAGTCTTCCTAGACAATTATCTGAGTGTGTGACGTTTGTTGCAAACAGTAAGGTGAAAATAAAAGAGGAAATATACAGCCTTTGGACTTATTAATTAAACAGACATCAATATGAATAAACTTGCTATAGGAAAGTCATATTTACATGGAAGCCTTATCATAAGCAGCAAACATACAACAATAACAACACTGCCCACTATTCCTGGCCATTCAAGATGGTTGTTCCATTATCCTGGCCACCAATCACATCTCCACTGGCACTCTCCTCATTTCCCTTGGAGATGGATGGAGATATGGGGTCATCAGCCATCTCGTCTGTCTCCGCAACGATGCCACTGTCGCAGCGAGGAGGAGACGCGGCGGAGGGTGGAAGAGAGGGCGCCCCATTATTGTCGGGAGCGCTCGGAGACGGGGTGTCATCCAGGGTCTTGTCGCATTCCAGTGTGCTGTCCAGGTCGTTGCTGGCAATGGAGACGGTGCTGAAGCTTTCACAGAGGGAGCCGTTGCCAAGGGGACCGGAGACAGAAACGTCCCCGCGAGCAGTCTCAAAGCTCTCATTAGCATCTCCACTACCTGCCACCTCCGATTCCTGGTCTCCAAGGGTGCCAGGCTCATCAAAAGTTTCTGTGTCTGATGCCTTACTGTCCAATTTCTCTGATTCTGACATCTCGCTCTCTTTGCACTCCTGTACATGAGCATCTTGGACCACAGAACTCATTCCTACGCTGGCACCACCACCATTTTCCATCTCGGCTCCATCTAGAGTATCATCCGCTGCCATGGCGATGTCATCTTCTGGGAGAGTAGCCACATCTAACTGATTGTCTTTGGCTTCAAGTTCTGAGTGTTCACATTCTTTGGCATCAATACCACCACTTCTGTTGGCGTCCTCACCACCAGCCTCGGGTAAAATCTCAGCCTGATCGGCTTCAGGGTTAGCATTCTGCTCCTGGCTTCCTGCTTCATCAGGCACTTCATTCTCAACTGCATCTTGGAAACCATTCTCTTCATTCTTGTCATCTATTGGCTGCTCATTGTCAGTGGGCATGGCCTGAATAGGAGAGCACACAAACAGAAGTAATAAATCATGAAAGCATAGTCAACAATGCGGGTCTCAAAATAGATCAGTTCACTGAGAGTTTCTGTAGGAGCATGAAGAAAACTTCTCTTCACTTTATCTCATACTTCAATCATCTAGCATTACAATTCTCATATTTTTCTATCTTGCTTCTAAGAGACGATGACGAACAAACAAGGAACTTTTGTTATCAGTATCAAACTGGGATTGATTACATAACTGACAGAGTTTGCATCAAAGAAATGACAAGTTGTTCTTGAATTAGGAACTAACCATATCATGACACTTTCAGATTCCATGGCAATTTTGAGGATTTGTATACCACGGAGGACTGTTACCTTTAAAACTAGTGTCAAAGAGAGGATATCAATCAGGAGATGAAATATATGTGACATGATGGTCTCTGTGATTATATCTAGTGTGAGGAAAGCACTCCTAAAACCAACTCAGCGTTTAAGTTGCTCTCTTAGCTTTCAAAGTAATAGGTGGCTCATGCAAAGCATGGGTACAGTTTAGGGTATTCTAAATCGTCCAAGAAACAAGAGACCCGCGGGTCTAGCGCTCACCTGAGTATCGCAAGTTCACCTTTCACGCAGTCACTAATCTAAATTATTCACAGCTTTACTAAAATTTGACCAGGCATTCTCAAGTAGAACATGAAAATGTATAATAAGGGCCAAAATTTTTAAAGATTCCTTAATTTGGGGGCATTGGGGCCCCCTGGGGCCCACTGGGTGGGGCATGGTGCCCACTTTGATAAATTGAGATCCTGACCCCCTAGGGATGTTACCTGCCAAGTTTGACGAAAATCCATCATGAGGTTTTCAGGAAGAAGATGAAAATGTACAAGTCAGGCCCCCATTTGGACCTTCCCAACCCCCCCCCCCCCCCCCCCACCCCCAAGAGGGGCACCCCTGGATCTGCCATGAACAAACTTGAAACTACAGTCATTAATGTACTCACTCATAGTATTATCTTAGCTTATCTTAGAGAAGATTTTTTAAAATTCCTTCATTTCTTTTTTTTTTGGGGGGGGGGGTTGGGGGGTTGGGGCCCCCCTGGGGGCCCCCTGGGTGGGGCATGGTGCCCATTTTAACAAAATGAGATCCTAACCCCCTAGGGATGCTACCTGCCAAGTTTGGTGAAAATGGGTAATGGGGTTCTCAAGAAGAAGATGAATATGTACAATTTAGGCCCCATTAGGACCCCTCCCCACCCCCACCCCTGGGTCCCAAGGGGGGCACCCCTGATTCTGCCATGAACAAACTTGAAACTATAGTCATCAATGTACTAACTCATAGTATTAACTTAGCTCTATCACTTCTGGTTCTGGAGGAGAAGATTTTTACAGATTCCTTAATTTTGGGGGGTTTGGGCCCCCCTGGGGGCCCCCTGGGTGGGGCATGGTGCCCATTTTAACAAATTGAGTTCCTAACCCCCTAGGGATGCTACCTGCCAAGTTTGATGAAAATCGGTCTTGGGGTTTTCAAGAAGATGATGAAAATGTAAAAAGTTTACGCACGACGGACGACGGACGACGCACGACGGACGCCGGACGAAGGGCGATCGCAATAGCTCACTTGAGCCTTTGGCTCAGGTGAGCTAAAAAGAGAAAAACGTGCAAAAACAATGTCATCTGCAGCAAAATGTTGAATTCTTGTGCTTGTAAGGTTAAGTAAAATAAAACAGCAACTGTCAAAAAAAAGAATTATTCAAGAGTGATTTGCAGAAAAGCACTACCATGTTGGTGGGAAAAGAAATTTTTTTGTGGTTGTTGTCATGATTTGTTGGATTTGATACAACATTTTCTCTGAGGTAAGGCTCAGATAGTGGCTTCTGTAGGTACTTCCCCATACTTCAATTCCATAAAGTATATGTGATTGTATAAAGAATTTATATAAAAGCATGAGAACATGCCTTGGAACAAAGTATCTTAACTTAAATACGAAGCCAATTTTGCACCCAATGCATTTGTTGATACACTGAATCTGATCCTTCCACATCAAGGTCTCATCAATTTTGATTGCTACAAAAGATGCTACATGTACTCTTTCTATAACCGTTTCAGAGACTGTTAACACTACTGTTTATTTAATAGCATAGCCATGAGACCACACCCACACCCACACAATATATATCTTGCATCACTGGAAGTGAGTCTGCTGCTCCAACTTGCTACTGTATAATAGTTGGTAACTTTGAAGCATCCACACTCTTTTGCAATGCTGTACAATCAGCATTTCACGGGACTGATATTAATAACCAGCTGTGGATATAACTATATACAGGAAAATCTGGCCTGCATCTATCAAAACCAAATGTTTAGTACTAAAACTATGCAAAACTTCAAACAGTATGTTATGTCACAGCAAAAGACAGCAGAATGTTAATTACAATTTGAGGCTGGAAAATGTAGAGAGTCAGATGAAGCCAACAAGACTGGCTGGAGACAAATCTATGTCACATAGTGGACATAAATCTGATACACATAAATGAAAACCAGACTTCAACAAAGCTAGAAAAACATTCAACACCAGGAGAAACTGTCCTCAATTTTATGTCAGATCTAGGAGTGCTTGTAATTTTTGTATAATATGGGTATGGTGAACCAACTGCACACGAGAACAAAACAAAAAACGACAACAAAACCGTGATTGAACACAATGTATATTCCAAATGCTATCCACAAAGACAGACAGTATATGGATGGGACAGTGCCTATGCAATCATTTTTAAACTAAATTTGATTTCTTCTTTTCTAATTACCAAAATGTAAATCTCCATTTAATGCTATGCAGATGTAATACACCTTTCTGCATTTTCTTACATTTTGCTGTCCAGACCATTGCAATAAGAGGTAACTTTGTAATCACTTTTTTGAAGGTGGTATTCAAAGAATACATTTAGGCTTCAAACATTGTTAGCTGGTCAATAATATACACTTACTGTTATTTTATCATCAAACCTCACAGCAAGCTATAACTTTCTCTGTATTAGTGACAATGGAAGCAACATATCAGTGACAGAAAATACGAAGTGTGTGCTTAAAATCCCTTTTACACTTAAATGGTCTTAAAGAAGCACTATATTACGCATTTCAGAATGTTTGTATCAAAAGCAGTGGCTCAGATCCCATCAGTTTTATCATTTACAGATCGTGCATTATTTGTGTGCAAGAAACCAAATCTTATTTACCATAGGTGATCCAATATAATGGTGTTAAGTGCATTAGCAGCTCAGTTGTAATATTCTAGCTTTATTTGTCATTGTTTGTGTATCTCCACCTGCTAAATTCCGCACTTGATGATTCTGTTCATCCCATTCAATCTTATATCACAAATTTCCCCAAGACTTAATTTGCTCAATAAGAAAACACTTGCAAACAAAACAAACAAATTAAAACAAAATTCACAGGAAAAACTGGGCAAATGTGGTAGGATTTACTTGAATACCTTTGAATGTGTATTGGTATGACAGGTTACATGGGCCTACATACATTCTTCTGTTCCATGCAAAGAGTGGATAAAGAAGGGTGAGATGAAAGCATAAAGACATTTATTTAGTGACTCATGACTGCATAGTTATGGAATGACTCATCTTTTCAGGATTCGGGGGAGGAAGGCCTCATGCCTTGATGTTTTTACCTTTTCCTCCTCAGGCAACTAGTGGTATGCACCTAGAATCACCACAATCCTTATATCATGTAATATGATTTTTCTGTTTTGTCTTTGATATTGAAATGCTAAACAAATAATAATCAGGATTCCTTTGTAGTGTAGAATATTACATAACCTTTAGGAATGTATCAGTCTTATTCATATTTCTAACAGGACCAAATAAAACAGTACCATCAGGTTTGGATTTAGTGAAAATATTAATGTCAGTTTCATTTAAAAGCACTTACACACCTTAGTCACTGCAATGTTGGTGAAAAAAAAAAATGGGAAGGTTTTCATATTTCAGCACAATATCAAAGCAGAGTTATACGATTGTGCTTTATCAATTTTTTACCCTTTTTTATCATGAAATAATGTTGCAAATGTCAATCTAGGACAATTTTGGACAATTTGTGTAATTAAACCAAGAAAGTGATTCATGAATGTTTCTCTTGTGAACAGACACATGGTGCTGGCATATTTCCTGTGTCATAGTAGGTTGATCATTATTCCTAATGTGGCCCCAATAAAATGCATCAAATAAATCTTGTCTAAAGATTGTCTTTGATGAGAATGCCATCGGTTTAAAGGGATGTACAGTTTTGGTTGAGATGGGGATTCAACTTTGAACTTTAAACTTTGTATCCAAAAAACAAAGTAAAACGAAGCGATCCTAATAAAAGGTGGGTCCCACTTTTTATTGGGATCGCTTTTTTTTTTCTGGATATCACACGCACTTCAAAACCAATTTTCAACAAATAAACTTTGAATTCCTCTTAGAATTGTATGCTCTTCCGTATTTCATAAGAGATTTCTTATATCTCACCAAAAAAAAGTTGGAAACCTGATACCCCATCTCAACCAAAACTATATCATCCAATTACATATGAAAGTGCAAGACATCCTCTTCTAGGGTACACTTCATTAGGATGCATTCCCTTGTTGAAAGCTGTGATAACTGCAAGTACCAATGTATTAAAATGAGTGAAGAAATTGGCTAACTGTGAAGACAATTCAAGTGCACAAATGGAGTAGACTTCTGGAATACTATTTACTCAAATGCAGCTCTGTTTTCCCCAATAAAGTGAGAATGGGGCATGAATCAAATGGATAATACTAGTATAATAATTGTCCTACTAGTGATTGTCCGATGGCCCTCTCTTGCCCACACAGTGCCATCATGTCTTTATGCGATGCTGATGTTGTGGTGTATGATGTGACATATGACAGGGCTCCACACTAACTTTTACTTTTGGTGGCCCAAAGGCAAACATCCGACCTTTTTTGGTGGCCCGATCAGGCCACCAAATTCTTCACTTCTGAAATTTTGGTGGCCCGATGTGCGTTTTCGGTGGCCCCGGGCTACCGGGCCACCGTTAGTGTCGAGCCCTGCATATGATAGTGAATACTAAGCATATGTCATATTTTGGGCTGGACAAGATGAAAAAGAAAACATTACGACTGACAAGAGGTTCAGAAAAGAAGCTACATAATGTATTTCATCTTGATCTACTGGTGTTACTACATGTCCTTACCTTCAGTTAAAGCACCATCAAAGTGACTAAAGGTTTATCAAGGCAAAGAAATACACAAAAATTAATAAAAACACTTTTATGAATACACAGTTTAGATTCCATACAAAGCAAACCGTAGGTTGTAGGAAGTTACAAAAACGGTACTTTTTACTGAGGAGAAATTTGAATTCAAATAGCAATGATATAATAGGACACAGCTTGATGAACAGGACTTTACTTTGACATTTCCTATGCACCAGTATTTCTAGTTTGGTAAAGCCAAATTTATCTGTTTACCATCAAGACAGTGTCAACTCGTCTGTTAGATGATCTAGTGCTGTTGAGTTTGACTTTTGCATTTTGTTATTCTGTACCTGTATTTAGCATCTTATGCATAAAGTTATGCACTTTTAACATGCAGTTTTTGGTACCTTTGATACCCCTGGGTATCAAATAAAATCTGCCATTGTGCTGAATTACTTAATAAACTCTTTTAGGAAAGTAATGGTATGAATGAAGTGTGTGCACTCCCTTTGCGGACTTGCAAAATCAAGTTGACTTTGGCAAGATGTTTTAATCATCATAATCAAAGATATTGGAGGAAAAGATCAGAATTACCTACCACTTCTTGAAAGATTATAAGTGTCGGCTTAACTTTTTCCCCAATTATGCCCTCAGTGATTGTAAAAAGCATTTTTACCAACTTGTATTGTAATAACTTTAACCATGTCATAACAGTGCCAAATTGGCATTGGGATCATTATCACCAATTACCTAAATTCTCGACAGTCATATTACAGCATTGTGTTACTGTACACTTTACGAACACAAGATGATGTAACACAATGCTGTAACCCTGGGTATGACGGTAACCCGAATTACTGCGTGCCACATCATTCTGTCAATTGTTGTACAAAACTAACTCCATGCCAACAATATGGGAAGAGAATGATTAGAAGTTTGATGCACTCAATCCATTCATGCAATGCCTTTCAAGTTTATGGGGAAAATATAACAAGAAAAAGTCCACCACAAACTAAACCCCTTTACTCATATTCAGCATTTTACTTGCAGAAGGGATACCCCTCATCACCTTTTTGTTCTGGTCTGCTTCCGTGGCGACTGCATCCTCAAACTCCTCCTCATCATCATCCTCTCTGGACTGAAAAGTCTCCTCCTCAGCCAAGCAATCTTCCTTTACCATTGGTCCCGTTCCTGCATCCGCTTCAGCTGCATCCTCCTCCTTCTCATCTTCGTTCTCCTCCTCCCCTTCTTCCTCCCTTCGGTGCATGGCGCTCCCTGCAGCCTCGCCTCTCTCAGCGGCATCCCGAGCAGCAGCTGCGACATGCTATTCAGATGATGATGAACAAATGGAGAAAATCTTACCCACAGGTCCAAACTTTCATTCATCCCAAAATGCACTGCTTATTAAGTGAAGGGAAACAGATCATGATAGGCTCAAAATATAATCTAACACTCAAAAAAAGATTTGCAAACCTAAGACTGAAAGAGAAAATATGTACATACCATGAATTGCAGAGAAAAGGCAAACAACAGGACAGCATGTTGATGTTTTTATTAACATATTCTTAATGTAAATTTATCAATTACAATGTAATATCTATATTTAGAATGTAGAGATCCTCTATAAAATGAAGGACATATTATTGTCTAAACATTGTGTATGTTTCATTGTGAATGTTCCTTTAAATCTTGGTAAATGTTAGTGCCATCTCTATAAGTAGGCAAAAATCAATTATTTTACATCTCTCACCTTCTGTCCATCCATGCACATGTCCATCTCACTCTCAGCCCTTTCTGCTTCACCATCTTCCACTGTTGGGTCTCCATCGACATCCTCCATTGAAGACTCCTCCTTTGAAGCAGCTCCACCATCCTCAGACAGCTCTCCCCCAACTGCACCTATCTGGTCCTCTTCCACGGCACCTATCTGGTCCTCCTCCACCGCACTCTCCTCCACTGCAATGTTCTCTGATGATAATGTTTCCACCTTCTCTCCATCCTACAGTGACACACACGAGCACCAATGGGGTGTCAAAAAGCAAGTGGTCAATATTTCACTTTCAAGGAAGTGACTGGCACATTGACTAAACTGAAAATTGGCAGGCACATGGTGGCTCCTTGAAATGCCCACAATGCTCCTTCCACCAGATCCTGCTATTATTTACTTTTATCCCAGCATTACCAGGCACTCATGACTACACCTGGGTCAACACGGACAGTGGGGTATAGAAACATCTTGTTCAGAGATAGAAGAATCAGGTGAGATCTGAATTAAGAACCCTCTGACTGAGGTTCAAAATCCAATGTAACATATAAAATGACTCTAGTGAAGAGTATTGAGTGTGGAAAGGGATGGAATTATGAAAACACGAAAAAGCTGGAGAGGAAATTGACTGAAGCAAAAGTAAAGCAGGCTAGCAGCATTCTGAAAAGTTCTGGTTCTAGAATACCGGTATGCAGCGACTCTATGTAAGGCTAAAATGGCAACAATGCTATGGATACCATTATATGCAATCATTCCTGAATGTCCTGTAAAAATGCCGGAATATAGATGCCCCGCAGATGAAACACCAAATGAAGGACAAGTATTTGTGTGTGTGTGTGTGTGTGTGTGTGTGTGTGTGTGTGTGTGTGTGTGTGTGTGTTTGTGTGAGTGTATGGGTGTGGGTGTAAAGAATACATTCAATGCATATGTGCAAGTTCTCATTTCTTTTACCATACAGTGTAATGTGATGAGTACGGTGAAGGCCCAGTGATATTTGTGAAAAGGGAGCTGACCCAAGAAGATTCATATATTATAAAGGTTGAACCCCTCAAACAAACAAACAAACAAACAAACAAATACATTTTGAAGATATGTCATGAGCAAAAACAAATCAGCAAAAACAGAACAATCTGAAACTAGAAATGTCACTTGGGCAACTGGTATGCCTCTGCCATAATGCATGATTCTCCTAATAGGTCTATAGTACATGTGGACAATGTGTGATTACATTTTCACAAAATTGGCAAAATATTAAAATGACAAGTTTGTCACAAATAGGTTGAATGTTCACCTTCCTTGACCTAGGTTTTAATTGGATGAATAAGAGAGCATGTATTTGGGGATTTAGGGACTTTAACTTGACTCTGACCCATTCATAAGGTTATGCATTCAGTAATTTTCAAGGTATGGAGAAAAAGTGCAATTTCTGTATTGAAAAGTACATTGTTACCATTTTCATCTGGCCTTTGACCCTAAAATTCATAGGATAATCATTGTCAGGCAGAACATGCATAAATATGTATTAAGTTTCAAGATATTTTGAGCCACTTCCTAGATATGGAGGAAAAAGTTAGTTCAGCACTTTCCCTTGATCTTTGACCTTTTGACCTTTGAGGCAAAAAAAAAAAAGGAAAAAAAAGAAAGTTTCCAGAGAATCTCTATTAGGTTATACATGCATACACCAAGTGTAAAAAAAAATAATAATAATCCTGCTGGCACAGCATAAATATGAGAGAAATAGTAAAATTTTGAAGTGTTGCCCTTGACCTTTGACCCCTGACCTTTGACCCCATGAACCCTAAATTCTCTAAATAATCACTGCCAGTCAGTACATGTATATATACTATGTTCCATGAAGATATTTTGAACATTTTCCAAGGTACGGAGAAAAAAGTGAAGTTTTAATATTTTTACTTGACCTTTTGACCTTTGACCTCATGACCCCAAACTTTCACCAGAGAATCTTAATTGGGTAATACATGTATACACTAAGTTTCAAGAAAATATCTTCAGGCATTGCATAGATATGGTGGAAATAGTGAAATTCTACGTATTTGACCTTGACATTTTGACCTTTGACCTTGAGCATGTGCACCCAAAAGTTGATAGGCACAACTTCACCCCCTAATACACATACATGCCAAGTTTCATTAGGATACCTCAAAAGGTTTTTTAGTTACGCTGTCCACAAAATTCATTACAGACGGACGGAAGGACGGACGGACGGACAACCCGAAAACATAATGCCTCCAGCATCACTTCGTGGCGGAGGCATAAAAAAAGAACCAAAACAAAACAAAGTAAAACAAAAACTTAACCAAACAAATATAACACACACACACACACACAAACACAAAACAAACGAACAAAGAAGAAACAACTTCCCATGGAAAACAAAATCAAGAACAAGCACATTATTCTACAGCTGTAGGCAAAGTCCTTTAAAAAGGAAATAAGTCAGAAGCTGATGGATCATTGATACCCACCTGTTTGCCTTCACCATCACTAATATTGATAAAGGGATGCTTTCCCTCTTCCAGCCTTATGGACACATCTTCTACCAGCTTGTCAAGGATGACATGAGCAACATCCTCCAGCTACGGAAGGGTGACATTCAAAGACAGTATGATACGGAACAACAGAGAGCAGGTTTGTGAAAGATATGATGGATAATGGAGAGATATAGATACAACATGTAGATAGATAGATAGATAGATAGATAGATAGATAGATAGATAGGTAGGTAGGTAGGTAGATAGATAGATAGACAGACAGATGGATAGACAGATAGATAGATAGATTGATAAATTGATAGATGGATAGATAGATAGATAGATAGATAGAAAGATAGATAGATAGATAGGTTGGTAGGTAGGTAGATAGATAGATAGACAGACAGATGGATAGATAGATAGATTGATAAATTGATAGATGGATAGATAGACAGATAGATAGATAGATAGATAGATAGACAGACAGATGGATAGATAGATAGATAGATTGATAAATTGATAGATAGACAGATAGATAGATAGATAGATAGATAGATAGGGTGGTAGGTAGGTAGGTAGGTAGGTAGATAGATAGATAGATAGATAGATAGATAGATAGATAGATAGATGGATGGATAGACAGACAGACAGATAGATGTGAAAAGGGAAGGAAGGAATAGAGGAAAGAGATAGATGGGGAGGGGAGAATGGCAGAAAAAGAAGATTTGAGGAATGAAAGGAGTACATTCAGCATTATGCCAGAGGGGTCATTTGGGTACAAGTGCATGGCAGAGAGAATGGCAAAGATCACAATAAAAAGTTTTAACACACATGCACACACACACACACACATGAAATGCATGCATTTGTAAGGTAAAAGATGATAACCTCATTGAAAAAAATGAAAGAAGTGCATTGTGGTAAATACAAGAGACAAGGGGGGGGGGGTGGAGAGAAAACCTTATATTGGGATAGATAGCAATGGAGTAGAAGAAAGCTGGATAATGTAGTGATGGAAGGCATTGGGTCAAAATATTGCTGGACTAAGAAGCAGAGGGCCACTATCCTGACATCACAGTAAATACTGCCACAGTACGATTTTGCTTGTACAAAGAGAATATTGACAGTTCTACAAGCAGAAAGGCAAACACTTCATGGCTTTAGTACAGAGTTAAAAGCCCCCACCTTGCTTTTCAAATGATGATATACATGTATGGATGACATAGGGAGACATACAAGTTTAGGAAGAGGAAATGATTTTTTTTTTTCAACTTTAAACACAAGTACTGTAGATATTTTAAACCCAGCAGAAGGCCATGTTACATAAATCAAACAGTCAATCTAAAAATGTGACTAACTGTTGCTGTACACAAACCAAATACAAGGGGAACATATCACACCAAGGATTGTAAAACCTGGGTGAATCTTAAACAGTAACAACATATACTGTAATCAACTGAAGTTACAGAATGTTCCTTGAATGCAAGAGACTTTGAACAAAAATCTGGAGTGTTATCAAGGACCCCGTTTTAAATACAGTGCGAGGCTCGGGGGCCTCGGCCGCCTCAGCTGCCTTCATTTCAGTGTAAACGTGCAAAAGGCCAAATGCGGGGCCAAAATTGGCTCGCGTATTTGGCCACGCTCTGGAGATGGTCGCGGCCGAGCCCAGCCTTTTCTCAGTGTAAACGCAAACTGGGCCAAATGCGCAGCCAATTTTAGTCTGGCTGCCAAACCCTCTGCCCGTACTATTTCGCTATTCAGGATATTAACCCCCTCAACGTCGAAAACTAGTATAGTTTAAGGTGGTTTTGTCCTGCAAAGGATTTTTCCTTTGGCAAAGGCCTTTGCCCGAACGGCGACTTCGTCGCCGCGGAATCCAGTTGGCAAAGGGTCTGAAAACCAGACTATATCAAATTGCGTTTGTTTACAAGCAGAGCGCCACTACGACGAAATATTGAAAGGTTTGAATTAAAAGCGCAGCCGAGCCCGACAGTGTAAACGGACAAAATTGCGAAGCTCGGCCCCGCAATTGAGGCTGGGCTCGGCCGCAGCTCGGCCTAGCCCCGCACTGTAAACAGGGTCAAGGATTCTCATATGCTCTTTTAGCCGGACATAAGAATTACAGTGATATGTGCAGGTTAAAATAGCATTTGAACATGGGACTACAGACCATCAAATATCACTAATTGCATAATAATAATGGTCAACTTTGGTCATGCTGCATATGGTGTTCTATACTTCTTACCTTGCAGAGTTCACAAACACCTCTGTTTGGAACAAATTTACTATTTGTAAATAAATGAATGAATGAATGGTGTGAAACTGACCTGTAACCCTTCAATAGACTGTGCCCCCTCCTCCTGCTTCTCTTCCTCCTCCACTGCCTCTAACCTAGCAACCGTCTCCACATCAGCCTTCCCTTCATCCTCCATATCTGCTTCTGCCATGCCCTTGGTACCAACATCTTCCATCTCCTCCTCTTCTCCATCCTCCTCCAGACCAAGATCATGTAGGCTTGACACCAGAACTTTCTCCACAAGATCTCTGGACACCTGCTCAAGAGTATCCTCTATAGGAACAGGGTAAGAGTGTGAGATGGATGTCAACATTTTGCTTAGAACAGAGCAAAGAAAGGATGTGTTGGACCACACAGATGACAAACACAAATGTCTATGCTATGGGTAGTAGCTCTGTGTACACATGACTGTATACATGCTGAAAAAGAAACGTCTCCACATACAGTCTAACACATACAGCTTTAATAATTGTTTGCTTTTCTGGGTACTGTGGTTTGAAGAGATAACATAGATAGAATGCAGAACCCATGCCTTCTTTTCTGTACTGATACTTATTTCTTTGTGAATTATGCTTATTACTTCATTATTTTCCCTGTATCTACAGCTGCAATTCCAAATGGAGTTTTATGAAACTTAATATGCACGTTTTAGGGACAGTTAGAGGTATTGTTATGTAAATTTGATGTTGTTAGTTGAGGATTGTAAGAATGTAGCTCACAATGTCTAGAAGTACGGGTCAGGGGTCGGGTGAGAGAGCTTAGGTTCCTGAGTATTTGCTTTATGAGACAATATTGGCCATATGAATGAAATCTGGTTAAGAAATATATAAATATCTAACATATTTGGCAGTTGTGCAATCAAATTTCTAAACATGTTAGTTCTTTATTATTGTTATTATTATTTTTTAAATCAATCATGTGATATTGTTGTCGAAAGTAAGATGCACTGCACTTTCACTGGGGGAATAATGAGATATGGCAGAGGCAAACCAGTCACCACAATAACTTTTCAGTTCTGTTTGTTTTTGAAAGTGTGTAATATGTTCTTACCATGTATGCTTATATTTGATATTAGATTTGTATAATTACGACATCTTCTCACTTATTTTTATCATGTGGGTATACTTCATTTTGTAACTGTCTGAAGGTTTGAATTTGTATGTACTTATAATGTTATATGCAATTTAGCCCCTGGGCTAGGAGGTATGACACTAATAAATAAACCTTTCTATTATATAAGATCAATCAATAATAATGGTTTAAGCTTTATCAAAATTGGATGAGATGAGATGAGATGAGATGAGATGAGAAGGTTTTGCTACATTGAAATTCACATAATTTCACTAGGTAATGGTGTTCAGTTGCATTCATGTTTGCAAATTAAATGAGGCACTACTGTCATCAACTCATAAATCTCTCATTGTTCTGTGCACACTGGCATCACTAAAATATTACTTTTAGTTGATAATCTAGCACTCAAAACCACTTGCCCTTGGAAATTAATGCCGCTAGGTATATGAAAAACACTTAATGTTATGATGCAAATGATCAGTTTACCTTTTTGAATTCATGTCAACACAGGGAATCCAGTGAAGATTTGAGTGTTGGTCTATGGGAGACTCACGAAACCTTATTTTCATCTTTTAATCAATTTGCATTTGTGTTTTGTACCGATATTGTCACTCTTTTGTGAACACATTCTATAACTTTTTAATTCTATGCCCTATTTAGCTGAAACCATTTCCATTCTTTCTTTTTTTGGGTCCTATTTTACTCTTTACATTACAGCGATCTTCAATTCTATTACATAATCACTTTGTTCACGTTTTCAGAGGGTTAGAATGTCCTGCATGCTTTGACAGCGGCAAAAGTCAGTTACATATTGTATATGGAAGATAACGGCTCAAAGCCGCAGGCGGCACCAGGGGTTTACAGATCAGGCTGAGCTGTGGGCCAAACTCACGGTGCAGGAGAGTGAGATCCAACATTTTTTGGCCCAACTTTCTCGGTTTTGAGATGGACAGGTGTCTGTCTTCAAAGCCTGTGAATCAGCCCATTATGCACTGCATACGGGAAAATTTCAGGGTCTCCTTCACAGTGTGACCATGAAGACGATTTACCAAGCATTTTTACAGAGTTAACTGACCAGAATTCTTCCCCTAGTCATCTTCCCAGCTATGACCCAGAGGCAGAGTAAGAGAAACTGGTGCAGGCAGTGCAGCCCATGAGATGCAGTGCCAACAGCTCGTAGAGCTGGAAACAGACAACCTTTATGAAGGCCTGGAGGAATTCTGTCCCACATCTCAAAAAAAAAAAAAATAAAAAAAAATCTGTTCAGCAGACAGCAGGGCACAGAAGCTGCAAAAGATGGTGATTCAGGGAATGCTCCCTCAAGCTGAGATCATTTGAGAGATCCTATACAAACAGTGTTTAGAGAGCAACAGCCAGTCAGCTCAAGCTACCATTCAAGCAGAAGTACAGGAGCAGATGCAGCAGGTCAATTCCCGTAGAAGAATGCTGTTTGGGAAGGACTTGCAAGCGATACTGAAGAGTGTTGACAAATCATGAGCCAGAGAGTAAACTTCTCTGACTGGTTGCGTCATTGGTCGTTCGGCAACAGGCAGATGGAACCATACTATCATAATTACCAGCAAAGGAAAGGTTCTGGGATCACTCAGCAGATTGACATGGGTCTAACTGTCATACTTCTCCCCCATCTGCAGCTGCATCAACACCTCAAGGCCCTCCCTCAAAGATTCGGGCACCATCCGCAGCGCAGCACCCTGCATCTGCAGAAAACTAGTAAGCATCTCTTCACATGTGGGACGACCCAGATTTTTCATAGAGGCGTGGGTCTCTTATTACATCTGCTTCCATGATTTTAGACACAATTTGTACTTCAAGAATTTTATTTGACGATTATCCTTATCAAATTTGTTCCCTCTTCAATTACCAGTTTTGGAGAGAGAAAAAGCAGCAAATTAATCTGGAAGTTCTTTTGTTGCTCCAGAAGAGAGCAATTCCAGAAATTTCCTTAGGGGAGGTTATATTTCTGTCCATGATATATTTTCAATTCCAATGAAAACCGGGGATCTTAGACCCATCATTAATTTGAAAAATCTGAACTTGTTTGTCAGGTATGAGCATTTCAAGAAGGAAACATTTCGGAATGTTAAAGAAATATGAATGCAATCTGACTACTAAACATCACTGGATATCAAGGATACATATTTTTCTTTTCCGATTCATAAAGTTTTAAAGTATTTATGTTTCATGTAGAATGGTCATTTTCATTGCTTAAACTGCTTAGCCTTTGGGTTAAGTTCAGCTCCAATGGTATTTACTGAAGTCATGAAGCTCGTCATTGCCTATCTGAGAAGTAGTTCTACAATGTAGATTTTAATGACATAATAATTTTTGCCCGCTTTAAAGAGGAGAGCATTGCTAACACAAATTATGCTATTAATTTGTTGACATCGTTGGGGTTTGTTATTAACTTTGGAAAGTCACATACTGCCCCTACAACATCACTAACCTGTTTAGGCTTTAACTTTGATACGATGGTCATGGTGGCAGCTCAAATTGCTGATGATTAAAATATGACATATCATAAATATTCATGTTCACAAGTTGTTTTGGTGCCTGACATGAATCTCACTTGACAGAATTTGTGATTGACTTTGAAGCTGCTAACCTCTGAAGGCTTGTATGAAGTGTTATGTAATAAAATTCTTAAATTATGCAAAAACTGTTATCAAATATAATTTGAATTCTATTAATAATAATGAGGTACAAGATAAAAAGGGTCCAACCAAATGCATCAATTGGTTTATAGCTTGTTTTGGTAACCTTCCCATTTTTCTTCTGGTCACAGAACCTGTAAAATCATTTGCATGATCCAATACTTGAAAGAATCTTGCTTCATGCCTAGATGCAGATGCATGCAGTTGAAAGATGAACAATTGTTTGATGCATGTTCTATTCCATGCAATATTAGTGGCGACAAGCATTTGGTTTAGCCTTGGATACTTTAAAAAGATGGCAACTATTTGGGAAGGCTTGCTATTTATGAGGGGTAGGACTCCAAACTCATCATAGCAGACTTTGCATTTCCCTTGTGTGATCTCTCTGCCAAAGGATGCAGGATATGCTAATCCTCATAATCTTTGCTGCATTATTATTAGAATTCCAATTATTTCATCATATTATTTGCATAATTCAGGATTTTTTTGTGTAGAACTGCGCTGGTAAAGTTTCAACCCTGGGCCCTGCTTTATGAAGAGTTATAACTGATTATACAGTTGATTTCTATCATAAGTCTATGGCATGATGTGTGGAAAGGAAATGTATAATTGCTTATCAAATATCTTTTGATAAAATGAGGCCCTGATCCATTTTGACATGCATTCTAATTTCAAGACTATGTACAAACTATCTCTTCCACTACATCTTTACAAGACAAGAGAAGCTTAGGAGGATTCTTACCTGGCTCACTGGTGACAGAGGGGAATTGTCTGACGCCCTCTACAGTTGACACTGCATGACCTTCCATCACAAGCTTCTCACCGACATTCATACCCATGTCAAGCAGTTTAACCTCCAGCTTGCCTGATGGGAAGAAGTATTTAACGCGTCAAAAGAGGGGGAGATCAACATTATTCAAGACTGGAAATTAAATGGAAATCAGATTTCACCAATGGCATTGAAATTGAACACTGGGGAAATTATACATTAGAAATGCTACTCAGCAAACTGTGGCTGCTTTAATGATAATTCACTATTATTACTATTGTATATTAGGCATTTTCAAAAAAAAAAAAAACAATGGCAAGAGATTCTTTCTGCTTGATCTAAATATTATGAAAAGCACACATGGGCCCGAATTCACGAAGGTGGTACAAATGAAACCATGGTTTAAACCATGGACAAAAACCATGGAGCGCCAAGTGTCGCATGGAATATTTCGTTCCAAAATCAGTCATTTCGTCGATGAAATTATTATTTTGTAATGAAATGACAACATTTTGTATCTAAATGAACATTTCGTTATAACGAAATGATAATTTCGTAAACGAAACCGTCATTTTTTTCGACGAAATGACCAATTTTGTAACGAAATATTCCATGTGACACTTGGCGGTCCATGGTTTAAACCATGGTTTCATTTGTACCACCTTCGTGAATTCGGGCCAAGCTGTTCAATGTGGTATCATACTGGTTGGTCATGGATGTCCCTAAATCTTGTCTTTCATGCAAAAGATGCATCCTAAAATCTCAAGAAAAAAAAGTTTGCCTCACACAAAGAACTTCAGTTAGCCATTGATTTTTTTTTGTAAAGGATAAATAAACAAATGTATTAAAAAAAAAAAAAAAGAGAGAATTAGCATGCATTAAGAATACTATCTCAAATTTTAGAAAAAAAAATCATTCCTTCTGCAAGCTATACTTTATTTGGATGACAAAACTGTGCTAGATAAAAAGAAATGATTGTAGACCTACCATCAGATTCAGCCACAACTTCCATTAGCAGTAGTTTGTCAGCAACTACAGTTTCGAAGAATTCAGCAGCCTCTGCTGACCAGGTTTGACCATCCACAGGAGAGAGTCCAGAAAGAGCACCACAGATTGCCTGAGCTTCAAGCTGCAAGAGCGGAGGGCTGATTACCTTCAAGTCTGCAGACGTAACTGCATCTGTGTTGCCGTAGTCAACGAACCGGACCGTGGCGGCATCTCCATCTAGGTTTGTAACAGTGCCCCGGTACCATCCCTCATCACTGGAGTACTTTGCTACACAGGGAGTTCCGACGGCAGGATTTTTCAGGAGTTGAGTAGATGAATCCTCTCCATGGGCTTGCAGTTCATCCATCAGAAGTGACAACGCCTCCTCGCCAGCCAACGGCTGGAGCCAGAACTCGCCCGGCGAGGTTGTTGCTGTGATGTATACCTCTGCTTTCCTCTGGTGGAGCAGAGTGGGTGCTAATGACTTGAACTTCGAATCCTGACCTTCTGTGGGTGCTGCTCCCTCCTTCTCTGCCAGGAGAGGGATCATCTCTGCATTTACATCACAGGAACCATCACGGAGGATGATTGATGGTGGTTCTGAACTGGTGTTAAACGTGCACTGGAGCTCCTTTTCTGCAGTGATGTTTAAGAAGTGATCAACAGCCTCCTGTTGCCATGGCAACTGAGCCACACCATCCAGCTGGCACTGGATGGCAATTTGAGGAATTTTGAGCAGTTCTTCTGTGGGTGTTTTTAAGTCCTCCACTTGCTTCTCCTCACTATTTCCATAGTCGACAAAGAATATCTCTGCTGTTGAAGACATGATTTGTCGAACGATACCACGATACCACTGCTCATCTTCAGAAAATTTTGTGCAGCATGCCTGGCCAGATGAAGGCCTCACGAGTTGTTGCTGTGAGCCACATGAGCCATATGCTGTCTCGAGGAGGGAGGCAATGTTGTCGAGCTTCTCGGTAGATGAGGCTAGCTGAACAAATACAGTACCAGTTGCTGCATCAACATTCACTGCATAGACGGGCTCTGTCCCTGCACATACCTCTTGCAGTGGAAACGATCTTGACTGCACCTGTGCTTCTTCTTGTAAACCTCCACTTAGTTTCAGCATAGATTCATTGATGTTTCTGGAACCATCTTCCAGTGACACAAGATAAGGTGGACTGACAGTGGTGAAAGAGCAAGTCAATTCCTTGTCTGCAGTGACCTCAAGGAGGTAGTCCACTGCTTCTTGCTGCCATGGTGACTGGGGGATTCCTTGCAACTTGCACTCAAGTGCAATTTGAGGTATCTTCAAAAGTTCAGGTGGTGGTGCCCTTAGATCAGTCAGCTGCTTTTCCTCGCTGTTCCCATAATCGACGAAGAAGATATGAGCTTTGGTTGCAGTCTTTGATCTGACCACTCCTCTATACCACTGGTCGTCTTCTGAGAATTTTGTGCAGCATGCCTGGTTCTCACAGACATCATTGAGCAAAAGTTCATTTCCACTTGACTGGTAGGTTGTTTCCAGCTGTGCAGTGATTGTGTCCAGTTGCTCAGTTGCAGAAGATAGTTGGAGGTAGACTGTCCCAGATGCAGCATCAACATTGACTACATACCCTGTTTGAGTTAGTTCACTGACAGAAGGGGTTGGATACACAGCTGGCTGTCTCAATGCACCTCCTTTACTCTCTCCAAAGAACTTCTCCATTTCTGCATTTACATCCACTGCTTCATCCCTCAACCTAATGGAGTGTGGGTGACTGGTACTTGTGAAGTTGCAGGCAAGTTCTTTCTCTGCTGTGATGTTCAGCAAGTGATCAGCAGCTTCCTGTTGCCATGGTAGCAGTGGGAGTCCATCCATATGGCACTCTAGGGCAATGTGTGGTATGTTAAGCAGCTCTTCTGTTGGTGCTTTGAGGTCACTCAAGAGTTTTTCTTCACGATTCCCATAGTCAATAAAGTGAACAGTTGCCGTGGTAGCTGTTGTTGCCATAACGACTCCTCTGTACCACTGCTCATCTTCTGAGAACTTAGTGCAGCATGCTTGAGACACAACAGGATTTGGTAACTGGTACTCATCAGAACCACAGGATTCATATGTAGATTGCATGATGGAGGTAACTGAGTCTAACTGTTCCGTTGATGATGCAAGCTGTATGTAAACAGAACCTGTCTCAGCATCAATGTTAGTTACATACACTGCGTCAGAACTCTCAGTAATCCTTGGAGGTGGGTAGCTTGGTGGCTCTTCAACATCTGCCACAACTTTCTTGATTTCGTCGGTGATGTTCACATCCTCTGGAGTGCTTGTGTCATGCAGATCGACCGTTACCTTTGCTGCCTCCTTCTGAATGACTTTAGCAACAAGCTGCTTGTCTGTAATCAGTTGTGTGAACTTATCCACAGCAGCAGGTGATGCTGCCTGGGCTGGAGTGAGGTCTGATAGAGAGCATTGCATAGCTTGGGCTGGCAGTGATGTCATTGCTTGTGGTAATACCCTGAGGTCAGCTAATGTCACTTTACTTTTGTTGCCATAGTCGACGAAGAGGACTTCTGGCTGTGTAACAGGTTCTGCCTGTGTAATCTGTGCTCGATACCAGGCTCCGTCTTCAGCATACTTTGCACAGCACACAAGCCCTGGCTTAATGGCAGAAGCATCAATCTTCCCACCTGACCTGTCTCCATGCAAGCTGTCCATCAGCTCATCTAAGCTGGCACACTTTTTGGCGAGTTGACACCAGAATCTGGATGGGCCTTCCCAATAGCTGATCACTACATCCTCAACTTGGTCAACTTGGAGACACTCGAGCTCTGTTGCTATGGTATACGTAAGCTGAAGGGTTGATGTGGTAGTCGAATTCTGTGTGGACACAGTTGGTGTTGTCAACTTGGAAATCTCAGACTCGGCCTGCTTGGGAGCTGGTGTTATGACAGGAGCAACAGCGGGTGATGGCAACTTCATCTTGGTCAACACATCTGTCATCCTTTTCCCTTCCCACAGGAGATCCACCACATAGACTCCACAGTCTGTCTTCTTGACCTCACATTTGAATGGCTCTGTCCTGTCCGCTGTCTCTTTCATTGCCTCTGTGTGTGCATTTTGCCACTCCCTCTCACCTTCCAAGCTACACTTCACTGCAAGCACAGGAAGCTTCATCAACTCTGGAGTTATCTCTTTGATCCCTGCCAGAGAAACTTTCTCACTATTCCCATAGTCTACAAACAATACCTCCAACATTTTCACATGCTTGTTGACTACAACACCACGATACCAGCATTTGTCTTCGGAAAACTGAGCAACACACGGCGTCCCCACTGTTGTGTTTTTCAACCTGCGGTCACTTGGTCCCAGACTTCCGTACCTAGCGTGCAACTCAGACATCACTCTTTGCAGCTGTGGAGTAGACTCTGCTGTTTGACACCAGAACTCGCTAGGATTGCTGACATGGGAGATGTAGACATTTACAGCACCCCTTGCTGGAAACTTGATTTCAGTGAATTGCAGCGGAGTGGCAGAAAGCAGGTTTGGGTCAGGACGTTTTGTGGCAGGACGTTCTCGGAATCCTTTACGTCTGTCATCATCAGAACGATAGCTGTTTCCACCAGATTTGCTGGAACGATTGCTTCGATCAGATCTGTCAGAAGTACTGGAAGAAACAGATCCTCTATCAGAACGTGACTTTGACATTCTCAGATTATTGGTAGTGGCATCACCACTGCCTCCCCTGTTAAATGCATCACTCTTGCCCTTGGGTGATTTCTCACTTTGCAGAAATCTATCATTTCGAGGAGATAGCTTTCCCTTGAAGTTAGCATTCGAACTAATGCCATCCGTTTTTCTTTGCATTTGAGAATGTGATCTAGATCCATGTCTGCTGTCAGAAGCATAACCATCATTTCGAGGAGGTGACATCATATTCTCGTCACTTGACTTGCGCTTCCTTCTGTCAGAAGCATAACCATCATTTCGAGGGGGTGACATCATATTCTCGTCACTTGACTTGTGCTTCCTTTCTACCTTTTGAGCTTTCCTGAACATGTCATTGATGCAGTTCCCTTCTGGTCCTGTCATCTTCACAACAAAGCAGCCGCTTTTCCTGTCTTTTGAACTCACTTCTATTGAGCACTCACTTTCAATGAGTTCCTGTAGTTTTGCAACATCTGTACTTGAAAGGTGGCCTCCAACGAGACCGTCTAGAATACATGGAATGGCCTGAGCTGGTAGTTGGAGCATGTCTGAAGTCAGAAGTTGAATCTGGGAAGCATCAATGACCTCTGAGTTGCCATAGTCTACAAATGTGACGGTCACCTTGCCACCTCTCTCTACTTGGGTGACTCTGGCTCTATACCATGCTTCATCTGCTAGATATTTTGCTGCACATGGCATGCCTGGTGTAAGGGAAGGAGCACGTCCATGCTGGTTTGTGAAGTGCTGAGCCATCTGGTCCATGAGTTCCTCTAGCTCTTCTACCGTGGCTGACTTTTGGCAGTACAATTGGGCATCATCATCCACATGACCAACAAAGACTTGCAAAACTTCTCCCTCTTTCAAAGACTGGTTGCGGTATTCTGCTTGCACTTTTTCTTTTGGCGACGGCACTCTAGAGCTCCTTTCAGTCACCATGCATTTGACCATGTCATTGATGTTATCACCAGTTGCTGGATCACTTAACTGAATGCTGAATACCCCATTGTATTCCCCTTCAACATTGGCGCACAGATCCAGCTCTGCCACTGTTGAATCAAGAAAGTCTTTCACCTCTTGTGACTTTGATGCACTCTTTTGTGGCACACCATGAAGGCTGCACTTGATGGATTGCACAGGGATATTGAAGAACTCTGGTTTGAGGCTCTTTAGCTGGGCTGCCGTCACTATCTCGTTGTTTCCATAGTCGACATAGCATACTTCGACATCCTGGCCTCTGACATGCGTCACTTCTGCTCGGTACCACATCTGGTCTTCAGAGAACTGCACACAACACGGTAAACCTGCTGCAACTTGTCGAATACTGTGCTCACCGAGGGATTTGCTTGAGTAAGTCTTGCCCAGCTTGTCCATCAATGCCTGAAATTTGTCTGCATCTTTCACAAGATGGCATGAAAACTCTGCTCCACTGGCAACTGAAGTCAACTGCACATCCAGTCTGTCGCCAACTCTGATCTGCGGTTTCTTGAACTTAGGAGAATGAAAGTCTAGCTCTCTGGCAGCTGACTGGGCTTGAGGTGATCCACTTTTGGCGCTGTGACCTGAGGGTGGGCTAGTCTTTGAATGTGGGCTACTCATCTGGTTGGGTCTTCCTGCTAGCTCCTCTTTCACCAACACACTAGCAATGTCTGCATTTTCACCACCAGTGGGATCAATCATGAGCAGCGAACACTTGTCTCCCATCTTGCGTGTCACCTTGCAGCAGATAATCTTTTCTGCAACAAGCTCTTCAAATCTGGCTGCAGCTTGATCTGTGTTACAAGAGCTGGGATCAACATCACTAAGACACGACTCGATAGCAACTGCAGGCAGGGACAAGAATTCTGGAGTGATTTCAAGTATCTCATCCTTTGTCTTGACGTCAGAGTTGCCATAGTCTACAAAAAACACCTCATAGTTCTTTGATCCCATGGTATTTGTCACAAGAGCACGATAGAAGCTCCCGTCATCTGAGAATGTTGTCACGCATGGATCTCCTCGTGAAAAGTGTCCTCGCTTAGTTGTGCTATGTGTCTTGGAGTAATGAGAGAGCATATCATTCATAAGATCATCCAAGTCCTTGGTTAGCTTCTCCTGCTGCACCCAAAACTGATTTGGCGAGTTCACAGTGCTCACATACACTCGCTCTCGATTGCCCACATTGAGTGACATGAGTTTGTATCCGTGTTTCTTTGAGGGGCTGCTCTCTCCAGTTGCAGTGCGGCCAAATCCATCTGCTATGATTTGCTTTGCCACATCTACTCTACTCCTGACATCTGACAACTTGACTTCCAGGTTGCCACCAATACATGCAATCACTTCAGCCCAAAATGTCTGATATTCAAGTTGCTTGCGTAAGTAGTTGTGTGTACCTGCTTTCAGCGAAGAATTGTCAATAATTGGCTCAGTGTTTGCTAGCTTGCAATTTGTTGCCTGGGGTGGTAAATCCAGCACCTTTTCCTGCATGAGTCTGACCCGCCCCCTGGGAATTATCTCCGTGTTGCCATAATCGATGAAGTATGCGATGACATCATTGCCAGTGACACTCTCGACACGTGCGCGATACCACTGTCCGTCCTCCATGAACTGGGCCAGGCACACATCACCTGGTGACAAACTTCCAGGCTGTGGGTGCGAGCTTGCTTCAGCCTCCATTTGAGCCTCCAACATGTAGTTTTCCAGCATTTCAACTGCTTCATTGTCAAACTGTCCCCAAAATCTGAATGCATTCTCCTGCTTATCCACCTCAAAAGCTGTCACAAACACCTCCCTCTGGTCTCCCACATTCAGCAATGCAGGCTGAGCTCCTCTAAGGCGACTCATCATTATGATAGCTCGGGAAAATACCTCAGATAAAACTGTGCCAATTCACAAACAACTTGCTGGCAGATTTCAAAATCTTATAGATCACCCATCTGTTGAACTATCATAGTTTTGACCCAAGTTTAATTTTGTTTACCAAAGTTGTCATCCATTTGCCTGCACTTTGTAGTTTTGTGGATTAATTTGTCATACCGCAGTGCAATCCATTTAAATATCACTGTCTTCTCTGCAAGAGCCACGATGGATCTATCCGCAAGTTCAGGCACTGCCACTGTCCTGTCACTCACTGTAAGGGGAATGAAACCATAGAGTACAGCATGTTAGTGTGGGTAATTTTGACTTGTTTTCAACCACCTTGGCAAACTTTCGATCACATCTTAAACTCCTATCATGAGATGTCCCATAGGTAAAGATTGAGGACATTTTTAGGTTTTTTCTCAAATTACTGTACAGTTATTGGAGTGCTATTCTGGGAATTTCTAATTTATTGTTTACAGAAGATAAATACCATCTAGAAAGAGAAAAAATAGAAATCTATCCTTTTAATTAGGCAAATAAATAATGTTACGTATGGGACAAATGCGTTACTTATAGAACATAGTATGTGAATACAGTAGCTAGAAAGGTCTCTCAGTGCACAAATGTTCATAACATGCAAATTGCAAGACAGCAGCAATATTAGTTGAAGGGCAAGTCCAAGATAAGGTCCCCTCAGAAGGCAAAATTTCATCTTTGCAGAATATTGACATGTTTGGTATCATTTTGAAGCTTATGAGTTGAAGTTTTGATTTCCAGGGAGGAATATATGTTATGTAAATTTATGCAAATTTCAAGGGCTTCATTTGCATAAAATTTTCTTTTACTATTTTTTCTTCTTTTTGTGGTATTCAACTTCTTTAAACAATAAATTAGAACTTCCAAAAAGGGCATTCAAATAACCTCAGAAATTTTAGAAAAAACCTTAAAAAATGACCTCAATTTGTTACGTATGGGACATCTCATGACAGGACACGAGCTAATTTGCATTAATCATTTGCATAATCCCTAAATTTTCATACTAAGTTAAACTATTTGATGAACTTCTTAATGTCCACATATTAATCAAATATAATTTGCTTTCCTTTGAATAAATAGGAATTTTTATAAATGTCCCATACGTAATGCGCGCGTTATCTTGGACTTGCCCTGAATACATAATTTACATTGTATCTGGTCAGTTTTACGGTAAAGGGTGTAACTTTCAATTTTTAGCCTTTTGGCCCACCCTCAACACATAGATTTACAGATTTCAAAGATTTTTTCACATGTGAGTCACCTCATGAGTAGCCACCTTGGGTAGCATAGTCAGGTCCAGGTATTGGTGTGTTTTGTTTTGACAGTCACATATGTACCCTAAAAATGACCATTTTGTTGCATTGAAATTTATGTAACATTTTTGAAATGTTAATAATTTTTCTACAGCAACTGCAGAGATCTAATTTTTTTATGTTAAAAGCATAGTTGTATGGTCAATTGAAATGACCAAATTAGTTTGGTTGGCAGCTGGCCCTGTATTTTAGAATACTATGTCTTCAAATTTGAGGTTTCGGAGGCTTCTTTTTCCGTTAACAATTGTTAGCAAACTTTGATGGACAGTAATGATTAGAGGATGTGTTTTGGTTACTTTCTTTTATGCTGAAAATAGTAAGGTATAGCTAAACTTTAGACTTTTATCAAAGTTTACTTGATTCTACGGCTATTTGAAAGTTTGTGATGATTTTACTTCATCAAGTGAAATTTCCGTTAGCAGTTTTGAAGCCTCCGAAACAAAATGTTTAGTCAAATAATATGAATATAGATAAAAGAAGTAACCCAATCTATATGTCAAAAAGTAGGATATGGGGCCCTAACCAAATAAACCAAAAATAGTTAGGATCCGCCAAACTCTCTGAAAATAGGAGACAATACAAATTTTCCATTAACACGTGAAGCCTCCGAAACACATTGAAGCCTCCGAAACAGCAAAAACATCTAATTTGACATTTCTGATAAATTCTTTTAGTGTCTGCCCTAAATTATGCCATGAAATCATCAACAGACATGGACAGACAACAAAAATAATAAAAAAAAATATGATATTGCAATAATTTTTTGAGCCAATACACTTTATAGAGAAAAAGTGGTTTTGGAGGCTTCAAAAGGATGTTAACACTGCATTTTTGTGATTTTCTCTGGATAAAATCAAATTAGATTTATTGTTCACCCACCCAATGATCATTTATGACATATCCAAAGATATTTTATAACATTCAATTTTCTGGCTGCTTTGTTTACTCACCAATATAGATTTACTATACGATTTACCTATTTTTCCTAAACAGTGCAGACGTGTCATACTGTAACTCACCTCTTCATTCGGCAATGAAATATTGGCAGATAAGGATGTTGGCCCACAAATATGTTTAAACAGTGTATATCAACCAAAAAAGACACAATTTACCCATCATTTTCCACATAACATACATAATTTTCATAAAAACATAAGGCATACCGAATTGATTTTCCAGATGTTTCGGAGGCTTCATTTTATGTTAACAGCATGTAAATGGAATGTTTTCATTACAATTTTGTAATTCTAAGTCTATTAAATAACTGTTTGGACTGAATGAGACTTGATGGTTCATCAAGCAAGGTGGAGATAGTTGTTTAAATGTGTAAAAAGCATTTATTTTGTAGGTTTCCTTTTGAAACAATGGAACAGGCTAGATATTGTGAGTAATGAAAGTGACTTCCAGCTTGCGTACATGCCCACATCATGCAACAGTAGTGCAACAAAGCAAGTAGTTGTGGACACATCAGTGTTCTTCAGTTGGATTTTATAACTCATTTTGTACTCTTGAGAGAAGTTGAAGTGTTGTATACCATTTTTGTATCACTCTTTCGACTGGTCAGACTTCAAAAATGAAGACCAAATAATTACTTGATTATTTAGTGTCAAATACACTATTTCCCTTTCTCTTTTTTTTTATTCTTTATTTTTTGAACTGAACACTATTCCTGGGCTGGAGATTCAAGGACTTTAATAGATGGATATTCAAGAGGGAAACATACACAAAACTAAGAAATATATTACTTTTGAATTTAAGGTTGTACTTTACTGCATGATCAAAAGCAAATGGTGGAAAATAAGTTACTTTTTGGATTTTTACACTTTTGACTCACTGCCATAGATCTGAGTGAATAGATTCGAAACACGATCTTTTACATGTTCATTTATAACCCATTGACAAATCCATTCCATTCTTACTCACATGGCATTTGTTTTTGCCATACTAAAATCTGACTTTTTCAGCTTTCCATTTCCTAACAAGTTCTTTGGCTTTCATCTCAAGTACTTATTTGGAGGAAAGTAATCAATAAATTTGTGATTGGATAGAAAATAGCTAACATCTTGCAGATTA
Source organism: Diadema setosum (assembly GCA_033980235.1). Classification (NCBI taxonomy): domain Eukaryota; kingdom Metazoa; phylum Echinodermata; class Echinoidea; order Diadematoida; family Diadematidae; genus Diadema; species Diadema setosum. Next base: position 15,750,701 of record CM067078.1, read on the forward strand.
TCATTTTTGTGGTGTGACTTGCATCACAGAGTACTGTTTTGGAATTTTGACATTTGATTACTTCTCTCAGACAGGTTTTTATGTCAGTCTGTATGTCATATTTGATGCATGCTAGGTGCAACACAATCTTGATACAATCACTGTACTTTTCCGCATTTTGTCATGCTGGCAGAACCACTTGACTACTTTTGAGCAAACAAAATGTAGCTTATGTTACAAAACATCTTTTCTCATACATGTGTGAGACTCTATGACATGTTTGTGAATGTAGTTCCCAGTGAAGTAAACAGTGTATGGATAGTAATGGTTGTGATGGGATTGTTAATAAATGACATATAGACCTCTACTCATACAATGTAAATAGCCTCTTGCCGTGGGTACATGTAGTTTACATGGGTGGGGTGACTGGAGAAGTTATGTTCATGAAGAACAATATTGAAATGATTGAAATCTTTATCTGTTTAGTCTTGGCTTTTCTGGAAAAAGAAGTTACAACCCTCTACTGTATTTTGAAATGCAAAGGGTTTAAACTGTAGTCTGTGGGTTTATATTCTAAAACAAACTTAGATATTTAAACACAATTGCTGCTTTTTAATCTGCTTTTCGTAAAAGGTTGTCACTTTTAGAAACAGTAAAAGTTCTGTTAGTAATTTCTCAATGTGTTACTTTAAAAAACTGGCCTCCTAGCTGTCACAGGAGTCACACAAACTGGAATTTTATATAATAAATACAAAAAAAAAAAGCCTTTGAAGCATAAAAAAAATAAAAGAGAAAATGATATGAAGCAGAGGTGACTTGTATACCACAGAAAAAGATAGCAAAATTCTAAGTATCACATATTATAGGGAAATATACATTTGGTCAACATCTTTTTAATTCAAAATTCATACACAATCATGGGTAGGGAATGTATCTTTTCAACAGGCGATTCAAAAAGACGAATACGATCTTGACCATTTTATTTTCTATCTCCATGATAATATAACCCATATATTGATTATTCCGACTCCATTTTTTCAGTTTGATAATAACCCTTTCATGGAATGGCTGATCGGTGTTTAAGATTGCTGTTCTATAACCATGATCATTGCATTTGATAGAGCTCTATGAGGATATTAGCCATAGTCCATATTATGCAAAAGAATGTTTAAAAGTCTATCAGCCATAGTCCATAATATGCAAAAGAATGTTTAAATGAGTTTTTTCCCCTTTTTATATTTTACAACGCTATGTTGTAATCTAACCATCATGCCATCACATAGTCCATTTTCTATCCCATTCTCATCAACAGCTGAAATTGATTTCACATACTCTACAATTATGATGGGTGGTTTACATGTTTGTCAATATACATCCCACAAACTGTCCTTATAAAATACAAATAAAGCAAGCAAACATTATCTTTGCATTAAGTCTGAGCTGTAGTTGAACTCCTTGAAAGTAATCCTTTCTGCATTATGGTGAAAAGTTTGACGAATGCAGACAGCTATACATGTGTGTAGCCTACCCATGTTCTGCACTGCTAACGTCATGGATATACACATGCAAATATACAACTGAGCATAAATATTTAAAATCATATTTTTCTTTGTTTCTTATAGTTTATGTTGGAAAGGTTTTTTTTTTTCTGCATACAAATACATACTATTTTACATGTTACAACATTGTTAGTTAATTGGAAACAATCATCTGCATTAATGTACTTCATATCACATTATAATGGACATTTTTTGCATGTTAACACTTATGATGAAGCCTCCGAAACATGTGTTGCTGCTAACTTTAAGCCGCCAAAATAGGTGTTCCTAATCAGTGTACTTTTATTGCTACTGTTGCAGTTTCCTTTAGAATCATAATGCCACATGTAATGTCATAAATTTGAACTGAGCATCGCTCAATGTGTGTACAGTTTGTTATTCACTTTTGTGGAAGCCAATTTCCTAATAATAATAGGTATGAAGAGTATGCACTGCCATAAAATGTACATCTGTATACTGTTATTCACATTTTCTTGATGCCCTGTTGTTATTCTAGCATGTTGTGATAGTTGCTTACTGTAGTTTTCTTATTCTAAGTGAATACAGGACTAGAACTTTGTGTTAACAGTTTTGAAGCCTCCGAAACACACTAGTTTGTTAACTGAAGCCTGCGAAACACACAAGTCTGAAAATTTCAACTTAGTTAAAAATAATCGAATTTCTTTGGGATTTGGATTGATAAATGTTTGTTACCAAGAGATAATTTGGGGCTATGTTTAGAGTGACTCTTGCTTCTAGAACATTCTTTTAACTTAAAAAGAGTTTGTCAGGTACCATTTTTACCTTGGAATTTGAAGTTCACATTCAAATAATTGCAAGAGCGAATATCTGTCTGGGGAAAAGTGTTTTGATATTTCAAATATATGTTCACAGCAAATGAAAAGTTGCATTGCATCCACCATTTATCTTCATTTGGTCGCTGTGGGTGACCAAAACATTCATGTTGTTTTTGCCTGAATTTATCTAAAATTCCATATTAGTCACTTAATATTTCATATCTAGCCTAAGAATTAAGCTCTGGAATGACAAAATATTGAAAATATAGACATTCCTATATAAAATATAGGCAAAGATAAATGTGGAAACATAACTTTAATTTTTTACCCTTGCCACATCAAAGTTACACCCTTTACTGTAAAACTGACCATCTATAAAGCAAATTTTGAGGAAAACTGGATAATCCACTCAAAAGTTATAAATTCTTAAAGTTTCAAAATGCCTACATTGCTGAATAAGAAAACTGTACAGTTCATGACATTACCCATGATATAAAAAGAAAAAAATATATGTAAGAAAATTCTCACACTACTCATTGACAATGATGTAGAGCAAATATAAACATATTCTGCAAAATTTGATTCTTTAATGAAAGTAACATTCCCTCTACTTCAAATTGACATTCATATGTTTAAGGGTAATATTTTCCCTGCTCTTTGAAAGCTCTCTAAGTTACATCATACATGTAGGTCAAGTGCTCTACCACTATGCTAGAAAGGGAAAACATATGGAATTTCCTTTATGTGGTGCACATAATGTATAATATTAAATGGGTTAGTCAAATACCGGTTAGTGATTGGCTAAACACAGTCACGTGATGGAGGCACATTGGTTATGTTTGCCCATGGGCAGAACATTTTTGTAATGTTCTCCCATGGGAAAACATTTTCACGTAACAAATGACAAACGACACCAAACGATTGAACAATCATATTTTTCACGCAATTGATAGGATGACCGATTATTGTAATGTATACGAAAGTGTGATTTGAAGGACCCGCGCACAGTGTGATTTGACTAACCCATATACATGTAATATAACAGATGATGACTTTTGTTGTCGGGAACATGTACCAAACGTTCCATCCTCAGGGTTTGAAATGCTATTTCGGGAGGCTATAAGTCCCTCCACTTAGTCTCGGGACTTATAACCTCCCTCAATGTCATTTCAGAGCCTTCGGGTGGAACATTCAGCATGTTCCCTCCCCCGCCAGTCATCATCTATATAATATAATGAACTGTTATAGTCTCTTCATTTGCACAGTGATGGCTGCACCAAAAATTATTATGAATCAATAGCATTTCTTCAAACTTTCACTGTTAGGTTCCACTAACATTTGTGCATTCCATAAATTCACGCAATATATCTGGGTTTTATTACCTCCGCCAAGGGAGGAGGTTATGTTTTCATTACCGTCGGTTTGTTGGTTTGTTAGTTTGTTTGTTTGTCCGTGTGCAAAATGACTCGAAAAGTAGTGAACGGATTTGGATGAAACTTACAGGAAAGTTTGAGAATGACACAAGTAACAAATAATTAAATTTTGGTAGTGATCGGAGAATTATTTTGGAATTTATGAAGAATTTTTGATATTTTGATAGGTAGGGTTAACGAACTTGAGAGTTCAAGCTGCGCATTTTTGAGGTTTTCAAACGAACACTGAAGTGCGTGCTCTAGTTTCTGCTAGGGCGAGGCGCCCCGCGCAGCTGAGGGTTTATGACGTAAACAAAGGCTTCTATATTGGGAAATCAGGCAATTTTTCAGCATGTATACCTATGGGTGGAAATCACCGATCTCTATGGAAGAGCCCAAAGAGCTTTTCCCCAGTGGTGAAGAGGAGAAAAATCTCTTTGGGAAGAGCAAGATCATTGGTGGATAGTAGCTGCTTGGCGGAGGTCTGCGCTCTCAGAGTGCTTTTCTAGTTATCCTTAAAGGACAAGTTTACCTTCATTAACATAAGGATTGAGAGAATGTAGCAATATTAGTGGAACACATCATTGAAAGTTTGAGGAAAATCGGACAATCCGTTCAAAAGTTATGAATTTTTGAAGCTTTTGTGCAGTCACCGCTGGATGAGAAGACTACTGCAGTGTATGATGTCACATGCGTACAACAATATAAGGAAAATATAAAGAGAATTTCACAAAATTTCATCTTTTGAAAAAAGTACACATTCCCTTGACTCGTTACTGACATATGTTATGGGTAATATAATTCCCATTGCCTTTAAAAAGAGGCAAGTCAAGTGCTCTTTTATTATGCGAAAAAAGTGAAAATATGTTGAATTTTCTTTACATTTTCCTTATACTGTTGTACTCATATGACATCACGAGCCTTAGTTGTCTCCTCATCCAGCGGTTACAACACAAAAGTTAAAAAAATTCATAACTTTTGCATCGATAGTCCAATTTTCTTCAAACTTTCACTGATGTGTTCTACTAATATTGCTGCATTCTCTTAATCCTTATGTTAATGAAGGTGAACTTGTCCTTTAAAACAAAAAAGAACATGATATACACACTTTAACTTAATATATTGAGTGCTATTAACCACGCATTGCTAAGCCCTAGCTACAATTGTAGCTACAACACATGTACGTATGTGATGACAATGAAGATGTTACTTCAAATTACTGTTTCTTCCATCGGATTGTTTCATTTCAAGTAATTCATTAAACAAATTGCCCTTTATTTATCATGTAAAATAAACACAAATATATTCAGTGTTTTGGTATTAGAGACCTGATGAAAATCATGGGCATGTAATACTTAGGTGTATATGACTCAAATCAACAACCTGATTGTTAAACAGACATCAGATTCTGAGCAGCAGGTACTATATAATGTTGAATGCATCAAGTTGTTTTTTATCGCAACTATTTATGGCAAAATGCCCTTTATTACCTCCGCCAAGGAAGAAGGAGGGTGATCATCCGCGTTGGTTTGTCTGTTTGCAAAATAACTCAAAAAGTTGTGTACGGATTAAAATGAAACTTGCAGGGAAAGTCAATATTGCAACATGGAACACCTCATTCTATTTCGGAAGTGATCCTGAGATCCATTAATTTTTTATGGATTTTTTAAATGGATTTTTCATCTTTTGGCATATAGGTCAATGAACTTGGGGTTCAAGCTGCACATACTGGAGGTTGAAATACACGCACTTAAGTGTGCACACTGCTCAGGCAAGGCGCCGTGCAATAACATAAACAAAAGACTTTTATTTGAGGAAATTGGGTGGAAATGAGTTGTTGGCTTGGTGGAGGTCTGTGCTCTCCGAGTGTTTTCCTAGTTGATGGAAGTAACTATTCTGATAAAAAAAAAATCAAAGGCATGCATAATCAAGTTGGATACTAAATAAAAATATAAACTATTATGATTATGATGGTAAATATCTTGAGAATATTGTTTTCTTGACAATCTGGATCAATATTTGAAGAACTGCAACTGATTTTTCTTCAATAATTAAACAAAATACCCACAAGCATTGTTCTCCACACACTATATGAATGTGGGACAAAACATCCCATATGACCTGTTCCATACTTAAAGATAATATGGAGTTTTGGTACCTTTATAAAGTTTCCCTGAGATTGCCTTGTCTTAGTTTGTGTTTCAGGTTAAAGTACCTTTCATATAACTAACACTGTGAGACTTACTCGCCCCAAAGTGCTCTCATGTCTTAGTAATCATGCAATAATGGTTTCGGATATTATCGACGCTGGACAACGTCGATAAATACTAACGGCTCGTTCGAATCTTTATATAGCTCCCTCAACGATCATTCTGCGTGTAACTCGTGAGAACCGGATCGCCAGCTCAGAACTTGTGTGGAGTTCTGTGACCGCCAGTTATCCGAGCAGTGCCGCAGCGCTGACACTCCTCTGTAGCTGTGTGTGCGATGCGGTAATGCGTGCATGCATGCGAGTGGTATGTACAGTGGGCTAGTGCCGACAATGCGTGATCACAGATTTATATTGTCTGTCTTCAATTAGATCCTGCAGCTTTTTGCCTCATTGACTCACGACATGAAACTTCGGTCTCTGATAGTCATGAGTAATGTGACATTTATCACACTGAATTACAAGAACTTTGTAAAATAAAATACTTTCAGATTTTTCAGGTTGAAAAAAATGTTTAAAAAAAAGAGCAATTTTTTTTTTCTGATTAACGTATGTCACAGCACATATTTTATCTTCTAAAATATAATTGTCAAGGTTACTTGCCATTTATTGCATGATTATTCTTCTCCTACAGTGCACTCCCGTTATAACGAAGTCCTCGGGACCAGCAGTTTTCTTTCGCTATCTAGAGAAATTTTGTTTTATATAATGGAACAAATAAACAATAACAATACAAAGAGTGGATTTAACATTGCGTCCCGAATTTTTACTTCATTGTAACCGGTATTTCGTCATAACTGTGTTCATTATAACGGGAGCGCACTGTATAAATCACCATGATGAAATTCAATATAATCAACGGCCATCTACACCATTTTTCCAAGCCATAAATTAAAAGCTTCTGAAATTTAATTTGCAACGCCCATCTTGGACTTGCCCATAAACACGAAGACCAGAGTCAAGTCGAAGCCCCAGGGCGAAGACCCAGCCAGGCTTACAAACGTTATGATTCTTCATTTCTTTCATTTATCTGGCCTCAATTAAGGCCATTTTTTTCCATTTCTTATAAAAATTATCTGTACTAACCAATAAAAGAAATAAGTCAGCTATAACTTATTTTCCTTTTTTAAATACAAGTACTTCTGGATTCTGAATTGTCCGCCCATTGCTCGATTGTAGAAAGAGAAAAAAATAAGATGTTTACTACTGTTAGTTTCTTTGAAAGTTCTTTATTCTGAAGGTTCGTTTAAGCCAATAAAGAAATAATAAAGTTAATTTGAAAATGAATTACAATTCGTTTTCAGATTAACGAAACTTTTTTTTTTAAAGAATATGAATGCTGCAAATGAAATTTTCGAAAGAAAAACATCGGCATAGGGATTTTGCTCTTTTCAAATTCGAAATAACAAATTATCAGAATACGAACCCTTCTTTTAAAATTCTTTAGGGAATACTGTGCACACAAGAAATTAACGAAACTAACTAATAAATCTCATTCTTGAACTAAATAATACCTCCTTCTGATGTAGCCTATCACATATCCGGCGCCACGTTTTCAGAAGCCCACTATGTAGGCCTGCGGGTGCAAAAAAAAAGAGAAAAAAAAAGTGGGGGCCGAGCCCCCTGTTCCGCCGGCCATGCTATATCATTCTCTCCCGATAAAAAAGAGGAAACGATGTAAAAACATGAATTTAAATTATTTCTTGCCTTTCAAAAAATCACTCCCTTCTATATGGACACAGACTGAGAAAAAATTACGTACTGTACGTTAAAGTTCGATACTCTGAACGTTCGTTTATTTAAAAAAGGACAAAAAGAAGATTCGCGATTCTGAAGGTTCGTAAATCAGAAAAAAAAGAAAATGAAAAAAAAAATTGTTCTTTCGAAGGGTTTTTCACTCAAAAACAAAAGAAGATTCGGTAATCTGAATGTTCGTTTATCCGAAAGTGAAATAAGTAGGCCCAATTAGTTGTGTGCCACGTAATTCGTTTCAGATCGACGAACTTTCAGAATAATGCTACAAATCAGATTGATAATTCATAATTACATTTTCGAATAAAAAAAAAGCATGTAGGCATATGGAATATGTGTGTTTCGTATACAGAATAACGACCCATCGGAATAGCAAACCATGTACTTTTTTTTTTCTGAATAATGAACACTACGAAAGTGATTAAACATTGTCAAACTAAGAATCCAACGTATATCTTGCCTTAGGATTTTCCTCCCGTCTATATATATTTATTTCTTTTCTGAACTATCCCCAATGCCCAAATAAAATGATTAGTTTGTTACTCTGAAATTTCGTTTATCGGCAAACAAAACAAGGGTTGGCACTCTGAAGGTTTGCTAATCCGACAACGGAAAAAACAAACAAACAAATGTTCGGTAATCAAATAGTAACAGGTTCCAGACAATAATAATCATCATAATCATAATGATAAGTTTTGTAATCCGTTTCCAGATTAAAGATAATAAAAAGTTTTGGTACCTCAAAAGTTTCCCTGAATTTCCGTGTTTCAGGTTAAAGTATCTATCATATAACTAACACTGTGAGACTTACTTGCCCCAAAGTGCTCTCATTTCTTAGTAATCATGCAATTAACTGCGACCAGCAGCCCCATACGCATAGCGACCAGCAGCCCCATACGCATAGCGACCAGTAGCCCCATACGCATAGCGTAATGGGGCTTCGCATTGTAGCATTCAGGATCATGACAGATTTAGTATCGCGGGTAAATATCAACTTAAAATCCACAAAATTCTTCAATTTGAAGACTTACCAATTAAGTTGAAGTCTTGAAAACAGGCTTCGAGCAACGTTTGGTTCTGCCAATAGTCCCTTTCTGTTCGAATTGATGACTGAATGGGACTCTGTCGAGAGGACCTTGGGAGAGCTACATACACTGATTACTACGACCAGCGCATGCGCACACATCACATGCGAACAAATTTCAAATCCATGAACGGATAAGATGTTTGTGTGCGCATGCGCTGGCCGTCAATTCAGTGTAGCTCTCCCAAGGTCCTCTCGACCGAGTCACATTCAGTCATCAATTCGAACAGAAAGGGACTATTGGCAAAACCAAACTTTGCCCAAAACCTGTTTTCAATACTTCAACTTAACTGGTAAGTCTTCAAATTGAAGAAATTTTTGGATTTTAAGTTGATTTTTACCCACGATACTAAATCTGTCATGATCCTGTAAGCTACAATGCGAAGCCCCATTTAGCTATGCGTATGGGGCTGCTGGTCGCAGTTAGCTACACAGTATGCGTATGGGGCTGCACGCTGCTGGTCGCAGTTATCTCGCACAATACGTGTACTACCTCGCCGCCGTCGTATGGCGGCGGCTCTGGTACGAAACCATTATTGAATGATTACTAAGACATGAGAGCACTTTCGGGCGAGTAAGTCTCACAGTGTTAGTTATATGAAAGGTACTTCAACCTGAAACACAAAATAAGACAAGGAAATTCAGGGAAACTTTTGAAGTTATACCAAAACTTTATATTATCTTTAACCAACTTGATTTCACGTCCAGATAAACGCAATCACAACATTCGTGCTCTTTCGGATTATGAATCATAAATATCATTCATTTTCACACTATAGGTACATGTATATACGAACATCTATAATGTGTGGGGAATTTGCGTGTTTCGGAATATCATTTTTGCATCAGCGAACCTTACGTGGGAACTACGAAAATGATGTACACATGGGATCCATCAACACTGCAAAGGAATATCAGCAACTGAGCAAGATTGAGATGATCCAGCGGAGGGCAATCAGATACATCTCGAACAATACATGTACCAATACCGCAAATGGGCTACAACTAGCTAGGCCAATTAAAGGTAGGGGTTACCTTTTACAGACCTCCCAAAATGCAGCAAAACATTAAATATGAACCTCAGGGGACTTGTTTAGGCCACTGCTGAGAAATTTGGAATCAACAGTTATAGACCAATTTGAATAATGCACAAAACTCAACTACTCAGTAGTTCTGTGTGTCAGCCACACTTAAGCCTTTTTGTTGCAGTCTTCTGTATTTTTTTAATCTATAAACACAAATCTAAAAGTATAAGAGCTGATGTAATAACATATAGAGTGTGTGGCAAAAATGTATAGGCCTATAGAAATGTTTGTAAGTTTTGATGAACTTTCTTCACAAAATATACATGACGGACACACATGCAGTGCATGGGTCTGCAAAGGTAGCCCAGTAATGTACTAGAATTTACAGTGAGCCCCGAAAAAAATTCAATTCAAAATCTAACAGTCAATAAAAATGTACTAAATGTTACCTTCCACTTTCAATACTTTATGGGAGTTTCTAAAATGATACTCTCTTCGCACTGTATTTATACAACTCTTCATTTAAGGCATGCAAATGGGATTCCCTACCTTTAAGACCTCCATCAAGTGTAAATTTATCATTAGGGCCTAAATTCAATGCTACAGGAGCTGGGATATGGGATGGACATTAGATCAGATTATACTTTTTAATTAACAGTTAGGTGTTCTAGATCTATTCTAGAATCTATAGGCCCTACCAGTACAGAGAAAAAGAGTACAACAGTGACATGAGCATCTCCATCCTGTGATATTCTACAAGATCCGCACCCAGCTTGTAGAGTTCTAAACCGTTACAGTTCTTTCAACCGCAAGGCTATCTTCATCACCAAATGATCAAATCCACATGACCATCCCAATGCAATGTGTGAACACCTACCCAAGCCAATCAACCTGGTTACCTCATCCCTCCTCAATCATGCTCAATCCCAGACTCTACACCACCAAAACTCATTCTTTCCTATTCCAAAATCCTAACAGTTAGGAGGGCCTGTTATTGTTATGTTAGAAAGGTTAGTAGGGCCTAGAATTTAGGTCTTTGACTTTGGTAACTCATAACTGTGACCAGCATGAATACATTTATGACTGTCATATCGAATAATAATGTGTGAACACGATGAAGGAGTGCCTCAGGGTTCAGTCTTTGCCTTGGATTGAATGAAACATGAATCTACACGCCTCCTACAAAGTACCAGCAATACTGTGTGTGGTGGTCTCCCTCCTCAGTTATCACAAATCCCCGACACAATTTCATGCCTTTCATCTCGAGCTCCTGCTGACAACGCGACGGAAGGCAGCAGCAGCTAGTTACTGCCACTGGTTTTGAGGCAGTTTTTACTTGCACCTTGTAAAATTGACACATGCACCCTACCCCAATTAAATCATACACACTGTCAGCGTCACCAAGATCTGCATGAATCTTCAAGGTTGAGAAGGCAGCAGGTGATAAGAAGAACAAGAAACTTACACTAGTTTCATCACTCAAGCCGCAAGGTACCTCACGAGCAGTGAAATGCCTGACAGTTTTCCCGCGGTGCATTACAACATTGGCACAGCATCCTCAATCTCATTCAATTACCTAACGAACGGTCTAACCAAGTCAGACCTAGAGAGTCATCATGATCATTGTCACATTGACAGCCCATGTGAGCTTCCATTCCGTTCTGATGGACCCCCTCACATTGCAGTCGGGTCGAGGTATAGGTAAAGATGAGCCTTCCGTAACGTTACGTTGTAAAGCTAGCTAGCTGGCCACACGTGTGCCGTCGAGATCGCGATAAGCGCGACTAGCTGTAGTTCTAGTACGACGTAGGTTGGTAGGTACAGGTGCGAATCACTTAGCGCATGATGTGCGGGTTTCTGCCGTGCATGCATGTAGCTAGCTCTGCGCCTGCCGCGCTCCCTCGCCAAGGCTCCTACGCAATACAAATGTACTATCTATGATCGATCCTCGCTCGCATAGTAATTAGTAAAGATTTTTGTTTTACCAAAGCTGATTTATATCTCTTCACTCATGGTAACACCTGATTGGGTATTTGAGGAGTTAGATAAGGTGGTGTTTTATTTTATTTGGAGGGGTAGAGATAAAATAAAAAGGAATATTTTGTATTTAGATTATGATAGGGGAGGATTAAAGTTCATTAATTTTCGAGTGTTTGTTAAAGCACAAAGAATTATGTGGATTAAGCGTTTGATTTTAGGGGATCATAGTATGAAGTGGAAGTTATGTTTTAAGTTTTTCACTAAATCGGTGGGAGGTATTTTGATTTTTTATAGTAAGGCGATTTTAGGGTTGTTGAGGTTAACTTTACCAGAATTTTACAATGATATGTTGCAGGTTTGGATGGGAAGTAGAAGTTTGATCCTGAAAGAGGATTCAAAAAGGAATGAGGTAATCTTTAATAATAAATTCATTTTGATTGATGGACATACAATATTTGATAAAGAGTTATTTCTTAGGAATGTATATAAAGTTCATCATTTGGTAGATGTAAATGGGGAATTTAAAGGGAGAAGGGAGTTTTTAAGATTAGGATTTAGTGAAGAAATGATTGGAAAAATATTTGAAATATTTTTAGCTTTACCGTCATCATGGAAGGGTACATTAAAACAAGAAATGAATATGGAGGATACTCAATTGAAAATTGAATTTTATTTGCAGAATAAAATATATCATATACAGGATATAACGTCAAAACTTATTTATAAAGCATTGATGAGGGACTGAATTGGAACATCATCAGCATATAATAATTTAGTTGGTTTATATAATTTTGAGGAAATAGATATTAGATTGATTTTTCTAAGACCTCGGAAGTCTACTCTTGATTGTAAGCTGCGTGAATTTCAATATAAAATGTTGTATGGTTTAATATATACAAAAGCTAAGTTATTTTCTTTTGGTTTTGTAGGAGATAACCAATGTACATTCTGTTATTCTGAGGTTGAGACTTATGAACATTTGTTTTTTTATTGTAGGGAAGTCAATCAGATTTGGAAATTGTGTAGTGAAGTTTTTGTTTTACCCCAGATGCAAAAGTTAGATTGGCAATCTGTTCATGTCGGTATTAAAACGCAGGATATTGGAAAAGGGCAACTCATAGAAAACCATTTGATATTATTGATAAAATGGATGATATTTGTATTTTCGAAGGAAAAGAGCAGGCCCCCATTGATAAGAGAAATTAGAGAAAGAATGTTAGAAAGTCGAGAAGAAGAAAGGAAATTAGCAATGAAACGAGGGACGCTGGCCTTGCACAGCAGGAAATGGAATCAATTAATGACACGGTGATTCGGACTCCGCATCTATTGCTACCTCTTTGTGCTTTTTGTTGTTGATTGTTTGGTGAACAGGTTCGGTGTTTGTGGGCGTGTGTGTGTGTATGTGTGTGTGTGTGTGTGTGTGTGCATCTGTGCTGGAGTGAGGTATACCTGGAGTATGCCTATCTAGAGGAGGAAGTGTTGATGAGGTTATACGGGTGAGCGATGAAGGGGTAATGTTCTGTTATAGGTATGGATTATGTACAGACACTGATCATGTAGATTTGTAAAGCTTTTGTATGTATGTGTGTGCATAGGTATGTAGGCTTTTTGTCGACCCCTGATACATAGGTATGCAGGCCTTTTGTTTGACCCCTCAACAACATTGATTTCATTATCTAATAATTACTGCTGTGATGAGTATACAGGACGCAGTCAATGGATATATTTTGTAATGTGTATTGTACATACATAATGGTATTGCTGACCCATTAGGCATTATCAAAAAATTGATCTTATAATTATTGCGGGGATGACTATTGTGAAGCAGTTGCTGTGTATTGTATAGTAGAATAATCAGATATTGACACAATGACAGTCCTAAGAATTATTTTGTAATATTTTGATATACGTTTGAAATGTCACGCAGCAAGCAACACAACTAATTGTTGAATTGTAATAACGATGGATGATGGAATCGAAATAAAATATTGTTTGAAACAAAAAAATAGCTCATTTAGAAACTGAATAATATCGCAGATACATGTATTTCAGACCGACTTCCTAGCTATGGAGGCCGTAAAAATCACACACACGCCGAAGAAATAGCACGTTGACAGTGTACATGTATATGAATAGGATTTGACATGGCAAGACAATGCCATGCCTGGGGGCTTTGCTTTGTCATCACTTCCACGTAAATATGTCAAATGGAAAGGCTCGCTCGGCCGTGCTTGTTTATTCAGATTCATTTACATATTCATATGGTTATTCAGAAACTTCAGATGAATCTTTTAAGTAGGCACTATAGTGTTGTGTTACAAAGGGGTCTATGAACACTATCCCCTGGAAAACCACCCTCCGGATAACTACCACAAGGATAGGACAATTTCCCCTAGAGCAACTACCCGCCGGACAACTACTCCCCTAGGGCAATTACCCTCCAGGGCAATAACTCCCTAGGACAACTACCTCCCGGACAAATACCCTCCTACCCAGGGCAATATCACCAACCCCCCCCCCCCCCGGCGATTCCCCGGCCTTAGGACAACTACCCCACGAATAACTACCCCCAGGATTAACACCCCTGGAAGCTACCCCCAAGATAACTACCCCCTGGGTATTAAAACTACCCCCCGGATAACTACCCCACGGATAACTACCCCAGGATAACTACCCCCCGGATAGTTCCCCTGTATGGGTAACTATACCCCCCGGATAACTACCCTCGTACCCGCCCCGGATAACTACTCCCTGGATAACTAAACTACCCCGGACAACTACCCCCGGATAACTACCCCCCCCCCCCCCCCTGATAACTAACCCCTGGATAAATACCCCCACCCCCACCCCGATAAGTCCCCCCCCCCCCCCCCTCCGAGAAAATAACAATCGGACAACTGCAGTCAGGATACTACCGGCATTAGTACCCTTGGCATAACAATTAACTACTAGGCCCTATTTGATAATTAATATTACCGGCACCCTGGGGAATTACCACTGCAATCTTCACCTTTCCCAGTGCAATCACCCTCCAGGGCAATCCCAGGGCTAGCCCCGAGAACTTACCTCCAGGGTTATTCCCAGTAGGGCAACTATGATTAGACGGCACAGATTGGGGACCATATAATAGCTCTAACCCTAACCAACCCTAACCCTAACCCTAACCCTAAGCCTAAGCCTAAGCCTAACCCTAACCTTAAACCCTAACCCAACGTGTTTCCCATAGGTTTAATACGCGCCATGCCCCAATCTGTGCCGTCTAAAAAAAAAAAAAAAAAAAAAAAAAAAAAAACGCTCCCCGACAACCACCCCCCCCCCCCGATAAATATCACCTGGACAATTTCCCCAGGGCAATTGCCAACCAAATAACCATCAATCGGTTGATTACTCATAGTCTTGATAGCCTATAAAACCTCCGGATATCAAACGTATTACTGGTACCCTCCAGACCAATTCCCCAGGGCAATTCCCCATAGGGCACCCCGAACCCCCGACCCAAGACAACTACTCAGGGGCAGTTCTGCCTGGGATGAAAGGTCACGGAGTAGCCGCAATATCCCATAATTAGGTTATAGTTCGTTATTCCGAAGGTTCGTTATTCCAAAGGTTCTTTACTCCGAATGTTCGTTATTCCGAAGCTTCGTTATTCCGAAGGATTTGAAATTCAAATGCATGTTGATTTGTGTTGATTTATGATACCCTCAACATCACTTTTGCGGTGAAACGAATATCTAGAAACATTCCATATATTTTTAACGATTTTTTTTCTTCTATTTTTCTTCAGATTACTTGGGAACGCCCACAAAAAATCCTTCCAAACCAGTATTCTTGAGATGACAACATCTGTAAATCATTGCTAAAATACTGAAATGTTTAACAAAAGACATTGGAATGCATAACTTGCATGTTTCAGTGACATTTCCCACTTTTGATCATAAATAGTTCAAAAACTGTTCATCCGATAAAATTGTCATTGATATGAGTTATAGCTGAATAGTGTACAATTTTGTTGGAGGTGATTTGAATGTGAAAGCATAAATCAGTTTCATTGACTCTAAGATTGATTTTTAAGTAAGGTTTCAGATTTTGGTCAAATTTTAACCCTCTGTACAAAAATTGAACTTTGCAAAGGAACCAATCTCCCTGCAAAGTGAAAATTTTGTAGAGGGGGTTGAAAATAGAGCAAAATCTAGAACCTGATAACGCTGCTGTTAATGAGCTCAAATAAAAAAAAAATAAAAAAAGGTTTTTGCGCATGTCCTTCTCATCACCCGAGATTTTGCGAGATTTCAGAGACAAAGTGCATGGTCTACGAGATTCACTTATTGACGACATGAAGATCTACTATCCGCGACTAATTGACATGGTTTGTGAATATTTGAAATAAATCACACCTTTTAATGCTTACATTATATAAAATGAGCTTATATGATACCATTATTCATATCTCTGCAATATATCGATATTTTCCAAACGACCCTGAGACAAATTAGAACAAGGCTTTCTATTTATTGCCAACCCGACCCGTTCTTAGGTTGAATCACCACATGAATGATAGTCAACGTTTTAGATATACCACTACTTGTTATAATAGCACAGTAAGAACTGAATTGGTCCCTCGCTTAGAAAACAATAAAAATTGAAAGTCTCGTCGAGTAAAAATCATAGTGTGGCAATTTGAGATACATGAATGATCATGCGCTCCCAGGATATCATTAGATAAATTACTCAGCGATGTATACAGTGGATTAATAAGGAATAATTATTCTAATATCAAATAGGGAGCCCCAAGAACTCATGTGCGCAAACTTAGTGCTAGATCTTTTATTATTGATTTGTATGCTATTTATTAATGCACGCTACTCTATCTACATGTAGTTGTGCAAACAAAGTTCAAGCCAAAGTTGAGCAGCTGCTGTCGATCAGAGTGGAGTGTTGTTTTTGTTGTTTACGTGGAGATCTTAGCTGCAGTTGCCTGAACCTGAGCGCGTATAAACATACATTGTGCGCGCGCATACACACACACACCATAGGGTCCTACACTGTGATCTACACACAGTGTATTACTGTTATGTAGAGTACACGTTTACTGTCATTCCGCGAGGTTCGTTCAACTCTCGACTCAGAGGGAATTAACCAATCACAAACGCGTATTCGCGGCAAATTGAAATCTCGTCAAAAATTAACTGTACAACGCAATGATTTATTCGCCAACCTGACCCGTTCATAGGATCAGTCCACATAAAGTCATTATGTTTTCATAGAATGATATTTCCTCTTTCATTTTATACCTCTTCCATTTTGGTCCACCTTAAAGGGACTGTACAGTACTGGTTGAGGTAGGGATTCATGTTTTGGACATTCTAAGTGAGATAATGAAAAGCCTCATATGAAATATGAAAGAGCATGTAATTTTAAGAAGGATTCAACGTTTGTTTGTTTTTTTATGAAAATTGGTTTTCAAATGGCTGAGATATCCAAAAAAGTATATTTAATAATAATAAAATGCGACATGCCACAACTTTATTAGGATCTCCTTGTTTCACCTTGTTTTTGGATATCTCAGCCATTTCAAAACCGATTTTCATCGAATAAACTTTTAATACCCCATAGAACTGCATGCTCTTTGACATCTCATAAAGTGGTTTCTGAATATCTCGCAAAACGCTAAAAGCTAAATCTACACCTCGACCAGAACTGTACACACCCTTTAATTTCGTTGGTCTAGTGTACCCCTTAAGAAAAAATGAAAAATATTCAAATTTTGTGTTTTATAATTTCCTTGTTCAATATATTTTATATGTCATAACCTTTTAAGTGGTCGAATTTCATCAAAGTACAACTCTTCATCTTTTTATCGATGTATAAATCATGAAGATTGATAATGTCGTTTAGATTTACAGACACTCTAAAAATGTGGTCTCCCAGCTCATTACATATTCATGTCCTCGAGGTCCATGCATACGCGTACGATAAATGCGAAGGCTTTTCAGGACGTTGCGGTCTGACTGTATAAAAAAACACGGCGCTGAAACAAACGCAATTTGGTATAGTCTGGTTTTTCAGACCCTTTGCCAACTGGATTCCGTGGCGACGAAGTCGCTGTTCGGGCACACAGGCGCGGTGGAGCACCCAAATTTGCATCTCATTATCACCCCGTTCTATTTGAATTTCCAACGGGCATCCACGGTTGCCCGAAACTGTGTGCATGAAAAATTCAAATCTTTACCTTCTCCTTGTGCCGCTATGCGTGCCGCTAGTAAACTCAAACTTCCCACACTATCTAAGTTTTTAAAAACCTTCCTTTCGATGAAAAAAATTATGAAATTTGCTGCACTAGAACTTGAGATATTAAAGCGTTTTGAAAATCACCTCTCGCAAAACATGCTCTCTGTTTTTTCCGACTGGACTATGGCCGGGCTCCAATGTGTCCGAAATTGGCAACATAAGTTCATCAGGCCTCAATCCATATATGGTGAAAGTTTTCGCTTGGTTCCACCTGTACTTTTTGAGAAATAAACTTGTTTCTACAGGGTTTGGAATAGAAAATTGTAGTCAGCGAAACAATTGAAAATGACGTCATTTCTTTTCCCGTAATATTGGACATGCGTGGTACGTGAGATTCAGGATTTCGTGCTCATTGTTGGTTTGCATGTGACGCAGTCAATTTTGCTGAGTGTCGCACGGCGGTGACTGCTGAGCAAAGAGATTATACCTATAGAGTAAGTAGTCGCCAAAGACGCTTAACTAATAAGACACGAAAGTGCGCGCTAATCCTGTACAAAACAAATGGACAGCGCGCGGACCTCAAGCGTATTACGCACATCACCTGAGACGCGCTGTCTTGACACTTGATATACAACAGCAGCGGCTTCAGTGACAGCGCGTCTCAGGTGATGTGTGTCTTTGCCTGAGACGCGCTGTCTTTGAAGATGTTGTTGTTTATCAAGCGTCTTTGATTGTGAGATCATGTTGTTGCCAAATTTTTACCTCCACGAAATAATCCTTATTACTTTAAAATCTCGTTCTTCAAAATAATCCCCTTAATCGATAAAAAGCTACGACTATAATTTTTAAATCTTTTTAAAATAATAAAGATACCACTACCTTTGGAAATGAGTGATGTTCCTAGGTGTACTGAGTTTGTACTTAGCTCTCTTTTGTATCGTCATGTAGGGAAGCCATTTTGTGTCCATTCTTATCGCGCGCCTTCGTATCTTATTATAGGCCCATTCTCATTGCCTAACTTCGCGAAGTTAGAAAATGTCCACCCGTTCACATTACCATTTTGCTAACTTCGCGAAGTTCACCATGGCAACATTGGCAAAAATTAGGTCAGATCCTGCGCATACGCGATGACTTGCAAGTTGTACGCGCTGCGCTGATGACAATTGATGCATTTCAGCCCACTTGATGACCGAGATATAAATATCACAAATACGTCACACTGCTTGGTATCGTTGAAAGGGTTGGCTTGCTGTTTCCCCCCCCCCCCCCTTTTTTTGTACCAGCTGCAAAGTTCTTTATTTTTGATACTTCCTTCTTGTTATAAATATTATTGTTTTGTTAGTAATTTTTACAATATTATTTTTAGGTTCGTGAATTTCTATTCATTTTATTGCAGTTAACTTCAGATGTAACTTGCACATCAGAAGTACAAGCACACGGTAACAAACACGGTGCAACAACCCTGATGGAATGTTTAATTTTGAATTATTTGTTAACGATTTTCTTTTGGGTAGTATTTGCATTCAGTGTGAAGTGCTTTCTGGACTCATTGTATAGCGTTAGCAGGCATTTTTTTCGACTTTTTTTTTCTTTTTTTTTGGGATGAAAATTGGTTTTGAAATGTCTGAGATATCAAAAAAAGTGCAATTCTAATAAAGTGTGGGACCCACACTTTATTACAATTGCTTTGTTTTACTTTGTTTTTGGATGTTTCAGTCATTCCGAACCCGATTTTCATCAGATAATCTTTGAATTCCTCTTAAATGGTATGCTCTGTACTATGTCATAAGCGCTTTCTTGGTATCTCGCAAAAATTAAGTTAAAAGCTAAATTCTCATCTCCACCAACACTGTACCATCCCTGTATAATATTTGGAACAATGTGCACAATTGTGATGTTAGCCGCCATTTTGAATTTTTTGAGGGTGCTGGGGTAAACTGGGACATCGCTTTCGCATTTCTCTTTTATTTATTCGAAGTTATGATAAAAACATCGCAGATTTTCTTATTATTCTGTTTAAATTTTAGGCGCTTAAATTATAATTTCCTCTGACGGACCATAATGGATATAGGCCTATTGCGATGAAACTCTTCATGTGTACATAATTCTAATATTAGTCTATAGTTACTGTTTCTCCCATAATACCCAAGCCAATGTCCTACTTCTCTCAGGGGTGGTCCAATTCACCCCGTCCAGAAGTTTTTCTCTGTTTGTTTGTTTGTTTGTTTGTGTGTGTGTTAGAATCCAAACACGTAAGACACTTGTAGGCCTAGGGACATGAGGAATATGAACAACCCGTCATAATATGACCATTATATCAGAAAATTCATCAAATCACAATTTTTGTTCCACTTCTCTGATCACCCCATTCTTGAGATCCTCTACACTTTTGGAAAACAGCTTGTAAGTATAAATAGCAGCATGGAATGACACTTAATATGGCAGAGGTTTAAGTGTGATTAAATTGTATACTTTTATTCTCTCTTTTTTTTTGCACAGAGTCTGAAATCTAGATTAAAAAACAGAATATCAGTACGTTACACGTACTGTATACTAAACATATGAAGTAATACGTCGAAATCAATAGGGCCTATTGTGAAGTGTAAATGTGATTTTGATTGCGATTTTAGTTTGAGATCCAAAGACACTTTTAGAAGCAGCTTGTAAGTTTAATGGCCATACTTTTTGTGCACATGCAAAGGAATACATAAGGTGTCATCCTTTAGGGCAACCGCACTTTTTTTTAACCCGGAAGTACTTATGTGGTACTAAATATAGATAGAGATCTTAAAGTGTGAGCGCGATAAGGTCATGTTTTGTTTGTTTGTTTGTTTGTTTTTGTTTTGTTTTTGCTTGTCAGCTGAAAAAAAAACAACAACCTGGAAATGGAAGGGGAGAGACGAGGTGAGGACTTTTTTTTTTTCGTCAGGTATAGAAAACCGTGAAATAGAAGGGCAGATTATCTGAGGACCTTTATTTTTTATTTATTTATTTATTCATATATATATATATATATATTCATATATATTTTTGTTTTGCTTGTTAGCTCATGAAACCCGGAAGTGGGCCCCCATACTTTTGAAAACGCTCCGCCGGCCCTGATGGCAGCACGGAATCATTTTATGACAGAGGTTCAAGTTTGACTAAATTGAATACTTTATTCTCTCTCTCTCTCTCTCTGAAATTTAGATCAACAAAAAACAGAATATCATTAGGTGTTACATATACTAAACGTATGAAGGAAAGCGTCGAAATCAATATTGTGAAGTGTAAATGTGACTTTGATTGTGATTTTAGTGTAGAGGGACTTAAATAACACAATGTAAACCTGAGAATTAAATGACCCAAGTAGGGCCTATACCAAAGATAAACCCAATAAAATCTGCATCTGAACATTATCTGTACTGACATTGCGAATAACGTATGTTTTGTACCACCAGTAAACGCATAGAGTGTCTCATGAGCTTACTGCATTGTGCGAAGAAAATAAAGCTGTAGGCCTACTTACGATACTGACATGCGCTTGTAAGTGTATGTGAATTGCGCGGGCACTGAACCCCAAGCTTAGTCACGTGATCTAACTTCGCGAAGTTAGCTAACTTTACACTTTGGTTTGCGAAGTTAGCTCGAGCTGGATTTGCAATAGTTGCTAGGTGAACTTCGCACCGACGTCACAGTTGCTGTAGTGAACTTCGCGATGGCAGTAAAATCGCGAAGTTAGACCGACAGTGGGAACGGACAGTCTAACATCGCAATATTGCTGACATCGCGAAGTTCACCAAGCAACGTCCAAACAAAAGTGCGAGAGATACTGCGTATGTACCTCAAGAAACGCATATCGCATTGTACTGACTTGTATGTGAATTTTTGGATTGCGCGTGCATTGTCTCATATCTTCGCGCAGTTACAGCGCGTAATAATCTTGCATCTAACTGCGTGAAGTGAGCTAACTTTACACTTTGGTTCTCCTGCTGAACTTGCGACAGTTGCTAGGTGAACTTCGCACTGACGTCACAGTTGCTATAGTGAGCTTCGCAGTGGCAGTAAATTTGCGAAGTTGGACTGGCAATGTGAATGGGCCTTATATCTACTATCTTTGGTAGTCGCCATACGCGTGCGTACAAATAGTGCGTCCAAAATTGAAGAGGGAGCGCACACTCAGCTCCTGGCACTGGATCTAAGTCTACGTTCAAGTCATATCTTCTCATATCATATGTGGAATGATATGTTATTCTTCATTACACATTTTCATTTTCAGAATCACAATGTGGTTAATTGTTTAAATATTAGTTTCTACGATGATACTATAATCATTTGAACCATTTGGTAGAGTCCAGACCTTTTTGTTATTCGCAAAATAAACAGTGGGAACTTGGGTGTAGACTAGACAGTACTTGAGCATTATGACGTTTGTTTTGCGTACATTCCCACTCACGCCACAAACTCAAACAACATCAGCACCATTACGACGCTTCAACATGACCATTGTGACGTCACAATAAAACAACGCAAGGTCACTGCGCCGAATACCAGTATTCAAGTCGAGCGCGCATTACACAGTGCGCTGCCACCTACTGATTAATAGCCGGGTTCACACGTACACCAATTAGCGGGATACAAATCTCGAGATTTGCATCGCGATCGTCATCCCGAGTTTTTTGCACGTGTGGACAGAAAAAACCCGAAAATTAGCGGGATAAGCATCGCGATGCTAATCCCAAGAAATCTTGCGCTGGTTCGCCAATTAGCGGGATAATTGGCCCCGCGCTGGTACGTGTGAACGGTCGGGATTAGAATCTCGAGTTTTTACATCCCATCATGCAATGCGCACATCACAACAGCGAGGCCTCTGCGAGGAGGTCCTTCACCTCTTTGGAGAACAATAACAACAGCGCGCGAACCACACCAATGACGCGTAAAAGACAATGGACAAAGGAAAGTGCGCACAGGTGGTGATAGAGAAGGGCGCTGTGTGACCCAGTTTGCAGGCTTTGCTGTTATCTCTATCGGCAATTAGCGGGATAATTCGGTACGTGTGGACGCTCGCCAAATTAGCGGGATACCGATCGCGATCGCTATCCCGCTAATTTGGTACGTGTGGACGCTCGCCAAAAAACTCGGGATGAGCATCGCGATCGTCATCCCGCTAATTTGTACGTGTGAACCCGGCTTATAACTGTACAGGATCCGTGCAATGGCGGCTCCCACAACGCAAAATGGCAGCTCCCTCGCGCGGCTGCCTCCCCACTGGACTACGCCCTTCGCTGCTGAGCTGCTGCCGCGCACGCTGCAGGCAGCAAAGCGTTGTGTGTGCCGTGAGCGTGACATGCAACGCTACAGTGACGCGATTATAATACATGGGACCGACCTGTACGCTTTGCGTTCGTGTCATTTTTGACATCACCTTCTGTTTTTTTCCGACACAACCATGGCCGGGAATATTACGGTATGACATTTAAAATGCAAGCAGATAAATAAATTTCGGTGTACTTTGTTTGAATGGCGCTTTGGTTCCGCAATCACACTTCGTGAATTTTAGGATGATTTTCGAGGCATATTTTTCGTAATTTTGCTCGCCAGGTTTTCGCTAAAATTTCACATTTTATCATTGTCAAATCCTTTAATATGTTATATGTGCATATTCGGACATGTTTTCAAATTCAAACTAACTCAATTTTAATCCGAAAATAGGTTTCCTCAAATTGTTATTAGCTTGAGAAGTTGTTTACTTTTTCTCAACTACGCGAGTACATGTTGTTTACTTTATGCAAATGAGGCTCGGCTGCCGATGGATTTCTGCGAGATAATTGGGGTGCTCCACCGCGCCTGCACAGGCCTTTGCCGAAGGAAAAATCCTTTGCAGGACAAAACCACCTTAAACTATACTAGTTTTCGACGTTGAGGGCGTTGTTGACGTTAAGCCAGACTAAAATTGGCCGTGCATTTGGCCCAGTTTGCGTTTACACTGAGAAGAGGCCGGGCTCGGCCGCGGCTCGGCCGCGGCCGAGACCACCAAATGCGCGGCCAATTGTGGCCCCGCATTTGGCCTTTTGCGCGTTTACACTGAAATGAAGGAGGGCTCGGCAATGTAAACGGGGTCTGAAACGCAAACTTGGCCAATGCGCGGCCAATTTTAGTCTGGCTCCCAGACCCTCTGCCCGTACTACTTCGCTATTCAGGATATTAACCCCTACAACGTCGAAAACTAGTATAGTTTGAGGTGGTTTTGTCCTGCAGAGGATTTTTCCTTCGGCAAAGGCCTTTGCCCGAACGGAGACTTCGTCGCCACGGAATCCAGTTGGCAAAGGACTATTTTTTTTTTTTTTTGAGACAATTATTCGAGATGCCACTTATGTATCCTACTCGGATTTCTACGCCTGAAATTTGAAAGTAAAATACATGTAATATGTGGGGGAGTTACTAGTAGCCTAACACAAAAGTACGCAGAGCTCATTAGGCCTTAAAGGGTCTGGGGAGGAGTGTTGGAACCCAAAATGCAAAAGTACTATTTCATGGAGTGAAACAAGCAAAAACAAGGGCATATATTTGTTTTAGGCACTGAGATACCATCGTATTACCAGCTACGCTATTTACTAGAGGGCTTACTCCCGCGATTTCGTGTAGTACGCTCATGGGCGAAATACGGACGCCATTAGCTAACAGTGATTTCTGTTTCCCTTTCATTTCCCCCTTTTTAGGAGGCATACAGGGGAAGAGATGTCATCTATTTTCCAATATGCAGTCCCACAAAGTTTGAGCTAAAGTAACTACACGCAGCCGCTGTCGCTTCGCGACAGCGGCCGGCTGCGTGTAGCTAGAGCTAAAGTAGCCCGAAAAAGAAAGAGATCAGACGGCGTTTGTCAGCTCAAACAGCACAAACTTTGAAGGACTACGTAAAATACAGATTGAAAAGTAATGACATTACTTCAATTTTTTTAACGTATCGACAGAAAATATACTTCTGCTGATATTTTGAGGTATGAAACAATATTCTACCGCTTAAAATGAAAGGATGGTAGGGTTCGCTCCAAAGGCTCGCGCCATTATTACTAAAATGGCTGCCGTTGGGCTCCATGCATGTGGGGCTCCATGGCGTACTACCGTGCGCTACCGTAAGTGCGTACTACACCCGTTTGCGTGTGCGAAATCGCGAGAGTACGCCCTCTTACGTGCTTTCATAGTTATTTTTGACGAAGAAACTTGCAGACGATGCTTGCCGCTCGCTCGTTGGGAGTGAGTAAGTTCAGAGACGGAATTGTATTATGAATTGGTTCACTTACTTGCCAGAAACGGCTATTTATTTTCATAGTCTTTACTGGTTGCCTGTACAATCTAGATCGCTTATTTGTACGTATACATGTACTTTTACTTTGCTAGTCTGTTGCCCCGATATGATGTGATACTGTTTGACGGCTTTGATCCCACATATTATAACTCGTGTTGGTAAAACTAGAAGGAATCTCCCGTTTTAGTCTAGCTCGCGCTTAAACATGCTTAACAATGTTGTTAACAATCTTTAATGTTGTTAGGCTTTACTCTTAGAGTCTTAGTCTTGCTGGGGGTAGTCCACTGATCCCTATAAACCCCAGGTATTTTTATTAGATGTTGATGTGATCTATTTAGACTTCATTAAACAGCCTTCGACAAGGTAATTTACCGCCGCATCGACCAGCTGTCGACGATTGTTAGAAAAAATCAAGTCTGTTTCGGCATTGTTAATCCCTTGCTTGATTGGCTGAAATCTTTTCTTCTTGGGAGGAAGCAACGTGTTTGTGTTAATGGTGCTGTTTCATATTGGGATGATGTCATTAGTGGTATTCCCCAGGGAAGTGTCCTTGGTCCTATATCATATGACTAGGTCTATGTCAATGTCTATGTTATGTAAATTATATTATTTATGACCTTCCCGAGCACTGCAGGTAGGCCTACATGTAACTTCCAGTTCCAGTAGTATTTATTTGTTTGCTGATGACACAAACATTTTTTAACATGTTACTTCCAATAGAGATGCTGTGTTTCTGCAAAAAGATCTTGATTGTCTTAATGCTTGGTCAAATAAGTGGCTCCTTGATCCTAAAGGCCGTGTCACACCATTCCGGGCAAGCTATGCGGGCCTGAGGCTGTGGCGAGGAGGTAGTTTCCAGCACGTAGAAGATTTTCAGCGGGCGAACAAGAATGTTTGCAATTTTCATTCATGCCTTGTCATACTGTACGGGGGAACTTCTGCGGCTTGACTTGCGGGGAAACAAATTTACTCCCCGGAGCTCTCCGCAGTTGGTCCGCACCTGACAGTATCTAGCGCGTAGTTGCCCGGAGGTGCTAACGCAAGTCCGATTTAACCGCAGCCTAGTTTTGAGCATGACCAATACTTTTTCCGGGTGAGTCGCGGGAATGCCCGTAGAGGTCCACGCAAAATGCCAGTAGGAGACCCTTATGCACTTGTCAATTGTAGTCCCGGCCCATGGGTACCCGGGGATGGCCGGGACTTGCATCCCACTTGCAATTTTGCATGTTGCACTACCCGGCCAAGTCCCGGCCAAGTCTCCGACAGGTCGGGCAAAATTTTCACGGAAATCCCCCGCTAAGTCCCCGGCAGGCCGGGCAAAATTGAAGTTGAAATCCCCGGCCAATTCCCCGACAGTCCGGGCAATATTTGTGCAGAAATCCCCGGCCAAGTCCCCGACAAGTCGGGCATATTTGTATAGAAATCCCCGGCCAAGTCCCGACCCTCAAGGCCCGGTCACACTGCCCAAAAGTCGCGTAAGTTTGCGTGAATCACGCAAGAAATTTGGTTTTGCGCGTGCTTGTCCGTTGAGAATTTTCGCTGATTTACGCGATGAAAATCACAGATGAAGTGCGCAAGAACTACGGAAATATCACTCAAGTATCACTAATCAGAGCATAGGCACGCAAAGGCCCCAAATAGGGCGAATTCGTGATTGTGCGCGACGCCTGACGACAGAGGTCCACGGAAAATCACGCATAATCTGCGCTTTATCACAATTAACTGCGTATGAATCGCACATAAACGTGATAGCGGCAACATTTTCGCAAACGATCACTGATTTTCCACGCATATTTAAACTACGCAAAAATTACGTAAAAACTAAAACAGCGCAATACTGTCTAGAAGTGTGTAAACTTTTACGCGAAGCCGAGTTTTTAGCTGCTCAAAAACCTGGCTTTTGAGGACCTGTCACACTGCCCAAAAGTCACGTAAACGCATGAATCACGTAAGAAATTCGAGCCTTATTTTACGCGATACGATGCGCGATTTGCGCATTTCATGAGTTTGTCTACAATTTTGAACCTTCGTAGTTGTCAGCCGATGTGCGCCGGATCGGCACTTTACGCAGTTCCATGTTTTGAGGAGCTCAAAACTCGGCTTCGCATAAAAATTTTACGCAGTATTGCGCTGTTTTACGTAATTTTTGCGTAGTTTGCGTGGTTCTTACGCGAACAATGCGCGAAATATGCGTGGAATATCAACGATTGTTCGCAAAAATGTTGCCGCTATCGCATTCACCAACGACTCTCCACTGACAAAAAAGCAGACTATAAATAATGACGCATGTTTCGCGCTTGAAACACCTACGTATCACTGAAAATCACTGAAAAAAAAATATTGGCGTAGACCTATGTATCTCTAACAGAACACGGTAAAATACTCACGAAATACTGATCGAGGAATCACTAATGTATCATGCACTAACAACTCACGTATGATTGTGGCGCTATATTTTTGCGTGATCTTTCCGTAGTTCTTGCGCAATTCATCGGTGATTTTTCATTGCGTAAATCAGCGAAAATGGTAAAATTCTCGACGGACAAGCACACAACACCAAATTTCTTAGTTACCGGTACGTGATTTATGCGATTACGCAACTTTTGGGCACATCCGTGGACAATACGATCGAAGGTTCCACGTCAGAAAAATTCATGAAATGCGCAAATCGCGCATGTTTCGCGCTAGGCTCTTTACGTGATTCATGCGTTTACGCAACTTTTGGGCAACGTTACGGAGTCCTCAATAGCGGGGAATTGCTAGTCAAGCGAAATAATTTATGGTCACATTACCGTACTGGAAATGGTACAAGTCATAATCAACTCTCAAGCAAAAACTGGCTCAATCCCGGCCAAAATTCCCGCCCCAAATGCCTGCCATTTGGTTGGAGCGAATTTCCCCCGACAAACCCCGGTTTATTCCCCACCCACCGGGGCAAAATAAGTGAATCTCCCCCGACAAACCCCGGTCCATTCCCGACCCACCGGGGCAAAATAATTGAATTTCCCCCGACAACACCCCGGCACATCCCCGGCCCACCGGGGCAAATTAAGTGAATTTCCCCCTACAAAGCCCGGTCTATTCCCGACCCACCCGGGCGAAAACAATGCTGAAATCCCCGCCCAACTTGGTTGCAAGTCCCGGCCATCCCCGGGTACCCATGGGCCGGGACTTCAATTGACAAGTGCATTAGGGGCAGTATGGTAGGGGTCCAACCCACCGACCGGGTCCATAACGACCGACCGCGCATTATAATGGCATTGCGCGTACAGAAAGAAAATGTACGCATGGGACTACGCGCAACGGTGTTTGATTCTTCACTGGGCTACGCTACCGAGTAAAATGTGGCGAAAACAACTAAGTATTCCCTCTAAATTACTGAAATTTAGCAAAATCGAATAAGGTTTATCGTGTAACTACATATAACTAGGCCTACCTTTGCTGACTCGTTGTTAGATGTAGAGTATCCTTCCGTAATAAATTTCACGATTTTGACCGCAAAATTGTAACCGCCGCTTGTACGATCGTGCACACACGTTACACATACATGTACACATGACATAAACATTTTGTCGCCCAATACGACAGTACGAGTTGATGCAGAAACGAGAAATGAATGTGAAAAAACAAACCGACTCATCTAATTTATTTCAATTACGATGAAAAGTTTCCTAATGAAAATCAAGTCAAATTCGTCAAACAATCCTTCAAAAGTAATATCGAAGGATTCAAAATATATTCAAATATTATTGGGGAAAAAAATTATGACTAGAAAAAAACAGCAGCTTGTCGAAAAAACGTGTTTAAGTACGCTTTATACGTATTGTCAATAGAGGGCGGGGTGGTCGGTCGATATGAGCCCGGCAACTGAGTGCGGAAAAAATGACACCCCACGCGTTCGAAGCCGCCATCTAGAGCGCGTACCTCAGATCGCATTTTCAGTGTGCGCTTGTGAATCCGGAGTATTTTCTCCACACGTGAGTAAAATTTCAGGCAAATTGTGAGATTTTTCACGTTTCTATTGATAGAAAAACGTTAGGTGTCCGATATTATGAACACCCAACCATACTTTCCAAGCAATTCCCATGCAGGTACTTTGCAGGCCCATATGCAGCCAAGAAAATGAAATTCTGTGAGATTTCAGCCATTCCATTAGAGGAATTCCTTCACTGAGTTGTCAGCCCCCTCGCGACTGGTACAAAGGTCACACAGTATACTCGCAAGTATAACGCGTCCAGCAAGTATTAAAGACACATGCGCTGACTCGCACAAATCCTTTTCTGCCCTTAGGAATGTCCGGTATGCTAGAAAATCCCTACACGTAACAAGCCCGAGTAGCTTGCCCGGAAAGGTGTGACAGGGCCTAAACACGGTTGCGGGTAAAAAAATATGCGTGCGCACCTCCGGGCGACTACTTTTGAGATACATGCTAGGTACTGTCATGTGCGGATCATTTACGGGGACCTCCGGGTAGTCAAAATTGTTCTTTGCAAGTCGCACGCAAGGCTGGTGTGACACGGCCTTTAGGTTTCATCCTAAAAAATGTTGTGTTCTTACGGTTGGCAACCAAGAATAGCAAGATAATTTGTATGATTACACTATGAATATTGGAAACACTGTACATTATCTTTCACACGTAGATTCATGTAAGGACCTAGGAGTCACAGTTGATTCTAAACTTCAGTTTGAACAACATTTCCAGGAACAAATAAACATGCCAATAAAATTATGAATATATTAATAAGATGCAAAATTGTTTATTTAAATAAAGATAATTTTTTACTGTTATATAAAGCTTTGGTAAGACCTCATTTAGAATACGCCCATGCGGTATGGAGTCCTTATTTGAAAAAAAACATGTAGATCTAGTAGCTTTAGAAAATGTCCAATGTAGGGCCACATAATTAGTGTGTGAAATAAGATCCTTATCTTATGAACAAAGATTGAGGCACCTGGGACTTTCAACTCTAGCGTACCGCAGGGCGAGAGGTGACATGAATGAAGCTTTTAAATTATTTCATAAATATGATCAGGAAGTAGTGCCTGACTTGGGTTTAATAAAAAAATGCACAAGAGGACATAGTAAGAAATCATATATTTTTCGATCACAAACCACTACAAGAAGAAATTCATTTTACATGCGTATCAGGAAACCATGGAATAGTTTACCTAGAAATTTAAAAGATGCACCCAGTGTCTTCAGTTTTAAAATTGGTTTGGATAAATTCTGGGACAATGAACCATAAAATTTAAGTTTGACGCCACGCCACCTGGTCACGACCCAGCTCATCATAAGGACTGAACCTGGATCTGAATACAGAGGCTCAGCCTGCGTTCAGAATCTTCCATAGGTATCCATAGGTATAGGTATTAGGATGTTGGCAATCTTGATCGGACCCACATACTTCAATGACTTTGTCTAAAGTAACTGTTAGAGGCTAAGAATTAAAATTGTCTAGTCTATACAAATAGAACGACCGAGTCTATACAAACCAACGAAACCAATTGTCTAGTCTATACAAACCAACGACCTATGCTGTGGTAGCTCTGTAACAACCATGCTCCAGAACATCAAATGACCTACCTTGGAACATAGGCGTCACATGAACAGCATCATAAGATGCACAAAATAATCTATGGCCTGGTCGATTTGCCCTTTGAAAGACATGGTGAATTCAACCCTGAACCACTTAACGTGAGAAGGACCAGGAGTTGGAAACCTCTTCAGATAAAGCTTCCTACTTCCAAGTTCCAGAACTGATCTCCATATACATTCATTCTTCCCAAGAACCAGCAGATACTGGAAAGTGGAATGTTTTACCACAAGCAATAACCGACATAGCTGATCCAAATTCATTCAAAGAGTAATGTCTCTGCCGGGAGGCACTAGCTCCCACCATGACCTATGAACCAAAGTTGAGTGTTGCTCTACCAGGGCTGATCAACGTATACCATCAAGATCAAGATGTATCTGGTCGTCAGGGATATGTTCCGTGGAGACTGCGTCTGGCTTCACGGAATCCCCATGGAGGAGAGTGATAACGTCCAAAAAATAAAAAAGACTCATCCGGCGCACAGGGGGAAAAGCATTAGAGCATTTAGTAACAGTGTACGGTGTGGCATACCATCAAGTGCTTTCATTTACAGTATAAGGTGTTATTTTCACGAATTTCGCAAATCACAGTCGTATCACGAATTTAATAACACGAATATGTATCCATGCCCTATGGTAATAATGCATTTATGTTTGTGTTTGCATCTATTCGCGAGAACAACATCTTGCAAAAATGTCTATGACCTCCTCATTCACAAAAATATCTTTACCCCAAAATAACAGCTTATATATGCATACTACTAGTACGCACATAGACAGAAAGATCCGTCTGTCCAGGGGAGTCTTTTATTTTTTTGACGTTATCGCTCTCCTCCGTAGAATAGGGGGGGGGGATCTGTGAAGCCAGATGCAGTCTCCGCGGAACGTATCCCCGACGACCAGATACAGACCGATCTTTCAGTCAAGTATGCACACACATCGACACATGCACACACAAAGGAAATTCTACAAAAACAAAATGCCTTCAATATTTAGATGGTAGATGATATCAGTAAACTCAGTCGTCCTGCTCACCCCTCAGTTCTTTAATTTCTTTATGACTCTAAATTCATTATCCATGTCACATCTTCCCCTAACAGCAACTTATTTCGCGGAACAGGAGCTTCAGATGTCAGAAAGTACACATGCTTCTTGCTGGACCAGTCGCCTCCTTCATAGTTCTTTCTGCATGTACCAGGGCTTGTGATGGACTTTGGAAACTTTGATGATGATCTGTTTGCTAAGGAGAGACCAAAAACCAAGAAGACTCCTCAGTCTGACTACAAGCCAAGGGAAATTACACCTCAGGTTCATTCATTTATGCATGACAGGATTATTATCAATTTATTTCATTAGGTGTACATACAAGTAGGATTTGAAAGCAACTTACATGTGTATTATTTGGTATCTAAACAGATCCTCCCAATATTTTCTCAGATTTATATCTGCTCAGCAGAACCTTAAAATGATTAGTGTGTTGAGTTGATGCCTGAAAAGACTGATGTGAAATAAGATAATTAAGTGCTGATAACTAAGCTTGGGAGTTTTGCATATCAGGGCAATTACCCCCCAACTAAATACTGGTTAGTGATAAGGTAATAGTAAAGCTTGGGGTTAGGTTTAGGGTCTAGAGTTTGGGATAAGGTTAAGATTAGGTTCAGGATTAAGATTAGGGTTGGGGTTCAGGGGAAGGGTGCGGGGTAATCACTCAGGGGGTAATAGTCCTAGACCTGTATGCTTTAGAGTGGTCTCGGGTGTCAGATTGTGATAAGTTGAGGAGTCATAACTGTGTACTGTTTCCCCAGAACATTTTGGTGATTGCAGAAAGAGTAGAGCACTGTTTTTACTATAATTACTGTTATTTGAAGAAAACCAAGCAATCTCTTCAAAAGTTATGAATTTTATTTAAAAAAAAATCAAATCCACATGCCTTCATCACTAGATTTAAGGCTACAAGAACTATTTATGATGTGACAGTAGTGTATTGATATTTATGGGAAAATTTAATGAGAATTTCTATTAAAAAAAAAAGGTATTTTCAATGAAAATTCCACAAGGCACTCGACCTATTTATTGACATGAGATGGGATAGTATTATAAGGCAATATCTGGACATAATTGTTTTGTTTTTAGGTTGCTTAGGTTTGCTTGCACTTTTATTCAAGATCTTGATCCTCAACAAACTAAGATTGATACCAATTTCAAGCATTTGACACAATTATTGATTTTAATTCATATGTTTTATGTCAGATCTAGAACATATCAAATCTGATTGGTACTCATAAACGAGTTTTGGCTGTGTAATATACTTATATTTGGAATGTACACATATGTCACCCAACTATCAAAGAGATTACCAATGTTACACCAAGCCTACATCTTACTAAGTGTTTGCCATCTTTCTCCTGGCAGTGGTTCCTTGATGAGCAAGCACCAGTGCGCGATGACCCCATTGAGCAAATGCAGCTCTTCATCCACCGAGGCGACCACCACTACTACCTCGGTGCGTGGGGGGCAGCAGGGGATGCCTACGCCAGAGCTTTGGCGCATGTTGCCCCTAACAACCCCACCATGAGACGCCTCCTCCTGGAGTGTCTGGCGCGATGTCAACATTGGGATGGGGACCACAAGGTTGCCGTAGAGACTGGAAAGAGATTGGTGAGCCATGTATGACTACTTGCAGTTGGGAGATACATGCATACATAACACTTTGCAGAATAGTGATTATTGAACTTAGAGCTGAAGTCCTTGTATATGCATACATATTCACATTTGCAAAGTCCAAGTAAGTATCAAATCATTGATGTGTTTGTTTACTAACTTCTGTTTCTGTGAATGGAGATTGATTCAACGCTTATTACTGTACAGGGTTTTCTGTTGTATTGTTATACCCCCGCCAAACGAAGTTTGAAGGGGGTATATAGGAATCAGCGGACGGTCGGTCGGTCCGTTGCAAATCTTGCGTCGCGAACTACTTCCTCAGTTTTCAACCGATTCCCATAAAACTTGGCACAGATGTGTGCCTTGGGTTGTAGATGTGCAAGATGTATTTTTTGACAGTACCCAAAAGTACGTTGCCATCGTAACGGCATATTATGGGCAAAAATGGGTACAAATCTTGCGTCGCGAACTCCTCCCACAGTTTTTGATCAATTTTTATGAAATTAGGTACAGATGTTCATCTGAATATGTTAATGTGCAAGACACATATTTCCGCAGTGGCAAAAAGTGCGTTGCCATGGTAATGGCATGTTATTGGTAAAATATAGGGCAAAATGCTTCATGGCAAAACTGCTTCATCAGTGTTCTTCCAATTCTCATGGAATTCATATTGAATGTTTGTCTTAGGATATAGGTCAGCATGACACATTTCTTGACAGTAACAAAAAGTATGTTGCCATGGTAACAGCTCACATATTATGAGCCAAAATGATGGAAAATTTTGTGTTGCAAACTACTTCCTCAGTTTTTGCCCATTTTCCATGAAACTTGGTACAGATGTGTGCCTTTGGTTGTAGATGTGCAAGACGCATTTTTCGACAGTACCCGAAAGTACGTTGCCATGGTAACGGCACATTAATGGCAGAAGATCAAGGAAAGATCTTGCGGATTTAACTACTTCCTCAGTTTTTTGACCAAAGCTTATGAAATGTTGTTTTGACCAAAGCTTATGAAATGTTGTTTGGCGGGGGTATAACCAGTCGCTGTAGCGACATTTCTAGTTAAAACTTGCATTACTGTGGTTCCTACATGTTGTTGCTACAAAATAGAGTGGATAACCCTAAAGTGTGTCTGAGGCTTGCTTACTATACAATGGCATCAAATGATGGCTAGAATATTCACAGTATTGGACTTTGGCACAGCAGCTGA
This sequence comes from Diadema setosum, assembly GCA_033980235.1. Classification (NCBI taxonomy): domain Eukaryota; kingdom Metazoa; phylum Echinodermata; class Echinoidea; order Diadematoida; family Diadematidae; genus Diadema; species Diadema setosum. The sequence continues at coordinate 15,785,453 of CM067078.1, forward strand.
AATAGTGTGCTTGAGGGTGAAAATAAGCTGGTTAATCACAGTGGGATATCACTGTGAGAACGTGGCACGTTTAGATTATCAATTTTGTTTTGTTTTGTTCTTTCCCGTGATTCAGCTGGCAGAATCCACCAGCGAGGATCAGCTGTTTGGAGCACACAGCCTTCTGTCATTACTATGTCAGGCTGCAGGAGATGACACTGGTGAGAGTAACATGAAAAGCTACAGTCAGCCTTGCCTAAGTCAAATCTGCGGGGACTTGAGAAAGTCCTTAGACTCCTGTGAATTTGGACTTACATGATCAATTTAACACATTTTCATGTCCATTCAGGGTCTAATTTCTCTTCAACCAAGCCAACTTTTTGATTTGTATGAGGTCGACTTACTTGAGGATGACTGAATTTCCTCCAAGTCCAAACCTGTTGAACCAGGTAATAAAGTTAGGAGGATTGCTGTATCCCAAAGGCAATATTTCATGTCCAATTGCAGCTTGAAACAAATTGTTGTTATGAGAAGGGATCTTGTGCAGTCCCCTCACCCTACCCCACCCCACTGATGACCTGTTAGGAAAAATGTGATGGTTTCTGTGTTCACAGCTCAATTTAATCCTGACAAGAAGCCAAAATGGGCAAAACCAACTTTGACATTTCAGGGAAGATTGTTGCTGCAAACTTGATTATATCAAAGAGGAATCTCCTGTGTCTCCCATGATTTTTATCACAAGAACGTGCAACAACTTGGAAGACAATAATTCCTACAACCTGTTTGACTGCCTGGGTAATCCCTCAACAATTTTAAGATGGGGCATTTGCAGGAGGGTTACTGAAAGGGATATAAGTCCCTCTTTGGTACAGTGCCAAACATTCCTCTCATTATGGACCTCTCATACACTTCTTTTAACAAGTATGGGAAATTTAAAATTCAGCGCTAATGCTATTGCTATCTCGGCACAAGCACTGACTATAAAGCCAAACTTGAAATCACCTAAATGTTATGACCTATTTCCAGTAGTTGGTATTGAGCCCGGTGTTGAATGTCATCTGCTGAACCGAGTTCCATGGTTTGATTGTTAGTGGTGATTTACATGTTTTTAGCCCATTGGCTAACACAAGCCCTTGGGATTATCATCTTTGTCATTTCAAGTTCAGTGCTGGTGTTAGTATTACTGTGTGAGACTCACATTTACATATATGTAGATGCAAGTTGTACTGTATGTAAGTCTATGCTAATGCATTTTGTCAAATGCTCTTAAATAGATATGGCTACATAAATCTGAGGCTGGGAGCAAAATTAAGATTGTCGTATTTTGGAGAAGGCATTTTAATCCATCTTCCTCATATCATTTGTCTGAAACTAAGCAACCACGACTTCATCCTTCAATCATTGACTTAACTCTGTGTCATTCCTTTATTCATTACACAATTTCTGCAGACTTTCTGCGGTGGTTTGATGCTAACATCTAGTGTTAAGGATCCATAATTGTGATCAGTACCATTGCATTAATCTGACCATCAATGTTGGAGCTCAGTTTAAGGTAGTCATTTTGGAGAGAGTAGCGCTAGCACTACAACTAGCACCAAACTTGAAATCAGCAAATGTGGCAGTTTTCCTGCAAGGTCTGTCCATACGACTGTAGATGCCATAAATCATCAAGATACCTAGCCTTGACCTTTAATGTCAGTTATCTTAACGATTCTCTCCCTCGTGTCCTTTCTTATCATAGGTGTCATTAAGAGCCTTAAGTTTTGCCTAGCTGTGCGGCCATCCAGTGTTCAGCATCAGATCCGATTGGCAAAGGCCTACCTCAGGCTGGCTTCTAGAGCAGATTGTTGCCAGCAACCTTCTAATCATGCCAAAGTCTTGCCTTCTGAGCAACCAAGCAATCTAGCAATCAATGGCTGGGAACCACCCTGCAAGACACTGACAAACTCTGAAGACACTTCAAGGCCTCAAGCCGCATGTGACCAACAAAATATGAATGCTGTTGCAGATGGAGCAAACTCCACTTGTGCACCCCTCAAATGCCAGTCTCCATCTACTGGTCAGCCTGCTTCTTGTGAAAAGAAGTGGTCTTCTCCAAAGCATACATACTGTCATGGAAATCCGAGTGGTGATGGTATTCAAGAAAGAACGCAAAAGGTTCCAACAGGATGCAACTACACTGTACCTCCGGCAGTAAACTCAAATGCCAGTTGCAGCAAACCTGCCGATGTACCAGCCCATGGGACTATGCCTGGCATTGTGAGATTAGAAACTTTGACTGATGCTGCATCACGTGGTGCTGGAGGATGCCCACTGCCAGACAGCGAGTCAGTTGCCGTAGCAACCATACAGTCCTTGTCTTTGAAGGATGAGGATAGGAGAGAGAGATGCCCTCAGTTGTTGGGGTCTGGGGAACGCTCCCTCTCGTTGGAGGATGGGGAAACATCCAAAAGACTCATTCTAGAAGCCGCTGCATGTCTTGTGAGAGCTCAGTGAGTTTTATCCATACTCAACATCATCATATCTTCCTCATTTATTTGTAAATCCCTTTGATCCTGCAGTGTATGTAGATATCATTGTGTATCCTTTACTATGTAAAGACATTGCAATGCAAGTGTCAAGTAATATCTATAGCCATCTTTGCACAATAGATTATCTTTCTTATGCAATATTGGTACTAACACATTTTACCCAATTAAAGACAATGTTATGATGGCTCATTATTAAAAAGAAAAGAAAAATGGCAAACATTTCTGATTAATGTGCATATAATGGTCAAGTTACTAAAAAAAAAATGCTCAAGCCTACACAAGTTTTGAAACTTGTGATGTTGCATATATTAGCATAATTTCCTTTCTATTTTTTTTTTTTTTTTTTTCAAGGCAAGGTAAGTTTTTACCTTTCCCCTCACGGAGTCAAGAAAAGTACTGCTTTGGTATTGGTACGACCAACATCTTAAACGACCTTCTGACTCATCATTATTTGCACACACAGACAAACACATGAACACCTTAAACACACAAACAACCATATATAGTGTACAAACACACGCATGCATATGTATTGCATATACTTACAGTACATACATGTGTATGTAGAATAATGACCTTTATTCCTTGATCCCCCTGCTTGCTACTGAGATGTGCTTGGGGTAAATTGTAATTCCCCATGCCCTTCTTTAATTCTCTAAAAATATGTAATGCTTCTGACCCACTTTCAGATTGCTCCTGATGTCCATACAAAGCATTGCCATATCATTTGCAAAGAAGAGGAACTCTGAGCTTCTGGTAGAGGTAAGCAGTGCTGGAACTGTAGATTGCTCTTTTTGCATTGGTATACAATATTCTGAGTTACCACATAGCAACAAGAATATATTGAACCAAAGAGCTAAAAGATTTGTTATTCTAAAGACTGATGCAATTGAAATAATGCAAACCTGCTATCAGTGTATGCATTTTCAAATAAAGTTTGTCTCATTCATGGGGTGTCAAATGTAAATGGTATTGACAATAATGATAACAATAATGACAGTGTTAATTATTACAAAATACTGTACACGCCATGTGTGACTGTGCATCACAAAACCAACAAAAAATCTGATGACCTGATTTTGCGTGAAGACTCAAAACAGGTGAAATGGGTCAACCCAGTCAATATTTAGGTTTTCATATTTTTTGATAGAGCAATTTTTCTACATAATTCTAAAGTTTGGAATCATGGATTCCTGTATAATAATAGTACAGTGAAACCCCGTTATAACGAGTTCGGTTATAACGAGGAACCGCTTATAACGAGGTGATCGCGTCGGTCCCGTTTTCCTTTGCGTGTAAACCTATGGCAGAACGAATCGGTTATAACGAGCTCGGTTATAACGAGATTCCGGTTATAACGAGGACAATTTCGGTAAATCATGATAAAGAAAAACATAAGCATTTTGATCGGATATAACGAGGTTCCATTTCTTGACCAAATTGCGGCTTTCAAACACGTGACAAATGAAATATTGAAAACCGAATTCACGCTATCCACGTCTTTTCCCGTTTTGCAGAGAACCGTTCCTTCCATGTTTTCTTCTTAATCACGCGATAAGACACAGGAATACCTTCCGATGTTCCTACTTAATTATTAAACATAATCATTCGATTTTCTTTTTCGCGAGAAACGAGTGCGTGATATGAGGTCAGACCACAGCGCAATGAGAAAAAAAAAATAGATAACGCATTCAAAAACTTTTCATGTAGCGACAATTTGTGACCAAAAATGGACAACTATATAGAATGCGTGTGCAACTCATCATTTTATCCTTTCCAATTTTAGTTCCGACTTCCAGTTCTTTTGCTGGTTTTGAGCAAATATGAGTTTGGATGATTAATGCCGAAATGATAAAATCATCGCCCCGATCCCGCCGGGTGACAGTAGCGTTAAAATAGTTGAGTAACGCATGTTAACCTACTTAATCGGTGTTCAGAAAAAGAAACAAACGCATTTATTGGTTTGAATAGATCTGGATTTGTTCATTATCATTTAACAATTGGAAATGATAATTTAAATATGAGTGTGTGATCAAAGCAGAAATAATTAGTGAAATCATCGCGATCCCGCCGGGTGACAGTAGAGTACAAATAGTTGAATAACGCATGTTAAGCTACTTAATCGGTGTTCAGAAAAAAGAAACAAACGCATGTATTAGTTTGAATAGATCTGGATTTGTTCATTATCATTTAACGAATGATGATTTAAAAATGAGTGTCTATGATTAAAGCCGAAATAATTAATGAAATCATCGCGATCTCGCCGGGTGACAGTAGCGTAAAAATAGTTGAATAACGCATGTTAACCTACTTAATCTGTGCTCGGAAAAAGAAACAAACGCATTCAACAGTTCAAGAACGGATGTACAAAACGCGAAGAGATTTTCGGAAGAAAATAAAGAACGCATTTTTAATCCCTTCGAGCGCAACGATCATACATTGTATAAAATTACAGCCAAATGATTAATGAAATTATCGAATTCCCGCTGGGCACCAACAGCGTAAAATACCTCGCAAGTTAGCGGTAAACAACGCACGTATGTTACAGACTGTACTTTGAAATCATCGCGATCTCGCCAGGTGACAGTAGCGTAAAAAAAAAAGTTGAATGACGCATGTTAACCTAAATCAGAAAAAGAAACAAACGCATTTATTAGTTTGAATAGATAGATCTGGGTTTGTTCATTATCACAATTTTAACACTGCATTTCACAATGGTGATTTTTTTCTTTCTTTCGGAATGGTCTACCAGGTACAGAATTGCGTAAAAAGGATGACAACCTCCCAAATTCAATCCTGTCGCATATTTTTCAAGAACGGTCGTACAAAACGCGAAGAGATTTTCGGAAGAAAATAAAGAATGCATTTTTTATCCATTTGGGCGCAACGATCATACATTGTACAAGATTACAGCCGAAATGATTCATGAAAACATCGCATTCCCGCTGGGCACCAACAGCGTAAAAATACCTAGCAAGTTACGGTAAACAAGGCCTGTATGTTACTCTATATGCGCTGGTGTTTATTAGAAAAAGCTTAACAAAACAAGAATTACAATAAAGAATTAACTTATCATTTCAGCCCCTATTTCTTCGTCTAATTCACAAATAATTTCCCTTTATTCTCTCAATAATGACGCTCAATAATTGTGTGTAATAATTTAACAACGCAAAGGATATGTTCTTAAGTTTCATTGATGGGTATATGACGTCATGCTTATGTTTTTCTTTGTTTTTGATGCGTACGGTTAAAACGAGGTACCGGTTATAACGAGGTAATATCGCCGGTCCCACGGACCTCGTTATAACGGGGTTTCACTGTAGTAGTAGTAGTAGTAGTAGTAGTAGTAGTAGTAGTAGTAATAGTAGTAGTAGTAGTAGTAGTAGTGGTGGTGGTGATAATAATAAGGTCTTCTTTATCCAGCGTAGTCTCTTCAGTGTTGCCAATGCTCTACTAGAGGGCCCTGCCATTATTATTACCCTAGTGTTGCCAGGTACCCATTTATACACTCTGGCCCGAATTCTCAAAGCTGGAATAAGTTATTCCACCTTTGACAATAGATTCCGGGGAAGAAATCGCGTCATTTTACGTCATGAGGGCCTGATTTGCATAAGAGGCGTAATACTGTAAATCGGCAGAATAAGCGGTGTAATAAAGATATTCCACCTTTGAGAATTCAGGCCAAGGTGCAAGAGGGACGTGGTGGGTACATCGAACTCGGATCCTCCAATTGGGAGTCGGGAGTCTTATCCACTATGCTACAGCATCCAAACCCTTTACAAGCTCTTCACTTTCAACTCTGATGACTTTTGAAAAGACAATGCTACTGCTTTGAAAGCTAAGGATGTGTTGAATTTAATGCGCTTTATACAGAGAACAAAATTTCAGCTTAATCTGATAATTCCTTCATTGTGGGGGATATATAATGGAGTTGTACGTCCTGTTTTTTGTCCCATACATTGCATAGAGCGCAGTATGGTGAGATTAAGTACTTGAATGGACCCTAAACTTCAAAGCCTCTTTTCTCATTAAACACTTTTCCAGAGTGTATTTTCTGAAGTCCTTATGTACTGAATTTAATATATCATTTTATCATTCTGTCCCTCGCATGGGACATTAAATGGAGGTCCCATGTATGAGAGAGTCACAACTCATGCACGTAAAAGATCCCGCTTCATTCATTCATCGCAAAGGGCAGGGTGTGTAACCCGGTGAAGTGGTCCCCCCTCACATCCAACTGGACCCCATGGAAAACCAGCTTAACGTAGCTGAATATGGGCTATCCATCCATCTTCTCAGATGGAAATGAACAAACAAACAAAGCTTAGAGTCTACTCTTTCCGAATCTGCCTTTCAATAAAAATCTGTGTCTGGCGACTTTTTGGTGGTTCTGTAGTGCAGGGTCTCATAATAATGAGTCTAATTTTAGCCAGTCGGGACTTCCCAGCAATGTCGCGAGTGTTTGAATTTGCGATAGTGGAGTACAGTACTGAATGGAAAAATGAATGTATGCACTTTGCATTCATGGCAAGAAATAATTTCGATTTGTTAATGTCGCAGATAGCACCTAAATTGCAAAATTCGCGAAAATAAAGAGCTCACAAAATATTTGGGGTAAACAGTAGTCTCCAGTGCATTTATAAGTTGTCATGTGTGCTTTGTCCAATGCAGGTGGAGGAATTACTTGACTCACTGCCACTTGATCGGTGTGTGCTCCAGGAAATCTGTGATCAAACAGCAGAAAGTCTTCCAGGGAAGGGAGCCTTCAAATGACAGTCAGCCAACAGACAGCATCTGTGTCTCGTCAAATCAATGCTGGATTGTACTAGGCTGGAGTAGGCACTGAACAGAGTGTGTGCTTGTCTGTCTGGAAAATACAGACAAGATTGAATTCTGAACTAAAGCCTAGGCCAAGTTTAGATGCCTCAAGCTTGGACCAATATACTCTTTTTCCCTTGTTCCTGTAGCATACCTGCCAATATGGAACTGCCCAAAAATCAGCATAAGAGGAACATAAACACTGTCAGGGAGCAAAGCATCTAAGCGTGAAAGAGCATATCAACCAAAAAGGGGAGGGGATGAGGTTGTTATCCCCCTCTCACAGCAGGGAGCTTTTGCATTTTTAAGATGAAATTGTGATATTTTTCAGCATATTAATTTCAACAAATTTTGGGAGTTGAATGCTTTTCACCAATGTTATGCGGAAAATATTTACTCTGATCCTGTCATGAATGCTACATGCACACATACATTTCCCCACCCATTGCTGTACTCCACAATCAATAATGTTGGGAGGCCCCAATTTGAGAAATATTAGACCCCCTAAATATACATTTGAATGGCACATTTAGTAATATAGCAAGTATTTTAACTGATTTTCAAAGCAGCTTTTATGTATACAATCAGTACCAAATAATGGCAGTGAGATCAGTCTTACCTAAAACATGGTCCGTAGTCTAGAATCTCAAGCCAGCTAACGTGGCCTGCTTGGCTTGTTTATTAAAGTACATGTATGTCTGTAGAACGAGTCATATACCAAGATTGGCATGGTGTTCCTGTTGCAGCTATCAGTGGTCATCTTCCTCGTTATCATCAGTTTCTCCAAGATCTTCATAGACAACCTGGACAGAATTTCACAAGACTGAAGATCCTTTCACAGTCGCCGTTACAGTGAAACCCCGTTATAACTAAGTCCGTGGGACCGGCGATATTACCTTGTTATAACCGGTACCTCGTTATAACCGTACGCATCAAAAACAAAGAAAAACATAAGAACGAAATCATACCCGTGAATCAAATTTATAAGAACATCCTTTGCGTTGTTATTACACAATTATGGATCGTTATTGAGACAATAAAGGGAAATTATTTTTGAATTGATACATAAAAAAGACGGAAAAGTGGGGGTTGAAATGCGTTAATTCTTTATTTTTCTTCCAAAAATCTCTTCTCAGAATAGTTTTTGAGAAGTAGGCCTACTCGGCAAGATCATATTATTCGTGATTCTTTCTACACCTATCTCTTCCTCTTGTATCGAACCATTCTGAAAGAATGTTTTTTTTTTTTCGTTTGTGAAATACAGTGAACATCGTAAAATGACAATGAACAAAATCATATTGTATAGAATACGTTTGTTAAGTTTTTCTAAACACCAGCGCAAAATGAGTAACATACATGCGTTGTTTATCGTAACTTACGAGGTATGTTACGCTGTTGGTGCCCAGCGGGAATGCGATGATTTCATGAATCATTTCCGCTGTAATCCTATACAATGTATGATCGTTGCATCCGAAGGGATTAAAAAAATTCGTTCTTTATTTTCTTCCAAAAATCTTTTCGCGTTTTGTACACCCGTTCTTGAAAAATACGCGACAAGGTTGAATTTGGAATGTTGTGATCATTTTGCGCAAATCTGTACCTCATAGACCATTCTGAAAGAAATTCTTCATTGTGAAATGCCGTTTTGAATGATAATGAACAAACGCAGATCTATTCAAACTGATAAATGCGTTTGTTTCTTTTTCTGAACACCAACTCAATTAAGTAGATGAACATGCGCTATTCAACTATTTTTACGCTACTGTCACTCGGCGGGATTGCGATGATTTCATTAATTATTTCGGTTTTAATCATACACACTCATATCTATGTAATCATTTGTTATTCAACTATTTTTACGCTACTGTCACTTGGCGGGATTGCGATGATTTCATTAATTATTTCGGTTTTAACCATACACACTCATATCTATATAATCATTTGTTACATGATAATGAACAATCCCAGATCTATTCAAACTGTTAAATGTGTTTGTTTCTTTTTCCAAACAAGGACTCAAGTAGATTAACATGCGCTGTTCAACTATCAGTACGTGACTATTTTTACGCTACTGTCACTCGGCGGGATTGCGATTTTGGCTTTAATGATACACTCTCATATTTATATAATAATTTGTTACATGATAATGAACAAACGCAGATCTATTCAAACTGTTAAATGCATTTGTTTCTTTTTCTGAACACCAACTCAAATTAAGTAGATTAACATGCGATATTCAACTATTTTTACGCTACTGTCGCCCGGCGGGATCGCTATGATTTCATTAATTATTTCGGCTTTAATCATGACCAACACTATCTTTGCAAGCTTTACTTCTGTAGGACACATTGTATTGCCAGTTGCTACAGACCAGAGTTTGGAATTTCCATTCCAAATTGTGTCTTACCTCTCCTTGCTTCAGAATGCCATCAAGATCATCTGCCTGAAATCTGCAGAATTCGTCTTCAGTATTAGCCGTGCCTTGGTTACACAGAAATTGTGACAATGTGTCTGCTAGGTACAATCACTGCTTCAGCTCATTTACTGTCTCCTTGGCATGTCTAACACTTTTGCATTAAAAAAACAAAACAAAAATATTTTTAATGTTGAGATGTTTTGGTACTTTGTGTTTGTTGGTTTGCTCTAACTTTCATTTTTGCCACATCGTTGTATGCCAGGTTTAGGGCCCAATGTTTGTTCCCCCCCCCCCCCCTTTCACTCATGCTGTTGCTATTTAACTATTTTTGTATTCTTTTCCCTTATGTTGTTCTTTATCTTGTTTGATGTTGCCTCCCTATTCATCTTTATCCTTAACAGATTGCCCCCTATGATCCTTGGGATCATCACTGGCCCACCTCTGCCTTTTGTCTGCTCACCCCCTCACTTTAACCCCCCTCATACCTGTTTAGCTCCCTGCCTTTGACACCTAACCTACCCCTTTTGTTTTCTTTGTTCTGTGTCCCCATCCCTCCTTACACTGTGCCCATTGTGTGTACTGTAGTCCATATATGTGATTTGCTTTCACTACACGTTTTTCCCTTTGCCTCTTATGAAGATTCTGGTAGGATCAAAAGCTTAGGCCCTTTTTGAATCAGCTTTTTGCATTCTGGAGAACTTCCTCCTTGATCGCGTAGGGTTTGAATATGTAGGTGTGAGCTGCAAGATAATGGCTGTAGAAACTGATGTACATGGTAGAGGTGCTTTTATGTATATTGTTGTTCATGTTCCCTCGAATACCCGGTTATGTTCTTACTGTCCAGCCAACAAACAATTCATCATCACACCTTTGATTGCATTCACTTGTGAAGTCAACTTCATACACTTTGGAATGTGAAGCTAGCACTTCAGGTTTTGCAAACCTGATAAGGAGCACCTGAAATTGATAAGACATAACACTGGAAACAATGGATACACGGTTCATTCTTCTAAAAAAGCACATTGTTCCCTTTGAACAGCGGCATTGTCTTTTTCAGAAACAAAGTTTATGTATGACATGATGACATCACATTGAGACTTAGAAGTAGAATCAAGTGTCTTTGTGGGTGAAGAACTAGCACTAGCATTGTGCTTCTTAGAAGATGACTTTTGAGCTAGTCTTGAAGATCTAATAGGATGGATGAGATGCATTTCTATTTGCTATTGTGCTTAGTTTACTTGAAGCAAAAAGACTACCGGTAGTCATTTTCTTCACAGTTTTTACTGCAGGTGTTGATTTCTCTAGAAAAAAAGAAAATTGAGTTTGCAAAGAATGGGCTACTTGCCACACAAAAATGTGGACCTACAGTTCCTGAATTAGCAGTACTCAAACCAGACCCTCTCCAGGACAGCGTCTTCACTTTTGGGAGAGTACTCATTCAAGGTTCAAGGTTCAAGACGTTGCCTTACCCATCCTTGTTCTGAGCAGCACCTGATTCTACTGATGGAGCAGCCACCCGTGTCCTAGTCCAGTACTGAACTCGGCTGCATTCCTGACAAATACAGGCACTTTTTTTTTTTTTTAAGTTTTACAAGTACAGACGTAGATTCCATAGTTATATGCCATACCCATATGCTGCATTCAGACGATCCCCTGCTTCACTGGGAATGTGCCGTTTGCCAGAACTTTCCCCATTAATCCCATCGTGTGAAAGCTCGCCGGGGACTGACCTTGCACATGCTTGAAATGTAGTGGCAAAGTAGTCAATCAGGCACTGTACAGATTGCTATCGTATAAATTTGCAATTGCACGCCCTACAGTGCCACTTATGGTGACCGAACACACAGCCGAAACCACCAGCCGTGATTTTGTCCCCCTTTCAGCGGGGGATTTCAATGCATGTGTGGACGGTCTACTGTAAAACTCTACAAACTGCCCCCGCAAAGCTGGGGATCGTCTGAAACTAGGGCAAGTCATACATACAGGTTTACCTTCTTGGCTTACCTTCTCCCTATGCAGCTGGCTGACCAGGGCCCCATTTCATAAAGACAGTTGCAATGATAGCAACTCTTGCTGCACATGGCAAGTGCCATGGTATTGATCCTGATTCCTGGTTGGCTGTTGCTACGAAAATTTGCTATTCTAGCCAGAGTTGCTATGCTAGAAACAGCTTTTGTGAAATGGGAACCCAGACAAGATTTCTGGCTGTTAGAATTGTCCTTGTTATTAAGATATTACATGCATGAAATTTGCATTGTCAGTTAACCCTCTCCCCCAACCCCTCAACCCAGCTTTTTGTTGGAGACATTCTTGATTCAGTTGATTAAGTCTACCATTATTTCATATTACACTGTACTTGATTCTTCTTCGAAAATAAGAAATTCCCCCATTGACTCCCAGTGACTGTTTATTCATGTACAAACATGTGCCATAAGTCAACCTTGCCTAAGTCTAATCTATTTGGACTGAAGAAATAACTTTGACTAAGAGAAAATTCGACTTATGAGGGATAAAAATGAAGAGAATATAAAGAGAAGACTTAAAAAGTTATTCGACTTAATGCGAAATTGACTTGAGCAAGGTTGACTATATTACAGAGATTCTGAAAGTGCTAGACTTTGTGTGCTCTAGATGAGGAAAATCCTTATTTTGACATTAATTTTGAACAAGGTCAAAATAAAATTATTTATCAAGACCCAGATGAATGTTTGCCTTTATGGCTGGTTTCATGATAGTTTATGTGTGTGTGTGTGTGTGTGTGTGCTCAAATACATAATGCAGTTTTAAAAATCTCTGACAACAGGAAGGAAAACGATATGAAAGTGACATTTCAATATTTTCAAGATTTATTTGTCATAATTGGTTACAAGAATAAGGCATATTGACAAAAATAATTGTATCAAATCTTTTGCATGGTAAACTGTTGTTTGTACAAGGATAGTATAGCTGCATCTATAGATACTGTATGTTGGTGCAGAATATACTTTGCTTTCCTTTCCTACAAAATTGCATGAAAATATTGCTTTAATTAAAGAACATAATCTCTCAGAACTATAGTGGCATTTCATATCTTGGTGTACATTATATAATTTACACAAATCTAATTTACAAGTATTCAGAGTGATGCTTACTTTAAACTTTTTGACTTTGGTAAGAATCAGTGAGAAAGAGAGACAGAGAGGGCAAAAGAAAGAGGAGAGGAAAAGATTCAAAACTTGAAGTGGCTGACATAACAGGTTTCAACAGACCTTGGAACAGAGGCACAAAACATGTAAAGCCAAGATAAAAATGTTGACATGCATTACTGTACAATGCTTTCAACATAAGGTGAAAAAAAAAATACAGTAAACTCTCCTTAAGTTGAATCTCCTGAGACTGAGAAAGAAACCTTATGAAAAACAACAGAAAATAAATGAATAGGACTGGCAAATTATGATTGACTTGGACAATGTTTGACTTGGGCAAATTCAACTTAAGCAGAGTCTACTGTACCATAACAAGACAAAATAAATGTGATGGTATACAGGTACAATGATTATACAACTGTCTCACAAAGAGAACACAATTTGACACAGTCTCGTGAGTCCATGGTTTACAAAACCATGGTATATTGTTTGTTTCTATCTATCAACTATACTGCACAACTCATCTCTCTCCTTGTGTTTCTGTTGAAAATCTGAGCTGCATAGTCCTATATGCAACCAGAGTTTCTTGACACTACATATGATGCTTTAAAAAAAAAAGGGGGGGGGGGTTGAAATAAGCTCAAGATACTTCAAACAAGAGAAAATGTATGAGTGATTTGATTTAGCATGCTTGATATTTCCCACAAGGAGTAGTTTCAGACTAACCATGCAAGAGAAATGTTAAACACATGGAGGCACACATATATTTGTTCATAGATTTTCTTGACAATGGCAGCAATCATTCGCAATATGTTCGTATTCTGGAATAGTTTTTAAAATCCATTTGAACATCATCGCACAGCTCCTGTTAGCATTCAACATTCTCTTTTTCTTTCTTGGCTTGAGCCACTGCCATGTCACTAAGTTTTCATTTATTTATTTATCTATCTTTATACATTTTATGGACTGATTTTGACATTGGTTTTTTTTTTTTAGACACTAAGTAAATACATGTAGTCGTGAATCAAAAGTATCATAAAAATGGCATGCAAACTTATTGCATAAGACATCAAATATGTATTCATGTGTTCTGCATTGTATTGGACAGTGCAGCTTTTTTACCAAGTTTTTCTTTTTTTTTTTAAAATCCTTGTCTGTCTTCTTATTATGTTACTGATCAGTAACTCTACTGAAAGGCACTAAATTCAGGAGCAATTAAAACCTACAGGTTAAAAGATACAAATTTGCAATAAAATGGTATCGTCTGAATGTATCTTATACATGTACATAATACACATTTGCACTACACAATTTTGAATGTCTAAAACTACGCCAGAACCTGCTCAACTGTACATCATTGGATGGACACTAAAATCATCAAAATCTTATCAAAAATACACAATGAGTTATTGATTGCATAAAAACAAATACCGGTAATTATCCCAACTGTGACAGTGGTAAGTAGGTGATGCCATTCTGACTAGCTAACAAACTACAACATAAACATCCTAATGCAGTTACAAAATACATGTAATCTTAAAAGTCATCATCACAATACATGTTCAAATTCAAATAAAAACAAAAACAAAAACAAAAAAGAATACACTTCTGAATAACATATTTCTGTACACCTACACAATATAAGAGAAAACAAACAGGACATGGGCACAGGAGACTTTACGAATGAAATATTAATAGTACATTTCCTTTCAGTTAAACAATCAAGTTATGTCTTGAAGGAGAAGAAAAAGAAGTACTGCTACATGTAAGTCCTCCAACATGTATGAGTGCAAACACACCCACAATCCTCAGTAACAACTAAAGCAACTCCATATTTCAGGTCTGCCAACATTCCCACATCCAAATCAATGAGATTCCACACAGCAATCGGGGAGATATGTAAGTTACATGCATTTCAATGGGCAAAAATAATTCCCAAATTGGGGAGATTTTAATATTCTCTTATTCAGACATGAACATATTTTGACATTTTCAGGGAGACTCCTGCAGAATCAGGGAGACTTGGCAGCTCTGACATTATTCAACACATTGTGGCTAGACACATAGAGACCAAACTGTATACCCTTGCAGTACAATGTAGCTGTATTTTTGCAAAGATTGCGAGTCAACAAATAATTGTGACATTTAAAACAATGCCAAAATATTGCTTCCTGAAACCCAACAGTGATGCATCTTATCTCTAGGGTGGAAAACTCAAGGTATCTTTGCTTCCTGGGAAGGGATAATACAACCATTTTTCATTTCATTGCTGTGGTTTGGGGTCATAGATTTAACTACAGTGTCTTCAAAACATAAATGTCTTGAATGTCCTGATTCCCAAAATATGTATGGCACATACAGTACTGGCTATCAGCATCATGATTACACTAGCCATACATGCACAGCCACACAATCACTGATTTAGCTACATTGTACAGTGGACTGCCATTACAGCGAAGTCCTTGGGACCGCCAGTTTTCTTTCGTCGTATCGAAATTCTGTTATAACCTAACAAATAACATTAGAAAACATAAAATGGATAATGTTGCAGCCTGAATTTTTAGTTAGTTGTACCAGGAATTTTGTTTTAACTGTTTATGTGCCACGTTTGCACGTCCGACTCAGTCGACGGCGTGCAAACTTTGCATATTCTGCTCAACAAACAAAGCCGCCAAAACCGATCGATAAATCGCTAATCACTACTAATCCCACGGCACAATGAAAGCATTTCTCGTGCTTTTGGTCCTCTCATATACGGCTTGTATTCTATGTGGTGATTGACTATCAAGCGGTGTTCCCAACTAGATTTGCTCGTATATTCTAAGTTTCTGTCACGGTTTTATGTGCAAAAGTCATGCCTTTACAGTAATGTAGCAACTGGTCATTCAAAAGAAAAATTGAAAATAGATTTGTCATACAATTTAACCGAAACAAAGCTTGGCATTCGTCTTTAGTTTGCTTACTATTATGCCCATCTTAACAGAAATTTGTAGAAGTTATACAAATTGGAAAAACAGAATTCTTTCTCAAAGCATGACTACCTTCATGTCTCAGATAAACGTGGCACACAGGGGGTTTTCACCATGGCACATAAAGAGTTAACCGTGTTTGTTATAATGGGAGTGCACTGTACAGGTACACGTGTATATGTCAACTATTGGCAAAGTGTCATGTACACTCAGTCACACACTTCCACAGTAGAATGTACACAGGATAGAAATAACATAATTCTACAGCTCTTGCCAATATTTCTTACAAATACACCCGAGAGCAGATGGAATGAAATCAATCCAGAAGGAATTGGGTAGATTCACTGTCATAATCTAAGTTACCATAGGGAGTGTCTGATTTGATTGCATCAAAATGCAAAACCGCATGTGGAGAATACCTTCATCTATTGTCTCACACTTACAATAACACTTCCTTGTGTTACTCGTGTTCCAGCATTCAAATATCAACAATCAAATAAGAGAAGAACAACACTAGTTTTCATGGTTTGCATGCATTAAAATTACACAATTAAAGATAAAAATGTGCATTTTACCTAGGTACAAAACAAATGACTAGAATAATGATCATAAATATTAGCCATCTGGAATGCAGAGAAGTACACATTTGGACCATTTACAATATTACAGTTTGGAGCTTCGCCAGTTGAAGACGAGTCCTGAGTATACTCGGGCAAGTGTCTATGGGAAATGTTGTAGCAAAATCAGTCCGTCCTCAACGGGTTAAAAACAAACAAACAAAAAATAACAAAAACAAAGTTGTTGTAGAAGTGGCCTATGATCACGATGCTCTGAGCATTACATGGTACTGTCAAGTTCAGTAATTTGTTTTGTAATATACTCTGAACTTGATGCTGGCACACAAAATCATAAAAAGGATACAGTCAGGGGTTAGGGGTCATGGGTCAATTGTCCCAGGGCTACTAGTGGACTGCTTGTCTGACTGTCCAAAGAGTAAGTGCTTGAATATGCTGCAATGTAGAAGAGCCTCCGATATCCATGGATCTCTTGAACCTGAGAAATGTGATTCAGCTGGAAGTATTCAGTAGACTCTTGATTTCATACAGAATACAACTACAATGTACATCATATTCTTCTTTTTTCTTTCATACACTGTAAGCAGAGAATTTTTTCTGGTTCAAGCTGCTATTGCATCCCCTGTACAGTCTATATAATGTGCTAAGTAAATTGAAAGAAAGTAAATGACTATCGACTCTAGAGCTTTTAGAATAAACAACAATTTTCAAGTATTAAACTCTTATTTACAGTTACTAGTATAGCACAAAATGTAACCCTACTCCACCTTTGCCACAATAATCAGATTCCTTCAACATGCAGCACAAACATTCTTATATTATAATGCCAGTATTGAAAATTTTGACAGGTATTTTTCACTATGCTTTATGGAACAGCATTCACATTCAAATTTTTGCTTACAACAAGCGTAGAATGCATTACAACATATCACTGTGTCAACTCCTAATATACATGTAGAGCCATTTGAATGTGCGAGTGGGTGGGAATGGTGGATTTGAAGATGCACTACACACCTGAATTTGACACTTGTCATGCTGAATACAAGTGAATCCACAACCAGGAGAGCACTGCCAATGAAAGACACATTAAACATTTGTTCTAGGAACTCTTCAGATGTCTCAGTCTGGAGATCTGATTTCCATTTCATGATTTAGTTTACAATTAAAACCTGCTTAACTGAAGTAACCATGGCAGCAACTGAGCAATTTCCACCAATCAGCTGTGAACAGTCAAGTCACCTGCCATGGCAAATGCAGTCTACATATAAAGTAAAATTATTGCAAACTTTTGTCATTAAATACACACCTTCTGGCATCTGCCTATTGACATTCAACATGAGTGGACAGTCCTCACAACTTGTACTAAATACAATGACAATTCTGGATTTCTGACATTATAACACTTACAATACTGTGATGTAAGCAGCCAAGATACAGGAGAATGTGGATGGAATGTTGAGTGGCTTGTATGAAAGAGAGAAGATGGAGGGAAAAACCGGCCCGAGACGTTGCTGGCAGCGAGCACTGACGCTACTCAAACTTCTTCTCACTGGGTCGGTAATACAAGATGGCTCCACACACTAGGAAGTTTAAAGCACCTGATACAGTAAAGTTTGTGATCACTGAAAGAAAACAAATGGTGATAAAGGAAAAGAAAAAAGTAAACAACATGAATTTGATAGTGAAAGAAGAATCAACATTGCATGTGGTAGAGCTTACGAGCAAGCTCATAACAGCAGAAAATGTACAAGTAAACAGAAGCTATTCGCAACTTGATCCTTTGATCAAGGATGAGCTTGCTTGTAAGCTCACAACAGCAGAAAATGTACAAGTAAACAGAAGCTATTCGCAACTTGATCCAGATTTCATTCCTGATATCTTTACAGTTTGCTTTGACCAGAATGAGTGGACAGTGTTCAATAATCTTATGTACACATCACCTATCAAATCAATAGAAACTTGAATCTGGCCCACCGGATTACTGTAATTCCCAGAAACAAAAAGCGATGTCCAGTACAGTGTAAAAGAATCTGCACTTAAAGGGGAAGGCTAGTAACTGATCAGTGGGAATCAGTGGAAATGCTGGGAGATGATTGTTCCAATCCTTATGGGATTCATTCAAGAGTTCATTGTATATCTAATGTTGTGTGAAAATGATTTGCTTCAGAATGGTCTCATATTCAAGTAATGTGCAGTTTAATGCTTCCAGGTTAGCGTCCCTGGTCAGTGACGGAGCATTAATCTGCACATTACTTGAATATGAGACCGTTCTGAAGCAAATCATTTTCACACAACAATAGATATGCCATGGACTCTTGAATGAATCCCATAAGGATTGGAACAATCATCTCCCAGCATTTCCACCGATTCCCACTGATCAGTTACTAGCCTTCCCCTTTAAAGCATAGTAGCAAAATGGACATCTTGTTCCACAAAGAATGATAAAAAGATTATTGTGAAACATAATATACTGTGAAACAAAAGAAAGATCAGAGAAAGCTAAATGAACCAAAAATTAACCCTAGCCCAGGACCGACAGAATTGATACATAATCATGTTTTTCCTGCTGTAGACTACTGACATCTGATAAACTATTGCTCTGCAGTCACTGCTACAATTTGTGTATGAAAAAAAAAAAAATCATTCATTCCTGGTCACATTGGACATAATGGCCAGAATTCACAAATGCATGAGACAGATCTCATACACCAACAAGACATCCAAAAATTAACGCACCGCTGATATGTTGGTCCATGGACTAAATCAAACCATGGTTTTGATTTAGACCATGTTTGCGAATTCAGACCAAAGATTTTGTATCAACAGATAACCAGTTCGTGGGATGGACAGGACTTATGTGTGTACAAGAAACATATGCATCAAAAAGGTCTAATTAAAAGAATGCCAATACTCACATAAATAGTCTGGCTTGGTCAGAACAGTAGTTACCACACGACCTGTTTACAAAAGCAAGAAATAAATAAAGAACAGAGAGTCAATGTACAGGATTTTTACCTCATTTAACTAATGAGTGGATTACAGGTATTTTTCACTGGAGACTTCTAAGACTGTAGTTTGTCCTAACAGTGCTATGGTAAACACCTGTCCATGTACATGTACTAAACGGACATTGACCTGTTCACAAGAACTTTGATGCAAATAGACATGTTACAGTCCACATATCACCAGTATCACTTACAAAATAACAGAGAAAAAACAGCCATATAGGAGTAGTATTGTAATCTACAAATGGCATCTAAGTTTCAAAAAGTACATCTGTCACATGGAGGCACTACTTTCCTCTCCTTTTTTAAATGGAAGTGCTCATTATAGCATTGCTCCATGCTTGTAAACATTTTTACAATGAAGAAGGCACCAAAGTTAGGAAATACGGTTATCACTTGCTCTATAGTTCACAATGATACAAAAACAAAACAAAACGTGTGGTCTTGTACTATAGAGGCCCCCTTCAATTGTCACAAATAAAAACATTAATGTGTATACATCAGATATGGAGGGAGATAACAGAACCTTTGCTATCTTCTGCATTCAAAGTTTCACTGGAGAACATGAATTTTGCTTCAACAAACATTCAACTGACCCATACGTCAAGACATGCATTCATGCACAAACTTACCTATTGATGTTAGGCCTAGTACAAGCCACATGGTAAAACTGGCCGAGCCTGAATTCTTGGCCCTGTAGATAGTACTGAAGTTTAGGAGTTTGCTGCTTGCATTCAGAGGCATATTACAGGACTGGAAGGGGAAAAATATGGAAAATGACAATGTTAAAGGGATGAGAAATTGGTTGAGACCTAATATCAGGTTTCTAACATTTTTGGGTGAGATAATGAGAAACCTCTTACGAAATATGAAAGAGCATGTAATTCCTTGAGGAATCTAACGTTTATTTGATTAAATTTGGTTTTGAAATAGCTGAGATATCCAAAACAGAGCGATTCTAATAAAGTGTGGAACCCACATTTTATTACGATCGCTTTGTTTTAATTTGTTTTTGGATGTTTCAGTCATGCCAAACCTGATTTTCATCAAATAAACTTTGAATTCCTCTTTATGCTCTGTACTATTTCATAAGTGTTTTCTTGGTATCTCGCAAAAAGTTCAAAGCCCAATTCTCATCTCCAACAATACTGTACCACCCCTTTAATTAGACCTGGTGACAGCATTGCCTGACCAGCCATGTAGTACTCAATTCGGATATGTATTGGTGATTGACATAGATCAGAAAAGTGGTTCAGATTATAGTGTGTCTGAACTGAAATCAAGAGACTCTGAACCGAGGCCCAGTGAGCTAAAGCAGAACAATGTTAAGTGTTATGTCATCTCCTCCAGAAAGAGAGAAGAATACTCTCTCTCTATATATATATGATACACACAGAAGAAAAGGGCTCTGTGTATGAGAAATCCATATTTTTGAAGGATCAAGATTCATTTAAATTACCAAAGAGTAGGGAGCATTATCCAGTTGAAGTGAGCCCCCCTCTCATGAACTCAGACAACATCTTGTCAACACATCATGCAGTACATAGATGTCACACGTGATAATGTGTATATTATTCCATAAATCAGGGCTGCACACTAAACCATTTTTTTTCTACTGATCCGACCCTTTTGTCAGACCAGTACGTAAACTGTACATACTACCTACCCAGTTTTTCCATTTTTTACTAGTCCATTTCTGACAAAAGTTACTGGTCAAACAGTGATTATTACTGGACAGGGACCATCGGACCAGTACCAATGTGCAGCCTTGCATAAATCATACTTGGATCAATGAGATGTAAAAATACAAAAACAAGGGAAGGAGACACTTGTGACACAAGTAAATGATATATACACGTAGTACATTCTGCCAATTAATCTTTGTACTTCGAGGCTTACAAGCTCAATGAGTGAGTTTGTCAAGTGACATAAAAACATGATTTAACTTTGATAAATTTGTTTTTATTTTAAATTTTCCGTAAAAGACTAGGAAAGGAAATATGACAAAATGCAGTCTTTTATACTCACAAACAGGAATGCAATAACGTATGCCGGGAAGACACCAGCCCCTATGAGTCCTGCTAATGTGAAAAATCTGAGGAAAGTCAAAACTCTGGCTAAGGAAGATTGTTTGCTTGATGAATAATTTGTACATACACAAGGGATATGAAATATTCATTTTCCCACATAGCTCCATTATCAAAACACTTCTTGTGACTGTCAATACATGGTTGAAGAAGTATCATGTATCAGTGTATTGCTGTACAATTTCAAATAAAGCACAGAAAACAAAAAGATTACAGAAAAGCATACATGTATCTTCAAGCACTTTTAGTAGAATGTCAGCATGACATTAGTAATAGTATTCAAGACATGACTCAGAGGAACAACTTCATCCAATGACAACAGTATATGAAACAAAACCATTAGACATTATTTAACTTTTTATTCCTGATGTATGTAACATTCAGTCTTTTATCAATTTGCTCTGACAGAGAAATACACAATAATAAATTGCATAGTCTGATGTGTTGTTCTATCCAAAGACAAGAAAGGATACACAGCAGCCATGGGTATAAGTCTGAATTCAAGGTTGTCACTGTAATACACAATCAGTAGTACCATCAGCAGAGCTGTGAAAAGAATGGCAAAATGATTTAATAACAGTGCATGAAAGCTTCAGGCTTCTTACATTTTAAGTGAGATAATGAGAAACCTCTTAGGAAATATGAAAGAGCATGCAATTCCAAGAGGTATTCAACATTTATTTGATAAAAGAATGGTTTTTAAATGGCTGAGTTATCCAAAACAGAGCAATCCTAATAAAAGATGGGATCCACCTTTAAAGACTGCCTTGTTTTACTTTGTTTTTGGATGTCTCGGCCATCCCAAAATCGGTTTTCATCTAATAAACTTTGAATTCCTCTTAGGATGGTATGCTCTGTATTATTTCATAAGTGGTTTCTTGGTATCTCGCAAAAAAAGTTAATTAAGCCCAATCCTCATCTCCACCAATAGACTACTAGCTAACAGATCCTTGTGAACAAAAGCAGAGGCATAGAATACATACACATCTGTTCTACTACAAACAAGATGCAACTGTACCTGCTACAATAGTTTGTAGGTTGGTGCATGTGATATAATGCAATATGAATCCAGAACAAAATTATAGTTGGCATCCCATGAAGGGCACAAGGAACCATACACAGTATATTTTCTTTTGATCATCACTCATAATTACTTGCATACACTGTCAGGTAGAAGCATCATATTCTATATGAACTGCCAACCTTCTCACAGCATGCTTGCCTGTCACATTTCTTAGATTATTTAAAACTAAAACATGTTTGTGTGGTATAACGTCCTGATTCTTCCACACTGGTGATTACACCATAGCTTACTGTTTTAACCTCAGTCTTGCACTGTACAGCACAAAAACTTTGGCACTAGCCTTGCAGCTCTCATGACAGGGCATCAGTATTTATGGTCAAGTCTATACTTAATTCTTAATGACAGTAATGATAAGGACGGCGATGACAACAACAACTAAGAACAACAATTACAATAAGAATAATAAATAATACTAATACTACTACTACTAATAATAATAACAAGGAAAAGTAGAATTTACGCGGTGCGTAATATATGTCCCTGCCGGAAGTAGCATTTTGTAGCAAAATGTACAATACAGGTCACAAATCAAGGTCAAAGGTCAAAATTCTGTGTAGAAGTTTTGAAGCCCTCACATGCTGCCATCACATAAAGCAAACGGAATCGAAATCGGGTTAGAAATGGCGAAGGAGTACCATTTTGTAGCCATTGTACAATATAGGTCAAAAATCAAGGTCAAAGGTCAAAGAAGTCAAAGGTCATAATTCTGTGTAGAAGTTTTGAAGCCCTCACCTAGTGCCATCACATAAAGCAAACGGAATCGAAATCGGGTTAGAAATGGCGAAGGAGTAGCATTTTGTAGCAAAATGTACATTACAGGTCAAAAATCAAGGTCAAAGGTCAAAGAAGTCAAAGTTCAAAATTCTATGTAGAAGTTTTGAAGCCCTCGCCTAGTGCCATCACATAAAGCAAACAGAATCGAAATCGGGTTAGAAATGGCGAAGGAGTAGCATTTTGTAGCAAAATGTACAATACAGGTAAAAAAATCAAGGTCAAAGGTCAAAGAAGTCAAAGGCCAAAATTCTGTGTAGAAGTTTTGAAGCCCTCAACTAGTGCCATCACATAAAGCAAACGGAATCGAAATCGGGTTAGAAATGGCGAAGGAGTAGCATTTTGTAGCAAAATGTACAATATAGGTCAAAGGTCAAGGTCAAAGGTCACAACTGAAATTCTGTGTAGAAGTTTCAAAGCTCCCACATAGTGCTATCATATAAAGCAAACAGAATCAAAACTGGCTCATAAATGACAGGGAAGTAGCAAATTGAAGATTTTGATCACACACGGACGCACACACGGACACACGGACGTACGGACACACGGACACACACACGTACGGAGCCCGTTTCATAGTCCCCTGCTCGAACTCGTTCGGTGGGGACAATAATAATAATAACAATAATAATAATAATAATAATAATAAAGATAATAATAATAAAAATAATTTAATAATAATCACAGATGAATGAATGTAAGAAACAATGCAGGAAGCATACATTATGTATACCACTGTTGTACCCAATAATATAGCTGTCTGGTGGCTGTTTGGTTACATGTATGCTATGCATAAAATCTGATATCAAATTCTCAGAGGCAGAGGGACATATTATCTCTGATGTATTTCTCCTAATTTTGATTAATCAATTAGAGAAGCTATGATTCTCATACACCCTAACCTTGGCTTTCATTAATTCTTACCTTGTATTTCCAGAGCAATATACTCTGCAAAGGCCATCACAGGGAATAGATTTGTGAAGTGGTACAGTAGGCCTACCATGTACCTACATATAGAAAATGAAATACAAAGGATGAAAGGCTGAAATCATTCATTACAAATTAACTTCCACATTATCAAAATTCTGTAGAACTTGAGGGACTGTTTTCTTTTTTTTTTTAATACTAATTAGGACATACAGTTGATTCACTGACAGGTCTGTGCTTGGGAACCATGATTCTCTTTGTTGGAAACAAATGAAAACCAAACAAGCAAATAAACAAACACATTATCAGGTATGTCTGGAAAAGAAGCATGATGTAGAACTTTTATACAATCTATGAACCATGATTCTTTGTATTGGAAACATATAAAAATCAAACAAACACATAAACATGTTATCACGTACAAATGTATGTCTAGAAAAGAAGCATGATATAGAACTTTACAATAAATACAATCTATCCTTCTACACTAATTCTGACACACTAAAAAAGAAGAAATTTAGAACCATTCTGGCAACTTGAGCAGCCTTCTGCAACTAGCTACTCCTATACCTTACAAAAATAAATAAATGAATACACTGAATGAATGAATGAATAAATAAAAAAATAAACAAGTGAATTTAATGCTGAAAACTGCTCATTCAAATACATCAAGCCAGTGGCATAAATTTGAGTCAAAATGGACCCGAGTTTTCGATCATAGCAGAATGACAAATTCACATATTTAAAAAATAAACATATAATACATACATATGTACATGGACTACAAACAACAACAGCAACAACAACAACAAACATGTATTACCTGTGACTGTGAGGGGCTAGAGACATAAAGCACTGAAAACAATAAGGAGTAGGTTGGTGTCAAAAGTAGGGAGCCAATCAGGTATGGACAGGGAATAGAGCAAAACAAAGGAATGGCAATAAATGCAGGGTGAGGAATTGGATTATCCCTCTATCTTTAACAGATCTAGAGGCTTTTAAAAAGTGTGACCAACCTGTGAAGGATAGATCATAAATGAAAGGGGAGGCAAGATCAAACAAGATCGAGAACAACTCAGTGGTAATGGGTATTTACACTTACAGCTCAGGACACACCAAATTTAAGCCTACATATATGTATATTAAAAATGTGGATTGCGTGAAAGTGTCTCAGCAATATTGCCAGTAGCACACATCGGAGGATGATTTAAACAGGAAACTCGGACAATCAATTCAAAAGTAAATTAACAAATTTTTCAAGTTTCGGTGCCAGTAGCATCCCTGGTCCTGCTGGATAAGCAGACATGGTAGGTAACTACAGTATGACAGTGTACATGGTTAGTTAGGGCCTGGTTAACATAGACACCACTTACATGTACGAAAAAAAAAAAAAGGAGGAAATTTTACACTTCATGCATTAGAATGCATCATTCACTACAACCGTGTTTTAGGGCAATAAAAAGAAAAAAAATAGACACCAGAGAAAATCCAACATAATTTTGTTTTACTAGCACAGTGAAAGACCACTTCACTCTATTAATATCTCTTTCAGATTCAGAATGCAGTTATATTAAGGTTAATGTATGCATATCCCCCTCCACCCTCCCCCCCCCCCCCCCCCATCTAACTTGTTAAACACGCGACGGGATTGGGACCTTCGGAAATCCATTACTGCATTAGCTATTACCGGTTAGAGCTCGTAGACTAGTAATTGTCCCTCCCCCCCCCCCCCCCCACACACACACACACACACACATAAAAAAAATGATAATAAATTTACTAGATCTAAAGTTTACATCTAATAAAACTAAAAGTTTTAAATGAAAAATAAATAAAAACCGATCTCTGCGTGTGGGGTCGGTCGGGGGTATACTTGGGTGATTGTGACCCACACCTCGTCATAGTTAATGTTTATACATATTTGAATCACATTTCGTCACTGAAATTCTATGAAATCCCATTTACATACTGGAAAAATGCTGAAGATTCCAATGGAGGCGATGCTCCCATACAGCCATAGACAAGCACGTAAAAGATGCGTGCAGGTGACCGTGATGATACTTATACATGTATATAACACGTATTCCTGATATAAATTTAAAATTTTCGCGAAAAACTGCTCGTTTTTCACACTTTGCTTGTTTGTAGTGACCCTGCCAAGTTTCAAGTTTTTCAAGGGATACTGAACACAGTCCCGGGCATAATTTTGTGTTCAGTGCGCTTGTAACAATTGAAGACCTGAATATAAGAACGACCCAAGTCCAATTTTTGGCCAAATTCAGTTTGACATGGGAAATTGTAGCTTATGCATGGACTCATCTTGTGTATAAATGATAAATCCTAATTACCCCCGGAAGTGCCTGAAATAAATGAGTTAAATCTTATATGAATACATGTAAGAATGAAGGACTTGGGTCATTCTTACATTCATATTATAGTGCCCTCTCTCATCCTTCTCTCATCTCTATAGGGTCTAGCAGAATATCATGTAGGCCTATGTAATGAATCAAAGAACGACCCAAGTCCATCACACAAAATGGCCTCTCCACAATTAATGTAAATGTTAATTGTCATTATATGTTCTAATTTGTTACAATGTTGCCTTTCATTGGACAAATAAAAAAGATATTAAGTTTTTTTTGAGTTTACTGGAAATGGTCTTCCATGGACTTGGGTCGTTCTTATATTCAGATACTCAATTTTAAGCCGGTTGCACCGGGTGGCGGTATTGTACTATTCGTTTATTTCGGGCCACACTGGCGAGGTGCGGGCACCTCGCTCAAGCTCACTATACAGACGGGGGCCGCCAGTTTATTTTGCAACCCCTGAACACTGAGGGAGTTCTATAGTATGGTAGGTGTTCAACACACCGACCGGGTCCATATCAACCGACCGCGCACTATAATGGTATTGCGCGCACAGAAAGAAAATGTACGCATGGGACTACGCGCAACGGTGTTCGATTCTTCACTGGGCTACGCTACCGAGTAAAATGAGGCGAAAGCAAATAAGTATTCCCTCTAAATTAAGGAAATTTAGCAAAATCGAATAAGATTTATCGTGTAACTACATATAACTAGGCCTACCTTTGCTGACGTGTTGTTAATGTTAGATGTAGAGTATCCTTTCGTAATAAATTTGATGATTTTGACCGCAAAATTGTCACCGCCGCTTGTACGATCGTGCACACACGTTACACATACACATGACATAATTATTTTGTCGCCCGCTACTACGACCGTACGAGTTGAAGCAGAAACGAGAAATGAATGTGAGAAAACAAACCGACTCATCTACATGTAATTTATTTCAATTATGATGAAAAGTTTCCCAATGAAAATCAATTAAAATTCATCAAACAGTCCTTCAAAAGTAATATCGAAGGATTCAAAATATATTCAAATATTATTGGGGAAAAAATGACGGCTAGAAAAAAACAGCGGCCTGTCGAAAAAACGCATTTAACTATTAAGTGCCCTTTAATACATATTGTCAGGGTGGTCGTTTGAAATGAACAGGGCAACTGAGTGCGGAAAAAATGACACCCCACGCGTTCAAAGCCGCCATCTAGAGCGCGTACCTCAGATCGCATTTTCAGTGCGCGCTTGTGAATCCGGAGTAAATTTTATTTTCTCCACACGCGAGTAAAATTTCAGGCAAATCAGTGGCAAATTGTGAGATTTTCCACATTTCTATTGATAGAAAAACATTAGGTGGCTGGTATTATGAACGCCCAACCATACTACACAGCACAGCATATAGCATGTTTATAGAGCCTAGAGAGGGAAAACTGAGGCAACATGATGGCGAGGGGGTGAGCATCTCAGCCCGGGGCTACATTCCATTGTCCGACAAGTAACTTTAATTTTACATCATGTTTAGGCCCATGTCCAATTCCGCGAAAAACTTCTCATTTAAAATTTACAATATTTTAATGACATTTGCTGGGTCAGTTTTTCGAAAAACTGACCCAGCAAATGTCATTACTATAATTTAAATGAGAAGTTTTTCGCGGAATTACAATGTACCACTGTCCTGATAAATTTACTTGTCGGTCAAGGGGCTACACACTCGGCATGCGCATGCGGCATGCATTGTACCATTGGCATTCGTTCATTAGCCATTTGATCAATGTTGATTTGATTTTGAAGAAGAGAATGGAATTGGAAGTGTTTTACTACTGTTTACTGTTAGAATATCTTACACAACTGTCTCCATCAATGCACCGTTGAAACTTAGTCCCTTTGCACTCCTTGCTACAATAACATTTCTCATCTGTGGCACTTTTGCGAAAAGGCATGGTGCTACACAGAAGAAATTAAGAAATCTCAACAGATTGTCCACGCTGACAGCGTTGCTGGTGTCCATGGAGGCTGACATTTTGAAAGTCTTCCCATCATTCCTTCCAAGGACGAAGTCGGAAGTAGTCTCTCTTCGTGATGTATTTTGCAAGCAAGGTTATCGTGTGTATGCATACACACATCCATACGTGTGTGTCTGTCAGTGCCGCAATGCAGTTGAATGCATGCTTTGCGAAATGTGTATACAATCCGCACGATCGAACGAATACTCTCGATCTTCTACAACAGATACGACCTGTCAGCTGAACAAGAGCCCTTAATTCCAAGAGCGAATTTCTGGTTGATCGGTTAACAACTTGGAGAGTTTACACTTTGCTGTGAGTTTATTCCTTGTGTACGTTTTTATATCTGTAGCCTTGGTAAATTCTTTGTAAGATATATTTTCCTCTGCAGGTTGCCCGTCATCTCCATCGATCGCAATCAGACGCAGTGCTCGTGTAGTGTGTGCACACACAGCTAGCTAGCTAGAGCTGGCAGCTCTGCCTGCCCATATGCAACCCACACAACACAGCTACCCTACTGTAGAGTAGTAGCGAGCTCGAGCTAACCGTGTGTACCCGTGTCAGGACGGACGCCGGACGTCAGCCCATCCCCGGGGCTCGAAGTCCGCAGCAGCCATGCCAGCGCGCACCCAGCGCAAAAAGGACTGCAGTACAACTCTATTGACTGTCTCTAACGGTTACTCTTTCTTCCGGTCCGAGCCGGGCCTGAGCACAGAAATTAAGGAAACCACCATCGCAGCTGCGAGCCTTGGAAAGAGTTTCTTATTGAACTTATGTAAATTTACCCCCACTAACCTATCTAATCAGTTTTACAAGTTGTCAGTCTCTGACTAAATTGATGAAACACCCCCCTGAACGCGAAGCGTTCGGGTTGTGCATTGTAATGTAGGATCAGGGATCTGGGAAGGCCTAGAACACCTCTAGTATCCCGGCTGAATTTCAACTTAAATAGGCCTAGGCCTACTAAAAAATGCGTCAATTTGAATACATCCTGATGAAGTCCAATTATTGACACCAGGGTACGTGGAATGTTTGGTTCCGCTAATACTAATAGTCCATTTTGTTCCAACATTTTCTTAGTGCAACAACACAAAATTTGATCAAAATCAGATGAAAAATAAGGAAGTTATTACATTTTGAAGATCACTAATTTTTCATGAAATGGTTCTTCAACAGTCAAAATAAATGTGCAAATAGTGAAAGTGAAGATGTCATCCCCTCACAATTTTCCATGCGAATTTTGAAATTTCAAGTTTTTTTTATTCAAATGCAATTACACCCCAATAACATCATGTTTTTTGCTTTAGTACCCGGGGTACCAGAAACATTGGATTTTTGTTACTTTTTCATGCACTGCACAGTCAGTGGAAAATTGTTAGGTGATGACATCATCAGCTCACTCGTATGCATACTGTACAAGAAATTGTGAAGCAAAACTTCACAATTTCATAACTTCCCTAATTTTTATCCGATTTTGATGAAATTCTACCATTGTAACTGTTGTTCTTGTAAAATGTGACTCTTAAATGATCAGACTAAACTGGACTGGAATACCTCTTCAAAACAACACCTCACCCACCCTCATGAATGCTCAAGGATTTTGGCTTCCTTTACTCGTTCTATTTTCCTTTTGTATAAAAATCTACATTCCAATTCCTTACCCATAATTTCCAGGGTGCACCTAAACTCTCACCCGCACACATGAATGCACCAATACACAAACCAATACAATACACGTTGTACAATACAGTGTACATTGTACCACAAAGAATTGGCACACTCACTGTACATGCACACATAAATGGCAGACTTACACACATGTTAAAGGTACTAGCCCACATTTGCAAACCCACGAAAATCAAAACTGCATAAAACAGGTCCAATATGACTTCAAGTACAAGTTATAACAGTAACATACCTCACCTGTTGCTCTTTGTCTATACCATTCGATAAAAGAGAGAAAATCATCGTTTTAAAATCAATTTTCAAACCGGGTCAACCCAACCCAAAATCAAATTACGAGCGCGGGCTATAGCTACGTACATGTAACTTACACGGTTGACATACATGTATCGCATGCATGTAGTACGTACGTGGCGAGCGTTAATATATGCATGCATACGGTGCATTTTCATTTATTTTAATGAAAGTAATGGACTAATTGGAACGAAATTTTGCACAGGTGTTACTGCAATCATACCCAAACTCCATGCTAACTATGAGACCAATTGCTGCAGGTTTACAAATGTGGGCTAATACCTTTAATATTGATTTATTTTTGTTTCCCCTGTCTGTTTCGCATTCTTCAGCCTGATTTTAAATGTTTGGTCTTTTTTTGACGTGCTTGTGTATAAACTCACAACAAAATGATATGGTTTGTACATTTGTTGCTCACCTGAGCCAAATGGCTCAAGTGAACTACAATGTACAACACTATATTGCAATCATTACCCTTGCGACATCCTTTGCTCGTCATGCTTTAGACTTTTCCCACTTTCATCTTCTTGAAAACTGTTGGCTGGAATATGACCAAACCTGGGAAGGAGTTTGA
This sequence comes from Diadema setosum, assembly GCA_033980235.1. NCBI lineage: Eukaryota > Metazoa > Echinodermata > Echinoidea > Diadematoida > Diadematidae > Diadema > Diadema setosum. The sequence continues at coordinate 15,816,654 of CM067078.1, forward strand.
ATGAATGGTGGTGGTGCCCCCAGGGGATCTCCAAAACAGCGGTTAAAGGGATGGTACAGTTGTTGTTGTTGTTTTGGTTTTAATGGCGTGTATCACTCAAGATTTAGTATTTACGCCAATTTTCAGTATTGATGGAGATGTAGCCTTTTGTCAAGGCCCTCTTTCTGTAATGGGCGAGCGAAGCGAGCCCAGCCGAGCGTGACAGCGCGAGGGCCTTTTGAGATCTGCTTCATACATTATTATTCATGACATGTGAACCCTTACGAGAATATTCATATTAACAGGTTCCCGCTGACCAATAGAAAGGCGTGCTCCCCAAATCCTCAGCCTTGGTGTTGTCATGCCCGTTCGCATGCATCACTGACCACCCACGGAGGTCTGTGGCGTGCATTCGCTGTATTCAAATCGGGTTCGAGCAGACAGACACGCTGATTGGTCGACTTTTGCTCCCAAAATCGGGGAGCAAAAGTCGGTAATTCAAAGGGCTAACAGAACGATGCGAAGCAGATCTCAAAAGGCCCTCGCGCAACCCCACTCAGCTGGGCTCTCTTTACCATACAGCGAGAGGGCCTTGATAAAAGGCTAGTGGAGATGAGAATTGGGCTTTTAACTTTTTTGCGAGGTACCAAGAAAACACTTTTGAAACAGTACAGAGCATACCATCTTAAGAGGAATTCAAAGTTAAAGGGTGTGTACAGTTCTGGTCGAGGTGAGGATTTAAGCTTTTACTGTTGTGCGAGATATTCACAAACCACTCTATGAGATGTCAAAGAGCATGCAATTCTAAGGGGTATTAAAAGTTTATTTGATGAAAATCGGTTTTGAAATGGTTGAGATATCCAAAAACAAGGTGAAACAAAGAGATCCTAATGAAAGGTGTGGCCTGTCGCCTTTTATTATTTTCACTTTTTTGGATATCTCAGCCATTTGAAGACAAATGTTCATCAAATAAACGTTGAATCCTTCTTAAAATTACATGCTCTTTCATATTTCATATTTCATAGGAGGTTTCTCATTATCTCACTTAGGAATGTTCAAAACATGAATGCCCACCTCAACCAGTACTGTACAGTGGGGTGAAGAAAATTGGGTTTGGAATGGCTGAAACATCCAAAAACAAAGTAAAACGAAGCAATCGTTATAAAAGGTGGGTCCCACATTCTATGAGGATCGCTCTGTTTGGGATATCTCAGCCATTTCAAAACCAATTTTCATCAAATAAATGTTAAATTCCTCGTGGAATTACATGCTCTTTCATATTTCATAAGAGGTTTCTCATCTCACACACACACACACACAAAAAAAATGTTAGAAACCTGAAGTCAGGTCTCAACCAAAACTATATGATCCCTTTAAGGCCAAATTATCCAACTTTCTTGATTTGTTGAAATCTTTCATCTTCTGGTAAACTGGGTGTAGGATATTGACCAAGCCTTTGAAGGAATCATCAATGGAAGGAGGGGATCATATTCAAGTGGTGATAGTGCATAATAGGGGGCCTGTGGGATAATCATAGAGCCCAAATATGCAATATTTGTCAATTTTCATACAGCTTTGCATTTTCTTTTTCCTCTTTATCATGGATTTTGATCAAACTTGTAAGGGATCATCATCGAGGAAAAGAGAGCACAGCTTGTTAAAATGGTGGTAATGATCCCCTATGGGCAGGCCCCCAACTACAACGTATCCCAAATTACGATGTAGATGAAAGTGTTTCATGAATATCTTATCTGTCACGTCTTCATCTCCTTGAAACTTGATGGTATTATGAGGAGGGAGGAGGTGGGAAGTACACGTGTAGCTCAATAGCTGTGTACAAGTATAAATGATGTAGTGAGGGCCTCCTGGGGGCAGAGCCCAAAACCCAGAATCACCTGATTAGCATGCTCAAATGCGACATTACCATCTTCCTACATTGTAAAAGTGGATGAGTAGGTTTTGACTGCACCTGCCAGGAATCATGAGGGAAGGGGATCATAGTTTCTGATGGGGGTAGCCATCATGATGACCCTAGATTGGGCACTAACATCGATGTAACCTATTAAAATTTGCTCATTTTTATGATTTTACTTCTCCATCTTTTTGGTGATTAATGGTTACCTTTTACCAAACTTGGCAGGAGTTATTAAACGGGGAAGAAATCTTAGTGTGGATGTGGCAATATGGCAACAAAGATGGCCCTCGAGTTGGTCCCAAAATACACCCAAATTTGTATATATTTTTAAAAATAATAATTTCTATAGTGCCATTTTTCATTCTGATTAAATGCTCTAGGCACTCAAATGAGGCTTTGCAGGAATCATTAGTGCAAGAAAGGATATCAGTTCAGACAATTAGGATGGTTTTGCCTTGAGGGCCTGCAGCAATCCCCAAATCTCAAGATTTTTTGCATGAGTAATTTTTCGTGCTAGTTTGGGTAAGATGAGCAAAAATATTTGCATACTTTTATTTTCGCACTAGTTTCTGGTTGCGCAAAATTCTCAAAAATTTCCACTTTTACATCCTGGGTAAATTGAATGTTATAAAGGTGATGTGTGAAACACAGGTGAGCACCACACCCACTGGTCTCTTGGTTTTTCTATTCTCATCGTTCAGAGTCATCTTACTTTTGATTGAATAGAATACAGTACAAGGAAGGAAACTATTTTATTACTGGTAAGAATATGAATCTGATACGCATCTCAATTATTCTTAAGTAGCAACTACATGTGTATAGCACACACACACACAACTACTGCAGTATCAGAATGTGTGAACGTCTTCCTGCTCACAACGACACACACATACATGTAGGGATGTTGCATTTTGAATGTAACCCCCTTGTAGAAGTTGTTGACCACTGGACTGTAAATGCAGAGAGAGTAACGGTGTTCAACTGTTGTACTGTAGGTGGGTGGTTTTGTAGGACTCTTCTGTCATCGCTTTTTCCTTTGAGAAAACTTCTGAGAAAGCAGTTGGTGGCCACCATCTGTCACTTGTAATCAACCTTATTACTGTAAAAATATACTCTTTTTTTTTTAGGAAATGAATGTGACATATCCTCATGGCATTCACTCATTTTATTGTAATTACACATCAACATGAAAATTCATTTTTACATCAAAACATCTGAGGTATTAGAAAAGGATCACTTGAAGTTTTAAAGTGAAGTTGTACAAACATTTGATGTTTGACCATTTGAACATCAATACATTTTTATAGTACATAAAGACAGTACTTAGCTTCCAGTCATTGTTGTTGCTGCATCATCATGAAGTTACTTGGAAATTTATATCATGTCACATTATTGATTTTTATATGCATTCCTGAAAGATGGAAATTCTTTGTTTCTTTATGGCTTTCCACAGAAGATTCCAAGAATTCAGTGAATTTCAGTAATTGTTAGCAGCAGTATAAGAGGAGAATTCTGCATACAATATGAATAATAAAAAGCAATTATGATGATGCAGCTTTGATCTCCTAGTCTACACAATGCACTATTAAAATCAAGAAGTGCTAAAATCACACTATTTATTAGCAGTATTGTAATGTCCATTCTAAAGTTGGTCACCATTAACACGAAATTACATTGTACATTGCAGTTGAACACTATTTCAGTTGTACACTTGTACACTGTACATATTCCTGTGACATGCATTTTTTCACAAAATTTTCTATCAACCTCCTCCTTCAATACATTGTATATGCATTGTTCTGCATGATAAACTTAAGCTTTTTAGCTCACCTGAGCCAAAGGCTCAAGTGAGCTATTGCGATCGCCCTTCGTCCGGTGTCCGTTGTGCGTCGTGCGTCGTCCGTAAACTTATTACATTTTCATCTTCTTCTTGAAAACCCCAAGACCGATTTTCATCAAACTTGGCAGGTAGCATCCCTAGGGGGTTAGGAATTCAATTTGTTAAAATGGGCACCATGCCCCACCCAGGGGGCCCCCAGGGGGGCCCAAACCCCCCAAAATTTAGGAATCTGTAAAAATCTTCTTCTCTAGAACCAGAAGTGATAGAGCTAAGTTAATACTATGAGTTAGTACATTGATGACTGTAGTTTCAAGTTTGTTCATGGCAGAATCAGGGGTGCCCCCCCCCCCCCCCTTGGGACCCAGGGGAGGGGGGTGGGGAGGGGTCCTAATGGGGCCTAAATTGTACATTTTCAGCTTCTTCTTGAGAACCCCATGACCAATTTTCACCAAACTTGGCAGGTAGCATCTCTAGGGGGTTAGGATCTCAATTTGTTAAAATGGGCACCATGCCCCACCCAGGGGCCCCAGGGGGGGGGGGGGGGGGGGCCAAACCCCCCAAAATGAAGGAATCTTTAAAAATCTTCTCTAGAATCAGAAGTTATAGAGCTAAGATAATACTATGAGTGAGTACATTAATGACTGTAGTTTGTTCATAGCAGATGCAGGGGTGCCCCTCTTGGGGGCGGGGGGGGGGGGGGGGGGGTTGGGAAGGTCCAAATGGGGGCCTGAATTGTACATTTTCATCTTCTTCCTGAAAACCTCATGATGGATTTTCATCAAACTTGGCAAGTAGCATCCCTAGGGGGTCAGGATCTCAATTTATCAAAATGGGCACCATGCCCCACCCAGAGGGCCCCAGGGGGCCCCAATCCCCCCAAATTAAGGAATCTTAAAAAATTTGGGCTCTTATTGTACATTTTCATCTTCAACTTGAGAATGCCTGGTCAAATTTTAGTAGAGCTGTGAATAATTTAGATTAGTGACTGTGTGAAAGGTGAACTTGCGATACTCGGGTGAGCGCTAGACCCGCGGGTCTCTTGTTCTGTGGACAATTCATAGTTAAAAGTAGGAAAGTGAATTACTGAAGGTGACAGTTACAGCAACAACAACAAAGTATCTATTTCAGGGGTTTAAACAGGTTTGAATTTGAGTTTGTTGCCAGTAGTAGCTTTAGATTATGCGAAAACGCAACCTATAAAAAAAAAAAGAAGAAGTAAAATGGCATCCCCATATGATCAGTGCACCAAGTAGCTCTTAGTGTCATGAATTGAGCAGATGCAAAAATTGTCCAGAATGCATTTTGAAAGCTCAGACGATGGGAGAACAATTTTCATATGCAATTTTGCGCATGCACAGAACATTTTTTTTTTTTTTGTCTCTTTGAATATCTGTGTCATGAAAAAGCTCCATAATCGCATCTTAAAAAGGCACCTGTTGGGGGTGGGTGGGGGGGGGGGGTCTTCAAAATTAAACATGAATTATTTTGAATGCACACACTTATATTTTCTTTCACACTGTAAAACCAGAAATGTTGGCATGCATTTCAATATCGGGAATTTTGCAGAGCCAAGATTTGCTATTAAATTGAAGTGCGCATTGAAAATTTTTGTCTACCGGTACACTATTTGCATTGAATGCCCGTGGCAATTCGCTAAAATTTCATGCCGTGAACATTTATTGCTTTACAGAACTTGATTCCATCTAGTCGCACATTTTTCATTTCAAATGCATCCTGTTTACTGTTCTGTACCAAATTGATAATTTAACTATGATTTATCAGGGTTTATTTCATACACTGTATAACGATGTGTGTAGCCATGCACAAACCCTATAATGAATACACTACAGTGCTTGAAAAAAGTAATATGATTACTATTTGAAGTTTTTGAACTTTAGATTTGAGATATGCTGTTCAAGTTATTAAAGTTCTGGTATGTAATTTGGCAAGAGCCGCTTGTACATTTCCCAGATTTTTTTCCCCTATCCGAGTTAATTGATGTCAAATTGATTGCAACTGCAGATATTGTCTATTCTCGGAAGTCTGGTCTCATTTTACAGACATTATTGCTGTGGTCTGCTTTTCATTTCCTGTTCTAGAAATAACACAGAAACAGGTAGTCTTGGTCTGAACTTTCACTTTCCCTTTTTGTGTGTTTTTTCTGCTCATCAAATTTTTTTTTCCCCCTGTTTTTCTAGGTTCAAATGATTTTAGCTGCAAATTAAATGTGTGCATTTGTATATCACTTTAAATGTAGTGAAATTTTATCTCTTGCTCCTGTTGATCTCTTGCGGTATGACTCCTCACTACACAAATGTACTCTCGCCAGCTTTCGTGATCATAATACAGTGCACTCCTGCTTTAAAGAGCACGATTATAACAAAATTCCGGTGACAACAAAGTATAATTTAGGGCCGCTACATTAGGCCCGTTCACACACAAGGGAAAAAGTGCGATTTAAAAATCGATTTTCTTATCGCGATCAAAATTTCGACATTTTTTCCAGTGTGGACAGAAAAATCTCACTAATTACCGCGATCCTTATCGCGATCCAACTCGCACTATTAGTGCGATTTTTCAGAATAATCGTGATTATTTTGCCAAGCGTCGTGTGTGTGAGCGCGATCGAGATTCGGAAATCGGTATTTTTAATCCCATCGTTCGTAGCGCGTGCGAAACTCTATTGGGACTGCGGGGTCAGTCTTCGGTCATGCAAGTTTCGTGCATGCGCAATTTGGCCACTGATCGTTCTTTCCTTGCTGCGAAGTGCGATTTTTCCCTGTGTATGAACGGTTGGAAAAAAAAAAAATCGAAATTTGGATCGCAATTGAAATTTCGATTTTCGTTGTTTGTGAACGGGCCTATTATCAACTCTATGTATTTTTATTGTTTATTCATTCGGTTATAATGATATAATGAAAGAAAATTGCCGGTCCCGAGAACTTTGTGATAACAGGAGTCTACTGTACCTGGTATGTAGAAGAAAGTTCTCCTGTGCCCCTGCCGTCCATTCAGGTGGTAAGTCTTCCCCTTGGAGTCTGGCGGGCTCGCCCCCCTTGCAGAGGCCTTGAAAATGCTGGCCGATTTCCTGGATAACCTGACTTAATAATGCAGCATCATATCTTGCATGGCTGTGGAGTAATTGCATTTGCCCTTGGCAGTGGTTCATCAGGATACACACCTCTCACCCTGTATCTGGAGTGCCAATTACCAGATGAGATGGTTAAAGGCATCTATAGGTGAGAGAAGGATATTAAAAGAGGCTCTCAGCAGTTTTTGTCCATCTTACACTGTAGTACAGTACCCAAAGTTGCTGCCTAACTTGGCTTGGCTAAAATCCTGCTTTCTTTTCATTGGAGTAGTGTTAACGTCATTGCCCGAGCAGAGCACGCGCTTTAGTGCGCGTATGTACACCTCCTGTGTGCACCGCTTGAATCCTATGTTCATTGACCTATACCAAAAGATGAAAAATCCTTCAAATACTGTATACGGCATATATTTCGCGAGTCTAAATTTTCGCGAATCTGGAATTTTCCGATGAATTCGCGAGTGGTTAAATTCGCGATCGTGATTCGTGATGAGTCCTGTACTGAATGGAGAAGAGTACACGCATACATCACATTCACATCGGGATCAGAGTGAATATTTTCGCGTGTCTTTAATTTCGCAAATAGCACCTAACTCGCAAAATTCGCGAAAATAAAAAACCTCGCGAAATATTTGGCGTATACAGTATCCATGAAAATCCCTGGATCACCACCAAAATTGAGTGAGGTGAACATTCATTGTGCCAATATTGACTTTTCATGCAAGTTACAACTTTTTGAGTTATTTTGCAAACAGACAAACCAACACCGATGATCAACCTCCTCCTACCTTGGCTGCGGCAGGGGTTGTAATAGGGGTATTTGTAATGCCCCTTAAAGGGACTGTACAGTACTGGTTGAGGTGGGGATTCAGGTTAATAACATTCCTAAGTGAGATTAAAGCAGAAACCTGTTATGAAATCTGAAAGAGCATGCAATTTTAAGAAGGATTCAACATTTATTTGATGAAAATTGGTTTTCAATTGGCTGAAATATCCCCCCAAAAAAAGTGATAACAATAAAAGGCCACAGGCCACGCCTTTTATTAGGATCTCTTTGTTTCGCCTTGTTCTTGGATATCTCGGCCATTTCAAAGCCGATTTTCATCAAATAACACAGGTGTTTATCCAGTGCTGTCGTAAGAATCAAGAAGTAGTACAATTATTATGTACAATTGTAGAGGAAGCTTTTTCCAGACATAGGGTCCTGAATGTATTAAAAGACCTGTCGACCCTGATGATTTTGTTCTACTCTAGGAACAAGGAGGCATGAATAACAAGAACGGATTGATCGTACTAATATGAGAACAGGGGTAGTGTACTCACTGTGCCATTAACTCCCATGTTTTGTACTAAGGATGATGTGGATCATGTTTTATTCTTTACATCGTACGCACTTATAGAGTGTAATCTTCTTGCCGTGTGAGAGTGTTTATTTCTATATGCACATTATGGTTTTGTCTAGATGGGGTTATTTACAAGTAAGTGTTTTACTTACTGAAGATGAAGAGGAAATTAAATATGTAATTGAAACCATGTTTTCATAGCTGGCCTCACTACTGTAAGTCATATGCTCCATGTACCACCCTGTGGCGGTGATGTCCAATATCTCCTCAACTGTAAGTTTATCCCAAATTCAGCCTCTACCCTTAATCATAGAACTGATCCCTCAACTTAATCCTTGTCATCTTAATTCAGTCCTTCGCTCGTGAAATCCGTGTCACGTTCCGTAATGAAAGCGGAGGGCAAGAGAGAAGCGAATGGGAGTTGATGGGACAGTGGTGCTACATGTAGCCATCAAGCTTGAAATGTCACAGCCTTGACACTCCGAGGTGCTGGTGGTTGTTATGGAAACCGGAGGAGGAGAGTGATTTGGGTTTCTGCCCACATCCCTTCGCCAGGGTATAATTGGGTTTTACTCTTGGTGCCATTTCGTATTTCACTCATCCTTGTTTCTTGCATTTTTAATTAAGTAAGGGAAGAGATCTGTTAGGGGGAGGCAAATTATAGATCTACAACTGTAAGGTCATCTTGTTGGTTTTTTTTTTTTTTTTTTTTTTTTTTTACAACAGAGAATATCAGAGAAGGCTGAAAAGCAAGCAGTACTTATCTATTCAACTGTTTTTTCAATTTTGCATTCTATGATGTTACACAGATTTTGAAATCCAAATTTAATTATCCTTAATAAATTCTATTGATTCCAATACCGCCATTCAAAAGCAGTGGCTTTTGGATTAATAAAACATTGATGGCATCAGTAGGCATTTTCACATCAGCCCGATAAAAATCCAAGCTCGAGATATTTTTGGCGTTTACAAATTAGCGCGCTATTTCATTTCCTATTCACATCAGCCCGAACATTATCAAATAGCGTGCTAGTTCGCATTAATTATCCTCTAATCGGAAATTTCCTGAGTTGGACTCGAGAAATTTTCTCGATCAATTAGCGCGTTAATTTGTATTCACATTATCAAATAGCGCGCTATTTCGTGATCGGGTTAATTTCCCAAGTCAGAAAATAGCGCGCTGATGTGAAAACGCCTTGGGTACAGTGAATGGAATTCAGTAATTAATATGAAATTGTATGGGAAAGCAAGTACATTCTGGATTTTCAGGATATTTTCTTTTAAAGCCCAAACAAAGTTCTGGTACGCCTGCAAAAGTTGTCAAATTTCGCTCCCAAATGTGAACGTATGCCTAGGAAATGTGCGGAATAACGCTGTAATAACGAGATATTCGATGGGTAACAACGAAAATGCGAAATACATGTATTAACCAAAAAAGTTCAGTCTTTGAACTTACCCGAACGGGGTCAGGCTAAACTCGGACTCGGGATAACTCGGCCTCGCTTTGACGGCGGGATGAGTTGTATTGGTTGTCCCTACTCTGGATTGTACAGTGTTGTACTAAGGGAGCGGCCAGCCTGTATAAACTACATTGTAGCGCTTCGCGTTCTGGCTACTCGCAGTAATGGTCCGAGTTGTTACAACGCGCGCATCAAAAACCTCTTTGGCGCGCATGCAAAATTAATGTGCACCTATCAAGCACCTCTAAAAACAATCAAAGACGCTTGATAAACAACAACAAAAACTTCAAAGACCGTGCTTCTCGGCAACTGAGGTGATGTGCGTATAGGCTTGCACCATTTGTTTAGTACAGGATTAGCACGCACTTTCCTGTCTGTTCAGTTAGGCCTCGTTTGGTATTATACAGTAGAATATGGCGATCACGAACTACGTGTAAATTGTCTGAAATAGGGTCAAGTTTTCCTTGAGACCGAGTTAGTCTGGAGCCTTCTGGAATAAAAGTCGGTATTCCGACTTTTATTATTTTTCTCAAAATACTTCAAAACGACTCATCATTCCGGCAAACCGCGTCAGCCAGGTAAGTTTTTTTGTAGACTCTTTCGATATATTGCAAGCAAATATGAAATGGTGCCAGACGGAATCTCAAGCCCTTACCAGAACTTTGTTTTCACTTTAAACTGCCTGACTGAATGACAAAATGCATGTCAAATTTCATATATTTGTACATTCTGTTGAAAAAAGTGAAAATAAAGTTTAAATTGAATTGAATTGAAATGAATTGAATTGAACTAACACAATATAAAATGATGGCATTGTGATTGCAGTTGCTTCAAACTAGAATGTGATAATAAGAATTATGAAATAATGATATTGATGTTACTAAATAATGATAATCGTTATTTTTGTTGTGTACTTATTTGTAATCTTAATCCACAGTGTGAGGAAAATCAAGCATAGTTTAATTATCTCATGAATGTTTACCTTGAAGGCACATGTTCAGTGCAATAACAATTATTGAATTCCCCCATCAGATTCGACTTGGCAGAATGAATTGGTAAAAGAACAGGCATTCCCTTCTGCAAGCTGCACCATAAAATAGTCCCAGTGCAATACACTGTATAATGAGGCAATCTCTATTGCAGTCATACAATCTGTACATGTCAGACATTTTGTAATAGTGGTTTATTAAATGCTTCTCAACCTTTTTCAATCCGATGCTCACGTTGGCTCCTAACCAAGGCCCACTGAGATCAAGCATGAATCTTTTTCTTATTTTTTCCTTTCTTATTTTTGGTCAACATCACACTGTATTCACAGCCCACCTGAGAGAGCTTTGCGGCCCAGAAGTTAAGAAGCGGGGGTTTAATACATGTCAGTGTATTTAATACTGACCACAGTGTAGGTGTAATGGTGGTGTAAAATGATTTTTTTTTAATTATCATTATTATATTTAAGGGGGATGAGTTTTTCTCAGATGCTTCTTGAAAGTGTTATTCCTCATTCTCCCTTCCAACTTTGTCCCGATGAACTGTGTGTGTGTGTGTGGGGGGGGGGGGGGGGAACTGAGATGAGCCAGCTCGAGCTCATGGTGCCCTTCTCCACAAACAACAATCACATGATCTACGGTTTCTGTAGACGAGCGCAAATGTGCAGTGACCTCTTGCGTTTGGCTGACGTAGGTCGGAAGATTTATTCCGGAGCTAAATCTGGCATACTTCTGCGACATGCACTTTTCAGTAGAGACCGGCGCTTCCCTTGCATTCTCATTTTCCCCAATGTTTTAGTCTGGTGTGCTCCAGACCTTTATAGCACAATGCTTTCATTGATTAACTGCTCCTACCTCACCTACCCAATGGTACATTATCTTCACAGAACATACTGTCATTTGTGCATTTGTTTAATGATCAAATGTCATGTGACAATGGTTTCAAGGAATGAACACATTGAATGAACATTATTATTATACTATCATGTATTTAAATGTTTTATTTTTTCCTTTTGGCTTAATTTTATAGGTAAACATACACAATATTAGATTCAACACAGCTGTGTAGAGGTATCCTCTGTTTGTATGATATAAATAGCATCTCTCTCTCCCCCGCTCCCTCCCTCCCTCTCTTTTTCTCTCTCTTTTGCTCCATTCTTGCCTTCACCTTTTTTTCTTTCTCACACATCACACACACACACACACACGCACACACATACACACACACATACAATGTATGCATGTATGCGTGAAGGCATCCAGATATTCTCGCACCTATTTTTGTTTGTATGTGCACAAGATGCTGATTGAAATCTGTTCCAGAGCTGCATACATTAGGTGCGGGTCAGCATCATGCTCCTGTTTCAGGATAGTATACTAGCAGTAGTAAAAGGATGTTTTCATAGTGTGCACTGTGCACACACAGTCATACACTAAAGGCTGTGAGTACCAACATTGACTTGTTTGCATACAATCTCAATGGCATTCCGATTGTAGTTCTGAAAAAACACACAAACATGTTTGTGTATTTGAGTACTTATACTCTTGTAGTATATACCATTTGTACAATTCAATTTTCAAGCATTTTAATACATTTCAAGTACATTATATATCCTGAAATTGTCATACATGAGAAAACAAGAAAAACAAAGCAAACAAATGTTTTCATATTATGAGGAAACAAATAGAAAATCACATTTATTGTTAAATACAGTTTTATCATTTATTTAATGTGTGTGTGTGTGTATGTGTGTTTGCCTATATACGAGTATGTTGTAGAAGGTTTTTCTGATACATTTGCTAACCTCTACATGTCAAACCAGAAATGCCATGCAATGATTGTGTAGAACTTTAACCCCGTATCTTGAAAGCAACAAGTCAAATGGAGCATTGTATACTTGTAATCTGTACATCTAGTAGGCTAACATGCTAGTAAAAGGCCATATTGTGGTGAGGGTTTGATATACAAAAAGAACTGTCGTGGTGTGAGCTCTACAATGTATACAGTGTATATACATGTACTAGTATTTCAGAAGTCCTACTGCTCAAACTAAACCTACACAGACTTGAATTAAGTGATGAACATTGTCTGTGGAATAGTACCAGCCAATGTGTCCGGACTGCTGCATGTCGTACAAGTGTACATATTATGTGAATATCTGTTTCAGATGATTCATGTGTTTACTGATCGTGTATCCAGGTTCCAAAATCATATCCTGGTTGGTATGATATCATGGGAAACACTTGTGATGTGGTATGTATGATGTAATGATAAAAATTCACTTTCAGAAACTATTAAAGCATGTAGGCCCAACAGTGTATGTAGTTTGTAATGATTGCACTTCTTGTATCAGCAGCGGGATGCCATTCACACAGACCAGTATTGTGTAAATTATATGTTGGGGAAATACAGGAGAAATAAAAGTATCAGAGTCTAAAAAGAAGGAGTAAAATCATACATAATGTATGCAAAACAGTGTAAGTTTGATCAAAATTGGATGAAAATTAAGAAAGTTATGAAATTGTGAAGTTTCACTAATTTTCACAGTTCTCGAACAGTCCATATGAATAATGCAAATAGTGAATGGATGATGTCATCCCCTCACAATTTGCCATTAGATAGTACAATATTTACATAAAATTATGAAATTTCCAGTTATTAATCAAATTCAATTTTGCCCCAGTTTCAAATCCTGATACACTGTACAGTGTACACTGTACAAGTCTCTGACTGGACATTATTTTGAAAAAATATTATTTGGCCAAAAGTAGCATTATCTTTGATCGATGAATATTTTCAGACCCCCCCCCCCCCCCCCCCCCGCCGAAAATGAATTTTTGCCATTTTTTGGTACACATAAATGGAAAGTTATGAGGTGATGACATCATCAGCTCATTCATTTACATATTCATATCATGTGTTCAAGAACTGTACCAAAATTAGTGGATCCTTGAAATGCCAAAACTTCCTTACTTTAATTCACATTTTGGTGAGATTTTCACAGTTCTTGTTTTTTACTCTTTTTTTCAGACTCACAAAACTGGTCTGCATTTTCCCTTTGTAAATCCATCAATGCTTGTGGGATGATTTTTCTGCAGAAAGTCATTTTGCGATTGTATCAACACCCCTAAATTTTGCTGTGTGTCTTAGAAATACCAAGTACCGAAGGTAGTACTAGTACCTCCCTGGAAATACTAGAGAAAGCTTGGATAGAACAGGTTGTATTCAATCAGTCATTAATGCAGACAGAATCGTTACAGAGTTTTAAAAGATTGCCAGTTGAGAAAGAAACAGGAACCTTGATCACATTGAAATTGTGTTGCCAATTTAAAAAACAATTTTGCATATTATGTACTGTTAAAATTATTCAGCTTGATATCAGACAGTGATGAACAAAAAATATAATAATAATAATAAGATTGACAGTTCTTATATAGTGTATAACACAAAGTGATAATGTCCCTATGCGCTCAAAAAATGAAAAGATTATAGGTAATACAAAAACGTACAATTCCAATTACCCTTTAACAAAAATCTAAAGTGACATGAATTCTTTTTTTTTTCTTCCTAATGAAATATAATGTATTGTCAAAGACAATCAAACCTATAGATTAGATGATCTGACTTATAAAAACCAAACTGCACAAATATGGTATAGATCTGAGATTTCCTTTAGAAGTGATGAATAACGAAGATCTAAAGTGAAGGATTTTTTTTTTTTAATTCTTCCTATTGAAACACTTGCATTAAATTGTACAAGTTATAGAATGAATTTCATCTTGACATATCTGGTAACCAAACCACTGAATGATTTCTAGGATATCCTGAGTCAATTCAACAATTTGGTAAAGTACTAGCAAACTAATTCCTACCTAGCATTGATTCTGGTTTATATCATTGGCAACACAATGCTGAAAGGGTTAATAAAGGGTAATGTGGCACCGAAAAGACCTCTCATGTTAGTAGGATAAATGACCATCACCCCATTCATTTCTGACAACGACATATCTGAGGAGTGAAGTAGAGAAGGAATTTGTGCACGTAGAAGTGGTTTTTAATGTCGTCTAGACTACGTCAGTACAAAACAAACATAGGGCCTGCATCATGTACATTACAGCCAGGGAAGAGAGGCTTGTTTGTGTGTGTATGTGTGTGTGTTGTTTTTGTTTCTTAATATTCCGTGGAAGGCTAGTGATACCAAGCTAATTGATATGAGTCTGCATTCTTTTCTTGCTTAACTACAATGAATGCTCATTGGGTGTAGGGAAGGCAGAATCCATGGCTAGGACTGCTGAATAATTGAATCGAGAAAATACCTTCCCTCCTTTAAGATTAATTATGGATTTAACAAAACTGATTCATGATCTCATTGATATTCAGATCACCTCCAACTAAATTGTACATTATTCAGCTATATTACTCATAAATGAAAGTCTTATCTGATGTATAGTTTTCGAACTATTAAGGATCAAAAGTGGGAAATGTTTTTTGTAACATCTAGACCCCGTTTACAGTGCGAGGCTCGGCCGCGGCTTGGCCGCAGCCGAGCCCTCCTTCATTTCGGTGTAAACGCGCAAAAGGCCAAATGCGAGGCCAAAATTGGCCGCGCATTTGGCCACGCTCTGGAGGTGGTCTCGGCCGCGGCCGAGCCACGGCCGAGCCCGGCCTCTTCTTGGTGTAAACGCAAACTGGGCCAGATGCGCGGCCAATTTTAGTCTGGCTTCCAGACCCTCTGTCCGTACAATTTCGCTATTCACGATATTAACCCCCTCAACGTCGAAAACTAGTATAGTTTAAGGTGGTTTTGTCCTGCAAAGGATTTTTCTTTCAGCAAAGGCCTTTGCCCGAACGGCGACTTCATCGCCACGGAATCCAGTTGGCAAAGGGTCTGAAAACCAGGCTATACCAAATTGCGTTTAGCAGAGCGCCACTACGACAAAATATTGAAAGGTTTGAATTAAAAGCGCGGCCGAGCCCGGCAGTGTAAATGGACAAAAATTTGCGGGGCTCGGCCGCGGCTCGGCCCAGCCCCGCACTGTAAATGGGGTCTAAGTATAGTGAAATTTTTCTATAGGAGCTACAGAAATCTATAGACCTACAGTGGTATTCAGTTAATAGAAACACTTGTAATCAGCGATTTATAACTGGGGGGGGGGGGGGGGGCAATTTCCAAAATAAGAAGAGATGATTTAATGGATTAAGAAATTAATCAGGTGCATTGCGACAATGTACAGTATCTAGATGCATACTGTTTAAATCAGCTATTGTTAGGCCTGTGTTACAATGTATTCCTGAAGCCCCCAGTTTGTACAGCTTGAATACCCGGTAGACATTAAAGGTACTGTTTACCATTGGGAGCAGTGATTTAAAAATATTCGCGTTTCCACATCTTATATGTGTGGGTCAGTTGTATCACAAAACATCCTACCATATAAAAGTTCTGCAATAAAGCGTAAAATATATCAGGAGATATCACTATTTTTCTCAATAAATCATAACTGCAGACAGTTTATTATAGGAACAATTTTATTGTAACTATTGTTGAATATTCTGTGTATTTAACAATACTTTACATTCATTTGATTATATTGACTAATGTTTTTACATTGATTGTTTCTATCCAAAACTCACATTTTAGAACTATTTTGAGGCATTGAAGCTGGGATTTTGTTTCATCTGCAAATGGTAAATAATGCCTTTTTAAACAACGTCCAAACTGAACAGGTCTACAGAACTGCACAATGTTGGGCATAATACAACGTACATTGTAATTGTATGTCTAGGGCTTCCATGGTTAGCTTCTCTGAGCTTGAAACTTGATCCTAACCTCAAGAGACCAGCTCTACTGTAAAAACCAAATTGTGTGAAATGTTCATTGCTATAAGATCTTAACCTTTCCAAATGAGATAATTGGAATCCTTGTAGACTTTTATTCGACTCGATTGACTAGGTCCCTGATGACAGTTGGCTACTTTTCTGTCTTCTTACATTTTCTCACAAGTTTGAGAAAGACACTGACCTGAATTTGACACAACTGTCAATTTTCTTAGCTGAGCTATACAGTATATTTTATTGTAATGGAACACAGTTGTTTTGTAAGATGTTATAAGTTAATGGGAGTTAATAAAATTATGTGTACCTGCCAACAGGTTGTAATTTGTGTCTTCATTATTGTTATTTTGCATGTAGGCACCAAAAATAAAACAATAAACTTGTCAGTAATTTTGACATCATTTAGAATTGCGGTGTCTCGGCATGCATTATTTGTATGGGTAATTGATAATGAAATTCAGAAACCATATCTTCAGAAGGAGGAAGGTTAGTCTGTGGAAATATGTTGTAGCTGTTTTGCAGTAGTACATGGCTGACTGCCAGTACACTGTTCAGCATTACATGCAAAGCAGCATTCGCAGCATTACTTAGTTGTGTAGACTTACACGATCCTTTGGTCAACTAGAAATTTAACTTTGTACATATTCAGAATGCTAGTACGGTGTGCATTTCAGCAGTGATAGTTGTGTGTAGTATTAAAGTTGCCTCCATATGAATCATTTTGATAGGAAAAAGTTTTAATGCATTCTACTTGCAGACTGGGCTGTGCAGCCTAGTGGCAAGACTTTACACATTTGTACAGGTACGTGTAGTTGGCTGCTTTTACGGGGCAAGCTTTCAGCAACAAATGCTCCTGGTACTGATTGAAGCCTTGTCTGTCACACAGTGTATCAACTTCAGCTCTCTTTCATATTGCTCCACGTAAAAAACCCTTTTGCAGTAAATACCACTTCAATATTTTTTTTTTTCTCTCACAAAAAGAGAGCCACAACATCCACATAAAACACCTTTTGTATCATGGGACATTTTAATGCTACAGGTTTACATAGAAATTAATTTTGGATTCAGACAAAATTTGCATAGAAATTGAGATGTGGCAGAATTGTATTTCAGACTCAGACCAGCACTCTTTATTGGCAGTGCCCCAAACTGCACTGTCTATGACGTGTTACAAATCCATTATAAATGCTCCATGACAACTGCTGTAATGCTACAAGTAGGAGATGCATGGTACATGTACATTCAGGTATACTTCATTTAAAAATAACTCTGTATATTTACGCTGCGATAGATTGATAATGCACATCTGTACAGAAAGACTCTGTACAGAAAAACTAAAACTTATGGGCAGCATAGAAGTACATGTAGATACTTCTTTTAAATTGTATGCATAGTACATCATGCAGTGTGTTTTATTTCTTATTTTTGTATGCAACATGGATACACAAAACAGTTGCATTTTTTGTCTGTCCATGTTGCATTATATGTTACACACTAAATAAAACACAATGTTCAATAGAATTTTAGAGCTGCTATCTTTTCTAATTAATATTAGGCCATTCAGTTGAAACACAACAAAGTTTCAATAAGCATTCATTATTTGACCATCATACAGTGTACAAGTATGTACAACATATGTCTGTCCAGTGTGGCATACGTACATTACCCCAAAATTTTTCCTCTTTTTTTTTTTGTTTTTTTGAGGGGGGTGCAAAAATTCTAATAGATTGCTTCTTTATAGCAATATGAAGGCAAAGTTATTTCTCAGTAAAGTGTTGTAAAAAAAAATGGTACAATGTACTGTATTGGTGGAGGGTAATGCACATTTGAAACAGAAAATAAAATGACTGGAATGTACCCTTTTGCTGTAGAAATGCCCAAAGACAATTGTGTTCCAGTCCATGTCCGGATGATAGAGAAATCTGGAAAAATGATGGCAGGACAACCAAGGTCAGACTGTATTGAGATTAAACCACCTGTTCCTTGATTGGGCCAAGCTTAACAGTTGTAAGTTAGGAAGGGATATTACTGACAGAGATACTGTTCTTTTACAAGAACCAGTTTTGAAAACATTGAAATGCATTGTATCATTGATATTTTTTTTCCAACATTTTTGATATTACAGTTAAACTCGCCTAAGTCGACATTGCATATGTCGAATAATCGCGCAAGTCGATGATTTTAAAAAGTCCCGATTTTTCCCCATTGACTTACGTGTAATAATTCACTCACAAGTCGAATTTTGTAAGTCGAATACTCGCCTAAGTCGATGAAATTCCAAGAACACTTTCACGGAAAAACCATTAAATTCACTGTGCCTAAGTCGAATAAGATTTTATTGTGCAATAAATCACTGTCGAAATCATGAGACGCCAGTTTTTGTTTACGTAAGAACTAGCCCGACCAGACAGGTGACAAAAAAAATGATCTAAAGTATCAACATTCAAAGCGATCGCATGCGATTGTTGAACTCTCTTCGTGTTTGGAGGTCCGCTGGTACAGCCCTGTCGCGCTAGCGCTGGTACGTACAGCGACTGGGCTGTGTATAGTCTGTGTATGTTTGCAGTCTGCGCTGTGCAGTGGATGGATGAAGCTGCTGAGTTTTCAAAGCGGAAAGTAGGGGGAAAGTTACGGGCACGGGTAAATCAGAAGTACACCTCTACACGCATTTCAAGCCACAGTATGGTAAACTGGAATCAATCACTGCTCAAATATCGTTCATATTCACTTCCCCAAGGTTTAACAAGGGTGTAAAGTAATCGGACCTGTGCCAATGCTAATGCACTGTCTATGCAAAGTTAGCCGCGGCCCTGCCGGGCGACCCGTGCTGCGCTGCGGCACACCTCTCCAGCTCTCGGCTCCAGAGTAGACAACATACATGTACATTATACATAATGTACGTGTGGTGTGACTGTTGTTAAGTCGATTTTTTTTCGACTTACGCACAAGTCGAAACTCGCCTAAGTCGATGTGTTTTGCTCAGTCCCGAGAAGATCGACTTATGCGAGTTTAACTGTATGTCAATAAACAACCTAACATGCAAAGGCTAGGCTGTCACATGGGATGAACAGGAGGCACAAGGCACAGAGTAAAAAATAAATAAAATGAATAAATGTATACTTAGTAAGTGTGGCAGTATCCTAAAGAGATGTTATAGTGTAATACAGTAGCAAATCCTTTGCAATTAATACAAGAATACTCATCAATTACAGATTAATCACAAGAGATCAAAATTACATGCTTGTAAGTATAAGAAAGTAAAAATGTGTTGTGGTTCTAAAACATATGTTCTACATTGTATAGCAGTAATACAATATTCTATCATTCTGGGTATTTTTTTTTTCTTCCTTCTCCCCTTTACTAGCTCACTCTTTCTTTAACCATTTATAATCTTCATCAGCTTCCCTATACCTTGCTACAATCATGGAGGCAAATATGTTGTACAACAATGGCTACATTGCAGTTCCATGCTACAATGTACCTGTCTCCCTTCTGCACACACACACACACACTCACACACTCTCTCCTCCTCTCTTTTCTCCTTTTCTTCTACCCTCCCTATTCCTATAAACTTATCTCCCTCTGCTCATTCCCCCTTCCTTATTCTTCTACTTCCTTTCAGTTCATTTATCACCTTTTTTTCTCTCTTTTCTAGACTACATTTCCAGACTACATGTTTGTCTTTTTCATTTAAACAACAACAACATCAACAAAAACAAACACAACAACAACAACAGCAACAACCCATAAATGCTAGTTATTAAAAGAAAGAATCTAATTGTATTCACAATAGACCAGACCTCAAATTCATTTTTATTTCTTAGTTATGAACATTGTAATAATGAAAATAATGTAGGCAGTAATAAGAAAACAAAACAAAATAGTGGTAATAGTGATTATAATTTCTTAAGTGACATTGTGGCATCATGCTCACTAGAGTGTCACTGTCTATCTGTGATGTATAACACATTTTGTAATTTTCTTGTTTATAAAAACAGAATATGGTGGTCACTGCAGCAAATAGGCCTACATGTTATTAAGGTAACTCTGCCCTGTGAACAATAGATAAGGAATTACATCACGGTTCTTAGTGTTGCTGTACACATCCCCTGACATACAAATCTACTTTTTAGGTTCTATCATTTGGTGTGGACAGCAACCGCCTACGTATGCATAATTTCGTGAGATACGTAGATTTATCCCAAATCTATGCATGATATAGCTTGAATGCATGCTGCTTCAATGCCACTGTGCTTTGTATGTATAAATTATAGCATTTTTTCATGACAAATGATCAATGTTTCTTCTGATTAAAGGATGCTGCTTTTTTTATGCAATCCCTCCTAATATGTGTTTTCCTTAACAGTGTCTTTTGCAGTCAGAGAAATGAAAAAGAGAAGCAAAAAACTTTTTGCATAAAATGAAAAAAAAAAAAAAAAAAAGCTGTTTTGGATGGTTCTCTACAAGTTTGTTCTCCTTATAAATTTATTTTCCCCAAGCTTTTTTCTTCTCAAGTGTCATCTGTTTGTTCATCTCTCCTTTCCCTCTTCGTCCGTCGCTTCTCTGCTGCCGGAAATCCTCTGCCACCGCCCTGTCCCCTCCCTGGTTGATACCTTCCAATAAAATGTAATATTGCCACAGGCAATTAATTTGACTTTCATTAGCTGCAGGTTTGGAATTTTATTATTGAAAGGGATGGAATTTTTTATCCATTTCACGGGGGAGTGGATACAAATTTGCGCTTTTGCCGCATAAATAGTGCTGCAGTTGTACGGACGGATCCGTTCACTGTGCTATGTCGTTCATTTTGCTCAGTTTCTCTTTGTATTAACTGTATGCTTTTAGAAATTATTGATTTTCTCACAGGTTTTCTGAAAATGTGTTAAACACACGTACCGTATGCACACATAATATATGCCTTAAAACTGTCTTTTGAAAAACATAATATCGCATAATTTTCTCCATACTGCCTATTGAGAATTTACCTCAGCTAGTAATTATAGACTATCAATAGATATGATTAGTATTGTACAGTAAAAGTATGATTTATATTTGATTCAGAATGTATTATGTGTTGAAGACTTTTTAGCAAATTTAGTTTGCGTATTAAGTAAAACAAAATATATGGATAATACCATGGCATAATGTTGATATTAATATTTACGTAGATAAATATGTTGAGATTTAGACATACATATACATATATACACCTACATTGAGATCAATCATGCCAAAATACCGCAGGTCTGTTATACAGGCATTGTACAAATTGTGTTTTAATTTTTATCAATATCAAGCATTATAAACATCCAAAGATCCACCTGGTTTCCACGAAAGTATACTTTAATATGATCTCCAGATACAGTAAGTAGCCCTCTCTAGTCATTTGCTGTGTAGAACAAGAGGTATATAATGCAAGAGGCCGTTGATTCCCAGCAATTTGATAGCCCTCCATGATGATATCAAAAGGCCGAGGAAAGTGCACTAGCATGAGGCAAGCTGCAGGATCTCCCATAGGTCTGCATGATTGAGGTCTTTAATTTGGAAGGAGGATTATAAGCTGTCAAGATGGATTCTATTGATTGATCGCCGGGGAGGTTGGGAATAATTCATGCTGACTTTGTCAACCTGTTTAAAGAGAATTGCTTGATATAGAAAACACACGGAACGTCTTGGCCAGTCATCTCGTGTACACATGTAGTGATGCGCTTTAGTGAGTTACAATGACAATAATCTCGTTGCGTCGTTGATTGCATTTCATTTATTTGTGGAAGCATGTGTCTCTTCCATGCAATGTAGATCTTAGATGAATACTAATGTAATTTGCTACACTCCATGTTCAAACAGAATAGTATTAAATGCTTTAAAGTACTGGTTGTTAAAAAAACAATGATATTTACAAGGGACAGGAAGGGAAGTTACATAGGTGAATACATAGGCATACATGTAATATGAAATTACTGTGCTGCAGCAAGCATGGGCAGAGCACATTCAATTACAGTATATGTGGTAACATGTCTAATTTTCCCCTTTTTATCATGACTAAAATATTTGATGAATTTCTTTTCCCAATACTTTGCAGTTACTAAGAAAGCCTACAAAACTAAATTGTAGTTCTAGATAGATATTGTACAATAGTACTTCATGTTAATTGTGTATTAGCATGATTAAATAGAGCTCGCACCGTGCACCTGCACAGCTTTGTAGACCCCTTGTTATGGAAATAAAATAGCACCACCACCATTTAAGTTTTTATAGTTACACTTAAAGCCAGAAGTCAAAATACCATTGACATGGCACATGAACAAGTAGCTGTTAGTTGTGAGGGATTTCATCATTCATAGTCATTGGGTGTATGATTGCTTGTGTTCTCAAGAACAGTGATTTTCTTGCTAAGACTCTTTGCATAACTGTCTGGGACCTGTGCCATTGGGCTACAAGTGTGTAAAGTTCTTGGAGGCAATGTAATAAAGTATATTATGCCCTGATATTACCTTCAACACCTGCTATTCATTGTGAGGGAGTTAGCCAAAAATAGTACATGGTAGACAGCTTATCCTCAAAAATGATGTTTTACCATGCTTATTTATTTAGTTTTTGATGACAGTGATGACAACTTCATGCTTTAACCAGTGATATAGAAGCCTTTGTCTTTTTGCAGGAGGAGAAAAAAAATCCTTTGTTCTCTCAAAAAATTAAATTTTGGGAGTTTAAAAACTAAAATTTTCCACTAGCTGCAACCACCTGTATTTTGTAAAAAAAAAAAAAAAGTTAGTTTCTCCCACTTATAAGTTGAGATTGCCCATTTTAAATTGTCATTGACACACGACTGATTACACATTGTATGCAATTGACTACTAGTTGATGTCTATTCAAGTCCTTATTATATAGTGCAAATGCCAATTCTAAAGCACTGATCATTTTGTTGTGAATTGGCAACACAAACTCTTTGAAGAAAAAAGAAAGCACGTAATCCAATTTCATCCTCATTTTGCAGTAAAAACATTTTCATGTACACACATGTTCATGTCAAATGGTTTCTTACTCATATATCATTTGCCTGAATGTCAAACAGATACAGTGTAGCAAATACACAAAAACATGTAATATGATTTCATCCTCATTTTGCGGTAAAAACATTATAAGTAGATAAGACCTGTGGTTTTGTGTCTTGTGTGTGAATATCAAACAAAATATGAACACCCTTCCATAAAATCTTGCTTTCTTGTACCCTGTTATAAGATATTGTAAGAAGAGCCTCACTAGTTACAGGTAGGTAATATCAATGTCCCTTTAGAAGACACTGTTGAACCTCTTGATGGCCTAATGTCAGATTGTACTGTCTAACTATTCAGCTGACTGAGTTGTGTAATGATGTTGCTATGTGTGAAGACGCTCCAGGGGCCCGTTGCATAAAAGTTACTATTATGGTACCTTTGCCGTCCAATGGTAACTACCATGGAATTCTTGATTTTGATTGGCTATTGAGTATTGTTGCCATGGTAGTTACCATTGGATTGCAAAGTTACCACAATAGGAAACGTTTATGCAACGGGCCCCAGTACGTGTTGTGAAAATGTGACTGTCAATTAAACTGGATATTATATACGAAGTGTAATGTTTATGCTGATAAACCATGAATTGCTGAATAGTTTATAAATTCTAACAGTACTTCTGTCTATGGTACATGTAGTAAATCTGGCCTTTCATAGATTTTCACACACTGATTTAGTTCACCAATTTGAAGAATTTAGCATTCATTTTTTACCATAATTTTTGGGTTGTATCTTTGTATTCACATGTCAGAGACTATGGTACAAGTGTACCATGTACACATTCTAGGGCCACACTTCTCAGATTTTACTCTTAATAGAGCAATGCCTTT
Source organism: Diadema setosum (assembly GCA_033980235.1). NCBI lineage: Eukaryota > Metazoa > Echinodermata > Echinoidea > Diadematoida > Diadematidae > Diadema > Diadema setosum. The sequence continues at coordinate 15,840,983 of CM067078.1, forward strand.
AAAATCAACGACCATACCAGTCCACAGCATTTGTTTGGTCACTTCCCCTTCTTCTCTATACATTATTACAGTGTCTTTTCATTAATTATGCAGGTACATAGCAAGGACTTAAATACACAGACAGGGACCATTGGTGCATAGTGGACTGAAGGCTGTACAGTGGGATACTTATCTACAGAAGGTTACTGGTAGACAAGGCCCATAGACACACCACAGAGCAGGGGAGCTTTGCATTCAAAGTATGTTAACACTACCTTTTCTACAGAGCACACACTTCTAATATCAGTTTGCTGTTTATGTGTACATTTGTTTCATTAAAAAAAAAAAAAAAGAATGACGTTTTGACTACAGTGGAGTTTGATAGGCTTGTACTGTATATTTTGTGGGATGGGACTAGTATTAGAGACTGTTTTATCTTTAATGGTTGAATTCCATATCGAGAAGCAGAAAGCAGCCACATACATGTAAAATCTTTTGAGTATTTCAAATCCCTTGGTATAATCCCAAATACACCCCCAGTCTAAGGAGCCCACAGTGACATTTAGTTGAGTGAATAACTCTTGTGGAACATTAACAGAAGATTGTAATTTGTATGTTTGTAAAGAAACATTAAAGACATCCTATGTTGTGTTAAAGGTGCTTGAAGCACAATGTACCTCAAAGAAATAGACAGTATGGTTGCTTCCTCATTCTTCTCTTTTTTTGTGTGTGCTAAAATGAGCCATTGCTGAATGTGACTTGATTTATATTCTTATGGATAATTTGATGTACCTGTGTCTTATCAGAGAGGAGGGCATGTAGTTTGTCCAATTTCGCAGCAAAGAAGAAGAGAAAGAAGTAAAAAGTAGGTTATAACCCATGACTAAAACCAAGAAAGGATTTTGTAGCATTTTGTTTAGATGATTTTAAGCCAGAGCAGTTAGCAGTGACCACAGGGGATAAATTTAGAAATGTTGCGGTTGGTATCGCTATGAGAGATATGTTGGGCTCCCAAGCAGCAGCCGTCCAAACCTCTGCACATCCATCATGGTCGCACCGACTCGTCTTGTGGTCTCGCGTGGTCTCCCGCGTCACGCTGGAGCACTCAAATACCATTCATGTTTGTTCACCTCCTCGAGACGGCCGCACTCCAGCGTACACTTGTGTGTTCTCTGGAGGAGCTACACGCTTTGGCACACGGTGCTGACGCGAGGAGGACTGTCCCGTATGGAAGTGCTCCCAGATGGGTGGGGTCTGGTTGGGGTGTAGGGATGGGGTATGATGAAGGGGTAAAGATGAAGTGGATAGGTAGAAGTTTAAGAGTGATGTAGATTGGAGTGTGTACACGGGGAGGGGCTGGTAGAGCAGTAGGGTTGACGTGGATTTGATGTAGTTTGGGTAAAGACAGAGCAGGTTGATTGGGCCCTCTGCAGCTGATTTTCATGTTTCAGGATGATTTAGGTTGGGGTAAGTTTGATCAAGGAGTTGTAGCTCCTTGTTTGGATGATGCTTGGAAATGGATGGGATGAGGTTTTTGGTAAGATTTTGATAGGGGATGAGAGAGGCAAGTTTTTAGGATAGAGCACCCAGGAGAAAGTAGGTTGGATGTGGTTATGGAGTTATCGTATTCACTGCCAATGAGACATACTGTTTTAACCCATTGAGGACTAGCTGATTTTGCGATAACTCACGCTTCCCATCCAGACACCTGCCCGAGTGTACTTGGCACTAGTCTTCAAAGGGTTAACGAAAGTAAAGCACAAAATGCAGGGTGTGGTCTAAATGCAACCTCAACCAAATCATGGTCTTTCCAATCCAGCGAATCACCTGCATAACCAACATGCAGAGTTTATAGCATGATATCAGACTATATCATGTGTCAATGAGCAACTCTGTGACATCCAATTAATTAGTCAATGTTGCAGACAATGCTATGTTCCCCAATCAAGTGGCAACTTGTGTGTGTGTTTTTTTTTTTTTTTTTTTTGTCATCAGCTACACATAACATGTACAATACTAAATCGATGTGGTGTCCATGCCAATTTTGAGGAAATTACACAGCACAGCATGAAAAGTACATCTTGCATCTGATTGGCTGAGAGCAAATTTGTCGAACAAAATGCTTCATGAAATGCCTCCCTGATCTCTGTGTATTAAAGTACTCATATTCACACATCCGAAGAATCTTGACTGGAGGGATCGTTACCGATGGTATTCAATGTTCATATTTGCTGACCGATGCTTTACACAGTGTTTGAATGTATGCCAGTGGGCAGCAAAAAAGTCGGACCACCCCGAATCCCATGAATCAATGAACTTGCACTGATAATCACTGTCCTGGCAGTATTGTGGTGTACTCTTGATAACCTTCTACAGCTTTGAGCTTTGACCACCTAACTTACACCACAGGTACATATGTACATAACCTAGAAATGCTGGTCAAGTTCGAATATGGGTGAAGTCAGACAAGTTCAAAGGTCAAATGGTCAATGAACTTTAAAAAACACATGCATGTTTGTTTAAAGCATGTTTGTTCTTAAACACTTTCAGAGTGTTTTAATGTGGCATATATTGGTATTCTCAATTGTCTACCTGTAAGGTAAATCAAAAGCGTGCATGAGAAACCCCTGGGAAACTTTGTGGTGAGTCAACAGTAGCTGTGATTCTTTCACATAATCTTAAAGAAAATATTTTTAATGAGTGTGCAATGTGTCAGGTTAGTCTGATAATCCCTCCACAAACGTCATAGTGTTTTAAATCCCTTCTTTGTTCCACACACAGTGATGATTAAACTCAGTACACGTGAATAGACCCTTCTCTTGAAAGCTCTTTTCTTCTGAAGTAGCATTCATAGTTTCCATCATTCCATTTTTGTGGTTTAGGAACATTCAAATTTGCGGAATTTGACCACAAAAAAAAACAAAAAAAAAAACGCAGAAACCTTTTTATTTATTTATTTATTTATTTTTTTTTGAAGGGGGGGGGGGGAGGAGAATGTAATACCGATCACATTTTGTGCAGGAATAGAAATAGGAAAATGCTGATCTGTTGGCCTGCAGAGGTACAATAGAGAGATGCGCCATGTGTGATAACATTCTTTCTGCAATGATTTATCACCCATTGATACAAGTCGTAATGATGATCAAACAATAAATTTTCATTGCTCTTATGTAGCAACGTGCAATATATATTCCAGCAATTAATTCAAAATACTTCTGGAAAACAGTAGTACATTGTTAAATGCATATTGAAGCATCTATTTGTGAGGGAGTGCCTACAAATGCTAATCAAATAAACAAGAAAGAAAATAGTCGTGGTTGATCTTTGCCATCAAATTCCCAGTGGTGCGGCAGAATACAGAGTATGATTTGATGATGACATAAATTATTGCGGTTCGTGGCATTCATCAAGCACGTCCCATACTGTTCAGTGTATGTTATTGGCAGTGTGCAATGTATTCAATATTAAACCTGTTATCCATGCAAACATGATTATGATACGCACTGTGTATCAATAATATCCTGAAAGATATTCTCTGAACATAAAATCTTTGATATCACATCCAAAAAACAGTTTTGATCTTGTAAGTTAAATATCTTAACCAGGTAAACCATCAAAGCTTGCTTTATAAACTTGTCGTTAGTTGTGATATCGTAATGATGTTTCTCTCATGTAAGCCTTTTGTTGTTCAAATTATCTATTTCAGTTCAAGAATTTTCTAAAGCCTCTTTTTATGCTATGAAAATTTATGACTGAGTCTTATATGTTAGGCAACACATATTAGATGATTAAAGTTGACATTCCTGTCTCCATTAGGCAAATTCTTTTTTTCTTTTTTTCTTTGTCTGATTTTGTGCAGATTGAATGATTTTAGTATGTTCTGTCTTAGATCTTTCTCCTGTGCAGGATACTGAGTAGAATTCAGAGTTACATATTTGAAGGACAAGGTGATGATTTCTGTCGGCAAAATTTTCTTAAATACTTGGTGTTGGACATTGTCAGTTTTATTGTCATAGTTTAGTTACAGAACCTGGGATGTTATGAATTAAAGAGAAGTCCTTTGCTCTCCAAAATGGATTTTAATGAGAAAAATGTAAGTCTGCAATGTACAAACACCTGTATCAGCAGAAGCAAAAAGTATTCTAATATTTTTTTGATTAAATGATATTAAAATGATGAAGTAAAAACTAATTGCTGCTGATTTCCATGAATGAAATGTCACACAAAAATATACGAATCTAAGAAGCTGCAATTTATCAAACCAAAATTTGTTCAAGTACTGTCAACTCTTGGCTGACTGAAAAGTTGTTGTTCTCACATGTACCTTTTACAGATCTATGATATCTTCTTTTTTTTTTTGTTCTTGTTGTTGTAATATATTCCTGGCTTCATAAGAAAATGTTATTCATGAGAGGTTTTATAGGCAACATAGATATTTTTCTTCTGGTTTGCAGTGGCTCAAATGCCCCCACACCCCAAGAAAAAAGACCAAACTCCAAACACAACAAAACAAATTAAACTGAACAAACAAGCAAAGCAATGATACAAAAGAAATATAACTTCAGGCCGTAGAATAATTTGCATTTCCATTTTAGGACGGTAAATATTCATCACCAAAGATGCCTGTAACGGTGCAGTACTTACCCATCAACGCATCAGGTAGGACTCCTTAAAAAAGTCAAGAATTATCCAGGAGAGTATTCATCACTTTTCTCCAACCCCCTTCTTCATGTGCCCCCTGCCTCTCTAGCCCAAGACATAGATGTTCACGCTTCTCCCCTCCCCATACACGCCAATTAGGTTCTTGGTTACTTCCCCCAAGACATGGGGGAGAGCTCCAAATGTCAGACATGGACATGTTACAGGCATGACCTACTTTGGACTCGGGGAGTAGCGAAGAGTGGCCGGGAGCTTCGAAAAAAGGAGGGTCAGAAAATGTTATTTGCAGGAATTAATTATCATCATTTTTTGTGTTCTCTCTCTCTCTCTCTTTCTCTCCCAGAGATGTATGCATGATTCTTCTCTACCATGAAAATTTTTTCATTATATAACACAACTTGGATGTGTGGTATTGTATTTATAAGCATAAAGAATTCTCACCCACCAATGTCTGTTTTGCCCATACAAAAAAAGCTGAATGTACAGTTGTAATGTGGGAACACCTGGATGAAAGGGGATTTTCATTTTATTACATGTAGTATAAATGAAAATAGTGCAGTGTTAAGTTTCACCGGTGATGAAATTACTTTGTTGTAGAGGACTTTTTAGAGACATAAAGTCACTGTTCTGTAATACATCTTCAGAATTACTTGTTTGTCCTCTCCATAATCAGATAATTTTACTTTAATTTTTATTCGTTTTTTTAGTACATTTTCCAAGAAGTGATTTAACCCTGTAATATTGTATCAGCATGCTGCATGGTACAAGCTCAGACAAGCCATTCTCATGACATGGGTATCCCATATTTTGTGAATACATATGATAGACCTCGAGGTGTAAAGAATGGAATTCAATATACTGTGAAAGTGGTTCACAAAGGAGAAGTAAGAAAAATGAAACAACAAAATGACAAATGCCCGTTGCAAAGCTACATTCCTGTATGTGCAGTTGTAGACCGTTCCCTATACTGTAAGCATCATTACATTTCATTAACCAAAATACATATTTTGCATGTACATACTACTGGATATCACTCTGGAGTTAACTGTAAATTTATCCACTTTTTTGGGGAAAAAATATCTTCAGCACTGAATAAATAGCATATAAACGTGTAGGCAAAGGACCAACCAAATTCTGACCTCAGTATGTTCAAATGTGAATTAGGTTTTTTTTTTTTGTTTTTTTTTTTAACATTCAGATTTAGCATCTAGATGTCTGATGCCCCCCCCCCCCCCCATGGGGACAATCTAAGGTACGTCACATTAGTGGGGACTGTGATTGTATTATTCTCTCCTAACAAGCTACAGATGAAGTTGCTTGATTTGAAAATCAATAACACTGTGGTGGAGAGAACCACCTGTCACTGTTCATCTGATTGTACTGTGTTGCCTAATGAAATGTCTCCCCATAATGATGTCATCTACTGCGCTATACCAACCTGTAGTTCTCACAGCTGTGATTGTTCAAACCCCTTAGTGGAAATTATCACAAATTTCTGTGAGAGTACTAGATTGAAACAGCTCAGAAATGGTGATTGTCCGCATGAAGGATGCAGATTTAAGGGATTATCTGATCAGGATTACACGGGGTCTTCATCAAAATCCATCCCACTTGGAGACGATATATGAAGTGTACTGTTTTATTGTAGAAGAGAAACTGTGTTGTGTGTTGTGTGGTATAATGTGTGACTATGTTTCTGATGTGTCTGTGAGGTGTCTTGTGTTGTGGTTTTGTGAACTCTTTACAAGAGCAAATACCAAGCACTGAGAGCCTGTAGTTGAAATTATGGATGCCGAGGTATCAGGAATATATAGCACTATTTCTCTGAGGGGCACAGCCCCGAAGAAAATAGTGCTATTCCTGTCATGAAGGAATCCATAATTTTACCAGAGGCTCAAAATAGCACATGATATTTGTTTTATTTCCTCAAATACATCACGTATATCTTTTGAAAAAAAATTCAAAACATTGTCACTTGATATAAACATTCCTCTAGTTTTGTTGTTTAATTAACATTGATATTGCAGCATGTTGTAGGTGATAATGCAGTGTACTGTGCGCAGGTGATGATTATTCACAGTGGTCTATGAGGCTGATACCAATAGCACCTTCACTACACAATACCGATGATGAATATGCCATAAGTATTACGTCATATTCATTGTATCTATGTGCACTATTCTTTTTCTCAATTTTTCTCAGTTGGCATCTTCTCTTCAGTAAAGCAATGGTATTATGTAAAGTAAAAGTAATGTTACAAGCTGGTATTATCTGAGAAAGGGAGTGACTTTCATGTTGATTTTTGTATTATAGTACACTAATCTTGCCTATGCGAGTAAAACATCGGGAGTGAGTGACCCAGATTAGCCAGTGAAGTAAAAACTGATAATGTACAACCGGAAATATTTGATAAGTGGCATGAAATTTTTGTGAATTAGAGCTGATGGCCTCTTTTGCGGCATGAAATATTCCCAAATTGCCACCGAGTATCCAATGCATATAGTGTACACTTTTTAGACAAGAACTTTTGCATCAATTTTAATTTCATGAATCTTGGAAACTCAAGAAATTTGTGAATATTTCATGTATTATATGCAAAATTTTTTGGTTTTTACAGTACCCTGACAAGGGTGTGTCCCTATATTCATTATATTGTACTGTATATTCAGGTTCTCTTGAGTGGAGTAAACTTTGGAGGTATCTCGGCCTAATTCGTGCAGAACCAGTGATTTATTTGTGGGCATCCTTGTTGGGCAATTTAGTTACTCGCTGCATGCAATTATAATGTGGGGCCTCTTTCTACCCCACACTTTCCCCTTGGAATAAAACATGATGTCATGCCGGCAACATGTTTATAAAACGCTCTCCATTTAATTTCCAGCCAGTTCCGTCGGAAAAGAAAAGAGAAAAAAAAGGAATAAAAGAGCAAAACGTAATCACCGTGTCTGCAGCCACCGAATCTCCCTCCTTGCGCTCATGTTTTGATGCGGAATATTTATTGGCATTTTAATACGAAATGAACTCACCACTTCTTGTTTAGGACTTGTCTTCATTACCTGTACACCAAGCATTTTCCCCCCATTCCAGGGGCAGCCATCTTGTTAGCCTGCAGTGCTACCGACTAGTGCCGTGACATGATGAACTACATTCTGTATTCTTTTTGTCGCTCAATCGAAATGTGTATGGGGATGTGGTCCCTCAAGTGGGTTTTCATCCTTTTGTTTATTAAATGCATTTTCATGCGTTTTACAGTCATCGGACACTTTAGAACAATATCAAAGTGCCTGTGCATTTTAATGATTAGATTTCATATCCTACTATTTCATCAACTGGCTGCAAATGCAGCATGCCTGGTAATGTGCGGCTATTAAAAATTCACATTTCTCAGTTATGCTGCATTCACTCAATCCACAAATATATGAAGGTGGACTTATCCTTTAATGAATCAATCCTTTAATGAATCAAAAGTCATGAGAGTTTCATCTCATCTTTCCACAATGCCAGATATGCACTGAAATTCAGAAGTGCCAAAAAAAAAAAAAATTAAATTAAATGAGATCATGTTTTTTTTTTCTTTAGCAAAAATTCTCAGAGTTTATGGGATAAAAGCTTAAATTATCAATTTGTACATTTTACAAGATTAAAGTTCTTGTTTCTCTCATAATATAATATTTTATGCATTACATTCTTTCTGATTTTATGCAGATTTGATGAATCAAACAAAGTTGTCATCTTTCGGCAACATAAGATATGCAGTGAAATTCAGAGGTGCTAATTTTATGGCAATGATATATTGCATTTTTTTTCGGCACTTTCTTATCTTGGAGTTGATGGGTTAAATGGTATAGAATAAAGAATTATTGTATTTGCCGAATATTTCGCGAGGTTTTTATTTTTGTGAATTTTGCGAGTCGGGTGCTATTCGTGAAATTAAAGACATGCGAAAATATTGACTCTATACCCGATGTGAATGTGACGTACGCGTGTACATATCTCCTTTCAGTACAGGACTCCACGATCGCGAATTTAACCACTCGCGAAATTGTCAGGAATTCCCGATTTGCGAAAATTTAGACTCGCAAAATATATGGTGTATACAGTATGGAAAGCAAACAGCATGGTCCTGTGTGACTGGAGAAATGATTTTGTGTACAAGATGTACCATCTTCTCTGTCTAAAAGTCGGGTCATAATTATGCACCCTCTTTCTTTCTTTTTGTTGGCTCTAATGGCCTTGTGCTAGTTACACATTCTAAGGGCATATGGTCTATTTTTAGTGCAATCCCGTCAATATAATTACAGTAGTGGGGTGAGGTGATTGCTCAAACTGTATGCTGTGCTACAGCGTGAGGAATATTATGATTGAAGGTAATCATGGTGATTATGATGTAGTGCGAATAACAGTAAAAATGCTGTTAGTACAATTCTCAATCATTTTCATAAGACTTCCATGCACGTCTTGACTAAAAAAAGAAAAGGGTTCTATTCCATCACGTGTGCGTGTAAATTAATGCATTTCTTTACCTCACATGATTGCATTACTTGTCTAATCTCACACTGCTATTGGGCCAGCATTAAGAAATTGCAACATACCCCAAATGTCTTGCTGTTAATACAAAACCTGTGATGCTCTGTATATACAGGTACCTATAGAAGAATTTCTGTGATTTTCGGGGGTGAATAATAAAGTGGGACAGTGAATGCAGTATTGCAAGAGTTTCATGTAAAACTGCAGAGTGTCTGATTCATCTGAAGCAAGATAAAAAACCAACCCAGCGTCACGTGAAAATATGCTCCCCTTTGTACCGAGAATAAAGGTTGGAATTTTTTTGGGTACAAATGAATTCAAGCTGGAAATGTACAACATGGTCTTTATTACCCCTCCCTCATTAAAGGGGTTTCCAGTTTTATCATTCTGAGGAAATTACCTACCTCTAAGGTATGCCAACTTGTGAAAGGATCTAATTTTAAAGGTTGCAAGAGGAACACACAAAGTTTGAGGTAAGAAATGAGAAGAAAATGTAGTTTTGAAATCAGCATCTGGCTGTCTGTCAAACCTTTCCACCATGCTTCAGCCCTGTCATGCACTGATGGTTAATGTGTTGACCATGTCCCATCTGTTGGGAATATTTGTGTTAAAACTTCCATCATTTAGGATCATTACACAGTGCACAGCTTTGCCAAGTTGTCACATCTTGATTCCAAGATGTTGTGCAGATTCATAAAAATGTATGGTAATAGTACTAGTAGACTACTGTATTCATTTTGGTTTTTTTTTTTTGTGTGTGTGTGGGGTAGTTTAATATTGCAAATTTCACAAGCGCACTCTTATTCTATAAATCATCAACAAAATAACAAAAGTTTGCCTTTTGCTACACCAAATGCAAAGCTCATTCTTCAAAAAAAAAAAAGGGGGGGGGAATCCCTAACCTTGCTTCTTGACAAGGGATAACACTCATTTCTCACTCTTTCGCTGTGGTTCATGATTCACAAATTCAACCCCTTCCAAAGTTGTCCTGCAAGTCCCAATTCAAATTTATGTTACACCTATACCTACAAGTGGAGTATACATTGTACATACAGTAGCGTGTACACTAGGTTAGAATATTGTTGAAGTTTTCTCAGAATGTGAGATGACCCTGAAAAGCCAAGCTATGAGTCATCTTCCTTCATTCCTACATGTCTCTCTCTTTCTATCTCACCAATCTCCATACAGTAATGCTTCAGGCATACACTTTCTTCATAAACATAATTTCCACCTGTCAGAACGTTACTATTCCCTTCTTCATGGTTTTCCATCATTGTTAGCTCTCTTTATGTGCCCTTGATCAAACCCCCTGTTCCCAAGTCTAATCTTTAACGGACCTTTTTGCTCATCTGCGACAGCGAGGGATTACATGATGCCTGATCCTGCTAAATCACCACATTATTACTAATATTCAGGACATGCCTTCAAAACCATCACATGAATGCACAAATATTGGCCGCCACGATGCACGAGAAAGAGGACGAGATTTCTGGGCAATCCCACGCTGGCTTTTGGGGAGGGACGGGGAGTTAAGGAGACCTGACTTTGGAGGAGCTCTTTATTTTTCAGTGTTACCTCCCAGTGCTACATGGCCATTTCTGGTCTCTCTCTCTCTCTCCTTAATGCTCCCCAACGGCACCTGATGTGTTCGGAACGTGTGGGTCCCAAAGCTCTGTGTTCAGTGATGCGCAAAGAATCGCCTTGACGCTTGAGAAAGGGGGGGGGGGGGGACGAAGGAGAAGACCAGTATAAAAAGACGACCGATATGAAGAGAAGAGAAAACTACATGTCACTTGCCCTACGTTATCCTTGAGGATATGACCATTGTAGAAGGGAAGCACTGGTCTTTCTGGATCCGTGCATCCATTTTGTCATATATCAGCATCATGTTAATATTGTATGCCCTTAACCCATGATGGACCAAAGTCCCTTGGAACGCATGAATATTACATTTGATGACTTGTTTGTGTCACGTTGAATGCCGAGCTGCAAAAAGGGCCACGCATCACCTTTGCTTGTAAATATCTAACAGAGTTACACTAGGTGTAAAAGGCATATAGTGGAATGTGGTTCCGGAGAATCCTATTCCCCCAGGAATAGTAAAAGTCATGGCTGCTTTGAGACACCACAGGGCCTGCTGAACTATTTGTCTATTACATTAGTGTCTCCGGCTGTATTACCAGGAAAAAGAATATATATATTTATGTATATATAAATATATATACACTGCATGTGTGTGTGTGTGTGTGTGTGTGATATTGTAATATCTGAATGACATCATAAAAGTTTATACCATCACAATATTATCAATAGTGTGGATGTTGTTGGAATCATGAATTTTTATCAAGTAGAAGAGGCGAGCATGTACAATGTACACCATCCACTGGCATTCACAAAGGCATAAATGAGGCGACCAGAAAAAAAAAAATGTAGTTCATGCATGAGAATATGCCTGGGAAAAAAAAAAAAAAACAATCAGTAAGATTCCAATAGCATGCCCTTGATTTCTACTATACTCTGTACAAGCTGTAGTTGCTGGGGGATAATGGAAAAAGAGTTTTGTGGCTTCCATGATTCTCCACCTACTTCATTGCAATGCATGCTGTCAGTATAAGATATGAAGATGGTGGTGTGCTATTAACCTTTTGTGTGCTTTGGGTGCTGATCAGGACAGAAAGCCTATAGTGTTGTATGCACTGTCTAAAGTCCCTGGTACTTTGGTATTAAGGGTCAGCCTTCCCATCCCCTTACACACATAAATTCAATGTGTGAAAATCTGGAAAACAACAATGCATGAGACATGAAAAGGTCAAAGATACATTGTATGTATGTTTCTTTTGTCTATCACTGTAAGAGAGAAATAACAGTTACCTACAGTGTAATTGTATTTTAATATTTAGACAAATTTATACCTTTTGTTCAAATATCTACGTGTATGCGTGCTATTGTGCCTGTGGATTAAAGATAAAGTACTGTAAATAATCTTGTAGTGTGCTGTGGACATTGGTGGGGTGCAATTATGAGACAGCGATTGTATTGGAAAGATTTGAGATATTGTGAGCTTATGTTGTACTGTACTGCATGTACATGCTACTGTACCTAGCACAGCCTCTGTACAATACTCCATTTTTATGTGAAGTGAGTTTGCTCGTAAATGACCTATAGAAACATATCTATTCTTGTTCGACCCTGTAATGAAACATGATATGAATTTCATTTTCATTCCTTTTTATTTTTCTATTTCATTTTCATTCTTTTTTTATTTTTCTGCAGGACTGTTTGCTATCCTTGAGGAAAAGTGAGGAGACCTATCACCCAAGGAAAGGAAGATACAGGTAATAATGATCTACAAGATCTTAAACCCTGAAACAAAGTCTCAACTGATGTGATGGGATTATATTGTAGACTGATTAATCAGCACAATGCATTGTTGACATAAGAGTGACTGGAGATATGCGCTTGGATACTTTTCCGTTTAGAATGTAATATCAGTTGTCTGAATCTGTTGATGCATGTCATTGTTGCTACTTTATGTCGTCCAGTGGTCATTTATCAAGGTGTTTCGAGCGAACAGTTCATGTGTGCACACTGTATGCGCACCATCTCCACACCATGTGGAGCATCCCTTCTGATTGACAATCCCGAGGCCTGCAGGACAAGTGCCATCTTCGGGTGTCCTCATGTTTCCTGAGGTTGTTGATGAAAGCCACACCTTGCAGAGATAGGCTCTAGTGATTTGAATGCTAAAAAGGAATACATGAAGTGGGGGTATCAGGGACGGATCCAGGAATTCCTTAAAGAGGGGGCGCCTTTACAAAATTAAAGGGGGGGGGGGGCGCACGCACCCCAACGCCCCAATTTTTTCTTTTTATTTCTTTTGTTTAAAAAAATAATAATAAAGGGGGGGGGGGGCAGGCGCGCCCGGTGCATGCCAGCTTGGATCCGCCACTGGGTATGATATACGTGTGTGCTTATGGCCTTGTGCATCTAAAGCCTTGATGATAGGTCTGGTTGTCACGCCATGTGGATGAGGCTTTCAAGTGGTGGCCTGTGATGGGCAGTCCTGCGAACATGGCCGTTGTGTCGGATCACGCTGAAGCGTGCCTGGCCAGCGAGCCGGGAATCCCGGCAAGATTACCCTGTCGGTGTTGGGAGAGGAGATATTTTCACAGCAGAATCCCGGTGTATGATGAGGGCTTAGAAGGGAGTATTGGTATCAGTCTCGGGATTAAGCAATGTACAACCACAACTCTCTTAATGGCATCCCCTTTCCCTCCTCTCCCTCCCCTACTCACCCCCCCCCCCCCCACTATCATAAATTGTTTCTCAATACTCCTATATCATTCAATCTTCCACTGTTACCCCATCACCCATGATTACTTGAGCCTCAGTTAAGCCCTAGTGCCCATTTCCTCCGTAAATTATGCCCCTTTTGGAAGCGGCGGTCCCATTTCAACTTGCCAGCCCGTACTGCTAAATTTAGCCTCTCACCGCACTCACCATATTGATTCCCATCCTGGCAGTATACTTCCACCTGACTGCTGGCGTGAATATTTTGACAACAAGCAAGTGGAACTTAGCTTCACTGACACTAATCCTCTAGCGAACACCAATCACAGGTTCCTCTCCTGGTCTCATAATGCCATGCAGGTAAAATCTTGAGTATATGACTTACCTTGCCCCCCCCCCCCCCCCCCCCCCCCAGGAGGCATTGGAAATCACTCTGAGTCATGGTGGAACACAATTCTGAATCAAAAGTGTAAAACTGAAATAAATTACACCTGTACATGCTCTGAATTTAATGACATAGAGGTAAAGGAAAAAGTACAATATTTTTCAAGCAATTTGAGATGAAAATTGATTGGGAATTTCTGAGGTATGGATGTATACACTCACAAAAAGTAAAATAATGAATAGGACCTTAGTGTTCAATTCCTGTAAAAATCACCTGCCTGGATGTGATTATTAAATGTGGGACTATAAAAATATTGGGGTGTTGGGTTTCTTATTTATGATTTTCTTTCTTTCCTGCTTGCTTTTCTTGGGTACACCATCACTGCATGATGTATTGTAGCCTGAGTTTTACATTCACAGCAATATTTTGTCTCTTTATAGCATGAATACAAATAAGACACACTTTCCATTGTAGTTAGCTTGCAATTAAAAAAAAAAATTAAATCTCTTTTCTTTTTTTTTTTAATATCGACAAACCACCAGTAGTATGTACTGAATTCATTTGTGCATGCCATTGTCAGCTAGAGTTTTGCTATGAACAGAAATCACATTTTTGTCAGTATTTCTATCATAGAAAGAGGAAAAATATCTGGTGAATTAATACCTACAATGCATACACGACGTGTAGGATAGGATTACTTTAATCAGGTAATTGAAATGCTAGACTGTGAGCTGAATGCTTGAATATGTCTACTGATACTGCAAGAGCTACCATAATGTCATGATATCATTCCAGGGAACCACATCGGATCTTCCCTGTTTGTAGTTGTTGTTGCTGTTGTTTTTTTATAAGAGTTACTACCTCTTCCGAAGGAACCGAAGCATTTGGCATTTGACATTTTCGTCTGAACGCTGCCAGGAAGTGGGTTACCCCGGAATTTGATAGTGACATGCCAGATTTATAGCCAGCCTCCCTTACATGTTTCCCCTATTTGTGTGCTACATGCAGGAATATTGCGAGAGATTAAAGGTAGCAAGGTGTGCATACACTTAAATTTCTACATAAAGGATTGTCATGCTGGAGTGAGTAGTGGTCAGTGGACAACAGTAACTGTAAGGCATACCAGTGGTACGTGATGTTTATTGCTAAATGTTCCTGAAACTGTACAGATGTGAAACGTGAATGGACGATGGTCATGTAATGTCCTTTAAGTTTACCCCTATGTAGCCAGAGGAGGATTCCAAGAATAGCTTTTGTGTCTCCTAGAAATGCGTTGGTTTGCCATTGCAGTGTTTTAAATGCATGGGGTTGTTCCTGGCATAACTATTCCAGGAATCACCACAAGATAAGCCCACAGTGAGGTTGCTGTGCTAATGACCTTTAAATATCTTCATGTACTTTGCAAAGGACTGTTAAGAGCTTTATACAAATAGTTGTTTAATGTGTTCCTGTAGTCACTTTATATGTAAAGGGTATGTGTGTGGGGGTAAAAACATAAAGAGCTTTTCAGAGATGCCTTCTTTGTGTCTGTTATTTGCATTTCTACCTTATTAACTTCAGGTTCTATTTTGGGAATAGAAAGAAAAGAGGTTGGGGAAGCAGACAAAATGACTGTAAGGAAGAGACAAAATAGACAAAATGAATAAGAAGAAGAGACAAAAAGAGATAGAAAAGACAGAAAGGAGAGAGAGACTGGGGATCAAATGTCTTCTTCGTCAATAACAACCTACACTTGCTTCGATACGGCATGCATAATTAGCTGTGAATCCGAGTCCATTATGTACATAGTTTGTATGCATTCATTGAGATAATTATCTGCTGACTCACATAGCTTGGAGCATCGATGGAATGTCACCACCATTGAAAGAAAACATTTAACAACAGTCACTCCTTCACACTGCTGTTTGTAACAGTTAATGTATTTATATCATTTTAAAAAAAAATATATTCAACATGAAGGTTTGCAGTACTTAGTTAATTGTGTTTTTGTTATTGCGGGAAAATGACATGTTTACATGCTGGCTCATAATGCTTGCCATTTTAGGTTAGTAATTGTATAACTAACAGATGCAAAATTCATATGTGAAAAGCAAAGATTTTGTCGAAGTGGTTGAACAATTGTTTAAAAATCATATCAGAAAAATCATACATTGTAGCTAAGAAGACATCCGCCACTTCTTACAACAATTCTTCTTAGGGCACCACTTCCTACTACAATATTGGTAAATAAACCTTCTCTTTGAAACAAAGGTATAAACTCATAAGTTCAGAAAGCACTAGTTGTAAATGTATGGAAGGAGCAAAGCATGTCCTGCACATTTTTTGTTAGTCCTCTGTATCATCTGCAGGTGCTGTGGCTCCATGCAGGAAATTATC
Source organism: Diadema setosum (assembly GCA_033980235.1). Classification (NCBI taxonomy): domain Eukaryota; kingdom Metazoa; phylum Echinodermata; class Echinoidea; order Diadematoida; family Diadematidae; genus Diadema; species Diadema setosum. Next base: position 15,857,199 of record CM067078.1, read on the forward strand.
ACATCATGCCCTCAGAATTCCGCACAGACTGCGGCAATTATCCCAGGCAGCTAAGACTGAGGTGAAGAAGGATTCTGTCTGAATTATTTTTGCACAGTGTTTAAACACAAAACAAATCAATACAACAACAGCAATGAGCAGAGGTTGCAGTTGACAGTGACTTAACCTTTTTTTCTTGGAACTGGATGGCTCTGCTCAGATCCTGTTACCATGGTAGAGCTTCTTGACTTTGATCAAGCTTTCTGAGGCCAAACATCTATCCCCTCCTTCCGATATTAAGATCATGATTGAATCAATATTTGATAGAGGCTCATGTGTTGAACATGTTTCATCCTGATACTGTGGTTCACTTTGGGTCCTAAAGAATTAATGCAGCCCCAAAACATGGCAAATATTTCCTTGAGGCTAGCATGGCATAGCACCAGCGGATGATATACAATTTGTACACCACCACTATATGGTTAGGGACATGCTCTTTGGATTGGGTGATGAGGAGTTTTTGTTAAACTTTGTTGTGGGTTTACAGCAATCACTTGTATGGCAGGTGGCATTTAAAGCAGCCAATGACACGGCAGGTCACATTCATGGCAACAAATCACATGGCAGATTACATTTATGACAACCAATCACATGGCAGGTTACATCCACAGTCCCAAAGTTGTATTGTTTGAAAATCAGGAAGCATCCCCCCCCCAAAAAAAAAAATAAATAAATAAAAAAATAAATAATAATAATAATGATAATAATAACACATCGGTTAAGAATGATAAGGGTGTTAAGGTGCCACTAAATCCATAGTGTTTGAGACAACTTAAAGCCCTTCTCATTCTCAACAGACGATAATGTTAATCATCTTCACACCAAAGGACATGCATATTTCTAGAAAGCCTAGTATTCATAGTATGAGAAATTTGCCCGTTACCCATTAGAAGCCGTTTCAATCATACCATTGTGGTATAGACTTCTCTCAGTCATTCCCATTGGTATCCCCAAACCAGATTAGTAAGATTAGGGGAAAAACACACAAATAAAATGCTCTGAAAGCAAGGTGAGGGTTGGGAGAGTTTTTAGGATTTAAATCAATTTCCTAACTGTGGAAGTTGTATTATGAATAAACATACTGGCCCCATTCATATCATGTTTTACAGAAATATTTGTTTCAGAAGATTAAATGTCAAGAAGTTTTCCTCTTGAGTTCTCTCTTTTTATATGACTTTCTACAAGACGTCGACATCTTCATACAGTTGAACCTCTATTATCCGGCCTCCCTTTATCCGGATCTCTCTATTATCCGGACGCAATCTCGCCGTGATTTTTTTTTAATAATCACGGGAAGAAAGGGGGATTCCCAACTCCTTGAGAACTCCTACCCAAACACACATGAATTACATATTACGTCCAATATGATTAACATACATTGCATCAAATTTCCTTCCAAATTGCTTACCTTCAGACATTTCAACATCCCGAAACATCCCCAAATGTAACAATGAAAAGGTTGCAGTATACACATTACTACATGTGGCACTACAATGGGCTACATCAGTACATGTGTATGTATATGTACATGTATAAAGCATTGAGTCTCCCGTATCCGGCCAAATCCCTTATCCGGATGAGCCCCGCTCCCGACTTGTCCGGATATGAGAGGTTCAACTGTATCATGCTCAAGTAGTTAGTTCTCCAACAAGTTTCCATGTTGGGTTTGTTGAATCTCATATCAAAATAGAAAGTGAATGATATCATTTGAATTTAAGTAAGGAGGGGGATTTCCCATGCTAGCAATTTGGATGTGTTCTCACTCTGTATGTCATTCTTTAATATGTTGATATATGTACAGTAGATCATTTCTGTACTGTAGACTTACCAATAAGGGCTACTCGACATCCAGTAGAGTGCAGATGATATTTTTCTGCACTTAAAGTAGGAGATATGAGTGCCACTTTTGATGCAAGGCTATAATGATTCTCAGAGAAGAGAATTGACGAAAAACACTGAAGAAAAATTGAAGAAAACTCTCCTCAAACAACTGGCTGAGTGAATCCATTTTTCATCCAAGCTCTTCAAAATCACCAGCTCATCTGTGTGGAGTTGCTGATATCCTTTGTTTCATTTCATTTTTTTTTTGACTTTTCCTTTTCTGTATTTCCATGTGAGGGGGGGGGGGGTGGCAAATAATTTGAAGTGTTTCAAAATACTATTGGCCAACAGATAGGCTAGCTCATACACAGTAGATATCCTTAATATCTTTATGGGTCTACATTGATAAAAGAGCCTATGAGCTTTGAAAAAACAACAGTGTTTTGAGTCACAATCAAAATAGCCTCTTACCCAAATCACTGTTGACTCTGGCGTAAGTAACGTGGGATATGCGTCATCTTTTATTACAGTCTCATGGATGAAATTAAGTATTTCATAAAGTTAATGTTTAGAGGTCTGTTTTATATCCTAGTCTGATTCACTTTCATGGCCAGATGTTTGGACAGCCGACACTTGATATACCTCTGTACTTCCTGCTACAAAGACTAACAAGGACAATATCTAGGCATTGAATAACATGAGCACCCCGCCCCACCCATCCTCCACTCAGTCAGAGAAGGAAGGAATGCAAGTACATACATGTACAAATTTGTCAACTGCTGGCTGGCAGGACACAAATTGAGGTACCTACATGTACATTAATTGTTTTGATTTTAGGCAGTATTACATCTACTTTTTCTTCTCAGTTAACTCCACTGACATTTTATTATAAAACTAAGTACAATGTGATTCAGGTTGTTTATATGAAAAGAAAATCCTACCTACAAACATATGTATTAAAGGCATAATTTACCATTTGCAGATGAAACAAAAACCCAGCATTATTGCTTTAAAATAGTTCTGAAATATGAGTTAGGGATAGAAACAACTATTGTAAAAATCTATAAAATCAATGTTAAATACTGTTAGATATACAAAATGTGAACAATAGTTAAAATAGAAATGTTTCCAGACAAAACCATCTACAGTACAGTTTATTAAGAAAAAAGATATCTTCTTCAAAATATTTTAGGCTTTATTGCAAAAATTTTATATGATAGGATGTTTTGTGGTGCAACAGACCTACACATCAATGCATTGAATGTCATATCTTGAAAAATTTTGAAATCACTGTCCCCAAAGGTAAATAGGACCTTTAAGGAAAATCAGCCATAAATATATTAGATTTGCAATGTATGAACAAATGTTTATGTTTTGCTCCATACCCTATTGTCCGTTAAAAGATGCTTCAAAGCCATCATTAGGATGATAACAGTATTCTTCTAATCAAACTGATACTGTAAAAGTGGATATTTTCGTGTGACTAATTTTTCGCGTTTGGCCAGATGAGAAGAGTTTTGTGTGTTTTTAAATCCGCGGAATCAAGACATCACGAATAGGAACATACACGCGTATGGCAAGCAAAAATATTCATGTGCTTTTATTTTCGCACTAGTTTCAGGTTGCGCGAAACGTGCGAAAATTTCAACACCGCGAAAATTTCCACTTTTACAGTAGATTACATGTATGTGTGTGTAATACTGTATGTGTGCACATGTACGGTATATATGAACATCTGATATACAGAAGTTCATATATCACAGTACATGTGCATACTATAGTGACATGTATTCATCTCTTTGTTGACCTGTCTATTGGTGTTGGTACAAAATTGTGTGTGATGGAATAACATACACCTGTGGCTGTATAGATATACTTTATACGCTGTTATTTTCGCGAGGGTTTAATTCTCGCAAATTTTGCAAATCACAGTTGGATTGCGAATTTAACAACACGCGAAAATGTTGCCAGATGCTAGAGTAGTTCTTACATTAGCGTCGGTGTCAATTCGCGAAAACAACATCTTGCGAAAATGTCTGTGACCTCCTCATTCGCGAAAATATCTGTACGCGAAAATAATATAGCATATACAGTAACAGCCATACAGTCATCCAATTTCCTAGTCATATCCAGTATAGGTTTGAGTTCATAAATACAGTTGAACCTCTATTATCCAGCCTCCCTTTTTCCGGATCTCTCTATTATACGGACGCAATCTCGCCGTGATTTTTTTTTTTTTTTTTTATTATAATTACGGGAGGAAAGGGGGATTCCCAACTCCATGAGAACTCCTACACAAACACACATGAATTACATATACTTAATACATTTCTTAATAATTATTTAGGTAAATCATCCCAAGAATTTATAAAGGAAAATGATTTCATTCTTGCAAACACAAACCTCTATTTTGGGGTCTGTTACTGAGTGTAACAATGAAAAGGTTGCAGTATGCACATTACTACATATGGTACTACAATGGGCTACATCAGTACATGTGTATGTATATGTGCATGTATAAAGCATTGAGTCTCCCATATCCGGCCAAATCCCTTATCCGGATGAGCCCCGGTCCCGACTTGTCCGGATACGAGAGGTTCAACTGTACTGCAAAGTCTTCAAACAGAACAATCCATTGTGATAATGCATTTATAGATGCTATGGCTCACATGGCAATAAATAAATGATTAGTGCATTGATATGATAATATTGCAGAGAGTGAAATGAATACCTGGGCAAGGGCGGTGAATTGGTTGTTGATGAATATTAGTTGTCATATATATACGGCTGTTCAGTATTGCCACAGACAACCTTGTACCATTACCAGGAACTTACCAGGGCATGTTTCTATTAGTCCAATCCAATCAATTCAATGTAGAGCTCCAGCAACGACAATAGATGATAGCCTTAAGTTTACATATTGAGTGCTCTTGTGCAGCCCAGTCTGCCTATTTCATCGTGATATGATGTTACTTTGTATGAAAACAGAAAACCGGAGATGTATTATCAATAAAAATTGAAAGAATAACTAAAATCAAACATGTGAAAAAGTTATGAATTGTTACAGTTGCAAGAGTGATTGAGGTGTTGAACAGCTAGAACTCCATTTATTTTGTGCACAGATGTCACAATTCAAAGTTTTATCTAAATACTCAAATATCCTCAGAGGAAAACATGCAGAAAGATGTTATTCTAATTAATGTACCCTGAACAAATCTGAAGATTTTTTTTTTCAGAGAAAATGAAAATTGGTTAATATTTTGCATACAAACCAAACAGAGAGCTGTCTATCACACATAGATCACAAGGAGTAGCCAATGTTTCTCTCTAAACTTTACAATTCATCATTTTCTTTATATGTGTCCAATCTATTTTCCTTACATTTGAACAGGTCAATATGTCTGATTTTTCTGTTTTCATAAATTTACAGATCAACACAATTCCTTTTTTTTTTTTGAAGAAAGTGTCCAATTTTTTCCCCAGAATTTTCACTGATCTGCTTCTCTGATTTTTGTACTTCCATATAAAGCAACATGATATCAGGTTAAGTATGCATGTAGTCCCCCAAGTCTCGTGTGCTGAGATTTTGAACCACTATGAGCAGAACAAATGTGACAATTTAACATATTGAAAATGGTGAACTAGATGTAAAGATCTCAAAGCCCTCTTCCACAAGTCTCTCTCACTGCCAAGATAAAAAGAACAGGCACGGCCAGGAAAATCTGCCAGCTCTATCGAGCAAGAAAGTAATCATTTGTGTTGATTGTATCTTGGTAATAGTGCTGTTAACTCTGGGCAGGTGTGTTGCTTGAATTTTGGGTCTTGTCCACTCCGTAGAAGAGAGTGTTAACCCATTACCAAGGCAGCTAGTCGGCTCGTGATTACAATGTGAGCAGATGGCGGGTAGAGTTTATGATCTCTTTTCAGCCTCAATTGATAAGTTTGGCATTCACTGCATATTTGATAGCAAATCCGTTTGTGTGTTGTTTCAGAGTATTTGAAGCTGTTTTGCGTGGTTGCCTGTATCTGCCTAATTGGTATCAGAGGAAGTGGAAAGGTTACGTAGTGAATCTAATAAAATTGTTAGGCGAGAACAGAGAGAGTAATTGAAACTGTGGTACTCCCTGGATGAGTGTTACTGTATACAGCGGTATATGTTTCACAGCAGCCACAACATACTGTGAAGCATGCTGAATCTGTGCACGGTGAGTGTCATAGATACAACTTTCTAGTCACATTTGCTGCCATGGGTTTTGTAGCAGCCTGGATTTTGTTAAAAGAATTCATGCAAATAGGGAAAGAAAACATTTAGTTTTTTGTGATGCGCAAATAACGATGTGCCGTTAAGATTTAAACTGTTAATTTGAAGGGAATTGTTCACAAACATATATGATAGTTTCTGCAAATACAAAAAAATAAATAAATAAATAAAGATAGTGAAACATTCTGTGAAAGTTTGAGGAAAATTGGACATTTGTTTGCAAGGTATAAGTTACACATTGTAGTAAAGTTCTGGTCAACTCCAGGAACTCCACTTTCCAGTTGAAAAATCGTCAACAACTTGTTATAGTAAATACAGAAAATATGGAAGGAATTCCCCCCCCCCCCCAAAAAAAAAAAAAAAAAAACTTTTCGTAGACATCAGAAGAGTACTGGACCTAACTACTACAGATGGCAAGGAGAATGATATTGCCTTAAAATATCTCAGACTCAGTAACATGTCACAAGAATATATTTTTTTGAATAAGAAATTACAGAATTTCTTTCTCTTTTGTTTTTTCTGTCTCGTACAATAATTTGTCTACTTTGACACTGTAAATTATGTACCATAATAATCAGTTTAAGTGCACATACACAATGTACAAGGTACCTCTATGCAATGCATTTTTCTATGCTACCATTTACCTACATAAAATCAAAGCCTGTTTTGACAAGTCAGCTATAGAGAGAAAGAGCTTTGTAACAATGGGTTAAAATTTTACAAAACTCATACAGAGGGGAAAATGTCTGGTTTGACAAATTACAACCTTATGACAACCATATTTCCCATGAGGCCCTAGTAGAACATCAAGGAATATTGATACTGTCTTCATAATTTGACGAGTACAGACCTTTGGGTAATTTTGCAATGAATGACTTTAGAGGGTTGGGTTTTTTAGTACCTTCCCATCATCATCTTTGGTTCTTTTTACCGTATGTCCTCATTTCCATCTTAATCACAGGAAGTGCATGGTAAGTAGATTGTAAAGTAGAGTGGAGCTGAATAATCACAAATTCTGTGGCAGAGTGGCTTCATTCCGTGCAAATTGTTGGATAGGTGATGGTAATTAGAATGAATAAAACTCATGCCTCAGTATTTCCTTGGCTCAAGCTTGTCTTATCTACAGGAGATGTGGAATTACTGATTTGTCTGTTGTACATTTTCATAGAAAGGAATTAGTGAGCAAATACTCTGGATTTTGCTGGCTTGAATACTGCTCGATCATAAATGTAAATGCAGAAACAATCTTGTATACAAGGCTATATATTTGAAAACCGCTCAGTGTTGTTTGTTTTTTTCAAATCAATCCTGTAAAAGACGTTCTTTTACAGCTGAGTTAACAAAGCAATTCAAAAATCCTTTTTTGTTCAGCTCATTTCCTCAAAAAATATCTTTGTCTGTTGTAGGCATATATCCCACATGTGAACAAGTAAGTGTAATTCCATTGTTTTGTGCAGTAAAACATTGAATGATGAGTTGTGTACACGCACCTGACAGGTACAAATTTTTTGATTTTCTGGGTTTTTTTTTTCTCCTTCCCCACAGCGTAAATTAACATCCACATAATCCTCTGATGAGGCATCTAATAGAGATTGAAAAAAAAATCCACATATATCCTTTTTGTTCAGACACACAATTTGTGTTGATTGGGAAGTGGCATACATGACTGTATAGTCATCGGTGGCAATTTGTACAGAGGGAAGAGAAGGTCATGAAATACCCAATTCACACTCACTTGATATACCCAGATACAGTGGCGGAACGGGGGGGGGGGGGGGGGGGGGTGCCCCCTCTTTATTTTTGGTTAAAACAAAAGAAATTAAAAAAAATGGGAGGTGCATGGGCACCCCCTTCTAATTTTTCAAAGGTGCCTCCCCTTCACGGAATTCCTGGATCCGCCCCTGCAGATATCCACTTTTTAATACGACAAACAACCTTTATTTTGGGAAGCCATATGGACCAGAATAGTGCAATGATGCAGTGTGGTAATAATGAAAAAGCAAACAGTTATCTGCACCTTCCCTTTTTTTTTTTCCTTTTTTCTTTTTTTTTTGTGAGTAAGATTGGTCTTAGGGTATGAGTATGAGTCGGGTCACAAGCAGAGAGAGAGAGAGAGAGAGAGATGGTGTTTGTGTGTGTAATCAAACAAAGAAGGCATATTCAGGAAGGAAAGGATGCAGAGTTGGAGGAGATAATGAAGTGGAGGTAATGGCAGTGACAAATGGCAATCAGCATCTCAAGCCCACAAGCTAATTTTCCTTTTCAGATCTACTGCCGTGCTCCGTCGGCCCCCGTGTCCATGTAGACATGAGCTTCTCGTAATGGATCGGTTGGTGAGAAGTTCATCTCTGGCCTTCGATTTGGTCGCCTCTTTCCTCGTTTCGTTTTCAATTGATGCTGCTCCTGCATGCATGTGCACACCGGTAAATGATCTTTTCTCTTTATTGCCTAAGATTCTTCACTCCTTCGCACGTTGTCTTGAGGTGTCATGACTGGATTTTGTCCCTCTTTGGGACATCACAGAGGTGGTTGCAGGTCATATGATGTGGTATGCACTCACTGAGAAAATCAAAGCTTTCATTTGCACAACAAGAGTGTCATTATCCTTCTGAACTCAAACGTGGCCATCAATGTCTTTGGTGTCTGTCTTGTCAGGCGATGTAAGTGCCTTCGTAATGGCCGCGTCAGTTCATCGACCAACCGTGGGGGACGTTATGGCTCGGAATAAAGCCTTACTTATATTAGATGGGCATCAACCTCTCAGCATCCTGACAAGCTAGCTACAAATCCTTGCAAGCACGCAGTCATTTCTCATTGGCTTTTAACTTCGTATTGAGAGTGAGTCTAGATGGTGTACAGTCTACCCGGAGTGAAAACCTGTTTGGTTGCATCACCATCAAAACGTGGATCAGCAGTGGTATTCTCTGTACATGTCACACACTGTACATACAGCTGAATGTGGCTGCATTTTGTGTAGTTACCTTCTGATTTGCAGAATCACACATACTGTAAAAGTGGAAATTTTCACGCATTTCGCGCAACCAAAAGCTAGCGCGAAAATAAAGCTATGCAAGTACTTTTGCATGCTGTGTGTTCCAGTATTAAATGTACCGATTCCGTGGAATTAGAAACATGCAACATTCAACTAACCCAGCTGAGTATGAAAAATTACTCGCGCAAAAATATCCACTTTTACAGTGCACACATATCTAAAATACCATTATTTGGAATTTGAATGGAATCAAGTAAACTGCCTTCAATATCCAGATATCCATTGATATCCAGATTGGTAGCTTGATGCTTGATATCTAGCTTTGTGATAACTTTGGGAAGATATTCAAGTTTTCATTGCATTCTTTCTATCAATTATCCAAATGTGCTTGGGATTTTAATCATGGGTATCATATTTTTTTAACTTTTATTCAACATGTTCTTGGTACTGATCAGGCTTGACTTGATGTATACACAATTTACAATGTTGAGTTCGATTAAATAACAGGGAACATGTTGGAAGCTTCATCTAAAGCAGTCATAAACAAAAAAGCGATGGGAATCCAAAGTTTGGCATGTTTGGCTACACAGTAAAATAAATCTCAGTTACCTTCATGTACAATGCAAGTTACATGAGATGATAGTGTCATTAACCTCCCTGTGGTCTGTCCACCACAGTGTCATAAAATAAACTGCTAGATCAACAATTTCTCAACTTTGAATCCATGTTAAAAAAAAAAATGGATGGGAATTTTCTTTGTCTAGTTTCCGTACGCCTGCAAAAACTGGATTTTTGCTTTGTAATGGGCACATCCGAAAGAAATTTACAAGATAAGGCAGTGATAACATGATTTCCGTCAGGTAACAATGTAAATGTGAAATATTGGCCTAAAAGGTGCACTAACAGTATTGTAATCTGAGAATGTAACTGATTGTAATGGATATTCCAAGCAAATTCCAAAAAGTGAAAGGATGTATTTTAAGCCCTTCTGAGAACAAAGTTTTACCTTGTAACATTTCCTGTATTCATCAAACTAACTTGAACATAATAAGTTGCATGGCATGTAACATTCTCTGAGGATTTTTGTGGGATTTCTCTGAGATGGCCTTTCCTTCTTTGAAGCATACCCTCCTCCTGTTATGTAAATATATGCAAGTTTTGAATAACCTTTCTTGAATGAATGATAGGAGTAGAAAATTGGCAGGCATTGTAGCAGGATCATTCTAATTGTGAGGAGCCAAATGCAATTTGTCTCATCTTTAGGCAGTGCAAATTAATTTTACATTTTGGAAGCGAGACTGTTGACATTCTCCGTACTGAGCAAATGACAGAAAATTGCACATAACATGGTGCTTTTACTACCTAGGTTATTTCAGAAGGTCTGCGTGTTTAAAGGGGAAATCCAGTCCAAATATTTAGTATGATGAGAAATTGTAAAATATTATGAGTTCAATAGTAAGATTTTGATCAAAATCGGTGAAAAATAAGGAAGTTATGACATTTCGAAGTTTCGCTAATTTTTGAGGAAATGGTTCTTGAACGGTCAATATGAATATGCAAATGGCAAAGTGAGCATGTCATCCCCTCTCAACTTGCCATATAGTTTGTTAATAAAATTTTGAAATTTCCAGTTTTTCATTCAAACGCAATTATACCAGAGGCTCAAATCCTGATATATTATCTAACTGATCACTATTCTGAAGTCATTCAACCAGGAATAACATCATGTTTCAGACTTCAATGACCGAAACATTGAATTTTTTGTCATCTTTTGTACACGATCATTGGAAAATGGTGAGGTTATGACATCGTCACCTCACTCATTTGCATATTCATATCCACTGTACAAGAACTGTATTGCCGAAATTAGCAAACCTTCAAAATTCCATAACTTTCTTATTTTTCATCCGATTTCAGTCAAATTTTTACAGCTGAACTCATAAGATTTTACTTTTTTAATCAGACTAAGTATATTTGGACTGGATTTCGTCTTTAGAGACCAAGTAGTTTAGGGGTTCATGGAGTGGGAAGGCTGGCCCAGGTCGGATATATTTTAGAATCCATGTAACGAATTGTGTACAGCTTTATTACGGATCTCTGTATTTAAATACACAGTCACACAGTTGCAGAATCTCGACTGTAGTCGACCATTACAGATGAGCGTACGCTGCAATGTGTGTATTTGCTGACCGATGCTATTTTTGGTTTACAAATGTACCCCGTTGGGCAGCAAATGACTTGGGTCACTTGTGAAGTCTCCATGTGACAAGGTCTTTAACAACGCACTCCATGGATCTAGTAATAATTTTACAAATCTGATCCTTCAAAAAGCAAAACAGAAAACAGGAAGCGGGGTTCTCGTTCGACAAGGAATTATCACCCTTCTCTGTTTGAACCTTTGGTCACTGGATCTACCTTGTGTCTTCAAGCTGTTTGTGCATCACCTCCACACCATTGGAGCATATTTTTGTTGTTCTGCCCTGAACACCCTGAATGAGGCAACAAATATTCTAGGACCTAGGGAGCTGCTATGTGGCTTATATGACCCTGTTTACACCAGAGGCCCAGGCCAAGCCGAGGCTTAGCCCAGATTCAATTGCAAGCCTTTGGCCCCACATTTTTTTTTCATTTTTTTATTTTTTTGTACGTTTACAACAAGAGATGAGGGTGTGCGGGAGCTGTGACTTTCTAAATTCCAGCTATCTTTTCTAATCAGCACTAGGACATTCAGTTGAAAACCAGCAATTCTTATGATAAACATATACCATTTAACCTTCACGTGTTAGTAGGCAGATATCAGTCCAATGTAACATTATGTCCACCCCAAAATTTTCTTTTGACCAAAAACCTAATTAGAGAGTGCTTGTTTGAAGCAATTTGGGGGCAATTTGTTCTCTCATTAAAGTATTCTGAAAGATCATATTGAATTGGGGGTGATGCACATTGGAAACAGAAAATAACCAGACATCACTGAATGCCCCCTTTACTGTGGAAATACCCAAATAGCAAGTCAGTCGGTTACATATTTCAAGGACATGATGTAGACTTATATCATAGGTCCAGTTATTGTCCACTTGACTGAACATCGAGCCCTTCAGTACGGCGATGACTGCCATTGCTCCTCTCTAGCACAAAGGAACAAAGATTTGTCAGCACATAGGAGAGAACAGCGGCCATCTCGTTCAATGGGGAATCAATACCACACAGAAGGTAAATTGTACAATGGCCTCATTACCATGGAAACGGCAATAAAAGTCTTTTTCTCCCTGTGTTCCCATTCACTTGCTCCCTCATACAGTCAATATTATGTCAGCACTCCCTTGGGTTGAGAGATACCATCAACATCCTCACTGCCTTATTACCGTCCACATTTTTTCTCAATCTCAATACTCTTGAAGGTATGGAACCTACCTGTATATATTTCCATAGTTTATAGGGGTGGGGTTGGGGATGTTTGGCCCTGGGGATGGGGAAAGGGAAGGATCCGCTGTTGAATAGGAAAGGGCTGATATGGTTGTATGTTGTAGAATTGAATTTAGAAGGGTTTTTTGGCAAATGTGTGATTTCAAACATTTCAAGTTTGTCCCAAGAATTTTATGAGAAGCATGAATCTATTGCGTATCTCTGCAACCTTCTTTTTCACTTTCTCGGAATGTAATTCTCTCTTGCCATACGACCATGGACCTAAATTGGTTCTTACAAGGTTTTGAGATGTTGATTAGCCATGAATGTAAAAGGACAGGAATCTTGTCCATTAATTACAACCTTATTAAAATGAAAAGTTTGTCTGGTTTCTTTCTCAGAAAGACTTTAGACACAAAGACACCCTTAATCCTCTCAAGGTTGCTTGGCTAAACTACTGCTGACACTGGGTGATTTCAAGTTCAGTGCTAGTGCTCATGCTAGTGCCACTTCAACACTAGTACCAGTGATAAAACCAAACTTAAAATCATTAGGTTTTGGGAGGTTGACCTCAAAGTTATGACATATCTCTATATAGTGGTTGGTGTTGGACCTGGTAATGAATGTCATCTGCTGACAAACCAAAAGCTCCACCATTTGTGTTGTGATTTACATGCTTGTTTCTACACTGGCTAACACTAGCCTCTATAGGTATTTGTCATTTCAAGTTCGGTGCTGGTGTTAGTGTTGCTTTGTGAGACCCACATTCACGTCCATAATAGATGAACGTTGCACAACGTACGTGTAAAGTCTAGATGCAAATGCAGTAGTCACCGTGGGAAATATACACGAACACTCTAGACACAGGACTTCATAAATCTGAGCCTGGGGAAAAAAATAAGATTGTTGTGTTTTAGAGAAGGGATGAAATCTGTGACATTCTAATCCTTCTTCCTCATTATGTGTCTAAAACTAAGCAGTCATGACGACATCTTTTTGTATTTGACTGCAACCATGTGCCATCACTTTTTTCATCACGTAATTCTTGTGGACTTGGTGGTGATGTGATGCTGACACCTAGTGTTGGGATCAATAAATTTAATCGGTATCATTTGCGGTAATCTTGCTGTCAGTGTTGGAACTTAACTTAAGGCAGTGGTTTGAAGATAGCACTAGCACTAACACCGAACTTGAAATCACCCACTGTGTGCATGCCATGTGCTAGTAGCTGTTGGAGGCTTAGTGTTCCATTCCATACCATGTTGAGTTTATTTTACTTTGATGTTATACAGTCAGATAAACATATTAATCAAAGTTTCATTCAAATCAGACATGAAATAAGATATGGACTTTGAAAGTTTGAGGATCATTTGAGACGATTTACTGAGTACGTGATTCATATCATGTAGTACAGTCGTGTAAATCAAAAGTGCCATTCGTAGATGAGTGGAATTCATTGTGGTCCGTGAGCAGATAAACCAATGTTCTGAAAAACCCAAAACATTTACACAGAACAAGGCTGATGACATACAATGTTACTCCATTACAATACCACTTGCTTCACAAGTTCACCTGTGTAGAATTTACACATTGTATGCTTCTTTTTTTTGTTCTGCTTCCTTGAGCACCCAACCATGCATTATTGCATGAAGCCACTACTTGTACGTGTATGTTATCATCCATGTTCATTGTGATTTGTCATGGATTATTTCTCATCTTAATCGCTATAAGTGCTGAAACACTCCATCCAGTGTGACCAGTTTACATTATACATGTAGTTTTTAAATTATGCAAAAGTCTGAAAAAATCAACCAGAGGCCTCCTGTAGTAAGTAAGTTTTCACAAAATAGTTATCGTAAAGTGGTCTCATCCATGCATACAAATTGGAACAGGCAATAATGTCATTCCCTTCCAACTCTCCCAATTAGTTTGTTCATCAAGTATAAATGTTGATTCATAGTTTATGTCCACAATTTGGCTGCAAAATTGAATGATGAACACAGACAGGCCCTGATTTGTCATTCAATATCTTTCATTGAATGCATAAAGTACATGTACCTTTTTGTTAAAGCTGTAGCGGGATTAAAACATTGCAGAGTATCTATGGGATGATGTTACATTGAAATCTTTTTTTTTTTTCTTCCGCTTTCACATTTTAGGGTGACATCATCAAACTTAAATGATGTAGAAACATGTCATCTCACTCTCTTGACAATTATGTGAAACTGTCATCTCACATGTACTAGTCAGGACATACTGCAGGCCTATTGGGAAAATGATGCGATATAATAGCGGAGGTATACAGGTAGCCATAGAGACATTTCTAGTTTTCATTTGATTTCATGGTACTCTCCCAGCAATACCATTGCACCTGCTAGAGGCAAGTGGTTTTCATCATGACATTTCAGGAGCTGGGGAGATGAATTATTGATTGGCAACATTTGCCCCACTCGTCCAATTGGCAGTGCAGTTAATGATTGGTGAGAATTAGAGAAGCTAATTATAGATTGTTATTGCATTGCTGGCTGTACGATGAATGAATGAATGATAGACATCACAAGCTTCAATAGGTTGTTACCACATTTTACTCTTCTTTATGGCAGAGAAAAGCAAGAAAGCATTTTTTTTCACTGTGATATCATTGATCATGCAGAAGTGTTAAAAAGAATGCATGAAATTGGCATATTAGTGATTCAGCACCTCTGGGTACATGTACAATGTAAGTGAACAGTCTCCTTTCCAAGCATTGTTCATTTGCTTGGGAGATATTGGTATGTCTGTTGTGGTTTTTAGCTTTCAATTGAGTTGCAAGTGATAAGGTGGGTGTGACATGCATAATTATTACTACAGCAATGCCTCTGCCAGAAGCTTAAAAAACATCAAAATATTGACAGTTTATTTGATGGTCGCACACACACATACGCTCACACACACACACACACACACACACATGTACCCTCACATTCAAATGCACACTGTTGGGGTATTCTCTGATCTTGTTAAATGCTTTTCTAGGATATAATTCTTGCCACTGGAGAAAAAACAATCAAACAATCAAGAACAGCAACAGATAACATAACCATGCCATCCTCACCTCATCTTAAATGTGAATGTGTTCTCATACTGACACATTTATGTCATTACTGTACCTTATGATTTCACATCTAAGTTTGATGATACTTCTGCCATTTCGTTCTTATGATTTTGTTGTAGTTTCAAAAGTATAATATTTAGAAGTCAAATTGATTATAAAGTGCTATTGCTTTAATTTGGATTGCAGGTTTAATATCTATGTGTGTGTGTGTGTGTGTGTGTGTGTGTATGTGTGTGTTCTATAGACACACAAATGTATGCAGGATTGGACCATAAATAATGACTCTTGTTGAAGATGTCATGTTTGTGTACTTCATCAGCAGATTTCATTCCAGGAAACTGTCTTCTCTCCAACCCATCAGCTCTCCCATGTATGATATCAATCATAGAGCTAGATATATTGTCTGATGACACACTGATGAGTGAGTTATTATGCCTCTTGATAGTGGCCACTTGTAGTGTCCTCTCACCCCATCCCCTCCGCACCCAAGATGAGAGTTCAGTGAGGAGTGGTATAGAGTTATCTCTGAGGAGTTGCTGTAGAGTCAAAAGTCGCATTCACACAAAATATTGGGATAATGATCGTGATCCAAATCTCAATATTTTTGTGCCTGTTCAGACGGTAGAAATATCCTGCTAATTTCCAATGATTTGAATGCTGAAATGATTGAGCCATTTCATATTGGACGATTTGATACAACATCTGCCTCACCTCATTTTGTTTATCGTTCATTTCGGAAGGATGTAAATTCAGTAGAAGATTAACTTGAACAGGTTTTTAGAGTAATTTGATCAAATTGTCAATGGAATCACAGTGGAATAGATTCATCCATTATGCTGATGTTGAATTGTCTCACGAATCCAAGAATCTCCAATAATGGTGTAGGCCCATTGCTACATGACATCTCTGTGGATGTGTATCATCGGTCAATTCATTTCATCCACTTTTCAGGGAGCCTCCCCGTATCCCCCCCCCCCCACCCTTTCCTTGTTAACCTTCATATCTACATCTCCTTTTCTACAGTTTACTACCTCTCTCAACTTTTTCATTCAAGTTTTATCCACCACATCCACCACCACCACCGCCACCACCACCACCACCACCACCACCACCACCACTCTATCAAACGTATCTCTACCTAAATTGTTCTTTTCCCCCTGCATCTTCACCCCTCATCCATGCTTATGTGCTTGTCTCTCACCTATCACCTTGTTATAGGAATCTTTCTACCTCATTATTTCGACAGGAGCAGAGTAAATACTGAGGAAAGCAACATGAAAAAATTATTTTCTCAATCGACTCCCTTTCTACAAGCAGTCAGAAGGGGCAAATATCTTCCTTTCCTCTCTTTTACTTTGCAAAGAGCAGAAGAATTTAATTATATTCAAGATCCTGTGCATACATTATTCCATTCGATCTTATTAATGTAAGGATAGAAATAAACCAAACAGTTGCAGGGTGACACTGGATATTACAGCCATCATTTTAAACTTGTCAAGTAAATTGTTTGGTGCAGACAGTGGCCCATAATGCTGTGTAGGGGAAATCACTGCATGAAAGCAAAATATTCTGCAACATCTACAGATATCTAGTTTGACTAAAATCACCCAAATGAACAGGAAAAAAATCTGTGATTTAGATGTCCATACATCATTCAGAATGAGTTTGTTCGTGATTTTACATCGAGACAGTTTCAAGGTTTTATAATGTAAATTTCTTTTTAATTAAGTTGCTTCAAAAAATCTTTCTATTCAAGATATTTCAAGACATTTACATTTATGTCTGTAGTTATCAGTCAGGTTTTGTTGTTACAATGTTCTTTATTGCAAGGGTTTTTAGTAAACCAATTGTAATCCATAGATTTGTGTGAACATCCCTATGGACTATTTCTTGAGCATCATGAAGGCAGAGATTATTTTATTGACATTTGATGCCAAATGTTTGAGAAGTGACAATACCAGGTAACAACTCAGATTCAGTGGCAAAAATGGCACAAACCAAGTCATAAATGTGGATTGTGTTAATACAGCAAGGGATACGCTCTTCTTCCTCGATGGGCAAGTACTGTTGAATGTAGGTCAGATGGTCCACTCCTGGATGCTTCAATCTGGATTTTGGGATGAAACATCTTTCCCGTTATCGATTATTACCTCGTCTCTCCTTTCCCGCTGCTTTTAACCCTTCACCCACGCCCATTATCCAACCCCCCCCCCCACATCAACTCCCCTCACCCATATTGCCGGGCCGCAAGACATCCACCAGGCGTCCACGTAATAAAGTTTGCTGTAATAACATCAGACCGACAATCGCTGGACCCCTCTGCCGCCTCGTTGGGCTCATTTCCCCGCCTCCGTTGCTGGCAGCGACCGACATAGATTTAAGGCGGACGAAAGCATAAGCTAATTAACGCAACTGCCAGGCCCCTCGCCTACGGAAGAGGGCTAAATTACGGCAGGTTGGTATTCAGATCTGAGCGGCCGCTAACCCGTAAAGCCTGCAAAAGGAAAGTAAATCCCCCCGTCTGATATAAAGTTGTAACGCGGCTGTATCTCTCAGCCAATCCTGTTGAAAACAAAGCAACAAAAGAACAAAAGTGAAGGGCGCATAGATGTTTTGGTATCACTGCGGTAGCAGACTGCGCTGCGGCATCCCTGCTCTCAATCCAAGGTCTATCTGTGAAGGGCATCAAGGCCTGGTATGGTGGGAGGGTCTAGTGAAATGAGTCTATACCTTGATCCCTTCTGCTGCTGCCGTGGTGACAGCCCACAAGGTATGGTGTGATTTGTATTCTTGTGCTTAGGGGTACCAGCATACTGAATGCTATGTTAAATAGGTATACACAGATTACACAAATTATATATGTTTTTTAAATCAATGTTTTCTCCTCAGCCCCAAATTCACACATTGAGTTTTCTATTTTCATTATAATTATTTTGCAGTTCATTCTAGTTCAAACATTTGAATTTTTTTTTCTTGAGACCATTTTATTGTATTTCTTTGATGTTACAATACTAATACTATTATCCCTGAGAGGTTATATGGCATTTGTTTGTTTGTTTGTTTTGTTTTTTCTTGAGTGATATTAATGGGTGTGTACAGTTCTGGTCGAGGTGAGGATTTAGCTTTTAACGTTTTGCGAGATATTCAGAAACCACTTTATGGGATGTCAAAGAGCATGTGGTTCTAAGGGGTATCAAAAGTTTATTCGATGAAAATTGGTTTTGAAATGGCTGAGATATCCAAAAACAAGGTGAAACAAAGAGATCCTAATAAAAGTGTGGCATGTCGCCTTTTATTATTAGCACTTTTTTGGATATCTCAGCCATTTGGGAGCCGATTTTCATCAAATGTTGAATTCTTCTTAAAATTGCATGCTCTTTCATGTGAGGAGGTTTCTCATCATCTCACTTGTGAATGTTCAAAGCATGAATCCGCACCTTGACCAGTACTGTACAGCCCCTAGTAGTCCAATCTAACATCACCTCCTGTTAAGAATAGCATTTGTACAATTACATAATGCATTTAATTAACTCTTTTCTTTTTGGGGGGGAGAAAAACCCTGATTTGTTGGGTAGTTATTTCCATCTGCTGATTTTTTATAATTTTACAAAACACCACACTATTATACTGCTTTTTGAACACCTAGGTATGAAAATGGATAGTACAATGTAAACAGTTTTACAAATGCTTAGTATTATTGTGACAGTTATCTAATGATGATGCTGATGATGATTTGTATGAGTACAATAAGCCAGTTCAAAGTTAGCTCATGGACACATTGGTATGAAAATATAACCTTTCTTTTTTTCTCATTTGGTATGGGACGCTTCACTCATTTTCAGCTGCAACATTATGCATTTATGCTTTACGTAACAATTTATGGGATTCATGAATCCTGTTCAAACAAAGAATGAACTTTTGTTGACTAGATGACCAAAATGATCCATCAATTAACACTATTGGGAAAGCATCCATTTCATTATTTTGCATTGAATGTATTAACAATCTCTTTCTATTGATATTGCCAAATACCACTTTTGCTGTGAGGTGGATGTGCTGGCAAGCAGCATTTATAAGGATTGCATGGATAATCATTACATCACAGATACTTATCCCAGTGAATTTAAAATCCATCATGCCTGTTGCACTACGAATGACCTTTTTTTTCTGCTCATGTGCAAAGTGGAACAATGAACTGGCTTATCTATGGTTACAGGTATCACTTCTAGACTAATTGCAGCAGAATGATAATGGATTTTGCTATCTTGAGAAAAAAAAAGGAAAACTACTAATGTAGGGTAATGAAGGTAATTAAAAACAAAATCTCATAAACTAGCGTGGATTAAAGAAAATGTCAAGAACCAAGCTCTGTGAGTGTGAGTTAAGTAGGTTGGACATGTTATGCGGGGGTTAACAGTGAACAGAATGACCTGCAAACCATTTTTTTTTTTTTAATGGACGACTTGGTCACCAGGGGGACGGGCCTCCCACGCACAATTCGGCCATGTGGAGCCCGTGCGCGGCAACACTAAATGCATAGCACACATGCATTGCATGCACGTGAGAAGCAGTGCGTCGCTCAGCCACGCATTAGGCAAATGAGATTTTGATACAGGTCTACCAGTGTGCGCCACATCCACCGCCGCTTATACCCCCCCCCCCTTCCATCTCTCCTTTTACCGACCAGTGTGCATGCTGCCGTACCTATACAATTATGAGCCCACAATTGGAGACACACACATGCAATTATTATGCAGACGACACACTGCATGTCGGCTTTCATAGGAAAGCTCCATCTCTCCCGCTCTCTCTCCCTCTCTTTCTCCCTCCCACCTCAGATGTAGAATGTTTGTTTTCTTCCGTGCGCATCAGGTCGCTCAGGTTTGATTCGGACGGACTGTGCAAGCTGGTGGATGGAGAAATATTTTGGGAGTATTGTGACAGGGGCAGGTTGGGATTTATGCATTGCCGTGTTACGTGGAGGGATGTTGAGCTGAGTCTGTACGTTATCACCCACCCCTGTGCATGTTCGTGAGTACATTGTATTTGGTTTGGGTTACACAGATGAAATACGACGAGTTTCATCATTTGCATGGGGTGTTGTTTGTCTCCCAGTGAAGGTGCTATGTGATGTGTAGCTGCGTTATCACACAGTCAGAGAGTTGTGTACGGAGTAAGAAGGTGTTAGAGATAATGCACTGTGTTAGAAGGACACGCACATCTGGGGCTCTGCTGCTGCCTGTGTTTTGCTTGGATTTAACGAACCATGCACAGAGACTTGCCTTGCGTACACCGTCTGTTCAATTGTCTGAAACATGTGCAGCTAATATTTTGTAGAGTGTTTCGTGAGTTGTTCTCCTGTGAGAACAATACATTAATTGCCGTGGACTATCTTTACTCTTGATAATGAATTCACTGGCAAAGGTTAGGGACATTGAGTGCTTGCTACATTACAGAAAGGGAGAGTCTCAAACTTTCTGATGTATACATGTAGAATAATAGATACTTCTCAACTGCTTATTTAGGTTTTAGTGTACATTCAATGAAAGAGAAACAAATTCACAAGAGCAGTTCTTAAGGCTCCGAGAGTCCCATTCAAACGGATACACTGTAAACGAGCTCTGAATAAAAATGTGCTTTAGAAACACGATGAACTTGCAACCACATGTCTATTGTAGTCATCTCCAAACTCTAATTACCTGTGCCACATCCTGTCAATCTGTCCATCATTTTGTGAAAGCCATGATCACTCAATGGTGTAAAGACCAACTGCAAATTAGTCGAGTCATAATCGCTGATCATCAGTTGATAATCACCTTTCTCATATTTCATCTCTTGTGCCATGGTGTCCTATTGCTATTGTGGGACTCGTTCAGTAATATGATCTCGAAAGGGATCACCAGTGATTAAAATGCATAGTAGCATGTGCAAGTCCACTGTGTGCTCATAGTTCTTTATGGGTCATTCCATGGGGTTGGGCCTGCTCTAGATTTTCATGTTGTGCAGGCAATAAAAGTCATATTCTGAAAATTTTATCAAATAATTGCTTGTGGTTTGTGGTTATTCTTGGAGAGAGATGTGTGAAGAATTATTTGATGAATAAAAAACAAGCCTCTGTACAAATTTATTTTGTCTGTGACTGTTTCATTGTTGATGTCTCATGGTTTTTTTGTGGTACCAGTTGTGACAAAAATATATGCCATTTTCATGGCAATGTAATACAGAAATACACAACCTTTCAGCATTATGCCTATCATAATTAAGAGAGGCAAGGTGACTTCTACAAAGACTATAAAGCACATAAACATGTGTCACAAAATAAGAACACCAGAGCATCTTGAAGCAACCTCATACCGATGTTACAAACGAAGTCCGCGGCGATTTTTGTTGTAACATCGGTATTGCATGGTTTTACATACACTTATAATCAAAATATGATCAGAAACTTGATTTCTATAATTAGACTCATATTTTAGGAGTATTATTGTCCAAAAATTAGCATCAAAAAGCTCCAAATAAAAGAGAAAACACAGAACATATTACCGTACTTCCGTCCGAAGTCCGGCCTCTTCGTGTAACATCGGATAAGAAAGTCGCGCTCGCGACAAAAAGAAGAGCTACTAACTTCAGCAATCGTGTTTATGTCACTGGCAGTACTTCCCCAACGGCGGGAAGACCACTTACAGCCCGTTCACACCTACCTGGACGGCGCAAGACCCGTTTTTCTGCTGCAGTCCGTGTGACATCGGTACGTGAATTTCGATGTTTCCGATCGTTAATTTCAATGTTTCCGATGTCAATCAGTAAGCTTGTACGCTATTTTACGAAGTAAATAACTTTTGTCACATTTTGTAAACTGTATTGGAGGAAAAAAACGATATTAAAACCACTGAACTGGCCAAATATACGGTGGACGATGATGCTGTTAACACGCTGTAGTCCCACATACTGAGATATTTGTTACTTGTTCATGTTCGTAATTGTGATCGCCAAATTCCCCCTTTTATGCCCGTCTCTGCAAAAGGAGCATGTGTTCCTCTCTTAGAAAACCGTACAAAAGTATGTCCAGTGTATCTTCACGGCAATATAACATTATTTTACCTCCCGATTCTTGTGAATTTTGGACCTACCTTATGTCATTCGTATCTACCAAGTAGATATGCTGAACGTTAGTACGGTACTATGAAGTTGGAATACGTAGACGTCCAGACTGCGGCTGAGCTAAAGAAAGAGTTTTCTTTATCTTGAACAGATTTACAATGTCAGTGTTTTCCTTTCAAGATTTCACTGACCTGTTGATAGTGTTAGATGGCTTTACGGTGCTCTGATGAAGCAGTACATGGGTTCACTGTTTCCATTCCACGTTCACCCACTGGAAAGTCTCAAAGCTAAAATGCCAGTTTCGTATTCATTTTGGGTAGGTAATTGGTAGGAAATAGTTCCATATGTACCGCAATCAAAATTGGCATATTATTATTGGTCTATCCTATCCTAAAAAGAGGGCAAAAATTTTGAATTTGATGGGGATTGAGTACTGTAAAAAAAAAAAGGGGGGGGGGGGGCCTAGTATTTTGTTTGAGGTCTATTTGGAATAGGACCATAACCGTAAACCTAACGGTAACCCTATCCCTAACCCTAGCCAAGACACTGGGGGCAGCGCCCTGCCCTTGGCCTTGCTAGCTTACATAGATGTGAAAAAAAAAATTAGCGTAGAATATGAAAATGATTTTTTACATGCTATATTATTATTAATAATATTAACATTACTGCTGTACATCATTTTAAGCGTAACCCATATTTTTTTTTTTTTTTTTTTTGGTGGATGGTACACATGGAACTGTAGCCAACTGGTATGACAAGAGGTAGAAAGGTAAGGAAAATTGTCCAAATTATTTAATTCCATTCATATACACAGATACATCAATAGGAATATAAAGAGTACACAGACACAAATTTTCTGTTAATTCTTTCATTTTATTTCTCTTCACACCTTTTGTCCAGTTTGTCGATGAATCTGCCATGGCTTCTCCTCTGCCGCCGCTACGTGATTAAAATACGTGAAAGAGTGAAAAGGGCACAGCTACAGCACTCCACAAACAGAGAGAGGAAGCTGACAAAGCCACACTAAAGAAGAGCGAACATAAACTAGACAAAAAGAAAACTGCACGGAGGGAAAATGGACATTGTAGAAAAGAGCAGAAATTAACTTCAAACAAAGAACATGGAGAAGACAAGAAAGCTTGTATGATTTCTCTTTATTAGTTTTCATAGTTGAGTTGACAGTTGATGAAGTTGTTAGTCAAGTATATAAGGTCAAATTGTGTAAGGCTCGACATCATTCTTCTTATTATTATTAAGTCTACCTTCTTTCATACCAGAGTTACAAAGAATTGAAGTCTGTGTAACATAGGTATTGTTCCAAAGGTATACAGCAGGTATAATTCCAAAGAACTGTTACATTAGTGTTATTCATGGGAACATACATAAAGTTTATGTGTGTAGGTTTTAACATCTGACACCACAACAAAGGAAATCAGTTGATATGTCGTAATGTACCTATGTTACGAAGACATACTGTCCGTGTAACATAGGTAGTATACTGTGGACAAGGTTGTAGTACGAAAACCCCTGATGATAACAATAAAATCATGTTTTCACTTGAATGTCCATACAACTCACTTGCTTCGACTGTAGTTTTTTAAAGAATATTGTTATTGT
This sequence comes from Diadema setosum, assembly GCA_033980235.1. Taxonomy (NCBI): domain Eukaryota; kingdom Metazoa; phylum Echinodermata; class Echinoidea; order Diadematoida; family Diadematidae; genus Diadema; species Diadema setosum. Next base: position 15,881,526 of record CM067078.1, read on the forward strand.
GTCACTCTTGAGGAAAAAGTTAAACCTTTGGTTAAAATTGTAAATGGTTTGTAGAAAAAACATGTTAATAAAAGTGTCTTGCAGTTGATATCAGAATGGACAATCTTACTAATAATGATCTCATGTGCCTGTCAGATAACATGTTGATGTGTTATGGTGGAAAAAAACTGGGATATGTTCATTGTTATCATTTCAGAACACAAAATTATTGAGGATGTCACAAAATGAAGTCCATGTAACGTAGGTATTTGTCATACCTGTTTACCCATGCTGACTGAAAGTGTGCGAAGTAATAAACAGATTTCTAGTGGAATAAGTTGAAGAATGGGAGTAACAAATCAGGGGGAAAAAGAAAAATTCAATTTACCCAACTTGAATTTTCAACTTGTATGTCACAATTTCAGTCCCAACCCCATGGAATTACCCTTATATTCATATGTACAATGCAGTGATAATGGACAAAAGACGTTTGTGATATGAACGTTTACATCATGTCGTGTGATGTAATATTATTGTACATTTAGTTGAAGTGTTCATGTGGCTAAGAGAGAGAACCTCAATACTGTAAAAGTGGACATTTTCGCAGTGTTGAAATTTTTGCACATTTTGTGCAACCAGAAGTAGTTGAGGTCTTGATTCCGTGGAATTAAAAACATGTGAAACTCTTCTTACCAGGCTGAATGTGAATAATTAATCGCACTTTTACAGTACATTATTCTTTCCCCTGTATGTAGAGAAAAAAAGATATTACATTCAGTAATCACATGATTATCTAATACTGATAGTCCTGCAATGTAAAGCATGGATTTGAAGCTTAAAAAGATTTGCCAGTTTATCATGGCTGTTGAAAAAAAAAAGGAATGTGCTATTATCATCATATACCATCACTCTACTAATAAAGTCATATTCCCCAGGGCATTACATTCATAATGACATATATCTGCTGCATAATCAACAAAATATGACATGTAGGCGCACACTTGATTTTGTCTTAATTGTTGTCATGGTAACATGGTGAGTTGCAATTATAGGGTGACGTTGGATGAATTACATTTCAGTGAAAGCTGACAAGTATCAAACCAACCTAAACAACATCAAATTTTGATTTTCATACAGTAACTCTCTCTACTTGCAGTTTGGAATCATTCTATCATTTCTAGACTTATTGTCATACATTTGTATAACATGGACAGGCGAAACTGTTGCAATCTATGAAAATTTTTGCCAAATCTGCAACAGTTTTGTCTGTACATGTTGCATACATTACACAATAAGTCTAGAAATTGTATAAAACACAATGTTCAATAGAATTTTGGAGCTGTTATTATCATTTCTATTCAATACTAAGCCATTCAATTCTCCCTATTGCATATGGCCGATATCAAGCGATATCACCTCGTGATACTTAAGTAGACAATGACCAATATCCATCCCAAGAACCAGTGATAATATCAGCGACCTAGATCTTAAATTTCTCGGGTTACAACAGAAACATGATATATTTTTGTCCTTTCCTGTGTGTAGACTGGTTTATTCCCTTTCAATTCTGACGGGGCACAAAGCATGTAGAACTAAAATTTACTGTCTTTTTCTTCTCTCTCTTTCTCTCTGTCTCTGTCATATCTCAAAGGGGAAAGTCAAACAAGAGACTTGATGTTTGTTGTGGCTCCTGTTGGTATTATAACAGTCAATTTTCATGCCTTGGAGCAAAACAGAGAACGTACTTTAGAGTTAAATGAAACGAAACCCCAAACTAATAATGATGGTCAATCTTAGATAAAAAGGAAAAAAAAAATATCCTGGAGAATATGAAATATTCTAGATCAGAGAAAGCAACACAGAGAAGGAAAGCAATATACCTGTCTACTATTTCTGGGTGTCAATTAAAGGTCAAACCACTGGGACTCCGTCATTAAGTCTGTTTTTTTGTCTTGTGTTTTCTTTTTGTTTTGTTTTGTTTTTTTATGGGGCATTGCCCAGTAGATTTTCAAATGATTGATTGATTGCCATCTAGTAATCCTGCTCACTCTATTAATCTATTAATCCTTTCATCTGGCAATGCCAGAAGCATCCTTTTCTCATGTTCTAAGCTTCATAGTAAGTCTTAACTCAATTTGCAGTCTGTCATCATACATGTAGCTCAAATCTTGAATTCAAATTCCATTTCCTTAAAAAAATAAATAAATGGAAATTTCTTCCCTTGTTCTTTGTAGAGAAGTGAAAAAAAAATCAAGCAAATTGAAATATATGTCAGTCATGAGAGGAGAATTGGTAAATTACAAATCATTGTGAAATTCAGCAAAGTATTGAGGATTAGAATGCAGAATAGATTCTGAATGTGGTATATTTAAAGGAATATGACAGTCTGAACATAAATTATTGTTTGCCCGCTCATCCTGACCTCACTAGGTAAGTGAAATGAAAACAGCGTTACAATAATTGGACTGAGATTCAGTGAATGCTACAGCTTCGATGTGTGAGATTGCCAAATGCTTTATAGCATTCATAAAGTTGCCTAAAATTTGCTATTACATGTGAATAAAGAAAAAAGAAGTAATTCATTTGCATCCTTTGGTATTTCTTTCACCTCCCTCCCATGATATTATACAACTTTGCTTTGGCAAAGTACACAGGAAATAAACTGAGATTTTCATTAAGCAGACCAGTGACAACACTGCCCCCATCCTTTTTTTTTAATATATAAATTCATGTTTGCTGAACAGCAAGACATCAAATGCCATTCACATAAACATGATATGCTTGCCAGCATGGGACATGACATTTAAATAAAGAGGCACTCTGACCCAGAGCAGCACAGGAGACAAGAACCTCTCTGATTTTGTTTTTATCTGGGCAGTGGAAGAGACAAGATATTGTCTTTAAAGCCCCAGTTTAGGACAGTTGTAATGAACATTTTTGCTCTTAGAAAAGGGCTAAATCTTGATTAAAATCTGATGTGTCTATGAGCATATGAATTCTAGTAGAATTCAGATGTTTTGTGTCAAAGGAGCATGGACATACATTGTAGCTGCTTGCATACTTGCCAACTAGTAAGATTTTATCAGATTCAGTAAGATTTTTATGCCTCCGCAACGAAGTGGCCGGAGGCATTATGTTTTCGGGTCGTCCGTCCGTCCGTCCGTCCGTACGTCCGTCCGTCCGTACGTCCGTCCGTACGTCCGTCCGTCCCGTTTTGTTTTTGTCGATATCTCAAGAACCGTGTGGTGGTTTTACATCAAACTTGGTATGAGGGTATATCCTTGGGGGATAATACTTTGTGTGAATTTTAGGGTCACAGGGTCAAAGGTCAAAGGTCACAGGTTATTTTGTGGAAAAAAAATTGAAATTTCATGTTTTTCTCCATATCTCGCAAATGGTTCAAGGTATCTTCATGGAACTTAGTATATATGCTTGTACCGACGGGCAGTGATTATCTAGGGAAGTTGGGGGTCATGGGTCAAAGGTCAAGGGGGTCAAAGGTCAAGGTCAACTCCTCAAAATAGCACTACTTTCTTTAAAATGCAATATGCCTGAAGGGTTGTTTTTTTTAAACTTGATGTATGGCATGTATTACCCAATATATATTTTTGGGGAATTGCCAAAAGGTCAAAGGTCAAAAGGTAAAAGGTCAAGTGAAAGTGCTAAATTGCACTTTTTCCTCCATATCTCGAAAGTAACTCAAGGTATCATAATGAAACTTACATATTTATGCATGTTCTACCTTACAGTGATTCTCTATGGAACTGTGAGGTCAAAGGTCAAATGAAAGGTTTAGATAATGCTATTTTCCCATTTGATACTGAAATTATACTTTTTCTCAATACCTTGAAAATTACTCAATGCATAAACTTATAAAAGGGTCAAAAATCAAGTAAAAATCATCAGTTCCCCAAATACCTGCTCTCTGACATTTTAATCATTCATCCAATTGAACCTAGTTCTAGGAAAGTGAACATTCAGCACATTTGTGTCAAACCTGTCATTTCAATATTTTGCCAATTGTGTGAAACTGTCATCACACATTGTCAAGACATTGTCAAGACATTGTACTATACTATATTAAGAGAACCATGCATTATGGCGGAGGCATATCAGTCGCCGTAGCGATATATCTAGTTTACATTAAAAATAGCAAAATCAGATTTTCTGTCAGAGAAATCAGATTTTTAAAAAATATTTAGATATACCTTTCATGTGTATTTTCTGAAGATTTGACCGAAAGTAAGATTTTTAACTTCAGTTTCCATATAAAATAAGATTTTTGCAATCCACAAGTAAGATATTTCATCATGAAATGTTGGCAGGTATGTGCTTGGGACTGATACATTTTTTGTTTTGTTGTGCAAATTTTTTAGTTGTGCATGCATACCTGTGTATGGTGGGGGGGGGGGTATGTACATGTACTTGTATACAATGTACAAAGAAAAGGAGGAATTATTTCAGTGCAAGTAAGTTCATTATCATATTCTTTTCATTACTTTGTTTTTTTATTCTTGAAATGTTTTCTGTGCTGTCAGTGTCAGCCTGATAGCATTTATGATTGGAAGATATATGCTACTACTTAAAAAATAGTGATGATGTCGACAGTTGTAGGGGAAATGTAGGAATAATAATCTATTAAGATTTTATTAGACTTAATTTAAAAAAAATTGATTACATTTGTCAAAATCACTTGTGATAACAATCTGTCCTTACTAGTCATATCCTATCAGCAAATTCAGAGTGCATTTTGTAAAAGAAATATTTTTGACGTTTTTTTTTTCATATAAAGCTTTTCTGGAGTTACAGTATGCCCATCTTACAAGTTATATGGATCCATTAGATAAGAAAAGAAAGCATTTACAAGACAAAGGATGAGAAGAGAGAGTTAGATTTGACAAAACAAAGCCAGACAAAAGCAAACACAGAAGAAGAGTAATAACAGGTAAACCCTTTGAGAGCGTTTTAGCACAGAAAAACCCATTGCATTGTACGCACTGTTCACAGTCCCTGGCACACAAAGGGTTAGGCAGCAACTTGTCTCTTACATCGCACCTAATAAAGAGCTGGAGGAGCTAGATCTCAGTCAATTACTGCTAACACAGAATCTACAGGTTAGGTCGTCTACTAGAAAAGGGGGACGGTGATGGAAGTTGTAGGACGAATTATCACATGTCATTTTCATTCGTTCATGGACAGTGAAGCTAGCTTAAAATCAATATGATTTCATTTGCTACCAGGCCCTGAAATCAGGCCATTTAGCTGGTTGTCAGTTCCCATAGCAACAAGAGGCAATACTCCCCCAAAAGAAGAGGCATCTACCTTTAGATTGGATGAAAGAGAAGAGTGGGTGTGTATAAAGGAAGAAGTGAATAGGGTCCTACAATGGTATTCAATCAGAGAGTGGTACTGGTAGTCATTATATTTAGCTTTGAGTATTTCATTACAGGAAAGTAAATTGCTCTCAACACCATTTATCTGTTTATGTGGTAATTCACTGTATGCAGTTCTTCATATAGATACTGAGAAATGTAGACATGCCTTAATACCAAGTGACATACAGCCAGTCATGGTAGACTGTTTTGTGAAAGTGAATAAGATAGCAGATAATGGATCAGATAATGATGATATGACGCATCACCATGGTAGTAAAAAATATTGCATGGTATTGTGTAAAAAGTGTAGCTACAGACTAAAATGATCTACTGGTCTCCCTTCATGATACATCATTCTAATCAAGAAAGTGTACTGTATGAAGTATTGAGGAAATTGTATACATGACAGGGGAAAAATACTGTAAAACGAGGAATGTTCGCGCGCATTTTAATTTCGTGAGAGCCAAGATTTGCGAAATTAAAATGCATGTGAGAGTTTTTGTTTACACTATATTCATTGAATGTTACAGGCAACTCGCGAAAATTTCATGTCGCGAAAATATCGTGTTTTACAGTAGAATATGATTGATATATCCACACCTGTCCATTGGAAGATAATACCATCAGTGGATTGAGAATAGCAGTCAGCGGGTTAAACAGTCTAACTGGAGGCCGACAGAGTGCTCTGAACACTATTTGCATTTCATCATCATGATGAACATTTCGTTTGGTGTCCCTCGCATTTATTCAATGCTACTCGAACAAATCAAGATTTAATTTGATGGAGGAAGCTTGTAGTTTGACTGGCATGGCTGGAGGACAAAGGGAGGCTAGCGTAGTACGGATAGGAGAGAATAGAGATTTTTGGAGACTTTATGGAACAGGTAATCAAATCAATGTTGATCTTCATAGGCAAATGAAGGGACCTAGGACCAGGGCCTGAAATCACAGCTTGATGCAAATCAAGGTAGTGGTTACTGATGACACAATAAGTGCACAAGTGATTAACTCTTATTTAAAAGTAGGAGGGTATCAAACTGTGTAGACATTCATGACAGTTTTAAGTGCAAAGCCATATGTTACTTGCTGAAGTCAGCTTTTACAGAAGAGAGTAAAATGTAATTAGCACAATATGGTAAAATGTGCATCAAAATCAGATGAAAAACAGGAAAATTATAAGATTTAGAATGGTAAAAGGTAAGTTATATTTTGTGATACTGTGCATTTGAAAAGGGGATGATAAAAGGTATAATTTTGTTGATGGTCTCATGGCTGCAACCCTATTTCTCCTAAAAGTTATTGCTGCTCAGATATTTAAGAATTAGACTGCACTGAAAATGCTAATTTTCATCACATTCATGTCATATCACAGAGGAAAATCTAGTGACAAGTTATATAGAGTTAGACTGAACTTGACAGATGGCAACATCACCTCCACCAATTAATGTACTGTATGTGCCATATATTTCATGAGTCAGGTGTTTTTCACGAATTTAAAAGGAGAAAATGTTAACTCCGATCCCAACATAAATGCAACATGCACACATACATTTTTTCCTTCATTACTGTGCTTCATGATTGCAAATTTGATCACTCAGAGAATTGTCGAGAAATCCTGATTCACTGAAAATCAGACTCGCTAAATATGTAGCACATACTGAACAGTATGTGGTTGCTTAGTTAATTTTGTGAAAAAGTGTGATAAATCCCCTAATTTTTACATTTTAGTTATGATATGAAAAAATCTAGTTGAATGCTGTGTGGAATCACACTCGCAAACAAAGATCTTTGATATATGGCACTTAGACGCAATACAAAAAATTGATTTGATCAACATTCATTTCTTGTGAAGATAGACTTCAAAAAAGAGATATTATGACATGTGATAATAAGTGTCAGACAGACTGATAGATATGCATTGAAAAATGCTGAAATAAAGATGATTTGATATGGTGTTTTTGGTCAGTTGATGTCGTTTTGTGCTTTTTTTATTCCCTTTCCCTTGGAGATGGGGGGGGGGGGGGGGGGGGGAGGGATGAAGAACTCTTTTCTTCTTTGCCAAGAAGTTCAGACATCCGCCTTTAGGTGGAGGTCAATAAACTGTAAGCTTGATGAAGTGTAAAAAATTAAATGGGAGATTCTACCTTAGACCTTTGGGTTAAGCTCATTTCTCTGGAGTTCCCATCTACCCTAATGTCCGTTTCTGGCACCCTGCAGCGTGTATAGCCAGATGCTAAATAGCACCCATAGTGTAGGCCACAGGTGCGTGGTGACACCTCTGGAGGGGAACATTAATTGCTTCCATGAGTCACCTTCGGGTGGTGGTTCCTACACCCAGCACTCCAGTGACTCCCTGGCCCATGGGGGGGAGAGGTGTTGCAAAAGTCATTACCGGCGCTATGATCCCTCCCTGCAATCTCCTAACGGGGCTTTTTGACATTAATAATTGAGCAAGACATCCCTCCCTGCCCCCTTCATGTAATATGGAAGAGATTTTGGCATCACATCCAAGTTTGCAGTTAACTGGTTTTAATCCTGTACTGCTTTGTGTTGTCTGCATGTTTTTGTCACTGCTCTGCCATTGAAGCAGTTAGCTGACATTCTGTGGAAGGAATACTGTGAAACGAGGAATGTTTGCGTGCTTTCAAATTTCGCAAATTTCGCGAGCATCAACATTCGCGAAATTAAAATGCACGCAAAAGTTCTTGCCTACACAATATGCATTGGATGCCAGTGGCAATTTGCGAAAATTTCTTGCTGCGAGAAAGGCTGTCGGCTCCAATCCGCAAAATTTTCATGCGGCGAATATATCATGTTTTACAGTAGTTTTAAAAGGATGGTAGTATTGGTTTAGGTGAGGATTCAGCTTTTAATGTTTTGTAAGATACATGCATTTAGATCTGTAACACTCTAGGAAAATGTTAAAGAGCATACAATTCTTAGGGGAATTCACAGTTTATTAGATGTAAATCGGTTTTGAAATGACTGAGATATCTAAAAACAAGGTAAACAAAGAAATCCTAATAAAAGTCATGGCCTGTCACCAATGTTCCAATTTGCCTGCTGACAGTGTGATTAGACCGACTTAAGTTTCATCAGAATTTGACTTCAAGTATTTAAGAAAGTAATGGAATTTGTGAAGTTTCACATGTTTTTACTGAATACGCACTTCAATTTGTACAAGAAAACAAAATAAAAAGTCATGTTTTAGGTTAGTTATTAGTTAGCCTTTTTTCCCTTAACCCACTGATGACGAATCCCGAGGATAATCGGATAAGTGTGTGTAGAGAGAGGGAGAGAGAAAGAGAAAGGGGTAAAGAGAGTTGGTGCAATTAGAAAAAATGAAACAAAAGAGAGATAAAAATTGTACATAGATTGCTTTCAAGTTGCATGTTTTTTAACAGCTTTAAAAGTCATCATTGCTACAATATGATGCATAGGATGCATCTCATTCTCATTCATTTTGCATTATACAGTATGTCCCCCAAAAAATTACAATGGGGCCCTCCGCAATGATATCTTTAAAAATAGTGAATCAATCTAAATACAAATTCAGGGTATGAAACTATAACTCATTGCCCACATCTTACAGAAAACTCCACTCGATTTGCATCAGTGGTCAAAGAGAAATACAGAATTTTGTAGAGGATGTCGGGAATCTCTTCTGTCCAAGTTCTGTCTATTATTCACACGCAAGATCATCGAAATGCTAAACTCGGAAGAATCCGATTTATGACATGCTTTACAACAATCCACATTTCTCTGTGACCGCTTAACCAAATCGAATGGGGATTTCTGCAAAATAGAGCTAAAATGTTATATCTTAAGACCCTGAGGTAGCATTAAAAAAATGTAATCATATTGGGCATTATCAATGCGAAAATCTGATTGTAATTTTTGGGGGGACATACTGCAGTAAGTCACCCCAAAAATTACAACCAGATTTTCGAATTGATAACACCTAATATGATCAACCTGTCTAAGTGCTACTTCAGGGTCTTAAAATATAACATCTTAGCTCTATTTTGCAGAAAACCCCATTCAATTTGGTTAAGCGGTCACAGAGAAATGGGGATTGTTGTAAAGCATGTCATGAGTCTGATTCTTCCAATTTTAGCAATTCAATGCTCTTGTGTGTGAATAATAGACAGAATTTGGACAGAAGAGATTCCCGACATCCTCTACAAAATTCCGTATTTCTCTTTGACCACTGAAGCAAATCGAATGGGGTTTTCTGTAAGATGTGGGCAATGAGTTATAGTTTCATACCCTGAATTTGTATTTAGATTGATTCACTATTTTTAAAGATATCATTGCGGAGGGCCCCGTTGTAATTTTTTTTGGGACATACTGTATTGCATTGTGCTGAATTCAACGGGAGACTTGTGAGGCCGTGACATCATCACCTCTGTCAATTTGAGTGTGTGGTTGTGACTAATGTCATTGATTAGAAAGTATGGGAAATATTAAACTGTCATATCACTTCTCATTTTAGGTCCAATTTTGATAGCACATCTTCCATTCTTTTCACAAAGCCTGTACTCTATTTATGTGACTCTACTCTATTTACAATGTACTTCTACTCTATTCATCGACTCTACTGTGTTCATTTGAGTCAATTTGACTCAACAGAATCTACTCTGTGTATTAGACTCTGCTCAATTTATTTCCCTCTATTCAAATGACTCTCCTCTCTTATTAATTTGACTCTACTCTATCAATTTGACTCTACCCTGTTCATTTGACTCTCCCTATTCATTTGACTCTACTCTATTTATTTACTTCTACCTTATTCACTAACCCTACTCTATTCATTTGACTCTATTTGACTCAAATGAATCTACTCTGTGTATTCGACTCTGCTCAATTTATTTCCCTCTATTCAAATGATTCTCCTCTATTTGTTATTCTTTATTGGGCTATACTTTATTCATTTGACTGTACTGTGTTCATCTGACTCTACTCTTTATTTGACTCTACCCTATTGATTTGACTCTATTCTATTCACTTGACTCTGCTCTGACTTTTAATTTGACTCTACTCTATTCATCTGACTCTACTCTTTATTTGACTCTACCCTATTGATTTGACTCTATTCTATTCACTTGACTCTGCTCTGACTTTTAATTTGACTCTACTCTATTCATCTGACTCTACTCTTTATTTGACTCTACCCTATTGATTTGACTCTATTCTATTCACTTGACTCTGCTCTGACTTTTAATTTGACTCTACTCTATTCATATGGCTCTACTCTTATTTGACTCTACCCTATTAATTTGACTCTATTCTATTCACCTTACTCTGCTCTGACTTTTAATTTGACTCTACTCTATTCATATGGCTCTACTCTTATTTGACTCTACAGAATCTACTCTGTGTATCCGACTCTACTCAATCTATTTACCTGTATTCATTTGACTCTACTCTCTTTGATTCTATTTTATTTGACTCTTTTCTATTAATTTGACTGTACTGTGTTCATTGTATTGTACTCATTATTTGAGTGTACCCTATACATATGACTCTATTTGATTTTACTCTATTTAACCCGTTGAGGACGGTTTGATTTTGCTACAACACGCATTTCCCATAGACACCTGCCCGAGTATACTCGGGACTTGTCCTCAACGGGTTAATTGATTTTACTCTTCATTTCTGTCTACTGTGTTCATTCGACTCTACTCTATTTACTTGACTATAATTTCTTTATTTGACTCTGTATTCTATTCATTATAACCATCGTGAATGGAGTGTGTAATTGTACTAAAATGCATCATGTGACCATGAAATACGCAGTGCCACTTACTGTAAGAGAGAAGTGACTCTCAAGGACAGGAACATAATACTGTATGATTTATGCTTTCACTCATACCAGACGATTTGATTCTCTGTCGTATGTGATACAACCCTGGATATGAATGTGATATGCCATTTTATGTCTTGTTATTGTGCAAATTTAATTGCACATGGAAACCATGGAGTGGATGAAATCCTGTTGGAAGTAGGATGAGTGCAATGCTGCATCAAGTTGTAGCTTTTTTATCTCCCAGGTCTTTATCATGCATACTGTCTTTCTCATAAAATGTGTGATTATGAACACTGGAAGACAAGAATGATTGAAGTTTTATGTGTGAATTGTCTGTTGGCATTTATAGACCTTTTGAGTGAAATAAGACATCCATTCGGCGGCAACCATGGGAATGAATACGGATCAGGGAGTACTCGGAGATCTTGAACCTTCCGTAATCATGATACCTACTTTTTCATAGTCGAGCAATTCAAAATGAGAGCAAGGAATATTAGTTGACTCGGAGAGAGAAGGTCAGCCCAGACAGTATGGAGTCAAAACAATGGATTTCCATGTTGACTATGGCTGTGTTTTTTACAGCAAGTTGGAATAAAGCAATTATTATTTCCCTTGGTGACTTGTTTGACTGATGTTTCATACCTTCCATTACACAGATTAATGCCAGTGTTATCTCGTTCTTCTTCCATGTCAGGCCAGCATTCTTGTATTGTTTTGTGTAGGTTTTTTCATTGTTATCCCCTTTTTGATTCTCTTCCCAATTCTCCTTTTGGGCTCACTTTCTTTCCTTCCTGCCATTGAGTCATGTTTGATTTTCATTTTTGACATCTTGACTGGTTTATCTTTTTACTTTCTCTATATCTGTCACCTTCCTTCTTATTCTCCTCCCCTGATCTTTTTTTTTTCCTTCTCTTCATCTTGTCTCCATCTTTGTCTTCTTGTTTTACTTCTCTTATCTTCTTCATTTGTTTCTAATCATCTTTAACTTTTTTCTTTCCTTGCATATCATGTTTGTTCATTGTATCAAAGTGTAAATTTCTAAACTTGATTGTGTATGTATAGCAGTAATCAGAGTCATTTCCTAATGTATCTCTGTCTTTCTCTGTGTCCTGTCTTCTATAGGACTCACCACACACTGGGACATATACTTTGGAATTATCTGCTGGAAATTGCCGAAACAGTTTGCCCTCTGCCTTGCTGAAGTAAGTACTTGGAGTTTTGAAGCTTGCAAAAGTACACATATAGCTTCATGGTACATGGTCGTGTATCTTGAATAAGATTTCCTCATTACATGGAAAAATTGATAGGTTATGCATGACTTAAAACTTCAATTGAGACAGTAATGCTGGACCTGTATCCTTAAATCCATGAAATTTCAAAATATATTTTTTTTTTTCATACAGAGGCTAATCACCACTGACAAGGAGAGTCCACGTAGCACCCAATCTTTAAGATGATACTTTCAAACGTGAATCCCATATAAATCACAAAACTGGAATAAATGCGTACACGCAGCACTAGCAATAAACCTGATCATATGCAACAGCAATTTTCTGCACACACTACAGGTTAACACAAAAGCTGACAGGAATAAAGTTCACTAAGAGGTTGCTCAAACTTTTTAATTCCATTGATTATAATATCCACATGACTAAAACTGCAGATGGGGACCTCCTGCTGCTCATGGATAGAGTGTCTCTGCAACATTTCCATTGTCTCATGGAGACTAGCCTAGTCATCGGGGAGTCGCGAGGAATCAAACATGCTCAATTTTTATTGACTTTTTTGAGTCTCGAACTGGTCTTGAAGACATGTCCACGATGTCTCGGCAATGTTTCAGTAGATGTGGCCATGTCATGGAGAATAATTTTGTGTGCAAGGTCTGCGAGACCTCTCCGTGATCTTGCGGAGACCCATTGGTTTCCTACCAGACACATTGTGGAGATATCTTGGAGATATGTCATAGATGTCATGGCGACTTCCAGCTGAATAAGTTGTCTCCTTGTTTTGAGACATCTTGGAAGTCGCCCTGCAGTCATCTTCTTGTGGGGAGGGCAAGCCATAATTTTGTCTTTCAAGTCGCATGAGTCGCAACGACTGATGAGTCACAGCAAAGTCTCCTCCTGTGAGATACGTCCTTTGAAAACATGAATAATTCTGGAGACTGAGCACCATAGTGCCAGATAGAATGTTGCAGAAATTCAAATGGAGCCTGCTTGACACTGCAACTGATCAGCAATTGCCCTACTTTGACGTAAATAAGCTCCAAATTAATTACAGTGTTCATGTATTAGCCATGATAAAACATGATGTTTGACGCTGTATACACACTAGCCCATTTATGTAAAAGAAATGATCGGCATGGCTCAAAGTCAACGGGAATTCCACAGCCTTGCAGGGTACAAGTCAAAGAGTCTCAAATAGTTTCCAAAGAGAGTACACTATTTTAACCCTTTGAGGACGGACTGATTTTGCTATAACACTCATTTCCCATAGACACCTGCTCGAGTATACTCGGGACTCATCCTCAACGGGTTAAAGAGGAAATCCACATCTGTTTTGTCTTTGTGTTTGCAAAAACAAAGTAAATCAAAGTGGTAGTAAAAGATGATTGGTTCACACCTTTTATAAGGACTTTTCTTTTCTTGGATGTATTAGTAATTTCAAAACAGATTTTCATCAAATAAACTTTAAATTCCTCTTCGAATTTTTTGTTCTTTCATATTTCTTAAGATGTTTCTCATAATCTTACAAAGAAAGTTGGAAACCTGAAGTCCCATCTGAACCAAATCTCTACCATCCCTTTATAATGCATTTATGGCTTCTACGTAGTTTAAAGATAATATAAAGTTTCGGTATTACCTCAAAAGTTTCCCTGAATTTCCTTGTCTTAGTTTGTGTTTCAGGTGAAAGTACCTTTCATATAACTAACACTGTGAGACTTACTCGCCCCAAAGTGCTCTCATGTCTTAGTAATCATGCAATAATGGTTTCGTACCAGAGCCGCCGCCGTACGGCGGCGAGGTAGTACACGTATTGTACGAAACCATTATTGCATGATAACTGCAACCAGCAGCGTGCAGCCCCATACGCATACTGAGTAGCTAACCACGACCAGCAGCCCCATACGCATAGCTAAATGGGGTTTCGCATTGTAGCTTACAGGATCATGACAGATTTAGTATCGCGGGTAAATATCAACTTAAAATCCAAAAATTTCTTCCATTTGAAGACTTACCAGTTAAGTTGAAGTATTGAAAACAGGCTTCGGGCAACATTTGGTTTTGCCAATAGTCCCTTTCTGTTCGAATTGATGACTGAATGTGACTCGGTCGAGAGGACCTTGGGAGAGCTACACTGAATTGACGGCCAGCGCATGCGCACACAAACATCTTATCCGTTCATGGATTTGAAATTAGTTCGCATGTGATGTGTGCGTATGCGCTGGCCGTAGTAATCAGTGTATGTAGCTCTCCCAAGGTCCTCTCGACAGAGTCACATTCAGTCATCAATTCGAACAGAAAGGGACTATTGGCAGAACCAAATGTTGCCCGAAACCTGTTTTCAAGACTTCAGCTTAATTGGTAAGTCTTCAAATTGAAGAATTTTTTGGATTTTAAGTTGATATTTACCCGCGATACTAAATCTGTCATGATCCTGAATGCTACAATGCGAAGCCCCATTACACTATGCGTATGGGGCTGCTGGTCGCAGTTCATTGCATGATTACTAAGAAATGAGAGCACTTTGGGGCGAGTAAGTCTCACAGTGTTAGTTATATGAAAGGTACTTTAACCTGAAACACAGAAATTCAGGGAAACTTTTGAGGTACCAAAACTTTTTATTATCTTTAAATCCTATAGAGATATTCTTAAGATTCTTAAGACTACTTGTATAATGAACTTAGGATCTTGGGGTCTCACAAACCTAAGAAGTGAAATGAAATGATACATTCAAACAATTTTTCACATCAAACATGTACTGACATAAACAGTGTCTGGAATTATAGTGTCAGGACTGGGAGGACATCATAATCATTGACAAATATTGGGGATATTCAAGAATGAAAAATAACTTCTCTCCTCAAAACCTGAAATTTTGGTTGGAAAGTTAACTGCTGATGTTGAATGCCTGGCCAGGTACGAATGTATTGAACTTTTTTGACAATTGGGAGTGTTAGACAAAGGAGGCCACCATGGGTCTTTGAAGGACAATTTCATATACATGTGGATTTAGTGAATGCAGCAATATTAATAGAACACATCAGTGACTGTTTGAGGAAAATCGTACAATCTGTTCAAAAGTTATGAATTTTTGAAGTTTCTGTGCAGTCACTGCTGGATGAAAAGACTACTACAGTGTATGATGTCACATGCATAACAAAATATATAAAGAGAATTTCACGAAATTCTATTTTTGAAAAAAAAGTATGCATTCCCTCAATTTGTCATTGAGGTATGTTAAGGGTAATATTATTCTCCCTTGCCTATTTAAAAAGACAAGTGAAATACTCTTTTATTGTGCAAGAAAAGTGAAAATATGTTGAATTTTCTTTATATTCTCTTTGTTTCATTTTACACATGAGACATCAAATCACAAGCTGTAGTAGTCTTCTCATCCAGCGATGGTGCCACTGGAACTTCAAAAATTTTGTAACTTTTGAATGGATTTCCTGATTTTCCTCAAACCTTCACTGGTGTGTTCTGTAAATATTGCTGCATTCTGTCAGTTCACATGTATATGAAGGTGAACCTGTCCTTTAATCCCTCACTACCCCCAGCCTGACAGGGAGGCAGACGTGCATCCATTTACTCGTATCTAGAGGGTGATGAGATGAGCTGAGGGCATCCCCAACCTTCTCATATTTGCTCTCCCGATATACACATGGCGAGTCGAATTACTTGTATTTTGACAAGTTGTCAGCTCTACTAGACTTGCTACTTCATGCGGTGGATGAAATGTTTCCTCAGTCTTGGTGTCCTTTCCGTTGTAGTTTTTTTTTATCCCTTTCAAAGTCCACCTTCCTGTCTGCTGGAAATGTATCCCAAAACAACCTCCTGATAAGCAGGTGCATAACATCTGCATTTAAAACAGCATGAATCTTGCCTGTAGATTCTGCTTTCGTGAAAACAACAACCATGTTTGTGCTATTTTTTAGTTACGCATACTCGTCCAGACTTTCCAGTCAGGAAAAGCACCCCATTGCATGAGGGTTTTTTATCATTAGTGCTAATAAAGGTTAGCACAGAGCAGAAATACATTTTTAGATATATGCAGTGTTGCCATTATGGCACTGAGTTATATATTGATGCTTTCCTCTTTTTAGAATTTCTTGTCATGTTTGTTAGGGTTATTTTTTGAGATCTAAGTGTATGCTCAACTGATGTAGGAGCATAAAACCACCAATTTTCACTTACATGAAACTTTTGCAAATTTCACAAGGAGGTGCCAAGATTCACAAAAGTAAAATGCAAGTAGAAGTAAAATATGTATGAAAGTTTTTAGTATGCCTAAAGCATTGAATGCCAGTGGCAATTCATGAAAGAACCATGTGAAAAAAGTCCATTGGTTCCAATTTGCAAAAGTTTCATGTTGCAATTGTTTCTACAAACTTTATAGCATGTGGGACTAGCACTATATATATTTTTCTCCCTGAAGTTAAAAAATGCCTGGATATCAGTTTTGAAGGATTTTTCCAAAATTTTCATGGGAACATACAGACTTGAGAATGTGTTACTTTCATTTTTGTGATTGTGATCGTGAAGCAAGTGAAGTCTTTTAGCCACTGAAGATTTTGTACATAATAGCCTATTGTTCCCTGGAAGGTACAGCAATTGCTCTCATTTTGACAATGTTCTAAATAATATGAAATAGCTCACTGCATGTTTGTTTTGGTCATTATAGATGATATTCATTTGAAAGCCTAATAAGACTTACCAAGAGAATGGTGTGTCACAGAAGTATTTCTGACATATTTTTGTTGACCTTTGACCTTTTTCCAAATGACATAATATTATATTCTCTATGAAAACAAAAAATAGTGAAGCAAAAAACTATTGTTAAAAATGTGGTAGGCGGTTTCGGGTGTTTCAGTGACTAATGGGTTAAACTAGGTTATTTCTTGTGACTTTATGGGGCTAAGTTGTTTCTTTTTAAGTTGCTTCAGGATGATCTAGTTACCATGAGAACTCAGCGGTCTCCAGGGTAGTATGGTAATGGGGGACACAAGAAAAGCATGTTACGTTTGCTGTAGAATACATTGTACTGCCAGAATATGAGTGCCTAATTCCTTGTCTGGTACCCACGGGCCACTTAATTGGAGGCATGTGTCTGCGCACCGGCAAACTTTGCTGTAATGAATGGCCCGATGTATGAAATATGCAATGTGGCCGACATACGCCCATTGTGATTGGATTTCAGGCATGGTGTAGCATAGTGTTTTCAGCAGGGTTACGTCAATGCAATCATTGTCCACTTAAGTGATTTCTAGCATCTCTATAAAAAAAAAAAGAGAGAGAGAGAGAGAAGAAATAGCATCTAGATTGGAAAACCTGATGTTCAGGCAGAAATTACACATGGCAGTCTGATGAAAAGTCTGTTGTGGTGCTCCCACCTGAAAAAAAAAAGAAAAAAAAAAAGAAAAAAAAACCAAAATGCCCAAGTCCATTTGCAATGTCAACAGTAACATTGAAATGATCACATCACATGTAGCTCCCAGAGAAAGGTAATTTGTATGCATAGTACTTTAAGTTGTTATGAAGTATGATAATAGTGACGATGATGGTGGTGATTAATGGCATTTTTCTTTTGTTTAAAGTTTTTTTATTCAAAACAAACAAATTTGGAGAAATGATAGATTAGAAATAATGTTGCAATGTTATTAATTGTAAAGATTACACCAATTCTGATTTCAAGAAATACATATATTTTAGGAAAGAAGTAAGCCCTTCTTAATCATGTAAAATGTGGATCAGAAGTGCATGTGTGGAGATTGACAACTAAATATTAAGATACTGTACGAGCTGAAATTTTTGCGGTGGTTTTATTTTCGCGAATTTTGCGAATCGCCTTTGAACCGCGAAAATAACAACACGCGAAAATAACAACGTGCGAATAGATACATTGTAAGTACAGTTAGACCTCGCAACCGTGAAATCAACAACACGTGAAAATGTCCTCCTAGTAGCAATTCGCAAAAATATCTGTACGCGAAAATTTCAGCTTGTACAGTAGTAGAGAAGAATAATGCAGAGACTGTTATATTGTTTGCATGGAACTGATGAGCTGTTTACTAGCTTTGCTGAATATTTCTTCCTGTGGTATTTAACACTTACGGATTATCCTGTGTGTCTGTGTGTTTGTGTGTATTGGCCTAGATATATATGTGTGTTGTGGTAGAGTATGTGTGTTGTGGTAGAGAATGTGTAGTGCATTGCTTCAGAAATAGGAGAATTAGCCATCAGTCTGGAAAGAAGTCATCAAGCAGGAATGCAGCTGATAGTCAGCCATGCAGAGTGATGGATCTGGGGTAGCCATATTTGCTTCCATCTTTTACCAAACAGCACCAGACTCTCTCAAATCACCGATGCATGTAAAAATAGCAGGCTAATGTCACCATGCAGTATTTAGCAAAGGTCCGAAAATAGAGCAAGTGAATTTGCGACAGTATTTGAGAGAAAAGGGCGCATGTTTGTCGTGGTGAAATCTAGCCCCCTCTGTGTTAGGAGAGAGAGTGGGAAATCACACCGCCACCAAGCGCTTTGGCACACGATCCCACGCATGCTGGCTGATGATTTCTTGACATCCAATACCGGACTAATTTTGAGCAGGGGATGAAAACACCAACCTTTCGCTCTCAGTACGCAGTGTTCCATGAGGTATCGGCAAATTTTCATTCCACATAAATGATCTCCATGTGTCCCATGTCACTTTAAACCTACAGAGAAATATAATACAAACAAAATTAGTACACTTGTGTTTTTTAAGAGCAAGCGACTACCCATCTTAGTTCAATGGTTTCTTGATGCATTTGGGCCTATATTGATAAACTTACTTTGTTAAGGATTTCTGTTCAAGGGGAAAAGCATGTTTTTTGTCATATCCAATTCTGACTACTGTAAAAGTGGTTTCTTTCGCGTACAGATACTTTCGCGGTTTCCATCGTTGCCGACTTTTTCGCGTGTGTTTGAATTCGCGGTCGGCCAAATCTGTGAATTCATAGTCGGCAAAAACTGTTTTCTTTTGCACATGTAAGCCCAAACTTTAATCCAATTATTCTTTTATGTCTTTATCAAATAGAAATTAAGATTGAATGCAGGCTTACCTGAAATCCCATCTCTCGAGTACTTTATAACATGCTTGTACCTATACAGAGCGTATCAAAAAAAAAGGTAATCCAACTTTGGAGGGCTGTCATTTCTTAATTGTCAGTTATGAAGAGCACAATGTGGGTTGTAAGGAAAGGGGAGCTCTTCCTCTTTTCATTGATACCTAATTATGTTGACAATTGTCATGCATGACCAAGCACATGGACTTTAAAGACAACAATGACAAATTGCACTTTTTCCAAGTTTGCGTGTTATTGTGAAGGAACAATGCATGTCTGACTGCATGGATGAGATCTGTTAATGAAAGTGGTCAAATCATCAGGCCAGCCTGCACGAATGCAGATTCGTGTTTAAAGGGGGTATCTCACTGAGCGGCAAACGTTTGCGAACGTAGCGAATTTGGGAATTCGCCAGAGTTCGTAAACGGTTGCAAAAGGTTTGTTAACATTCGCAAGAAAGTTCGCAAACGGTTTTTATTGTCGCTAACAGTTTTTCTTGTCGCAAAGAAATTTTGAACATGTTCAAAATTTCTTTGCGAACCTTTGCGAATTTGTATTTTCGCTAACAGTTGCAAACATTCGCAAACATTCGCAAAACACTCGTAAGAATTCGCAAACGGTCATAATACGGTGTCGCTAACATTTTTATATGATTCGCCACTGCTAGCGAACAAGTAACCACATGGTTCCTATATAAAAGCTTCTGAAACAGACCAAGGTTCCACTCTAAGAAAGTTCTTGAAGCTCTTGACATCTCCATCATGATTGTAATTGCTTCAAAAACTTTTCATATTGACTAAATGTGTCCTCTGCAACAAGCACTCTCTGACTCTCTTTCTTTTCTTCTTCCTTTATTGTTTTTCTTTATTTTATTTCTCTTATGCTGCATAACTCTCTAAAAAAGAAAGAGTGAAAATGTTCACTCTTGAAGGAGTGAATTACAGAAATGAGTGAGTTTTGAGTGAAATTGGAGTGAATATTGAGTGAAAATATCTATTTTCACTCATCAAGCTTGGAGTGACCTCATGGATCACTCGAAAATCTTGGAGTGATCCCTGAGGTCACTCCAAAATGAGTGAAAATGAACATTTTCACTCTAATTTCACTTGAAACTCACTCTTTTCTGTTCACTTCTTCAAGAGTGAACATTTTCACTCTTTCTTTTTTACAGAGAATAGCTGTAGCAGCAACCTGACAGAGCAGCTCTTCAAGGATAGCAACACCTTGAGCCTCTTCTTGGCAGAAATTTATTTCCATATCCTGGAAATCCATCTTGAACGTTGGTCACAAGAGATCTCAATTCAGTGGAAGGTTTTATGTCGTTTTATGGGTCTTACTATACACAATCGCCTGGTACTTTTCTAGGTCCAAGAACATTCGCAAAATTGTCGCAAAGGATTTGCAAACAGTTGCTAATATTTGCAAAACTGTCGCTAACATTTGCAAAATTGTCGCTAACATTTGCTAACATTCGCTAATAGTCGCCACCTGTGTTCGCAAACACTTTCGCAAACATTCGCTAAAGTGTTGCTAATTGTCGCTAAACATCGCTAAAAGTCGCTAATTGTCGCTAATGGCAGAAGCGAACTTTGATTTTTCGCAAACATTCGTCAGAAAAGTTGGCGAATCTCAAATTCGCTACGTTCGCAAACGTTCGCCGCTCAGTGAGATACCAGCTTTAGGGTTTCTTTTAAATGTTTTATGGTTCCTAACCTTCACCATGGCCACATTGTCGATATTCAGTCCTTCCCATTAAGGCGAAACCATTATCCATTTTATATACTCTCTTCATATTCGAGACATGGTTTGCCACTGGGAGCTATGTGTTGAATATGAACAGAGAAAAATGGATTGTGTGGGTTGGCCTCTGTGGGAGTGACCAAGTTTTCGGACAAAAGGCCACGTTAAAGGTTATGGACCATAAAATGTTAGGGGAAAACCTAAACACAAAACCTAAACACAAACCTGCATTCGTACAGGCTGGCCTATTTGGCAACTTTCATTGACAGATCTCATCCATGCAGTCAGACATGCATTGTTCCTTCACAATAACACGCAAACTTGGAAAAAGTGCAATTTGTCATTGTTGTCTTTAAAGTCCATGTGCTCAGATGTGCATGACAATTGTCAACATAATTAGGTATCAATGAAAAGAGGAAGAGTTCCCCTTTCCTTACAACCAACATTGTGATCTTCATATTTGACAATTAAGAAATGACAGCCCTCCAAAGTTGGATTACCTTTTTTTTGATACGCTCTGTATTGCGCGGTATCGCTGTGTGTGCTAACTATCAATGCACTCAATGCGCGGAATCTTCGTGTGTGCATGTGCGCAATAGCGTTGTTAACAAGCGGCGAATTCAAAACATTTTCGCGTGATGTTAGATTCGCGGTTCAACCTCAAAGCGCGAAAATAAAACCACCGCGAAAGAAACCACTTTTACAGTATTGTATGAGAAATATGTGCATTCCTGGCATGATAAAAATTGTTTCCTGTAAAAAACATTGTCCTGTGAAATTTACCTTATATTTGTAACAGAGGGTATCTTTACATATTGGACTATATGTCAGTGCATATAATAAATGAATAATTAGTTTTATGACATAGTCTAATATTAACTGTGTTATTCTCGTTGATGACAAATGTTTCTCTGCATGTGCATACACTCTTGTAAGCAGTTGGTTTATTGTGATGGATGTACAATCTTGTCAGGCCCAATGGTTTTGTATGCTATCTAGACAGACTTGTTTCAGAGATGCAGTCTAACAAAGTCTTTGCAAGAATCACACTTTTGGGGCAGTTGTCTGAGTCAGGATCTCTCATACATCGTGAATAGATTTGATCCTAATAGCAAGCTGTTGCATAGAATGTAACCTTGAGGTGTTACCTTTGAGGCATATTAGTGACTTTGTAGATTATTGCTTTGGTGAGTTACAATTTTAATGTTGATTTGATTATCATTGTTGTATCATCTGATTGATACAGATGAGTTATAGAGTAAGACTTATTCCCAGTATTTGACCCGAAACAATTTTAAGTGCTGCAAGGTGTAAATCCAGTGAAATTGTTGGTAAACGGTACCACGTATCAGGTACACCCAAGAAACGGGCGGGAGATGCTGACTCCGAGCAGTTCACCCCAGGTGACCATCACTAGCAAGTATTAATGTTATCAAACGGTCACGTGGTGCCATACAGGGAAAAACAGAAGTAAAGTGGGATTGATGGATTATATGTCTGTTTCCTTAGACAAAACCAATGCATCCCCATTTACCCCACCCCCATCAATACCAACCATTCAGTCAAACGAGAATCGGCAACTGCTATCTGTGGGACAAGAATTCTGAGCATTCCTGCTATGCAGTGGGCTCATAATTGTTCCATTAATTTCTGCGCCCCCCTTTAATGAGTATCTAGTCCAATGGAGCATCAAGGAAGTACATACAGTAGAGGAGTGGTGTGGGTAATAGGACATTGGGTGGGAGTGACGTTGATTTCACTGGTAAAGATGACGGCCTGTCCATCCTGTCCATTCCATCAGGGTCCGGCCCCGGGGGCCCCCCAGTGATGAGACGTGTGTTTGAGGGATATGTCAGCAGCGGGAGGTAACAGTAGGCTACGCTGAGATGATGTCTGGGGAAAGGAGTGGGCGTGAGGGGGGCTATTTAGGCACTCACAGTTTGATGGACTGTGTTTTGCTCTGGCTCTGACCTTTTGAAATACAGTTGAACCTCTCTTATCCAGCCTCCCTTTATCCGGATCTCTCTATTATACGGACGCAATCTCGCCGTGATTTTTGTTTTAATAATTACGGGAGGAAAGGGGGATTCCTAACTCCTTGAGAACTCCTACACAAACACACATGAATTACATATTACTTCGAACATGATTAACATACATTACATCAAATTTCCTTCCAAATTGCTTACCTTCAGAGTACATTTTAACATCCCCAAACATCCCCAAATGTAACAACGAAAGGTTGCAGTATACACATTACTACATGTGGTACTACAATTTGCTACATCAGTACATGTGTATGTATAATTATGTACGTGTATAAAGCATTGAGTCTCCCGTATCCGGCCAAATCCCTTATCCGGATGAACCCCGGTCCCCGACTTGTCCGGATACGAGAGGTTCAACTGTACGTGGAATGAAGCCTCATAGACTCCTAATTCACTAATTCTCTATTTCACTCTGTTATTGCTTCTCATTAATTGATCTGTTTGTCCATTTTCTGTCCAGTCTTTTTTTACAGCCCAATTTATATTCATATCTCTGTGTTTATATTTCAATCTTTCTAGTTTATCCATATATCGTTGCTATTCATATCTACAAGCAGCTCTAAATGCATTGGCCTTGCACAAGTCTAGCTTTGGCTGTTTAGGTGAAAACAAATTTCCAGACCCAATTAAAAGAATAGAAAGATAAAACAAAGTGGGGGAAAGCAGGAAGGTCACCCATTTGAGATTGGCAATCAAACTTCATATGAGCTAAAATGCCTCTTTCCTCAGTAGTTCCAATTTCATGAAATACAAACTTACTTGGTTTTGTTTTTGTTTTGTTTTCGTATGTTTGTGTGTATTGGGGTGTTTTTTTTTTTTTTTTTTTTTTTTTTGGGGGGGGGGTATGAACACAGGCATACTGTACATCACTGTACGTAAGGTACTCATTCATACACAAACACACACACACACAGCTAACCTATCTACCTATCATTCTGTACTTCATGTTCTACACACATGCACAAAATGTTTACAAGTCTGCACACAAGGGAAGGGAAGGGATGGCATCACAAATATACACCATGCATGTCTACATACTTAATGTACATGAAAAAAAAAAAAAAAAAAAAAAAACATACACACACACACATCTAGATATTCCTTCCAGTCATAGAATTTCACTTGTAGCTCAAGTATTCTGTGCATGTTGCAGTGGTTCAACAATGCACAGAGCCTTCCAAATATTGTCTGCTCGTGACGGGGAAACTGTCAGACCCTGAGATGGCTTAATTAAGGAGTTCCATTTCTCAGACATTGATTGAAAAATGATGTGGAAGAATAAGGGCCGCTAAAGTGTAAACAGTTTAAACAAAGGCCTCAATGCTATATTATTAATAGCGGTCGGCTTTCAGTAGAGCCCTTGGGCAGATACAGGCAAAACAGAAGGTATGTCGTTGAAATGGGTCTCGAGAAATTAGGGGGATTAGTTTTAATATTTTATGAGCAACCTGAGAGCAAAACAGAAAGTTTCAGTGTCTTTAATACCCTACCATATCTAGTAAGAACTGATGAATACAAATTTTAATCAGATATACAGGTTTCAAAAAGATACAAAATACGCCAAGGAATAATCACATTACCTGCATCTTCCAAAGGAAGTATCCATAAAATCGGAATATGTTCCAAAACTTCCACATTAAGTAAATGTGTTTTCTGTTTGGCAAATTGAAGTATATATGCATGTATTCCTAGCTGCATTACAATTATGTGATCTACAAAAAGTATGCATCTTTGGTTTCTTTTTCAAATTGAATCAAATCCCTTCAAACCAAATGAGCCATTTTCTCGAAGTGATTTTTGATTTATGGGTATTTTCACCCACATGACCAGTAAACTCTTTGTCAAATTTTGCGCATACATTTAGACCTTACAGAATGAAGTAAAATGATTTGCTCTTTATAAGTAGAAAACATATTGCCATAAAATGGGTTCTTGCCTTCAACAACAAAAAAGCAACAAGTAATGCATTCACACTTGGGTATTCCACATCTTTAAAAAAAAAAAATGGATAAGAAGAACTGAATAAGATAGTGAATCATGGGGGCCCTTTGTTGAAAACATCTCAAAATGCGAATGCATCATTAAACCAGCATATCGTTGTTGGGGTGACAAGACCTCGTATATCTACGAAATGTCAAATGTTCAGGAGCGCAATAAAACATGGTAGCCAAAGCACAGTAACAAATGGGATTACCTTTCCTTCAACATGCTGTAGTGGCTTCATTTTGGGGGTAAGACAGCTAGGATTTAGACAGGACATCACTTAACTGATTATCTGACCATTTTAATCCCCCAAAAAGTCATTTTCACCAATAATTGAGATACAAGGTCTTGTCACCCCAGCGATGATATACCAGTTGTAATTGTAGATATCAGCTTCTTGTCACTGTCCATAGGCTATGATAGAGGATGCCAGACATCTTTTTCTGTTGTTATCATTGGGAAATCTTTGTAAACTATGGATAATAATATATAATAAAATATTGCCCCCCCCCCATAACACAACCGCATCACATATCAACTTTTGAAAGGGATAATACTCTTTGCAACTGATTGACAAATTGCCCTACATCGACGTTCATTCATTTTTTTCCATCTCCAAGAGAACTTGTAAATGCAATTTTTTCACATAAAATATAAGTACATATATGTCAACATGACAAAATATGATAAGTGACATTTATGGATATGCAAATGTGGGATAAAAAAAAAAGTAAAGCACAAAGAGCATTCTGAAGTTAAGAAAATGCAGGAGATGGGGAGGAATGACGATGTTTGGAATATTAGACCCCAATTTTAGTGTGTGGTAGTTTGGAAGCATTATTGTTCTTATCTTTAGGGAGACATTGAGAAATCACAACTATTTTGTTCCAGCATGTTAATTAAGTATGCATTAAGTATAGAATCTAGATGGGCATTGGAAAGTAGTATATTGCTCTTGTATATATTGCCCCAACTTGAACTATAGTTAAATAATTCTGTTGATAGCTTTGCCGCTTGCATGACAATCGGAAAGATGGTATTGTCATGTTCACATGTTTATTATTTGATTGTTTGTTTGTTCATTTACATGAAATTCCCTTTCTTGAATGTTCGTATTTAACCCATTGAGGACGAGTCCCGAGTATACTCTGGCAAGTGTCTATGAGAAATGCTTGTAGTAAAATCAGCCTGTCCTGAATGGGTTAATATCCATATTTTGAGATAGCTAGAATTTTGCGTATTCAATGTCAGTCTTTTTGTTCGTTTGTTTATTTAACGGTAGTAACAGCAAGCCATGCCTATATGTGTTTGGTGAGACTTCCAAATAAGACTGTTGTGATACGTACTCTCCAGGATACCTAGCTTGATAGATTGTGTATTACTGATAATTTTCTCATGAATAGAGTTGAGGCCAAACACTCTTCATACACCTCATTTCATGAGGAAATAAGTAAAGGCAGACAATCCATTTTTTTTTTGTTCTCTCTGATAATTTCTACAGCTGCAAATATTTTGTTGTTCAGTAAACATTGGTATTCACGGGTAACCTTGTAACCTTTTGCTAGTCACATCTTTCATTTGTGCATCCTTTCATTAATTACAATATTTTGTGATCAATTTTGCATAGCAAAAAGAGAATACTGATAAAAAAAAAAAAATAATCATTTTCTTTGGCTGAAAGAAAATCAGAGTCAAATTTTGAACTTGTTGCCTCAGGATTTTGAATGATTAGATTATCCATTGCATTAACGAATGCTTGTATGCATCCATATTGATACCGAAATTGGAATAGGCTGCTCTGTGGCGACGTAACTATTTCTTTTCCACATATGTCATGGTTTAAATGAGACAAAATTGGATTGTACTGAAAGCAAGCAGTAAGTATCATAGAGATGTTTCATTTAAACAGAAAATATGCTGTGGCGGCATTTTAATCAATCTGAATTCATTCAGACTGACAAATGCACCATGACAGAGAGAGAAATCTAGCAATGTCGTCAGCAAGCTCATAGGCACTCACTTAAATTACCATTACTTGTAATTAGCATTCCCCGAGATCACTGTGCGGTAGGTTAGCTTCAGATCCCGCAGCATGGACTGTTAGTCAATTTTCGTCTAATTTGATCTGTTGATGTTGTGTGAGCAAAAGGTCCCGTGTCAAGGATTACTGAATGAAAGGAAAGAAAGGGGAGAATCCCGTGTGTGTATACCAGGCATACATCATTTATTTCCTGCCCGGCATCTAGACGTCATTGGCTGATGTACAGGTCGCTTCGCTACTAATACCAGGGGTTCTGCAATATTGGATCCCTTTCTGGTGAATTTCCTGAACTAGCTGAAGCCTTCCGCTAATTCCCCACTAATTAAAATAGAGACAGGTAAAAATGGAACCTTTGTCCAACCACTGCTAAATTATGCAAGCTTTACATTGGAGCTAACATGGAAGAATTAATTTTTCTGGCTTATTTCTTTGGTATATAGTTCTTCTTATTCTGACAGACTACAGTGTAGTTTATTAGACTACATTTTGTTTTGTTTTGTCTTGTTTTCTATGTGTGTGTGTGTGTGTTTCAAGACAAAGGGTAGTACAGTATGTTGTACAAGTTATAGGGAAATTCTACTGTACGTCCATGCAACAAAACATGAACAGAAATCAAGTTACTCGTAATTGTGAAGTATCCCCCTCCTGTATAGTCAGCAAATGCACATGTATACACTCACACACTCATGTAACATACAATGCACACACAGACACTCATGTAACATACAATGCACACACAGACACACATGTACACTTCTGGCATACTAGAATACAGCATTATATGTGACTGCAGTAATATTATTTCTATTATGCACATGTGAAACAGTGAAATCATTTGCATTGCATTGTGTGCATTGTATGTTTATGTCTGTGTGTGCAAAGATAGGGTGAAATATTTTATTAATTATACCTTACATACCCCACCCCCCTTGCTTTCTCTCTCTTCATATTTACACTATAACTCAGCAATACCCTACCTTCATTCTTCCTAGAATTGAGATAGTGGTTGCTGCCTGCTGAGTGTTTAACTTCTCATAAGATTGTCATTTCTTTCTCTCTCTCTCTCTCTCTCTCTCTCTCTTCCCTCCCTTGTCTGTTCTTTCTACTCATTTCTCTACTTGGATCTATCTGATTATCTATATCAATTTGATTTCCATATAACCCTCATGCACTATGCCTGCACTTTACCAAGAATTGAAGAATATTGCATGCGGCCTGCTGAGTGTATAACTTTTTATATCACTTTCTCTACTCTGTTTCTCTCCCTCCCTCTCTCTCTCTCTCTCTCTCTCTTCTTGTCTCTCCCCCTCTCCCTCCCCTCTTTCTGACAGACTAAGTTCGTTTTCACGCATACCAAGATTGCATAATTTCAATTACAATTGTAACTAGACTTGGAATTTGTCAAGACTGACAAATTAGGTGATCCGATTTTTTTTTTAATCAATGATTCGAGTCCTGATCGCAATAGGCATGACCATATAGGTTTCATCTATGTTTAGAGACATTGGACGTGTGATATTTGGATTCTCATTTAGAAAAGAGAGTCAGGTCTGCTATCTTTGTTACCAAATTCGGTATACACTATAACGAAGATACAGAATGAAGTATATTTGACAATTGACCCAACTTTGCACAGCCAAGATGGCATCTGAGCAAAAAGTGGTTATTTTTTGAAATGATTCTTGTAACATGGCCTTTGCGTGTGCAAAATATGGGAAAGATAGGACATGTATTCACCAAGATACAGGTTGAAACATTTATGACCTTTGACCCTAATTTACATACCCAAGATGGTGTCTGATCAAGTAGTTGTTATTTTATGAAATAATGTACGTGACATAAACTAAACATGTGCAAAATATGGGGATGATAGGGGCTGTTTTTCTTGAGTTATTGCAAAGAAAGTTGCAGAGAGAAAGAAATATCTCAATACATCGAAGATAAGTTTGATGTCAACCAAGTTTTTTGACGTGATCTCGGCGTCGTATGAAAAAATGGAGAATCAGTGATTATAGCCCAAAGTCTCAGCTACAACATATTAAAATCTGGGAGAATTTACAGAAGAGTAAGTGAGGTAGTGCTAGATAAAGACCGTCATGTCAATTTTCTTTTCCAGAAAAATTCCCTCCCATAGAGATAACACGTAAACTGGTTAAATTTGACAAGGTTACATTATATCCGTTTTCACGTGGTGAAGACATCATCCGATTAAAACTTTGATGAACAAAACTTAAAGAGTATTACATTGGCTACAACATACTAAAATCTGGAAGAAATTCACCGAAGGGTAATTGAGCTAGTCGTCGATAAAGACAACCATGTCAATTTTCACATCTAGAAAAATTCCCTCCCATAGAGATAACACGTCATAATGAAGATAAAGAAAGAAGTACATATGACCTTTGACCCTACTTTGCACAGACAAGATGGCGTCTGAGCAAAAAGTGGTTATTTTGTGAAATGATTCTTGTAACATGGTCTTTACGTATGCAAAATATGGGGAAGATAAGACATGTATTCACGAAGATACAGGATGAAACATTTTTGACCTTTGACCCTAATTTACATACCCAAGAAGGTGCCCGATCAAGTAGTTGTTATTTTATGAAATAATGTACGTGACATAAACTAAACATGTGCAAAATATTGGGCTGATAGAGCTTGTTTTTCTTGAGTTATTGCAAAGAAAGTTGCAGAAAGAAAGGAATATGAAAATACATGGAAGATAAGCTTTAATTTCAACCAAGTTTTTGGGCATGATGCCGACTCCGTATGAAAAAACGAAGGGCACACTTACGATAGCCCAAAGTCTCAGCTACAACATACTAAAATATGGGAGAAATTCATCGAAGCATAAGTGAGCTAGTGCTCGATAAAGATAGTCATGTCAGTTTTCATTTCCAGAAAAACTGCACTCCCATAGAGATAACACGTAAACTGGTCAAATATAACAATGTTACTTTTAATCCCTTTTTACGAGGTGATGCCGTCATCCAATCAAATTGTTGTTATTATATATCTGAAAGACCATTTAATAAGCTACAACATATTGAAATTTGGACAAAAATCAACTAAAGAATAAGTGAGATATGCTTGAATGAACTTGAAATTTGATGACGTCATTTTGAAAATTTACTTTTTTAACTTTATTAAGAAATTTGATATATTTTAATCATTTTTCCAGCATTGCCAACCCATGAAATGACATGTACAACTCATCAGCTTTCAGAATATGTAAAGAAAATGGGGGGTCACCGTCCATTCTGACGAGTAAAATCGGATTCAAAATTGGCGGTTTTTGGGCATTGTTGTACTGTATATCGCCATTGACGCGCGCACGGAATTTCAACTTTGACGGTCCCGTATGACGTCATATTGAGTCGGATTGACTTGAAACTTGCTAGAAATATTCCTTGACTTTTCAGACATCCGATAAATGTAAAAAATCGGGAAATTTCTGTTGCATATGAGCTGTACGTGCGTATATGTGCGCGCGCGTACGCGTCCGTCCAATTTTTTCAATTTTTCAAAAAATGCTCCAAATGGTCTGAAACGTATGCAAAAAAAATTTGAGCTCGATTTGAGCATACAAATATTTCAACGCGCGCGTATGCGCACGTCTTAAAAGAAAATATGAATTTTGAGAATATGAGTAAAATCCGCATAACTTGAAATATATGTGACGTAAATTTCATTGAAAAACTCCATTCCATTAATGAGATATGATTGAGAATGTGTTTTCATATAATGACGTCATAGTGACGTCACGGTTGACTGATCACTATGATACATTAGATTTGTCGTCTTTGGGACATGATACATATATGGTATGAGTTTGAAGTTGATACTCCGAGTACTTTCTGAGTACGTAGATACACAACTTTTGTCCAGAAATAAAGAAAGAAGAAGAAGAAGAAGAAGAAGAAGAAGAACAAAGAATCCGTACAGATACAGAAGGTGATCCGAGAGGATACTCGGATCACCTAATGAGGCATCACTATACATGTAATGTTCATTCAAATGACCCATTTTGACTGTGTGTATTCAGACTGGAATTGTGGTGGTGAATGACTTGAAGGGACATTCCAGATGATTTTCATAATTTCACATCATGTAGTACATAAATCGACAACTCCATGTATAGATTTATGGAATTTATTGTGGATCTTGAGCAGAGAAACAATACTTTGAAAAACCTTAAACAAATTACACTGAACAAGGATGATGACATAGGAGGTTCACATATTTCAGAAATGTAGCAGTGTAATTTCATAATACAATACCGCTTGCTTGCAAGTTCACCTGTGTATAATCTATGCATGCCTTCTTCTTTAATTTGTTCTGCTTCCTTAAGCCCCAACTCATGCATTCTTATGGTGACTCTGCCATGTTATCATCCTTGTTCATTGCAATTGGCTCTAAATTTTGAAAATATTCTTATTCTTCATCCCAATTATCACAAATTCTGAAACTCTGTCCTCAGTAGAACTAATTTATAGTTGTTCAAATGATTCGGCACGCCGTACACCGGGGTACCGTTGTAACCCGGGGTACCGCGTTGTATAGCGCCATCTCATGCCCATTATTTATAATGCGTGATTCAAATGATGGTCGGGAGGTGTTTTCCAACTACAATTTGCCTGAGTTGTGAAACGAAATAATCCTGTGGACAGACTGAT
Organism: Diadema setosum; assembly: GCA_033980235.1. NCBI lineage: Eukaryota > Metazoa > Echinodermata > Echinoidea > Diadematoida > Diadematidae > Diadema > Diadema setosum. The sequence continues at coordinate 15,913,506 of CM067078.1, forward strand.
CTCCAATCATGTTTTTGGGACGGAGCTTACAACCATTTCTGCAGAAAATCCACGTTCCTCAAATGCTTGCACTACATGCAAGTGTGCGCAGCTTATCACTCGCAAGTGATTGATAAAAATTCGGAAAGAAGCCACACCTCCTGTTAATTTCGCGGTTGCGAGGTCTAACTGTGCTCATCTGTTCGCACGTTGTTATTTTCGCATGTTGTTATTTTCGCGGTTCAAAGGCAATTCGCGAAATTCGCGATATAAAACCACCGCGAAAATTTCAGCTCGTACAGTATACGACTGCTACAATACTTGCTGTTGCTGAAGGTCCAAGATATTTCAGTGGAAAACACTTTGCAATTAGGAGTCCAAGAAGCTCTAAATTATTAGCCCAAATATTTACCGAACAGTTAGTATGCCTTTTAATAGAAAGGAAGAGAAAGAGACAGGGTTGATAATTGCAGAGCTGGGGAGAGTAAGTATACAACAACAAAAGACAAAGACCAGAATTCATATAGGCGGTTTTAATCTAGGCCATGGATTACTCCAATTTGGATTGCATGAAGACATCCAATAATGAATGCATGCTGACACATATGTGCAAGGTACACAATTTGTATGCATATTTCAAGCCTGTTATGATAGCCCATTGACGCAAATTAATGCTATGGATTTGATTTACACTAACCTTAGTTTGTGAATTTATGCGCAAAAAGATTCTGTCATTGCCACTGGCAACCTGTTTATATTTTGTAATTTACTCAAACAGAAATTTTCCCATGAATGATTTTTTGCGCATGGACGGGCAAGATGAATTTTAGTGTATTTTAATTTTACGGATGGTCACGGCAGTGGAGCAAGCACTTCAAACAACTCACCGCTGCCACGGTGGTTAAGGGCTTTAAAGGGACTGTACAGTACTGGTTGAGGTAGGGATTCATGTTTTGAACATTTCTAAGTGAGATAATGAAAAGCCTCTTATGAAATATGAAAGAGCATGTAATTTTAAGAAGGATTCAATGTTTATTTGATGAAAATTGGTTTTCCAATGGCGAGATATCCAAAAAAGTGCTAATAATAAAAGGCGACATGCCCCAACTTTATTAGTATCTCTTTGTTTTACCTTGTTTTTGGATATCTCAGCCATTTCAAAACCGATTTTCATCGAATAAACTTTTGATACCCCTTAGAACCGCATGCTCTTTGACATCTCATAGAGTGGTTTCTGAATATCTCACAAAACGTTAAAAGCTAAATTTTCACCTCGACCAGAACTGTACACACCCTTTAATAATGAAATAAATAATTTTCATTAAAAAAAAAAATAATGAAAAATTGTGTGCTTTCATTTACGTGTTAGTTTCATGTTGCACAAAATGCGGGAAAATTAAAAAAAAAAAAAAAAAAAAACTAAGCTGGGTGGGAGAAAGCTAATTTTTAAGCTAGAGAAAATGCATCTTAAGCCTGAGACACACATCTAGAGCAGGGGAGAAATTCAAACTCTAGTGGGAGAGCTAGAAATTTTGTGAAAATGGCCACAAAGCAGGAGATGTCCTGCGGTAAAGGGCTCACACCCGTAAATACAAAGGAATGTCCCAGACCCCTTCACAAATTCGTACCAAAGATACCAAAATAAATGAAGAAAACAATTAATTAAAAATCAATGATATAGTTTGGCAAAAAACTGAATAGCTGTAGATATTGAGTATGAATTCCTCTACAAATTGCATTTTGGTTGGAAGATGAAAGCTTTTCTGGTGGAATTTGAGGGGACTATATTTCATTGGGTACGTGTACAGAAAATGGGTGATTTTTTGAGTGACAAGAACTCGTAGTCTGGCTTTGTGGACCCCTGGACAGAATTTGGACTGAAGAATCCTCCCTGAAAATTTGATGGATGAAAGGGTATATCTCACTTGTCCAGGTTAGTGAAGCTGAAACACCTCATTTCTCCCAGCTATTTTACAGAATTTTTTTTGAAATTTGATTTTTCACACACATCCCTATGGGGAAATATTTATGGGTGTGAGCCCTATAAGCGAGAAGGTTGGGAGTCTCTAGATATGTAGTGATTATTCACTATGAGATGTCACACATGGAAGCAGCCATGTTTTACCACATGATACTAAAGTATTTTGGAGGTAGTCTGAAAGAAAACATCAACCTTAGAATCTGAAGAAGGAATAAGACAGCATATCAGTAAAAACTTTTAAAGCAATTACCACTTCCATAAAAGCTTTGGTAGATTCTAGATGTTTGTATACGTAGTTACATTGCTCAAGCTGTGATACATCCATCCCCACGTCTATTCATGAGTGGACCAATATTACTGTGAACAAACTTGAAAGAGACTTCAATGTAGTCAACACCGATGCATTTCAATACCCATCCAGGAGTTTCCCCGTTTCTTGTTTTTGTATTCAAGATGTGAATAATATTCACAGTATTTGTAGAGATTTTATCATTTTGAACTTCATCTACAAGCAATAAGTTTGAGATATATTTCTATCATTTTTTGTTATGGCTTCTTTCTTATTTGTTTGAGATAATCATGATATGAACAGGGAAAGTTTAAGTATTTTTGTACCAGTCTCCCTTGAACTATTGGCAGTCTTTAGTGTGATGAGTCATCCATAAAGGGACCCCATGCAGGGTCCAATCTGACTTTCACTGAAGGCATGCTTCATAGATCATTTCACCTGACTTGAAGGGCATTACTTCTTTTCAATTATTAAGGAATTTATCAATTTATCATTCTTGGCAAAGAGATTGGTTTGAATACTGTTGTATTCATGTATATAGGCCTTTATCAACTGTGATTTAAAAGAAAAATGCCTGCTCAGTATTAACTATAAACATGTTAGTATGAGAAAGGTTGTTCAGTAAATGCATTCATTACAGTGCTGAGATCGTTTTGTTTAATTTTTTTCCTTTTTCAGTTTCAATATGTATGTTTGTGCCAACTACCATCCAGTTCAGTTTCTTTTAATAGTATTGTTGTTGTTGTTTTAAAGAGGTATGTACAGTTTGTACCTGGTATTAAAGGGACTGTACAGTACAGGTTGAGGTGGGGATTCATGTTTTGAACATTCCTAAGTGAGATAGTGAAAAGCCTCTTATGAAATATGAAAGAGCATGTAATTTTAAGAAGGATTCAACGTTTATTTGATGAAAATTGGTTTTCAAATGGTTGAGATATCAAAAAAAAGTGCTAATAATAAAAGGCGACATGCCACAACTTTATTAGGATCTCTTTGTTTCACCTTGTTTTTTTATATCTCAGCCATTTCAAAACCGATTTTCATCGAATAAACTTTTGATACCCCTTAAAACTGCATGCTCTTTGACATCTTATAGAGTGGAATATCTGAATATCTCGCAAAACGTTAAAAGCTAAATCCTCACTTCGACCAGAACTGTACAGTTAAGCAGCATGGAGAATCCCATTAGGCCCATTCTCAGTAAAAGCGTTCAAATACGGAATTTTGGTGTCGCCGACATTCCATGACAGTTTGTGGTTCCCTGAAACCTTTTAGATACTATTTAAATGTTTATGATATATCACAAGGAGTTTATTTGTTAAAAATAAACACAATCAAATGCGGTTGTCTGCCTTTTTGTATAAAATTTTGCCGTTAAACTTTGTTAAGACCCCCAAAACGCAGTGTCGCCGGCTATTTCAGAATTATGTTTTATGGCTCCTCTTCATCCACAAACATACTTTCCAAATATCATTTTCATGGACGATGAGCATATCATATGTGCTAATCACAATACTCAAAAAGTTCCAAAATTTTTATTGACTTCTTTTTTTATAGCCTTTTGAAACCTGTCGCCAAATTCACCGCCAGATACGTTACCAGTTTCTTTAGTGTTACAGCATTGCGAAAATAACAAGACTATGCAATGACCCCGTGTATATGAAACCCTGAGGATATACTTCATACACTGCAAGTACTTAGATTTTTTTGTGCAACAGCTCTTTATTGAGAATACGGTACAATGTTTGAAATATCGGTTTTCTACACTTTTATTTGGACAGATACGTTACATACTTTTCACGCCACCCACGGCGACAGACATTGCAATGTCAGACAAATTGTATATTATACTTTACTCCTCGGAATGACGCATCGATTCAACATTAAAGTTTAGTACAAGTGAGAAATATTTGGTAGATATCGCTCTCATAATAATATGATCGACCATATACGTTACCACAGATACGTTACCCCAGATACGTGACCGAATTTTGCTCATTGGTCTTGTGCTTTCTGGGGATCAAATCTGGTCAAAATTCATCCCTACACATTACATGCTTCGTTTTGTTGGACCTCAGGATTATATTCTTTACACCAAAAGGACAGAGAGGAGAAAAAGAGCAACACTTCCTTATGATTTTTCTTTGTGCGTCAGTGTCTCACAACTTAATGCCAAGTTTTCCGACAGATACGTTACCACATAATCAAAATGCTGAAAAGAAATTGTAAATGTTTGTACAAACAAATCGTTGTGTGCTCATAAACTCCAAAGTTCTATTCTATAAAACCCAGCCACTTTCATATTCTATGCAACAACTTTGAACGTTTATTTTACTAGACGAAGCTAAGATTCAGCATATCAGTTTTTTGCTTTTCAGATTTAGCAGATATGTTACGTATAATTCAGGGCACCCACGGTGACAAATTAAATAATGTTATGTAAAACAAAGTGTTCATAAAACAATTCTGCATAGAATGACGCTTCCATAAAAAATTAAAGTTATGTTCAAATGAAGAATATTCAGTAGAAATTGCTCTGTAACTTCACCGACAGATTCATTTACGGTACGCCAGATATGTTACCAAACTTTGAAAGAGTAAAAAGTAGTTTATGAAACGCTTCCGAGAAAAGTTTCAGTGTTCTGTTGCATATTTATTCTAGTGTTTTTCAACATATGAAGAACTACTCAAGATTCATTGATAAGTTGAACAATTATTTATTCATTTTCATTAAAAGGGATGAGCCAAATATGTTACCATAGGTCAAACAACTGTTTAGCATATCAATTTCATAGAGACTGTACCTACTTCCTTCTAAGTGCCTGCAAAAATATATTTTTTAAACCTTGTGTGCATTATCCATCAAAACTTAATGAATATTTATAGTCAGATGGATAAATACATTCAGACGTAAGATGAGAATATTCTGTGAATGAAGAACTCAGCTTTCACATTTAGGGCTCTTTTCCACTACATTTCATAGTTTAAATATTACGTACAATGTTTAAAATGGTTAATTTGGGCTTACATCATTCATTTTTACATCAATTCATGAGGTAAATAATTAAACAGGTGATATTTATTTATTCATACGCAACTAAAATTATTACTTATATTTTACCAGATACATTACCAAAGGTGATTCGATGTTTTTCAATAGTTATTTCCCCAGGAAAGCAATTCATATTTGTTTCCTGTGGAAATTCCAGATCGGATCGTTCCCTTTGCATGATTTGTGGGATTCGAAACTTTATTTGTAAGCGAAATTTGCAAAAAATACAAAGTGAATCTTAAGGTTATATTTCATTTCAGCAAAAAGCATATTTCAACCTACCACACAGAAATAATTTCTACCAATTAGCAAGGGATGACAACATCTTTACCTCTTGAAAAACCCCAATATCTTTAGGAGGGACAGATGTCTTTTCCTGAACAGAAATTGGATCAAAACAATAAATTTAATTCAGAGTTAGGAGTCCATTACAACATGTAAATTTGCGGTAACGTATCTGATTGGTGATCAAAAATCATATATGATGCTCTATTTCAATTCATTTTTACTCAATGAATGGCCATCATTTAGAATGTTCCACTTTTTGTTTTGTATTTGACCGGTTTTGAAGTTTCCGAAAACACATCTTTGAATGTATTACTTTGTGGTTGATTTTTCGGTTTTACTCACATGGAATTGAACACTTAACCTGAGAATGGCCCATTATACTTCTAGTTGACAAAATGCTATGCATAGAATTAACGAAACAACATCCAATATTTCAGCAAAACAAATCGTAATCAGCAATATGCAACCATACAATTTTCTGACGGCTAAAAAGATATGAGCACCTGTGAGATGCTCACATCTTTTTAGCCATCAGAAAATTGTATGGTTGCATATTGCTGATTACGATTTGTTTTGCTGAAATAAGTCACTGCAACTGCAGGGATCCAAAGAGTCCATGTAGAAATTATTCCAGATGATTGAGAGTTTACTTGTTTTGCTATGAAGGAAAAAGTCATCTTCTGTTGAGAATTTATGTCAGTTTATGCTAGAGAATCAGGGGACTTCAAAACTCATTACAACCTGCCATGATATTCTGCAATACCAGGAATATTTGCCACGCATCCATGGGATTAAAGGGATAGACCAGTAATGGATTAAGGAAATTTGTCCTAAAGCTCATTAGATGGTTTCTGTGGTCTCTGTTCAAGCAAATGCATTGTAGGTCATTAACAAGTTATGACATTTTTCTTCTCACAATACAAATTTTTTGAAATGCACATAAACCTACAGAGATGCTTAATTTGTTCTTGCCCTTGCTTTGAAAACCATTTCACGAAATGGCAGGCCACTGATACGGATAGGGTTTTCCTGTAGGAAATGGTGCATGGTATCTATTACTGTAAAACATGATATATTGGCGGCATTAAATTTTTGCGAATTGGAGCCGACAGCCTTTTTTGCAGCATGAAATTTTTGCAAATTGCCACTGGCATTTGATGCATATAGTGTAGACAAGAACTTTTGCATGCATTTTGATTTAGCGAATGTTGGCGCTCGCGAAATTCGCGAAATTAAAATGCACGCCAACATTCCTCATTTTAAAGTATACAAGTGTATCTTTGTTGGCAATAGGACTGTACATAATCATAATGCTATCTGCATCGATGGTTACTTTGTATAGTGTGCTGATAAAGTTCATTCAAATTCTATGCTTTACTTTCTAAGTTTGTTTGTTTTGTTTTGTTTTTAGCTCACCCAAACTGAATTGCTCAAGTAAAGTATTGTAATTATTCAGAATGTGGGCCCCATTTCATAAAAAAAGTTGATATGACAACACGCTTTAATGGCAATTGTTATGGTAACAACAAGAATCCAGCTTCCTAATTGGCTGTTGCTGTGGGAAGTTGCCATCCAAACAAGTGTTGCTATTCTAACATCTTTTATAAAATTGGGCTCAGGTGTCCATCTTAAGTAAATGTTTTTGCATTGTCATCTTCTTCCTGAAATGTGAAGGCTGGATTGTAGTTTGTGCAGAATAATGACGATGGCATGCCATAGGGTGCTTCTTGTGGTGAACCTTCAAATTCATAATCAGAATTTGCAGTTTTCAGGATCGTAAGGCCAAGTCACTCCAGTAGTGGAATACTGCAGTATTTCAAAATGTGAACACAAAAACCAAACTGAAAAAATTAGACTTGTGGAAATGTGAATGGAAAGGACGTAAGACATTGGAGATAGCGGTTAATGAGCAAAACATATTCGGGGGTCTTGAGTCATGTGGTGCTGATGTCATCAGAGCCAAGTTTAGGACAAGAAATCATCTACCTGTTAGCTGAACTTTATAAACATTGTCTGAAGTCAGCTGCATGCTTAACCTAAAATGTATTGGTTGGTTGCCAATCACATGACATCATAATGGTTGCTATGGAAATCATGCACACTTTATGAGACTCTTCCTGTGATGAATTGCAGTATTTACAGTCTACATACATGTAATACTGTCTACATATGCACAAAATAGAATCAAAACTGTGCTGTTATTTTGGCAAATGATTGTAAAAATGAAGCGGTTAAAAAAAAGAACGCACACTTACATTTTGCTGTTAATGCATTGGGCATTTTGCATCAGAGAGATATATGTATAAAACTTGATTTCATCTGTTGTCAGTTAGGCTAAAAAAAAAAAAAAAAAAGCAATCCTTGCGATAAAACAAGGCTAATGATGATAATCCTAATTGCAACAGTAATAAGATTGTTTATTGCACTATCTATTGACACTAACGGTTTTTTGTAAATATCGTTAATGATAACTGTATCTGCGACATAACTGCTTGATACAAAATATTTATCACTATGGCACGGTTGCCCTACAATAATATCCTATGCAGTGCTTATTAAGTACATTTATAGTATGCTATAATGCCTTGAACAGTAAAATCAAGGTCAAATACTAGTAGATGAAGTGGATTATCTGAACAGAGAATACCTAGTCTGGGACATTCTTTGTATATTTATCATGATCAGGGCTCGACACTAACGGTGGCCCGGTGGCCCGGGGCCACCAAAAATGAAAGTCGGGCCACCAAATTTCAGAAAAGGGCAAATTTGGTGGCCCACCTCTGGCCACCAATTTTTTTTGAAAAGTGTGTCAATAAATTCGTAACTTTTTGCGCCGGAAATGCATAAATACATGCAGTGAGTGTGCGACTTATTTTTTTTTTTAAATTGACTTTTATCAATGTTTTTTTTGTTTTTTTTCGGGCCACCAAATTTTTCTCTCGGGCCACCAAAAATTTGAAATTGATGATTTTGGTGGCCCCATCGGGCCACCGAAAAATAAAGTTAGTGTCGAGCCCTGATGATATGTGATTTGTGAATGTGTTTGTGATCATTCAAAAACTCTGAAAACACAGCTATTCGCTGAAACATGATAATTTAGAGTAGATGTAGGAAGGCAGTCAAACTAGAAAGCAGAGAAAGGATGTTCGTCCATATTTTTCATGTCTATTTACCCTTTGAAATTCACAATATATCACCACTTTCCCAATCAATTTTACTTAAGCTATTTTTACGTTTAAGCCAACACAATTATGTTGACAATTAGAGGTACAGTTGAACCTCTTGTATCCGGACAAGTCGGGACCGGGGCTCATCCGGATAAGGGATTTGGCCGGATACGGGAGACTCAATGCTTTATACATGTACATATACATACACATGTACTGATGTAGCCCATTGTAGTACCACATGTAGTAATGTGTATACTGCAACCTTTTCATTGTTAACACTCAGTAACAGACCCCAAAATAGAGGTTCGTGTTTGCAAGAGTGAAATCATTTTCTTTTATAAATTCTTGGGATGACTGACCTAAATAATTATTAAGAAATGTATCAAGTATATATGTAATTCATGTGTGTTTGTGTAGGAGTTCTCAAGGAGTAGGAATCCCCCTTTCCTCCCGTAATTCTTAAAAAAAGATTTAAAAAAAATTACGGCGAGATTGCGTCCGGATAATAGAGAGATCCGGATAAAGGGAGGCCGGATAATAGAGGTTCAACTGTACCATTATTTCAACATAGACTGATTTTTTTTTCTTTATAGTCTTAATTTTTCTTCCATTTGAACATTTTCACCCTTTCAAGCTGTTTGTATCGTGTCTGTATGCTTTTTGTGAGTATATATGGTGTATGTGCCAGTGTGAGTCTATCTGTCGATCTGTGTCTGTGTGTCCGTGCAAAAATTATTACCTTTTCAAGAGTTGCCAGATGTTTGCTTCCATCAAATTGAAAATACAAGAAGGTTCACTTTGTATTCCACACTCTTTGAGAGAGTAGCCTCGGATAGCAGGCAATGCATGCAGATGGCCCATCTGCAGTGTCTATACTGATACCGGTCCATGCTGATACAGATAGGATTGAATCCCTCATCATCGTGAGAAATGCGTGAGAGAGTTGACCCTTGCTGACTCTGTGCAATTATACGGCCATTTCCCTTCTCGGCTGATGCAAAGTCATGATCTTTAAAGCTCTAGGCTGCCGGAAATCATGCCAGTAGAAGTGTACCACCACCGGGCCGGGGCACCTGGCTTAATGAGAGTGTAATGACAAATGGCTGGTAGACCTCAATCAGACTGCCTTATATCAGGGCAATTCATTCTCTCGGATCACCCAGCTGCCAGGGGTGAATGTCTTCATCATTGGTGTCTCGGTGGTGTTATCCTTCTTGCGGCTTTGCTGGAACGTATAGCATCCTCTTTTCAGCTGGAATGGTTTTGTAAGAATTTCCTTTCTTGACAATGTGATACAAAAAACTTTTTTTTTCCCCCTCTGCAGCACTGTTGTAAAAAAATGATGATGTTATTGAAGTAAAAGTGCTTCAATTACACGTAAATATTGAGGGGTTAGTGATTTCTTGGATGAGGGACTTCATTATTTGATTGTTAGCACAGGAGGTTATATGTACCAGTTCTGAGTCCAAGTTAAAATGATGAAATATGATTATGTTTATGATTATAAGGCCTTCTTTATCCTTGGTAGCCTCTTCAGTGTTACCACAGCACTGCAAGAGGGCCCTGCCATCGTTTTTGCGCTAGTGTTGTAAGGTACCCATTTTTGTGCCTGGGTCAAGAGGGACATGGTGGGTAAAAACATCTTGTCTATGGACGTAAGCACTTGACAGGATTCGAACTTGGGACCTCTGACTGAAAGTCAAAGAGTCTTATACCAGCACACAGTGCCATAGAGCCCCCTATCACAGTGCCACGTTGTTTTTACATTTTGTTCCCTTCTGAATTTCTTTTTTATATCACATGCACAACGAAAGCCAACATAGGCATCACTTTTTCATCATCTTCCTCGTTGTCGAGTCTGTGTCATCGACAATTTGGTCTACTCTTTATAACTTTCAAAAGCTTTGAGCTATGACCACCAAACTCAAATCACAGGTACATAACCTATCAAAAAAAATGATAGTCAAGTTCAAATATGGGTGAAGTCCAACAGGTCAGAGATCAAAAGGTCAGTCAGCTTTGAATTCCCTGATGAGCACTGTACTGTGCAGTATTGTGGTCAGAGGTATACTCTCAATAATTTTCAACAGATTTGAGCTATGACCACTAAACTCACACCTCAGATGCTGGTCAAATTAAAATATTTGATTTGTGAAGTTAAACAAGGTCTAGGGTCAAAGGTCAATGAAGTAGACTGAAAAAAAAACCCACTATAATCACAAGTTGCAGTATGCAAGCAAGACATTCTTTGGCATTTACATGTACCTTCTTCTGGTCTTTTCCACACTGCACTTAAGCTTACAAAAACAGGAGAATCTCACTGAGAATTCATGATTTTATATCTATTCAATTCTTTTGCACTCTTTAGGTCATGGAAGATGAATCACTTCAGATTGATTTATTCCTAATTCACATATTAAAGCCCCAGGCATCTTGCAATAAATTTGCCTGTGGATTTCCATGCGGTTTTCATGCATCGTGCTGGGTGGCTACAAGATCTGGCGAATGTGTGTCAAATCGTACACCTCAAGGGTTGTGCCATTTTTGTCCAGGGGCAGATGAGAGTCTGTCCATACAGACGGTATGTGGTGGTTGTATGGAATTCATGCGATATTGGAAGGCCTGTCAAGATTGGAAATTTTCATTAACAAATTGTGTGGCTTAGCTTTATTGCTTTACTTCCTGCTCATTGGCATTTTTTTTTCTTTTTATTAGTATTATTATTGTTGTTATTAGTATTAGTATTATTATTGTTGTCTTTGTTTTTGTTGTTATTATTGTTTTTGCTGCTGCTGTTGCTGTTGTTGAAAAGTATATGACTACTAGTATACTTGCCAAAGTGGATAACAAAAACTTTTTCACCAAAACATCAAAACCAAGACAGATTGTAGTAATGACTCGTGGGATATCATGTGAGATGATACTCCTGTATAAGCATTTTTCAATATCACATTACTCGTCCAATTTGCTGCCTTGATTTGCCTGCTTTCATTCAAAACAGCAGCCTTACCAGGATAAATGTTACCTCACTTTGAGTGCTCTCTCTCGGTCCTAACCATTACTTTGTCTGTGTAAGGTGCTACTCTAAAGACAATGATTAATTATTTCTGTTTTTGTGTCTCAAGTGGTCTTGAGTTGTGACTTACAAGCTCCTCTTTCTACCTCATTCTTTCCTCCCATGCTGTAATCACTGTATTCTCAAACCGTCCTTTCCTTATCGTCAGTCAACAAGTAGCAGGTGAAGATATGTCTTTATGCATTGATTATGTACCTGCAAAAGCAAACTACACACACACACATACACACTAAGTAGGTTTTATTTGCATTAGATGCATTCACAGTTGTGTTTCTTGCTTCCTATCCCAAGCATACAGTGTACATGTACCTCTATTCTTCCTAAATGCTAAAAATAATTGAAAGGAAAGGTATGATTGATACATGCAGATAGATAGATAGATAGATAGATAGATATGTAGGTATTAAAATAGATAGATAGATGGATAGATAAGATAGATAGATAGATAGATAGATAGATATATATGTAGGTATTAAAATAGATAGATAGATAGATAAGATAGATAGATAGATACATGTAGATAAGATAGATAGATAGATAGATAGATAGATAAGATAGATAGATAGATAGATAGATAGATAAGATAGATAGATAGATAGATAGATAGATTCACATTATAGTATTCAGCTGTCAGCTTCAAATCTCTTTAATGTCATTTCCACATGATGTACATATATCAACTTGTACCAGGGTTTTATAACGATTTTCATCCTTTGTGCTGTAAGCTCAGAATAATTATGTTGGTTGCTGTCGATACCAGCTTTTTGTATTGTGTGAGACACATATTTCATGGTACAGTTTTCTTGGTAGAATTTTAGATAGGCCATTAACCCCTTGTGTATCTGCCTTTTGAAATCAACCTGGCAGCACTTAAGGTTCTCTTTAACTCAGTTATAAATGGGTTTGTGTGTTGAGTACAGTGGACATGCTTCAGTGAATCTCATGAACTCCTTCACTTTAAACTCTTTCCCCGAATATCTAGATTGAGGCTGTTATGCTAGTGGTGCAGACATAGAAAGTGTACATGAGTGTACCATTGAAGCAAACTACAATAGCGCAGTTAGTGAGTGAAGATGCACTAGTGAGCAAAGTCTTTTTATCAAGGAGATCAGTCAGAAGGCAGTTGGGGGTCTAACAACTCAAAAGCTTGGCGTACAAGTTGTAGGTCTAGCTATTCACACAGTGAGTTATGGCAACTTGACTTTCACTTGTATATTGCAGTGCTCAGTGAGATAAAACGTATTTACCGTAGTATGATTTTATTGCAGTTCAGATATTATTTGTATGTTTCTGTTTGTTTGTGTGTGTGTGTGTGTGTGTGTGTGTTTGTGTATGTTTGTATGTACAATATGTGAGTGTGTTGTTGTTGTTTTTCAAGTTCTTCAAGTAGGAACTCTAGTGCATATTATGCACAGATGAAAGTCAGAGTCAGGACCAACGAGGGAGAGGGGGGAAGTATTTATATTTTTCACCACGTGTTGCTTCTATTTGTGTTGCGAAAGCACTAGCAGATGACACAATGGATTGTATGAACACAGTTACTAAGCTCTGCATCCTTAGGTTCTTCTGTCCTGAAGCAAAAGCTCCTCACGATTTTCGATGCCCGATAATTTAGAAGCGGTGAGCATCACACACGCATAAAATGAAAATGCATAAACAGGAGAATGTTGCACATGAAAATATATTACATAACTTCATACATATTCCATAATTGCCGTAATCACATCATCGTGTCCCCAGGAGAATGATGTGAACGCACGCGATTCAAGGAATCCATACCCAGGAAAACGACAATTTGTTGGTTTCTTTTTTTTTTCAGAAATCATAGCCATGCTATAGATATATCATTGGCATGTATTCATAAATTAAATCTGACACTATGAACACAAATACTCCTTTAATAGCCAATTAATAATAATAGAGAGACTCTTATGTAGCGCTCATTCTACCGAAAAAGATACTCACATAGGTTTCCTTTAATCAACATGTTCATTTGCTGAAAGAGCCATAGCTTCAAAATTCTTGTCTGAATGCCTGTCTGGGTGTATATATGGACACCAGACTTTCATCAAAATTCTGGCATAGATAACATATCAACTCCTATTTGCTGGGGCTGTCACTCACAGCCAAAGAAATGAGTTCACTCTCCATCTGTGAGATGACCTTCATTTGACCTCTGAAGCCAAAGTACAGTCATTGTGGGAGAGGAAAATATGGCAGTGGTTAAAAGTGTAAATTTCTTATGTTCATAGTAACACAAACCAGTAAAAGTGGGAACAACCAAAGAGAAACAAATTATGGGGAAATTTGACACCAAAACAAACAAAGGACAATGTACACCTACAACAAATCTAAAGTTTGGACATGAAGAAGGCATGAAACTATGTGTGTGTGCATGGAGGTATGAAAGCAAGGATATTTGGAGGAAAGCATGTGGTATCTTGACATGATTGTCGAGTTTAAAGTTCACTCCACATTACATTAAATTGACACAGTTGAAAAATGTCAAAGTTTGCTATGTTTTGATACCATATAGGTAATTCTATATGGAGTGCATCAGTTGTTCATTGTGATAATACTGGTGGTTTCTGAAATGCCAGAAAGGGATTTCAGCATTATGGACATTTCTATGTACATCCATTTGTATTCGCATGCAAATTTTCTATTGCAGCTTATTTCATTCAGCCTTTTTTTGAGAAAGATATGTCATTTAAACCTCCAAAATTTACCCATAAGTTACCGAAAATACATTGGAATATGTTAATCAGTCCCACAATATAGAAGTCTAATATTTGTTCATGTCAGAAATTTTGTTAGCTGTTCTTTGCTTTCTGTGTTTATCCTTGCAAAAGAAGCTCAAGTTTTGGTATTCAAACTCTCCTAATGAATTGTACACAAATTTTCACTAATCTCCTAAAGTTGTTAACCTAAAATTAGTTCGACTTAGAAGTTAAAAATCCTTTGCATCAAATTGTTGGAGCCTTGTAATGATCCAGCAGCAATATATTCAAGGGGAAAGGAACAGCAAGACGTAAATCATCAACAGAAAACATGATTGTAATTTTATTTATTTATATTTTTTTTAGTACAGCCCTTCTGAGGTAATAATGTCACAGCCTTTTCCAAGTCTGTGTGTGGGTATTGACCAAAATTGCTTTTTTGATACTGAATTTGTAAAAAATGTAAAACTTGAAAATTTCTATAACTTGTAAATTTAATTCCAATTTTGGGGAAAAAAGAAAAAAAACTATGTTGTTCTATTTGATTAGCCTCTATGTATTAAAGTCAAGTTGAATGTGATATTGTATTGTACTTTCAAGCTCTATCTCTGCATGGGAGAGAGAAAAAAAAAATCTTATGAGAATATTATTTTGACCTTGGGAGAAAGACC
This sequence comes from Diadema setosum, assembly GCA_033980235.1. Taxonomy (NCBI): domain Eukaryota; kingdom Metazoa; phylum Echinodermata; class Echinoidea; order Diadematoida; family Diadematidae; genus Diadema; species Diadema setosum. Next base: position 15,928,732 of record CM067078.1, read on the forward strand.
CAGATACTCCAAAAAATAAGCCAGACAAAGTGTGTTGAATTTTGAAGCAAGTGGGTTGTGATTGTTCTATTATGCATAAATGTGGTAAATCTGGGTACGTGGGCTTGTTGTGTACATGAATGTGGCACCTGAGAGCCAAACCGTGGATGAATTATGGTCCAGGGCAAGGAGACACTCTACTAAGCGTGTCAAGTCTGCCACTTTGACCTCAACTTGCTTTCGCTCTGACGCGCTAAATCACGTCAGAAAGAAAACATTTCCTGACATTCCACACACAGACACTTCCTCTGCATGAAGCAGGACTGGCACAGGTGTCTGCTGCCCTCAGTGTCAATGGGAGATTAGTCTGACTTCCACCAGGAAGGCAGGGGTTCATTTCCCACCACCTGTGTGGATACCGCCTCAAATAACCTCAGTGGGGTCAAAGTCAGGTCGATCTTGTGAGATTCACGCATGCAGTTTGGCCTTACTCAAACCAGTGTGATTTTGGTTGTTATTTTTTTTTTTTTTTAACTGGTGTGATTTTGAGTGCAATTTACTTTTTGTATGAGAACAAGAGCACACAAAAAAGCATGATTTGAATTGCAATATGAATGACGCTAAATAAACCTAATTGTCTTTCACAGAGAGATCAAACAGAGCTGGGTAATGGGTCATTGTGTCTTTTTTTTTTCCTTTTCTTTCTTTTTTTTTTTGCATTTAAAGGATTGTTTGTTTTTGCCTGTGCTGAGAAATATCTTAAAGCATTCAAAGGGAAGATATTAGAATTTCTTGTGGAATTTCACATCAAACTTATCGTTTTTCCAGTGTATAGTTCCTGTAGATTTGTGTCACTAATCTGCCGTGCAGCCCGGCTTTACCCCTAAGACTCCTCTTGACTCACTATGAAGATGCACAATTTTCTGTCATGGAGTTCACTGCCTACATGTACTAACTATGCTGTCAACTTAGGTGATGACTCTCAGTGAAAATCTACAATGATATTACAAAGAATGTGTGTTGTTAGGAATGTGTTATAAAGACTCCTCACATTCCAGTGTAGTCTGTTTCTTTATGTTATTTTGTGATGGATCTCTTGCATTACTCATGGTATTATTTCCAGATTAAGGCACTCCATACATATATACTGTATTGTAAACCTAAGCTTTAAACATATAAGGCTTTATTCTCCCCTTATAAAACAAACAAAAAAAAGTTAATTATATAGCTGCTGAAGCCACAGTAAACTAAAGTTTACCCAAGCCTTATTTAGCAGTACACCCTTTTCAGATTTAGATACCGACGACAGTCTCAGTATTTGATATGGAATATTCATGCAGTATGGCATTGACTGCTTGGCATTTGAGTTGGGATTGAGGATGGGATTGATCAAGATCTGGTAGGGCATGTGGATGTAAGAAAAGAACAGACGAGAGTGAAAGAGGGAGAGATAGGAGAGAAATGTGCAGCCATCTTTATAAACCGAGAGAGATGGGAAAGAAATGTGCAGCCATCTTTATAAACCGAGAGAGATAGGAAAGAAATGTGCAGCCATCTTTATAAACCGAGAGAGATGGGAAAGAAATGTGCAGCCATCTTTATAAACCGAGAGAGATGGGAAAGAAATGTGCAGCCATCTTTATAAACCGAGAGAGATGGGAAAGAAATGTGCAGCCATCTTTATAAACCGAGAGAGATAGGAAAGAAATGTGCAGCCATCTTTATAAACCGAGAGAGATAGGAAAGAAATGTGCAGCCATCTTTATAAACCGAGAGAGATGGGAAAGAAATGTGCAGCCATCTTTATAAACCAAGAGAGATGGGAAAGAAATGTGCAGCCATCTTTATAAACCGAGAGAGATGGGAAAGAAATGTGCAGCCATCTTTATAAACCGAGAGAGATAGGAAAGAAATGTGCAGCCATCTTTATAAACCGAGAGAGATGGGAAAGAAATGTGCAGCCATCTTTATAAACCGAGAGAGATGGGAAAGAAATGTGCAGCCATCTTTATAAACCGAGAGAGATAGGAAAGAAATGTGCAGCCATCTTTATAAACCGAGAGAGATGGGAAAGAAATGTGCAGCCATCTTTATAAACCGAGAGAGATAGGAAAGAAATGTGCAGCCATCTTTATAAACCGAGAGAGATGGGAAAGAAATGTGCAGCCATCTTTATAAACCGAGAGAGATAGGAAAGAAATGTGCAGCCATCTTTATAAACCGAGAGAGATGGGAAAGAAATGTGCAGCCATCTTTCTAAACCGAGAGAGATGGGAAAGAAATGTGCAGCCATCTTTCTAAACCGAGAGAGATGGGAAAGAAATGTGCAGCCATCTTTATAAACCGAGAGAGATAGGAAAGAAATGTGCAGCCATCTTTATAAATCGAGAGAGATGGGAAAGAAATGTGCAGCCATCTTTATAAACCGAGAGAGATGGGAAAGAAATGTGCAGCCATCTTTATAAACCGAGAGAGATAGGAAAGAAATGTGCAGCCATCTTTATAAACCGAGAGAGATAGGAAAGAAATGTGCAGCCATCTTTATAAACCGAGAGAGATGGGAAAGAAATGTGCAGCCATCTTTATAAACCGAGAGAGATGGGAAAGAAATGTGCAGCCATCTTTATAAACCGAGAGAGATAGGAAAGAAATGTGCAGCCATCTTTATAAACCGAGAGAGATGGGAAAGAAATGTGCAGCCATCTTTATAAACCGAGAGAGATGGGAAAGAAATGTGCAGCCATCTTTATAAACCGAGAGAGATAGGAAAGAAATGTGCAGCCATCTTTATAAACCGAGAGAGATGGGAAAGAAATGTGCAGCCATCTTTATAAACCGAGAGAGATGGGAAAGAAATGTGCAGCCATCTTTATAAACCGAGAGAGATGGGAAAGAAATGTGCAGCCATCTTTATAAACCGAGAGAGATGGGAAAGAAATGTGCAGCCATCTTTATAAACCGAGAGAGATGGGAAAGAAATGTGCAGCCATCTTTATAAACCGAGAGAGATGGGAAAGAAATGTGCAGCCATCTTTATAAACCGAGAGAGATGGGAAAGAAATGTGCAGCCATCTTTATAAACCGAGAGAGATGGGAAAGAAATGTGCAGCCATCTTTATAAACCGAGAGAGATGGGAAAGAAATGTGCAGCCATCTTTATAAACCGAGAGCGATGGGAAAGAAATGTGCAGCCATCTTTATAAACCGAGAGAGATAGGAAAGAAATGTGCAGCCATCTTTATAAACCGAGAGAGATGGGAAAGAAATGTGCAGCCATCTTTATAAACCGAGAGAGATGGGAAAGAAATGTGCAGCCATCTTTATAAACCGAGAGAGATGGGAAAGAAATGTGCAGCCATCTTTATAAACCGAGAGAGATGGGAAAGAAATGTGCAGCCATATTTATAAACCGAGAGAGATGGGAAAGAAATGTGCAGCCATCTTTATAAACCGAGAGAGATAGGAAAGAAATGTGCAGCCATCTTTATAAACCGAGAGAGATAGGAAAGAAATGTGCAGCCATCTTTATAAACTGAGAGAGATGGGAAAGAAATGTGCAGCCATCTTTATAAACCGAGAGAGATAGGAAAGAAATGTGCAGCCATCTTTATAAACCGAGAGAGATGGGAAAGAAATGTGCAGCCATCTTTATAAACCGAGAGAGATGGGAAAGAAATGTGCAGCCATCTTTATAAACCGAGAGAGATGGGAAAGAAATGTGCAGCCATCTTTATAAACCGGCTCCACCTGTTCCAACCATTGCAGCCATTACTCTTGTCATAGAGATAAAAAGGATCTCAGTCATTTTAGAGTGTGCCCTGTCTTCATTTGGGTGCTTATTCCCAACCGGGCCCAGCAGGGTTGCTGCTGCATGGACTGCTGCGCCAAACACTGAAGGACTTACTCTCCCGCGCACCTATGCGATCTCCACATAGAGTTTGAGTTGATTGAATGACAAAATGTAGAGATGATTGCCAAAGATGGCAATTGAATCGTTGCGTGGTGGTATTTAGAAGTAGGTCAGATCATAAATTTAATTTAGGGATGGGTTGATTCAATGCAGACAGCATTGACATACCCTTGCGAGGGATGAATTTGAAGATGTAGCGAAAGGTCAGGAGAGTCAATATGAAATCTTCACTTGATATTAACCATCAGTGTATAAGGGTTTCTACTCCTAATCTTTTATGTTTGTATATATCTCTAAACTTAATATGAAAATGTTGTACACATACACAAACTTACACTCTGGCATGACTAATTGTTCCAGTTATTAGCGATGGGTGAATACATCAACTAAAGATGTATGATTCATTAATTGCAAAACCAGTATAACAAATTTGTTATGTATTAACTTGCACATTGAAAATTTGGTTTTTAGCTATTGCGATCATTCTTCATCCGGCGTCCGCCGTCAGTGATGCGTCATACGTCATGCGTAAACTTTTTATATTGTCATCTTCTTGAAAACCTCACGACCGATTTTCATCAAACTTGGCAGGTAGAACACATAGGAGGATTGGATCTCAGATTGTTCAAATGGGCACCATGTCCCAACAGGGGTGGGGGCAATAACCCCCCCCCCCCCCAAAAAAAAAAAATAATAATAATAATAATAATAATAATGATAATAAATAAATAAGTAAATAAGTAAATAAATAAATAAATACATACATACATAAATACATAAATTACTTGATTAATAAAGAAATAAATAAATAAAAATGAAATAAAAAATAGAGAAAGTGATAAAAAATTAAGGAGTCTATAAAAATCTTCTTCTCTAGAACCAGAAGTGAAAGAGCTAAGATTTATACTATGAGTTAGTACAATGGTGGCTGTAATTTCAAGTTTCTTCATAGCAGAATCAGGGCTGCCCTCCCCCCTATATTTCAAGACTTCTTCTCCAGGGATTACTGGATTGGCCACATAGTATCAGTGTAATAACTGCAAATTGGGGCTTGCTCAACAATTTTGCGAGTGGTTGAATTCATGATCAAAAACCAGGGATTTGTTAAACGCATAATTTACCATTTGCAGATGAAACAAAAACCCAGCATTAGTTCTTCAAAATAGTTCTAAAATGTGAGTTAGGGATAGAAACAACCAATGTAAAAATTTGAACCAGTATAATCGATGTTAAGTATTGTTAAATGTACAAAATGTGAACTATAGTTATGATAAAAATGTTTCCAGACTGAACCGTCTACAGTTATGGCTTAATAAGAAAAATAGTGATATCTCCTTATATTTAAGGCTTTATTGCAAAAAAAAATTTATATGGTAGGATGTTTTTTGATACAACTGACGTACACATATGCATAAAAAGTGATGTTTTGAATATTTTTTAAATCACTGTTCCCAAAGGTAAACAGGACCTTTAACTTGGAGTCAACATGCAGTGCAGTTATGTTATGGGAGACAATACTTTTGTGAGCTTATAATTTGCAAATGTCAGTCAACTTCCAGAAATAAACACTGTGTGTACACAGTATACAGTAATTTTCTTCATACAGGAGTTGGAAACTTTACACTGGACGATAAGATGGAGAAGTTTCAGTTCTGCATTAGAAATCTCAAAAATTTGTATACTGGGTTTATACAAGGGAGTAAACCTGACTGAAGAAATTGCCAAAGTCTGCGTTAACCACATTTTTCGTCCTTTCATGACCTCTGACTTTAATGGGGTAACACAATGACGCACCACATTACTATGTCTTCTGCTTCATAGTGGACTTCAGTCTCAAAATCGGAAATGAAGTCTCCATTTTACTGCAAAATGAAATCAAGAGTAGTCCTTGAAGAATAAATGTAACTTCCCTTGGTGCTGTATGATAATTAGTCTTGAGGAATGCTATTACTGAGTATGATGAAAAGAAACTTGAATGGATTCCATGACGTCTTGGTAAAGGGACGTCATTATCATGTTCGCTGCGTCAAAGTCATTGTATGTCATCACTTAACCTTCACTGTATATAAATCACCTCTTTCTTCTCCAGAATTGCAGTCGGCTTCTTGCCATTCTTGCTGGAAGCCGTACAAGCTCCATCTCTTGGACCGACTTGGTAGACTGGATGCCAAGTCTAGTGGTAGATTAACCCTTGGTAACAGACATTCACTGAGGAAGAGTGATATCCAGGCCATCAGTCACAGGGAGCGGAGCAGAAAGTCATCCAGAGAGATAGACCAAACCTTCGGCCAAGAGAGGACTGGCTAGGACAGATCTGGGTGGACCAAGGCAGGACTGAGCCACCACCATGGGGAAACAGAACAGCAAGCTGAGGCCGGAGATGCTGACTGACTTGAGGGAGAACACAGAGTTCAATGAGCATGAACTGCAAGAATGGTACAAGGGCTTTCTCAAAGGTGAGTCGGCACAGTTTGTAGGATAACATTCCTCCTATAAAAGTTGCTGGCCCAGTTGCTAAGTGCTTGTAGTAACATATCATCTACATACATTGTGGCTAATTAGAAGATCCTTGGAATCTAAAACCCTTCCCAACACACTCCCTCTGACCCTATCCCTCAAATCACCTGATTTTCTACCACACCCCTCTCAAAACCACACTTCAAACCAACCCCCTTCCCATCACTTTCCCTCTGACTCTCGCCCTTCCCACCACACCCCTCAAACTAACCGTCAAACTGTCCCTCAAGCCAACACCCTTCCCACCATACCACTCTCAAATCACCACCCCACCCACCACACCACCTCTGAAAGCACCCCTGAAAGCACCCCTGGAAGCACCCCTGAAACCAGCACCCTTCCTTCACACTCCTCTCACCCTACCCCTCACAAACTATCCTTCAAATTGCCACCCTCACACCAAACCTGGTCTCGACCCCTCCCCCCTTAAACTACCGCCCTTCCTACCACACCCCCTCTGACCCTACCCCTCAAACCAACCTTCAAACCGCTGCCCATCCCACAACACTCCCTTCAAACCAGCCTTCAAACCACAACACCCCCTCTCACCCCACCAGTCTCTGCTCCACCCCTCTCACCTCACCTCACCTTCTTCCACTGCCTCTCTCCCGTATCATCCCCCCCCCCCCCCCCCCCGGCTATTTACTTGTTAGTGATAATGTTAAAGGGATGGTACAGTATTGGTGGAGATGAGAATTGGGCTTTTACATTTTTGCAAGATACCAAGAAAACACTTATGATATAGTACAGAGCATACCATTTCAAGAGGAATTCAAAGTTTATTTGATGAAAATCGGGTTTGGAATGACTGAAACATCAAAAAACAAAGTATAACAAAGCGATCGTAATAAAGTGTGGGTCCCACACTGTATTAGAATCGGTCATTTTTGGATATCTCTGCCATTTCAAAACCAATTTTCATCAAATAAACGTTGAATTCGTCATGGAATTACATGCTCTTTCATATTTCATGAGAGGTTTGTCATTATCTCACCAAAAAATGTTAGAAACCTGAAACTAGGTCTCAACCAAAACTATACGATCCCTTTAAAGTAAAGATTAGGGTTAGGATTGGGTTAGGGGAAGGGGAAGGGTCCAGGGTAATTGCCCTAGACCCCTCTCTCCACCATACCTCTCTCCAACCCCTGTCCACTCACACTCCACCTGTTTTATATCTTACTTATCTCAAACTAACCCCTCTCTGCTCCTACTGATCATTCCAATAAATCCTAAAGAGTATTGTTTAGCTTAACCCGTTGAGCACGAGTCCCGAGTATAATCTGGCAGGTGATTATGGGAAATGTTGTAGCAAAATCAGTCCGTCCTCAATGAGTCAAGTTCAGAAGTGATCCCTATTTGTATATTCTCTTTGTAGAATGATTCAACTGTTATCAAAGAGGTCAGCACATATGTATTAGGCAAGTGTGGATGTAATATTTCTTCTTGTTTTTATCCATTTTTGAGATAGTCTTGTCTTTTCTAAGAATCAGTACATACATTAATATGTATCATACAAGATTCTTCCCCCCCCCCCCCCCCCCGTGATTAAGCTAGAAATTATATTTGCCTTGCAAGGGGGTTAAAATACATCATCCCTCCTAACAAACACTCTCTTTAACCCCCCCCCCCCCCCCCCATCTCTCTCTGTATAATTGTATTAGTGGAAATTATGGCCATCAATGAAGAGACTAGATCAGTGTGGCCATATTAGAGATCGGTCAATGGCTCAATTTCTTGCAGTGGTAATGGCCCCACTCCATTACGTGACTATTATGATAAATTTTCTAACCTGAGCAGTTTGTTCTTTCTGCATAACCACCAGAGATATATAAAAACTACTGATGTTTTTCTTATCAATTTTATTATGACTTGCCTTAATGGAGCATTGTTTACATGGTCTTTGAGGATCAGGCTGTATGGAATATTGAGCACGTGACCCCAGTACCAGGACAAATTGACCAGAAATAAAAGAATCCAGTGGGTTTTGAATGTAAAACCTTCACAAGCCATGCTGGATGATGAGACCAGTTACTACCTAGCCCAGTTGCCTTTTAGTACAGCTCAGAGGAATGACATTTTTAAGGGGTGGTGTGAGCTATGTCCCTGACTATTCAACAGATCCTTACCTGAACTCTTGTAGCGTCTGGGAACAGTTTGTTTTGCAGGACTTCTTTTCACCCATGGTACCAAATTCACCATGAATAATTTAGAGATTTAAACATTTCTGTTCGATGTTAGCTGCTTGGTGAACAGAGGGTCTCTTGATAATAACTTGTGAACTGGAAGCCAAGTACTGTAAGAGTGGAAATTTTCGCGGTGTTGAAATTTTCGCGCATTTCACGCAACCAGAAACTACTGCGAAAATAAATGCATGCGAATATTTTTGCTAGCCATATTTTTGCTATGTTCCTGTGTGTGATGTCTTGATTCCGCGCAATTGAAAACATGCAAAACTCTTCTTACCCGACCAAGCGCGTAAAATTAGTCGCGCGAAAATATCCACTTTCACAGTCGGTTCCTGTATGTTTGATGTTTCTCTTTCTTTCTCTCTCTCTCTCTTTCTTGCTTTTTCTTCCCTTCTTAGTTTATCTGTTTGTGTGTCTCCCCATCCCTTTGCTCAGGATTATCTTTTTTTTTATCACTCTGTCATTTTTCTTAATTCTAATATCTTACTTTTCTCTCTCCATGTTATATCTCTTGGTACGTTCTGTATCTACCCCACACTGCCCCAACCCCCGTCCACCCTTCCGCTGTACCTCTATCACCAAAGCGTCACCATGATCTGTCAGTCCCCCACAAATCAATCATTCCATTCTTTGCCAGAGGCAGGCATCGTGGATGCATCATTGTCAAAAAATATTGGCAACTGAGCTCTAGATACAGTCTGCCTTCATAGAGTCTTGTGTAGCTGCCTACCTCTTGTACTCAGCAGTGTTCAGGATTTGTATCCTACTTGAGCACCCAAAGAGGGTGATAGAGCTTGTATATAACATATCTTTTTCAAACCCAGTGATGATTATATAGGCAATCAAAATTACTATTAAACTATTAAATCGTGAAACTTTCGAGATGCACATGATACACCTGTAAAGAATTCCTAGCCTACGATATACACGTTCATACTGCACATACTTTTTTTGGAGGGGGGGGGGGGGAGTCTTATACACTGATACATTGTCCTCCCCTGCCTACAAAATCACGCCTGCATTTGAATTGTTTGATGTCACCAATTACTCATGAACCCAAAACCAAGGAAGGCAGGTGTTTTAGTCTTTTCCCCTCTTTTGAAATGCTGGTGTGTTACTGTGGCCAGTAAATACCAGACAGACGCGTAAGCAATTACCAGTACATATTACTGTCATTTCATATTCAGCAATTATCAAGCATGATTCAAAGCATCTACATGCCAATTATCTCACTGTCCTCACATTTGCAGCCTTCACAGAGCTATAATTGCTCACATGTGGTAAGTTGTGAGGCTTCACTTGTGACATTGCTTGTTCACAGATTCTCACGGCTTAATGAGGCATTTGTGAAAGTGAAGTATGAAGGATAATTGTTGGCAAAAAGGTCATACTTTAAAAAAAAAAAAAAAAACTAGGCTGTGTGTCATATGAGAAGTGCATGTATGTGGTGTAATTCCAACTCCAGGTGGAGATGAAAAAGTCAACCACATGTTCAGAAAAGTGAATGCAAAGTGTTAGAGAAATGCATGCATTATATAAAAGATACCATGCAGAATGCATAGTATTATCCGTGTCATATCTGCACAGACACTTCATATTGAATGATTTGCGATATTGAGCTCAAGGTATTGATGTTTCTGGCCAATGTGTGAGTTATCTCTCTTTTCCCCCTCCCTCTGCCCCCTTTGTCAATTTCATTTTTTTTTTTTCAGGGGGTTTTCACAATGTTGAGTATACACTACTTGTCAGACATGATTAGGCAATTTTTGGCCAAAGTTTGGATAGTTTTGAAGGCTACCATGGATGTTTCAGGCAGAAGTATGCAATGAATCAGAATGCAGTGAAAAATTCTGCCTTTTCATTTGTTTTCTGGTGTTTGATTTCTCCTTTTTTGTGTGTTTATTATGTATCACAGATTGTCCCAGTGGTCACTTAACAGTGGAAGAATTCAAAAAGATATATGGCAACTTCTTCCCTTACGGCGACGCCTCTAAATTCGCCGAACACGTTTTCCGCACGTTCGACTCGAATGGCGACGGCACGATCGATTTCCGCGAGTTCATCTGTGCACTGAGTGTGACGTCGCGAGGGAAGCTGGAGGAGAAGCTAAAGTGGGCCTTCAGTATGTACGACCTGGATGGAAATGGCTTCATTTCTCGCAGTGAGATGCTGGAGATTGTCCAGGTAACTAGGCTAGAGGGCACTTTACACATACTGTAGGACCAGAAATATTTGCAGGGTGAAACTTTTGCAAATCAACACTGTATCGTGTGGACAAGAACTTTCACCAATCATGGCTCCACAAAATATGCAAAAGTTTTATGCACCCAAAAATGTCTGATTTTGCAGTACATGCATTTATTTTGACATTTAGTCATAACCCTCAAAGACAGAACTAGGCCCTGTTGCATCAAAAGATGCAATTAGATATAGTCAGAAAATCAAACATGTATCTACCAATCAGAATTGAGAATTTAAAGATTTATGGTTGATTTCCTGACATACGTTTGATCTCAACTTTTATGCAACAGGGCCCTGGACCACAGCATGAATACGACAAGACTTTCTAGTGGGTAAGAGTGAGACGGTCTCTCAAGATTGCTGCTTTGAAGCAATAGGGCTCGGGTGGTTCCAACTGACTGAGAGTTAGTTTCAAGCACCCATGCTGATCTGCAGAAAAATGAAGGCAGTTGATATCTGTTTTGCCAATGAAGGAATAATAAAGCATAGGTCATATTTTTCCACTCCCAAGTAAATAATGCATAGAGGAATATTTCTGCAAAAATAGGCTAGAAGAATAAAAAGTAGATACAGTCAAACCTGCCTTAGCGGCCACCTGTCTATAGCGGCCACTGAAAAATCCCCCGAGAGAAAAGCCCTGTTAAAGACCCTGTGTATAGCGGCCACCTGTCTAACGCGGCCAGCGGCCACAAATTTTTTGTTTCCCCCGGTAGATTTTAACCTGGCTATAGCGGCCCAAAACCCAATGGAGCCATTACTGAGCCGATAATTCAGAATGTTTTTCTGGTTGTAGCTATGTGGGCAATGTTCAGTGATCGCCACCGCTGCATTCATCCCTCATTCAATCATAATAATGCACCAGTGTTACGCTTGCTTCATGATAGTACACAGTACTATTGTGCAACAATTTCATATACACTGGCATGGTTACATGCATGAAACAAACGTGTGCATATGTACACACATACATGTAAGAATACAACGATGATATGTGTACATGTAAGCAAATCACACAAAGTTGGATTACCTGTCTATAGCGGCCACCTGCCTATGACGGCCACTTTTTCCGTCTCCCTTGGGTGGCCGCTATAGACAGGTTTGACTAGGTACATATTTGACAAGCTGTCAAGTTTGGTTTGACCGTAACTGTAATTGCTCGTCAGATTTGTGTGAATGTATTGATACTCTTGATGACTTCCCCTCTACAATATCAGTCTTCATCCCAAAGATATGGAAATATTGTTATTTGTGCAGCTTGGACGCATCAATAATCTCATATATCTCCATCTCCCTCTCACCCTCTCCCTCTTCCTTCTCTCTCTCTCTCTCTCTATCTATCAATCTCTCAATCTGTCTATCTATCTATCTCTTTATCTACTTATCTGTCTGTCTGTCTATCTATTTACCTATCTATCTCTATGTCTATCTATCTATTTATCTATCTATCTATCTATCTGTCTATCTATGTATCTATATATCTATCTGTCTATCTATCTATTTCTCTCTGTTATCCTATTCTCTCCATTCCTCCCTTACCCCCTTCAAAAAATATATTTGTATATATACCAGGCTATCTACAAGATGGTTGGTACAGTGATGAAGATGCCCGAAGACGAGTCTACCCCAGAGAAGAGGACAGATAAAATCTTCCGGCAGATGGATGAGAACTCGGACGGCAAGTTGTCCCTGGCGGAGTTCATCAAGGGGGCGAAGCAGGACCCCTCGATAGTGCGACTGCTGCAGTGCGACCCCAGCGGGAGCGCCGTCACGAAGTGAAACCGATTTCTACCTGTAGATGTAACCTGGAGAGCCAGAGATTTCAGCAACACACGTTTACACCCAACACATGCATACACATATACACACATACAAGCAAGTGATGTGAGATCATGTAAGAAAAACAATAATAGATACAAAACTGTGTGCAAGAGGTATCATCACCTTATAAAGCCATGATGTAAAGTTCAAGGACTGTCTATGTAGATAATATGCTCTTCTCGAGAAGTTTGACTTCCAGTCACGACGTGATGGAATGGTGTATGTACATGTCCGTTTCCCCGTTATTTTGGAGGTTGACGTGAGACCAGACTTGGAAGGCAGTGGTATATTCCGTATGACTTTCCCCCCAGACACCATAAAGTGATAGTCCGCTGAGGTCAACATTGCTGTGCTAATATGGATTGCCTCCACCTGGACAGGGGTGTGAGAGTACCGGTAAATGTTATCGAAATAAGATTGCTAGTTTCTTAGCATGAATGGCATTTGAAAAAGTCTTCTTTGAGGTACTGCAGAAATACTGTAGAGAGGATTAAATGTCTAAGAAACAAAAGTTGTATTTTACAGGAGGGATGGGGATGACTCACTGCAAGCCTTTTTTAAGGGTTACAGTCACAGTTGTTGGTTTTCCTGTGGGCATTTTTCTAGATTTATATTTCATAATCACTACAGTCTATGTCAAGTTGACCAATTATGCAGTCTTGCATACTGAACTTTTATTGGTATGTCAGAAAAAAAAAAACACAAAAAAACCCCAATAATTTTGGCTGCCATTTCAAACAAAACAGTATAAAGAAATCAGATTGTCTGTGTCTTTCCTAGCCTGGAACTCAAGAGGAGGGACAGAAGTACAGTTACAGTTTAGTTTCATTCCAAAATTTAAAATACAAGCATTAAAGCTATTAAGCCTGTAAATATGAAAGAGCCAATGACCAATTAGAGCTAATGATTTTTATGAAGGGAGTAAAATATCAGCTGTTTTTAGTTCCGTCTGTCCCACACTCTTTCTTTTTTTTTTTCTTCTTTCAGTGATGCAAACCAAACATTAGGAATCACACACTAAAAGGAAAACAAGCAATGTGTAATACCACATTGAGGGCTGACTGTGTAGGCCTTAAGACATGGAACAGGTCAAACTATATCCTGCAGTTTAAGCAAGATTTTAGCATGTTGTCAAGTGTAACACAGGGTGGAGGATGACTTACGCCAGACCTTTTGTGTAAAACACACAGTACAGTGTACACCAGTGTGGAGTGTAGTCAACTTTATGCACTAATCACACTTTCATGTGTAATTTTGTGCTGTGTTACACTGGCATTGGACACTGATTGCATAGAAGCTTCCCCATGAAGTGTTATGATGAGTTTGATTGTAGTATCCAGACAGCGCTAGCACCTTTCCATTGTTTTGTGACCCAGGCTATGGATTGATTTTTCTTCTTTTATTTTTAGCCTTTCTCTCATACTTGATTTTTTTTGTTGTTGAAAAGAAATGCAGTTTTTGTGTGTTTCCCAGTAATTCATTGCAGAGCGTGAGTAAACACAAGCATATTTTTATGTTGTCCTTTCTTTCCAGAAAATTAAAATTACCGACACTTGCCTTGCTTGTTTCTTTCTCATGTGTTGCCAATTTGAGGATGAAGCCATTTCAGGACGTTGCTGCCTTGCTGAGTTGTAGTTGTAGATGTAGTTAGAATAATTATGTAATGTTGATATACTGGTTGGAGGTGTATTAAATATCACTTTATCAGCCATTCTATGGGAGATTTGACACTAATGGGACTTGAAGCTTCTTGGTTTCCAGCCGCCACCGTGTTGATGACTGTTTCCAGCAGCTGTACATAGACAGAACCAGTTTGAGTGAATCCATGGATTGATGTGTACTGTTCTTTGATCATTTGTGTATTCTTCATATTGAGAAGATTTTCCAGTGGATGTTGACCGCCTTTCTCAAGCGTTAGAAGCAAACTCTCCGTTTGTTTGTCTCTGTAAGTTTATCGTGATCGTCACTGCAGTCGTATGTCATCGTTGTCATCAGTATCGTTGTCATCATCATGTTGTACTTTTTGTTACCATCAGACTGCCCTTAATAACAGGTTATTTGCTATTTTGTCGTGAGGATTCTATTGTTGTTTGTTTCAATGTTTCTGAATGAAAATGTTGTCCCGCCCCCTCCTTTTTTTTTATTGTTAATCTCTGTAATTTTGCACATTTTAAATCTTTACTTGATCAAGTGAGCCATCCCCTTATTAGTTCCACAATGTGTCTCCAAGCAAGATTAATGACCAAGTCTATATATTCCAGGTCCAATCACCGAGTGACCAAATTTGTATCTTCTTTTAAATTTCGTGGTACTGCCAACCTGTGATATTCTTTCTACTCTTTTTTTTTTCCTACTTCATATATCTGTTTTTCCAGTGCAGAGGTTATTGTCATGTTGGTCTTTATGGAAGTATTGATGATATGAAAGTGATATCAGTAATTCCAGCATAAAGAAAGACATGTTTAACATTGGTAGGTTAATTAATTTAACTGTGTATCCACTGCACCCGGAATTGTTATATGCAGAGCCGTGCATATAAATGGCAAGCAAACTAACCTTGTAGTGTGCAAAGAGAGAATGCATGTACCACCCTTGCAGTCCGGAGTATAAAAGTAACTTTGTAGTCCTTTCTCCATGATACATGTAGAGTGAATTCTGTCTAATGAGGTGTACTCAGTTCCATCCACAGTGATGCCATTATCAAGTTGAATGAAACCCTGCTGGTTGGAAACCAAATGCATCTCTTCACATATGGCCCAAAATGATTTGTCTCTCAAGTCTGAAATATTCATCCAATTAATTTTTTTCTCCCATTTGTTTTCCGGAAGTATACCTTGGCTGTTATGCATTGAGGTGTCAAATAGAAATGTATACCAAATTTGATACTGTACCAAATATGTACACACTGATGGCATACAATTCTTTTTCTGGCATTTTCATTTACATGAGTGCGTTCGTAGATAGAATCTGATTTAACACAGACATTCTTCATGGAAAGGTGTTTAGAGGCACAATTCTCTCTTGCTCAGTCTTGTAGCTAGACAAGCTTTTATCACCAGATACATATGTACAGTCACACAAAAGAAAGGCACTAAAATCCTAGCGTAAAAAACAAAAGTTTAGCAGGACATTTGAAAGGACTTTGATTTGCCTTTTCATTTATTTTCTCTTTGAAAGATGCAGGCATCTTTCTGTCTGGCTTCTCCAAAAAAGAAAAAAGGTACAAGATCACTCTTGAATTTTATCGTGGTATAAATTATCAGAAGTGTTGTATCTCAGTTAGCTTCATGTCTGTTAGACTATAGAGTGGCTGAAAGAACATGCATGCTTCTAATATTGTGATGTATATATCATACTTCAATGTTCATGGTTGAATTGTTCTTGAGTATGTAGTGTACCAAGCCTCATATTTTCAAAACATGTCTTGTTTGTCTTGTTTTGTTTTTTCAGGGTCGTTTTTTAACCTTCATCATTATAAACCAGATCTTTGCCAACATGTTGTAAGTTTGCATGCATTGCAATACTTCGTTATCATAGCTGTCACTGCGGCTCATGAAATTGTCCCTTCAAAGAAAAGAGAGAAAGAAGCAAATGAATTAAAGATTTACTATAATTGTTACACAAATCTACTGATTAAAAGTGCAGTGATTATATGTAGATGAGTTAAACTGAAGCCTTGTTCTGCTTTTGCTTTGATATTTTCTTTCGTAATGAATCTTCTGTAGATTTGTTTTCATCTTTCAAATAAGTTATTGAGTAAAAAGCTGACATTCTAAATACATTACAGAATTTTTCTCATAGAAAAAAAAAGAGAGAGAGAAGAAAAAAATGGTATTATTTGAAATGATGACTAATATTCATTCCAAATGTTAGTAATTAAGGTGATATGAAAGCCAGAAATTTCAGTGAGATTTTCCAAAGGCGTCCTCACAGAAATCTCCTGTGCTTACTGCAATACTCCAGCATAATGAATGGCTGTAGAATGCTGTTTGACATTCCGTATGACCTAAAATAGAGAACTGGATTTCAGTGTCTCTATCATCCACATTTCTTCTACGTGTGACCAATATTGAAAAGCCACAGATCATGAACTGTTAATCGTACAAAGTTTGAAAAAGAAGTGTTCCTGGTACCATGTTTAGCAGTAAAACTATGCACTTTGGATATATTGCCCAAGGCCCTGGCAATAATATGAATGTCACTATCCTTCATTCTTTGGTACTTTACTCTTTTCATATAATTCCTCGGTATACTTCTGTTTCCCCCCTCAAATTCCATGTCATGGATGCTATCGTTGTATGTTTCAGTGGAACTGTTAAACAAGTGTTAAGTTGATTAACTGTTTCTTTCCTTAATGTATATCTGAATCAAAGAAAGTCCTTGTGACAGTTTGTATGTAATGTGAGCATGTGTGTGGTGTGTCTGTGTGTGTTTAATTACCTGCAAAGTGCAATGTGGCTCCGCATCTTTCTGTATCCTACCCAGACTACCACAAGTTCTACACAGATTGCTAGGAAAAAAAAACAAAACAAAAAGCGAAAACAAGCAAACATTACCAATTTGAACCACAAGAGGGCAGGATTCATATTTCTACCCCTACCCCATCTTTGTTGTAACCTTGAATTAAAACAAGTAGCATTCTGGGTCAGTCAGTGAGCAATTATACTACATGTACTTGAGATCTATTGATGTAACACTTTGTTATAATTACATAGATATGAGTACTCTATCCATTGATCAAAAATTTTCCACAGTAACAAAAGGTTTTTTCAAAGTATATTTTTTCTTTCTCTCTGAATGCACCAGACAAAAGTGTGTGTTCTTGTAATTGTTTTTCTTTTCCCTCTTAATTTACTTTTAGACATATGTTTAAAAGGATGCAAAAGAGAAGCTGATACTCCTGGTATGGTTACAAAAGAGTATTTTGATAACAGTCTTTGTTATAATTTTCTAGCTGAATTCAGTTAGATTTCATTTGAAGGCTTCAGAAACAGACATGCTTTATTTTGAGAATAGGCCTTCTGGAAAGTGATGGGTGCAGATCTGAGAGATGTGACTTCAAGCACAATGAATAGAGGGATAAATGAATGCATAAATTGATTAAGAAATCAATACGGTACTAACTAAATGGATAAATGAATATGAATTAATTAAATGACTAGAATGATGGTTCCTAATTAGGAATGAAAGCTGGAAAAGGTATCAAATGCAAGTCGGGCTATGAGTGAAAATTATTTGAGTTTTTCAGGATTCATTCACTGGATCCTGTCATCTAGGCCTTGCCTTCAGCCAATTAATGTATTTCTCTTATCTGTATTTTTTTTTTTTTTTGGATGTAGAGAGTAAGAATGCCTAGTTTGCCTTTAGAACATCAAGTTTATTCTTTGTCTCTTGATTAAGGTTGTATAGTCTGACTTGCTGCATTAGTCACAAATAATAGAAACAATAGTCTCTGGATGGTGAAAATGTGTGTCTTATGAGTTTCTTATTCAAATTTCATATTTTTTTCTTCCGTATATGCATCATATTGGACTGAGTGTATTTGATAAAAGTAAATTAAAAAAGAATAATTCTCACAATTTTAGACTTAAAAGGAGGGGGGGGGGGGGGGGGAAATGTGGCAATGAAGAAGGCATACAATGGAGAAGAATGTTGAGCCTTTGGGTATATGGCTTTCCCCAGCATGTTTAATAGACCTGTAGCAAGGAACAGATGTGACCCCAATTGACATAGTAGTGGGTTCAAGAATTTTCCACGAGTATACTGAAAGTGTGCGTCTTCACAAAGTTAGGCCTCTTGCTTAAACACAGAATGATATAGACACATTTCTTGTCCTACCCTTGCCACCTCTATCCTTCCCTGTCATGTATATTGTGGGAGTGTGTGGAATAAAGGAATCTTCAGGTGAGTATCCAAGATCATGACCAGTTTCAGATGGGCGTACCGAGTTTGGCACTTTACTGTTCCAGTACCGAGTCTTCATTGTAGTTCGTAGTATTATTTATTGTTTCTTTGTTCAGATGATGTAAGATTGCCCTTTCAGAGTGAAAAAAAAACAATGAAACAAAATGGGTCCAGAAATACACAGAACAAACTTTTGTCTTTCTGCAGGAATGCATTCCCCCAAGTTGACTGTTATGGTCAGTGAACAGAGAGCCCCATTATGGAAAGTAGTTCATGTTGATTTGATTGGCTTGTGTTGGAAAGTTTCCACGCATTTAGTAGGTCCTACTAGGTAGGCTCACACAATTTGTTCTCATACTAGTCAGATAGTACCACCCTGTAGTATTAGACCCAGCAGTCCTCGATGTCCAACGATACCTGTCTGTATTCGCTGCTCCACAGGCTATGTTTGCAGATGAATAAAGTTATGTGTTACTGGGATGTATTGTGTCCGAATGTGCAAAGAAAGACGATGGATGAATCGGTGGTGCATTTCAGCACCAGCTTTGCCTCATGGTATGCAAAAACAAAAGTCTTGTGTCTGTATCTTGTGGTGAAACAATTTGCCCAAAAATACATTTCTGAAGAAATGCATTCTACTACTGTTATACATGGTTTATAATGAGAGGTATGAGTGAGAAATCTTTCTGTAAATACTCTGTGTATATTTTCTTTTTTTCATAGCTGTTGATACGAGCAATGTGCATTAGCTGAAGGCAAATACAATGTAGCTAGCCTTGTATGTGAGTCCCAAAAGTGGGTTTGGGATAAGAGAGAGTAATTGTAGATAGGAGAATTACCTGAAGAGGAGTCCATTAGCATAGAAATTGTGCATATTCAATACTCTAATGATTGTAGTCCTGTGGAAGTCATCTGGAAGGGGATATTTTGTTGACTTTTTTTCTCCTAATTTTGTAACTGGTTAATCTTTACTGAACCAATGTGTATTGTCTGTTATGCAAAGAGTTTATTACTGTTGGTATTTATGTCATGTTATTTTTTTTTCTAAAAATTTAGTAGTCTCTGTTGGGTTTATTCTTACAATGGTTTTGTGTGAGAAAATACAAAAAGATATCAATATAATGCAAATATATATATATACATATATCTATAGAAAGCTTTCATGTACATTGGCTGAAATTGGTCAAAGTTTACATAATGAATGGAATGAGATGTGAATTTGTCATACATACTGCAAAGAGTCATCCATAAACATGAGAACTGGTTTCTTTATCATTTTTGCCAAGCATTCCAATGTCATAAAAGAGAGAGTCAGATTTTTGACCAGATCTCTGCCTCCTTACCCCGTCAATCTTTTCCTCATGAAGAGGAGGATGTTGGGGATAATATGTGCAGGATATATCAGACTTGAGTCCCTTTACATACTTCAGCTTGCCTGGAGTGGGTGTGTATTGAAATGGCGCTGATTAGCCTTGACTGAAAGCTGATAGGAACAACAGTGATGCTTATGGAGGGCAAGGATAAAAAAAATGTAGTAATAAGCGCAGATGATTTTTATCCTGTCGAGGTATTCTGGATTTATTTATTCATATTTCTTTTTCTTTTTGGCATGGGAAGATTCTTTGAGTATCTATTGTGACCTAAAAAGTTTGAAATTTGAAAGCTTGAGATCAATAACGTGAGTCATTGAAATAAATGGACATCAAAGTGAAATGTCGCTGGTGTAGATTTTTTCTAAAAGACTTTCATAGTAATTTCTCTTTCTTGGCCAGACATAGCATTAATCACTGTTCTAGGTTTGAGAGATCACATTTTCATTTGAATCTCCTCCCTTAAGTGCATTGAAAAAGAAGATAAATGGTTGAAATAAAACAAGGGAGATAAAGACAATATTTAGACACTAGAGCGCATGAAGAAATCTTAAGTTTTGAATGTCATTTTTTTCTTTGTGTACGGAGGTAGCCTCATATCAAGACTTCTCTCCCTTTTTCTTGTGATATCAATGCATTATTCCAAACTGACAACAACAAAAATAATAATAAAGGCATTTTATCAAGTTATTCACAGTTAGTACCATGCAGAATTACAGTGGACATTTTATCATAGTGGCACATTTACAAACTTGAGGAGTTGGTGTAGGTAGAAGATTGTGGGTAACATTTAAAGTCTGAAGGGCGTTACCATCTCTTTTTGTATACTGTATATTGCCTGTCTTGTATAAACTTTGAAGAAGATTAAATTGATTATATGTAATCTCTCTATCTCTTCAGCTTTCTCTGTCATTGTTACTCTGTGTCATGAATTGTTATTTAACAAAAATGAATATGAATAAACCAAGTATGAATTATTCATAACTCATGTACTCGTCTTTCCATTTTGGGCATTTTTTATTCATTTATTCATCTATCTATACTTATTCATTTATTTATTCATCTAATATTTTTTTAAGGGAGTGTTGGTGCCCTGTTCATAGTTCTGAAAAGTAAGCAATGCTGAAGTGACTTAACAGAGCAACAGACTCACTCCCCTGTAAAGTATATTTTCGTTCATGGAAACACAGAAAGATTTTATTTGCACAGAGAGGCTACTCTCTGATAAATCAATTTCCAGTATGTGTAAAATGAGATTAAAAACGAAAATGCAGGCTATTGACACAAGATGTACAATACATGAATTATGTATTCCCCTTGATACAAAAAGGCTGAAATGAGAGTCATTCGCTTTCTCCAATTCTCCTCCCCCCTCCCCCCCCCCCCCCTCCTCCTCCTCCTCCGTTGAATCCATATATCGGTGTTAACAGTATTAAGAGCAGGGATAAAGCTGACTTGCCAATTTTTGATGATTCTGAAGAAAGCTTCTTGAAGATGAGAATGAAACCCAAATACACATGTACGTATGTCACATTGAGTGAATGCAGCAATATTTTTAGTAAAAATGTTTGAGGAAAAATGGATAATCTGTTGAAAAGTCCTGAATCTTGTTAATGACCAAAGGTTAAGATAGTTGAGAACAACAGCCAAAAAATCTCTTACTTTGAATTTGAGGGGTTTTCTCATATGCTTCCCTAGACAAACTTCCCAATCAAATATTTATGTGTATATGAGATTTTATCTATATAATTTTATTGTTTTCAACAAATGCGCTCGTGCGTTGAAGTATTGAAACATCATTATTCAAAATGATTTTTGCCATTCAAATTAACTAACATGGCAACTGACGTGGCAAATTTAGCATTCTAATACAGTGCGCACATATTTTTGGTAACGGCTATTCAACTTCATGTCAACCTGTCGCTAGCTTATTCCCAATATTCATATTCACATATAGGAAAACAAGTTTGTGATATAAAAGGAGCATTCAAATTAAATCCTTGTAATGTCCGTTAAAAAAAAATAGTACATAACTTGTACTACGTTTCAAATTGAAGTAGGCCTACTTCTACAATATAATGTGGATCACACATGATAATGAAAACAAAAATGTGTACAATGAAGATTACCAAAGCAATGCAATAATCATAATGAAAATAAAAATGTAAAATTGGAATAATAGGCATGATGATTATGATGATCGTGATTAAAAATAGTGCTTAAAGATGTGAGTTGAATATCACTAAATCAACATAAAATGTTGAGCTAAAAGAAGATGTTCAGATTAAAATAAAAATTATCATTATGGCGAAAATAAACAAAAAGACACATTCACTGATTAAATGGACACACTTAGCCTTGCTTAGACCTATGTGTATTACAAAATAGAATGCTCAGTTGTGAAAATCGATCTTTCAAAAATGAAATTGAAAATCCTTTTAAGTGTTAACTCAGTCCATCACCCTAAATTGAAGGTACACATTTAGAAATTCATGCCCAATGATTACATCCAAAATCGAACATCTGATCATTCATTGAGTACCGAAAAATGACTTTCAAAGCTAAGATTTTTTTTTAAATCAAAGTTACTTCGCTACGTTAAACATGCAAATTTGAATGCACATAGTATGTAAATGGATGCACTTTTACGAAATACAGTGTAATATATTGACAAGGATAACTTCAATAAGGCCTATTGATGATAAGTGCAGTGGCACACCTTTTTCCAGTCGTTCTTAAAGGTCCTCTTTACCTTTGGGAACAGTGATTTAAAAAAAAAAAAGAAATCAATATATGACAGTTAATACATATTGTGTAGGTCTGTTGTACCACAAAATATCCCATCATATACAATTTTTGCGAAAAAGCCTAAAATATAAGAAGATATTTGTATTTTTCTCAATAAACCGTATCTGACAGTTTAGTCTGGAATCATTTTTATTATAACTATTGTTAAAGGTAGGGGATACCTTTTACAGACCTCCCAAAATGCAGCAAAACATTAAATATGAACCTCAGGGGACTTGTTTAGGCCACTGCTGAGAAATTTGGAAGTCAACAGTTATCTACAATTTGAATAATGCACAAAACTCAACTACTCAGTAGTTCTGTGTGTCAGTCACACTTAAGCCTTTTTGTTGCAGTCTTCTGTATTTTTATCTATAAACACAAATCTAAAAGTATAAGAGCTGATGTAATAACATATAGAGTGTGTGGCAAGAATGTATATAGAAATGTTTGTAAGTTTTGATGAACTTTCTTCACAAAATATACATGATGGACACACATGCAGTGCATGGGTCTGCAAAGATAGCCTAGTAATGTACTGGAATTTACGGTGAGCCCCGAAAAAAAATTCAGTTCAAAATCTAACGGTCAATAAAAGTGTACTAAATGTTACCTTCCACTTTCAATACTTTATGGGAGTTTCTAAAATGATACTCTCTTCCACATACCACTGTATTTATACAACTTTTCATTTAAGGCATGCAAATGGGATTCCCTACCTTTAACATTTTGTATATTTAACAATACTTAACATCGATTTTACCGATTCAAATTTTTACAGTGGTTGTTTCTATCCCAACTCACATTTTAGAACTATATTTTTAAAGCACTAATGCTGGCTTTTTGTTTCATCTGCAAATGGTAAATCATGCCTTTAATGAACGAATGAAATCAGATGAACGGAATGGTGGATATTTCAGTGGAGAATCAAACATGAAAAAACAAATTTATGGAATTCTGGGTCTGTTTTAGCTG
Source organism: Diadema setosum (assembly GCA_033980235.1). NCBI lineage: Eukaryota > Metazoa > Echinodermata > Echinoidea > Diadematoida > Diadematidae > Diadema > Diadema setosum. Next base: position 15,952,419 of record CM067078.1, read on the forward strand.
GAGAATGATTCAGCGTGCTAGTCAGATCCGCACAAGCAACTTTTGGAAGAGGAAATGGTGGCCAGTAACCTCATAACCATCTCACTGGTATGTGCACACACACGCACACACGCACACACACACGCACACACACACACACACACACACACACGCACACACACACACACACACACACACACACACGCACACACACACACGCGCACAAATAATAATGTTTCACCATTAACAAAAAAAGTCATTGCTGTTGTGAGGAAAATTGTGAGGTAATTTCACATATCATGACCTCCTCTGCTTTACGTTTCTGGTTGCTCCCGGTATCGTATTTTTCGTAGGGATATGCAAAATTCTAAACTTAAAAAAACAAAATGTTGTTGATGTAATGAGTCCAATTTTGTTCATATCGTAGAGATGCATTTGGTTTCCGATGTGCTTTCATTTATAATAGAAACCAATACAAACATGTCAAAGAATTACACTATGTAACTGAAGAATCTTATTACTGTCTTAGTTACACTGTACTTCCAAATTTATAAGATCTTCTGCTATTCTGATATTATGATTGTACTCTTTACATTGTTGTTGACGTTGTTGCATCCATTCGTCCAGCTACAATTTTGTCGTAGAGGGGGCTATGCAACTACTAGCAGAGCTCTGACTACTAGTACAGTACCAGTGCCGTGGCCGTATACTAGTATACGGCACCGACTACAGCTGTACTTCTTTCTTTACCCTTTGTAACGAATAACTCGGTTACTAGTATAACGCAGGTAATGGAAAACGTGGTGGAATTAATTGGTAAGTTTTTACGAACGGTCTGCGCGTGGCCTGCGTGATCTGTTTCAGGGTACTAACTGCTTCATGTTTAGAGGATGACTTCTGAGAGAAAGAGAAGGGCGATACAAACGAGACAATGGAAGTGTCACATCAATGAAACGGCCCACCTCCCCCCCCCCCCCCACACACACACCAGGGGCGGATCCAGGAATTCCGTAAAGGGGAGGCGCCTTTACAAAATTAAAGGGGGCGCACTCTCCCCCCGCCCCATTTTTTTCTTTTTATTTCTTTTGTTTTAACCACACACAAAAAAAAAAGTGAAGAAGGGGCGCGCGCCCGGGAGCGCACCCTCTGGATCCGCCACTGCACACCACCATCACCACCACTACAACCTTCGTAAGTTTACGCATATAATGTGAGTCACCGGATAATATGGCTATTTTCTCTCTGAATTTTCTCAAATTGTTTTGGACTTGGAGTGGAATAACTGACGTCGTTGATCAAAGCGTAGTTGTTTTTTTTTATTGTAAAATGTGCGTTAGTTAAAGATCTGACGATGGCCTTATTAGGACCAATCATTTTATACAAAATATTAACCGTCTCCCCCCCCCCCCCCCCCCCCCATGCACGTGGATTGAATGAATGCAGCAATATCGGTACAACACATCAGTGAAATTTGAGGATCTATTCAAAAGGATGGAATTTCGAAACTTTCATACTGCCATCGCTCGCTGAATAAGAAGACTACAACAGTTCCTGACGTCATTGCAATACAACAATGCAATGAGAATTCGTTAAAAACCATTCTTCATGGAAAGCACATATTCCTGTGACTTTTTCTTTTACTGACATAATAATGTTTAGGAAATTTTTCCCCCTGCTTTCTGAAAGAGGTAAGTCAGTTGCTTTTTCTTTCATTTTGGGTGTATATAGGAAAGTTAAATTTTGAGGAATTATTCTCTGATGTGTTCTATTAAGGTTACCGCATTCGCTCAATCCACATGCATATTTGCGGGGACTTCCCCTTTAAGAAAGCACATACAATGTCATGTCCAAAGGTAAATGCAGGGCTGCTATTACGAGTGATGCCCAAATCTCAAGTTTGGTTTGTCGAGGAAAGGAAATCTTAACAGTCAGGATCAGCATATAATTATTATAAAAGTTACGTTCGGACGGTGAATAAGAATAAGTTCTATATGCGGCGCCCCATAGAACTTATCCTCGAGGTTTTGTATCCTCAAAGTTAAGGGTCCGCGGCTGTTTAACTACAGAGTTCATGTGAATGTCTGATCACTCATGACGTAATCAAGGAGGTAAGCCTATACACTGTACCTCCATAGTATAATGGATGCAATTATATGCGATATCGTAAGTCTATTTCTTTTTCTTTTGCATGTTGTGTATTTTGTGCGCCCACAATATATCTCACCATCCGTTGCTGTTTCAGCATATACACGTACCACTCTTGTATGTGCAGTTTTACACACGTATTCAAATACACACACACACACACACACACACACACACACACACACTTTTTTGGGGGGATAATTCTTTATTCCAATTTCACAGAAACAAAACAAAACATCATACAAAGACACACATACACACACACACACACACACACACACACACACACAATCAATCAATCAATCAATCAATGTGCATATAAATGTCTAACGTCCAGCGTCGCGACATGATTTAAAGCCAATGGATCATTTTGATGAATACACACTGTGTGGAAGTTTTAGGGTTATAGATACGGAATGTATAGTAGCTGAAATCATACAAACTAGAGCATTAGCGACAAGGATCACATTCGCCTAATGCATTTTACTCCTCCCTTGTCAAAATACAAGCTGAACGTGTTCGTGCGTTTTACCGTTTTAACCATGCTACATTGTATGGATTAAAACATTGATTATGCTGATGACAAAAAGAGGATAGTTTGGGATCCTCTGTTCACTATAGAACTGGTATCTTTGGATGTATGATAACCTGAATAAGAAGGAGTTCACGATTGTAAAGATAAAGTTGAACACTGGTTGGAACTGCTTTGTGTCTCTTGTTTCTTCTTTTCTCATCCCTTCTCTTTTGCTCTCTTATTCTCTCTTCTATACTCTCTTATATCTTCTTCTCTCCCATCATTCTTTCTTGTTTGTCTTCTTTCCACTATCTTTTCTTCACAGCTCCTAATCTTTCCTCTCTTTCTTCTCCTTCCTGCGGATTTTGCATCATATCACCATCATGGAAGAAATAACAAATCAAGTGAAGTCAATTCAAAACATCCGTGCTGAGAAATATTCTCCATTGATGACTAATAATGTAGACAATCTCGTATGAAGATGAAACATCGCGCAAACATGTTGGAAAATACAAATTGGTCAGCGAGTCATTGTTTTTGCGTCATTTATGTTTCCATGCATCTGTTTATTCATTGTGACAAGATGTACACGTTGTCCGTGAAATAACAACAGAGTTATACCAAGTTGGGAACCTACCTATCTACTTTCGTCTAGAATCAGTCCGAGAAACTTTTATAGGCATAATTTACCATTTGCAGATGATGAAACAAAAACCGAACATTCATGATTCAAAATAGTTCTAAAATGTGAGTTATCGATAGAAACAACCAATGTAAAAATTTGAACCAGTATTGCTAATTATACAAATTGTGAACAATAGCTACAATAAGAATGTTTCCAGACTAAACCGTATACAGTTTTACTTTGACAAAAAATAATAATGACATCTCCTTACGTTTGGGCTTTATTGCAAAAATTTTATATGGTATAGTTTTGTGATGCAACTGACCTACACATATGCATTAAAAGTGATATCTTGAAATTTTTTTAAATCACTGCTCCCTGAGGTAAACAGGACCTTTAATGAATGTTGCGACATTTATGTCAATCTTTTCAAGTAAAATGCCGAGTCTCTTTCGTAAAGGCATCAGCTATTACTTCAGTTTTCAAGCATGATATCTATCCACTAATCTCACAAAACTAACATGCAATTTAAAGCTATATAAAAGAATTAAAATCGTTCCTGTTCCGGTGTCGAGTATAGAGGGTTGGTGGCACTGTTTCACACTGTTTCCAGCTTATCAAAACAGAAATGAAATAGTAATAATAATAGTCACCAAAATAAATAAATAATTGAATAAAACATATAAAAACAAAAAAATGGTATATCTGAGTTTGCGTTAAGGAAAAAATAAAAAAGGTATACAAAGTATTAAATGATTATTAAGTCATTCAAAACAGAGAAAGTAAAACCAGTCAATGACAGGATTTCCACCCATGCAGAATTTCCCATAGTCATATTAATTTTGACGCATGGAGAGTATTAGATATTTTCCAGCCATTTGGACATCATTCTACAAATTATCAGGCAGCAAAGTGACGTTATGTGAAGGTTAAGCCACCACAATGCCAAACAGTGTCTCGACTATTTTGATTTGTTTGAGCAATCTACCACATAGGTAACTTGCAGACGATGTGTTCAACATTTCTGCTCTCCCCGCAAGGAACGACATTCCAATTTTTCTCGAGAGTTCCACGCTTCACAGCCACGCAGTTATCGCCCCCAGCATTGGTCCCATTGGAGCTGCCGACTGACCAGTCGGTGTAATCAAATTTCGTGCCGTCGCTCCAGGTGAAGTTGCCTTCGTCGCGAAAGTCTTGTAACCCTATCCACATCTTTTTATCTGCCTGTGGTACAATGTGGTAATAGTTTTAAAAAGGAGCTGTGTCAGTTATGGAGGGAACGGGATTCATGATGGATGTCACCAAAAGAAAAATAGAGGGGGGTTTTGTATAACATGATTTATGCGCATGTGTTCATTTTAACGGGGATCAAAACTGGCAAAGACCTATTGACCATGAAGGAATGAACATCGATACTTGATATGAATAACAAGGCAATCGCCGAATTGTGTCTCGCCCATTCGCGTACAAGGAATTAATATTTTTTTTAACTCCCACAAGTTAATTGACCTGCTTATGACCTTTGACCTTGTGGTGACCTTTAACACCCTAAGGGACATTCACCATCCAAGTTTGGTCACAAACAGACAAAGGGATCAAAAGTAATGAGCCATAATCGAAACGCGCCATAAAAACTTAACATTGGGCCCTAAAAATTTGTTGACCGCTATCTGTGACCTTTGACCTTGTGATGACCTTTAAATCCCATAGGGACATTCACCGTCCAAGTTTGATCACAAACGGACATAGGGATCAAAAGTTATGAGCCACAATCAAAACGCGCCCTAAAAACATAACATTGGGCCCTTAAAGTTTGTTGACCCCTGTCTGTGACCTTTGACCTTGTGACGACCTTCATCTCCCCAAGGGACATCTTTCATCCAAGTTTGGTCACAAACGGACAAAGGGATCAAAAGTTATGAGCCATAAACGAAATGCGGCCTAAAAACTTAACATTGAGCCCTAAAAGTTCGTTGACCCCTGTCTGTAACCTTTGAACTTGTGGTTACCTTCAACTTCCCAAGAGATATCTACCATCACCCAAGTTTGATTGCCATTGTAGCAACATGTGCTGAATTACGTGTGATAAGAGTCTTGCAAGTAAACTTTAACGCATGACCTCAAATGACCTTTGACCTTATCATGTGACCTCTTACGGCATCATAACATGAAGGTACCCCCAGTGCATCTATCACCCAAGTTTGATTGCCATTGTAGCAACATGTGTTGAGTTACATGTGATAAGAGAGTCTTGCAAGTAAACTTTAACGTTTGACCTCAAATGACCTTTGACCTTATCCTGTGACCTCCAACAGCACCATAACATGAAGGTACCCCCAGTGCATCTATGACCCAAGTTAAGTTGTAATCCAAGCAACTTATGTGAAGTTATTTGTCAAAAGAGAGTCTTGCAGGTAAACTTTAACATAGAAAAGATAGTCTTGCACATACTCTTTAATATATGACCTCAAATGACCTTTGACATCATCACATGACCTCTGACAACACCATAACATGAAGATACCCCTAGTGCTTCTATCACCCAAGTGTGGCTGCCATTGCTGTAACAGATGCCAAGTTATGCATCATAAGAGAGTCTTGCAGGTAAACTTTAACATTTGTGACGGACGACGGACGGACGACGGACGACGGACGGACGACGGACGACGGACGGACGACGGACGGACGACGGACGGACGACGGACGGACGACGGACGACGGACGGACGCCATTTGGATCCCTTAGTCTCGCCTTCACCTCCGGTGGGCGAGACAAAAACTGGTCGTAACGGTTTCCCTATAATGCCAATTTGAACTACTGTTCATTCATTCATTCATTCATTCATTTCCATTTCAAATCATAATAGGCCTACTTACAAAATTCAAAATACAATTGTCATGTTACAATGTATAGGGCCTATATATCTTGAATGGAGGGATCACAAAATTGAAAACACACAATGAGGCTTATTGGAAATGATCCCTCAACCCTAAAAGGGCAGGGCTTTTTGGCTATGCTCAGTCCGGGGGAGGGGGGGGGGTGGATTCCGCCGCCCCCCCCCCCCCCCCCCCCCGAGATCTCGGCCATCGGTGGTGCGATCACGTTGAAATTTTGCATGCGCGAGACCCACGTCATAATCTACAAGATTGTGTCATAAGATTTTTTTAATTTCTAATTTTGATTAAGTAATTATGCAAATTAGGCTCAAGATCATATTTTAGCCTGCAAAAGCATTGAGAGTCTAATTTTTGATCTGTAAATCTGTTTTAACATATCACACAATTGTACATCACAAAAACTTCCAAAACTAATTTCAATTCTTATGTATTTTATTGTTTTTAGAATTTCTTATGTATTTCTGTTTTTCAACTTTTGTTTTTTTCTTTGTTTTTTCATTGGAAATTGTCACTGACCACTTTTCTACCATAATAATTAGCACAAAATTAATCAATGAAAGTGATTAATTGTAAAAAAAAAAAAAATAAGGTTTTTATGACTTTCATGACAGAGCACTGTTTTCCATAGGAAATGCACACAAAATCACAAAATTGTGCCCGTTTTGGGGCGACATTCCATGACAAATATGGGCGTGGCTTCGCTAAAGTATGCCGGACGTTGCAAAGTTGGTCTCACAAGTTGCGCGAGACTTGAACAAATAAAGTCAAGAAGCCTCGCGACGAGGCCAATTCTCGCGTTACAGAATAATGATAGCGAGAAACGTCGGGGGGGGGGGGGGGGGGCGGATTCCGCCCCCTGCCCTTTTAGGGTTAAACAAAGAACCATTACACATTTCAGGTTCATCAGTATCAATTATGTTTAATTCGGAATTTTGATTTTTGCCTAATTTTCATAAGACTAAATTGAGTTGGGGCTCTTCGTAAATGCTATCTATTCTTGATAAGGATGATCAATGTCTACAAACATTACTTTTGCTGTGGTAATACACTGAAAGTATATAAGGAACAAACAAAGGAGTTACTTGGCAAACGCCGAAATACCTTATCTAGCAGAAGGCCTGCATATCCACCGCATAATATCCGCCTGGTCCTATTCATTCCTTTGTAATTGCCGACAGTATAGTAATGTATCAATAATGTGTGCATGTATTACCTGATACTCTGAGCTTGTTCTGAAGAGCTGGCAGACGAAATCCTGTTCCTCTCGTGAATGGATGGACACGAGATGGCCAAAAGCCCCCTGTCCTGACCCGCTGGGAGGTACACTGAAACTTCGACAAAACAGCTCGCTATTATACCACTTGTTGAGTCTGTTGAAATATCTGACAATGGAAGAAATGGGAAGCTGATATTGTTACGTGAATCATTTTCTCATAAATATGGTTAGTGACCTTTATATCAATGCCATGTATTGCGCTTTGGGCCTTGTGGGAAAAGCGCACTACAAATAATAGTAATAATAATAATAATAATAATAATAATAATAATAATAATAATAATAATAATAATAATAATAATAATAATAATAATAATAATATTGTCAAAGACTTAAGGGTGAATTTAAAGAAAAATTCAATCTTGCAAATGAAAATACAAATAATTTTCCTTCCTCCTTATCTCACCTTTTAGCGATGACCTAGAGATTTATGCTTAAAGCAGGAAGAGCAATAAAAGAGATATAAACGTGACAATTAAAAGTAAACTTTGTCATCACCATGACAAGCACCAATGAAACCCACTTTGCCAGGAATGAATGGAGATGAAATCAAATGAAAGTCGTTTATACTATGTTTCGCCAATGAAAAAAAAAAAACAACTTTCTGATACAGTGGACTCGCGTTGTAACGAACTAGTCCTCGGGACCGGCAGTTTTCTTTCGTTATAACCGAACAAATAAACAATAAGGATACACAGAGTGCATAATGTTGCCGCCTGAATTTTTACTTCGTTGTAACCTGAATTTCGATATAAGCGTGTTCATTATAACGAGAGTGCACTGTACGCAAGTGAATTAAGGGAGAGATGTTGAGCCGTAATGGGAGTAACCGCTACAACAAAATCAAGGTACCTATCCTATCCATTATGTGCATCATTTTCACAATGTTTAAGACCTAAATTTTCTGTCTGTAAATCTAATCTGGCAGCCTGGAGATTCAACTCCATGTGGCGACACTAAAGCATTTCAGCACACGGCTTAATGTTGACATCCTGGTACGACCAAGGAATACTCTTACCTACCTGATACGGCTAATAAATATCCCCCAGTCGTGCCAGCATAATATCATCTTCATAGGTGAAACTAACCCCGGGACGCTCCGTATACACAGTTACACTGTTGGGGCTGGTCGCAGTTAAGGTGAAACCTACTGCCGGCGAAGGTTGTTTTCGGTTCCATAATTATTACTTTGTCATTTGTCTGTCTCTGTCTGTCTGTCTGTCTGTCTGTCTATCTATTTGTGTACAAGATAACTTGAAAACGGATGAAAGAATTATGACGTCAATTACAGAATAAGTTTAGGGGTCATGAGATGAAAGGTCAAAGGTCATATAGGGGTCATAAAGGTTATAATCTAAGCTTAATCTCCTAAGAAAACTCAAGAACTGATGAAATTTGCGAGATGGTTTTTAATGAAGTAAGAAAGAGACAGATTTCAAAGTAGGGAGGTGAGACGAAAGACAATTGCAGGGCAGTACCTGTAGCAGTTGCCTTTGAAGCCGGTCCAGAGTGGTGGGCATCGAGAGCCAGCAGCCACCTCGGTCGCTTCGGCCATCGTTCCCAAGAGAAGAAGGGTAAGAGCAGCGACTGCGTACATTGTTGATATAGCAGTCATTCGGAATCACTAGAAGTGGTATTAACAAGCTTGCTTCGTACCTCCTTGGAGAACATGAAAAATTCCTGAAGTCAGCCCTGCTATATAAAGACACTCTCTGACATTTGATCGCATTGGTTAGTAAAATACAACTACACAATGATTTCACTTTTTCTGTCCTTATCTTGGAAATGGCTCAAGATATTTTCATGAAATTAGTCTCCCCTTATTGACTGACAATGACTCTCTTGGAAATTGTGGGATCATGAGTCAAAGATCTCTGATAGTCTTAGCACTTCACAAGATTCTCCAGCCATGCACGCCTCCTCGGCTTCACTGTTTTCTGTTTTTTTTTTTACATTTGTTTTCTTGTCTTCTTTTTCTCATTACCTTGCAGTCAAGATGCATTTTGTTTTCTGAGCATTCGGAATCACTGACTCTCTTTGGAATTGTGGGGTCATGAGTCAAAGGTCTCTGATAGCACTGGCGGAGCCAAGAGGGGCGGTCGCCCCCCCCCCCCCCCCCCCCAAAAAAAAAAAAAAAAAAAAAAAAAAAAGATTTGGACCTGGGATTTGGGACGCGGAAAAAAAATGCGTGTATACTGTATGCATGTGCATGAAGCGGACCTTTTATCAAGTAAGATCATAATTTTTTTCAATATTTCACTCAAAGTGTACACCAAATCGTTGAAGTTCAATTCAAAAAGGGCAATATCTCTTGTGCTTGGGAGGGGGTATGCCCCTTTCAAACCTCCTCTCTCTGTGCCCCTTTCCCTACCCTTCGTACACTTTTTAGATTTACAAAAAATTCTGAATAATTCTGAGTGCACAAGACTTATGACTCATATTCCGAAAACTCAAAGTTCCTTCATGTACAAGGGGAATATCTCCTTTTAATCAACCTTTTCCTCCGTCACTTCCCCAGATGAGTTGTATTTTTTTAATGATTTCCTAAACATTTCATCAAATATGCGTATACGAGATATCTCAATTTCAACTTTAAAAGGCAAAAGCTCCATCGTACGGGAAGGGTGATGATAACACTCGCCCAGGCCTTCTCCCTGCTCGCCTGCCCCCTCCCATGCATACAAGTAGTCTGTTGATATAGGCCTACTTTGAACATAAACAGTTCCAAATATGCAACAAAACGCCTGCCCCTCCCATGCATACAAGTAGACTGTTGCTATACTTTGAACATAAACAGTTTTCCAAATATGCAACAAAACGTTTAACTGCAATCGGATAATCATGCAGAATTTCCTTCCACAGACTTGCTACACTTCTCTTCTGATTGACAAATTTCCAGATATTCCAACAAAAGTGTGCGCCAGATGAATGCGCCAGATTGAATTTCAGTTCTAAAACTGAAAAAAAATAAAAAATAAAAAAATCCCCTGGTATCTTGCCACCCTTCCATACTTAATACCCACTTTGGGGAATGACAATTTCCGAATTTTCCACATAAAGTGTGCTCCAGATCGCTTTATTTCAATTCTAAAAACGCAAAGCTCCTTCGAGTCCCTCCCACACCCTCCCCCTAAAAGACCTCAGTAGACTTTGTCAAATTTACACAAAGATAATGTACATTCCGAATAAGAGCTAAATTCCGTGATTTTAACATTTCCCTGAAAAAGTATATTGAACCAAAAGTTTGCACCAGATCGCTGCAATTCAGGTCTGAAAATGCAAAATCACCTTCGTGTGGGAGGAAAAATGGCCCTTATCTACACTCTCGTGTGCTTCCTTTTTCTGTTTGAATTGCTTAACAGACAGCGTTCATGATAGTCATTGTAAGAATTAATACAAGACGTTTATATAAATGATCCTATTTTACATAGACAAATTGTTCAATGATAATCTACATCAAAATATATTGCTACCTTAAACATGTAGGACTGTTACAAGTCGATGAAAGACGCAAAAACATGCATTAAATTGCACCATTTGCAACATTAAAATGCAAAAAGCTCTCACAGTGGGTGGGGATACACCCCTCTATAGGCCCTCACACTCCCCCCCCCCCCCCCCCTCCTTGTTTCGCTCGCTCGGGCTCAGTCGCGTTAATGATATTCAGTGTAAGAATTAACAACAAGAAGTTTTTGATGCCATATTATAGGCAAAATGTTTAATAATAATCTACATCACAATATAACAAGTGGGATTGTTTCAAGTCGACAAAACATGCATCAAATTGCACCATTTAAGACACACAAATGCAAAAAGTGTTCCCCAATGGGAGGGGGACCCCCCCCCCCCCCCTCTCGTTCCGCTCGCTCGGGCTCAGTCGCGTTAATGATATTCAGTGTAAGAATTAACAACAAGAAGTTTTTGATGCCATATTATAGGCAAAATGTTTAATAATAATCTACATCACAATATAACAAGTGGGATTGTTTCAAGTCGACAAAACATGCATCAAATTGCACCATTTAAGACACACAAATGCAAAAAGTGTTCCCCAATGGGAGGGGGACCCCCCCCCCCCCTCTCGTTCCGCTCGCTCGGGCTCAGTCGCGTTAATGATATTCAGTGTAAGAATTAACAACAAGAAGTTTTTGATGCCATATTATAGGCAAAATGTTTAATAATAATCTACATCACAATATAACAAGTGGGATTGTTTCAAGTCGACAAAACATGCATCAAATTGCACCATTTAAGACACACAAATGCAAAAAGTGTTCCCCAATGGGAGGGGGACCCCCCCCCCCCCTCTCGTTCCGCTCGCTCGGGCTCAGTCGCGTTAATGATATTCAGTGTAAGAATTAACAACAAGAAGTTTTTGATGCCATATTATAGGCAAAATGTTTAATAATAATCTACATCACAATATAACAAGTGGGATTGTTTCAAGTCGACAAAACATGCATCAAATTGCACCATTTAAGACACACAAATGCAAAAAGTGTTCCCCAATGGGAGGGGGACCCCCCCCCCCCTCTCGTTCCGCTCGCTCGAGCTCAGTCGCGTTAATGATATTCAGTGTAAGAATTAATGACAAGAAGTTTATCTAAATGATGCCATTTTATAGGCAAATTGTTCAACAATATAATCTACATCACAATGTAACAAATGGGACTGTTTCAAGTCCATAAAAACATTCATGAAATTGCACCATTTACAACATCAAAATGCAAAAAAAAAATAATCACTGTTGGAGGGGGTGTCCGAACGCTACCCCCCCCCCCCCCTCACTCTGCTCGCTCGGGCTCGGTCCCTACGCTCCCTCGCAGATTAACCGCCCCCACCCAAGATCAAATCCTGGCTACGCCGCGCCGTTGTCTAATAGGCCTAGCTCTTCACAAGAGTTTCCAGCTATCCACGCCTCCTCTGCTTCTGTTTGTTTTTTTTACATTTGTTTTCTTTTTTCTTTTTCTCATTACCTTGCAGTCAAGATGCATTTTGTTTTCTGAGCATTCGGAATCACTGACTCTCTTTGGAATTGTGGGGTCATGAGTCAAAGGTCTCTGATAGCACTGGCGTAGCCAAGAGGGGCGGTCGCCCTCCCCCCCCCCCCCCCAAAAAAAAAAAAAAAAAAAAAAAAAAAAAAAAGATTTGGACCGGGGATTGGGGACGCGGAAAAAAAATGCGTGTATACTGTATGCATGTGCATGAAGCGGACCTTTTATCAAGTAAGATCATAATTTTTTCAATATTTCACTCAAAGTGTACACCAAATCGTTGAAGTTCAATTCAAAAAGGGCAATATCTCTTGTGCTTGGGAGGGGGTATGCCCCTTTCAAACCTCCTCTCTCTGTGCCCCTTTCCCTACCCTTCGTACACTTTTTAGATTTACAAAAAATTCTGAATAATTCTGAGTGCACAAGACTTATGACTCATATTCCGAAAACTCAAAGTTCCTTCATGTACAAGGGGAATATCTCCTTTTAATCAACCTTTTCCTCCGTCACTTCCCCAGATGAGTTGTATTTTTTTAATGATTCCCTAAACATTTCATCAAATATGCGTATACGAGATATCTCAATTTCAACTTTAAAAAGGCAAAAGCTCCATCGTACGGGAAGGGTGATGATAACACTCGCCCAGGCCTTCTCCCTGCTCGCCTGCCCCCTCCCATGCATACAAGTAGTCTGTTGCTATAGGCCTACTTTGAACATAAACAGTTCCAAATATGCAACAAAACGCCTGCCCCCTCCCATGCATACAAGTAGACTGTTGCTATACTTTGAACATAAACAGTTTTCCAAATATGCAACAAAACGTTTAACTGCAATCGGATAATCATGCAGAATTTCCTTCCATAGACTTGCTACACTTCTCTTCTGATTGACAAATTTCCAGATATTCCAACAAAAGTGTGCGCCAGATGAATGCGCCAGATTGAATTTCAGTTCTAAAACTGAAAAAATAAAAAAATAAAAAAAAATCCCCTGGTATCTTGCCACCCTTCCATTACTTAATACCCACTTTGGGGAATGACAATTTCCGAATTTTCCACATAAAGTGTGCTCCAGATCGCTTTATTTCAATTCTAAAAACGCAAAGCTCCTTCGAGTCTCTCCCACACCCTCCCCCTAAAAGACCTCAGTAGACTCAACCTTTTCCTCCGTCACTTCCCCAGATGAGTTGTATTTTTTTAATGATTTCCTAAACATTTCATCAAATATGCGTATACGAGATATCTCAATTTCAACTTTAAAAAGGCAAAAGCTCCATCATACGGGAAGGGTGATGATAACACTCGCCCAGGCCTTCTCCCTGCTCGCCTGCCCCCTCCCATGCATACAAGTAGTCTGTTGATATAGGCCTACTTTGAACATAAACAGTTCCAAATATGCAACAAAACGCCTGCCCCTCCCATGCATACAAGTAGACTGTTGCTATACTTTGAACATAAACAGTTTTCCAAATATGCAACAAAACGTTTAACTGCAATCGGATAATCATGCAGAATGTCCTTCCACAGACTTGCTACACTTCTCTTCTGATTGACAAATTTCCAGATATTCCAACAAAAGTGTGCGCCAGATGAATGCGCCAGATTGAATTTCAGTTCTAAAACTGAAAAAATAAACAAATAAAAAAATCCCCTGGTATCTTGCCACCCTTCCATTACTTAATACCCACTTTGGGGAATGACAATTTCCGAATTTTCCACATAAAGTGTGCTCCAGATCGCTTTATTTCAATTCTAAAAACGCAAAGCTCCTTCGAGTCTCTCCCACACCCTCCCCCTAAAAGACCTCAGTAGACTTTGTCAAATTTACACAGAGATAATGTACATTCCGAATAAGAGCTAAATTTTAACATTTCCCTGAAAAAGTATATTGAACCAAAAGTTTGCACCAGATCGCTGCAATTCAGGTCTGAAAATGCAAAATCACCTTCGTGTGGGAGGAAAAATGGCCCTTATCTACACCCTCGTGTGCTTCCTTTTTTTGTTTGAATTGCTTAACAGACAGCGTTCATGATAGTCATTGTAAGAATTAATACAAGACGTTTATATAAATGATACTATTTTACATAGACAAATTGTTCAATGATAATCTACATCAAAATATATTGCTAACTTAAACATGTGGGACTGTTACAAGTCGATGAAACACGCAAAAACATGCATTAAATTGCACCATTTGCAACATTAAAATGCAAAAAGCTCTCACAGTTGGTGGGGATACACCCCTCTATAGGCCCTCACACTCCCCCCCCCCCCCCCCCTCCTTGTTCCGCTCGCTCGGGCTCAGTCGCGTTAATGATATTCAGTGTAAGAATTAACAACAAGAAGTTTTTGATGCCATATTATAGGCAAAATGTTTAATAATAATCTACATCACAATATAACAAGTGGGATTGTTTCAAGTCGACAAAACATGCATCAAATTGCACCATTTAAGACACACAAATGCAAAAAGTGTTCCCCAATGGGAGGGGGACCCCCCCCCCCCCCCCTCTCGTTCCGCTCGCTCGAGCTCAGTCGCGTTAATGATATTCAGTGTAAGAATTAATGACAAGAAGTTTATCTAAATGATGCCATTTTATAGGCAAATTGTTCAACAATATAATCTACATCACAATGTAACAAATGGGACTGTTTCAAGTCCATAAAAACATTCATGAAATTGCACCATTTACAACATCAAAATGCAAAAAAAAAAAAAATCACTGTTGGAGGGGGTGTCCGAACGCTACCCCCCCCCCCCCCCTCACTCTGCTCGCTCGGGCTCGGTCCCTACGCTCCCTCGCAGATTAACCGCCCCCACCCAAGATCAAATCCTGGCTACGCCGCGCCGTTGTCTAATAGGCTTAGCTCTTCACAAGAGTTTCCAGCTATCCACGCCTCCTCTGCTTCACTATGTTTGTTTTTTTTTTTACATTTGTTTTCTTGTTTTCTTTTTTCTTTAGTACTTTGCAGTCAAGATGCATTTTGTTTTCTGAGCATTCGGAATCACTGGAAGTGTTATCAGCAAGCTTGCTTCGTACCTCCTTGGAGAACGTGAAGAACTCCTGAAGTCAGCCCTGCTATGAAAGACCAATGTGATTGCATGGGTCTTCAAGTAAAATAAAACCACATAATGATTTCACCTTTTCTCTCCTTATCTTGGAAATGGCTCAAGATGTTTTCATGAAATTAGTCCACCCATATTGACTGAAAATGACTCTCTTGGAAATTGTGGAGTCATAGGTCAAAGGTCTCTGATAGACTTATAGCTCTTCACAAGGGTTTCCAGCTATGCACGCCTCCTCGGCTTCACGATGTTTTTTGTTTTTTGTTTTCAAACCTGTGTTTTCTTGTTTTCTTTGACTTTATAACCTTGTAGTCAAGATGCATTTTGTTTATTGAGCATTCGGAATCACTCGAAGTGGTATCAACAAGCTTGCTTCGTACCTCTTTGGAGAACATGAAGAACTGCTGAAGTCAGTCCTGCTATATATAAAGACACCTTTTCTCTCCTTATCTTGGAATTGGCTCAAGATAATTTCATGAAATTAGTCACCGCATACTTGCCGGCAATGACTTTCTTGGGAATTGTGAGGTCATGGGTCAAAGGTCTCTGATAGGCATATACATGTATAGTTCTTCACAGTAAGGGTTTCCAGCTATACTACCTCCCCTGCTACATAATACTTTATTTTCAAAGACTTGTTTTCTTTTTCTTTATTAACCTTCCAGTCAAGATGCATTTTTCTTTTCTGAGCAGCAGCAAACCATTTGATTAGCCTAATTCAAAACCCTCTTAGCCAGGGCCATCTGAATTAGCTATTGACCAATTTGGAAGAAAGAAGGTGTATACATTACCACGTAGGCCGACTGTACAATGATTTTGTAGTGAACGATTTTGGCCATGGCATCCCGGGTCTAGGGAAAAAGTCCTGTGGTATTTCTGTGGTAATTACCACAGGACGGTACCACAGGACAGTACCACAGGAAAGTACCACAGGACAGTACCACAGGAATTGTCCTGTGGTATTTTGGGACGTACCACAGGACGGTACCACAGGAATTCCTGTGGTATTTTGGGACGTACCACAGGGCAATACCACGGGAAAGTACCAAAGGACCGGTACCACAGAACAGTGCCACAGGACAGTACCACAGGAATTCCTGTGGTATTTTGGGACGTGCCACAGGGCAGTACCACAGGGTAGTACCACAGGACTAGTACCACAGAACAGTACCACAGGAACTGTCCTGTGGTATTTTGGGACAGTACCATAGGACAGTACCACAGGTCAGATTACCACACAGCATTACCACAGGGCAGTACCACACAGCATTACCATGGTACCACAGGAGAGTACCACACAGGATAGATCGAAAAAAAAATCTGGGAGAATTTTAGCCACATATCAAGGAATATTCCTGATAGGTGCGTGATGGATTTCAGGACAAACATGGCCCTACTTAATAACCTGTCCTACTCCTAACATACAACCTCAAACGAGAGTCTAATGTCCAAGTGCCATTCTAGTCCTATAATAGAGCTATATAGTCATCCTGTTCCTAGGTAGTCATCGACCGTATCAGTACATATATATGGCCGGCTATCCGTAAAGCATTAAGGCATGGTTACTAACTAGATTATACTTTATTATCAAGATATCAAATGACACTTTCATAATAATATCTATGATATTGGGAATAACATAACATAATTAGACAATCTTTAATAAAGTTCAAAGTAAGTCCCATCATTAAAACTTTGACTTTTTAAGTCATTTATGTATTTTCTAAAATCTAGAGTGCTTTTTATGAATAGTCATGAGCTATGTAAAAATTTGTACCACAGGAGTACCACAGGAGTACCACAGAAGTCCTTATGAAATTTCTCATGCTTTCCATCAGCACTTTCACGAAATAGGTAATACTGTAGGAGTATAGGACAGGTTAAGTAATGGCAAATCAGTTGCTATAATTCACAGAATAACTCATCTATCAATTAATTGAGGAATATTTTATGTGCTTTTTTGTTTATATTTTTGCTATTTCAGTTGGTTCTGACTTACAATTTTCCTGTGTGGTACTCCTGTGTGGTACTGCTGTTTGATATACTCCTGATGTGATAGTACTCTGGTATAAAATGTTAAGAAAAAAATATCCTTTGGTATTTTTCTGTGGAACTTCCTATTGTATTTGTGTGGTATTGTTGTGTGGTTTTGCTATGGGGCATCACTGTGTGATATTACGCGTTTAATTTGCTGTGTGGTACTTCTGTGTGGAACCGTACCATATGATCTTCCTGTGGGATTTTGGGACACATACCACAGGAATATCACAGGATTAGTTCCTGTGGTACTCTCCTGTGGTAATGTCCCAAAATACCACAGGACAGTTCCTGTGGTAATGTCATGTGCTAAGGTCCTGTGGTACTGTCCTGTGGTACGTCCCAAAATACCACAGGACTTTTCCTGTGGTACTCTCCTTTGGTAAACGTTGAAAATTACCACAGGAATTCCTGTGGTACTGTCCTGTGGTACGTCCCAAAATACCACAAGACACGTCGTGTGGTACTATCCTGTGGTACTTTCCTGTGGTACTGTCCTGTGGTACTATCCTGTTGTACTGCCCTGTGGTACGTCCCAAAATACCACAGGACAATTCATGTGGTACTGCCTTGAGGTACTGTCCTGTGGTACTGTCCTGTGGTACGTCCCAAAATACCACAGGACAAGTCGTGTGGTACTGTCCTGTGGTACTTTCCTGCGGTACTATCCTGTACGTGGTACTGCCCTATGGTACTGTCCTGGGGTACATCCCAAAATACCACAGGAAAAGTCGTGTGGTACAGTCCTGTGGTACTATCCTGTGGTACTGCCCTGTGGTACGTCCCATAATACCACAGGACAATTCATGTGGTACTGTCCTCTGGTACTGTCCTGTGGTATGTCCCAAAATACCACAGGACAAGTCGTGTGGTACTGTCCTGTGGTACGTTCCAAAATACCACAGGACAAGTTGTGTGGTACTGTCCTGTGGTACTTTCCTGCGGTACTATCCTGTACGTGGTACTGCCCTATGGCACTGTCCTGTGGTACGTCCCAAAATACCACAGGACAAGTCGTGTGGTACAGTCCTGTGGTACTTTCCTGCGGTACTATCCTGTACGAGGTACTGCCCTATGGTACTGTCCTGTGGTACATCCCAAAATACCACATGACAAGTCGTGTGGTACTATCCTGTGGTACGTCCCAATATACCACAGGACAAGTCGTGTGGTACTGTCCTGTGGTACTATCCTGTGGTACTTTCCTGTGGTACTATCCTGTGGTACTGCCCTGTGGTACGTCCCATAAAACCACAGGACAATTCATGTGGTACTGTCCTGTGGTACTGTCCTGTGGTATGTCCCAAAATACCACAGGACAAGTCGTGTGGTACAGTCCTGTGGTACTGTCCTGTGGTACGTCCCAAAATACCACAGGACAAGTCGTGTGGTACTGTCCTGCGTGGTACGTCCCAAATTACCACAGGACAAGTCGTGCACTGGTACTGTCCTGTGGTACTTTCCTGCGGTACTATCCTGTACGTGGTACTGCCCTATGGTACTGTCCTGTGGTACGTCCCAAAATACCACAGGACAAGTCGTGTGGTACTATCCTGTGGTACGTCCCAATATACCACAGGACAAGTCGTGTGGTACTGTCCTGTGGTACTATCCTGTGGTACTTTCCTGTGGTACTATCCTGTAGTACTGTCCTGTGGTAAGTCCCAAAATACCACAGGACAAGTCGTGTGGAACTGTCCTGTGGTACTATCCTGTGGTACGTCCCAAAATACCACAGGACAAGTCGTGTGGTACTGTCATGCGGTACTATCCTGCGGTACTTTCCTGTGGTACTATCCTGTGGTACTGCCCTGTGGTACTGCCCTGTGGTACTGTCTTGTGGTACGTCCCAAAATACCACAGGAAAATTCGTGTGGTACTGTCTTGTGGTACTGTCCTGTGGTACTTTGCTGTGGTAATGTCCTGTGGTACTGCCCTGTGGTACATCCCAAAATACCACAGGGCAATTCCTGTCATACTGTCCTGTGGTACGTCACAAATTACCATAGGACAATTCGTGTGGTACTGTCCTGTGGTACTGTTCTGTGGTACTGTCCTGTGGTATTGCCCTGTGGTACGTCCCAAAATACCATAGGACAAGTCGTGTGGTACTGTCCTGAGGTACAAGACCCAATTTACCACAGGGATTCCTGTGGTACTGTCCTGTGGTACTTCCCAAAATACGTCCACAGGACAATTCGTAGGTTAATGTCTTGTGGTACTGTCCTGTGGTAATATCAATAAATACCACAGGACAGTTTCCGTGGTAATGTCCTGTGGTACTCTCCTGTCGTACTACCTTGTGGTACGTCCCGAAATACCACAGGACATTAGACATGTTGTACTTTTCTTTGGTACTGTCCTGCGGTACTATCCTGTACCACATCAGTGCCATGTGCTGACATATGCTTGTGTTGTATATGTGTGGTACTGACAAGTACCACAGAGAGTACCACATGAGCCTGTAAAACAGTACCACACAGTTCCTGTGGTAACATTTGTTTATGTGGTACATTGTGTGGTACTGACAAGTGCTACAGGGAGTACCTTACAAGCCTGTGGTACAGTACCACACAGTTCCTGTGGTCTGGTTACATTACAAGTGTGTGGTACATTGTGTGGTACCGACAAGTACCACAGGGAGTACCACAGGACTTTTTTGTTAGGGATTGTTCAAATGCACAATTTTCCTATAATTTGAAAACAACTCAAAGGATTGTCATGAAAATGGATTTTAATTACCATTTAGTAATTATTTGACGAATAATTGGTCATGGGGCCAAAGGGCGAGGGTCAAAGTTCAAATAAAAAATTTCAAATCCCCGTGACAACCCGTTGAAAACTATAGTCCCGAGTGTAATACGCGGCAGGTGTCTGTGGGAAATTTGTGTTTTAATCAGCCTGTCCTAAAACTCAACGGTTGAAACAACGTAAGCCACTGCTCACTTGTGAAAATCGATCCTTCAAAAATGATTCTGAAAGTCCTTTTTAGTGTTAACCCATCCCATCGCACTTTATTGAAGGTACAAATTAGGAAATTCATGCCCAATGTTTACATCCAAAATCGAACATCTTACCTTTCATTGAGTGCTTAAAAACGAATTTCAAAGCAATAAGATTTTCGATCAAAGTCACTACACGGCTTCAAACAAACAAATTTGAATGTACGTAAAATGAAAATGGATGCATTTTTACGAAATTGACAGGGAAATCTTTTAATGCGTGTTGATGATAAGTGAAGTGGCACACTTTTTCCAGTCGTTCTTAACAAACGAGTAAATCAGATGAACGGAATGGTTGATATTTCATTGGAGAATCAAACATGACGCAAGAGATTTGTTGAATTCCGTCTGTTTTAGCTGGAGAATGAATAAAGCAGCGTGTTATAGTCAAATACAAACAAGCAACTTATAGAAGACGAGGAAATGGTGGCTAATAACCTCACAAACATCACACTCGTATGTGCACACGCACGCACACACACACACACACACACACAAATAATAATGTTTCACCATTAACAAAAAAGTCATTGCTGTTGTGAGGAAAATTTTGAGGTAATTTCACATATCACATATCATGACCTCTTCTGCTTTGCGTTTCTGGTTGCTCCCGGTATCGTATTTTTCGTAGGATTGTGCAAAATTTGATTTTTAGTTTAAATCCTATTTTGTTGTTGATGTATAGTGAGTCCAATTTTGGTAGCCTAAATATCGTACTTGGTTTCCGATGTGCTTTCATTTATCGTAGAAATCGATACAAACATAATTACACGATATAACTGAAGAATCTGTCTTAATTACTTCCAAATGTATGTTAGACCTTCTGTTATACCTGCTATTATGATCGTACTGTTTACATTCTTGTTGACGTGACATTCAGTCGACGATCATCACCGAAAGCTGTCGCGTTCCTTCAACTTAGTTTTTTTTTTTTTTTTTTTTTTTTTTGTAGAGGGGGCTATACAACTACTAGTACCAATGCCGTATAGGGCTCACACCAGTAAACAAAATGGAATGTCCCTGACCATGCTGACCGCTACTAAAATAAATGAAGAAAAAATTAAATAAAAAATCAGAAATGCAGTATAGCAACAAAAAAAAACCTGAATATCTGCAGATATTGAATATGAATTCCTCTACAAATTGCATTTTGGTTGGAAGATGAGAGTCTTTCTCATGGAATTTGAAGAGACTATATTTCATTAGGTGCATGTAAAAAAAGCTATGTTTTTTTTAGGTGATTTAGCAGCACAATTTGTGTGTGTGTGTGTGTGTGTATGTGTGTGTGTAATAAGGCAGATACGGATGGCAAGATATATTGTGGGCGCATAAGATACACAACATGCAAAAGAAAAAGAAATAGAAAATATTATTACACCCATTACACCATGGAGGTTAAAGCTTCCTCCCGTGATTACGTGAATGATCTAAACATTCACAAGTATTCCGCAACACTTAAATTCAGCCGCTGACCCTTACAGTCAGACCGCAACGCCCTGAAAAGCCTTTGCATTTATCGTTCGCGTATGCATGGACCTCACGGACATGAATACGTAATGAGCTGGGAGACCACATTTTTGGAGTGTCTGTAAATCTAAACGACATAAGCAATCTACATGATTTATACATCGATATAAAGCTGAAGAGTTGTACTTTGATAGAATTTGGCCACTTTAAAGGTTATGACACATTAAATATACTTAACAAGGAATTTATAGAACATAAAATTTGCATATTTTTCACTTTTTTGGGGTAGTGCACTAGACCAATGAAAATAATAAACGTGGACCAAAATGGAAGAGGTATGAAATGAAAGGGAATATTTAAATTCCATGAAGATATAATAATTTCATATGAACTGATTCTATGAACGGGTCAGGTTGTAGAATAAATCATTGCGTTGTTCAGTTAATTTTTGACGAGATTTCAGTTTGCTGCGGCCAGCGGATTGAGGGTGAATTTGGGGGTCAACTGTTAACTATCGTATAACAAGTATATATGTAAAGTATATGTTTTAACAAACTTACCAGTAAAATTTACCCGGAATTTCTGGGTCGGAACATGCTCAAATGACGTCATCAATATGGCCACCCCCAACAAACCCCCCCCCCCAAAAAAAAAAAAAAATCAATGGGAATTTTAGGATATCTCAAGTGTTCATTATACAACTGACATTATAATCATCAGATAAGTTGCCAGTGTATGTATTTCTTATTTCCTGCCTTTCTTCAAACAAAATTGGGCCCATTTGTGACCTCTTTTCAAAAAATCTGAGCCCAAATTAGGTCATTTCTATGGCAACTTTATGCTGAAAACAATTTTTTCTCAAACAAAAAAATGCAACACCCTCTCAACGATAAACGCCATTCTAGATTTATATAAGTATGTAAATTTAATTGACTAGCGTTAAGACCTAACCTGTGAGAGACCATAGCTACCATGGTTACACTCAAATTTTCCTGTAGCCATTATAACACAGCTGTCCAGATATCACAATTTTCATTATTAGTGGTGTATAATGTATATTCCATCTCAGTAGCTGGATTTTTTTTTCATTTTGCATTTGGCACAATCATAAGATAATCTGACATTTTGTTCAAGCCAATTAGGCATAGAACATAGATGAAGTCAATTTCTCATAAGATGAGACCCTCCTCCACCTCAGCCCCCACTCCCAATAAAAATGGTTAGTTCATGGCTGTTCCTTTCTTACAGTCCTGTAGGGTGTTTCACCAAACTTCTCATTGGTTTCAGTTTCACTTCATTGGTTTCAGTCTCGCTATCTCACTTTTTTTATTATGTTTCAGTCACGAGGACTTGCTAAGTGAAACTGAAAACACTAATTGACACTGATCTCACTGAAATCAATGTTGGTGAAACGAGTCTTGCATGGATTTCTGTACGATACCAAAGCAAGCTCATTATACTCGATGGACTACTACAACAAATACTGTACTTCTGAAAGAAATGAAGCACTGTTTATAACAGAAACTGGATACACATTTTGTCATAGATCACATTAGTCCAGTCAAAATAGGGTTTCACCCACTATACTAATTGCAGCAGGAAATTCCACTTAAGTGCTACTCGTTATGGGCTCCTAAACACCTTACTCAAAGTCCCAAGAAATCCAGTGGGGAATAGTGGCTAAATTTCCATAATATGCTAATTAGCACTCATTATGATAAAAATACAGTGTTTCCATGAAAACTATACTTCTAGGTTTTAGATTGGAACACCGAAAGTGTTGACACCTATGTTTACAATGTCAGTTAGTGCGATGCAAACATTCGCCATGACATGTACATAGTCTGGGCCTCATTTGCATAATATGCATATTAGCTCCCTTAGGCCTAATGATAAAAATACAGTGTTTCCGTGAAAACAATGCTTCTAGGATTGAGACTGGAACACCGAAAGTGTTGAAATCTATGTTTACGATGTCAGTTAGTGCGATGCAACCATTTCCATGTACATAATCTGGGCCTCATTTGCATAGTATGCAAATTAGCTCCCATAATGATAAAAATACAGTGTTTCCATGAAAACAATGCTTCTAGGTTTCAGGTTGAAACACCGAAAATGTTGAAACCTATGTTTGCAATGTGAGTTAGTGCGATGCAAACATTTTCACGTATATAATCTGGGCCTCTTGCATAATATGCAAAGGGTTCCGAGCCAACGGAATATTCTAATGCATCAAAGTGCCCGATATGAGCATATCAAGAGTGTTCAAATATGATATTTCAGTTTCTCTTCACCAAAAACAAACTTTACAGCCTTAGTAAACTAGCATGAATGATATCATAAAATTAGAGTTTGTTATCAGACAGATAATGATAGCTTAAAAGTACGAAATTAAACAAGTGTCAACATCTATAATTTGTCTAATTTTGTAATGAATGAACTCTATTTGGAGGGTGGTTTGCTAGAATCTTGATGATTCATCTCTTGCATCCTTGAGGGTTTTGAGATATTGAAGAAGGCACAGTCAAAGGAAACCCTGTAGGTAGTGCCCAAAGTCACCCCAGTCGATCACATTATCCCCACGACCATTTACACAACATGCATCAACCAACGCGATTTCCGTTGTTTTAAGCGTACGAGATTTTATTTTTAAGTCGTTTGGCCGTCTAGCAAAGACTCTTTTATTTTGTACTCTCCGTTCCATCCACAGTGATGCCATCATTAAGTGGAATGAAACCCTGCTGGTTGGAAACCAAATGTATCCCTTCACATAAGGGCCAAAATGATTTGTTTCTCAAGTCTGAATTATTCATTCAATTAACTTTTTTTTTTCTCCCAATAGTTTTCCGGAAGTATACCTAGGCTGTTATGCATTGAGGTGTCAAATAGAAATGTATACCAAATTTGATACTGTACCAAATGTGTACACACTGTTGGCATACATTTCTTTCTCTGACATTTTCATTTACATGAGCTTTTGTGACAAAAGTGCTTATGTAGATAGAATCTGATTTGACACAGACTTATTCCATGGAAAGGTGTTTAGAGGCACAATTCTCTTGCTCAGTGTTTGTAACTAGACTTGAGCTTTTATCACCAGATACATATGTACAGTCACACACACAAAAAAGGCACTAAATTCCTAGTGTAGAAACACAAGTTTAATAGGTCATATGAAAGGACTTTGATTTGCTTTTTCATTTTATTTTCTTTTTGAAAGATGCAGGCATCTTTCTGTCTGGCTTCTGTGAAGAAAAAAAAAGGTACAAGAACACTCTTGAATTTTATCATGGTATAAATTATCAGAAGTGTTGTATCTCAGTTAACTTCATGTCTGTTAGACTGTAAAGGGACTGAAAGAACAAGCATGCTAATTGTGATATATTGTGATGTATATATCATACTTCAATGTTCATGGTTGAATTGTTCTTGAGTATGTAGTGTACCAAGCCACCTATTTGCAAAAGAAATGCTGTCAGTCTTCTTTGTTTTCTTTTGCTTTTTAGGAATTTTTAACCTCCTTCATTATAAACCAGATCTTTGCCAACATGTTGTAAGTGTGCATGCATTGTAATACTTCATTATCATAGCTGTCACTGCGGCTCATGAAAATGTCCCTTCAAAGAAAAGAGAAAAAGAGAAGCTAATGAATAAAAGTTTTGCTATCATAATTATAGCACAAATCTGCTGATTAATAGTGCAGTGATTATTTGCAGATGTGGTTAAACTGACAGCCTTGTTCTGATTGCAGGAAGTTTTTGCTTTGGTATTTTCTTTTTTCATCTTCAAATATTCATTAAGTTATTTAGTGAAAAGCTGACATTCTAAATACATTACAGAATTTTTCTCCTGAAAAAATGATATTATTTGAAATGATGACTAATATTCATTCCAAATGTTAGTAATTAAGGTGATATGAAAGCCAGAAATTTCAGTGAGTTTCTCCAAAAGCTTCCTCACAGAAATCTCCTGTGCTTACTGCAGTACTCCAGCATAATGAATGGCTGTAGAATGCTGTTTGACATTCCGTATGACCATAAAAAAGAGAAGAGGATTTCATTGTTTCTCTCATCCACATCTTTCTACTTGTGACCAATATTGAAAAACCACAGATCATGAACTGTTAATCGTACAAAGTTTGAAAAAGAAGCGTTCCTGGTACCACCATAATAGCAGTAAAACTATGCACTTCAGATGTTTTGCCCAAGGCCCTGGCAATAATTTGAATGTCACTATCCTTCATTCTTTGGTACTTTACTCTTTTAATATATATATTTCCTTGGTATACTTCTGTTTCCCCCCCCCCCCCCTCAAATTCCATGTCATGGATGCTACTGTTGTTGTATGTTGCAGTGGAACTGTTGGAACAGGTGTTAAGTTGATCAACGGTTTCTTTCCTTAATGTATATCTGAGTCAAAGAAAATCCCTGTGACAGTTTGTATGTAATGTGAGCATGTGTGTGGTGTGTCTGTGTGTGTTTAATTACCTGCAAAGTGCAATGTGGCTCCTCATCTTTCTGTATCCTAATTAGACTACCACAAGTTCTACACAGATTGCTCGGGGGAAAAAACAAAAACAAAAACAAAAAGCAAAAACAAACAAACATTTAATACCTGTCCAATTTGAACCACAAGAGGGCAGGATTCATATTTCTCCCCCATCTTTGCTATAACTTTGGATTAAAACAAGAAGCATTCTGCGTCAATCAGTGTGCGATTATACTACATGTACTTGAAATCTATTGATATAACACTTTGTTATAATTACATAGATATGAATACTCTATCCATTGATGAAAAAATTTCCACAGCAATGAAAGGTTTTGCTAAGTATCTTTTTTTTTTAATATCTAAATGCACCAGACAAAATGTTGGTGTTTTTGTTATTTTTTTTCTTACTTTACCTTTAGACATATAAATGAAAGGATGCAAAAGAGAAGTTGATACTCCTGGTATGGTTGCATGAGAGTATTTTGATGACAGTCTTTGCTATACTTTTCTAGCTGACTTCAGTTAGATTTCATTTGTAGGCTTCAGAAACAGACATGTTTAATTTTGAGAATAGGTCTTGTGAAAAATGATGGGTGCAGATCTGAGAGGTGTAACTTAAAGCACAATGAATAGAGGGATAAATGAATGCATAAATGAATTAAGAAATTGATACGGTACTAACAAAATGGATATACATTTGTATGAATATGAATGAATTAAATGACTAGAATGATGATTCCTTTATTAGGAATGAAAGCTGAAAATGGTATCAAATGCAAGTCGGGCTAAGAGTGAAAATGGTTTGAGCTTTTCGGGATACATTCACTGGATCCTCTCATCAAGACCTTGCCTTCAGCCAGTTTAGGTATTTTTCTTTCTTTGTGTTTTATGGATTTGGAGTGTAAGAATGCCTAGTTTGCCTTTAGAAAATCAAGTTTGTTACTTGTCTCCTGATTAAGGTTGTATAGTCTGACTTGCTGCATTAGTCACAACTAGCAGAAACACTCAATAATCTATGGATGGTGAAAATGTGTGTCTTATGAGTTTCTAATTCAAACTTTCTCATTTTTTTCTTATATGCATCATATTGGACTGAGTGAATATGATAAAAGTATATTAAAAAAGAATCATTCTCCCAATTCTAGACTTTAAAAAAAAGGGGGAAATGTGGCAATGAAGAAGTCATACAGCGGAGAAGAATGTCGAGTCTTTGGGTATATGGCTTTCCCCAGCATGTTTAATAGACCTGTAGCAGGGAACAGATGTGACCCCAATTGACATTGTAGTGGGTTCAAGAATTCTCCACGAGTACACTGAATGTGTGCATCTTTACAGAGTTAGGCCTCTTGCTTAAAAACAGAATGATAAAGACACATGTCTTGTACTACCCTCAGCACCTCTATCCCTCCCTGTCGTGTATGTTGTGGGAGTGTGTGGAAGAATCTTAAGGCGAGTATCCAAGATCACGTGTACCGAGTTTGGCACTTTACTTTTCCAGTACCGAGTCTTTATTGTAGTTCGTAATATAATTTATTGTTTCTCTTTCAGAATGAAAAAAACGATGAAATAAAATGGGTCCAGAAATACACAGAACAAACTTATGTCTTTCTGCAGGACACCCAATCAAACTGTGCACAGTAGATGGAGATATGACACTTTTGCTCTTGTGTGCATCAGGAATGCATTCCCCAAGTTGACTGTTATGGTTAGTGAACTGAGAGCCCCATTATGGAAAGTAGTTCATGTTGATGTGACTGGCTTGTGTTGGAAAGTTTCCACACATTTAGTAGGTCCTACTAGGTAGGCTGGCACAATTGGTTCTCAATACTAGTCAGATAGTACCACCCTGTAGTCTTAGACCCAGCAGTCCTCATGTCCAAAAATATCTGTCTGTATTCGCTGCTCCACAGGCTGTGTTTGCAGATGCATAAAGTTATGTGTTACTGGGATGTATTGTGTCGGAATGTGCAAAGAAAGACGATGGATGAATCGGTGGTGCATTTCAGCATCAGGTCTGTCTCATGGTACGCAAAAACAGAAGTCTTGTGTATGTATCTTGTGGTGAAACAGTTTGCCCAAAATTACATTTCTGAAGAAATGCATTCTACTACTGTTATATATGGTTTATAATGAGAGGTATGAGTGAGAAATCTTTCTGTAAATACTCTGTGTATATTTTCTTTTTTCATAGCTGTTGATACGAGCAATGTGCATTAGCTGAAAGCAAATACGAAGTAGCTAGCCTTGTATGTGAGTCTCAGAAGTGGGTTTGGGATATGAGAGAGTAACTGTAGATAGGAGAATTACCAGAAGAGGAGTCCATTAGCATAGAAATTGTGCATATTCAATACTCATGATCGTAGTCCTGTGGAAGTCATCTGGAAGGGGATATTTTGTTTAATTTTTTTCTCCTTATTTTGTAAGTGGTTGATCTTTACTGAACCAATGTGTATTGTCTGTTATGCAAAGAGTTTATTACTGTTGGTATTTATGTCATGTTATTTTTTTTTCTAAAAATTTAGTAGTCTCTGTTGGGTTTATTCTTACAATGGTTTTGTGTGAGAAAATACAAAAAGATATCAATATAATGCAAATATATATATATACATATATCTATAGAAAGCTTTCATGTACATTGGCTGAAATTGGTCAAAGTTTACATAATGAATGGAATGAGATGTGAATTTGTCATACATACTGCAAAGAGTCATCCATAAACATGAGAACTGGTTTCTTTATAATTTTTGCCAAGCATTCCAATGTTATGAAAAAAGAGAGTCAAATTTTTGACCAGATCTCTCTCTCCTCACCCCGTCAATCCTTCCCACATGAAGAGGAGGATGTTGGGGACAATATGTGCTGGAAATATCAGACTTGAGTTCCTTCACATACTTCAGTTTGCCTGGAGTGGGTGTGTATTGAAATGGCGCTGATTAGCCTTGACTGAAAGCTGGTAGGAACAACAGTGATGCTTATGGAGGGCGAGGAACAAAAATGTTGTAATAAGCGCAGTTGATTTTTATCCTGTCAAGAGGTATTCTGGATTTATTCATTCATATTTCTTTTTCTTTTTGGCATGGGAAGATTCTTTTAGTATCTATTGTGACCTGAAAAATTTTGCAGTTTGAAATCTTGAGATCTAATAACGTGAGTCATTGAAATAAATGGACATCAAAGTGAAATGTCACTGGTGTAGATTTTTTTCTGAAAGGCTTTCATAGTAATTTCTCTTTTTTGGCTAGACATAACATTACTCACTGTTCCAGGCTTGAGAGATCAGATTTTCATTTGAATCTCCTCCCTTAAGTGCATTTAAAAAGATGATAAATGGTTGAAATGAAA
This sequence comes from Diadema setosum, assembly GCA_033980235.1. Lineage (NCBI taxonomy): Eukaryota > Metazoa > Echinodermata > Echinoidea > Diadematoida > Diadematidae > Diadema > Diadema setosum. Next base: position 15,982,254 of record CM067078.1, read on the forward strand.
CAAGGGAGATGAGACAATATTTAGACACTAGAGCGCATGAAGAAATCTAAGTTTCGAATGTAATTTTTTTTCTTTGTGTTATGGAGGTAGCCTCATATCAACACTTCTCTACCTTTTTCTTGTGATATCAATGCATTATTCCAAACTGACAACAACAAAAATGATAATAAAGGCATTTTATCAAGTTATTTACAGTTACTACCATGCAGAATTACAGTGGACATTTTATCATAGTGGCGCATTTACAAACTTGAGGAGTTGGTGTAGGTAGAAGATTGTGGGTAACATTTAAAGTCTGAAGGGCGTTACCATCTCTTTTTGTATACTGTATATTGCCTGTCTTGTATAAACTTTGAAGAAGATTAAATTGATTATATGTAATCTCTCTATCCCTTCAGCTTTCTCTGTCATTGTTACTCCGTCTGTGTAATGAATTGTTATTTAACAAAAATGAATATGAATAAACCAAGTATGAATTATTCATAACTCATGTACTCGTCTTTCCATTTTGGGCATTTTTTATTCATTTATTCATCTATCTATACTTATTCATTTATTTATTCATCTAATATTTTTTTAAGGGAGTGTTGGTGCCCTGTTCATAGTTCTGAAAAGTAAGCAATGCTGAAGTGACTAAACAGAGCAACAGACTCACTCCCCTGTAAAGTATATTTTCGTTCATGGAAACACAGAAAGATTTTATTTGCACAGAGAGGCTACTCTCTGATAAATCAATTTCCAGTATGTGTAAAATGAGATTAAAAACGAAAATGCAGGCTATTGACACAAGATGTACAATACATGAATTATGTATTCCCCTTGATACAAAAAGGCTGAAATGAGAGTCATTCGCTTTCTCCAATTCTCCTCCCCCCCCCCCCCCCCCCCTCCTCCTCCGTTGAATCCATACATCGGTGTTAACAGTATTAAGAGCAGGGATAAAGCTGACTTGCCAATTTTTGGTGATTCTGAAGAAAGCTTCTTGAAGATGAGAATGAAACCCAAATACACATGTACGTATGTCACATTGAGTGAATGCAGCAATATTTTTAGTAAAAATGTTTGAGGAAAAATGGATAATCTGTTGAAAAGTCCTGAATCTTGTTAATGACCAAAGGTTAAGGTAGTTGAGAACAACAGCCAAAAAATCTCTTACTTTGAATTTGAGGGGTTTTCTCATATGCTTCCCTAGACAAACTTCCCAATCAAATATTTATGTGTATATGAGATTTTATCTATATAATTTTATTGTTTTCAACAAATGCGCTCGTGCGTTGAAGTATTGAAACATCATTATTCAAAATGATTTTTGCCATTCAAATTAACTAACATGGCAACTGACGTGGCAAATTTAGCATTCTAATACAGTGCGCACATATTTTTGGTAACGGCTATTCAACTTCATGTCAACCTGTCGCTAGGTTATTCCCAATATTCATATTCACATTTAGGAAAGCAAGTTTGTGATATAAAAGGAGCATTCAAATTAAATCCTTGTAATGTCCATTAAAAAAAAAGTACATAACTTGTACACGTACTGCGTTTCAAATTGAATTAAGTAGGCCTACTTCTATGATATAATGTGGATCAGACATGATAATGAAAACAAAAATATGTAAAATGAAGATTACCAAAGCAATGCAATAATCATAATGACAATAAAAATGTAAAATTGGAATAATAGGCATGATGATTATGATGATCGTGATTAAGAATAGTGCTTAAAGGTGTAAGTTGAATATCACTAAATCAACATAAAATGTTGAGCTAAAAGAAGATGTTCAGATTAAGATAGAAATTATCATTATGACGAAAATAAACATAAAAAAGACACATTCATTTATTAAATGGACACAGTCAGCCTTGCTTATAGCTATGTGTATTACAAAATAGAATGCTCAGTTGTGGAAGTCGATCTTTCAAAAATGAAATTGAAAGTCCTTTTAAGTGTTAACTCCGTCCATCACCCTAAATTGAAGGTGCACATTTAGAAATTCATGCCCAATGATTACATCCAAAATCGAACATCTGATCGTTCATTGAGTACCGAAAAACAAATTTCAAAGCTATAAGATTTTTTTTCAAAGTCACTTCGCTTCTTTAAACATGCAAATTTGAATGCACATTACATGTAAATGGATGCACTTTTACGAAATAATATGACAAGGATAACTTATAATGCCTATTGATGATAAGTGCAGTGGCACACCTTTTTCCAGTCGTTCTGAAAGATCCTCTTTAGCTTTGAGAACAGTGATTTAAAAAAAAAAGAAAACAATATATGACATCTAATGCATATTGTGTAGGTCTGTTGTACCACAAAATATCCTATCATATACAATTTTTGCGAAAAAGCCTAAATTATAAGAAGATATTTGTATTTTTCTCAAAGCGTATCTGAGAGTTTAGTCTGGAATCATTTTTATTATAACTATTGTTAACATTTTGTATATTTAACAATGACTTCTGAGAGAAAGCGAAGGGCGATACAAACGAGACGATGGAAGTGTCACATCAATGAAACGGCCCACGTCCCCCCCCCCCCCCACACACACACACACACCAGGGGCGGATCCAGGAATTCCGTAAAGGGGAGGCGCCTTTACAAAATTAAAGGGGGCGCACTCTCCCCCCCCCCCCATTTTTTCTTTTTATTTCTTTTGTTTTAACCACACAAAAACAAGAAAACAAAACAAAACAAAAAAGTAAAGAAGGAGCGCGCGCCCGGTGCGCACCCTCTGGATCCGCCACTGCACCCCACCATCACCACCACTACAACCTTCGTAAGTTTACCCGTATAATGTGAGTAACCGGATAATATGGCTATTTTTTATCTTAGTTTTCTCAAATTGTTTTTTCTCAGTTGGACATGGAGTGGAATAACTGACGTCGTTGATCAAAACGTAGTTGTTGTTTTTTATTGTAAAATGTGCGTTAGTTAATGATCTGACGATGGCCTTATTAGGTTAGGACCAATCATTTTATACAAAATATTGCCCCCCCCCCCCCATGCACGTGGATTAGATGAATGCAGCAATATCGGTACAACACATCAGTGAAATTTGAGGATCTATTCAAACGGATGGAATTTCGAAACTTTCATACTGCCATCGCTCGCTGAATAAGAAGACTACAACAGTTCCTGACGTCATTGCAATACAACAATGCAATGAGAATTCGTTAAAAACCATTCTTCATGGAAAGCACATGTTCCTGTGACTTTTTCTTTTACTGACATGATAATGTTTAGGAAATTTTTCCCCCTGCTTTCTGAAAGAGGTAAGTCAGTTGCTCTTTCTTTCATTTTGGGTGTATATAGGAAAGTTAAATTTTGAGGAATTATTCTCTGATGTGTTCTATTAAGGTTACCGCATTCGCTCAATCCACATGCATATTTGCGGGAACTTCCCCTTAGAAAGCACATACAATGTCATGTCCAAAGGTAAATGCAGGGCTGCTATTACGAGTGATGCCCAAATCTCAATTTTGGTTTGTCGAGGAAAGGAAATCATAACATTTAGTCAGGATCAGCATATAATTATTATAAAAGTTACGTTCGGACGGTGAATAAGAATAAGTTCTATTTGCGGCGCCCCACAGAACTTATCCTCGAGGTTAGGTATCCTCAGAGTTAAGGGTCAGCGGCTCAATTTAACTACGGAATTCATGTGAATGTATGATCACTCATGTAATCAAGGGGGTAAGCCTATACACTGTACCTCCATAGCGTGATGGATGTAATGATATTCGATATCGTAAGTCTATTTCTTTTTCTTTTTGCATGTTGTGTATTTTGTGCGCCCACAACATATCTCGCCATCCGTTGCTGTTTCAGCATAATAGTATACACGTATGCCACTCTTGTATGTGTAGTTTTACACACGTATTCAAACACACTTTTTTTTTCAATGATATTTTATTGATTTCATTCAAATCAATCATAAATCAACCCATTCTGGGTGTAACATGAACATAAAAACGGTACAAATGCCATTCAAAAGACAAATCCATTACCAACTTATACTGCCCATCATCTCCCTTCAAACATAACAACTCGATTATAAATCAATCCTTCTGACCATTTCTTCACGAGAAAGTATTGACATGTAAAAAAAAAAATGTATATATATATATGTATCTTTGACTATGGTATACTTATACTGCCAATCATCTCTCTTCAACATAACAACTCGATTATAAATCGAGTACTGTATGTAAGGGTATATATATACAAGGGTATATACATAAAAAAGCAACAAAAATACGTTATACAAAACTAGAATGAAATCATTTCATTGAAAATCAAATCCCCATCTCCACCAACCCCGATGCACTCAAACCTATCCCACACCCCCACCACAACCCCAAACACATACATCCACAACTACCACACACATACACCCCAAACACCAACACACATACACACCAACACCAAAAACGCACATACACACATACACCCCACACACAAAACACACCCGAAGCGATATCACCTTCCTTCCTAGTAATGAAAACGACTTCCAAATGTTGATTGATACATACAACATACAAGCGTGTAATGGCCGTATGCAGAAAAGCATCGTCCGCCCGCACCCAAATACCGCTCCAAATACCCATTCAAATTCACCAAACAAAACTCATCAAACTCCTAGCTGCGGACAAAATCCTATAACTTTTACACCACCAAAAACTTATCCCTCCCCGCGCGCGGCCAATGACACATTATATTGCCTTCACCACTGATAACTACACTGTACTAATAAAAAGAAAAAGAAAACAAAACAATACTTAAGCTCTCGTTTCAGAAACATTTTCCCATTTCAGCAAATGTAATCCCAACTTATTTCTTTTTATAGCAATTTCTTTTTCTTCATCCCGAAAACTTATTATTCTTTTACAAATTTCCTCCAAAGTAGGAATTTTTCCCTCCGACCTAGATCTAAAAATGATATATTTCAAAATAAAAATTATTGTATTATAAAATTTTACTTTTGGATCCCTTCCCGTAACACCAAAATGAACGTCTCTCCACTCTATATTTCGAAGATCTGCCATCTCAAACCTATCTATCACATCCTGCCACAAATTCTTAACATACACACAATCCCAAAATAAATGTTTATATGTTTCTACCGATTGCTCACAAAAAGAACACCGGTTATTTGCAACGAAACCAAACTCAAAAAGATTTTCCTTTGTATAAACAACTCCATGTAATAATTTATACTGAAATTCCCTAAGTTTTGTTAGAAGTGTTGTCATTCTTGGTCTTAAAAATATATGTGTAATTTCCTTTTTCGAAAACAAATAATCATTTTGGCCATCTTTCATTCGTAAAACATACAATTGCTGTAAATTTGTAACAAAGAGTTCATACACCTTTCTAAATGAAACATCTTTCAATAAAATTACATTCTCAAAAATTTTCAAAGAAATATTATATTCCTCTTTATCAACAGAATAAAAATCATATATATTTCCCTCAAATTTCTGGCTTCTTACAACAACCTCCCCTATTTCCCAAACTTTAACTATATTTTCACTATCTAATCCTAACCTGTGAAAATATACTGCTGATCTCACACGATCTTTTCCAAAATTTGCTTCACTAAATAAATATTCTTCCTATATAAATTTTCACAAAAAAATCATTTTCCCTTTACACAAATAATCCTTATTATTAAAAAAGATTGGATTAATCTTGCCTTCTTGATAATTCCGGTTATTCTCCATTTCTTGCCATGCCCTCAAAATTTCTAAATAAAACAATGGTACATTAAACTTTAGAAATCGTATATCATAATTGCACTAAAATATGAATCTTCCTCCCGCAGTCCTAAAAATATAATCAAAAAAAAGTTTCCATCCCATGAGCTTCTCACCATATAACAATCGCTTCAACCACATAATTCGTTGACTCTTAACAAACAATTCAAAATTTGTCATTCTAAGACCGCCCTCACTATAATCCTGATAACAAATAACCCTTTTAATTCGATCTTTACCATTCCATATAAATTCAAAACAAATTTTTATTGATATCTGCCACTACCCAATTTGGAACCTCTATTGATGAAGAAACATAATATAATTTAGACAGAGCATATGTTTTGAGCAAAAATATTTTTCCCGTTACAGTCAAATCTCTTTGTCTCCACCATCCCAAAAGTCTTTTAATCTTACTCAGTATCTCTTTATAGTTCATTTCTTCTCTGACCTTAATATCCAATGCAAAATACACTCCTAAAATCTTTATTTCAGTTACAACATTACCCATGGGTAATCTTTCATGTTCTCCCTTTTTCTTCCCTATATACTCATTACCTTTGTTTTATCAATATTAACCTTCAAACCACATAATTCATAAAAATCCTTAAATATTTCCTGTATTCTGATAATTGATGACCTATGTCTAACAAATTCAATTCAATTCAATTCAAAGTTTATTTCATTTTCCGACAAAACATAAGTTACACTTTTTTTGACAACAGAGAATAAGGTAAACAGAACATTACATTATGTATTGAAAAGAATGTACAATAATTGAGGACCTTATAGTAATTATACATTGTTGTAGAAAAAGAAACAGAAGTGATCGAAATGAAGTACATGTATAACTTTGCTTAAAGTGCGAAAAATGGAGAGACCCACTAAAAAGACAGAGCTTGTAGAATGTGGGCCCCTCTGGAAAAATAACATCGGTGGGAAGATTAATTGAAGCATCATAAATACAAAAGGAAAAGAAAAGAAAAAAGAAGAAGAAGAAGAAGTCTGGAAGCCCACTGAGAATTAGATTCACAGATAAATACATTTACTTTCATAGACGCGAACAAACATAGAAAAAGACTAGACAACGAAACAACTACTGAAGAAAAGGTTGTACGGGACAAAACGGAATGGACAAGACTAACAAACAGAAGACAAAATAGCAAACGAAAATGCACAACAGAGACAGCGATCTCCGACAGAAGCATGTCAAGAGAAACAGATGATTGTTGTGGAGAAAAAAAAAAGTGATATTGTAACGCCTGAAAGGAGAAAAGCAAGGAAATGAAGGGACGTATAACAGGAGTAAGACAGAAATTCAAGTCTTTGACGCTTTGGGCGATAGCGTAGATGGCAGCAGACATCCACTAAAAAGAATACAATTTATTCTTCAAAGAGGAAAAAAGGTAATTAAGTCAGTATGTGAGAAAGAAGGCCAAATGGCTAGTTCAGTACTGTAAAGTTATACGATTGCAATAGAAAGGACTTCAGTCTCCTCTTGAAAGAATGTATAGATGGAGCGTTTTTTATATCATGATTCAAAGAATTCCAATAATTTGGGCCTATATAAATAAGTGTATTTTTAGCAAGGATCGTGCGTAAAAGGGGTAAATGAAATTCATTGGAACGCCTAGTGGGATATTCATGAAATGATTGGTTTTTGAGGAACATAGAATCAAAAATAGATGGAAGCAAATTGTTGCAATAATTGTACATAAATTGGCCTAAATTATACAAAAACAGATCTTTAATTTTTAAGAGCTTGCTAGAGGCAAACAACGTGTTTGTATGAGAACGTACAGGGGAATGGCAGATAACGCGGAGGGCTTTCTTTTGCAAGAGGGACACTCTTTCAAGTAAATTCTGATGCGTGTTGCCCCAAACTAAAACTCCATAATTCAAATGAGGCAATATTAACGACGAATATAACATAAGTAATATTTTTTGTGGAATATAAAATTTCAATCTATTTATAACACCTATATTACGCGATATTATGTTACAAATATTATCAACATGTGATTTCCAGGAAAGTTTATCATCCACAATGACCCCCAAGAATTTAATATTTGATACTCTTTGTAGATGAGAATCATCTAAAACTATGTTTGTGTTTAAACTATCAACAGTATTACTAAAAATCATATATTTCGTTTTTTGAGCATTGAGTGATAACTTGTTAGCTCTGACCCAGTTTGTCACTTTATTCAATTCAATATTGATTTTGTGAACGAGAAAATCAATATCGTTATGGGCGAAAAATACATTTGTATCATCTGCGAAATGAATAAAAGAGAGATCATCAGATACGCAACAAAAATCATTTATATAGATAATGAACAATAACGGCCCTAAAATACTTCCCTGTGGGACGCCACATTTAACTTCTCTTATAACTGAATCATTATTTTTAATTGTAACAAATTGTTTTCTATCAAATAGCATGGATTTCTATCAAATAGCATGAATTGAACACTGGTTCAAATTGTTTTCTATCAAACGTCTATCAAATAAAGTCATGTCATCAGCATATAAAACTTGTCGAACCTCAAAATTCTCAAACTGAATACCTCTAATCCCATTATCCCTTCTCACCGCCTGCGCCAGAATTTCCATTACCAATAAAAACAAATATGGTGATAATGGGTCGCCTTGCCTCACCCCTCGCTTTATATCAAAATAACTTGTCGAAACACCTCCGTTCATAACACAACTACTTATTCCATTATACATGATTTTCACCCAAGAACAAAACGACTCACCAAACCCAAATAATTCCAACACCTTAAATAAGAATTTGTGCGAAACTGAATCAAACGCTTTTTCAAAATCAACTGCTATCAAATATGCCTCTTCTTCGCAGTAATTATTACAATAGAAAATCATATCGTCTATCAAACGCAAAGCCTCACCAATATACCTGTTTTCTATATAACCAACTTGATCCAGATGAACAATCTCATATAAAACTCCCTTTATTCGCTTTGCCATTATCTTAGAAAGCATCTTATAATCCGTGTTCAACACACACACACACACACACACACACGCACACACACACACACACACGATCAATGTACATATAAATGTCTAACATGCAGCGTCGCGACATGATTTAAAGCCAATGGATGATTTTGATGAATACTGTATGGAAGTTTCAGGGTTATTGATACGGAATGTATAGTAGCTGAAATCATACAAACTACAGCATTATTTAGCGACAAGAATCACATTCGACTTATGCCTTTTACTCCTCCCTTGTCAAAATACAAGCTGAACGTGTTCGTGCGTTTTACTGTTTTAATCATGCTACATCATATGGATTAAAACATTGATTATGTTGGGTGCTGTTCGTTATTCCGAAGGTTCGCAATTCCGAAGGTTCGTTATTCCGAAGGGTCGTTGATCCGAAACACGCAAATTCCCTATACCTACAGGTTCGTTAATCCGAAAATGAAAAAGGGTTCGTTAATCCGAAAGTTTGTGGCGTTATTCCGAAGGTTCGTTATTCCGAAGATTGGTCAATCCGAAAATGAAATTCGGAACAACGAACCTTCGGAATAACGAATCTTAGGAATAAAGAGCCTTCGGAATATCGAACCTTCGAAATAAGGAGCTGTAACCATTATGCTGATGACAAGAAGAGGATAGCTTGGGATCCACTGGCCACTATAGAACTGGTATCTTTGAATGCATGAGAACCCGCATAGGAAGGAGTTCACGATTGTAAAGATAAAATTGAACACTGGTTCGAACTGCTTTGTGTCTCTTGTTTCTTCTTTTCTCATCCCTTCTCTTTTGCTCTCTTATTCTCTCTTCTATACTCTCTTATATCTTCTTCTCTCCCATCATTCTTTCTTGTTTGTCTTCTTTCCACTATCTTTTCTTCACAGCTCCTAATCTTTCCTCTCTTTCTTCTCCTTCCTACAGATTTTGCATCATATCACCATGAAGAAATAATACGTCAAGTGAAATCAAGTCAAAACATCCATGCTGAAAAACATTCTCCATTAGTGAATAATATTGTAGACAATCTCGTATGGAGATGAAACATCGCGCAAACATGGAAAATACAAATTGGTCAGCGAGTCATTGTTTTTGCGTCATTTTCGTTTTCATGCATCTGTTTATTCATTGTGACAAGATGTATACGTTGTATAAGTTGAGAGCCTACATGTCTACTTTCGTCCAGAATCAGTCCAAGTAATTTTTAATGAATGGACTTCGTTGAATATTGCGACATTCGTGTCAACCTTTTCAAGTAAAAACGCTGAGTCTCTTTCGTAAAGGCATATAAGCTATTACTTGCTTTTTTTTTTGTTATAGTGTTCAGTTTTCAAGCATGATATCTATCCACTTATCTCAAAAACTAACATGCTATCTAAAGCTACAAAAATTTAATGCAGTATTGAAGTCTGATACCAACAAAGACCAGTACTCACATGGACAAAACGGACTTAACTAAAACTCAAAGAATTTATTGTTCCTGTTCCGGTGTCGAGTATAGACGGTTGGAGGCACCGTTTCACACTGTTTCCAGCTTATCAAAACAGAAATGTAATAGTAATAATAATAGTCATATAAGTAGATAAATAATTGAATAAAGCATACATAAACAAAAAAATAGTAATAGAGTATCTGAGTTTGTGTAAAGAAAAAATAAATAAGCTATGCAAATTTTAAAATGATTATCAAGTCATTCAAAACAGAGAAAGTAAAACCAGTCAATGACGGGATTTCCATCCAGAATTTCCCATAGTCATAGTTATATTCGACCATGGAGTGTATTAGATATTTTCCCAGCCATTTGGACATCATTCTACAAATTATCAGGCAGCTAAGTGACGTAATTTGAAGGTTAAGCCACCACAATGTCAGACAGTGTCTCGACTGTTTGATTAGTTTGAGCAATCTACCACATGGATAACTTGCAGACGATGTGGTCCACTCTTTCGTTATCCCCGCAAGAGAAGTGTTCCCAATTGCCTCTCATGAGATAGTGCATGTTTAGAATCACGCAGTCCTCGCCTCCAGCATTGGCCCCGTTGTTGCTGACGACATTCCAGTTGGTGTAATCCAATTGCGTTCCGTCGGTCCAGGTGAAGTTGCCGTCGTCGACAATGTCGTTTAACCATATCCACATCTTTTTGTCTTCCTGTGGTAAGAAAGAAAAAAAAAACTGTGTCAGTTATGAAAAGAACGTGATTGATAATTGCATGTCACCAAAAAAAAAAATAAATAATGAATAAAATAAAGGGGGATTCTGTATTTTCATTAAAATGAATAACATGATTCATGCGCATGTTGTTAATTCAACGGGGATCAAACCTATCAAAGACGTATTGATCATGACGGGATGTACATCTATACTTGATATCAATAAATCGTAACGGTTTCCCTATTATGACAGTTTAAACTGTCGGGAAACAGCTTTTTGCTGGTTCAATTGAACAATGGAAAAATATATTGAAGAATTTGTAGAAGATAAGTTAGATTACGTAATGACTCTCGTACAGTGCCCTTTGAAACTTCTTCCGTTTTAAACACGCTTTGAGAAAAAGTGGGGCGAGAATGGGGTGAGGCAGGCTGCTGGTACCCTTTGGTGATTTGCTGTATATTGTTTAAAACAGGTGGTAGTCATGTAGTCTCTCTTTCGGGTTGGCATGCGCTTGTAGTGCAGCCTGGTATTTGAGAAGTTTACAAGACTTGATTTAGTCGTTTTGTGAATGTGTGGAGTTATCCCCAAGTTAGTTAGAAACTAATTTGTAGGGTTAGAAATGTAAAAGTAGAGAGATTGGCTGAGCAGTTTGCAATAACCAGTGATCGGGTGAGGTCACTGGTTGGAAGCTCTGTCGCATCAGCTTACAGGAGTGACCGCACTGGCGTGGGCCTGCACATAGTCGCCAGTTTCCGTTGAGACTGTGGCGTGTGGAGAATCTGTAAAAGACGGCTATTGAGCCCGGGCGCTCTTTACTTTTCCCTGCTTCATGAATGAATGAGCAATAATTAGAATAACATTCCTGTCTGAACACTCCGAATGTACCATCCACGACAAAACTACGCTCATAGGTTAATTCATTCATTCATTTCCATTTCGAAATATAACACATTACTCAAAATAAAATTGTCACGTTACAATGTCGGGCCTATATATCTTGAATGGAGGGATCGGAAAATTGAAAGTACACATTGAGGCTTATTGGAAATGATCCCTTATACAAAGAACCATCGCATATTTCAGGTTCATATCAATTATGTTTAATTTGGACTCTTGATTTTTGCCCATTTGTCATAACACTAAATGAGTGCGAAAGACTGATCTTTGACTTGGGGCTCTTCGTATTCAATGCTATCTATTCTTGATAAGGATGATTAATGTCTACAAACATTATTGCTGTGGCAATACATACACTGAAAGTATAAGGAACAACCAAAGGAGTTACTTAGCAAACGCCGAAAACTTACAAGCAGAAAGCTTGCATATCCACAAAATAATATAATTATATCCGCCTGGCCCTATTCATTCCATGGTAATTGCCGACTATAAAGCAATCATGTATCAATAATGTGTGCATGTATTAGGCCTACCTGAAACGTCGAGCTCGTTATGAAGAGCTGGTAGACGAAATCCTGTTCCTCTCGTGAATGGATGGACACAAGATTGCCAATAGCCCCCTGTCCTGACCCGCCAAGGGGTGCACTGAAACTTCGACAAAATTTCTCGCTCTTATACCAGTTGTCGATTCTGTTGAAATATCTAACAATGGAAGAAATGGGAAGCCGATATTGTTACATAAATAATTTTCTCATAAAATATATGGTTAGTGATTTTCATGTATTGTCAAAGATTCAAGTGTGAAATTAAAGAAAGATACAATACCTTGCAAATCTCCTTGTCCCACTTTTTAACGATTACCTATCACGAGATTTATGCTTAAAGTAGGAAGAGCAATACAAGAGAAATAAACGTAACAATTAAAAGTAAACTTTGTCATCACCATGACAAGCACCAAACACAGTTTGTCGGGAATAAACGGAGATGGAATCAAATGAAAGTCGTTTATACGATGTTTCGCCAACGGAAAAACCTTCTGATACAGTGAACTCCCGTTATAACGAAGTCCTAAATACGGACAGGCAGTTTTCTTTCGTTACATCGAAATGTCGTTATAACCGAACAAATAAACAATAAAGATACATAGAGCGCATTATGTTGCCGCCTGAATTTTTACTTCGTTGTAACCTGAATTTCAATATAGCAGTGTTCGTTGTAACGAGAGTGCACTGTGCGCAAGTGAAGGCAGAGATGTTGAGCCGTAAGGGGAGTAACCACTACAACCAGTGGCGTATCTAGGGAAAACGGCGCCCGGGGCAAGCGCGAAAACTGCGCCCCTAATTTCTGAAAAAGTGTTCAACCCCAACCCCATCCCGGTAGGGACTTTAAACAAAGTGCACATAATATGCTTTTCAAGCACTTAAAAGGGGTCTTTTGAGAGTGATTTAGATGTAATAAATTGTGATAGATTTTGGCGAGCGAGCGCAGCGAGCGAGCCGAAAATTTTTGTATTTCAGCTTCCAAAACATGGAATTCTTGTCATTTTTTGCTTATCAAATCTTACAATTCTAATCGAGATATAGTGACGGCCTTATAGATAACGATTTCTACCAACAAACTGAGGACTTTGAAAAATACTCTAGATTAGTACCCGCGAGTGAGCCGAATTTGTATATTTCCGCGTCATCATCACGTTTTGTTCTTATCTTTTTTTTTTCTGATAAATTTTGGCGAGCGAGCGCAGCGAGCGAGCCGAAAATTTTTGTATTTCAGCTTACAAAACATGGAATTCTTGTCATTTTTTTTCTTATTAAATCTTACAATCAAGATATAGTGACAACCTTATAGATAACGATTTATACCAACAAACTGAGGACTTGAAAAAATAACTCTGTTTTATAATACGAGCGAGTGAGCCGAAATATGTATATTTCTCCGTCATGATTACGTTTTCTTCTTATTTTTTTTTGACTTGTTCTTTTTTTTTTTTGCGCCACCGTTTGTTCGAAACCGTTGGCGTCCGTTGGCGTCCTCTTTTGATCCAATCGGCGATCGCTTCAGAACGAATGAAATTGCAGCCGCGTTCCGAGTAATATTTTTCCTGCTAAATATAAAATGACATGTGTGAACACAATAGACATTGTCATTTTGTCCACGTCATTGTCACGTTTGTTTGTTTGTTTGTTTTTTTATAAATTTTGGCGAGCGAACGCAGTTAGCGAGCCGAAAATTTTTGTATTTCAGCTTACAAAACATGGAACTCTTGTCATTTTTTGCTTATTAAATCTTACAATTCTAATCAAGATATGCGTATAGTGACGGCCGTATAGATAATGATTTATACCAACAAACTGAGGACTTGAAAAAAATACTCTAAATTGTACGAGCGAGTGAGCCGAAATGTGTATATATATTTCCGCGTCATCATTACATTTTGTTCTTATCTTGTTTGATTTGGGGGTTTTTTGCGCCCCTCCTCCCCCTGCCCCCCATGTTCAAAACCGTTGGCGCCTTCTTTTGATCCAATTGGCGATCACTTCAGAACGAAAGAAATTGCAGCCGCTGCTCCGTGAAACATTTTTCCTGCTAAATATAAAATGACATGTACGAAAACAATAGACATTGTCATTTTGTCCGCGTCATCATCACCTTTTGTTCTTACCTTCTTTTTTGATATAAATTTTGGCGGTCAAGCCGAAAATTTTTGTATTTCAGCTTACAGAACATGGAATTCTTGTGTGAACACAATAAACATTGTCATTTTGTCCGCGTCATCATCATGTTTTGTTTTTATCTTGTTTGATTTGGTTTTCTGCCCCCCTCCCCACCATTCTCCCCCCCCCCCCCCTCCGCCTTTCCGGGCGAGTTTTTTTTTCTCCTTCTTTTTCTTCTTTTCTTTTTTTTTTTCTTCTTCTTCTTCGTTTTTTCCTTTTTTTTCTTCTCCTTCTTCGTTTTTTTTTTCGTTTTTTGCGCCCCCTAGGAGTGGCGCCCGGGGCACGTGCCCCCCTTGCCCCCCCCCCCTAGATACGCCACTGACTACAACAAAATCAAGGGACCTATGCTATCCATTATGTGCATCATTTTCTGTCTGTAAATCTAATCTGGCAGTCTGGAGTTTCAACTCCACGTGGCGACACTATAACATTTCAGCACACGGCTGTGACATCCTGATACGACCAGAGAGGAGACTTCCACCTACGGCTAATTAGTATCTCCCCCATTCGTCAATTTGTGCCAGTATAGCATCTTCATAGGTGAAACCTACGGCCGGCGAAGGTTATGTTTTCGGTTCTGCATTACGTTACTGTCTCTGTCTGTCTGTCTGTCTGTCTGTCTGTCTATCTATCTATCTATCTATTTGTGTACAAGATAACTTGAGAACGGGTGAACGAATTATGACCTCAGTTACAGATTGTCTTCATAATGAAATGAGATGGATTAGATTTGGGGTCATGATGTCAAAGGTCATGGGGTCATATAGGTCATAAAATAAACGAATGATCTGATTTTCACGAAATTTGTGTGTGAAAATGGTGTGTTTATAATGAAGTAAGAAAGAGACAGACCGCAAAGCAGGGAGGTGAAACAAAAGAAAGTGGCAGGGCAATACCTGTAGCAGTTGCCTTTGAAGCCGGTCCAGAGTGGTGGGCATCGAGAGCCTCCCGCTACCTCGGTCGCTTCGGCCACCGTTCCCAAGAGAAGAAGGGTAAGAGCAGCGGCTGCGTACATTGTTGATTTAGCAGTCATTCGGAATCACTGGAAGTGGTATCAACAAGCTTGCTTCGTACCTCTTTGGAGAACGTGAAGATCTCCTGAAGTCAGCCCTGCCTTATAAAGACACTCTCTGACATTAGATCCCATTGTTCTTCAAGTAAAATAAAACCACACATTGATTTCGAAACGAGGGAAGCCCAAGAGTCAGATCAGAATCTGTATCCGCCATTCAAAAGAATATGAAGCAACAATATATCACCCAGCACCACGGTATTAAGTGATGATCCCTTGTTATATCTTATCTGCACAAAGGTTCTGTAACCTTTTTTTGAGAAAGGAGCAGGGTATTCAATTTTCTAATCCAAGAAAACTGTGATATTGATGATGTTCTTCCTCGGCAGTCGAAGAAGACTATACAACTCGTATCACTGGGTCCTGTGAGTGCGAAGGTGGCTGATCAGTCCGATCCGATGATATTACAACTGTATGTGATGGTACAAAGGAGATGACGGCAGTAAATACAACTGAATTGAAGGAGCTTTGATTGACACCTAGTGGTATGTATTTCGGAAACATGACACAACGAATGAATCGAGTTGTGACCCCTTTCCTAGCAGGACAAAGATTTATGATTCTGTGTCACAATTATAGAGGAGGCCAGTAAGGTAATTTTTAACCCAATTCGTCAATCGCCAACTTTTGTATGTGAAGTTCAATAATCAAAGTCATTAATAATGAAATCAGTTATTTAGCCCGTCCATGTTAACAGCGGCATCTCAGAATAAAGGTCTCATTATAATACGTCCGCTTTACAACGTTTCCAAAAGGAAAGTTATTTGGGTTATTCTGTTTATGCAATTGATAGGTGCAATCGTTTGGAAGATTGCCTAAATCCCCCCCGCCACGAAGTGTTGCCGGACCGGAAGAATTATGTTTTCGGCTTGTCCGTCTGTCATTCCTTCCGTCTGCAACCAATCTAATGAAAAGCGTAACTTAAAATACGTTTGAGGTATCCTAATGAAACTTTGCATATAATGCGCATGTACGAGTGGACGAAGTTGTGCCTATCAACAATTACCTTTAAATGCAAACACACTCAAGGTCAGAAGTCAAGGTCAAAATCTCAAGATATCACTATTTACCTCACATCTATGCAATGCATGAAGGTATTTCTTTAAACATTACTCAATAAAGATTCTCTATGGCAAGTTTTGAGTCATGGGGTCCAATGTCAAAGGCACTAGATCAAGTGAAGAGCTGTATCTTACTGTATCTTGATTGAACTTAGTATGATAATATGCATGCATATCCATCTGAATTAGCTATTGTTTGCTTTTGCATATGCAAGATAGAAGGTATATGCATTACCACGTAGGCCTACTGCACACTGACTCTGTAGTGAACAATGTTGACCATGGCGTCCCAGGTCTAGGGAAAGTGTTCAAATGTCACAATATTCCTATATTTTGAAAATAGATCAAAGTATTGTCATGACAATGAAATAACATAGGGTCAGAGGGTATGGGTCAAAGTACAAGTTAAAATTTTCAAATCCTCGTGACAACCCGTTGAAAACTAGTCCAAAGTATAATTTGTGCTTTGATAGCAAAATCAGCCTGTCCTCAACGGTTTAAACAGCTTTAGCCATCCATCCAAATGAAACCTAGATCAAGGAAAGTAAACACCTATCATTTTTTTTAAAGTAAACACTCAAGTAGTAGACATATCATGTGTGACAACAAAGTCATTTATTTACCTATTATTTTTTGTTTTTGCCAAATATGAGAAACTTTCATCTCATACGTCGAGATGTACAGTACTGTAGAAGTATTAAGAGAACTATACATCATGGCGGAGGCATACCAATCGCCATAGCGACATTTCTAGTTTTTCCACTTGAGACAGAATTAGAATCTGCATTGTATAAATTGTCCTGGATTGTCCCCATTCCTGATTTGTTCTTCACAACAACAACAATTGTTTCTTTAAAACATCAGATCATTACTGTTGTCATGATTATGATTATCATCATTATGATAACAAGTATTACCTTAATTTTTTGTTTTAAGTTTATTTTGTATGTTTTATCAAGACCTATATAGGAATCCTATCCCAGCTATCTCAACATGAAATCTGATATCATCTCGCAGCGATGTCCATTTTGTTGTAATGGGGAGGAGGATACCATTGTGCATGAAAGTTTGGGAATTCTAGTTTTTTTTTTTTTCGGAGAAAAGAATAACCAGCACGACCCGTCCGAAAACAACAGGGTTATAAGTACTAACTGATTTCACCAATTCCATGCACGTAAATCATGTCATGATATCGGGAAGAAACATGATAATTCTGAAAGGTTACACTGAGCAAAGCACTTGAATTTTTTTTTTTTTACGTGGTGATTTAGGGTCGTATTTTCTAGAGCTCCGAACGAAAGGACAAACAATACCACGGATAGATTCAAATTTATGTCTTAAGCTGAAGTACAGACGAATTAGAGGAGTTTTGACTGACACCAAGCATGCCAAGGTGTTTGTATTACCAGGGAGGTGCACCTCCCTGGTATTACGGAAACAGGGGGAAATGAATGACAATATTGAATATTGAATCATCCCCTCTCCCTAAGCAAGACAAAGATTTATTACTCTGATATCATACAGAGGACGCTAGTAAGATGACATTGTTTGACCCCATCGGCCATTTGCCATCTTTTGTATATAGTGTTGTTGAACATTATAGGATTTAAAACTTCGTCATACCAAACAAATTTGGATTGCAAATATTATCATTTCCAATGGTATTTCTATTGTAACTGCTTCAAACAAAACGCTGCATAACCCGTGATGTTTTAATATGTAGGGTCTATGCATCAAAGATTGCATGACAAATAAAAGGCGATGTTACAATAATTGTGCAGGAGTTGAGTTGACGGCACAATGTCGCCCCTGTATATTTTGTCGCCTGGTGACAAATAGTGCTGCTTGTGCAGTTCCCAATTTTTGACCTCGATGGCGACAATTTGTGCAGGCGAAATAAAAAAACATAGCTGCACAATTTGTCGTCGGCCATGCGCTATGACTTGTGTGGTTGGGGTGGTTGCTCCGGTGTTATGCTTGGGTGGGTGGGTATGACTGGTAAGTTATGCGTATGTGTCGGGGGGGGGGGCTGCATGGTATGTGTTGTGTATGATTTGTAGATGCTGACCCTAAAGGAGCATTCTAGTTAGATATTAATGAAAAGAAAGTCTTACCACATAAATCTTCAGCAGCAGGCCGGAGCAAAAGTCTACTGTAGCAATAAAAATGTCTTCAACGTGTATGAGCACGTGTTTAGAGTTCACAGCGGCATACGAGGGAGTACCCTCCCTAAATGTTATTTGTCTTTGTTAATTTTTTTCACTGAATTCATTTTCTGCCATCAGTCTTAACTTCAACTTCCATATCACTATTCTCTGTCCCAGAATAAGTTTGCCATGCTTTATGCTTGAGTGAATAATTTCGACACGCCGTTAAACACACACACGCGAACGGTCACTCCATTATCATGTGCGCGCGCACATACACACTTCCTTGAAACCTCACCGTGACTTTTTACATGACTTGTTTGCATGGATGTAGCCATGTAAGTTTGTTCATAACAACTGAAATAGCTCCCTCTCTCGGCCAAGGCGTTATTATTAAACTAACGGGTGTACATTATGATACAGGTCCATGCAATGCGCCCTCTTGAATCCTGGTTCTGTTTCAAGTTAAGGCAAAAAACAACAAGAAAAAACTCCAAACTTGTCTTTTGTTTCCACTCATGAATAAGCCAACACAAAAGAGGAAGGCAACGCCAAGAGTTCTCTCAATCATGCTGATCATGACAATGTAGTGTACATATTTTACTACCTTTGTTGTGCTCAATATTCATGGAGGTGAAATAACCACAGATCAGTGCAGCCCAACAAGGAAGTAGGAAAAATATTCTTTCTTTCCATTTCTGAATAACACTCGTTGAGGAGATAAATCCCAGTACATGTTGCATACAGGCAAGATGAAACATCTAAAGGTGATCATTTTATACTTTAATGGTTGTCGTCACCGACAATGTGTGAGTTTCAAAATCTTATGTCATGGACGTATTCTGCAATCTTGAGGTGTTCAAACATGATGAAAAAGGTTTATAAGAACCACAGAAAAGATGAGTTAATTGCTGGCCTTCTCGACCTTTCTGGGACTAAGAAAGAGTGTACGTGGTGTAAGGCAAGATCCAAAATCTCGTATTTTACGACCTCTCTATCAGGTCCGAGAAGACTAGACGTTGAGAGCTGACAGCTCGCCCTCTTGGAGCCATGCAGAAACAAGAAAACGAGATCTGGAATCGACGCTTCATCTTAGCTTCTAGTCTTCTCGAACTGGAAACAACAACAACAAAGAAATTGAGAAAATCGAAAATTACATTGTTTCATACTTTCGTATAACACGTGCATACTAATGCCATCAAGCACACTAGCTCAATATTTCACTCGGTTACATTCTTCCCATTTATATTACCGTTTACTTCAGGCTATCACAAAGATGTCTGTTCTGATCTTTGTGGTAGTCATGTATAAGAGTATCTATTGTGTGAAAATCGTTAGCCTCAAATCGGTCTTATATTCAAGTAATGTGCAGTGCAATGATTCCAGGCTAGCGTCGCTGGTCAGCGACGGTCCAATCGGCAGCGGCCCAGATTAGCTATCAGGCAACTTCTTGCCCACGAAAAATAATCTCTTTTAAGGCCAATAATTTCTGAAACCCTGTCCTAGAATTTTTTAAAGAAGTCCCTTCTTACGTTTTCTAAAGAAATGCGAAACGAACAAAAACCTTATACAGACGAGAATGGTCTAAATGTACTGTAACTCTTGTTTATTGTAACCTGTCACTGATTGGTCTATCGATATGACCTTTATCTGACCCAATATTGGCAGATTTCAGTAGGCCTCTTAAAAAAACAACAACATAAACTTAAAAAACAAACAGTGGAGAAAAAAGAACCACCCCTTTGGCAACCCTCTGTAATACACATTCCTTCAACTCGGTAGCAATTATTCCCCCTGCTTTCTGAAAGCGATTAGTCAAGTGCTCTTTCATTATGCTAGAAAAGTAAATTTTTGTGGAATTCCCTTTATACTTTCTTTACATTATTGTCCACACTTGACGTCATAAGCTCTTGTAGTCTCCTCACCCAGTGGTTTCAATACCAAAACTTTAAAAATCCATAACTTTTGCATTGTCCGATTTTCCTCAAACTTTCACTGATGTGCTCTACTTATGTTACTACTTTCACTCAATCCACAGTTCTCTTTGAACTTTGGTTTCCTTTAATAGTAAAAAAGATATATATATATATATATATATATACATGTATATATATATATATATATATATATATATCAGATAACACTGACATTGATATGAGCAATAGCTGAACAGTGTACAATTTTGTTGGGAGTAATTTGAAAATCAGAGCATAAATCAGTTTCGTTGAATTCAAGATTAATTTGTAAGTTAGAGTTCAGATTTTGCTATATCTTCAACTCTCTGTACAAAACTTTTAACTTTGCACAGGGGTAAACTGGTGTGTGTGGGAGTGTGTTGTTAGCACCCAGAAATGGTCCTGAACAATGATGAGAAATTCCGCTATCACAGCCAGTCTTTATCCATCCTGAAATGCAGTGTATGAAAACACATGAAAACATGTGCTTATCTTTTTAATAGCAGTGCCCAGGGCAATTCGTCATGAATTATCAATAAAGCATTCATGTGCCTTGGAGCAAGAGACCAGGAGCATATTGTCAGCAGAGCAATGAAAAGATGGTATTCGTGGTATTCAGTGTCATTGTAAGCATACACTCACACACGCATCATTGGTTCCTGTGTAAAGTACAGAGGGTTCAAATTTGACCAAAATCTGGGATAAAAAAATAGGGATTAAGTGTTGTTTGTAACACCTCAGTATATGTCTTTGTCTACCCTGGCTGGATCTACAATTCTGGCAAATCTTTTTCTTTTTTTTTTTTTAGTGCATCGATAACAGATATTTCTTAAATCTGGTTCTCAATACATTCATTGATGAGACATTGGTAACATGCAGTAGTCTGGTAGGAATGGGGGGTCCCCATGCACCCTCCGAACACATTTTTTTAACTTACTTTTTTGTAACCCTTAGGGCGTCTAGTTAATGAAATTTTTTGTTCCCAAGAAAAAAATCGTGTCCCATGGGGGTCATTGGCGGCCATCTTGGCAGCCATCTTGGATTTTCAGGGAAAATCATGAATTTCCGTAACTTTAGAACTACACAGCATACAATTACAAATAAAGCATATCTTCAAGGTAAATGTGACATGAGGAATCGATTGAAACGATTATTTTCATGATTAAAGAAAAATTGAAACAAGAAAAGCCCCAAAATATGACAATTTCAGTGTCATTTACACCGAAAAATACCCAAATAGTTTTACTTTTGAATTACATAACATCCAGAGACAAATAAACCATTTCTTCAGAGTAAATACGGCACGAGGAATCGTTTGAGATAGTTATTTGCATGATTAAAGCAAGTTTCATACTAGAAAAGTCAAAAAATGCAAGAAAAATTAGTGTCGTTTCCTCTAGAAATTGACCAAATAGTCTATATACATAGTACATGACAGTCTCATACCTCATAAGAGTGACTGACCACTTTGTCTTAATAGTCTTGTAGTAAAGGGGGATCTTTATACACCCTCCTTTTTGGTATCCCTTAGGGTGTCTATTAAATGATCTTTTTAGTTTCCAAGTAAAAATCGTTTCCCATGGGAGTCATTGGCGGCCATCTTGGATTTGCGAGGAAAATCATTAATTTCTATAACTTATCACATTTCCTACATACAGGGACAAATAAAACATTTCTTCAGAGTTAATATATCATGAGGAATCGTTTGAGATAGTTATTTACATGATTAAAGCAAGTTTCATACTATAAAAGTCAAAAAATGCGAGCAAAACCAGTGTCGTTTACTCTAGAAATTGACCAAATAGTCCATATACATGCATGACAATCTCATACCTCATATGAGTGACTAACCACTTTGTCTTAACAGTCTGGTAGTAATTTTTTTTTTTTTTTTTTGGGGGGGGGGGGTCGCATGTACCCTCCTTTTTGTATTCGTTAGGGTGTCTTAATGATGATTTTTGTTTCGTTTCCAAGTAAAAATCGTGTCACATGGGGGGGGGGGGTCATTGGCCGCCATCTTGGATTTGCGAAGAAAATCATTAATGTCTATAACTTTTGAACTTTCCAACATGCAAGGACAGATAAAATGTTTCTTCAGGGTAACTGTGGCATGAGGAATCGGTTGAGATGGTTATTTAAATGAGCAAGACAAGTCTGCAACAAGAAAAGTCCAAAAATGCAAAAAAAAAAAAGCTGTGTCGTTTACTCTGGAAATTGCCGTAATAGTCCATATAATATACATGACAATCTCATACCTCATAAGAGTGACTAACCACTTTTGTCTTGAAGGAATGGGGGATTCCCATGCACCCTCTTTTTTGTATCCCTTAGGGTGTCTATTAAATGATTGCTGTTGTTTTTTTTTTCAAGTAAAAATCGTTTCCCATAGGGGCCATTGGCGGCCATCGTGGATTTGCAAGGAAAATCAATTTTCATGACTTTTGAACTTCACAACATACAGGGACAAATATATGATTTCTTCAGGGTAAATGTGTCACGAGGAATTGATTGAGATGTTTACTTACATAATCAAAGCAAGTTTGATACAAGAAAAGTCAAAAATATGAAAAGTTTAGTGTCGTTTACACTGTAGAGTACCCAAATAATCCGTTTATATACATGACACACACTACTTCACAAAAGTGACCTAGCACTTTGTCTTTAGATCATAGCTCAGATCTGGTGTTTTGTATCATAAAGAACATTCAACATTATCTTTAAAAAATCAACTCCAAGCATTTTGACTGCTCACTTGTTGAAATCAATGAAGAATGTAAGCACTATGGCAATCCATATGCAAATACCCCTAAAATAGCAGATCAAAAGAGGTGAACATACAGGTTTTGATCACAGCATGTGAGAGTGACTAATCGACAAAAATAGAACCTAAAATGAAAGTGAATACTTTTTGTGTGCATTCTATTTCACTTAATTTGCATTTGATGAGTTTGAGTTGGGGTATTTTCATGAAAACAATCACTCTGCCAAGATACTCTGCCAATTTCAACAATTTAGGGGCCAAAATGTTACCATTAAAACTTATTAAAAATTAAGTTAAAAGTGATTCATTCAAACGTATTTGGTCAAAGCCTTTCTGTCTGAAAATAAACATATGAATTTCACTTGACAGCCAGAAATCCACTCTGTGAATAGAGACTGCTATATCAATGTGGATTGCGGCAACTGATTTTGGAATATTTGCATACGAATCGCTAATGAGCTTACATTCTGTATTCTATTTCAACAAAAAGAAATTTCAAATTGTTTGAAATTAACTTTTCTTTTAAATTCTTTTAAAAGATGTCTGATACAAGACAAAATATTTAACCTTTGATCAACAGACAAAGTGGTTAGTCACATTTTGTTACTTGTGTACTGCAGTATGTGTTTTCCATGAAGTATGGACTTCAAGTATATCGAGAAAAGTAACACAATATGACTTCACTTTGTCAAAAGTATTCTGAATTCTCATCCTGTGCAATTATACAAAACATAGAGGCAGTAAGCGATATTTTAGCTTTTGGTTTCACACTTGTGTAATTTCTAGTCATCATCAAAACGATCATTGTAATTAAAGTCTGGCTGCTCCTCTTCATCCTCCTCCATCTACGCAGTAATTTTCCGAAGTAATCAATGAGGGAAGTAGTAAGGATAGGGCCAGTTAACCACACCGGGTCCATGATACCGAAGGCTGTCTTCTGCCACCCTTGTCCAGGATCAAAGGGGTTAGCGCGCCATAGGACTGGCTGATCAGCTCGCTTAAAGATGGCAAGGTGGTGGTTCACACATTGACAGTGTTGGATAAGGTTGCCTCTGTCAGGTGGGAGCATGGAGAAATCCACCTTGGATTTGGTCATCAGTTGCTCGCCCTCTCCCATCATCTGCTTTAATGTCATCTGTCACCTCTGGCTCCACAGACTACCCATTACCAAGATTTCTGAGGAAAAAGCAAACAAACATTGGCACATAATAAAGTCATATTTTAAGATTTCATTAGTGTTTATTATGATATTACTGAGCAAGTTACTAGATTTCAGTAAAATACTTCTGGAATTATGATATCAGACTACTCTCACATGAATGCTATGTGGTACATGGTGTGGCTTTGTAGATTCTTTGGGGGTCCAACGTACCTTGCCCAACCCTTGAAGGTACTTAATTATTACATCTTCCCCGGTAAACACATACAGTCCAAGTATTGTGGTACAGTAGTCAGCTCATTTTGATTCTGCATTCAATTTTACTGACATTCACTATCTGGCAATACTTGACAGTCTGTTTATTAAGGAAGATACTAGATTGTAGAAGTGATGGCGATGGATTACGTAAGCATGGAGCAAGGGGATCTAAAATGTCTGTGTCAGGAGTCCTCACAAAAGCTACCTTGTACCCAAGCTTAGGGGCGCACTCGAGGTAGAGCACGACCCTGGTGTCCGTCTGATCCTCCTGGTTAGACAGCCGTCATGGATATCGCTTATCGTCTCCTGGAACATATCATTGTGTAAACAAAAGGAATGTAACAAAAATCACATTCTCTGAAGCTCAAGTGATTCCTGTTACATTATTTCTATTCACACAATGATGCGTCCCAGGAGACAATCAGCTCTATCCATGAGCTGCTGTCCAACCAGGAGATGGACACCAGGGTAGTGCTCTACCTTGAGTATTCCACTGAGCATGGGTACAAAGCAGTTGTGGTGAGGACGCCAGACACAGACATTTTCTTGATCCTCTTGCACCATGCTAACTCCATCAGACGCTCTATAATCCTTGATAAACGGATTTTCGAGCATTGCAAGATTGTAAATGTCGGTGAACTGGCATACAGAATCAAAGGGAGCTAACTACTGTACCTCAATACTTGGACTACAAGTGTTTACCGGGGAAGATGTAACAAGTGCCTTCAAGGGTAGGGACAAAGAATCCACAAAGCCACCTCATGTACCACACAGCATTCAGTTGAGAGTAGTCTGATATTATAATTTCAGCAATATTTTACTGAAATGTATTAAATTGTTGAATATAACATTTGATAAACACTGCTAAGATCTTAGAACATGACTTTATAATGTGCCAATGTTTTGCTCCCCTCATAAATCTTGGTGATTGGTGGTTTGTAGAGCCAGAGGTGACAGATGAGATTGGAGCATTCGCATGCCGAATGTATGACCACGAGGCCTGGGAGAAGTCTATTAACAGCAGCATCATCCTGAAACAGATGGTGGGAGAAGGCGAACAATTAATGATGATCAACTCCAAAGTGGATTTCTCCATGCTCCAACCTTGAAGAGACAACCTTATCTCACACATTTAATGTGTGATCCATCACCTTACCATCTTAAAGAGAGCTGACCAGCCAATCATCTGGTGCTCTGTATTGCATGACCCCTTTGATTCTGGATAAGGATGGCAGAAGACAGCCTTCGGTATCACGGAGCCAGTGTGGTGAAGTGGCCCTATCTTTCCCACCTCCCTCATTGACTTGCCTCAGAAAATTACTGAGGAGATGAAGGAGGATGAAGAGGATGAGCTAGACATTGATTACGATGATGGTTTTGTTAATGACTAAAAATTACAGAAGTGTGAAATGAAAAGCTGACATATCGCTTATGTCACAAATGTACACACTAGTAGTTATGTACATATTATGATGTACTGTATGCATGGTTTCTTTAATATGTATGTACACAGGTTGACCAGAGGAACATTCTATTTGGTATAGATATAGTACATACAGGCTGACCAAATTAGTGGAGAATTTTTTAGGTGGTATACAATGTAGCTACAGTACATGCATGTGACAGGAAATACATGTACATTATAGCTCACTCAATCTAGAATGGTATCTCACCCAATCTAGAATGTTCCAGGAAGTGCTTACATATTTAGCTGAGTAATGCACTGTCCCTGTAGCCCAATGTGATTGGTAGTTATTCTTAGTAGGCTGTTATGCACATAGTTAGGCAGTGATTCAGCTCGGATTTCTAGAACCGTCTTGGATTTGCTAGTATATACAAGTGTGTGGCCCCAGGTTGGAGAAAATTACAGAATCTTCAAGAAAGGGGTGAATAAATAGTATTGTAAGAAGGCGAAATTCTGAGGTAGGCAGAGTACCCAACACCTCTGCTCTGAGAGTTACGTCACTTCTGGCTCCGAAGCGACTTGTTATAGTCATTCCTGTGTTACCAGCTGACATGCTATACAAACTGTGTTTGTGGAGATTAGGCTAGGGAGACATTTTGCCTGCAGAGAATTATTAATTGATAACAGCTTAAATATTGTGTCTTGTATCAGACAACTTTTAACAGAATTTTAAAAGAAAAAACTTAATTCCAATCAATT
This sequence comes from Diadema setosum, assembly GCA_033980235.1. NCBI lineage: Eukaryota > Metazoa > Echinodermata > Echinoidea > Diadematoida > Diadematidae > Diadema > Diadema setosum. The sequence goes on from CM067078.1 coordinate 16,009,363, forward strand.
TGAACTGTATTTTATTGACTTTGAATACAGAATGTAAGCAGAAAAGCGAATCATATGCAGATATTCCTAAATAAAAGTAGCAGCAATCCACATTGGTATAACAGTCCTTTTACACAGGGTAGATTTCCGGCTGTCAAGTGAAAATTTGCTCTTTGTTTTCGGACAATAAGCTTTAAACAAATACATTTGAATGAACTGCTTCTATAACCCAGCCTTAAATAAGTTTAAGTAAAAACATTTTGGCAGCTACATTTTTGAAATCGACTGAACATTTTGTGTTTTCATGAACATTTTTCATATTTTTGGACATTTTTTTGTCTCAAACTTGCTTTCATCATGTAAGTGACCACCTCAATTAATTCCTCGTGCTACCTTTCCTCTGAACAAATGTTTTATGTGTCCCTGTATGTTGTGTATGGTTCAAAAGTTGAACTATTTTGGTACTTTTCGATAAAAACGACACTGAATTTTTCATATTTTTGACTTTTCTTGTATCAAACTTGCTTTAATCATGTCAATCGATTCTTTATGCCACATTTGCCCTGAAGAAATGTTTTATTAGTCATTGTATGTTGGAAAGTTGAAAAGTTATAGAAATGAATGATTTTCCACGCAAATCCAAGATTGCCGCCAATGACCCACATGGGAAACGATTTTTACTTGGAAACTATAAAAAAAAATCATTAAATAGACACCCTAAGGGATACCAAAAAGGAGGGTGTATGAAGATCCCCCTTTACTACAAGACTATTAAGACAAAGTGGCCAGTCACTCTTATGATGTATGAGATTGTCATGTACTATGTATATGGAATATTTGGTCAATTTCTAGAGTAACAGACACTAGTTTTTCTCGCTTTTTTGGACTTTTCTTGTATGAAACTTGCTTTAATCAAGTAAATAACTATCTCAAACGATTCCTCATGCCGTATTTACTCTGAAGAAATGTTTTATTTGTTATTGTATGTTATGTAATTCAAAAGTAAAACTATTTGGGTATTTTTCGGTGTAAATGACACTGAAATTGTCATATTTTTAGGCTTTTCTTGTTTCAAACTTGCTTTAATCATGTAAATAACCACTTCAATTGATTCCTCATGTCACATTTATCCTGAATAAATGCTTTATTTGTAATTGCATGCTGTGTAGTTCTAAAGTTACGGAAATTCATGATTTTCCCTGAAAATCCAAGATGGCTGCCAATATGGCCGCCAATGACCCCCATGGGACACGATTTTTCCTTGGGAACAAAAAATTTCATTAACTAGATGCCCTAAGGGTTACAAAAAAGTAAGTTAAAAAAATGTGTTCGGAGGGTGCATGGGGACCCCCCATTCTTACCAGACTACAGGGGTAGTGAATTCCACAGTTTTTGGTCAGTTTAGGGTAAAGAATGAAACAGGTTTTTACAATCTATAACAAATCACAAAGAACAACGACGATAACACGGCAGCTTCTACATAAGAATGCATGAGTGGGGGCTCAAGGAAGCAGAACAAAAGAAGAAAACATGCATTGCATAAACTGATCATCCCGTGGATACATTACATGGATCTCCTCAGGCTCTGGATCGAATCCTTTGAATGACCCTCTACAAGTTTTTTTTTTTAAACTTTAATACTGGGCGTCATCATAGGTAATTCAGGTAATTTTATAAAATTTACACAGGGAATGGTTAAGCAAGCGGTATCGTAATGGCATTATATTGCTACATTTCGGAAAGTGAGCCTCCTACTTCCTCATCCTTGTTCAGTAATTCCAGTAGTTTCAGTGTAAGTTGTAATTTTGGGTTTTCAAAGCATTGGTTTCTCTGCTGAAGGATCACAACAAATGTTTATACATGGAGCTGTCGTGACATGACGTGAAATTATAAAACTCTATGCATTATGATAAAATATATGCATAAGTCAATGATAATAATGCATCATCACGAGAACAGTGGGTGTTAGAGAAAGCATGGAATAATTGTAGAGTACATATTGTAATATAGATGGTAATAAATATCTTTTTAATCGATAAGTGAAATTTATAGCATGATAATGATAATTCCTTCGACAGTTTTTTATTCCTTTTTAATGCATATAATTTGATAAGTATAAACCGCAATCCCAATACTTCCTTTTGTTTTCCAGTTTAGATAAATTTCATTATGCAATATTCAATACGGAATCTTTTTTATATTGTTTTTATTCCATGTATCTTTTACTGTTTTGTACACATTTCGATAATTATATTCAACCTGATGACTTCATTAAAAATGTCCACAAGTCAGCCTACGGACTGCCATGGATGTTCTTCATGGAATACCCTTTCAATTATTAAATTCAATGCAATTGTTCTGTATATACACCCAAACACCTTGTTGAACAAGCAGTGTTGAAAAAGCGGTATACCATGAATTGTCATTAGCCTCATTTTATAATAGTATTGTTCAGCGTTACTCCTTGAGGATGCACCAACTATTATTAGAACAACTTTGTTTTGAAGATGAATTATCTTTTGTTGTTATTGTCATTGTTGTTGTTGTTGTTGTTTTGAAGGTTCGACCGGCATGCGTTTGAAGCTCTCTCAGATCTTTGTGTTCAGTTATGAATACTATCAGTATCGTCTTCATAAAAAGGAAAGGAAACATATGAGGGGATGGATTCTCAGTGTCGTTATATAGTGTATAAGACGACGTGTAAAGATCCTAGCAAGGAACCTGGGTTGCAGGACACCACAGGACATGATTTACATTAGCACATTGGCGATTTGAGATACAACTATCAAACCAATCAAAAGAAATTGCACGAAGACCACAGTGTCTAATTTTGATAACATAATACTGTGATTAATCGTATCAAAAGAATTTGATAAATCTATAAAAATGCAGATCATAAAGGAGTTCTCTTCAAATATATCAACAATCTCGTTATACATGTAAATCAGTGCCATTGTTGAGTACATACGAAATCCAAACTGATGCTTACTCGAAATATCCTTATCTAGAAATGTTATCACTCGTTCATATATAAGCAATCCTTTCAAGTACCTTTAAAAAAAATACGAAAGAGCCGAAACAGGGCGGTAACTACATACTTCACTTTTGTCATCTTTTTTTTTTAATAAAGTGGGGTACTGTGGTAAATCCAAATTAGTTGGGAAAATATATATATGTACTTGTTGACAAATTGTATTTATGACAGAGTGGTTTATATATTTCCTCTGTAAGCCAGGTACTTTATCACTTTAATTCATTTGTGAGACAGAAATGTTTGCTCCCACTGACAAAGTTGGACAAATATTACTTAATATGAGATTCAGGATCGTGTATTGTTCAAGCTAATTGTAATCCAATTCCAGTAAATTCTCAGTGAAAAACAACATTCTAATCACATCACTTTTTGGCTGGAAACATTCTATGCTCCGAGTTTAAGTCTCCTGCAACATCCGTGCTCTTTAAATCAAATCTTAGTTGAAAAAAGGTAGATGATCTGAAATATCAGTGTACATACTATATCACTGGTAGTAGGCATCTCAAGTTGATATGTAAAAACATTATTCAGCAGTGTGGCAGTAAACAGAGTAATTCTAATCATAATAGTTGGTCTTACAATGAACACTGCTCAAAGGCATGAAATAGTCGCTAGCAAAGATCTACAAAATTTCCGAGCATCTATTGCTTTTGTAAAAACCTAAATCATGCGCTTTCCTTGCCAGGATAAAGCGTTTTTAGATCTATTGCCATTTTAGGTTTACATATATAATATATGTATACATATATATTTTGTTAGTACAAACATGTATAGATATGCGTTAAGAGTTTTGTTTATTGTGTAAACATTTTCTTTCTTTATTTTTTCTTGCTAAGAGTGCCATCCATCATTGTTGATATGAATTATGCTCCTTAGAGTACATGTATAGAACTTTGCAAATTGATATACTGCCCTACTTCGTAAATTGCATAACCACAATTCATTCTATCTTACCAACACAATAACTATTGCGCATTGTATCAATCGTATATAAACACTTTTTATAAGAGGGTTTGTCATCTGCATTTCTAATCCATTAATTCGTTCATAAAGAATATTACAGTTCTGAAAGAATATTTGGTATACAGTAATGCTTACTAGTCGACCGACCATCGGGTAATAGTGTTTCTTATACAGCTATTAATTTACCAATATTGCCACATTGTAACAATGCATTCTGATGCTGCTCTTCTTTTCTCAAATTTCTATGCTCTCCGTCCTATGATAACGTGTGCGTTTTTCCAAATATTTTCGGATACACCTCTTCCATAAAATAAAGATTACGATTACAACAATTACAGAGGACACACTCCACGAAACTGAAGGCCAGACTGGTATAAATAAACGTTTCCCATTGTTATCCGAGCTTCCTGTGTATTTCAATGTAGGTTCGGTGAACGATTGTTGTCTGACACTGATCATAGACTGGGGCGTAGTCGTTCCTTCTGTTGTCTGAGCGTCAGTTGCAAGTACATACGTCGAATTCGGTCTAGCAGGAAATATGAAATCGAGGCAAAGTTCTGAACTTTTCTCACATTGAGGTACAAAGGAACAGCAGTTGATAGAAGACTCAAGATCCATCCAGAAGACCCCTTGAACGTAATCTACTGAGAGTTCGGGTTGTCTAAGATATGAGGCCTTTCTGTTATTTTGAAAGCAGGCAATAGATCCATGTGGATCCGAATCCACAGCAAGTAGAACAGAGCAGTGTACCTCTTTCCAGTCTAAAGAATACGACAACACAACCTCACACTCGGCTGGTCCAGGTGGAATGATGACATCAATATGAGCATCTATGACGTCATTATGCCATACACCATCTCTTTCTTCAGCAACAAGAAGTATGTAGACACCTGTGTCTTCCTTCTGCACATTTCTGACAGTGAGAGTCACCGTCAGCTCATCCCTTGTGTTGTTTAATGATGTCACTGCAAACCGATCAATCTGTCCAGATTTCAAACAATGCTGTCCTTCTACTACTCCATTTCGATAGAATCGGCAGTCCAGATGTCCAAAATACAAGTCATATTCATACCATGAATTGCCCGAAAGTAAGGCGCGGAATGGTACATCATTGTCCGTTCCCTCGCAAAATCGATACGTCTCAATTGCAGTTGCTTCGTGACCAACAGACACCATAAACGCCAACAGGTATTCACCCAATTTGACAAGAGACAGTAGCAAACTTCTTGATGTTACCATATCGATTCACTGAAATCACTTTCAGGCGACAATGTTTCCTCCACGTTTGATGCCAAATTATTGACTGAGGTGAAAAGTAATGGTCTGCAATCATGAGGTGATTATACAAGTACACTGCACCTACTGTTGTGTCTTTATGATCCACTCAAATGTAACGGATGTGTTGTATAGTGGACTGAATAAAATACACGTATTTGGACACAAATTATGGAAAAAAAGTTAGAAAAGGCTTGGTACCCCCCCCCCCCCCCCTCCTTTGTTATGCATGGCAAGGATGATTGTGGCATGCAGTTGTTCCCTGCACAATTTTCGTAGTCGCTTTATACTGTCCTGTAGTGCGTGGCTGATTCAAATTGCCAAAAGCAGTAATACTGATCATGACAATCTACATGTTTTACTGCCTCTGTTCATTATAATTATGCAGTGTTCATGAAGGCGAAACAGGTTCAAGCACAGTGCAGCCCATCAAGGAAGTAGAGGTTGTTTCTTCACACTTCAGAGTAACCTACGTAGATTGTGACTAGATAAACCTAACCTATAAATTTATATCATAGCAACGATGTTGCATATCAAGATAAAACTCTACTAACGCCAACTAGAGAGGTGCTCGTTTATACTTTCAAAGATTGTCTTGAGTTCACCCACTCTTTGTGAATTTCAAAATTTGATGGCATAGGCATATATTCTGCAATTTTGAGGTTTTCCGACACCATGACAAACAACGGTTGAAAAGCCTCCATGAATAACAATGTAACGTACATGGAAATAAGATATGATGCCATCATCGGAGACTGCGAAAGATGATAAGCCGGAGCTCAGTAAAAGATAAAAATAAAAAAATATTAAAAAAATAGTCCTGGTCATAGGGAATCTCCACCACCCCATGGATCACGGTTACACATGGAAAACAAGTGCCATGTCGTAATAATCTCTCACAATTACCTGTCTCTTTCCCTCTCAGTCTCAGAAGCAAAAGTTTTCCTACTATTAATGTAATGAAGTTACTAAGTGCCGTGGAGGAGACGAGGTAATTCCTCACCTTCTCGACCTTTCTGGGTCCTAGAAGGAGTGTGACGATCGAGAGATCCAAGATCTCGTTTTTCTTGACGTTTCGGAACCAAGAAGTGAAGGAGGTGAGAGCTCCTTCTCGTAAGCCAGAATCACGAAAATGAGATCTTGGAAACCGGTTTCATGCTAGCTTCTCGTCTTCTCGGCATTAAAAATAGATGAATGAATAATAAAATAAATAAATGAATACAATAAATACAATAAATATATACATTTCTAAATGAATAAACAAATACACAGGTAAATCAATAAACAAACAAATCTCTCTCTCTCTTTATATATATATATATATATATATATAGAGAGAGAGAGAGAGAGAGAGAGAGAGAGAGATTTAAGAAATGAAATCGAGGAGGCAAAAAAAAGTATCGTTTCCCAGTGCCTCTTAAAAGATTCCGTATAGATGCATAATTATGACTGCTCCTCAATTATAGTTAGGACCTACCCTTGCCCTTCGACGACACTCCTATGGGCATACCTCCAGCACTGACTGGAGCGCCAGTGTGGTCATGAAAAAGTGAATGATTATTAAGGGCCGCAGAAAGCATAATTCATAGTGTCTTGGCGCGTGGACTAAAAAACTTTACTAATTTTGTCCTGCAGCGACTGCTTGGCAAATTGTTGACATCCAAACAAATTGTTGGCGACCAAAGATAAGCTTTTCAAAGGCCAGCAAGTTCTGGAGCCCAGTCCTACAATATATTGGTTGATCAGTCTCTCCTTACCTTTTCAAGGCAAATGCAAAATCAGCAAAAACCTTCGAGTAAAGTGGCCTCCTGACTACCATTGTCAGATTTCAGAAATCCTCTGACTCTGAAAAAAAATAATAAAACAAGGTCAAAAAAACAAAACCCCTCTCAATAACCAATTGCCAACTGCCCACCAGTGGTTTCAGAGGTTGTAGAAAGGTACAAGTGTATGCGACCGGCCGCCATACACAACCGTCTTGTGTGACCGGGGCCAGAGATAATGTTAAATGTATCCCTTTCACTATTTACTTTTCCTGAGGCCCTCGTCATTTGCGACGGTAAGTCCTATTTACACACACGTTATATATTCACAATATGGATATTTATAGACACGCAAGGCTGATTTCAATCAGGTAAACAAATGCAGGCAAATACTTCCTCTTTTGACACTTTTTTTTTTCCTTTAATATGACCAGTAAATTTTGGGACGACGAATTATACATTATGGTTTCACGAGCTGCTTGATATCCAAACAATACATCTTAAGTATATTCAACTATAAATTATGTATCATTTTGTTGGAAAATGACATTATTATAGTCCAAATTTTCGAGAAAAAAAAGAATACTTTATAGTATATATCCATTTGTAGCAAAAAGAAAACGAAAACAAAGTATGATACCATTTAATTCTGTTATAATCGAATTCTTACGGTTTATCTATAAACTGAAATGTAAACATTGTTCTTTTTTTCAAAACGCGTCAACTTTACGACCTTTCTACTTCATAAATCGGAAAGGCTATACTATTTAAAGGCATAATTTACCATTTGCAGATAAAACAAAAATCAGCCTTAGTGCTTCAAAATAATTCTAAAATGTGCGGCAGGGAAAGAAACAACCAATGTAAAAATTTGAGCAAGTATAATCGATGTTAAGTTTGGTTAAATATACAAAATGTTTACAACAGTTATAATGAAAAATGTTTCCAGACTAAACCGCTCACAGTTATGGTTTGATGATGATAATCTGCTTGTAATTTAGGCTTTATTGCAAAACTTTTATATGGTATAGGATGTTATGTGATACAACTGACCAATACATATGCATCAAAAGTGATATCTTGAAAATTCTTTAAAATCCCTGCTCCAAAGGTAAACAGGACTGTACTTTATGGTTTTACCCTGAATCTTTACAATTTTAAATGTCTTTCTGTCTCCTCTTTTCAACTTTATCCTAATTTTACCCGTATCAAAGAACGTTAACGAGATCACGTCACGGCGTGCAATCACGTTTTTATGTTTTTTATGTAACATACGTAACATATGAAAAATGAACATATGCTACGGTATCTACATCTACCGTATACACTACATATACCGTAGTTTTTTTATGTAACATATGACATATGTTCATTTTTCTCTTTCAAAGCTGCATCGAATTCGCATCCGCCTAGTCTAGTCAACGCTCACAATGGCTCCTCCATCCGGACAAGTTGCCAAGAAGGGTTCCAAGAACGGTGTTCTTGTAAATGTTCAAAAATGTGTAAATGTGTAAAGGTGTAAATGTTCAAAAATGAACATTTACGTAACATATGAAAAATGAACATATGTTTTATGTCACGTCGAGGCCTCCACCTTCCACCTCGCCGAGGTGCCGGAATCTGCAGCAAGCAGGTTTTGGGAGTCACTCGCTACTGCAGATCTCGGCATCTCCCTCAATTTGCCTTTACTATATAAAACATTATACATGTACTTATTTTGTTGTCTTGCGTTCCTTGCTTGCGTTTCCCTCGCAAGAACAGGGGATTTCTTCGTCCATATTATAATATAGTTATTTATAAATGATATACTTTTTTTGTATAGTGAGAACAACTCTAATTTCTGTAAATCCCCTCTCGTATGAGTCGCCTGCACTTATTTAATACTTATGATTTTGTGGTTTAAAAAATTGATTTGAAGAATTTATGACTCCCACTTTCTGGCTCTAAATTTCTACTTTTTGGGGGGCTTGAAGCCCGCAGGTGTACTCGTACGTCATACAGAAACCACGATTATCTTTGTACATCATTTCTCCGTTGTTTGTTGCAAACGACTTTGCTGTATCAACGCCTCTGGATTTTTCACGAATCATTGATGTGACGCTCAGAGCTCTATGAGATAAACACTGTATATATATTTTTTGTCTTTGTTTTTTCCTTTCTCTCGAAATTATGATATTCATATAAACACTGAATATATATATATTTTTTTTTCTTGAAACAATGATACAGTTATAGTAATGTTCCCTATTCTGTAATTTACATCATTGTGTGTGCGTTTTATTTAGATACTGTATATTATTTTGGGTTGACCTCTGATATTAGTAAGTGTGTGCGTGGTTGGAGATGGATATGTGTGTAAGTGTATGTGCACATGGGTGCCCAGTTACTGTGTGGTACACGCGCGCGTGTATGTATAGTAATTTGAGTTTGCTTAACCAAAGAATTTGAGGTATTCATAAATATCATTTGAGCTCCCTCGTGGAGACCTAATTAGCTCCTTTGTGGAGTCAATATGAGCTCCCCCATGGAGACTTAATGAGCTCCTTTGTGGAGACGATAATTATGAGCTCCCTCGTGGAGACGATATGAGCTCCCTCGTGGAGACTTGGTACATACACATATATATTTAATAATGTTCATATTTTTCTAAGATTATTAATATTGTCTGTTTTATGTTAAGTGCTGTCTGGGGCAAATTATTTTGTATAGGGCCCCATTTTCCTCTTTCTTCTTTCTTTCTATAAAACAACAACAACAACAATCACGTTCTTAGCACTTTCGTAGAAACAATGTAGATATATCTAATCTGCGAAGTGAAGAATCGATACTTCGTGTGTGTTTTTTTTTCATGGCTATAAATAATGAATATTAATGATTACGAGTATTCAATGTGATTTCATTTTTGCTTTACTAAGCATGTTATCACTTATACAAGAAAATCAGATGCCTGGTACTGAGATCAGTCATGACGTAGAAATAGACAATAAATACTACACAATATGCATAGACCCACCGTGACCATGCTTATAGTTGCCATAATATTTGGAATAGAACTACAGTTTTCTAAAATGATTTCAAGCCTTTTATCATGTTTATGATCTGACACATTTTCGTTTATTTCTCTCTGCCTTCATTTCTATCTCTCAACTAAATATTCAAATTCATTACATTTCTTGGGTTCCTTGCATATTCATTTGGGTTTCGGTCAAACTTGAATTATATTACATTGAAATCTTAACCAATCTGGAATATATGAAAATATTTGGAAACTAGCTATTAAAACGGCAGCATTTTTTTCAACGTCTTGAAAATTTACTCATACCCAATTGTAACCATTGATTATAAAGATAATCTTTGTATATACCTAATCGTACTCAACCAGTAGTGGCGCATAGTATACATTTAGGCTGTATTTTATTAAACCAAATACCTACGTTACAAGTATATACCTTAAACGTATACGATAATGTAGCTAGGAAAATATGCATATTTGATTTTTTTTTTACACCATTGGCAACAGATATATTGATTCATATACCCACTTTTTATCGACATACTTTATACAACGACATTCAACCTGAAGGATTCAAGTTTATTTTCAATTCTTTCAAACTTGCATGCACCTTGTATTCTGAACTTAAATGAATTGGGGGGGGGGGAGGGGTCGCACAACCAACCTCGTTGCACAAACTAGACCTCTTTATCTACAAACCTTCATATTCCCGTCATTCTTCATGCAACCATTCTTATATGAACTCATTAAAAAAGAATATTCATTGACAAATCAAAGATATGATGAGGTGGTTTACTGATTTCTACCTATATACATAAAAAGCATTTCATGCTATTGTGGCTAAAATCATCTAAATCTATATTGCTTTGGTACTGATGAATAAGTTAAGTATTATATTCCATTGTGATCTGATGTGCGAAGGAAAATATACGCTTCCATTGACATAGTTCGACAAAATAACATCCCTTAAAACGAGTTTCAGGATCCTTCATTGTGCTGAATAATCGTGATCCAATTCCAATGAATTCACAGTTTAAAGCAACATTCCAATTACAATATTTAACTTTGTTTTTGAAGGCATCACTGCGTTTCCTGACAAATATTTTATGTTCCGAGTGTTAGCTTCCTGCCAACATCCAATCAAAGAAGTAAAGTTGAAAAATGTGTAGATAATCTGAAATATCCGTAGATATACAATGTATTACTGGTATAAAGGCATCTGAAGTTCTTATTATGTAAAAACATTATCCAGCAGTGTGGTAGTGGATTTAGTAATCCTAATGAAAGGTGCATAATAATTACTGAGTAAAGAATTTACAAGAATATGCGTATTTCTTGCTTTGTTATATTACAGCAGATCTATAGGCCTATAGCATAGCCTTAATCAAATCCCCCACGAAATTTATTTTCAGGCGCTATGATAGCTGGAGCACATACCAGGGAATTATTAACAACCACAAAGAGAGAGAGAGAAAAAAAAATAAATCACATTTGCAGGTTTGCAAACAACTTCAAACATAACCAATATTTTCCTCTCCTTTTTAATTTCTAATTTAAAAAAAAAAATGAATCGCACACATTCCAATCGAGCGGCAAATGTGGTCAAGGAAAATAATTTGATGCATTTCGTAAGAAGATTTCTACACACCGCCATCCGTTGTTACTGTTCGATTTTTACCTGGGTAATGAATAGTTGGCTATAAGAACTTGAGTACTATCATGTAACCAAGTTTCGTAAACTCAGTTGCATCAAATTCATAGTCTGAGAGGTTCAAAAAGATAGACATTGCATAGAGAAGTTTTTTTTTGACAAACTCCTAAAATTGAAATGGACACGAGAAACACTATGATTTTGCAAACAAAATACTCACTTAAATAATAATGACAATTAACGTTAGATGTATGATAACAAAAAATATATATATTCTGTAAAAATGCACATGACTGATATGCATGTGTTAAGCTTTTTGTATATGTATGCATATATAATGTGTATTTTGTGTATAATGTACAATGTTTCCCAGCTATACATATAGTACATACTTAGGAGATGGGCTAGTGGGGGTCAACGTGCACACCCTCTGCACCTAACATTCATTGGTGTTTCCATGTAGCCCTTGGTCTAGAGGGTCAGAAAAGTGATGTTAACAAAAAAAAAGTTGGGTCCCAAGACCCGCCCCATGACGTTTTGTGACGTCACTTCCGGAACGACCTTTTAGCGAATATAGGGGAATAGCATTTGAGTATTATCCTAACAAAGTGGACCCCATGCCTTTATTTTTCAATGATAACCAAAGATTTTGGTATCTATAGATTTCTCAGAAGATGGGAAATACGATGCAAAGCAAAGTTTGGCAATATAAGCCCTCAGATTGTCGTCATCGACAACGAAATGGGCAACGATGTCGACAAAATTCAACAAAATTTTGGAAAATTTGTGCAATTTTTCAAGTTTCAGCCTTAAAGTTTGTATATTTTTGTGAAAATTTTGTTAAATGACTTGAGATTTGGTCTAGACGTTGAATGGATATCCCTTTTTATGAAAACAAAAGATTTTGGCCTAATTATACACTATCGTCTTTTGTAGACATTCAAGTGCGCATGCGCGGTGTCTAGAAATAAGCCTCCCAAATGCCTTTTCTGATGTCCAGTATACAAAATGAGTTACAACTCATCTCTTCATCATGTAAATCCACAAATTTAATTATATTTTGCAATCAGCAATAACCTGATTTAATTAAAGTTGCCCTCAAATGAGAAATCAAAGTTGACCATGGTTCTTTTTGACGATGACGTTGGTCACGACATCGAAGGTGAAGACGACGCCAACGACTGGATTACGACATAGCAGGGATTCTAATCTCCATTTCCATTGATTGATTTTAGGGATAGATTCACAGTAAAAAGAAATTAAGGTAATGAATTTTCAATTCTATTGTCATTTTATTCCTTTGCAATAAACTCAAATCCTGCTTAAAGTTGACCATGGTTCTTTTTGACGATGACGTTGGTCACGACATCGAAGGTGAAGACGACGCCAACGACTGGATTACGACATAGCAGGGATTCTAATCTCCATTTCCATTGATTGATTTTAGGGATAGATTCACAGTAAAAAGAAATTAAGGTAATGAATTTTCAATTCTATTGTCATTTTATTCCTTTGCAATAAACTCAAATCCTGCTTAAAGGGAAAATCCATTCTAAAAATAAGTTAGTCGGATAAAAAAAAACAGTTATATCTTTTATACGAGTTCAACGGTATGAATTTGACTGTAATCTGACGAAAAGCATAGTTATGAAATGTTATTTTGAATTTTCGCTTATTTCTGCAAAACAGTTCTTGTACACTGGATATGAATATGCAAATGAGTGAGCTGACCATGTTATAACCTTATAATTTTCCATTGATCGTGTCCAAAAATGACGAAAATCAATGTTTCTGTCATCAAAGTTTGAAACATGGTGTTATTCCTGGTTGCATAACTTCGTAATCGTGATCAGTTAGATATATCAGGATTTGAGCCTCAATCGTAACAGCGTTCGAATGAAAAACTTGAAATGTCAAGATTTTAGGTTTATACAAACTTTAGGGCAAGATGTGAGGGGATGACATGCCCACTTTGTTACTTGCATATTCATATTGACCGTTCAAGAACTGTTTAGTAAAAAATTATCGAAACTTTGAAATGTCGAAACTTCCTTATTTTTCATGAAATTACGATCACTATGTTAACATTGAACTCGTAATATTTTACTTTTTCTTTTCAGACTAAATTATATTTGGACTGGATTTCCCCTTTAGATAAAGTCTAATAACTCGCTTCTTTACCAACATAATTAAAACATTGATCTGAACTACACTGCATTCACTGGCACAACTCTAAATAGTATACTGTCTCAGGCATGGATTTTGTTGTTGTTGTTGTTGTTGTTGTCGTAATCAGGGAGGTGGTTCCCACCTTCCTGTTGTAATCGTGTCTTTATTGATACGTAAAAACAAAGGACATCTTGATCACGTGACATTCGAAGAAATCATTATGTCCGCTGTAAATGCATTTCTATAAGTATTCGCGTGGATCCAATATTACTAATTTATTGATTTTTTTATAAGTGCCAAATGTTATTCCAGTAAATTATTACATTTATCCAATTAATGTAATAATTCCATTACTGCATTATTATTAAGTGCCTTTCATTCTTAAACGTTACTTTCTAAGTGATTAACGTCCCCCCCCCCCCCAGTTCTGTTCCTTTTCTTGCATATAATAATATGGTGAATGATGAAACTATTGCATATCTACTAATGTCTTGATAGAATTCAGTGGACCTTGTTTGGATTTATATGTTTTGTGTAGACCTTTGAGTCGTTATTTGTTTTCAAGTGTTATATGTCCCCTTGCTCCGATCTCAATGGTAAGAAATGAAAGCTTATAGCCCTTGCGTTTTAGTTCATTCAACAATGCTTTGTATTTCTCTACTTTTCTTTCATGAGCGGCCTCAGTGTTAGGTTCGAATGGTATATACTGTCAATTTGACAATTAGGATTTGCTTTACTCTTTCTATCAAAACTACTATGTCTGGTCATTGATTAGTTGTAACTGCGTGGGGTGGAATCGTTCCGCCTGCCACTTTGCACACATCTAGATCAGCGTATACATGACCAGTGGGAAGAGACTCTTTGATCGTATACGGTAAATGTATTGCAATAATGTTGTTGTGTCTCCATGCGTACCTTTCCAAAATGCCGGGCAATTTGACAAAATATGGTGGAGAGTGCCGGTTGTAGTTGTACAAAAGAGACATTTTGTTTGTTAACCTTTTTCCCCATCTATAAAGATTAATTATTTTGCATACGATGGTAAGAAGTCAATACAAGCATTTGTCACAAAACTGAGTACCTTTTTGGCAAGTTGTACATAATTGATTTCCAGGTAAGATTTTCGTCAGAAAGAGGTAAGGAGCTTTACAAATAGACCTTGCACCAACAGCGGCTCCATACGGTTGTTTTTTTCAGTACTCGGTTATATTGTCTTCAAATGCCCCCTTAATCGTTTTCTTCACAGAATTCCACTTACTGTTATCGACATCAGTGGTATCTTTGACTTTTTGCAGACTTTCATGACAGTGGGTCATCATTGACTGCTTATTTGACCATTGTAATTCTCGCCTGAGAGTGCTATTAAGTGCGTGGTTCACTAAGTTGTCACCTTTTATTCTTGACCGGGCGTATTAGTATGCGAGGGTATGACATTTACGATAGATGTCTGATAATTGTGGTATATTCATTCCGTTAGGTATAAGTAACAGACCTACATTGGCTCCTCGGGAGAGGATACCCATCCATTTTTAAAAGAAATTTCCTCGATAGAAGGTCAAGATCTTCTAAATGACATTTCTGGATTGAGTGAACCGTGAAGGGTTGGAAGTATCGGGTATTTATGTAATCTGGTCTTATCTCAGCCTCGTCGATTAATTCTTTCAAGTTTAATTCGATTTCACTTTGGTCATGTTTTAGAACATATTTTGTTTTTCCGGAAAAATAAATCTTGGCCCCTAAAAACCGATGGGGTTTATCTTTAGGCGATCGGATTTTATGAGATATGACATATTTTGACATGACATACACTGTATTTAGACATGACATATTTTGACATGATTTTTTTCCTCTATTTTCTTCAGAAATTGCATCTACATTGTAATTGTCACAGAAATGGCACATTTCATGTTGCATAATGGAGACAATGGACTTTTAGAGACCTAGGTTACTTAACTTGGGGTGCTACCTGGGGGGGGGGGGGTTCTTGGCATTGCTGTGGCATAGTGAATAATACAAAAAATCCTGACTCCCGACTCCCGATCTGACTCGAGGACCCGAGTTCGATTCCCGCCCGGTGTTTACGTCCTTGGACAATATGTTTTACCCACCATCTCCCTCTCAACCCAGGTGTATAAAATATGGGTACCTGACAATGCTATAGAGGCACGATGTAGGCCCTTTATTTTCTCGTTGGCAATATAATAATATCACTATCTGATTTTGTACTTTGATTTTTTTAACGATTTTCTTTCGAAAATTTGGCAATATGGAGTTGCAGGTCATCGACCATGAAGTGGGTATGCATGAGGTCGAACAAAGTAAAGCCCACACATTTTTGGTTTTTTTTTTTTGCGAGTTCTCACGCTAAAACATATAAATATCCACTATTGTGCTTAATTCATTAAAATTAAACATGGCTATTTATCGAATAGCCATGTTTGATAAAAACAACAACAACAACAAGTAAGGCATAATTTTAATTCAGGCTTCTTCTGTAAATTTGAACTGAAAAGTCAACTTTTTTTTTTTTTTTTTTTTTTTAGAGATCAGCCGTGGTGCCTTATAGATGTCCAAGAGCTGACGCTAAATCACCGGGTGCACTTCACGAGTTTGACACCCACGAATCATACAGACACCAGAGGGTTATACAGCCTGTGAGTCGTACAGCCCATGAGTTTGACGCCATTAAGTCTGACACCAGGCAAGCAAGGCCCATGAGTTCAACACGTAACAAACAAGACAAGAAGCCAACACATTTACGGCCCTGCGATGTAATGTCGAACTCGTGGGTTTTTTGTGTGTTGCTTAGACAAGTGTCTAACGCGTGGGCCTTGTTTGCCTAGTATCAAACTTGCGGGCCTTGTTTGCATACTTTCGGACTCATGGGCCTTAATAAATTATTTGCCTGCTGTCGAAGTCATGGGCTGTACGATTCGTTTGCTGTATGATTCATGGATGTCGAACTCGTGGGATGACCCCGAATCACTTCGCCATATTTTCAAAGTCTGACATTCATTTGCACATGAGCTCTGAATTGAATTCCAATGTCACCATCATTGTCATTTTCTGATTGTATATGTAAGAATATAGAAATAATACGAAATAAAAGAAATAATAATAACGGTATAATGTAATAATATAAAGAAAATTCAACATGCTTTTACTTTTCTTACAAAGTAAAGAACACTTGACTTGTCTCTTTCAAACATTGTCAAAAGGCAGGGAGAATAATATCCTTCATATTCGTTACTGACATGTCGAGGAAATATGTGTGTTATTTTTAGATAAGATTTTTGAAATTCTCTTTATATTTTCCTTACATTCTATATATCGTTCTACGCACGTGACATCACACATTGCACTGTAGTAGTCTTCTCATCCAACAGTGAGAGTGCAGATACTTTCAAAAGTCAAAACTTATGGATTGTCCACTTTTCCCAAACGTTTACCGATGTGGAATTATACTAATAGTGCTACATTCACTGGACTTATCCTTTGATAACCAGAATAAATTCCAATTCATAAAGTCAAACAACCACAAAGTCATGAATATCTAAATTAGCATGAAGACTTGTGCTGACTTAGTTTGTCGACCTCATTTATGCCCATTTCGTTGTCGATGACCTGCAAGTCCCTATTGCCAAATTTTCGAAAGAAAATGGTTAAAAAAATCCAAAACAGTTTAGGTCATACAGTGTATTGATCAAATGAATATAAATTCTGTAAAATATAAGGAATAAACAAACAATCAGATATTGATGTTAATAAAATCCTTACCAACAAGGTAATACATTTGTGACTGACCTAATTACAAACATGACTTACAATATTTCATAAAAGTTTTAAAGAGATTAAAAGAGATTTGTAAAAGAATCCCTGCTATGTCGTAATTCTAGTCTTTGACGTCGTCTTCATCTTCGATGTCGTGACCAACGTCATCGTCAAAAAGAGCCATAGTCACCTCTGATTTCTCATTTGAGGGCAACTTTTGTTCAATCAGCTGCTTGGTGATTGCAAAATATGATTAAATTTGTGAATTTTCATGATAAAGAGATGAGTTGTAACTCATTTTTGATACTGGACATCAGAAAAGGCATTTGGGAGGCTTATTTCTTGACACCGCGCATGCGCACTTGAATGTCTGCAAAAGATGATAGCATTACAATTAGGCAAAAATCTTTTATTTTCATAAAAAGGGATATCCATTCAATGTCTAGACCAAATTTCAAGTCATTTAACAAAATTTTTACGAAAATATACAAACTTTAAGGCTGAAACTTGAAAAATTGCACAAATTTTGCAAAATTTTGTTGAATTTTGTCGACATCGTTGCCCATTTCGTTGTCGATGACGACAATCTGAGGGCTTATATTGCCAAACTTTGCTTTGCATCGTATTTCCCATTTTCTGAGAAACCTATAAATACCAAAATCTTTGGTTATCATTGAAAAATAAATGTATGGGGACCACTTTATTAGGATAACAACCAAATGCTATTCCCCCATATTCGCAGAAAGGTCGTTCCGGAAGTGACGTCACAAAACGTCACGGGAAGGGTCTTGGGACCCAACTTTTTTTTTGTTAACATCACTTTTCTGACCCTCCAGACCAAGGGCTACGTGGAAACACCAATGAATGTTAGGTGCAGAGGGGGTGCACGTTTACCCCTACTAGCCCATGGCCTAACTGTGTTGAACTTTGTTAATATAGGGGAAGTGTGGGAGAGTTGAGCCACTGGGAGAGTTGATCCAGGCCACCTCACATCTTCATAGTGACTGACAGCAGTCAGCTGCTGCCATTTCTTGTTCATGCCTATGATTAACTATATACCAGTGTATGAGGCAGCGACGTTGGACGAAGCATGACAAAATAGTCAAAGAAAAACCATTTTTGGTCACAAAAAGTGAATGTCCACTTGTCAGATATGTGGTTTTCTCTCACACCTATGGTAGAGGATAAGTGCGAATCAGTTGGAGTAGCAGATAGTCTGTATATCATTTGTTTCTTTCAGCAAATTTCAACATGTTTGGTGTGGTCACTTTCATAGGTTTTGAGGGTTAGTTTAAATAGTGACTGTGGGGAGAGTTGTGCCAACGTGCCGAGGGAGAGTTGTGCCATGGCTAAACCCTGTATTCCAATGGCTCAGCCCTCAGGTGGCTCAACCCTCCCTTCAAGTGGCTCAATGGGTGTCATTTTTTGGTCAAAGAAACGGGTCTGCAATTGGATGAGGTGAGGAATATTGGAAAGGTATGTGGTGTTCTCGCCAGGGGTGACGCCCTACAGGCGGTTTCTTCTTCCTAACACCAACAGCTGACTTATTACGCAAATCCAATCAGGGTGCATCTAGAAATCCTGATCATGTGATCGTAGGTGGACCCCAACAACATCCACATTGACCATCTGATGACCCGTAAGTCAAACAGATGCCCCGCCCCCTCTGTTGCCATTACACCATCTTTCCTTAGATAGGTTTCCATAGTCATTTTCTTTTATAAGCCTGAACTTCTTAATGTGATAGTAGGGCCTATAGCATAGTGGCTCAACTCTCCCAACCCCGTGGCTCAACTCTCACCACATCAAGGGAGACTTGAGCCATTTTGCAAAATATTTTTGTTGAAGTGTCACCCCCAAGTTGTTTGTGCTAGGTGTCTTATTGGGCTATCATATTATGCCTGAATAGTTGTAGTATATACCAGCGAACGAATAATCCATAAATTGTGTATAGTTATTGAACAATAGGCCTATCACTAAATGTAAAAAGTGGCTCAACTCTCCCACACTTCCCCTACTGCCCTTCTTTGTAAAAAGCAGTCCAATCTATCTTACTAACACAATAAATATATTGCACGCCTTATAAACACTTCTTACAAAAGTGTTTTTCATCTGAATTTGTTACGTGTTATTTCGATAAGTGCTGAAGACATTACTGTTCTGAAGGATTTTTTTTTTTATACAGCTGCTGTTATTTACCAATATCGCCACATTGCATCAATGTATTCTGGTATTGTTTATCTATTCTTGGGTTTCTGTTCTCTCCGTCCTGTTATACGTGCGTTTTGCCCAACACCTTCGGACATACCTCTTCCGGATCATAAGGATGGATATGATAACAACTATAACAATAAAGAAAACGCTCAAAAAGACTGACAACCAGACTCTATGCTTTCCATTATAACTAGTAGGACTTTCGGTATAGCTAAATGTAGGTGCGCCGGTATCACTTTGGGTATACGATTGTTGTCTTATATTGGTAGACTGCCCCGTGGTAGTTCCTTCTCTCGTTTGAGCGTCAGTTGCAGCAATATAAGTGGAATTTGGTCTAGCAGGAAATATGAAATCAAGGCAAAGTTCTGGACTTTTCTCACATTGAGGCACAAAGGAACAGCAGTTGATGGAAGACTCAAGATCCATCCAGAAGCCCCCTTCAACGTGATCGACTGAGAGTTCGGGTTGTTTAAAAAATGACGCCTTCTTGTTCTTTTGAAAGCAGGCAATAGATCCTTGTGGATCCGAGTCTATTCCAAGCTGAGCAGAGCAGTGTACTTCCATCCAGTTTGAAGAATACGACGATGACACAACCTCACACTCGACCGGTCCAGGTGGAATTATTACATCAATATAGGCATCTATGACGTCATGGTGCCTTTCACCATCTCTTTCTTGAGCAGCAAGAAGTATGAAGACACCTGTGTCTTCCTTCTGTATATCTCTGATAGTGAGAGTCACCGTCAACCCATCCTTAGTGTTATTTGATTTCACTTTAAAGCGATCCATTTGTCCAGCTTTCAAACAATGTTCCCGTACAAACGTGCCATTTTGGTAGAATAAGCAGTCCAGATGCCCAGAATATAGGTCATATTCAGAATGTAACGTGCTCCAAACTGACGAGGAGTGGAAAGTTACAACATTGGTCGTTCCCGTGCAGAAGTTATAAACCTGGACTGCAATCGTTTGGCTAACGAACACCATCAGCACCTGTAGCTGGTGTATCACGACAGGAAACCGAACCACTCTTTTCACAAAGGTTACCATATCGATTCAATAAAGTTTCTTTTACATGTCAAAGGTAGGCTCTAATCCTGCGTATGATGTTTAAAGTACTAGTTGCAGAGAAATGTCCGAATTTTTGGATATGAAGTGACTAAATACAATACTAAGACGTTCAGTTATGCCAGTCGATGAAGTTGTTCAAGAAGCAAACTGTCCTACACAGAGGATTGTTTGCAACGTATGTCTAAAAACATGGCCAAATGCTTTATGCGTGGCTTCGAAGTGAACTTTGGCCGATCGTGATTTGCATATAACTGGAAAAGAAAAAAAAACTGCACAAAGTTTTATAACATTCCTTCCATTCAACCGCGAAAATATAATGTCTTTTGTGAGCGATCTTGCAAGTCATTCTTGTGTAATATAAAACTCAGCCTTTTGATACTGATCATTCCATACTGCAGAAACGACTATGTACAGCACTTTTATAAATATGGTCTGAATGGCACAGTAGTGATTTATTTCTTATTTGTCACAATTCATTGTCCAATCCAGCTACTTAGCACATGTGGAGTACTGGTTCCTAAAGATCAGTTATTGACCCAATGTTATCTACTATCTTACGCCTTCATTGCTCCTATTTCCACAGTAAAGATGTGCACGGATTGGGCGTTGCGCTTTATGCGAATGAACCAAATAGGTCTATGGTGTCATCGCACAGCTATAGAAAATAGGGTCTAGGAGTCATATGCAACCCACGAACCAGATTAAGCCCCATTAAAAATAATGTCGAGGCCATGTATTTTTTTTTTTGCCCATTGTCAAACTCATTGACCGTATAATATAGCCCATGGGCCTACTTTAGTTGGTATGTCGAGCTCGTGTGTTTGGTAGTGTTCACTCAGGTTCTATATCTTGTGGATTGTATGACGCGTGGACGTGGGTGTCGAGCTCGTGACGTGTACCCATACACAAATATATTAGTCGTTTGATCCTCGGCAAACAAGAAGTCTGATGTTGATCCATGTGAACACCCACTCAGATTTCATACCTAACTGCGGACATTATTGTTTGGGCCAAGAAAAACATGTTTAAAGTGAAAATATTGTTTTGGTAAGGATTAGAGAACCCGTCTTGCACCATTTCATATTTGCTTGCAGTATATCGAAAGAGTCTGCCAAGAAACTTACCTGGCTGACGCGATTTGCCGGGATGAGTTGTTTCGGAGCATTTTGAGATCAAAAAATAAAAGTCGGTATACCAAGTTTTATTCCAGAAGGATCTAGGTTACTCGGTCTCAGGGACAACTCGGCCCTATTTCAGACAATTTATACGCAGTCCGTGATCGCCATATTCTATGCATAGGCGCACGTGAATTTTTAGGCGCGCCAATGATTTTTAATCATTTTTACAAGAGAGAGACTATGGTCTGAGCTCTCTATCTTCATCAATTCACGATTGATCTTTATGAGAAAGAAATGAATGTCTATATAAATCTATTCGCTCTTTTGTAAGCTGACGACACTATTGTACTTGCTGAAAAAGCGAATGATTTACAAGATGCTATTAACGCTCTTTCTGATTATTGCCAAAATAATGTGGCATCTTACTGTTAATACCAAGAAAACGAAGGTTGTTATTTTCTCTAGAAGAAAAATAAGAAATATTCGGAAGTTTCATTTTGCCAACGAACCTATAAGTGTAAGTGATGAGTACGTGTCTTTATGAACAACTTTCAACTACAACAATAGCTTCAAAAAGCTATAAATACTTAAGTAACTCAAGCACAAAGAGCTATGTACTCTATGAAGAGCACAATTGCATCTCTTTGTCTACCTATTCAACTTGAGCTATTTAATCAATTGATATTGCCAATACTGTTGTATTGGTGTGAGATTTGGTGTTTTGAAAACGCAATTCAAATTGACACGATTTATTTGAAGTTTTGTAAAGAATTGCTTGGTCTGAACAAGAGAACTCCCAATTGTATGACTTACGGTGAATTTGGGCGCTACAAACTAGAAAAAAAAACTGTCGCTATAGTCGAATGCTAATGTTCTGGTATCATCTCGTAAATGGGAAGTCAGTTAGATTATCAAGCATCATTTATAGCTTTGAATTTTTCTCCTTTTCGAAAGGGAATAATCAGATGGCTTGGATTCTCAAAGTGAAGAATATTCTCGATAGCTTAGTCTTTTTGACGTGTGGAAGAGTCAAGCCAGTAACCTTCCTTTATCTACATTCAAAAGATTAGTAGATATAAAAAATTAAAGATATGAGTCACTGCAGGAGTGGCACAGTGATGTTGAGCTAAACAATCGATGCACTGCTTATAGAATTTTTAAGCAGCGATTATGCTTTGAAAAGTACCTGATTCGTCTTCATGAAAATGATAGGAAATCTCTAACACGTTTTCGTTGCCTTAATCACAAGCTTCCAATAGTGTCTGGGCGTTACAAAAACATTCCAAGGATTGAACGTCTGTGTTCTCATTGTTCTAAAAACGATATTGGTGATGAATTCCATTTGTTTGTATGTCCCTTAATTTTAGACGTTACATAAAACATTTCTCAAGAAGTATTATAGGAAATATCCTAACACATTTAAATATAATCAACAATATTGTTCAATTCAACTAAGAAAAAGACTTTTTCAAATATTTCGAGGTTTTGTAAAGTAATGATGTCCCTTTTTCGTTAGTTACTGTACATTTTATCCTTTCGTTTGATTCAGTATATTTTATGTATCCTTTGTATGATTATTTGCATCAGGCAATGCCTGCATTTTTCGTAATTTATGTGATACATTCACATTTTATTGTTCATATCAGACTTTTATGCTAATTGTGTTTGATAATTATGGTGATAGCTTGTATAAATTTGTGTTATACTTGTATATCAGTTAAATCTTGTTTGAATATTTTTTTCTATTTTGTATATTTCAAATTAACATTGCACTCCCATAACCCATGGGGATCGTTGAGTAAATAAACTTCAAACTTCAAGGTTCTTTGATGCGCACGCTGTATCAACTCGGCCCATAACTGCGACCAGCCAGAACGCAAAACGCTCCCATAGTACAACACTGCACAATCCAGAGGGACAACTCGTCCCACCATCAAAGTAAGACCGAGTTGTCTCCGAGTCCGAGTTAGCCTGACCCCGATCGGGTAAGTTCTGAGATGCGAACATTTTTGGTTAATATTTCGCATTTTCGTCGTTACCCAACGAATATTTTGTTATTACAGCGTTATTCCAAACATTTCTTAGGCATACGTGTACATCTTGGAGCGAAATTTGACAATTTTGCAGGCATACCAGAACTATGTTTTGCCTTTAAAGTCAATGCCCAGAAAGACTGAGCTTATGATTGCATTTTTCTTTCATCCACTTTGCCAATCGCTGTAATTATTGATGTTTAGACGCTGAACAAAACACACATGGCTTGAAACCTGGGCGTTCACATGGATCTGAATTGTAAAAGTGGGTAGGGGAGGGGGGGGGGGGGTATCATGTGCTCGCTTTTGTGCTAGCAGCGCCTCCGTGCGACAGAAATCATCGTAAGACCCCAAAATCTGGTCAGGAACGAATGCAGGGATGTATAGGATGGGTTCATGAATCTCATGCTGAACACTCATATCCCCATGTATTAAAAAAAAAAAAACTAAACCAAACTTGTCAAAATTGCAGTGATAGGGTGGCAAAAATATTCCGAAAGGAAGGTTCATGTTTGTTATTTTTTTATTTATGACATATTTTGTTTGTTTTTTTTACCCACTTGCTGTAACTGTGCATGCAGAAAGTGATACTGGAAGAAGAAGACGAAATAAAGGAATGGGAATTTTGACATTAGTCTGTCCTCCAAAGGGAAAAAAAATCTAGATTTGGTCATCAAATTAAAGGACAAGTTCACCTTCATAGACATGCGGGTTGAGTGAATGCAGCAATATTAGTAGAACACATCAATGACAGTTTGAGGAAAATCGGACAATCCGTTCAAAAGTTATGAATTTTTGAAGTTTCTGCTAAGTCACGGCTGGATGAGAAGACTACTATAGCTTGTGATGTCATATGAGTACAACTATATAAAGAAAGTATGAAGAAAATTCAAGATATTCTCACTTTTCTCGCATAATAAAGGAACACTCGACTTCTCTCTTTCAGAAGTCAGGGGGAATAATATTACCCCTAACATAAGTCAGTAACAAGTCGAAGAAATTAGCACTTTATTCAAAAAGTCAAGTTTTGTGAAATTCTCTTTTTATTTTCCTTATATCGTTGTACGCATGTGACATCATACACTGTAGTAGTCTTCTCCTCCAGCAGTGATTGCACAGATATTTTACAAATTCATAACTTTTGCACGGATTGTCGGATTTTCCCCAAACTTTCACTGATGTGTTCTACTAATATTGTTGTCTTCACTCAATCCACATGTATATGAAGGTGAACTAACTGTCTTGTCCTTTGATATCGAATGTTAAAAGTCCTAAATACATGTCTGGTAGAACTTTCGTGACCTTTTATTTTGTAACCAAAAATTCAAAAAAAAATTCTTAGTGATGATAAGGTTAGATCTAACTTTATAGATTTTAACAGAGATACTCAGATAGTTTTTAGTTGTTAAACTTAAAGATGAAATGTGGGCCTTTTTTTTGGGGGGGGGGGGGTTATTAACGCCTATTTATAGTCTAGAAGACTAATAGTCCCCAACAAGGGACCTTAATACTCGCCTTTATCATGTTGATGAACAGATACTAGTAATGAACTGCATGTCACAGAACAGATCTACGGAATAAAAATGGAAACAGCTCAGTTCCACTTCGAAGCTTCCCGATTCGGTCGATCAGTGCTGTGCTACCATGACTATGAACATAATATGCGGCTCGGACCGCTGAACTGTCACTTTGTACGTAACGCATGCAGTCGGCACGCGGGCAGGTCACCCAGCGAGGCCGTAGCTCAGCTCAGCTGGCTCACCTCATCACTTGTGCGTGCGCTTCTATGCTCTTTGTCACTGACCAACCTGTGCAGCTAGGATGCGCACAAACATAACTGAGGAATGTCCTTCAGGCCAGGCGTCCACTAGGGCACGGACAAGACGCGGACAAGACCCGGAAAGCAAATTTGGTATTCCGCACTCGTTCGGCAACCTGTCCGCACGTTCCTGAAAGTGCCCGCTCACTGTCCTAAAAATGTCCCGGCGTTTCCGCACCTTCTAAGGGGCAGACGTCCACAAGGGCGCGGACAAGCCTAGGAAGGGTTGTGGAAGCAAATTCTGTCATTTCGGCACCCTGTCCGCGTCAGACGCGGAAAAAGTGTGCGAATCGGCTTGTCGCTGGGACATTCCTAGGAATTGCCGCGGAATGTCCGCGGACTGACTGCGGACATTCCTAGGAGTGTCCTAGGAATCACTCCGGAATATGCTAATCGTAGCCGGGCAGCGCGGAAACATCTAGGATTACACCTGGACTGATTAAATCATGAACGCGGACAATCAGGATGACTTGTGGACAACAAGAGGAAAGCTAGGCTGACACTTGCACGAATGGTTCACGAATGCGTGCCCATTAGTGTCCATATTGAAACGAACTGGCACGACGAGTTCACGCATAGTTTGCGCATAGTTTGTGCATAGTTTACGCACTTCCCGCATTGGCACGACGAGTTTGCGCAATTCGGACGGTATCGTGCCGACTTGGGCACGCCATAATTATATAAAGGGGGCCGTCCCAACCCCTGGTAATTTGGATTGGCTGTGGAAGAGACAACATGCTGAATACTTGTATATATTTGTTGTTCGCTGTTTTCATGTTAATAAATTGTTATCTTATTTCAAAACACTTGTTTTTCTTTTTAGGCCATTCTCCCCCAAAATGTGCAAAACCGCGATTTTCGTGTCGCCAGCATGTTTGTACAGTTTAGATCGATATTTTGTCCCTCAGAAATCAACATTTTTAGTTCAATTCATCCGACAGGTTAGACCTGTAAAACAGATATCAATACAGCTTATTGGGACCCCCGGGATTAGAAATACGATCCAAAGTTTGATGTAACCATAAAAACCCCATGCATGTCGCCAGAAGAGGACGTGCTCATAATTATAACAAGTTCCTACTCATCAACGTATCATTCAAATCAAATATTTTGTGCTTCATTCCATTGCCCCTCAAGTGCCTGAATGAAAAATAAAATTAC
This sequence comes from Diadema setosum, assembly GCA_033980235.1. Lineage (NCBI taxonomy): Eukaryota > Metazoa > Echinodermata > Echinoidea > Diadematoida > Diadematidae > Diadema > Diadema setosum. The sequence goes on from CM067078.1 coordinate 16,036,394, forward strand.
ATAACAATATGATGTTTTGATATTTCTCCAGGAGATCATTAATATCGTGTCGCTAAATCGCCGGCAGATACGTTAGCCTTTTTGAGACCCTTAAGAGAAGATCAAAGTAATGCCGCATAACACTGTAATTTACTGTGTTAAACAGTCAATTTCACGCATACGTGGAACCATAATTCATTCAAGGAATCTCTTGTTACAAAAAAAAAGAAAAATTATACTGATCCGAAACCTAATGTTGCGATGAGCTGATATCAGATACGTCAGCCAAAATTTGCTACATTTAGAAAAAAAATGTTATATAAAAGCAAGGCGACGGTACTTTTAAATACTTAAGGTACTGATTGATCACACAACAGAAATTACTCAAGAAAATTAATATTTGTTTTTTGGCAAATAATAGTGCGCGAAGGTGCCAGGTAAAAATGGCAGAGGCAAAAATGGCAGGGGTAAAAATGGCAGAGGTAAAAATGGCAGAGGTAAAAATGGCAGGGGTAAAAATGGCAGAGGTAAAAATGGCAGAGGTAAAAATGGCAGGGGTAAAAATGGCAGAGGTAAAAATGGCAGGGGTAAAAATGGCAGAGGTAAAAATGGCAGAGGTAAAAATGGCAGGGGTAAAAATGGCAGAGGTAAAAATGTTAGTCTAAACTTAGAGACGTTGGCGGCTGGGTGGGAGGTTTGGTCCTTTCCATTAAAACGCAGAGGTTATCCGGGAGAAAAAAAATGCAGGAAAGTTTAGGGGAGACCGGGAAGAAATGGGACATTTTTGCATCATCATGAAAGATTCCTTGTAACTTTTACAATATTTTGTCAAACTAGGTCATAATCATAATTATGTAGTATAGGTTCTGAAATTTATAGTAGAGTACTTAGTGATACCCCTATATATATATATATATATATGTACATTTTCGTGTAATAATGATTTGTTTAACCCCTAATTTTGGGGGAAATGGGACATCAAGCGGGGAGAAATGAGACAACCTGGAGAGTAATTGGATAACCATCATGACCAAAGTAGGATTTACATGTGCCGCGGGGAAAAATGTAACACTGCCCTATTAAATTTCTCCCAGTGGTAACAGAAACAGTAAAAGATCCCTGCATATTTTTCATACCTGAATGTCTGTTATCAAGCAATTTTATTTTCAGAAGTTTGCACACTTATTAAAGTACCTAAAGGACCTACCAGATCTATAGTAAGTTTGATATTTTACTGACAAGATACCTGTAGAGCTGTATAGTAGTTAATATGTCCATTTTCAGGTGTACCGAGGCTCATCTTTTCACTGATATAATTGGATTATGGACTGGCCGAGCATTTTTCAAGTTACATGAGTGTCCCATGTTTCTCCCAGGTCTCCCCCGTGCTTTATTTCAGGAGAAGGCACGCAAAGCGCGTATTGCGAGAAAAGTGTCAGAAACATGAAAAAAAAACCTCTGTCACTTTTATCTCGTCCTCTTGCATTTCTACGACTAAATTTTTATCAATGACATTTTTATCTCTGGCATTTTTACCACTGACATGACGACCACTGACAACTTTACCTCTGACATTTTTACCACTGACATGATAGTTATTCACCTCTGACATTTTTACCTCTGACATTTTTACCCCTGCCATTTTTACCTCTGCCATTTTTACCTCTGCCATTTTTACCTCTGCCATTTTTACCTCTGCCATTTTTACCCCTGCAATTTTTACCTCTGCCATTTTTACCTCTGCCATTTTTACCTCTGCCATTTTTACCTCTGCCATTTTCACCCCTGCCATTTTTACACCGTGTGAATGGTAACGGCACATCAGATACATTACTATCAAACGCGTCAGATTACGTTACCAATAAACTGTATATTTTGCAGCAAAGTTAACCACAACAGGCTTTTGTGCGCGGATTTAACCGGTTGACATCGTGCTCTATACGACTTGATAAGAAAACATGCCGTTCTAAAAGGAATTAAAGGTTTATTTAATCAAAAATCGGTTTTGAAGTGGCCGAGATATCCAGAATAAGGCAACAGAAAGAGGTCCTAAAAAAATGTGATCTATTTTTATTTGAACGTCTTTCTTTTACTTTATTATGGACATTTCAGCCATTTCTAAACCGATTTTCATCAAATAAACTTTTCATAAGTATAAGTGGATTTCAATTATCTTGCAAAAGGTTCAAAACTGAATCCTCATCTAAACCAGAACTATACTATCCCTTAGAATTATGCCATTTACAAACAGTGCCGTCAGATACACATAACAAATCCATTTTATCTCTGTTTTGTTGAGGTTTTGTGTGTGTTTGTGTGTGTGTGTGTGTTTGTGTGTGTGTGTGTGTGTGGGTGAGCGTTTTGTACCACAATAATTTTTTGTCTGTAAAAATCAACTTAGGACTTTTAAGGGCTGAAGTCTGGTACCCACCTTATGTTGTCAACTTCATAGCAAACGAGGCTACAAGAACGCTCTATACCTTTGTTCATTTTAATTTTGCATCTTATCTACATAAAATGTGCTCACTATTATGGTTAAAGTCAAGAGCACTTCCTTGGTTGCACAATGCTCAGAAAATGACTGCAGGATTTGATGTCTAACTTTTTGCATGAGGTTTTTTTTTCATTCATATGATTTTGTAATATGGGTTTGATGTAAATCGGTAGTTAGATGTGTCACTAAACATAAATGCTTTGTCAGATACGTTACCATCGTTTCTCTATTCGTGAGAGAGGAAAACAAACTAAAAAAAAGAAGAAGAAAAAAGGAAGAAACTAAAAAAAGACATGAAAGAAAGAAACGGAAAAGCATGGCGCGCACTGCCACGCACTGGCACGCATCCTCCCGCATCGTCCCGACGAGTTCACGAACAGTTTGCGCATAGTTCACGACCCGATCGCGAAATTTTGTCGTGACCAACATTTTGAACACTTCAAAATTCTCGTTCCGACAGGGCACGCAGTCACGACGGGTTTACGCACACTTCACGCCAGTTTACGACTAGTTTGCGCACTGGCACGACTCGAGTCGTGCCAATGCGTGCCACAAAATTGTGCAAGTGTCAGCCTAGCTTTAAAATGACTGTCACGAATAGTTCATGACAGCTCACGTCGAGTTCACGAGTAGTTAACGACATGTTAAAGAATTGGTGCGCGTCGCAGCATGGCCGTGGAAGCCGTGGAAACCTAATGTTACGATGAGCTGATATCACATACAGTACGTTACTTAGAATTTGCTTCATTTAGAAAAAAAAAAATGATGTTATATGAAAGCAAAGCTCCGGCACTTTTGAATACTTAAGGTGATAATTAATCGCACAACAGAAATTGCTCAAGAACTTTTATTTGAACATCTTCCTTTTACTTTATTATGGACATCTCAGCCATTTCTAAACCGATTTTCATCAAATAAACTTTTCGTAAGTATGATAGGTGGATCTTGATTATCTTGCAAAAGGTTAAAAACTGAATCTTCATCTAAACCAGAACTAAAATATTATCCCTTAGCTTTATGGCATTTACAAAAAGTGCCGTCAGATATATGTTCGAAATCCATTTTATTTCTGCTTTGTTGAGGTTTTGTGTGTGTGTGTGTGTGTGTGTGTGTGTGTGTGTGTATGAGCGTTCTGTATACCACAATAAATGTTTGTCTGTAGAAATCAACTTAGGACTTTTAAGGGCTAAAGTCTGGTACCCACCTTATGCTGTCAACTTCACAGCAAACGAGGCTACATGAACGCTCTATGCCATTGTTCATTATAGTTTTGCATTTTATCTACATAAAATGCGCTCGGTATTATGGTTTAAGTCAAAAGCACTTCTTTGGTTGCACAATGCTCTGAAAATGACCATAGGATTAATGACGTCTAGCGTTTTGCATCAGGTTTCTTTTAATCACATGATTGAGTGATATGGGTTTGATGTAAATCGGTAGTTAAATGTGTCAATAAACATAAATGCTTTGTCAGATATATCTGTCAGATATATCTGACGATGGTATCTTCTAAGTTACCATCGTTTGTCGATTCGTGAGACCTAATTTATCACGGACAGGAACAAAGGAAAATTGAATTTGTGCGTATCATGTGCATAGAAATCTTTCCAACTTCATTTTTACCGTCTTCCATGTAATTACAAAATTTCGGAACTATATCAGATAAAAGTATTGTGGATTTGTGTTTGTTTGGTTCTCGTATTTCACGTATTATTCAAAGTTTTGTCGAAGGGTTATATAATCTTCTACCTATGACGAAATTATTTTTTTAACCTTTAGAAGTGCTGTTTTTAACGAAAATATAGTCACATTGTGATGTTCTTACAAGTTAAAATGAATTCATTGGCATGATTGGTGTTTGGTCTGAAACGTATGCTAACGGAACTTTTGATGCGTCAGATACATTACCACACACCGTTCTTCTTCCGATCCGAAATGTATTTGCGATCTATGAGAAGTGTAATACTTATCAATGATGTTTCATACATAATCAATAAGATTATTGATATAATTCAAATCCATGTACAAAGTTAAATTAGGGTCACATATTTTAAGTCGGAATATATTTATTTTCTTGCTTTTTATTCAGCCTCACTTTATAAATCAGGATCATTTTTATTACACATTAGATAACGGCTGACTCCAAAATGTTTTCATGATGTTTGTTTACATTTAAGCTTGAAGTTTTACATAAGCATTGCATTTTAAAGCGAGAAATAAGCAGACCATCAACGATTTTCTAAGATGTTACCTCTGGTAACGTAGCTGACATATGGTACTAACATGTAAAAAAGGACTCTGCGTTTGAAAATGTTTCTATTTATAGAATATATATGAGCTTTCAAAAATCACCCATTGATTGTTTTGTATTCCTAAGGAATCAAACTTTCTGAATTGATAAAACATGAATGAAATCTTTGACGTTGAATGTTTGTCATTTGTACAAGTGTAATTGCACACTTTTTCGGAGAATGGCCCTAGGGCAGCTGCCAGGTATAGACATTTTCTCTTCTCTGCAATTATTGTGTCTCTGGCATTCAGCATGATGTCTCTTCTACAGCCAATTCAAAAATGACCAGGGGTTGGGGAGGCCCCCTTTTTATATGGCGTGCCCAAGTCGGCACGACACCGTCCGAATTGCGCAAACTCGTCGTGCCAATGCGGGAAGTGCGTAAACTATGCGCAAACTATGCGTGAACTCGTCGTGTCAGTTCGTATAAATGTGGACACTGATGAGCACGCATTCGTGAACTATTTGTGAACTCGTCGTAAACTCGTCGTGAACTATGCGTGAACTAGTCATGAACAGTGCGGGAGCCTCCCAGTTCGTGCCCCAAGATGGCACGACTTGCCACGACAAACTCGTGGCCAAAAGTCGTGCAAGTGTCAGCCTAGCTTAAGGTATGCGGACAGGATGAGGAAATAGGGCAAAGTTGTAAATTGGGAGCCGACTTTCGATTTTTCTCATTTAACTGCTAGCCGTCATGGAGGTCACACCAGCTTGGAGATATTCTCTTTTTCTACATTACGATAGTATGCTTTAGAGGGAAGAGAAGATGTGGGTGAGTGCTGTGCGATTGCTGTGCGAGTGCAATAGGCGAGTTGAATGTTTTGTGTTGGGGCTATTTCATGATATATAATTATTCCTCAGTATATCAGTACAATAATACTAATAAATTTACACCAAAACATAAACAAAATCATATCAATCATTATACTTTATTTAAAGGAGACCTCCGGATGATTTCCAGATTTTTGCATTTGAACAACTATCAATCAGTTGTACTGATTACAGAGTTTCAGAAATTATGATAATTGGCATGAAGAATAGGAATATTTTCGAAATCTAAAACAAATTGCAGTGAACAAGGATGATGACATAGCAGAGTCACTGTAAGAACGCATGAGTTGGGGCTCAAGGAAGCAAAACAAAAGAAGAAGGCATGCATAAAGTGCTTAATTATAGTCTTGGAGAGTGGAGGAGAGAGAGAGCCTGGGAGGGGGAGACACTGTATATAGATTATGCACAGGTGAACTCGCAAGCAAGTGTTATTGTCATGGAATTGCACTGCTACATTTCTGAAATATGTGAGCCTCCTATGTCATCATCCTTGTTTACTGTTATTTGTTTGAGGTTTTATAAAGTATTGTTTATTCCCTAATTCGCTACTCAAACGTGAATAAATTATTTTCAATCCCGCCTCCCTTCCCTAACGCATAACCTGCAAAAGAACATAATATATACATAATACCTGAATCCTAGGGGAGCACCAAGCTTCGACGGCAAGACAGAACGGACGGAGGGAACTGATGACTTACGTACGCGCCTGGAAACCACCCTCACGAACTGCTTCTTGACATGCCGGAACCAATATCGCCTCCCGATGCTCTTATCCCGACAGCTGTTTCGTCCTGGTCCTATGATCCTCTATCCTAAGGCTTGCAGGCCGTCCCGACAATACCAGTGATGGACGTCGCAATTCCGTCTCCGAATAAGACGCCCGTTCTGCTGCGTGTCGAACTAGGTCAGTGAGCTCCACAGCTCTCTCCGCCTGCGAAAGCTTCGAACCCGGCACCTGTCAACATTCTTATGCTAATAGGTTAGCTCAGCTAACAATTGAAAATATATTTATTCCCTAATTCGCTACTCAAACGTGAATAAATTGTTTTCAATCCCGCCTCCCTTCACTAACGCATAACCTGCAAAAGAACATAATATATACATAATACCTGAATCCTAGGGGAGCACCAAGCTTCGACGGCAAGACAGGGCTATTCCTATGCCCTCCCCTCTCAGTCAATTAAAGAACGGGTAACAAGGAAACAAAACGCATACAATTTCATTTAGGAGATTTTAATCCGAGTTTCATTCCATAAACAATGTGTCAGTAATATCTCACATGCTTCGTATAATGCAGAATAAACAAGGCAGTTTATTTGCTTACTAACGTTATCATGTACAATCAACGATATATCCATACGCAATGTTTTAGAGGCCCAAATTCAAAGATACCGGGAGACGATCATTCATACTATCTTTCATGTATCCATCCTTGGCAGTTTCTGAACGCCATCTACCATGCTTCTTAAACAGTCTATCTAAGACTCCAAATTTGCGGCCGCTGTAGCACCGCCGCTTCGAAGGCTGTGCATGCCGAACTTTTTCGGTTCTAAACCCACTGCTGACAGGGCGTCCCGCAACAGATCCAAACACCTAGTGTATGACAATTGTCCATCCCTTAATTTGTATGATTCTTTGGACTTACAATAATTGACGGGTCTGAAAAGAAATTTCTCATCAGCTGGATCATCTAACTCCGCAGCCAACAAATACTTCCGCAAAGCCGAAACTGGACAGGTTGATGTATTAGTAGCACCTATGAGGACCCATGCTCCTTGTCTATAAATATCAGTTTTACTTTTCATAATGAAAATGTTCACATGGGAAACATACATATCAAGATCGCACCTACGAATATTTATCAGTTCGTCATAACGTAGAAATCCAGCATATGCAATCAATATCATGGCACATAAACGAATATCCACTAAACTAGTGGAAGAACTATATTTCTCTACAACTGCCTTCAAAATTTCTGGTGTAATAGGTTCCTTTTTTATAATTGGTTTATACAGCAGCTTCTTCAATCCTTGAAGTACAATGTGTAGAAACTTCCAATCACACGGGTTAATGCGTACCTTGGGATTACAGTCATAATGCCATTTTATAGCTTAAAAGGCCGACTCCATCCTGGAGTAAGGAGCACCACTTTGATAATACAATGAATGGGGTATCGACTAATGTCTTCTGGTTCAGCCAGAGTTGAATTTACCTGAAATTGCGTACACCATTCTTCCCAGGCTAACCAAGCTCTCTTGTATTTATTAATCGTGTTATCAGCTCTTGAAGCTGCCAAAATCTTGGTCAATGTTTTACCATATTCGTCCTGTGGCGAAAATATGGGGGGAATATAAAAAGAGGAATAGCACAACTTATACCTATCCTGTGTGGTCATTACAAGACATGCTATACATTCGACACCAAAACAACATGGTGCATGGACCCCAAAGACTAAAATTTTTGATGAATTTCATTCGCCACTGCCAAGCGCAGCATAAATATTCATCAAACCGCGGAAAGAAAGCTACATAGCCATGCGGCAGATTCCATAGCCATGCGACCGATTCCATAGCCATGCGGCTGATTCCATAGCCATGCGGCTGATTCCATAGCCAGGCGGCTGATAGTCCTACGACTGATATGTTATGAAATTATGGAGAATTTTCATTTGCCGCTCGCCACCCCATTCAATCGTACATATAACACTGGACTTTGGAATTTCTTTGTCCCAAATATAGAATTCCTATTTCTGCCTTGAACGAAAACTCCTTCAGGATTATCAATCTTTACTACACGTGATATTAATAAACGAGATTCTCTATTCTCCGAAAACAAAATGGGCCAAAATGGGGCAGAGGGCCAATATGGCACAACTACAGTTCCCATAGCGGAACACACTCTAACGTGATTCAAAACTTGCCCAATACTATCGATAGGGGCACCAGCAAATTATTCTCGCCCGCCCAATCGCACGAAAACGCGTCTACTACCTCCGTATTAGGGCACCAATATTTAGAATTAAACTTTGGTAATTTGAAATTAAAATAATCTGCGAACCTGTCAACAGTATGGGGCCCCCACAACTCATCCAAAAATTTAAAGAATTCAACAAAAACTCCCCAGTCATCGAAATCAATAATCCGACTAAGTGCATCTGCACAACGGTTCTCCTCTCTGGGAACCCAGTGAACCTGTAAAGTAATCCTACTTTTTCTGTAAAAATTAAAAATGTCCAAGCTAAGCTCGTGCAATTCTGCAATCATGCTACCCTTCTCCACAATAGAGACTACATCTCTATTGTCTAAAATTACTTTCGCAACCTTACTTTGCAAGTAGGGTTCAATTGATTTCAACGCCAAACTTAGTGCCATAAGTTCTCTCCAAGTGGAGCTTTTCGACATTTCTACTTTAGTCCAGTTTCTTACCATTTTCATGCCAGCACACTCACCAATCCAGGCTCCACAGCCTGACTTACTGGCATCAGAGTATACAATGGTCTGTGGAATAGCATAATCAAACAACATGCGTTCATTAAGGATGAACTCTGGTCTGTATTCATGAACATATTTCCTTTGTCACTTCATTTGCTGTGCAGTGTGATAGTGACTTTGAGATCTTGCCTGAATTACAGTCTGAACTGAAGCTGTTTGGATGCAATTATTGTTGTGTACAGTGTACATCTGCCAGAGCAGTGTACAGATCTTGTAAGCTTTTGAGCAAAGTCTAGCTATGATTCGAATGACCAAAAATTGGTCTAAATCTACTTGATATGGCATGTTTTATGTTGCTTTGCTGTGTACTGACACAGTACTTCATAGTAGCTTTCAAACCTACCCCCTACTTGAAAACACCATGTGAGGTCAATACTTTGTGTCGAGATGAGAGCACTGATTTGGGCTCACAGTCACAAGAGGTCGTATCTGATCTCCTCACAGTGACAAAGATCATGTTTTTCAATAAATCGCATAAGGATGCAGCACAACCTCGAGCAGGCCATTGTATAGACAGTCTATTTGTCATCAGCCTGATACTCCAGAAGGCTGGTGATGTTGAACTAAATCCAGGGCCGAGGAATCCCAAGTACCCTTGTGGGTTCTGTGACAGAGCTGTAACATGGAAGACATGTGGAATTCAATGTGACCAATGTGACCGATGGTTCCATACTAGGTGTATTGGCATGGATTCAGAAGAATATGAACAGTTGGGAAACTCTTCCACAGTTTGGCTCTGCAACCAATGTGGACACCCTAACATCTGCCACTCACACTGCCATCAAGATATTCAGTTGACTAATTCTTTTACCCCACTCGAGACAACAAGCATTAATGACAGCGAACATAGCCAACCACCGGAGACAACTCTGTCTTCACCCACACCACTTGATAGTCAACCATCTGCTACATCTACTCCGAAGAACAAGACTCCCAGACAAAAGCCGCAGTCTAAGCGAAAACCGATGAGAAGCTCCTTAAAAATATTGAATGTCAATTGCCAAAGTCTCCCTGCTAAGCGAGAACCATTCCAGTGTCTGATAGGGCAACACGACCCAGACATCATTATTGGAACGGAATCATGGCTCACAGACAAGCATACTAATAACGTATGCTTCCCAACTGACATCTACACTGTACATCGCAGAGATCGACCCGGAGGAGGACGTGGAGGAGGCGTCTTCATCGCAGCCAAACATGACCTCTTGCTGAGACGGGAAGAAACCCTAGAAACTAACTGCGAGATACTCTGGTGCAGCATGGAACTTGCATCTAGTAGGACAATGTTGATAGGAGCTTATTACAGACCTCACGAACATGATACAGAAAGCTTTGCAGAGCTAGAAGCATCCCTTGCTCGCATCAACATAAAACACACCTTTCTTATTGCTGGAGACTTCAACTTTCCAGGATGGAACTGGCGAGAGAAAACAATTGAAAGGTGCAATTACCCAGCCCTCCACCGACAGTTTGGGGAAATGCTTGAAGATAAAGGACTTACCCAACTCATTGAGGAGCCTACTCGACAAGAAAACACATTGGACCTTGTGGCAATCAGCGATCCCACAATCATCAATGAGGTGTCAGTTGTCTCGGGCATCTCAGACCATGATTGCCCCATTGTACAGATCAAGACAAAGATCAGCATAGGACGACCAGTTCCACCACGACGTATACTACAGTATAGGAAGGCAGACTGGGATAACTTTGCACAACACATGGAAACTGTTGGGGATCAGATCATCTCCCAAAGCGACACGTTATCGGTAAACGATATGTGGAATCTGTTCACTGAGCACATAGAATGCGGCAGAAATTTGTACCCTACAAGATGAGCAAACCAAGGGAAAACCTACCATGGATTACCCATGAGATCAAAGCACTCCTCAATAGACGGAACAGGTTGAACAGGAAGTGTCGTAACCAGAGGAAGGCCAACATCAAGGTTCCTGAGGAGTTGCTGCTAGAACTGAGGGATCTCAAACGAAACATCCAAAGAAAGATGAGGAGAGCTTACTGGTCATATATAGAGTCTATTATTACTCCCGATGAGAATGATGAATACAGGGGTATGAAGAGATTTTGGAAGTTTATTAAGCATAACAGAACTGACCATGCCGGCATAACACAGTTGAAGAAAGATGGGGACATTATAACTGATCCAAAAGATATTGCTGATACCTTGAATCAGCAGTTTGAATCTGTGTTTACTCAAGAGACCTCACCACCTGACGACCTTCTTCCAAAAGTGTCACCATATTCAGATATGCCAGACGTTGTGATCACTACACCAGGCGTCCAAAAACTTCTTGAAAAGCTGCAGGTCCACAAGGCACCAGGACCTGATGGGATTACTCCAAGAATACTCCAAAACCTGGCTCCAGCTATTGCCCCGATACTGACCTGCATCTATGAAAAGTCCTACAAGACTGGGCTCATTCCAGACATGTGGCGTCAGGAAAACATTGTCCCTGTGTTCAAGAAGGGCAGTGCATCAGACCCATCGAACTACAGACCGATTTCCCTCACCTGCATATGCAGCAAGATAATGGAACACATTATAACTAGCAGCATCATGCACCATGCCACAGTTAATGATATCCTCTACCCACTACAATATGGCTTTAGAGCAAGAATGTCTTGTGAAACACAACTTGCTGGTTTTCTGGGAGATCTTCAGAACAACATGCAAGAGGGAAACCAAACAGATGTCATTGTACTGGACTTGAGTAAAGCCTTTGATAAGGTCGGCCACCAACGACTAACCCTGAAACTTCATTTCTATGGTATTAAAGGATATACAGGCAGATGGATCGAGAACTTACTTCACAACCGTACTCAACAAGTTGTGCTAGAAGGCCAAACCTCGTATGCAGGCTCTGTGAAATCAGGAGTGCCTCAAGGCTCAGTCATTGGGCCTTGCCTATTCCTATTTTTCATCAATGACCTGCCTGAATCCCTCAACTCCAGTGTGCGACTCTTCGCTGATGACACCCTGATCTACATGACTGTTAAAACTGCTACGGATTCCAGAAAACTCCAGGCTGACCTTGACTCTCTAGCTGATTGGAGCAAGAAATGGCTGATGGAGTTCAATCCGGATAAGTGCCAAGTCCTACGGGTCACCCGTAAGAGACATCCAAAGATCTTCCAGTACACCCTCTATGGCAAACCTCTCAAGGCTCTCCCAGAAGTGAAATACCTAGGGGTCACAATCTCCTCAGACCTCCGTTGGAACAGGCATGTTGACAACACCTGCAACAACGCAAACAATACCCTTGCATTCCTCCGCAGAAACCTGAGGATCTCCTCCGCTCCACTCAAGACCATGGCCTATCAATCTCTGGTGAGACCACTCCTGGAATATGGAGCTCCTCTATGGGACCCACATACGGAAAGGAACATCCGGAAAATCGAGATGATCCAAAGGAGAGCTGCGAGATTTGTCCTTAAAAGGTATCATAACACCTCTTCTGTAACAGACATGATTCGCGAACTCCAATGGCACTCCTTACAGCAAAGGAGAGAAGTCCTGCGTCTTGTCCTCTTCTTCAAAATGCACCACAACCTAGTCGAATTCAGCACTGCACCCTACATCACACCAGTCCACAAAGCAACAAGACATGTTCATAGTCAAGGCTACCATCTACCAATCTCCAAAAATGAGCTTCATAAGCAGCCCTTCTTCCCATGCACTGTGCGGTCTTGGAACTCACTGCCCCCTGACATCTTATCAGCCCCATCAGTGGAAGCCTTCCGGCTTAAGCTGATGGCAAACTATGCAGTGTAGACTGACACTGCTAATTGATTTTTACTTGCACCATGAGATAATTTATACAACTGCACTCCTGCACAAGCACAGCACGCACAGCATGAATCACGCCTGTAATAATCTTCAAGTATGAAGGACGCAGGGCTACCAGAAGAAGAAGAAGAAAAAGATTTTCCTTCCAGAAAAATAACTCGGCAATCAGGTTGTTGTCACTGTCTATATTGTACTCTTTATCCCAATGATCTCTGCGAATGATTTCGTAATGCATAAATCTAGTTTTTAACTGAGTTAAAGCACCCACTACTGGGTAAAGACAATTGATCTTTCCAGCGATAGCCGCTATTTTTCTTGCTGAAACTTTTGGCAAACGTGTCTGAAAAGTGTCCAAACATGACTCCAGGTCCTTCATCCTCCTCTTGGTGATCTTTAGACAACCAATACTGCTATCCCATGTTAACCCAAGCCAATCCAAACATTGGACTGGGAGCCACTGCGATTTCTCGACATTAGGTACCAAACCTGCTTTTAATATGTCATCTTTCACTGCCTTGGCCACGGCTTCGCATGTATCAAACGAAGCAGCACGACCCCAACCATCATCTACATACAAAACAATGAATATCCCTTTACTTCGCCAATGGTTAACAATCGGTTTGAGGCATTTTGTAAAAACGTACGGAGCTGTGGACAAGCCAAACGGCGATACTTGAAAAGTATAATATCTGGTGCCATTACCAAAATCCCAACTAAATCCTAAAAAGCGAGTATGATCCTGAAAAATATCAAATGATGGTAACCTTTAAGGTCAAATGAAAACATAAAATCTCCCTTTTTAAAATAAGTAAGTGCTATATTCCAATCCTCAAATTTAACTTTGTCCTTCCACAAATATTTATTAACTAAACGTAAATCAAGAATCAGTCTCTTTTTACCAGAGCTTTGAATTGACACTGAAAGGGGGTTAACAACATGAGGTGCAACAAAAGACTCAACAATTAGTTTTTTCTTTAATAAATCAAGAACAACTTCATTAAAAAATTCAGGGTGAGACAAGGCAGATTTATTGTTTCTTGATTCTAGTCGGGGAGGAGTCTGCAATAACGGTAACATATAACCATGTTCAATGGTATCTAACACAAATTGAGATGCACCAATGTCTTTCCAAAATTGTATTGACGCCTTTAGTCTTCCTTTGACTATCGGTTCTGAGCTACCTTGCTCATATTCAAAGTAATTGTTTAAGTAAAATTCATCTTCGTACCGTTCACTTTCAGCAAAAGCGATACTGCTAGGCTCCGCTAAGGCAGTTAAAGTCTGTCTCCGAAATATCTCGAGAAGTACCGGAAGCTGTTTCCAACTCATCTTTCAGGGAAGACTGGATTAACTTAGCGCCATCGCCATGCAGCGTGTCACACCGAAAGCCTGTACGTGGTAAAATTACAAATAAACTCAGATCAGAAGTACTAGCTCACGAATTGGTTATGCCCGCTTCCAACAAGAAGTAGACTACATTATCCATTCATCATTGATGACAACATTCTTAATTATTCCTCTGACCTCTCTCATACACTATCATCTCATTGTTCTTTATCGCAATCATGTTGAGAACACAATTATCCCGTTGCTTACGGTCTAGTTGAATACGCGAGTCTCGCTCGATATAGCCGCATTAACAGGGCGGGCTTGGCTTTTTGATTTTCCACCCAATTTTCACTTCTAATATCTAAGGTATTACCCCAAGGAAAGTCTATGTCAGTTCCCTTGATTCATTAAATATTGAATGTTATTTTCAGTCAGATTAACATTTCACCATATGTGAATTTCTAGGTTTAAAATGTGCATTCAAGGCTCCTTTTTCCACGAGATAACTCGTGCTTAGTATCTGAGTGGAGAACGGCTATCACGAGATAACTCGTGCATCGTAGTCAACGGATTAAACGATCAAACTAATTTACCTTGCTCAATTTGTCCCATAGAAGCAGGACCATTAGCGTTGCTGCGCGATGTTATCCCTGATCGGGGGACCTTGGTTGCCGGCCCCTGGACACCCCCTTCTCCAGTGCCCTTGCTTTCCGCACGCGAAACAGAATTCTGTCGGCTTTGGCCCACTGCTGGCCCCTCGCCAACCAGGGGTGGGGGAGTTACCGGTACTCCCATAAGCGTATCTACTTTTTCCGCTAAAGCCGCGAAAAAAGTGACCAGAAGAAGGGCTTGCAGTCCTATATCCATCACTCTTCGGAGGTTTGCCCTTGGCGGCTGGGATGTTCCGGGACGTTTTGCGTTTTCTCGCCGCCCTTGCCTGTGCCTGCCTGATACGTTTTTCATCCTCAGAATCGCTTGCAAGGTCATCGCTCAGATATTCGTCCACTGCTGACCACCCTATAAAATGAAATAGTGCTACTTGCATAACAATCAAATAATTTGTAAAGAATCACATACTCAAGAATTCACCGAAGCTGACAGACTGAAACTTATTTACATAATAGCAGCAGCCTGCTCAATGTAATGCATATTTCTGTCACGATACACTTTGCAGGTTGTATGTTTTTTTGTTTGTTTTTTAAATACACCAACTAATTAGAATCATTGATTTTCCATAACAAGCGTTCAGCCCTTATCGCCATGGCCTTACGGCGTACCCAGCAGGGGGGGGGGGGGGGGCATTTGCCCCCCCCCCACACAATTTTTTCAATACTGTATTTCCATACATAATCATTCAATTTTTCAATTTTTCACAATGTGCAACGATCACTCAATTTCACTTCTAAAAATGCATACATTTTTTGGCCCAGTTTCCTCATCATCACACCAACGATTAGAACCTCTCACAAAGAATGTTTATAATTCTTTTAGAACACTAACCTGCATCAGATTTATCAGCAAGCCTGATTAACTTCTTTCTTTTCCTGATGTCGGCTATGCCCTCTTTCAACTTGGAAAGGGCAGCAACGTGGTTGCCTTCCTCCAGTAAGGCCACGCCCTTCTCTAGCTTTTCCTGCAAACTAGAGTTGAATTCGAATTGAACTCTATTGCCCTTGAAACGAATGACAATTCCGACGCCCTTTTTAGTTGTTGAAGTTCCGTGGAAGCGGCAGAAAGCTTTTTCTCGCTTTCCTCTTTCACTTGGGCGATAGAAGAGTCAAAATACTCCTTAAGGCTGCGTTCACATAGAAGTATTCGGTATTCGCTATTCGCTATTCGGTATTCGCTATTCGGTATTCGGGCACCGAATACACCATCACCCGCACCGTCAACTCACCATCCCATGCAGTGAGGATTTCTTCCTCCTACATCCCAGCAAATCTTATTAACAATTTCTAAACTGCATCAGAATGTCAGTCTACATGCTTATTTTTGCTAAAGGGCAAATCCAGACCAAAAGTGTCATTATTTCATAAACGAGAGACGGTATACGCTGCAAGAAAATCGAACAAGCTCGATTCCCACTTTGCTATACTTTTCGCAGCTATTCGTACTTTCGAATAGTGCCCTCCTATGTGAACCGGTGTGAGGAAATCCTATCGTTCGATTCAAGCTATTCGCGTGCCCTCGAAAAACGAGCCCGAATACCCGAAAAGTATACTTCTATGTGAACGCAGCCTAAGGGAACCGAAAGCCTCTTTAATAGCGTTGCTCACAATGACGGGGTCAGTGTTGCGGGTGAGAAACTGTGGGGACTTCAGAAACCAGGGTGTGGTCTTGCTCTCTGCTGAATTCCTGATCCGACATTTTGATTTCGGAGAGCAGAGTCACATTGCCGCTAGTGCACGATGATAATTGAAGCGATAAGGAATAAGACGTCCGTTCTGCTGCGTGTCGAACTAGGTCAGTGAGCTCCACAGCTCTCTCCGCCTGCGAAAGCTTCGAACCCGGCACCTGTCAACATTCTTATGCTAATAGGTTAGCTCAGCTAACAATTGAAAATATATTTCTCTGCCCAAGAACCACAATAAATTCCACAAATCTATACATGGAGTTATTGATTTATGTACTACACGATGTAAAATTATGAAAATCGTCTGAAATTCCCCTTTAACTAAATATATTGAGTTAAAATATATTTCTTTAAACTAGCTTTGAAAGAAAACAGAGATGTTCCTTTTTTTCAGGGAGTCGGGTAAAGCATTCCATGTATCTGGTCCAAGATGCCTCACTGACCAGTGAGCTATGGGTGCTGTATATCTCAGCAATTCTCATAGCTGGTATTTGAAGCAATAGGACAAAGCGAATTTTGGTTGGTGTGGCCTCCATAACAGCTAGCAGTCAAATGAGAAAAATCTAAAGTCGGCTCCCAATTTACAACTTTACCCTATTTCCTCATACTGTCCGCAAGTCATCCTGATTGTCCGCGTCCATGATTAAATCATTCCTCGTGTAATCCTAGATGTTTCCGCGTTGCCCGGCTACGATTAACATATTCCGGGGTATTTCGCGCTCTTCCGGAGTGATTCCTAGGACACTCCTAGGACTGTCCGCAGTCAGTTCGCCGACATTCCGCGGACATTTCGCGGCAATTGAGGGTATCGCCAATACGTAGGTGCCGTACGCAGAGCAGCGTTTTAGATGCATTATGGGATAGCTCATGTGGCAAACTAGCCCCGATTTTGGCTGCACATGCACTTTATACAACACGCTCTGTCTTTATAAAGAGGTATTTTTTGTTGAAGATTTCTTCGCTTTCCATCATGGTGACCAGCACATTGAAGCCTTGCAGTAGTGAACCATGACTCTAGTGACCGCAAATCAGTAAAGCTTAGACACTTTCAACTCTTTTAAGCTGAATTATAGCCAAGAAAAAAAGGGCTAACAACGGAAAAGCAGACAAAGAACTCCATTGAATCGTATGGGAACTGCGACTCACGTTAGACAACCGGCAGCGAACAATGGACCGAGGAATCCTACAGTGCACCTGTGACAGAGCTCTTTGGGTGTAATTTCACGGAGCACGCGAACGATTTGCGAAGGACGCGAATGGCAAAATCCAGCATTCGTATTTTAGTCTATAAAAGATCGCCAAACCAAAGTGAGGGATCGGAAGCGTCGTCAATTGTTCGCGAATGTCGTTTTTACTTCGGCGAAAATTTCAAAATAGTTTGAAATTTTTTTTGCGAACCTTTTCCGCACATTTGGTAGTGATTTGCTCGTGAATTGTTCTCGAACATATGCGCAAGACCTTCGCAAGACACGCGCAATGTTCGCAAAATGTTCGTGAAACCCCAAACAGACTCCGAAACTTTGGAGAATGTCTCGCGTATGTTACGCGAAATCTGCAAAGTTTTTCCGATCATTTTACGACGTAATCGCAAACTGTTCGCGTAGCTATTGAGACATTCTCGCGAACGTTTAACGCATAAGGGATGTATGACCTATACCTTTTCTACAAATAAAAATCGTAACATACAACTAAACATCAAACAATTATGAACAACTATGGAAACAAAAGAAATTTAAGACTTGAAAAGAGAAAGAATTATTTAATGTTTGATATACAAAAAAAAAACACGCAGAATACACTTAAAATTAATCTAATGTATGTAAAATTTCATTTAAACTATATAGAGATTATGTGTTGGAGGAACTGCAAAAAAAAAAATCAAATGCTTTACTAGCGGAGATAGGTCCTAGGGAAAAAAAAAATGTAGGCAAGCACACGATAGAGAAATGAGAGAAAAAGAAAGGAGAAATAGAGGAAAGAAAAAATTAAACTCAAGACAGCTTCCACCTCTCCTTGGGTACATTTTCTACCATGATTATTGAAAATTTTTCCTTGTTCGCATGATTTTCCGTCGCGTGTTCTTCGTGTACGTAACATGCTGTACTTTAGCAATGATACACACGACATTCGCACAAACGTCGTGGAAACTTCGCACAAATTGCGCAAGAAGTTTTCGGCTTCATTGTCGGAACACATTCGGAGAAAACTTTTCCGAATGTTGGATTTTGTCATTCGTGTCCTTCGCTATTCGTTCGCGTGCTCCGTTAAAGCGTGCGCAGGAGTTTTTTACGTCATTGGCGATAGCGAGAATTAGTAGGAATGTTCCATGCAGGACAAGCCAATTCGCACACTTTTTCCGCGTCTGACGCAAAGTGAGAGAATTTGCTTCCGCAACCCTTCCTAGGATTGTCCGCGCCCTAGTGGACGTCCGCCCTCAAGTGCTCTTTCAATACGCTAGAAAAGGGAAAGCATGTTGAATTTTCTTTATATTTTCTTTGTGTAATGAAATGATCTTGGAAAATCTACTTGTTGTTGTTTGTTTGGTTTTTTTTTTTGCTCAATTTAATGTTATACATTGTATTGGAAGATGTACAAAACTATTTTAGATTGCCTGCTAGTTTGAGACAATTGATTTAAAATAAAGAATAATATTAGACATTGAATATGTTGATTCCCGTTAATTCGTGGCTTGTTCGCATATAGGGAAAAAAGATGACTGAACGTGTTCTTACTGTAAAGTGAACCGGAAACAATAGGATATTTGTGCATACCCCTACCCCCCCCCCCCCCTGCATAGAGAACTTAACTCGAATTCCTTGGCATGTCAAAATATGATGATACGACATTTGCTCCTGCGACTATTGCTCCGCTCTATCAGGATAAGAGTTGTTAGGGTATTTCCTATTTACACGCATGTTGTATATATCAGCGTTTTGCATTATGGGCTGATTTCAACCAGAGAAACTTACAGGCTAATATACCTCATCGTTTGACATTTATTATTTTGAAATGTCTTCAGATTTTTTTTTCACAATTAATCATACATTTTCATTTAACGAAATCGTCAATACCGAAAATTGATAGGTAAATGACAGATATTTAGAATTTCTTTAAGAGAACACTTTACAGCATAGGATTATATCTTTTCGTAGCAAAGCACACACACGCGCGCACACACACACACACACGGAATTAAACGACGACGCCATCTACCACTGAATATTTGTTCACATACTTAAATCTTTTAATTTAATTTTTTTTTATTCATGTTCCATATTCCACATTTCATACAAATTATATATTCCATTTGATTTTGAAAAAGAAATGTTTTGAACACAATGGTCAGTTTGAACCAAAATTGCACAAATGGACAAGGACGTATAATTGGCGTGTAATATGAGGAACCCACTAAAAAGCAAAGCTTGTAGGATGTGGGTTCCAAAAATGTAACAGGCTTTTAGTACAGTATATCAATTTCAAAAGTGACGTAACATGCAAAAATACAAGATATCGAGAATATTATAAAGTTTATGGAATGCACAAAGTATAGTATTATGTTTTTGACTAAACCTATGGTATAAATGCTATAAAAGGAGCAAGTTAATCAAACTACTGAAGTCATCCCAGCTAGGCATCATTTGAGTATGCAGACATTTTCAAATGGTTACGGCAAAATAATTAAACATAGGATTTTAGAAAATGGGCTTTGAGATTTTGCTTAAAGGAACTTAAAGAACTTGATTGCAACCGAACCGAATCTAACTCATTCCAGAAAGAAGGGCCGGTCGATGTTATTGTCTTGAGGGCTAAAACTGTACGAACAGGGGAAAAATAATAGGATTCACTGTGTCTTGTAGGGTAAGTATGAATATCATTGTTTTTAACAAAGATTGTGGAAAATATACTTGGAAGATCACCAGTATTCAACTTATACATAAAAATTCCAACATGATACAAATACAAATCAGAAAGTTTTAACAGTTTACTTGAAACAAACAATTCATCAGTGTGATCAAAAAATTGTGCACGATTTATAATCCGCAAGGCCTTTTTCTGAATCAAAAATAACGAATCGATTTTAGTCTTAGAGCAATTCCCCCAGGCTAATATTCCGTAATTCAAATAAGGTAATAATAAAGTTGTATAAAGAGAATGCAATATTAGCTTAGGGAAGAGATATTTCAGTTTGTGAATAACTCCAACATTCTTGCACAACAATTTGCATAAATGATCAACATGTGCCTTCCATGAAAGGTTACTGTCAATATAAATACCTAAAAATTTTGTTAAATTTAAAAATTAAAAACAATGTTCAAATGCTATTTGCAATATGCTACGATTTTGCAACTTTTCTATCTCATAAATAAGAAAGTATAACTAGTAAATTAAATATACTACATTATGGTTTTATCCTTGATCTTTACAATCCTGTCTTTCCCTTTCCTGTTATGAATTCTATCTTTAATGATGCCCGGAAAACGAACATTTACGAGATCACGTCTCGGCATGCAGTCACCACGATCACGTTCTTAGTACTCTTGTCGAAACAAGCTACTAGTCTGTGAATTGAAGAGTCGATATTTCGGGGATTTTATACCGACAAATCATTAAATACACACCTTTTCGAGAATGCGAAGTAATTTTTCTCGTATTATGATGCTAAATATTTTACTTAAACAAAACAACTAGGTGCATGATAGTGAGACCAGTCATGACGTAGAAATAAACAGATATGTAACGCGTAGACCAACCATAACTGTAATGTCGCCTTGACATTGGGAATAGGCCTGAGTATACGGGTTTCTATTGATATAAGGCCTGTTATGATCTGACACATTTTCGTTTGTTTCTCTTTGTATTCATTTCTGCTTATCAGGTCAATATTCAAAATTTACTACATTTCGTGGGTTTCTTGATTATTTTTGGTGTCGGTGTAGCTGGTGGTTTTCAGCAATGCCACATTCTCATCACACTGGCATACCTTTCACGCTCAACTACTAAACGTTATGACACTTCTGAAGAACTTTACCGCAGACAGTGATGTACAACATGTACAAAGATGGTCGTTTATTGTTCCAATGCCCCATGAAGTTCACAAGTCTTCATGTGTGGTATAAGAGAGGGGGTATCTCCCACTCAATAAGTGACTGATCAGGGGCGGATCCAGGAATTCTGTAAAGGGAGGGTGCAACTTATATTTTTGGTGCCACTTCCAGGTTTCATTTCATGTTTTTCAATTTATTTCTTTTGTTTTTAACGAAAAATAGGGGGCGTGCCCTAGTTGCGCCCCCCTCTGGATCCGCCACTAACTGATGAATAAATGAACGCTCGTGTCGACTGTCCTCGGAGAAAGAAATCGTTAATTAATTATAGTATTCTGAGGGAGCAGCACGTGGCGCTGTGAAAAATTTTGTATAACACTACCTAGCAACAAAAAAAAATTGAATATACTAGCATTTGATGTTCCACCCCTTAATAATCTATGCACAATATCATCCATCTAGCAACAAAATACTGAATATAATAGCATTTGATGTTCCACCCCTTCATAATCTATGTACAATATCATCCAATCAATATTGTTGGTTACATGGCTTTGGGTCATAATAAAGGGATAGTGCATGTTTAGAAGTGACTACACGGCTGACAACCAATAGTATATTCTACTTTGTCTCACTGACGGTCCACTACCACTTTCCTGGTCATGTTGGAAAATCCCATTTTGTACATTTGCTTCCCCACAACTTTTCGTAACAGAGTTTCCACGGACTCGATATATATATATCTTATATACTTATGTAATGATGCCATATAGTTATATAGGGGAACTACTCAACATTTTCTTTCGATTTCTTCATATTATGATTTGCGAAGGGGACAGGGTTTTCTGCTGAATGATTACCTTTTGCACCATCAGTATGGCAGCTGCGGTATTTGTGCCCTAACTACAATCGCACATAAATGACATATTTGATATCATCAATTTGTTCTACACGTGTGACACAAGATTGATCAAATCCTCTGTCACAGCCGGTCAAACTTGCCATGAAGAGTTTGAAAAGACTACATTGAAATTGTTATTAAAATCTGAAAAGCGTTATAGTAGCTGTCATTATTATCATTATTATTATCATGTTCCTGGCGAAACTGTCACATTTTTCAACGTCATAAGAATGCACACATATACCCAATCATACGGAGATGATCTTAGTACATAATCCTATTTCAACCGATGTAGCATACTTTGCTGTACATTCTTATTATTCAAACGATTACCCACGTTTATACGCGTTATATCGCCAATTGGGGCTGTTAACCCCAAAGAGAAGTGAGGTATAAACAAACATATCTCAAGCCTTTGCCATCATCGACCACAAAAGAACTGGTTCATAAACCCACCTTTCTTTTTTAACATCGACATACTTGAAAGGACATTCTACCTGAATGATCCATGTTCCTTTTCAATTCTGAATTCAGAAGATTTTTGGAGGGGGGATTTTTGCACAAGCAACCTTGTTGCACAAAGTAGACTTCTTTAGTCTTAGAAAAAAAAATCTTTAAACTTATCTCCTATCTTTTTTGAAAACCTCAAGTAACCAGAAAATTCACGTATACCGGCACTCCAAGACGGATTTAATATAAAATATACTTGCAAACGACTCTCCTCACGGGAGATCTATACAATCCGTGACAATGTACAACTTGTTATGAGTTCGTATCTTGTGAACCTTGAAGCTTTTTTGACCTATAGCAAACATGCACAAGCACACACGCGAAAACTCACGACTTGATCGTCTTATCTACAACCAGAAAACTAGCATTCCAACACAATAGCTATGATAGAAATGACAAGAAGGTATAATAAGCACTTCTGACACAGGGGTTGTCGTCTCCATTTCTACACTGTTATTTCGTCCAGTATACAAGATGTTACTGATCTACAAGAATATTCGATATGTACATGCATGCTATACACATAGTCCACGGCGGTGAAAGCATTCTTTATTTGTGTGTGTGTGTGTGTGTGTGTGTGTGTGTGTGTGTGTGTGTGTGTGTGTGTGTGTGTGTTTGTGTGTGCATTCAGCCATATCACATGTGTTAATATATTCTGATTTGATTTTAATTTTGATTTTGATTTAGATTTTGACGTTTGCATTTTTCCCGACACCTTCGGAGATACATTTTCAATAAAATAAGGATTACAATTACAACTATTAAAGAAAGAACACTCCATGAAACTGAAAACCAGACTCCAGTGAATAAACATTTTCCATTGCTGCCAGGGCTCTCTGTGTATTCCGATGTAGGTACGGTGGACGATTGTTGGCTTATGGTAGCAGTAGTCGTTCCTTTTCTAGTTTTAGCGTCAGTTGCATCAACATATGTTGAATTTGGGCTAGCAGGAAATATGAAATCAAGGCAAAGTTCTGGACTTTTCTCACATTGAGGCACAAAGGAACAGCAGTTGATAGAAGACTCAAGATCCATCCAGAAGACCCCTTGAACGTGATCGACAGAGAGTTCGGGTTGTCTTAGAAATGACGCCTTTCTGCTATTTTGGAAGCAGGCAATAGATCCCTGTGGATCCGAATCCACAGTAAGTGGAACGGAGCAGTGTACCTCTTTCCAGTCTAAAGAATACGACGACAACACAACCTCACACTCGGCTGGTCCAGGTGGAATCATGACATCAATAATAATAATAATAATAATAATAATAATAATAATAATAATAATAATAATAATAATAATAATAATTGTTTTGGATATAAACTCCAAATTTTATTGTCCAAGAATGGAAATTCATTTTGCCCAATTGATCGTGGGCCCGGCAGCCACTGAGCAGCGCCAGATCGACGTTGCTCTAACCTTTTCAACTGTTGAACGGCAAACAAGGTAGCAGCAACTCTCATCTTTTAACGTCTTTTGGTATGACGCGGCCGGGGTTTGAACCCACGACCTCCCGATTGTGAGGGCAGCCGCTCTACTCACTGAGCCAACACATCAATATAAGCATCTATGACGTCATTGTGCCTTTCACTATCTCTTTCTTGAGCAACAAGAAGTATGAAGATACCTGTGTCTTCCTTTTGCACACCTCTGATAGTGAGAGTAAGAGTCAACTCATCCTTGGTGATGTTTGATGTCACTGCAAACCGATCAATCTGTCCAGATTTCAAACAATGCTGTTCTTCTACTACTCCACTTCGATAGAATCGGCACTCCAGATGTCCAAAATACAAGTCATATTCATACCATGAATTGCCCGAAAGTAAGGCGCGGAATGGTACATCATTGTCCGTTCCCTCGCAAAATCGATACGTCTCAATTGCAGTTGCTTCATGACCAACAAACACCATAAACGCCAACAGGTATGCACCCAATTTGACAAGAGACAGTAGCAAACTTCTTGATGTTACCATATCGATTCACTGAAATGATTTTCAGGCGACAATATTTCCTCCACGTTTGATGCCAAATTATTGACTGAGGTGAAAAATAACGGATTGTGATTATGAGGTGTGTGCAAATACCAATGTTGTCCTTTTCTGATGTGCTCAAACGTAACGAATATGCAAATAAAAGACTGAATGCAAAAGCCGGGAAAACCGTCTGAAATGGCTTGGACCCTACCCCCCCCCCCCCTCCCCTTTGCATCTCTCGTCAGTGATGGTTATGTGGGTGAGAGGGTACGTGTGGTTTGTGTGTGGGGGTGGGGGCGTGGGGGGAAGTGGGAATAATATATCATCCTGTGATAGTTGACTGTATTGAGCACATGTACGTCTTTGAAGTAAAAAATGCCGGTTCAAGTTTGGACACTGTAACAATTTGCCTAACCTGTTGAGTACTATTGAGATATACTGATAACCTACTTCGATGAATTTTCAGTTCTAGCTACCTTTTGTAACCTACAGGTAATTTGATTTATCATCATCTAATCATGTCATGTGTGCATGTGTATGTATATGTGTGTGTTTTTGATAAATTTGAAATGCATTGTATTCCACCTTCAAAGTAAGAGAAAAAGCTTTGTTCACTCCCTTTTTGTTTCTATGAAATAGATTTAAAAAAATGTTAGTTGAGATGGATAAAAATGTTACTTCAGATGAAAAGAGAGAAGGGAAATGGACAGAGAAGGTGAGATAGGGGAGGAGTCGCGAGATGACTCACCATCCCATGGTTCAGTCCGTTGACATGGGAAATACATAAGAGCGCTCCAGTATCACATGGTCCAGAGTAAGCTGACCATCATGATCATAGCATGGAACACCAAAACGGAATGAGAAGTTGCTGCCCTGCAGCTGGCTTTCTCAACGCAAAAAAGAGAGAGAAAAAAATTATAATAGATAAATAAATAAATAAACTAAATAAATAAACTAAATAAATAGATAAATAAATAAATAAATAAATAAAATAAACAGCCCAGAACCGACTGTGCAAACTCAGTCGACGCGAGATCGACTTTTATATGCAAATTTGCGCATGCGCGAACAGATGTTTTTGTTTTTTGTTTTTCCTCTGAACATCAGCGTCGCATTGTTAATCTAAAGCTCCCTATTTCAAAAGTGGAGTTATCTACGTCGGACATCTACTCAGAGAATCGTGCAATGGGCACTGGGTGCTGCTTGCTTCATTAAGTCCCAAGTTGAAGCAAGCCTGTTCGAGAATGCTCGCATAGGCTTCTGATGTTACAGCCACAGCTTACAAAACGTTGGTTCGACCAATTGTTGAGCATGCTTCCACTGTTTGGGACCCATCTACCAAGAACCTAATCCACCAAGTGGAAATGGTCCAGAGAAGAGCTGCGCGATTCACTTTAAATCGCTATCATAACACCTCGAGTGTCACCAAAGTGCTACAAGAACTTGATTGGACCACTGTGGAACAGCGCAGAGAAAATGACAGGCTAATTATGATGTACAAAATACACAATAATCTTACACCTCTTTCAGCACAGGACTATATTATCAAACAGGCTACTCAGTTGACGAGAGCCTCGCAACCACACTCCTATCAGGTACCATATTCGAGAACTGAATCGCATCGCCATTCGTTCTTCCCAAGAACTGTAAGGAACTCGAATTCCCTGTCGTCAGAAATAGTTTCAGCGCCATCTGTGGGATCATTTCGAAACCGTCTAACGGTTGATCACAGTGGCTAGTTATTTTCGTCATATTTTCTATGTGCTTGTAAATATCTGTAAATAAATTGTATTATAATGTAAATAGCACCAGTCTGCAAGAATCTTCAGTCTATTGAAGGAGGCAGACTTAATCAGAAGAAGAAGAAGAAGAAGAAGGCTGCTGGATGAATCGACAACCACTTTGCAGAATCGATGATTGTCAGTCTTTCTTCATCAGCAATACTCAACCTCTCTATCTGTCCAATACGTTACCATCACTTAATCTGAATGCATTTCGTTTGCAGGACAGCAATCAGAAATGATTTGAATGAATAAGAAAACTGATTTTATTATTTACAAACAAGCATTGTGTAACATACTCACACATGTTTGGGCGTCGAGATTATTTTCTCACTGACACAACCTTTCAGACATCGAACGAAAATGGATTGAGAAGTGTATGACAAAATTCTACCTGACTTTGTTATTGATGTTGATTTTTTTTTTCTGGCAGTACGTTGCATGGGCGTCACCAGGGGGGGTGCGTTGGGTGCGAACGCACCCCCCTTCAGATCCTTTAAAAAAAAAAAAAAAAAAAAAAAAAAAGCTTCAGTCTGCGGGCGACCTCAACGCCGGACGCTAAATAATTATTCTTTTCTATTTTTTTTTTTTATTTTGCACCAGGGACACACACACACAAAAAAAAAAAAAAAAAAAAAAAAATCGTGGGCAAAAACAATTCGCACCCCTGGTTCTGGCAGCACTGATTGTATACATGATCTACTAGTATTCTATACAGTGTTTACTATGTTTACCGTACGGTACGGAGCACGTACACGTTTGCATGTACGTGTGCTACTTACAAGTATGTAGGGTCTATGTAGGTTGCTTCTGACCAATCCATATTGCCAGCCCAAGAGCGAGCCTTAAATTAGCCTCATTAAAAAAAAAAAAAAAAAAAAAAAAAAAAGAATGGATGGGCAAGCATACCATTTTGCCCACCCCCCCTCCATAATTCCAGAGACGAGAAGATTTTCTTACCTTTTTTTTTTTGACAGAAAAAAAAAGTTGCCCCCGTAAAAATATTGGAGGGACAAGCATAATTATCATAATTTTGCCCCCCCCCCCCATAATTAATAATTCCCGAAATGAGAAGATTTTCTTGCTTTTGAAAGAAAACAGAAATGTTGCTCCCATAAAAAATATTGGAAGGCAAGCGCACCATTTGCCCCATCCCACATGATCATAATTCCTGCGATGAAAAGATTTTCTTGCTTTTTTGTTAGAAATCTGTCCAATTATTTCACCCAAAAGCAGTGGCGTAACTACGGAGGGGGAGGGCGCACGGGGTGCCCCCCCCCCCCCCCCATCCGCTGGTTAAAAAAAAAGACTTACCAAAATAGTAATTCAAGGGTTAGTAAACTGCTTTTGAAGGAAAGGGTGATCAAGAAATAAGATATTTTTCTATGATTTCTTTTAACCGTCATGAAATAGGTGTATAGTGTGAAACATTGTTCAAGAAGCTCGGAGCCGACAAAAGATTGTGATTCAGCATGATTCCTGGTTGGCATTCTGCATATAAGCAGGATGTGCGCAGTGTGTACTCAGAATATCCGAACGGCAAAAAGAGTCGCTACAATGTTGCGCAATGTGATGTAGAATTTACACCTTTGTACCTTACGCTTCGTTATATCAAAGCTAGATCATTGATTTTGCAGTGTTGCTTTACATACTAGTCTATATAAAAATGTCTTGCATTGCCAATAAAAAGACTTGACCTGGGCTAATTCCTAACTTTTCCATGTGTATAATACACACACATAGTTACAAACAAACACTCACAATTAGGGGATGCTCTAAAGTGCAGATTTTGGACATCCTTCCCCCGCTTGGTCACTTCGACGCCACCTCGCTGGTCATACCTCCCCCAGTCACGATTATATACCGACACCCTTGACTACCAGTGGCGGATCCAGGGGGAGGGGCGCACCGGGCGTCCCCCCCCCCCCCCTCTTAATTTCCAAAGCTAAAAAATATAGCTTCAAACGGCAGTTTTTGGACTGTAAAATGTCAAAATTTTCAAGCTCGCTCGCTCCGCTCGCTCGCATTTAGTCGTATATAATGCCATTCTCCTGAAGTTGCAGCCAGTAATTGCCGGCAGTTGCGCCCGGTGCGCCCCCCTTAATTTCAAAAGCGAAAAAATATAGCTACAAACGGCAGTTTGGGGGCTGTAAAATGTCTCAATTTTCAAGCTCGCTCGCTCCGCTCGCTCGCATTTAAATTCTCCTGATATTGCTGCCAGTAATTGCCAGCAGTTTCACACCGTCATTCCATAATCCATTTATAGGGGGGGGGGGGGTGGGACAACCCCCTCCCACAACCTCCCCCCTTGCTCGTTCCGCTTGCTCGGGCTCGGTCGCGTTCATGACATCAGTATAAGAATTGCTACTTGAAATTTATTTAAATTATACCATTTATAGGCAAATTGTTCAATAACAATTTCCTTCAAAATGTACTGATACCTTAAACAAGTGCATTATGGGAATGTTTCAAGTCGATAAAACACGCAAAAAACTTCCATCAAATTGCACTATTTATACAACATCAAAATGCAAAAAGTGCTCACCGTGGGAGGGGGACACTCCCTCCCACATCCTCCCCCTCGCTCACTCCTCTCGCTCTTGCTTGGCCGCGTTCATGATATTCAGTGTAAATATTAAAGAGGAAGTTTATTTGGATGATACTATTTTACAGGCAAATTGTTCATTAATAATCTACATCAAAATTTATTGCTATACCTTAAACAAGTGGGACTGTTTCAAGTCGATAAAACAAGCAAAACATGCATCAAATTGCACCATTTACGACATCAAAATGCAATTTCAGTTCTAACCGTGGAGGAGGGGGGAACAACAGGCACTTCGACACCCTCCCCCCCCCCCCTTGCTCGCTCCCTCGCATACTAACCCCCCTCCCCCCCCCCCCCCCCAAGATGAAATCCTAGCTACGCCGGTGCCCTTTCCCCGCTTGGTGTCCCTCAAAAAACAGTAAAAGTCTAGGGATTGAGAGCTTCTATATACCAAATGTCTGCCCAAAAAATCTCGTTACATTGAGTGTCAAAACGCACCCCCCCCCCTGAAAAAAAGCTGGTGACACCCCTGCGTTGGATAACATTTTATACCTATGTTATCAATTTGCCTCAATTTTCCCCTTTTCTTAATTCATTTTATGCAACATAAAGTGACAGCTTTAACCTCTCTACGGTTTAATTGACACAATTTATGTTATCAATATTTATAATATATCAACACCATTTTGAACCTCCAAACTGATTGCACATTTACTGATTAATCATTCAAAGTAATTGTCTAAATAATGTCAAATATACCACCTGTAGTTATACATACACCGTTATAATGGTGTCAAACCTCTTTAATAACACAACTTGTAACCAACCTCAGAAATTGCCATTACCTTTGTCGTCAACGTCAAGAGTCGATAATTGAAATGATGAACACCAACACAAAGAGACCATCTTAAAAGGATCAATTGAAATGCTCCGTTTATATAGTGCATAACTTGCTATAATTATTAACAAATCAGCCTAGACTATCGTAACCACAATGTGTGACTGTTTCATTATTAACAGAATGCGCATCAATACAAATCTTCCAATGAAGTGCTAAGAGGTAAAAAATGAATCAACAAAACACATTCTTCTCTGAAAAAGTGGTGGCCCGGCATTTATTTCTGGTGGTCCCATGGGCCATCGGGCCACCGCTAATGATGAACCTTGATAGAGAAAGAAAAAAAAAACAGAACATAAGGATTACTCCACCTATAACTGTATATCATCATGTGATTACCTTATTGTTTACGATTTTTGAATGACTGTGTAGAAACATTTATTTCTATAAAGGGATCACAAGAAAGGAAAAAGCCTGTAAGTAAAACAGAGATTTTATACATGATTTTGGGTCAAAATATATAATTTTAGAAAGCGGAGTGCCATATACACATGGATTTATCAAATCCTCTCTGAACTTTTATTACCATGATATGATTATGATATGATATTAGTACTTTTGTCTTTTCATTCAGTGAGTCAGAAATCTGTTTTTCACCGGTGATTAAACAACGGAAAATATATGTTTTTTATAGTCTATATAAGTATACAAACTTACATACAATACAAGTATTCACACATACATAATATTCGTACAAATAAAACAACGACAAATACCATTATTACAATCAATCATATTTCAGAACATACAATTCAAATCTAAAATTCCAGCTCGATTACTTAATTCACCCTCTTTACGATACCTATGATACCCATAACACAAACAAAATAACCACATTTAAACTCAAATATCATCATTAAAAACACTTTTATATGCAATATTTATGTATGTGGAAATAATCAAAGTAACAAAATAATGAAAATTACACACTTTACACAAATTTATTATGATATGTTTATGCTAGAATCTTGGAAATGGTAAAATGTAAGACTTTTGCTCAATCCCCAACTCGGAATGCGACAAGAGCAAAGAGAAAATTCATACGATGTCTGCGGTAATGAAAGCACTTCGGATGAATTCTTGAAAGTTTGGCGAAGTTTTTATTGACGTAATAAAATGGACCAATCTAACAGCAGCTACCTTTCCTTTGATATAATTGTTGCAACTGTTGATGCTTTTAAAGCAGATCATTCAAATAAGACGGAAGCGTTAGATTCACTTTGCGTTGGTATGTCATTTTTTATCCATATCAATACAACGCTCACCGAGGAAAACAGTTACCGGCACACCTTTGAATATGTGCATTGTCTATAGGACACAGTCTGCTTTTGCTTTCTGAGTCCATTCAGTGACGTAACAAAATAACAAGCGTGTTCTGCAAGTTTCGGTTGATACGTTTTCAAAATAGAAAGGAGAATGATATTCTTCTCTCTTGTAAAGTTTGAATTTCCGTCAACGCATCATTGGTGTTGTTCGCTTTCATTGTAAATCAATCTTCGCCAAGCTTTCAAGCAAGATCATAAACATAACTACTTCGGATACTTTGGTAACAAAGATTATTCATCACTCTTCCTATAGACTTCCTCACCCTCCCCCCCCCCCCCTCTCACTCTCTCTCTCTCTCTCTCTCTCTCTCTTTATTCAAGTTATCCAATATAGTGGCGAGCTACTATAGGAATGCAGTGTTCAGCAGCTTCTCTCTGTTTTGTATAAAAGATATAATTAGATACTGAACAGTATTGTTAACGGATAATAACACCACAAAACCAACCGATACGATAGGCTCTACAGAGAAGGCTATTGACATTTACACAAAAGATACCATCTTTCTAATCAATTCAACACAATTATTCCTTTCCTCATTCCTAAAAATCACTGTCATTACATTACTTTAAATATTACGTACTATTTCTTTGCTACATTCAATTCAACACGTTTTGCTGATTTGGGAAAATACGTGATACATTCGCATCTAACTCTTATCACGTTTGATTTACCTCACAGTACTCGGATGATTAGTGGTTTTTTGGGGTGGTTTTGCTGTTGTTATGTTGCTTTTTACAGTCT
The DNA here is from genome assembly GCA_033980235.1 of Diadema setosum. Taxonomy (NCBI): domain Eukaryota; kingdom Metazoa; phylum Echinodermata; class Echinoidea; order Diadematoida; family Diadematidae; genus Diadema; species Diadema setosum. Next base: position 16,068,683 of record CM067078.1, read on the forward strand.
TTATTATAAGTCATTGAGTAACGGGGAGAGGGTCAGCAGAATCTGTTTCTTGTCCCTCCTTCCGACAAGACATGGTACGTGCCTCACGTCTCTTTGTGAGACATAATAACACCATAAGGAACACCATAAGCAACACGCCAGCTGTACAACCGATTGCTACGAAAACTACTTTGACAAAACTTTGTTTAGTTTCCCCAGAGCCCTCTGTGTATTCTAACGTGTCCATGGTAGAGGATTGTACAGCTGGACAATCACTTCCTTCAGAAGACATCAATGGTGATCCAGTCGGATATGTGAAATCAAAGCAAAGTTCAGGACGTTTCTCACACTGAGGGGCGAAGGAACAGCAGTTGATAGAAGACGCGACGTCCATCCAGAAGGCAGCTTGAATGCGATCGACTGAATGTTCAGGTCGACTCCAAAATGGCGCCTTTCTACCATTTTGGAAGCAGGCGATAGATCCTTGTGAATCAAAATTTGCTTCCAGAGGAGCAGAGCAGTGTACTTCGCTCAAGTATGAAGAATACGATGATGACACAACCTCACACTCGGCTGGTCCAGGTGGAGTGATCACATCGAAACAAGCATCGATGACGTCAACATGCCTTTCACTTTCAATGTCTGCTGAAACAAACAATATATAGAAACCTATGTCTTCTGTCCGCACTTTTCTGATAGTAAAAGTAACAGTCAACTCATCTGTAGTGTCGTTAATATTCACAGTAAATCGGTCCATCTGTCCGGCCATCAAGCAATGTTCTCCTACCATTGCTCCATTTCGATAGAATAAGCAACCGAGGTGCAATGAGTACAGTTCGACTTCATACTTCACACCCTTTGGAAGTAAAGGGCGAAATATTATATCATTGTCCGTCTCCGAGCAGAAATGGAAAATCAGTTTGCATGCCATATTGCGATGGCTTGCAAGAATCAGCGACAACAGGAGTAGGCAAAATATCTTGACGGGAGACGTTGACATTGTCTTCTTTGAGATCACCAAATCGAGTTTAAAAAATGAAGTTGCTTTTGGAGTCAAACGTAGCGTTTCTTGTACAAAATGGAAAATCCAGGATTTTCGGATGCTGAATAAGTAATCAGTATGAATGTTAGCAGTCCATCAAAAAGGTATGTCCCTGATTAACACTAATGGAACGAATGTCGTCAGGTACATTACTTGTACTGCATGAGCATAAACCTGTCGCAAAGTGACCTTTGAACGAAGTCATTTAAATATCAAAAAGCATGTAAAAAAAAGTCGTTCCACCTCCATGGTAGACCTACTACTATCAATAGGCCAATGCACGTAAGAGCTTAGAAACTCGTGTGCAAAACACAAAAACATCCTTTGTGATTTCTGATTCATTGTCATGTCAAAACATTCTATAACGTTATTTCTACAGCGCAGCTTGAGCTTCTAGAAGTTTACTACATTAAAGATATATAGTAGCGGGGAAGAACATCGCCATAAGTTTGCCCGACTCGAATATTATATTCCGGAAGGGGGAAATCCCCGTTTCTGTCGAGTTGTGACAAGGTGGGGGGGGGGGGGGAGGCTCAAATCTATATCATGACAACTAAAGAGGCGGACGCATGATTCTTTCAAAGGGGATAATCAGTATGCACTTTTGATGTTTGTCATTTTTTTCTGTTTTTGAATTGCCACCTCTCATAATACTTATTTCTATGTCATGCATAGCTCACTGTATCATGATGATGAAGTTTAACAGGAGGAGGGGAATATGGAGGAGGAGAAAATTCTTCTACTGCCATAAGAAATGATGCACATTCAATTTCAAAATACGATTGTATTCCATAGCTCCCCAGTAAATGTGTGTATCATGTGGCCTACACATGTATCGGTGGTGTGTGTTTGTGGTGGTAGGGGGGGGGAGGAGGTTGGTGTGAGTAATGTTTTGAGAAACATACTTGTAATAAAAACCAAAGCTTGGCAGATCCTTATCGATATTGCGTTCACATGACTGGTGTTAAGAAAATAATAGTATGCGCCAGGGCGCACCTTAAGGCCGACACACCTTTCCGGGCAAGCCTTGCGTGCGACTTGCGAAGAACAATTGACCCGCACATGACAGTTATACCTAGCACGTATCTCACCCGTAGTCGCCCGGAGGTGCGCAACCATGTTGGTGGGGATGTTCCAGCATACTGGACATTTTTTCTGAGGGCTGACAAGGATTTGGGCGAGTTTTGCATATGTGTCGCTGGACTGGCTGAACGCGTTCTACTCAAGTTCTACTTGCGCTAATTCTGTGTGACCTGGCGCGTGGGGGCTGACAACTCAGTGAAGGAATTCCTCTGAAGAAATGGCAAATCCCACAGAATGTCATTTTTACGGGGACTGCGAAGTGCTGCCTCTAAAGGCCGTGTCACACCATTCCGGGCAAGCTACGCGGGCTAGTGGCGAGGAGGTAGTTTCCAGCACGTAGAAGATTTTCAGCGGGCGAACAAGAATGTTTGCAATTTTCATTCATGCCTTGTCATACCGTACGGGGGAAGTTTTGCGGCTTGACTTGCGGGGAAACAAATTTACTCCCCGGAGCTCTCCACAGTTGGTCCGCACCTGAGAGTATCTAGCGCGTAGTTGTCCGGAGGTGCTCACGCAAGTCCGATTTAACCGCAGCCAAGTTTTAAGCATGACCAAAACTTTTTCCGGGTGAGTCGCGGGAATGCCCGTAGAGGTCCACGCAGAACGCCAGTAGGAGGCCCTTAGCGGCAGCACTTCCCAGGCAACTCCCACGCAGGTACTTCGCAGTCCCGTATACAGCCAAGATAATGAAATTCTGTGGGATTTCAGCCATTCCATTAGAGGAATTCCTTCACTGAGTTGTCAGCCCCCGCGCGACTGGTACAAAGGTCACACAGTATACTCGCAAGTATAATTTAAGTAGAACGCGTCCAGCAAGTAAGACACATGCGCTGACTCGCTCAAATCCTTTTCCGCCCTCAGGAATGTCCGGTAGGGTAGAAAATCCCTACACGTAACAAGCCCGAGTAGCTTGCTCGGGAAGGTATGACAGGGCCTAAACAGGGTTGCGGGTAAAAATATATGCGTGCGCACCTCCGGGCGACTACGGTTGAGATACATGCTAGATACTGTCATGTGTGGATCATCTACGGGGACCTCCGGGTAGTCAAAAATGCTCTTTGCAAGTCGCACGCAAGGCTTGCCCGGAAAGGTGTGACACGGCCTTAAGGGCCTCCTATTCGTGTTCCGTGTGGACCTCTGTGGGCAATCCCCGCGACTCACCCGGAAAAAATTTTGGTCACGCTCAAAGCTTGCCTGTGGGTAAATCGGACTTGCACCTCCGGGCAACTACGGGCGAGATACGCGCTAGGTACTGTAAGGTGCGGACCAACTGCGGAGAACTCCGGGTAACAAATTTGTTTCCCCGCAGGTCAACTCGCAAAACTTCCCCAGATAAGGTATGACAAGGCCTTGAGCTTGCTCAAAACTTGTTCCGAGTGAGTCGCGGGGGTTCACGAAGTCATTCCATAAAAGTCGCCAAAGTCGCTCCAGCTGCGGGAGACTTTCGAAGAGAAGTGAAATCCATAAATGTCTCTTATGAGCGAAAAGTCTTTTAAAAGACTGTCTGTCATGAAACGAACTGCATGCATAACCTTTAATGAAGGTTCGCCCCCATTCGCTCGCCACCATGCAGTTGAGAGGGCTTCGGTTACTTTTTGGGATTATGGTAGTTACGATTGTCCGGATAAAGAGAACCCTGAGATACACAAACCTTCCAGTCATTCTCTATAGTGATATGCAGGTATAGAAATAGAAACAAAGCTGACGGAACCAAATCAAAATTAGACCATGTTGTGAATGCCGTGTGCATATGGAAAATGGAATCGCGAAGAGTGATTTAAAACTCAAATCACGGTCCGAAGATGTTTTCCAATCACGCGACCTAGCTTGTGCGAACATTAGTTAACTCCAATTATGGTGTAGGCAATGGTAGGGGTCGGATATTACTTTAACCTTCCAATCACTCTCGCAGAAAGAAGGCTCAGAAGTATTGACGGAAACTTGGCAAGAAAATCGGTACGTGTAAAAAGGCCCAGAGTCATATTTGTCTGAGTTCTTTGATACATGCATTTTACTCGATAGTTATGGACATATTTCCAACTGACTATACAACTGTGATGGCAAATAGCAAAAGCAAATGCACACACACACACACACACACAAACACACTTTAACGACACATGACTGATATTTTGTATCTTTGATCAGTGTCACAACATATAGCTTTTATACTGTTTACTGACTTAGAGACGGTAGGGGATTTTACGAGTATAGAAATTGACTCGCATGGAGTTTAATTGTTACTTCTTCTTTTTCTCGGAATCATTCTCGTTAGAAAAAAAAAAGAGAAAAAATACGAATTTTTAATGGGATATAATTAATTCTATAAGTTCCTCACACCGAGAGGGGAAGGAATAACATTTGAAAGAAGACAGGACGTCCATCCAGAAGACAGCTTGAACGTGATCCATCGAGTGAACAGGTGCGCTAAAAAATGGCGCCTTGACATTATTTTGGAAACAGCTGGTAGATCCTTGTGGATCAGAGTCCATCGAAGAGGAGCAGAGCACTTTACCTCCACCCAGTCTGAAGAATACGATCCGCCCCTGGTAAATTGCCCAAAAGTAAGGCGCGGAATGTTATATATCATTGTTCGTTCCCTATAGTCAAGGCGCTAATTCCTGTAAGAGGCTTAATTAAGGAGTTCGTTCAACCCACCCCGCAGAAAAGGTTTGACCAGACAAGGTGGTAGATGGGACCTCTATGAACATCCCCAGGTAGTATGTGGTCAAGGGCGCCTGAAGCGGGGGGGCAGGGGTGGCACTTGCCCCCCCAAACAAAATGTTGGGGGGGGGGGGGCAAAACGAGTTTTTGCCCCCCCAAAGTGCCCCCTGTAACAAATAATTAATCACTGATTTAAAGACCAAAATGAACAATAAAGGCATATTTCTTGTCTAGATATTGTAATTTCATAACTGAAAATGCAACATTTTTCGCCCCTAACGGGGCGAAAGTGAACTAACAACATACATTATTGTATCTATACACTAATAGTAACTTATGAGTAAATTTTGTGTATAGATGGTAGCCTCGTGTCCTCGAGTGTGCCCGCTGAAACATGCCTTTAGTAAACCTTACATATTTCATTTTCTTCTTTGCTTTCTAGTAGTATAAGAATATTTTTCATTGTTCGAACGATGCGATCACGTTTAAGCTTTTAATGAGTACATTTCAAATAAATTGCAAAGTGAAAGTGCATGGCTCGCTCTATAAAAGCGACTTTTATACTCTGTTTTTAACAAAAAGTCCCTACCGTGGGAGGGGGTATCCCCCTCCCACACCCTCCCCCGCTCCGTCGCTTCGCTCCCTCGACGAGGATCTCACAACATCACATAATATACCCCCGTATGTTAAGATCATGGTCCTTCCAACTGATTTTTTTCAATATGTTAATTCCATAGAAATTTGCTTTAAATGTTCTATAAAGGCGACTTTTATACTCTGTTTTTACAAAAAGTCCCTACCGTGGGAGGGGGTGTCCCCCCTCCCACACCCTCCCCCCGCTCGGTCGCTTCGCTCCCTCGCCGAAGATCTCGCACCATCACATTATTAATGTACTCCCGTATGTTATGATCATAGTCCTTCCAACTGATTTTTTCAATATGTTAATTCCCCAGAAATTTGCTTTAATTCTCTATAAACGCGACTTTTATACTCTGTTTTTACAAAAAGTCCCCACCGTGGGAGGGGGTATCCCCCCTCCCACACCCTCCCCCTGCTCGGTCACTTCGCTCCCTCGCCGAGGATCTCACACCATCACATTATTATGTACTCCCGTATGTAATAATCACAGTCCTTCGCACTGATTATTTTCACCATGTTTAATTCCTTAGAAATTTGGTCTATAAACGCGACTTTTGTACCCTGTTTTACAAAAGCTCCCTACAGTGGGGGGGGGGGGGGGTATCCCCCTTTCCACCCCCCCCCCCCCCCCCCGCTCATTCGCTTCGCTCACGCGCCGAGGATCTCACATCGTCACAATGTGCCCCCGTTGAGATTTTGCCCCCCCAAAACCAGAAGTGTTCCGGCGCGCTTGTATGTGGTTCCAAATTGTGGTGTCAGTAGAATTTTACTGGCCACTTTTCATCATGATTTGTTGGAACAAACATAAAAGAGTCTGCGCACGCCAAGACTATTACACGCACCACTAGCACTGCTACAGGCGCCAGTGCATAGAGATGTATACTAATAATATACTAGAGCGCGGACTGCGTGTGGCGCGTACGCAGTGCTCGTGTGCCGAGATGAAGAGGCCGCGCGCCATCTTTGTCCGGGCAAAAACAAGCATCGGTCCGGGCAGCGCAGTAGTGGTGGACACGTGAACACGTATACAACAAGCGCTCAAACACGTATTGCCTTCCAGCAAAAAGATGAGGGGGTCGGAGATGAGAGAAGGAAACAACTCAAAAATTTAAGTTGCTAGCAATCTCTTATTGTGAGTGGTAAAGAAAATGAAAATAAAAAAAAAATTACTTTATTCTCAACGAGGTAATACTTTCAAGCCGACCAACACGACCATGGTCCATGCAATACAAAGGGTTCTCTTGGTCTCTAGACTGCCGGATGCCCCTTGTGATACAGTATACTACGTCAATTTTTTTATTTTTTTTTTGCAGTTATATTTTTTTTTCTGTATGAGGGGACTGCATTCTATAGTCCTATCTGTGTATACGAGTGTTTCATTGTATTTCTTTTTTTTTCTGGTGGTGGTGGAAATGAAATAAATCATTTTTATAAGTACGTGTAGGCATATTGGTTCCATGATATATTGATGTTCAAGCTCGAAATGCTATAATGTTGAAGCTTACATAAACCCTAACCCAAATCATAACACCCACGGTGACCCTAATCCTAATCCTCACCCTGCCTTTCTTACAAGAACAAAAAGCCCAATCAGACCCATGATGGTAATTCTACTTTCAGAAAGATATCAATGCCGGAGCATATGTCCTGTCACCAGGCATATATTACGTATTCTGAGCTTTTCTCACACTATCTTAGTGAAATTAACTGCTGGTATAGCAAAGGGTGGAGGAACGATTTTTTTTTTTTTGGGGGGGGGGGGGCTCAAGGGGCAAATAGGGCACTTAGAAATGAGCACTTTTTTAACTTAAAAAGGGGAGTTTTTTTGTTTGTTTTTTTTTTTTGCTTGAAATGGGGCAAATGCCCCCTCCCCCGTTCCGCCGACCTTGCATATAGTTATGTACTGTATTAGCTATCTATATTATAGTAGCAATAGATCGAGAATAGCTGAGGGAGGGCGGAGTGCCCCTGACGAATTTTGCAAGACCTTTTCTTTTCTTTTTCCTTCTTTTTTTTTTTGCCTTGAATCAATCTGTTTAACACACACTATAAATGTAATTTTAGTTACTTGTGAAAGGAATCTCCGCTCCCCTTCTTTTCTCCTGTTTCTACATCCAAAAGCAGCACATGAACCAGGCATTTTGCAACATAGATCTATGCTACTTTATGTAGAATTTGCGAATTTAAAGGACAAGTTCACCTTCATAAACATAAGGATTGAGAGAATGTAGCAATATTAGTAGAACACATCATTGAAAGTTTGAGGAAAATCAGACAATCCGTTCAAAAGTTATGAATTTTTGAAGTTTTTGTGCAGTATCCGCTGGATGAGAAGACTACTGCAGTGTATGAATAACTTAGATGTCACATGCGTACAACAATATAAGGAAAATATAAAGAGAATTTCACAAAATTCCATCTTTTGAAAAAAGTACACATTCCCCTGACTCGTTACCGACAAATGTTATGGGTAATTATTATTCCCCTTGCCTTTAAGAAAGAGGCAAGTCAAGTGCTCTTTAATTATGCGAAAAAAGTGAAAATATGTTGAATTTTCTTTTACATTTTCTTTATACTGTTGTACGCATGACTCACAAGCTGTAGTAGTCTCCTCATCCAGCGGTTCCAACACAAAACTTTAGAAAATTCATAACTTTTGCATCGATTGTCCAATTTTCCTCAAACTTTCACTGATGTCTTCTACTAATATTGTTGCATTTTCTCAATCCTTATGTTTATGAAGGTGAACTTGTCCTTTAAGAACATTTTTCGATTTCCAAACTCCGATGGAGACCTTGGCATATTTGCCAGCCTACTGCCGTTGCATCCCGTCGTCGATCTCCCTGCATGCTCCGTAGCGCTACACGTTGTCGGTACGGTCGCTAGTCGAAATTTGCCCGGACCAAAATGGCGAACGCCTCCTTCTATCGGTCACAGGGATTTTACGGAGTCCGCCCTCTAGTGTTCTTAGTATACATCTCTATGCGCCAGTGCCAGTGCTGCGTGTAGTAGTCTTAGCGCGCATATACTTTTTCTTCGATAAACGAGGGTTTTGCCAGCAAACTAACTTTTCATGCCAAGCTGGGTTCGGTGTAGTGTAGTTTCTAGCCGTTTTTATTTCGTCTTTATTTCAAGAGTTCAAGCAAGCCGAGTGAGAGCGCATACCCGGTGATTGTGACGACCGAATCGCAATCACTGGGTGTGTGCTCTCACTTCACTTAGCGCAATATATACAGCGGGCTTCTGCATAATACACAAACTGCAACTCAGAGAAATAAAGACGAAAAAACGGCTAGAAATTAAGACTAGGGTCGGTAAACGCTTGTCGCTATTTGGGGCACTGAAAACGACAAACTCACACAGTTTTGCATTCATTTCATGAAGAATTCATCAAAACTGCATAAAACTATATATGTATATGTTGCTAGAGATGTCATCCATACAGTGGGATTCATTGTAAGTTATAATATTGTGCATGGTTACCATGGTAACCGGATGCCTAAAGGTGACTGGTAACCCCCAAATTGCCTCCTGCTGCTGCAAACATTGTTGTTGTTTTTTATCTTATAGATGCAATAAAAAACACAATTTTTTATTGATTTTCGTTAAAAAAGTTTTCCCTGTTGCCATGGCAACCAGTATTATCCAATCAGAATTTAGTTGTCAATAGCTCGAAAACTAAAGCCCATAATTTCAAAAAGCTCAATAAACATGTCCTTCCTTCTGCATAAAGTGTACGACATCAGGTATATGTGAAGAATATTTTGAAGCATTCTCAAGTTACAGCAAAATTTGCAAGCAAAGGCATAATAAACGGCCATTGAAAGAAAGATATCATTTTCGAATAGTAAAATACATGAAAAAGTTGCATCCGTCGTACTTTCAACACAAATTTGACTTCAAAGCATAGGCAAATGTATATAGTTTTTAATAATGTATGGACACAAATTTCCCTTAAAAATAAGATGAATACAGAAAGCAAAGCCAATATTCTATAGTAGCTCTTTCGAGTATTTACAGCGCGATGGTTATTCAAAACAATCCTAGAAAAGAGCAGAGGAAAGCAATTGATTGTTTATGTTCTTAAAGGAAGTTTATTCAAGAATACCGATAAATTCCTTTCTAAAGAAGGAATATACACGTGCGCTGGATTATCCATCAAAGAATTAAGTGTACTTTTGTGTTCGTTAACTATTGTAATATATATATATATATATATATATATATATATATATATATATATATATATAATAAAATGAAATGTCATGATATGTAAATTTTATTCAAAACGTGCAGTAATGAATTAATGCTGAGGAGAGAGTGAGGGAAAAATCTTGGGCGTCTTTTCCCTTTTTATCCAGACTAATTTTACAGTGTAGAACTCATCTACAATGAGTGATGTCCACGAAAGGCAAAAGAAACAAACCTGTCTAAATTCCAGATATTTTTGGGAGTTACCAATCACCTGTAGGCATCCGGTTACCATGGTAACCATGCACAATATTATACCTTACAATGTATCCCATTGTATTGCTGACATCTCTAGCAACATGCACATATATAGTTTTAAGGCGTTTCGATGAATCCTTCGTGAAATAAATGCAAAAACTGTGATAATTTTGTCATTTTCAGTGCCCCAATAGCGACAAGCGTTACCGACCCTAGTCTTAATTTCTAGCTGTTTTTATTTCGCCTTTATTTCTCTGAGTTACAGCTTGTATATTGTGCAGAAGCCCGCTGTATTGCGCTAAGCCGAGTGAGGATGCATGCTCAATGATTGCCACAAAAAACGGTTCGGGCGTCACAATCGCTGGGTATGCACTCTCACTTGGCTTGCTTCAACTCGGAGAAATAAAGACGAAATAAAAACGTCTGGAAACTACACTACACCGACTCCAGCTTAGCGTGAAAAGTTAGTTTGCAGGCAAAAACCGATGTTTGTCGCGGAAAAAGTCTTTGTACGCTAAGACTATAACACGCACCACTGGCATTGGCGCCACCGAACTAAAACATAGTGGAATGCGTGTCCCTATTCCCAGCATACACGAGACCGTGCAGCCAAATTACCGTGTTGCGTCGCCATCTTGTTCGGTCAATTTTTCCTTAAAGTGAAAACAAAGTTCTGGTAAGGGCTTGAGAACCCGTCTGGCACCATTTCATATTTGCTTGCAATATATCGAAAGAGTCTACAAAGAAATTTACCTGGCTGACGCGGTTTGCCGGAATGATGAGCCGTTTTGGAGTATTTTGAGAGAAAATAATAAAAGTCGGTAGACCGAATTTTATTCCAGAAGGCTCCAGACTAACTCGGTCTCAGGGAAAACTCGACCCTATTTCAGACAATTTACACACAGTTCGTGATCGCCATGTTCATCAGTACTCTATACTACGGGTACCAAACGAGGCCTTTTACTGAGCAGACAGGAAAGTGCGTGCTAATCCTGTACAAAACAAATGGACAGCGCGCTGTCCTCAAGCCTACTGTACTAGTATACGCACATCACCTCAGTTGCTGAGACGCGCGGTCATAGAGCGTATTTATACAGAGAAGCAAAATACGCGCTCATGCCGGCTCATGCCGGCTCATGCGAGCTCATGCGAGAGGACCTCTCGAATTTTGCTCTGTATAGTATAAACACGGCGTATGCCGGCATACGCCGCCAAATGCAGGCTCATGCGAGAGGTTCCGTCCGCCACCTTTTGAGGTGGCCGATGCGAGAGGAGCCTCGCGTATTTTGCTGTGTGTTTATACAGACAACCGAAATTCGAGAGGTAACCGGAAAGCGTGTATTTTAATATCTGTCATGATCGAACCACGTCTCCTCCTTCTTACTGAAAAACTGGATTTCAATTGATCATTTGGCCGGGTGGTTGTCAAGAGGAACGTTACAAGAATGACCTTCAAGCTTGGTGGTCCTGATGACTTTGCCGGTGCCATCTTGATTTTTTTCATTTTTTCCCATCATGCAATAAACTGCACTGCGAACGTGACCTGTGCTTGACCCCAAATTCGAGAGGTCCGGTTCAGCTGAGGTCCGCTCGCATCGGCTCGCATGAGCCGGTATTTTGACTTCTGTATAAACACGAGAAATAAGCGCTCATGCGGGAGGTAAAATACCGGCTCATGCGCGCCGATGCGAGAGGCTCCTGTATAAACACGCACTTTGAAGTTTTTAGATTAGCCGGGTTCACACGTACAAATTAGCGGGATGACGATCGCGATGCTCATCCCGAGTTTTTTTGCGAGCGTCCACACGTACCAAATTAGCGGGATAGCGATCGCGATCGGTATCCCGCTAATTTGGCGAGCGTCCACACGTACCGAATTATCCCGCTAATTGCCGATAGAGATAACAGCAAAGCCTGCAAACTGGGTCACACAGCGCCCTTCTCTATCACTGCCTGCGCGCACTTACCTTTGTCCATTGTCTTTTACGCGTCAGTGGTGTGGTTCGCGCGCTGTTGTTGTTGTGCTCCACAGAGGTGAAGGACCTCTTTCGCAGAGGCCTCGCTGTTGTGATGTGCGCATTGCATGATGGGATGTAAAAACTCGAGATTGTAATCCCGACCGTTCACACGTACCAGCGTGGGGCCAATTATCCCGCTAATTGGCGAACCAGCGCAAGATTTCTTGGGATTAGCATCGCGATGCTTATCCCGCTAATTTTCGGGGTTTTTTTTCTGTCCACACGTGCAAAAAACTCGGGATGACGATCGCGATGCAAATCTCGAGATTTGTATCCCGCTAATTGGTGTACGTGTGAACCCGGCTATTGTTTTTAGAGGTGCTTGAGAGGCGCACACTAATTTTGCATGCGCGCCAAAGAGGTTTTTGATGCGCGCTTTGTAACAACTCGGACCATTACTGCGAGTAGCCAGAACGCTACAATGTAGTTTATACAGGCCGCTCCCATATGCATAGTACACCACACTGTACAATCCAGAGGGACAACCAATACAACTCATCCCGCCGTCAAGCAAAGCGAGGCCGAGTTATCCCCGAGTCCGAGTCTAGCCTGACCCCGGTTCGGGTAAGTTCTGAGACTGAACGTTTTTGGTTTCTTCGTCGTTACCCATCGAATATCTTGTTATTACAGCGTTATTCCGCACATTTCCTAGGCATGCGTTCACATTTTGGAACAAAATTTGACAACTTTTGCAGGTGTACGAACTTTTTTGGGGCTTTAAATGGAGTGCACGCTTAGACGCGGTCAGTGGGCCACTGGGACGCGCGCAAGCAAGAGTACGCCGTCCAGTGGCTAGTGATTATGACGTAGCAATGCACGTTTGTACATGACAATGGTCTTGCGCTTCGGAGACACAGCCCGCACTAGATACAAGGAAAAATTGACCGAACAAAATGGCGGTGGTAGCAAGTTTTGGTGGCTGCGTATTTCCTGGGTGAACACGCATTCCACTATAGTTCGGTGATTGGCGCCTGAAGCAGTGCTAGTGGTACGTGTAGTAGTCTTAGTGTGCGCAGACGCTTCCTCGAAGAATATGGTCATGTCGCAAATAAAATGGCCTGTAAAATTTCATTGATACCACAATTTGATATCACATACTACCTAGGGGTGTTCCAGAGGGTCCAACCGACCACCCCATGCAGTCAAACCTTTTCTGCGGGGTGGGTTGAACGAAGTCATTTTTTCTGGGTCGCTGCGCCTGGACTACTAGCAGAATTTAACACGTCTCAGTTGCAGTTGCATCATGACCAACCAACACTATTTTATAAAATGGGTTCAAGAATGTAGCCAATTGGAAGCGCTGAAATGAGTCACGTGTGCGTGCATTAATTTCTTCAGGTATGCACTAAGAAGAGTCTCTCTTCCACCTCCATGGCCTGACGTACGTCACAATGTTTACACTAGCAGTGCGCACTCAATCAGTTGTTACAAGTGCGTCACGCGCTACTATACGCGCTGTCAATCCTGTAAACAACTTCTAGTTCGGGCCGCGGGCTGCTGCCACAACAGCCGGCGGCCTTTCTTGTGCATAACAGTACGTGGCGTACGTATACTCTTATACGTACTTACAGTACTTATGTGCGGGATTTCCGAGTGCGACGTGCGTAAATGTTTGGGACGAACATCTTCGGACATCTTGACTTTTGAGCGAGTGCTACATGTAGCTGACTGGTATTGACCCACAAAGGTACGTGAATAATGCTGTTAGTTTTCGACCCATTTTATAAAACAAATGATGCACAGGATTATTTCGTGGCGTTAGTGAAGGTGCGGCGCACTCTCGAGTATTGACAACGGTTGCAAACATGCACACTCGGCTGCGCCTCGTGCATGTCGCACCATTGTCATTAGGGAGCTTTAGATTTTAGACGCGCGGACGTTCAAAGAGAAAAAAACACGATCTGAGCGTGCGCAGTAGCGCGGATCAAGTTACTGCGCACGCTCAGAACATGTTTTTTTCTCTTTGAACGTCCGCGCGTCTAAAATCTAAAGCTCCCTAATACTCTCGAGCGCGCCGCACCTTCACTAACACACTCTATCCTGTGCATCATTTGTATAATAAACGCCAGCAGGAATAGATCCAATGTACTGATGTAGGCATGTATTGACAGGAGACATTAGCAAACTTCTCCATGAGATTATCACATCGATTCACTGAAATAAAATGATTTCCAGACGGCAATATTATGGTCTGTGATCATGAGGAGGTGTGTGCAAATACTGTTGTCCTTTTATGATCTGCTCAAACGTAACGAATGTGTAATAGAGGATTGAATACAAAAAGCCTATTGTATAGGCTAAAATGGGGAAAACCGTCTGAAATGGCTTGGAACCCCCCCCCCCCCCCACACACACACACACAAACACACCTCTGCATGATGTTTATGTGTGTGTGTGTGTGTGTGCGTGTGTGTGTGTGTGTGTGTGTTGTTTTTTTTTTTTCGGAGGGATGGGTATCGCCGTGTGATATTAAATTTGACTGTATGAGCACATGCACGTCTTTGAAGTTATAAAATACTGGCTCAAGTTCTGACACTGTAACAACTTGCCCAACCTGTCGAGTACTATTGATGTGTAATAGCCTACTTCGATAAATTTTCAGTTTATTCATGATTTTTCAACGTACAGGTAGTCTGATTTATCATCACCTAATCATGCCATGTGTGTGTACATGTATATGTATTTGTGATCAATATTAATTATTCAGATGCTAAAAGTTATACATAGCACACTTTTGAATCAATACAAGAATACTAATACAATCAGTTACTTGCGTGTGAGTATTTATCTACATGTATGTGAAAATAAAAATTTACGTTGCAGGATTAACATTTCCATCTCCTGCATCTCAATTACGTCGACAAACAAACTTAATTACAAATCAATGGTGTAAGTTAATCCCCCCCCCCCCCCCGGAAAAAAAAAAAAACAAAAATAAAACAAAACGAAACAAAGAGAGGAATATATCTCAAGGCCGTTCAGAGACAATGCAAATAATAATAATAATGCCATGCATACTTCATGCAAGCGGTGTACAATTCTCTCTCTCTCTCTTTTTTTTTTCGGATTTAAGCATAAAATTCTGAAATATAATGCTCAGAGATGTGCATCTACTGACATGAATAACAAATCTAGACAAACTAATGCTTCTAAAGTACACTTGTCATGTATAGTAGGAATACTGGAATGAACGTGTCACTGCTTATGACATGTTTTCATGAAAAGTGCTGGGCCTCCTATGTGCACTGAAATTGCCAAAGAGAATATACTCATGAATCATGAAAGGTAACGATGCGTTTAATTTATCATCAAAGCACAAAATGATACACAAACTTGGCAATAAATTCCCTTGAGTAGCAGCCAAGGATCAGACCACAGCGAAAATCTACACGTGCAGGATAATTGAGCGGCACCACAATCAACCCTACATTCCACCTACCTCACACATAGAATAATAACACTGAATCTGAGGCTCATTTTGTATGCACCCCATTAACAAAACAAAGACAAAAACAAACAAACAAACAAAAATCACACTGATGATGTTGACCGTCGACGAAGACTCGAACCAAATTTATTGAAGATACTGACTTGCCGTATACTATCTTACACATTTTCACAATTGTGACAGGAATAGAAATGGTAAAAACGAAGTGAAGGTGTGGCAGTCAAAACGAAAGACAAAAACAATGGAGGGCGCTATATACTTTCACCAAGGCATGTTGTCTGGATAATTTTCTCCCGATTTAATGGCCTATTTTGACACTTTTGCTTTTCCCGGAGATTATTTTGGAGATGACTGAATGGACTGTGTAAATCCCTCGTCACATTGACTTTGATGGAACAAGTGACACTGGATTCAAAAGCAAATAAGTAAGTACTCTTTCTATCGTACATCGCTGTTCTAGTCAAAGCACGTGTGACTGACTGTGAAATGGCCGCACAGCATCCTCGCACAGCAAAGCCAGTGGGCTCTACGCCCGCGCCCTCCACTGAAGCTGCGGTGCTGCCGGTGGGCACCGCACCTGCGCCCTCCAGCCGCATGCTACACATGCCCAGTGAAAGTTCGATGCTTGCGGACATTTGGTCAAAAATGCCACTTCTTGAATCAGTTTCTTCAAAACTTGACAAACTGTGTGATAGAATAGAACAAGTGGAATCTAAGGTGGCTGAAATTGAACACCATGTGTCAGAGATGGATCATGGTTTGAGTCATTTTGAACTTGATTTGGAGGAACTGAAATGTAAAATTGATTCTAAAGCAGACAAGTCCACCATTGTCAAGCTTGAGACACAGATCGTAGATTTAGTCAATAGAAACAAAAGGAACAATGTAGTCCTACACAATGTGCCTGAAGGTGCGGAGGAGGATGCCTCAGATTGTAAGGCAGTGGTACATGCCTTTGTGCGCGACGCTCTTGGTATCCCGCACTCTATGGAGATGGATCGTGCCCATCGCACTCCGATGAGGATGACGGTACGACCAGATGAACCCAGGGGAAACAAAAGACCGCGCCCCATCCACGTTCGCTTTTTGCGTTATGGAGACCGTGAATTGGTGCTGAAGACTGCTATTATCAAACGTGGTGCAGAATTCGGTGGGAACCGTATTTTCGTATCGGACGACGTACACAAATCGACGCGCGAGAAACACCAACAGCTGATGAAAAAAGTGAAGCAATTGCGCAAAGATGGCCATTTTGCATTTATTCCCTGGTCTGTCCCCCGTGTCATTAAGTATAAGGAAGGAGGGAAGGGAGCAGTAGGACCACTCAAGACTATTCGCGATCTATAGACAGAGTATAGTTGATGCGGGAAAAGCATGGTATTCGTACAAATGAACGTGTTTCAACACTGGACATTGATTAGGGCCTTTTTGAATGGCAGAGGAAAGTTAATTTTGCGAGCATTATTTTGTCTTCCTGAGTTTCAGAATTTTTTTTTTGAGAATTTTGAGAAGAAACAATGGACTGTCATAAGTGCCTAGATGAAAGGTTTCAAAGTAAGACTTTGCTTTGTTTTAATTATAAGCACCCTCTATTGGATTTACTACAGAGTTTTGTAGTTTGTATGTATGTAGTTTTGCTTCTTCAGATAAAATGGCAAATTGATTGCATGTACAGGTCTATGAAAACTAAATTGATGACAAATTTGAACAATGACTGAAAATTTAGAGGTTAGGTTATACTCTCTCAATGTCAGAGGTTTAGCTAATGATGTGAAACGAAGATGTTTATTTAGTTGGCTTAGAAGGCAAAAATATGATTTATTCTTACTACAAGAGACACATAGTACAGAGAACTGTGAAGCAGTGTGGTCAAGTGAATGGGGTAATAAAATATATTTTTGTCACGGTCAGTCGGACAGTGCAGGTGTCTGTATTTTATTAAGAGCCAACTGTGGTTTAGATGTTTTGGAAGTACACAGAGACAAAGAAGGAAGGTTACTTTTGCTTAATTTGTCTTATGGTGAAACTACAAAGTTTACAGTTGTAAATTTATATGGCCCAAACAAAGATAAGGTGGATGTTTTTCAAAATTTACATGATGTATTAACTGAGTATTGCGAAGAACCTTTGTTCATAGGTGGTGATTTGAACACTGTTCAAAACCCTGTTTTAGATCGGTATCCAGTTCATGTTCGATATCACCCTCGTTGTTATGATGCATTAGAAACCTTAAAAGATGATTTTGATCTTGTGGATGTTTGGCGTGAAAGAAACCCCAGTAAGCTACAATTTACTTGGCGCTCCAAACTCTCACGTAGCAGGTTAGACTATTTCTTGGTTTCTAAAAATATTTGTAACTATGTTGAGGATTGTAATATACATTATGGGCACAGGAGTGACCATTCAGCTATTTCCTTAATAGTTATTAAGAAGGTCCCTAAAAGAGGACCAGGGTTCTGGAAGATGAATACATCTCTTTTGTCACAAGAATACAATCGGGAACAAATAAGAAAAGTTATAATATCTACAATTAAGTTGCACTCTCATATGAGTGTTTGTAACTTATGGGAGTTTGTTAAATTTAAAGTAAAACAAAAGTGTATTGAATTATCTTCAAAGATTAGACGAGATTTAAAACATAACTTTCAATTATTAGCAAAATCAATAGAAAAACTTCAAAACGATTTTGATCAAAATCCTGATGATCATGATCTAGAAAAGTTGTTATTGAACAAGAAAGCAGAATTAACTAAAATTCAAGAAGAATTTGTTAGGGGATCAATGATTAGAACCCGGGCTTCTTGGGTCAGTGATGGTGAAAAAAATACAAAATATTTTTTTAATTTGGAGAAGAGAAATTACAACAAAAAACATATTCAAAAACTTCAAAAGAATGACGAGATCGTTTGTGACCCATCTGAAATTTTGATTATGGAAAAGGATTTTTATGAAAATTTATATACATCATGTAAAGTTGAAGAAAGGGACATTAAAGAAGTTTTTGATAATATTTCAATGCCTACGCTAAAAGAAGAACAGGCAAACCTCTGTGAAGGCATGGTATTTGAAAAAGAGTGTTTCGAGGCTGTTAAATCAATTCCAAGTGAAAAAAACTCCGGGTTGTGATGGCCTTCCTATAGATTTCTACAAGGTATTTTGGCAAGACATAAAAGATATACTTTGTCAAGTTTTTAACACATGTTTTATAGATGGAGAGCTGTCTACACTGATGAAGCGGGGTGTCATCACTTTACTGCCAAAAAAGGGTAAAGATAAGCTCCATTTGAAAAACTGGAGACCTATCACACTTCTGAACAATGACTATAAAATTCTAGCAAAAGTTCTTGCAAATAGACTTAAGAAAGTCCTGCCTTTTTTAATAGATTTTGATCAGACAGGTTTTTTAAAAAATCGTTATATTGGAGAAAATATTCGACTATTGAAAGATGTGATTCAGTATTGTCAAATGAAACCATTCAAAGGTTTAGCTGTGTCAATAGACTTTGAAAAAGCATTTGACAATATTGAGTGGAATTTTTTAATAGCTTGCTTAAAAACCTTTGGTTTTAAAGACGATTTCATTACATGGATTAGAGTGATGTACTCGGACATATCCAGTTGTGTAATTAACAATGGATATTCTTCAAGCAATTTTAATTTGCAAAAAGGTGTCAGACAAGGTTGCCCTTTATCACCCTATTTGTTTTTAGTTGGAGTTGAAATCCTAGGTATCATGTTAAGGCAAAGTAAGAACATTACTGGCATTAAAATTGATGGAGTCGAACTCAGAGTTAGCCAATACGCTGATGATACGATTGTATATTTATCTGCTAATGAAGTGAACTTAAGAAACACATTTCATTTACTGTCTGCTTTTCAAAAAATATCTGGGATGAAAGTTAATATTGAAAAAAGCAACATCGCTTGTCTTGGTCCGTGGAGTGGCACTTTGTGTTCAGATATCCAGATGAACTGGGTAACAGAGTATCTATTTTACTTGGGAATATATATACCTTTAAGAGGAAGTGTAGACTGTTTTAACCAGAATTTCCAAATAAAGCTGAAAGAAACGGAAAGCACACTGAACATTTGGAGACACCGTAATTTGACACTGCTAGGAAAAATTACTATAATTAAGTCACTGGTGATGCCTAAGTTTGTGTATTTATTCAGTAACATACAAGATCCTCCAAAACGCTTTTTTGATGAGTTACAGAGACTCCTGTTCAACTTTGTTTGGAACCAAAAAACTGACCGTATTAAACGTATTATTATGTATGATGATTATAAAAATGGAGGCTTGAAAATGCCACATGCAGAAAGTTTTTGTCAGGCATTAAAAGTATCTTGGGTAAAGAGATTTCTCGAGGAAGAAACTCAAACAGGAACCAAAAAATGGAAATTGTTCTCTAAATTCTTCCTGGAGAAATGTGGAGGAAAGAGTGTTTTCAGAGGAAACTTTAGTGCACACGATTGTAACCACTTATCTGTAAATCTCTTTTGGATTGATGTATTAAAGGCTTGGGCCCACTACAGATACTACAACCCTGCTAGATATAAAGATATACTTTGGCAATCGATTTGGAATAACTCATTTATTAAGGTAGCAGGCAAAACTGTATTTTACAAAAGGTGGTCCAATGCAAGTATATCTTACGTTAGAGACTTGATACGAGAAAATGGTTTTTTTAAGTCTTTTGAAGAATTGCAGGCTGAATTTAATCTTCCTATTTCAAACTATTTAGATTATTTTGCAATTTTATCAGCTATACCTGCTGAGTGGAAAAGAGTTTTGAAACAAGAACATGTAAATGTTGACGAGCAGCCTGAAGTTTTTGATGACAAGCTGGAAGCATTTGTATGCCATAAATCACCTGTTAAATTTTGTTACTCACAGTTGTTAAAAAAGATCTGTCCAACCGAGTATTCCCGTGTTTTGTTAAAATGGGAAACAGATTTGCAACAACCTCTTGAGAGTTTAATTATATGGAGAAAGCGTTTCAATATTTCATTTTTTGCCACATTAGATACAAAAATTAGAACCTTTCAATTTAAGTTTTTGCACCGTATAATTGCAACAAACAAATTTCTATTTAAAATTGGTATAAAATCATCCCCAAATTGTAATTTATGCAACACTGAAGAGCAAACATTGCTCCATCTGTTTTTTTACTGTGACTATGTACGAACCTTTTGGCAAAACGTTACGAAGTGGCTAGAAAGAACTGCAATACTTTCTTCACCTCTAACCTGTATTGATATCTGTTTTGGTATTGACACCCAGAAGACTCTGGTAAACACCATTATTTTATATGCAAAACTTTTTATTTTCCGTAACAAATGTCAAGACAAGACCTTAAGTTTTGATCAGTTTAAGAATGAGATAATTTATCTAGAAAAGGTTGAAAGAGCTATAGCCTATAGAAAAGGAAAATTAACATTTCATAGAACCAAATGGTGTTTGTTATCTGCAGTCTAAGCAATTGGGCTCAGTTACATGTACATTCCTAAATTCTAATTACAGTCAATTACACTTTTAACTCAGATTCTCAAACCTCTGCACTTGTCATGATCAGTATGATTATAGACTTTGTTTGGATTGGCTTGTTCGGCCTGTAGACAAGTGGGGATGGAAAGTTTTGCAGGGATGATTAAATCATCCCTGAAATATGACTGAGAATATGTTGGGGTTGTGGCTGAGCCCAACAAGCTGAGTGGACTCGGTTCTTTGTTTTTTGCTATAAATGAGGGAGATTTTAGCCTCCCCCTTGCATTGTATTACAATTTGTTTTTACCATTGCAAAAAAAGAAAACATTATACTGTACTTATATGCAGCAATGTCAAAATTCTGTATCTGTTAATCTGTGAAGAAGCAAAATAAAGACGGAAAAAGAAAAAAAAAAGACAAAAACAATACCCAATCGCCCTCCTCCCCCCCCCAAAAAAAAAGGACTACCAGATGCACCAACATGCATCGACTTAAGACAACTAAATTGTGATGGTAAACATCACCATAATCTATCATAATGTCATGCATCCTACGCAAATACTCAAATATTATTATGGAACGTAGATAGTTCTACTGAATTCAATATTCGCCATCACAATATTTTGGTACAATTTGCTTATACCTGTAGATGAGAGTGTGGAATCATTAATGAATCGTGCAAGCATCCTCCTCCTCCAAGAGGATAAAGCACAAAGAGGAAGAGGAATGGCCTAGCCGACGCAATACGGGTGATGACCGTTATCTACTACTTTGGTTACATTAATGGGGCAAATGCTGTATAGTCTAATGGGTTATTGAACGTTGAATACAACGTATCAGTACCTCAATCAAACCCGTGTTTGGCTGTGTATCTTATATCTGTTACAAATCAAGGCAGAACATAATTCTTTATACTCATCACTTAAAATATACAAATAAAATATTATCTAATTTTTGATAAAATTGAAATGTAGAGTAAGAGAAAAAGCTTCGTTCACTCGATTTTGTTTCTATAACAGCGATACAAAGGGTTACTTGAGATGAAATCGACAGAATGGAGATGGACAGGGAAGGTGAGATAAGGGAGGAGAGGCGAGGTGATTCAAAATTCAATGGTCCAGTACTTCTATAGTGTACGTTGCCATGGGAACGTAGGAACTGTAGGAATTTTATATTCGACTGAAAAGCTTCATTTCTCAAAATTCCCTGACTATTCTATATAATGCATTGATCTTACCACATATCACATACTGCAATATCGTTTGGGGAAACTGTGGCTCAACTAAAATTGATTCAATTCTTACCCTCCAAAAACGTGCTGTACGTTTGATTACCAATTCCCGTTACTTATCCCCATCCAATCCCCTATTTCGTCAACTAAAACATTGAAAATTGAGGATCTTCACACCTGTCAAACTGCTGTTTTTATGTATAAATATACATTTGTCCTCCAAAATTTTTTGATGGTTTCTTCACTCAAAATTCCACCGTTCATTCATATCCAACACGTCAGTCGTCCGATTACCATCTCGAAAACCCCAGAATCATTTTACCTCAAAAATCATTAAAACATAATGGACCAGATATTTGGAATTCTTTACCCCCTAATTTAAAACAATGTACGTCCTTGAACATTTTCAAACGAGAACTAAAAAATACCCTCATAATCCACTATACTTCTGACATTTAAATATTCATACCACCTGGTCAACAAACACCCTAAACAATGACTTCACGGCCATAACTGAAGTAACATTCACCTCATCACACTGATACACAAAATAACAACGTACAAACCAAGATTCATCCCAACACAATGCACACCGCACTGCACCGCACGTACTTCACACAATACTTCCGACTCAGTGAGTGGCAAGATTTTCTTTATGTATCTCTTTACCTGGGGCCATCTTCCTCGTCAAGCTTATCTTATGATGATGGTCCCCTGCATTTCATTTTTATCATTTCCTATTGCTTCCTTTCATATATGATATTCGTTCTTGAAAAAAAAAGAAAATGTATGTAAGATCCAAACGTTACGAATATTAGCTGTGTATATGACTATGTAAGTATTTTGTTGATTTGTTGATTTGTATTGATTTTGAAATGCAGAAATAAAAACTGAACTGAACTGAACTGAACTGAACTACATAAGAGCGCTCCAGTATGTATAGTCCAGTGTAGGCTGACCATAGCATGGATCACCAAAATGGAATGACAAATTTCTGCACTGCAGCTGGCTTTCTCAATACAAAAACAAATAAACATAAATAATAATAATACTAATAATTATTATTATTATTGTTATTATTATTATTATTATTATTATTATTATTATTATTATTATTATTAACATGAGTGATAAATAGATAAATTGCCCGGAACCGACTGAGCAAACTCAGACGACGCGAGAACGATTTTTTGAGGCAAATTTGCGCATGAGCAGAACAGGTGTTTTGTTTGTTTGTTTGTTTTTTTCCTCTGAACGTTCCCGTCGCATCTTAGTCTAAAGCTCCCTATCAAAAAAGTACAGTTACCTATATATGTCGAACATCTACTCAGAGAATCATGGAATGGCCACTGGATGCTGCTGTCTTGTTTCATCAACAACACTCAACCTCTCTATCTATCCAATACGTTACTATCGTTCAATCTGACCGCACTTTTTCACAGGACAATCAGAAACACACTGTTGGTTTTTTTTTTTCATTTATAAGCAAACATTCTGTACATGAGAAGTCAGATTATTGTTAGTGTGAAAAGTTAAAATAGTCACAAAGTTGACACAGTATCGCAGCCTTTCAAGAAGAGAATGGATGTTGGTTATACAGTGTTTCTTTTTTCAAACCTGCCCGAATCAGGCGCTAGATAGTCTATACTGTATTATTTTATACATGGTAATTGATTGCCTCATTTTCCCCTTTTCTTTACTTTATTTTTGTACGCATTAATTCATCCCTTTAAACAAACTCTTCAAGGTATAATGGGCATAATTTACGTTGTAAATCAACATCATTTTTAGCCAAAAAAAAAGGAATTCCATTTACTAGTTCATTTTTAGGTAAATTACTGGAATTGCACTGGTCTTACACTTGAGACACAGTGAACAGTTCCAGCTGTTTATTTTCGTATTTCACATCACATCAAATCTGTACATGTACTTAACAAAAAAGAAACAAAACTACAAACAAGCAAATTAACAAAATACAAAATATGATATAAGGTTTGTCAGTATAAGAAAATGTGTCAGCATATATGTATGAACATAAAAGACAATTCTCTATAACATGTGAAATACGGAGAAACCGCAAAAGTAATGTTTGTAACCGCGTGTTCCAGGAATTAAACATGATTGTTTAAAACGTGTCTTGATTATATAGATCACTTGCATTTACCCCAAACATAACGTGGTGTCAAACCTCTGTAACACAACTTGTAACCTTGGAAAATAGCAATTACCTTCGTTGTCAACATTTCTTATGACTCCACACTTCTTGAGAAGAGTCAACAATTAAACTGATAAACATCAACACAAAGTGATTGTCTTTAAAGGACCAACTGAAATACTCCGTTACACAGCATAACTTGTATTACATGTACAAATCAGCCTGAAATAATCGAGACCACTGTGTGTGACTGTTTCCTTATATCAACAGAATGCGTTTTAACAAATTCCTCCAATAAGTTCTAAGAGCTAAAAAAAAAATATAAGCAAAACATATTCTTCTCTGAAAAAGTGGTGGCCCGACATACATTTTGGTGGCCCCACGGGCCATCGGGCCACCGCTAATGATGAGCCTTAATAGACAGAGAGGAAAAAAGCACATACGGATTGCTCCACCTATACATGGATTACATATTATGATTACCTTATTGTTTATAATTTTTGAATAACTGTGTAGAAACAACTATTTCTACGGGATCGCAAGCAAGGAAAAGCCTGTAAGTAAAGCAAAGATTTTATACATGATTACTGGTCAAAATGTATGAAAAAACAAAATATAGTGCTATATACACACCGATTTATCAAATCCTCTCTGAACTTTTATTATTACCATGATGTAATTATGATATGATATGGGTACTTTTGTCTGTTCATTCACTGAGTCAGGAATCTGCTTTTCACTGGTGACTTAGACAACGGGGAAAAAATATATATATATAATATATCACAGCTTATATATAGTATACAAATTGATATATAATACAAATAGAGTTATGCACACATACATATGATATTCGTACAAATAATAAATCTACATGTTTTATCATTATTATCAATCATATCTTAAGACATCCTATTTAAATCTATAATTCCAGTTCGATTACTACCCTGCAAAAAGTTCGGTGTTAAATAGTGAACACCGAGCTGGTGTTAAATTTTCGGTGCTCATTTATGGTGTTAAATTAACACCTACGGGTGTCATTTCCAAATTTTAAACTGTTTTTTGAAGAGTTTCTTAGTAACTGCACTTCTTGTTGATTTTTAATTTAAACAAGACGATCAAGAATTTTACATTAAAATACTAGATTTTTGAAAAAAAGTGAAAATAAATTTACACCAAAGTAACACCAGCTGGTGTGATCCCTTATTGAAGCTGGACGGGTGTTAAACCATTGATATTAACACCAGCAAATATCAAATCAACACCATGTGGTGTCATTTTTGAATTAACACCAGTACAGTGTCAAAATAACACCAGGTACAGTGTCAAATTAACACCACGAAGTGTCAGGTGAACACTTTTCAACACCATCAAAGTGCATTTTTAACACCTGTGGGTGTGGTCCTTTATTGAAGTTTGATCGGTGTTAGATTTAACACCCGTGGTGTTAAATCTAACACCGATGTTTTTACAGTGTAACCACCCTCTTAACAATTCATAATTTATACCCCAAACACAAACTAAATAACCACAATTCAATTCTAATATCATTATCATACACGCTTGTCATATACAATTATACGTGTGGAAATAATTAAAGTTAGAAAAAAAATAAAGAAAATTACACACTTGACACAAGATGCTGTGTTTATGCTAGAATCTTGGAAATGAAATGTACGGCTTTGCTCAATTCACAACTGGGAATGCAACAAGGGCAAAGAGAAAATCATATGATGGCTGCTGTAATGTAACCACTTAGAACGAATTCGGGAAAAAATTTGTGAAGTTTTTATTGACATAATAAAATG
Source organism: Diadema setosum (assembly GCA_033980235.1). Classification (NCBI taxonomy): domain Eukaryota; kingdom Metazoa; phylum Echinodermata; class Echinoidea; order Diadematoida; family Diadematidae; genus Diadema; species Diadema setosum. The sequence goes on from CM067078.1 coordinate 16,094,688, forward strand.
GAACAATCTAACAGCAGCTACCTTTTGTTTGCTATAAATATTGTCGCTACTGATGATGCTTCTAAATCAGATCACTGAAATGACACGGAAACGTTAGATTCACTGTGCATTGGTAAGTCATCTACCCCGGCAAAATATCAATACAACGCTCGCCTAGGAAAACAGTTACCGGCATACCTTTGAATCTGTGCATTAACGCTTTTGCTTTCTGAGTCCACTCAGTGACGCTACAAAATATCAAGTGTGTTCTGCGAGTCCCCGTTGATACGTTTTCGAAAAAGAAAGGAGAATGGTCTTCTTCTCGCTTGTAATGTTGCACAACTCTTTTCTGTGAGGTCGGAACTGGGGCTTGCTTAAACTCTATTTACACAATCTTATCTGAACCATTCAGTACACGTTATGATTGATAAATTTTGTAACTAAAATAGGAAGAGAAGACTTATACCGCTGCTAACAGTCTTGTTTGTTTGTTTGCTTGCTTGCTTGCTTGTTTGCTTGCTTCTTGATTGATTGCTTCCTTGCTTGTTTCATTTCCATGTGAGAAAATGACTGAATTGCCCACATTTAGCTATTAGCTGGTCTTCCATGGGTTCCAGTTGGATGTGAGGCGGGACCACTTTACCGGGTTGAGCACCCTGCTCTTTGCGATGACGAAATGAAACGGAATCTTTTACAAAAATGAGTTGTGACTCTCTCTCTTTCACACACACGAGACGTCCATTTTATGTCCTATCCGAGGGACAGAGCGTTTTGCTTCTTTCGAAGGGAATGTATGATTACACACAACATTGCTCAGTGGGACCGGGAGTGGCACTCGGGAATCGTACCCGGGTCCTATAACTCACGGCCCTGTTTGTACAAACCTAAATAATACTCGCAAGCTTTCAATCCTACATGAATTGCCCAAACGAGGCACTGAATGCGGTGTTCCTCAGCGTTTTATATACATGATTTTACAATGTGTTAGCTTCTTTACATTCAATCCCCTCAAATTATTTATTCCTGCTTTACATTGCCGACAAGAATCTTTAATTTCCTATTATATTGTGTAGTAAGTGAAAATAATCTGCAATGATCTAATTTGCTTCCCACTTACGCAAAACATGCTAACTTTTCTTCACGTAAGAAAAGCTTACTCACAACAATTATACTGCATTGATTGGATTTTCGTCAACCATCAATGGTGTTCTTCGCTTCAACTTAAAATCAATCTTCGCCCAGCTTTCAAGTACTTTCGTAATATACTCTGCCTATAGACTCCCCCTTCCCTCCCCTTCTCTCTGTCTGTCTGTCTCTCTCTCTCTTTATGCAAATATACAATATAACCACTATTGGATAGGCAGTGTTCAGCAGCTTCTCCTTTTTCCTATAAAAGATATAATCAAATACTTGACGGATAATAACACCAACACATCAACAGATATAGGCTCAGCAATGAATGCTGATGGTATTCTCATAAAAGATACCACATTTCTAAGCAATTCAATACATTCATCCCTTTTCTTCTTTCCTTAAAAAAAAATAACTGTCATTACATTACTTTAAATATTACCTACTATTATTTGCTACATTCGATTTAACACATTTGCTGATTTGGGAAAATACGTGATACATTCGCATCTAACTCTGATCACGTTTGATCTGCTTTACAGTACTGGATTATTAGCGTTTTGGGGGTGGTTTTGCTGTTGTTATGTTGTGCTGGTTTTTTTTTTTTTTTACAATCTCTTTTATAACTCATTGAGTAACGGTGAGAGGGTCAGCAAAATCTGTTTCTTTTCCCTCCTTCCCACGAGACATGGAATATCTCATGAGACAATAAAACACCATAACCAACATACCGAAAAAGATAGTACAACAGATTGTTACCAAAACAACTTTGACAACATTTTGTTTAGTTTCACCAGATTCCTCTGTGCATTCTAACGTGTCCATGGTAGAGGATTGTACCGTCGGATGGTCATTTTCTTCAGGAGACATTGATGGTGCTAAAGCCGGATATGTGAAATCAAAGCAAAGTTCAGGACGTTTCTCACACTGAGGGGCGAAGGAACAGCAGTTGATAGAAGACGAGACGTCCATCCAGAAGGCAGCTTGAATGCGACCAGCTGAATGTTCAGGTCGACTCCAAAGTGGCGCCTCTCTGCCATTTTGGAAGCAGGCGATAGATCCTTGTGTAAAAGAATCTACTTCCAGCGGAGCTGAGCACTGTACTTCCCTCCAGTATGAAGAATACGATGATGACACAACCTCACACTCGGCTGGTCCAGGTGGAGTGATGACATCGAAATAAGCATTGCTGACGTCAACATGGCTTTCACTGTCAATGTCTTCTGAAACATACAATATATAGAGACCTGTGTCTTCTGTCCGCACTTTTCTGATAGTAAAAGTAACAGTCAACTCATCTGTAGTGTCGTTAATATTCACAGTAAATCGGTCCATCTGCCCGGCTTTCAAGCAATGTTCTCCCACCATTGCTCCATTTCGATAGAATGAGCAATTGAGGTGCAATGAGTACAGTTCTAATTCATACTTCACACCCTTTGGTAGTAAGGGACGAAATATTATATCATTGTCCGTCTCCGAGCAAAAATGGATAAATTGACATGCCCTATTGCGATGGCTTGCAAGAATCAGCGACAACAGGAGTAGGCAAAATATCTTGACGGGAGACATTGACATTGTCTTCTTTAAGATCACCAAATCGAGTTTAAAAATGAAGTTGCTTTTGGTGCCAAACGTAGCGTTTCTTGTACAAAATGGAAAATCCAGGATTTTCGGATGCTGAATAAGTAATCAGTATGAATGTTAGCAGTCCATCAAAAAGGTATGTCCCTGATTAACACTAATGGAACGAATGTCGTCAGGTACATTACTATTGTACTGCATGAGCATAAACCTGTCGCAAAGTGACCTTTGAACGAAGTCATTTAAATATCAAAAAGCATGCAAAAAAAAATGTCATTCCACCTTCATGGTAGACCTACTACTATCAATAGGCAAACGCACGTAAGAGTTTAGAAACTCGTGTGCAAAACACAAAAACATTCTTTGTGATTTCTGATTCATTGTCATGTCAAAACATTCTATAGAACGTTATTTCTACAGCGCAGCTTGAGCTTTTAGAAGTTTACTACATTAAAGATATAGCGGGGAAGAACATCGCCATAAGTTTGCCCGACTCGAATATTATATTCCGGAAGGGGGAAATCCCCGTATCTGTCGAGTTGAGACAAGGTTGGGGGAACTCAAATCTATATCATTACAACTAAAGAGGCGGACGCATGATTCTTCCAAAGGGGATGATCAGTATGCACTTTTGATATTTGTCATTTTTTTCTGCTTTTGAATTGCCGCCTCTCATAATACTTATTTCTATGTCATGCATAGCTCACTGTATCATGATGATGAAGTTTAACAGGAGGGGAATATGGAGGAGGAGAAAATTCTTCTACTGCCATAAAAAATGATGCACATTCAATTTCAAATTACGATTGTATTCTATAGCTCCCCAGTAAATGTGTGTATCATGTGGCCTACACATGTATCGGTGGTGTGTGTTTGTGGTGGTGGGGGGGGGGGGGGGGGGAGGAGGTTGGTGTGAGTATGAGGTTGGTGTGAGAAACATACTTGTAATAAAAACCAAAGCTTGGCAGATCCTTATCGATATTGCGTTCACATGACTGGTGTTTAGAAAATACTAGTACATGTATTACTAGTATTTTCTAAGGGGACACACCGTGTGAATTTGAATGTGTCTCACGTGCATTCTTAATCAATGAAACGCGCTTATCACGTTTGGGGTCCGAGTATTTGAAACCCTAATGAGAGGAAATCGTGAAATTGCATTGCGAGTGCACTTAATTGAAAGGCAATTGAAAATAGGAAAACAAATGATGCAAAACTGTCCTTTTGATTCTAGGTCATTTAGGCCTATGTTTTCACTTTTTACATATTATTTTTCTTGATAATTATCATCATTTCATAGGCTATTTGGGATAGGCCTATCTTTTAGCACACGACTCCGCCACCTCTCGAGCACATTGTGTACATTGCAAGATGGCTGCGCCCTGTGTAAGCACGGGGTGGATGCGTTTTGCGCAGCCTCGGATCGGGATGCCGGTTTGGCGAAGCGGAGTCTGTGAACTGTGGTTCAGTCAGCTAGCCTTTCAGTCTCAAAAGTGACAAAGCACTTAGAATGCACATAAGACATAGCGGCAGCACAGCTAATGGATAGGAGGAATGACCGGGATATGCGACGAACGATGGAGGGAATTGTGAATTTCTTGTCCAAATACAAATCCATCACTGATGAAAGCACGGTGAGCTTTTTCACGCAAGACATGTGGACTCAAAATGTCGCCTCCATTGATAAGAAGTTAGCTGATGAATGTTTAAAACTGACAGATGAGGAACTCATAAGTTTGCCCACGGGGCATGTTTTTAATCATTTTGATAGCGATAGAAGGCGAGATGAATTTCAGGAAGTAGAAAACTTCTGCAACTTGGCCAGGAATAATCGTCTGAATGCCCCAGCATGTGTGGATTTCGTCAAGGGTGCTGATCGGTTCCTCGAAAGCAGCACCAGCAGGCAAGCTACCCCAGGTGCTCCGGCGCCGGCGGACCATGGCGGTAGGGGTGATTCCACGATTTCGACTGGGGCTGGGCAACATCGGCGTGCAGACGAATACAGAGTGAACAGTGAATTGGCAAAGCGAATCATGAGGAAAAAGAAATCACACGAAGTTGCTGTCATGGCCCATGTTTGCTCTGCATTTTCTGCAGCCATGGAAATAAACCAGGTGTGTTTAGTCCAGCCTAAAACCCAGGATAGCCCTTAGCCCGACCAGACGCTGTTAATACGCTACGCGAATACAGCGTCTGACCAGCGAGCGGGCACCTTCAAAGTGGGGAACCACAACACAACTACAAAACTTATGAAAATTTATACGTTCTTTATAAACAATGTACATGTTACCAAACGTTACTCACCTTAAGTGCATGCTTGTATTACAGAAGGTTCGTAAGTCCATTGAGAGCCCTTGTGATAAGTCCGTGGAACCAAAAAATGATACTTTCTGGCGGATTCCCTAACACCGTCGCGGTTCATCGTTGCAGAATTCAAAATGGCGCCTTGATCTCTGCGGAAATCTTTTGCGTGCGTGCGATGCGCTGCTTGAGCACTGTTGAGTGTTGGTGTAGCAGCACGGTCGACAGCGCGACCTTTTGAAAGGGCATTCAGATCATGTGACCTCCCGAATATTGGAAATGGCCTGGCGTGAAAGACGATGTACCGTTCGTAAATCGTTCACACATGCTGCATATAACCATCATTTTAGGTAAGTTATTAAATCTAAATTTCAATATTCATAGCATAGATATGAAGTCTCATTATCATTTTGTTCGTCAGATGAGTTTGAAGTGGCAAAAAAAATGATCTAAAGTATCAAAATTCAATCCGATCGCATGCGATCGTTGGACCCTCTTCGTGTTTGGAGCTTCGTTGGTACAGCCCTGTCGCCAAGTATGTACAGCGGCGACTGGGCTGTGTATAGTTAGATAGCCCTACACTTCAGCCCTGTCGCTGTAAATAGTTCTAATCTATATCACTATGAAGCCCTATGGCTGTGCACAGCATCTGGTACATGGTCGGGCTCCTTGCTCGTCTGCCAGTATAAACCGCACCAGCATAGCAACCCCAATACGTTACTAGTTACAGCGCCCCACGCTGGGGTTAGTCTGCCAGCTGCCACTTTATAGGGTAGTGCCAACAGGGCCAGGGCCCTTAAATAAATTTATATTCTACATCATGATGTGAGGTTAATTTTGTGCATGATTTGGCACAGATCCACTCCAGATGTCAAGGTCTACAGCAAAATTGAATAAAATATCATTACATTATTAGTCATTTTACATTGTATTGTAAGTTGGTTGTTCACTTAAAGTCATCTTGTCATGGCTAAACTGCTGAGAATTTGCTGTGGTCCACCAGCCAGTAACTGAGAAAACAGGCATACATTGTACCATGCAGTTATTTTTATCAAGATTGTAATTTTGAAATGGAACACCCACACATGATACAGTAAGCGCACCAGCGACCCTACGTTGTAGCCCGACCAGACCCTGTGCGCTAAGCTACAGTAGCACGGGCCTGTCGCGACTTACACTTGTGTACAGCGACAGGGCTGTGTATAGTTACAGCGACCCCAAAACATAGTTACTGATTATACAGCGCCCTGGGGTTAACCCACATGCTGATGAGAGTGTTCTACACACTTCTAGATCATGTGATTGTGATCACTGTAAAAATAATTTGTATCCGGTTGATGGAGAATGTTTGAAAATACAGCATGTGTATAATTTTCTATTTTTCTCTATGCTCTGTCCTCAGGTTATCGACATTGGAAGTGGCAAAGGATACCTGGGCCAGTTTCTCTCCAAGCAATATGGACTGACGGTGGCCAGTGTAGATGTCTCGGAGATCAACACTTTTGGTGCCCTGAAGCGAAGCAATCGTCTGGATAAACAGTGGAATGGCATCATTCGAAACTTGGCTCAGAAAGTTGCTGTCAGTAGTGATATTCCCAATGCACCACCACAAGAAATGAAATCGGGGGCAGGTTTGTTAAGTGACAATCATGTCAAAATGAATCCAAGGTGTGACACAGCCTGCAATATTGGAAGTAAAGCTGACTCATCAACTTCAAACATGCCTACAGGTGTGACGTTGGTATCCAAGTCTGCGGATGACAGTGTACCATCATGTAATAATGACAAACTTCAGGGATCTGGTCTACATCATACACACATTTGTAGGTCATCAGCGAATCTGCCTGCATCTTTGGTATCACCATTGACTACAAAATTTAGTTGTGAATCTGTCGGCAGAGAAAGGGGAGAATCCTTGTTACCCACATCTCAGTCAGTGTCTTCGCAGTCCTCATCTACGGTAAACAGATTAGTGTCAAATCCTGCAGTCCCAGTATGTAGGCATGAAGGGAATTTTTCTTCACCTGAGAATCATCTTTCAAGTGCCAAGCTCTTGTCTACATCAGGTAAAGCAGATTCCCCAACTGTTTCAACCACAATGAATGTGTTGCCATGTCACCATGTTACAAACTCTATTGAAGGGCCAGATTCTGACCAAGGCCAAAGTAATTCCTGCCAGCAGTCATATCAGACAGAAACCGTCAATAGTCAAGATGTTACAGACCAGAGGAATGTGGGCAGAACAAGGGAAGAGTCTGGGGCATTTGTCTCCCTGACTGGCTATGTGGATGAGGAAACTGATATTGGCAACATGTTGGGGTCAGATCAAGAGGAGAGTCACTTTGACTTGACAGAGGTATACAGTTTTTAAAGATAACTGCTGATTTGGTTTGATATTTCATGCAATGTATTTTGATATGTTTAAACTGATTGTTCAGTGTACATCCACTGCACAAAACCTTTCAGCAGATTAGCAGTTACACCACTTCCCCTGTAAAGTAGTCTAAAGATCTCTAAAATTTGTCAATTGGGGTAGAAATTGAGCAATTGTTCAGGTCACAGCAATCTGAAGCATGTTAGAATTACATGTACAGTGTAGGTTATAATGCCTTTCTATGGCATGATTTCATGTGCTTTGTACTGTGTGTTAAAAGCTGAAGCTCTGTGCATTGAAACCACATTACAGTCATACTTGCCTTTGATTCACTGTCTTTCCACTTTAAGTGCCAAAACCCCATACAAACTATGATGGATTTTTACATCACTATAAATTCAAAACTTTTAAGTAGAATATATGAAGAGATATTATTTCAAGTATTTGTTATTTGGTTCAGAGTGTGTTGACATTCATGACTGTCATATGTTTCAGTGAATATGCTTGTAAAATTTATGCATTGTCATTAATCTCAATGTATAATTCTTTCCTCAATCATGTTCTTGCTGATGGTCCTAAAGCCATTCATGATGGTCGGTCTGCACACGTGCGGCAATCTGGCGCCCTCTATGTTGAGGATCTTTGTGGCCAATCCCAGCCTTCAGTGCCTGTGTGGTGTTGGTTGCTGCTATCATCACGTCACAGAGGAGTTTGCTAAGACGGATGAGTGGGACCTTGAGCATCCCGGTGTGGAGACGGGGACATCCTACGGCTTCCCTATGAGCAGCTGGCTGAGAGAAAGAAACTTTGCCCTCGGGAGGGGTGCTCGCATGACAGCTTGCATGGTTAGTGTGATTATCAGACATGATGACAGACAAAAATATTTCATATATACATTTGTAGCAAATAATCATGTCAATGTCAGACCCTTTACAATTATGTCATACATTGTTAAGTTTGGCTTAATGTGTATGAAAGCCATCTGTAAAATTTTGTTTCACAAATACTTGTGGATCTAATGATGCATCAAAGGGAAATTCTTCTGTCAAACATTGTAGAAAGAATCTACTGTAAAGCTACAACTACCACTGTATAGAGCTGCAGAACATAGAATTTCATTTTTTGTTTTCTTCTTCTCCCCTTGGTTATGATCAAACCCTACTTTTTGTAACATTCCTTTCGATCTCTCAAATACAGTATGTCAGTCAAGGTATATGACAGCATATACTACTCAGCTATATGCATGTGTATCATTTGTCAATGATTTCTCCCTCAATACATGTTATCATTTGTCTCTTACAAAAGAACAGCAGGGCTCAAAATAAGATTTTTGAAGGTCAAGGCCATGTTTAAAAGGGCAATTTTAGCTTGGGGCAAAGTGGCCTTGGATACCCCATAATTTTAATGGGCATCAAGCCCACTCAAAAAGGCATTAAGGCCACTTTTAAAGGCCACCAAGGCCATTTTTTTTTCTACAATGACAAGTAGCACAATGTAAGGCACACCGGTACCAGAATTGCAATATAACACACACACGCATGTACGTGTACACTACTTTTCATAGCTAAGACAACAAGATGCAACAATTGCCAAGATTATACCACTACCATAGTGTTAAGTCATATTGTTGAATACACGTGATCTACATTTTAGCCATATCGTGCTGTAGATGACAGTAGGGCGCAACATTTTACTTCTGTTATACTGAAGTGTCCTTAGGATATTGTATTCTATAATTCTTCCATGATCCTCTTGTTTGTTTAAATAATGAATTGACAGGCTGCAGAGAGAGTTGCTGCTGGAGACTCATTAGATGTAAAAGGTTTGTTCTACCGGGCCGTTCTACAAGTCATCTGCAAAGAGCATTATGTAATTCCAACCAGGTGGGTGTTCTAATATTCGATGACTCTGATGATTGTACAGGCAGGTGTAGGTTTAACACCCACTTAAACTCTCCCTTCATCCCCTATTTAGTTGCATTAATCTTGTGTTGGTTGATGCATTTATCGTACTGACTTACACAGTAGGTTAGTTTATGCCTCAAGACATTCATGCATGGGATGCTTTGCCTCATGACTTGGCTTGCTAAACATGAGATCATTCTGGCTCTCAGTCTTGTACAAAACTAAGTGTACCATCAGGGAGGTCCCCCCCCCCTGATTTCATGATTAGATATTTGATGTACCAGTATTAATTTTTGTATGAAAAAGAAAGAAGAAGAAAAAAAAATTGTGATCATGCCGGTGAACAAAAAAACAGCCATTGTGCACTGTAGGTATAAAGTACTGTATTGTTGTAGTAGGAGTGCTGAAACAAAAATGTGTTAAACATAAAGTGGTTTTGTGTTGCATTAGCTAAACCCTTCAAGAAACTTGTCTATATCCGACGCTTTCAAACTAACCAGAAAGGCTATAAAATATTTCATATCTTGCTACCTGTACTAGTGTAGATAAGATCAAGTAAACACTTTATTTATTGTCCCCGCCGAACGAGTTCGAGCAGGGGACTATGAAACGGGCTCCGTACGTGTGTGTGTCCGTGTGTCTGTCCGTCCATCCGTCCGTCCGTCCGTTCGTGTGTCCGTCCTGGGGTGCGTCCGTGTGTGATCAAAATCTTCAATTTGCTACTTCTCTGTCATTTATGAGCCAATTTTGATTCTGTTTGCTTTATATGATAGCACTACATGGGAGCTTTGAAACTTCTACACAGAATTTCAGTCGTGACCTTTGACCTTGACCTTTGACCTATATCGTACATTTTGCTACAAAATGCTACTCCTTCGCCATTTCTAACCCGATTTCGATTCCGTTTGCTTTATGTGATGGCACTAGGTGAGGGCTTCAAAACTTCTATGCAGAATTTTGACCTTTGACTTCTTTGACCTTTGACCTTGATTTTTTGACCTATATTGTACATTTTGCTACAAAATGCTACTCCTTCGCCATTACTAACCCGATTTCGATTCCGTTTGCTTTATGTGATGGCACTAGGTGAGGGCTTCAAAACTGCTACACAGAATTTTGACCTTTGACTTCTTTGACCTTTGACCTTGATTTTTGACCTATATTGTACATTTTGCTACGAAATGCTACTCCTTCGCCATTTTTAACCCGATTTCAATTCCGTTCGCTTTATATGATGGCACTAGTTGAGGGCTTCAAAACTTCTACACAGAATTTTGACCTTTGACTTCTTTGACCTTTGACCTTGATTTTTGACCTATATTGTGCATTTTGCTACAGAATGCTACTCCTTCGCCATTTCTAACCCGATTTCGATTCCGTTTGCTTTATGTGATAGCACTAGGTGAGGGCTTCAAAACTTCTACACAGAATTTTGACCTTTGTCTTCTTTGACCTTTGACCTTGATTTTTGACCTATATTGTACATTGGCTACAAAATGCTACTCCTTCGCCATTTCTAATCCAATTTCGATTCCATTTGCTTTATGTGATGGCACTAGGTAAGGGCTTCAAAACTTCTACACAGAATTTTGACCTTTGACTTCTTTGACCTTTGACCTTGATTTTTTACCTATATTGCACATTTTGTTACAAAATGCTACTTCCGGCGGGGACATATGTTACGCACCGCGTAATTTCTACTTTTCCTTGTTGTTCATGAGAAGGGCTATTTCCCAGTATAAACTTGTCGCATACCAGCATTGATGCCTTATAAAAAAATTTTTTTAAAATTATCTTTATCATAATGATTATGTCTTCAAAATTTGAAAATTCATAATGATGATTACAAAATATTTATATTGCTTTATCAACTTTTTTATTGTCAGATAGTGTTGTTGTTGTGTTCAATTCATGGTTTATTCAATCTTCTTCCCAGCTGAGTAGCTGAATTGCAAATAATTGTGTATACAAAGTACATGGTAGAATGACATAAGAATAACATCATTTCATCAATTAAAACAACATATAAAACATAGATTATACTTTTCAAATATTACTTTGTTTTAAAGATAAAAATCTAATGTGTTATAAAGTAAGAAGAGAGAGAGAGAAAAAAAAATGGGGCCCTACACAGCAAATAATTTGCCCCAGAAATGACAAGAGTGACAAACACATACAGCACAGAGAGTGTTGTTGTATGTGTTTGTCACTCTGCTAACCTGTAATGTACCCATAACATCTTGATAGGTTTCAACCAGAAATGCTAATCCTCCATACAGAGTCAAATAGAAGGATAGATAGCAGTGGGTGAACTCAGCACCAGGTTTTCTTAGCAGGCATACAACTAAAACTATGACCCCTTGAACTACATTAACCATGAATACAATGTGTTTTGTAGGGGTGTGCCAGTTGTGGGAAAATATGTGCATGGCAGCTTGCCATGTATATGAACATGTTTGGAATAACCTCTCAAGTATAACAGGCAAACAAGTAACATTGTGATGCTGAGGGCTTACATTAATAATGGAGTAGTCTTCCATACAAAACAGGCACATTGTACCATGCCGTGCAGACACTTTGTTTGCAGAGGCAAATCATGGATCAGTAGACATGGCAAAGCTTCACAATTAACATTGTACAGATTTAAAGGACAACATTTGAATGAAAATACAGTTTTTCAGAGTAGTTGTTGGCAAATGTGCAACTCACATTTAGCTGATAGTAAAATTTGTATGACTGTTGCAGTGTTTCTCCATTGCTAAGGAGGCCTTTTCTTGTTATGAATAGGACAAAAACCATTCGTGGAGAGTGGAGCACAGGTACATATTAGCATGCATGCTGAGTTTTAATACCATTATTAACACAGCAAATTCCCATACACTCAATACAAAGTTTGATTTAGTATTCTTAAAGATGAAATACTTATGACATCTTAACAGTATCTCGCTAGGTCGTATGTCGCTCACTATGTTTGTTTGTTTTATCATACCTATAGGAAGCAAATCGTTGGGAAGCTTGCACCGAAATGCAAGACGTTTTTAGAGTACACAAGGAGAGCTCTGCGAAAGCTTGGCATGGATGAGTCAAAGGTCTGTGACCTTTCATTTCCATTTATATTTTATTTTGTATTGTGCTTACAAAGCATGTATATTTTCCCCTCATTCTTCCTATTTTCATGTTTGTGTATGTGTTTTCACTTTGCATTTGATAAGTGATCAATGTATGTATCACATTTCATATCAATCTGCTTGTATTTCTATGTGTTTGTATTTACACTTTCAATGATTCATTTCATTTTCTCTTCATGCTCCCGCTTCCCACCTTCCCACCCTAATTTCACTTTATGGGTAAATGCTACAGTAAACTCTTTGTAGAATTATACTAAAAGTTGGTATTGGTTTAATTGATAATATGCAATATACTGTATCATGTTCCTTTACAGGCACCACAGTTGATATTATCTTGATTATGCTGTCATTGGATTAGGGAAAAACGTTCATTGGAAATTGTGCATTCATACAGGAAAGGTCAATGTGGTTATTGTTGTGACATCTGACCTTTGACCTATTCAGCCTCTCGTTCTTGCCCAAAGCTCTCAGATGCTGTGATAGAAGGGTATGAGGAGCGATACCGGCCTTTCTACAGGAACCTTGCAGCATACAACCAGCTGAGGGCGTCCTTGGCTCCAAGCATCGAAGCTCTCATTCTCCTGGACAGACTCGCCTACCTCAGAGAACAGGTGAACCCACACTCAGACTCCTCCCTTTCAAAGAAACACACAGTGGTACCTTATAGTATAGGGTGACATTGCCGTTAAAGGGATGGTATACTATTGGCAGGGATGGGGATTGTGCTTTAAACTTTTTTGCAAGGTACTGAGAAACTACTTATGAAAGGTTACAGAGCATACCATCCTACAAGGAATTTTAAGTTTATTTGATGAAAATTGATTTTGAAATGGCTGATATATCCAAAAACAAAGTAAGACAAAGAGATCCTAATAAAAGTTGGGTCCCACCTTTTATGAGTGAGTATGCTCTTTCTTTTTTGTGCATTTCCACATGATTGATGAGTGGTTAGTGCTCGAAATTGCATGTTTGTGTATAGTTCTAAGTGCTTTGATATATGCAACTAAACATATGATATACCTGTGGTCAAGTCATCATTTATTTATTCCATTTGGACTGTTTGTCCTTCTCAGCCCAATATCCAGATGGCCAGCATTGTTCCCTTGTTTGACCCCGTGACCTCTCCACGCTGCTACGCAATCCTGGCGGTGAAGTCCTCGTAGCTGGTCACACTCTGGTATGCTTCAGGAAAGATCTGCCAATAATGCCCATTGCTTGCCATTCCAGTGAAGGATGAACACTCACCGTGAACAGGGGTGTCCATGTCTGACAGCTTTTTAGGAATCACAAACTGACTTCCATGGCCCCTCGAGTATAACTCATCTCATTACTACAGTCTCTACTCTGTCGCGGAGTAAGCATTTTGACTGTCTCTGTATTTGTTTTTTTTTTATTTTCTATAAACCAGGGTCCACTTGAAGTGGAGAAGAGTTGCAATTCGCTGCATATCAGAGAAAACACAATCAAACTTTCCTCTTTGTAGATTAGGGTGATTCAAGACTTGACATATTCTAGCAGTTAACACTTTTGGTTATTAGTTTACCAGCTGCATCCCATTTCCTGAAGAGTTCTGCTTAATCTTATGCTCAATTTATCGAGCTTGACTCAGTGAATTGAGCATATGATCAATATTGATCGTGCTTACACCTGATTTAAAGTACAGGTTTGATAGCAGATGGAGTGTAACTTTGAATTGCATCACTCATAAGATCACTGTTAAGATCAATCTTTGTGAAATGGGCCCCATACCTTAAAATGACTGAATGTAAAAAGCATGTCTTGACACACTGAATGCTGTAAGAGACATATCTATACAAAATCTATTTTAGAAAAGGGTGGGGTTTTTTTCCTAGGTGAGTTGTGCAATTTCCCACAATATCTTGGGTGTGTAAGTGGAAGGTGTTTCTCAAAATTCTAGAAATTTTGAAAGATTATGCTCTCAATGACTACCAGTGTGAAATGAGGTTAGGGGATCTTTCTTACAGAGCATATTATGTTGGTGAATTTGATATCATCAGTATAATTTGATACTAGTGAATTTGATATCATGTGATAAAATCTGGTCTGAAATAAATATCTTATCGCATTTGTCATGATGCCTCTGTGCATATTGTAGTGAAGTGCAGCAGACATTGCAGTCACTTTTCAGATGTTTCCATGAAGCAATATTCTGCTTTTAAAGTTTTTTCAAGGTCAGTTAGAATGTCACTATGATGGCATTTACTTGTTGCTAACTTTTATCAGCCTTTCAATGATAACTTTCAATTGAAGGAAAAGATATCCGTGTGAGCAATTTCCTGGAATGCTATAACTCTTGTGTGCTATGTTTACAGATTTGACCAATCGGGCCATGTGTTGAGGTTGCTTTAGCAACCTGAGCACACTACTGTGTGTTGCAGATTTCTTTGTAACTTTGCCCAGTTTGGGTCTCACAAGAGAGTTTACATACACCAAAAGCAGGCTTGTAGAAACAAAAATTATGAGTATAATAGAGTTAAGGAAACTTATCCTTAAAGGTACACTCAACCTTTCAAATCCCAGTTATGAAAATAGAATGTTACAGAAAAGATAAAGCATATTTTTCAGATGTTTAAATATTACTGCCATACAGATTAAAACGGTAATTAATACAGCTGGCATCTGGTGACATATGAACAGTAGCAAAAATGCTAATAGTGTTATGTTTGAATTACACCTTATGACCTCACTGCAACATTGAAACACTTCTCCATCAGTTGCTGAATGTTGCAGGGGTATTGATGATTCCCTGTGGCATCAGGTTGATCCCATGAAACCCCAAGGGATGCCAGAGCATGCCTACCTTGGCAAGTTCAACTTGGTAGTAGACAGATTTCAAATCCAGGCAGGAGAGCCATTAAGCACTATTCTTTGAATGTAATGTGTCCTCAATGTGAGGGATGCATACTAGTCCTTGATCATTTGGTGGTTTAACTTTCCGTAGTCGATACACAGATGCAAATTGCCTCCCTTCTTTTGAACCCATGCTACAGGAGAGGTAAACTTGCTCTCCAATTCCAGGATGATGCCATATTCCAGAAAATCCCTTGGACAGTTCAGTGCATCCTCCTAGTCAGAGGGTGGGATCTGGAGACAGGTTCTCGAAAGGGGATCTCATCATGTAGGTTGATGCTATGCTTGACTGCACTTGTGCACCCAATCTCTAAATTTCTTGGAGAACACATTGTGGTACTCCTCCAACCTATCCTTGATGCCCTGAGAGTGTCTCCCTGTCGAGAGATGATCCTTTAAAGCAAGCAGTCATGTCAAATTTACCAAGGTTGGGTCATTCCATGACTTAATTTCCCGGGGGGGGGGCATAATGCCCCCCCCCCCCCCCTCGAATTCCGCGACCATTCTGGCGCGCAAAATTTGTCGCGCCCCGGGCAGACCGTTCCGAAGCCACGCCCCTTCAAAAAATTTTCGTCAACCCCAAAATTTCTCAAAAACGTGATTTTGTGTACAAAGTCAATACAAATTGTGTTTTTCAATTAATTCATATAAAGATTCATATTTTTAATTTTAATGGCTGAAATCAATTTATTTTAGTATAATTATGCTTCAAAAAATGTGTATGACAAATTCTGCTAAAAAAAAACAACAAAAACAAAAGTTCGAGAAACAGAGAAATACATTAAAAATTGATAAAACAATAAAAAACCTAAGAAATTAATTTTGATACTGAATTTTTTTTAACGCACAAATGTCTGGAATGTCATTAGGAATATTTACACCAAAAATCAGCATTCCATAAGCTTTTATAAGCTTTAATTAATTAATTTAAAATAGAAAATGCAAATTTTTTTTGAAAATTTAACTTAACCGTTTAATCATAACCTTCAAGCAGTGCATCACTTCCAACAGTACAGTAGTATCATAGTATGGGAGTGTTGATTATCTAAGATCATTTACTATTAAGTGTTATTATCAAATTAAAATCTTACTCCTTTGAAGATTACACACTAAAAGTTGCTTTCTTACCAAGGAAAGAGACAAATTAGCAAAGCAATGAAGACAATGCCAACCCTGTCACCTGTACTCGAGCAAATTATTGACTTCGCTTCGTTCAGCTTGAGGCCTGACTGATGCACTTTTTCCAAGAATTTCGAGAGGTGGGCGTTGTGTTGCTGAATGTCTTCGCCCCAAACCAAAACATCGTCAGCCACTATCTCGACCCCTTTGAGCTGCCCGAACTCGTCTATCATTGCTTGCTGCCAGATTTTGCTGGCAGTGAAGATGCCAAAAGGCATCGCTTTATATCGATAGCGGCCAAACTGTGTATTGAATGTCGTCAGACTTGCGCTCTTATCAGTCAGTGGTAGCTGCAAGTTACCACTGGTCGCGTTGAATCAACAGGGGTCGACACCTTCGGTTCTATCACCACCCCGCCGGAAGAAAGAGACCACCTGTTGCATGACCTGCATGGTTTGTACTGCCTTAAGTGTTTCCCTCAATTCAGTAAGCTCCTCTTTCATCTTCTTCACCGACGAAGAGTCATCCGTAAAAGCCCCAACTCGAGCAGTGTCTATCTCGAATTCACGAACTTTACAGTCAGTCCGCAGCACCCGATAATTCGCTCGTATTTATTCAACTCGTATGCAAGCCCGCTCTAGGCTTGCATACGTAATAAGCTGCGTAAGGGGATTTTGTCCTTGGGCTTTCGGCAACAAAAATACACCTTATGTTCACAAATTTGGTATCAAATTCAAGGAAAATATGTAATCTATCGTCACATGTTACTCAAATTATTGTAAATGAAAAATATCATAGCGTAATTTGAGCTTGAAAAATGATGAAAAAAGTAATTCGTGCAGTACACGTTCAAGACGTCAAAAAAATATCAAATTCACCTTGCGTCTCAATGAAAATGCTTTATTTGGTAGTCCATCTCCTAATCTTTGTATCCATGTAAATATCTTGACAATTTGTTGCTTAATCCGGTCAGGAACCAGTAAAATATACATCGATGTCAGTGCTGATCAGCTTGAAACCGTGTAATCTCAAGAGTAAGCTCTCTCATTGGACAGCGCTTGCATTCAGCGCTTGCATTACGTCATTACGCTGCTACATTAACGGTTTCATGCCACTTGCGGTTTCTTGGCACGCGTGTAGTTCGAGCGCTGAATGCCAGCACTGTCCAATCAGAGAGCTCTTATCGCGCCACTGTTGACTTTGTGTGGAGCGTACTTCCGGCTTAGGAGTGAATTTTACAGACATTTCAAAACGGAAAAACTAGTATAAATCATGCTTGCGTCTCCTTGACTCCAATATATGATGAGCATCTAAGTTTCCTCTCTACGAAAAAGCCAAAATCAGAAACAACAGTTTCTTAATCCGGTCAGGAACCAAAAAAGAACTTTAGACGACAAAATCTTCCGTGAAAAGCAGGTAAAATTTACGCAAATTCAACTGATTATTTAGTCATGATAAGATCCGATGTTATACCCAAATTTAGTATCAAAATAAAGATCTAAGACTGGAGAACAATTTACCGTGACTTGTAGCCATGACAAATGTATGTACAAGTCGCTACACTGTGAAAACCATAGCCCTACCAAAGTCTCGCAAAATCTCGCACGACGAGACACCTTTCGAATGCAAAGATCGTCAACGAGAGTGCTGAATAAATCTTGCTGGATCGGCTCATTAGCATACGTGCTGCGGACTGACTGTTTAGGTCGAGGCAGCGTTGGGTCATCATCTTGAAAGTTGTCCAAAACAGACTTTTCTTATCCGCGAAAGATTGGTCTCCGCTAGAGATTACAATATGCCTCAGCTCCCGCTGGATTGCTCGGTCTTTCACTCCTTTGACAAACCACTCCTTGAGGGTACTGTCTCTTAGTAGCTATAAAGCATTTCTTTCCTCGCCAGTAGAAATGGTCTCCATCTGGTCATACACTCGGAGTAAGTAACTGCTATAGTCGGCGAGTGACTCCCCATCATGCTGTAATCTGCTGTGTAGCTCAGAACTCAGCGACTGAACAGATTCCAAACATCCAAATTGTGATTGGAGAGCTTGTCGAAGCCTGGACTCCTCTTTGCGAAAGGCAACATCACAGCATAGCACCTCATCATCCTTTGCTGGGCCAATCAAATGTGCGACTAATACTTGCGCTCGTTCACTCCCTTCCAGTTTGTAGTAGTTACAGTATACAAATGACGCACAGGTCTGAGTGCGTCAGTCGGAATTGTGTGCATAAGGTAACTATGGAATGCTTAACCCATGAGGCGAAGCTGAGTGGGTTTAGGCTACATTCAATAGTTACCGCATGCACACTATATTCCGACTGACGCACGAAAGACATGTGCGTCATCTGATTTATAGAATGGGTAATTTTCTTGTCAAAAACCCATTTTTCTATCGTGTAACCCGATGACAAAATTACTGGATGCATTTCCTTTTGGCTTGCCGTAAACGGGCATGCATACCCATACTTACCGTTTTTACTGGATGCATGGCCAGCCATGCATCAGTTTTACTGGATGCATGGCCAAGCTGAGTGCGCGAACACTTGCTTTAGTGCGCGAACCTTTGTTACAAGTACGCGTACTCTTGCTAAGTGCGCGATAACATGTTTACCACTGTGACTCGACTCAGCGTGCGGCCAGTAAAAATGAACACATAGCTCTCGACCAATCATATCGCAGGATTCTCGCTACCCATTCTATAATATTCGTCAAATTCACTCTCGAATTGACATGTCGTCTCCCTTCAAAGGTGTGCAACAGAATTTCGACAACTTCACGACCGGCTTTGCTCGCGATGCTGACAAGTTCCTGAAAGCTCTGGTCAAGACCCTTACCATCTCATTTATAGCCGAGGCCTGTGCCCCACCACTGATTATGTCTTCATCCCCAGGCATCTAGGCAAAAACAGGGACCTGCTGGCTTACAAGGGGAGAGAAAATCTATGGTCACAATCTAAAATACAGTGTCTTCAGTTAACAGTATGTAACTCTTACTCATACACTTCTCTCCCACAGCTGAAGGTTTTTTCTTTTCTCTCTCTGCTCTTCTTGCATTGTCTTTGATGCTCTGTAGCCTCGTTGTGTAGACACCAACACCAATCCCACTCCTGACACCACTGTCTGATCCCTTGAATGCGTGGAAAAGGGCCATGGCCTTACTCAATGTCTTACCCAGGTTTGTGGCGATACTGTTCAGGGAGATTATTTTAGTTGTCTTTCCTGCTTTGAAGGAGATCCAGATTTCTGCAGCCAGATTCAGAGCCTTGATGTGATGGAAATTACTCAAAAGGATTATGACAACATCAGTGTCACCAGTATACATCATTCCAAGTGACAAGATTGGAGGGCATGGAGCAGATGTTCTACGACACGTGTGTCAGCTTCTTCAAGGTTGCACTGATCCATCAGTGAACCGTTTCCAGAATGGAGCACTTACCTGAAGTGACCTAGACACTCTTTTCATCAGGGAAATGCTTTTTTGTGATCTTATAAGACAAAAATGAGAATAGCTCCTTCTTCTTGTAATCGTCTGCCAGAAACTTCTTCCAATTTCCTAGAATTTTTGCAGAACCAGATACTCGGGTGCCCTTTCCATGTTTTTCTCTTGTGCCTCCCTTGAATTTCAGTGCACGATACTGGTCCCAGACAATGTCTACTCTTGTCGATCACTTCAAGTTGTGTTAAATTATTGGGCAGAATACCTTGTCGAAATATGAATTGAAGTTCTTGCCTTGGCCAGTTGTACCAGGAAGTGAGTGTATCAGTGCTCCACTATCAATAACAATGAAACCGTAGTGATCTGGTGCAGCTACAATTTGTAGTTCCTTGTTGACATGAATGGCACTACTTGTTGTGTCTTCCATGATACATATGCCAACATGTCTGACTTTGTACAAGAGTTGAGGGACCCTTGGGATGACAATGAAAGTGGGTATGGGGAAGATTCATGGTGAAAAATTTCTTCCAAATACCCTCTGGGGCTGTCTAGTACAAGAAAATCTTTCCCATAAAGCTCTACGTAACATTGAAGTGCTGCATTTTCAGCTTAATCACTGATTTCTTTTGTGTTTTCTTCTCATGGAACACCAGTAAGTTGTCTCCATTAATCAGTGCTGTCAGAGGTGTGTCCTTTGAGGCAAGCACATGCTTACTGAACTTGTTTTAGTGATCTTGTCCAATAGACACAACTTTATGGACAGATTGTTTAGAAGCCAGAGACTCACACACCTTGTTTTCTTAAGTTGTCTAATGTAACCAGGACTCCACTGTGCTCCTCAAAAGGATTTCCATTGCTCAGCAACACCTCCGTCAGATCTCTGGCATGGCATAAATTATAGATTCTAAGATGAATGACCTTGCTCATAATGGGGAAGCTCTTCACCATTATCAATATTGTTCCCACCAGTGAACTCCTCATTGACGCGGCTAATTTCTGAGCCAGTCATGATCCAGTGTTCCAGCATATGGAGTTCTCTGTGAGACCAATAATGCCACCAACTCTCTTCACCTTTTCGTTGGTTCTCAAAGAAAGATATCATTCAGAGGGATGAAGGTTCAGGTGTGAGTTTCTTCAATTTGTCTTGACAAATTAGATTTGTTAAGATCGCAGTTCTTCATCTAGTATGCCTTGTCCACTTTGGACTATTTAACATAACAATGCCGGAATTTCGGAGCTGGGGTATTTGTTTCATGTTCATCGTGTCACTGCCGGCAACCAGGGACAGCCTGGTGGTAGTGTCGCTGCCTAGAAAGCAGTAGATGACAGGTTTGAGTCCAACTGGTTCCTTTTTTCCGTCACATTTGTTAATTTGTAGGTCAGCAGCTGCGATCCTAACAAATTTAATTTGTAGAGGGAGACAAATTGAAGAAACTCACACATTAAAATGATCTGTTTGTACTTGTGTACAGGTAGCCAGAATTTAAATATTGGACTTTCATGGGAAGCTACCGTATGACCCAATCCTCAAGAGTCCTCTTGATTCCACTGTCTTCATAGGCTTGCTTTTTAATAGAAGGTTGTCAAGCACCAGAAAAGTAACTTGATATGCATTGTTCTCTTTGCATCGGATGCTTTTGGAAAAGCTGTGTCTTCTGCTTCTGTCTTACCTAACCCAGTTGTTTCCAGGGTTTCAGGCCATCCAGACCCATGCAGAAGATCTCCCATTGTGCTCCATAAAGCTATCCTAATGTGGAGCCCACCTAGCATAACCACAAAGTACCTTGTCTTCTCCAAAGATGCCAGGAAAGGTCCACTGCATTTTTTTTGCAAGGTCATAGAGTGGTTTGTTCCACTACCAACACAGGGACTTGGTGTGGGTTGAGGTGCTTATTTGGCATTGTCATAGAGTGATTGTTTCACTTCCAACACAGGGACTTGGTGTGGGTTGAGGTGCTTAGTTGCCTTTTTCACCAGTTTCATTCAATATTGAATCAATCCTGGAGGTGTTTCATAAAGCTGTTCTTAAAGTTACAAACAACTTAAGAAGGACTGGAACACATTCTGATGTGCTATACTTATTAGAATTTCAATAATTCAGCACAAGAACTGATCACCAGTCATTCTTCAGTTGTTCATAAGTTTAAGAACAGCTTTTTGAAACACCCCCAGGATTGCATCCTTGAGTGCACTGAATGCGTGTTCATGGTCAGATTCCCTCATGAATGGTGTATCCATCGTCAACACTTCCCTGAGTGGTGCCAACTTCTCAGAGATGTGCCAACAACTTCTCAGAGCTGTTTGGAATGTATCCGGCAAGGAACGTGACAATTCCAAGGCTCTTCTGGACATCTTCCTTGTCTGTAGATGTGGCTATTGACTTGATAGCTTCAACCTTGCTTGGATCTGGTCGGATTCCACTCTTTGTGTAGAGTGATATGAAGAAGTCAGTTCTGTCTTCTTTTTTATGGCACATTTTGCACTGTTGGAGACGAGGCCTTTCTGTTAGGCCTCCTCTTCCAGGTGGCATACATTCCTGTCATGTTCCTTTTCAGTGTGAGCAACGACTGCAACGTCTATGATATGCCATCGACAGTTCAATCCATGTGCTGCTGGAATATGCTCTGGCTGACACACAGTCCCAAAGGTAACCAACCGCTGAAAGCAGTGCCTTCCAGACTTTGTGCGGAACGTTGTCGCTCCTGACCCTTGTCTTCCAGGTGAACAGACTAATCCAGATTGGCGAGGTATCGTGTCTCTGCAAAAGTTGGGTTTACCTCTTCCAGCATTGGTACCTTGTGTGGACAGTGCTTTAGGGATTTGTTTAGTCATTGTGGTCAAGACACAAACTAATGGAACCGTCCTCTGACCGTTTGTTGTCTTGGAGCTGCACCAGTCTATATGGTGCTTAACTTTGTGATCAACGCCATTCTGCTTCACAGTTTGCAGTTCCACCTTGCTTTCCTCTCTTATGTGCACACTTCATTTCCTTGATGGATTGATGGATGGTTGGTTAGCTAACCACTGCTGCCATGATATATGAGGTGTGAGGCTTGTGTCTATGTTAGATGACACCATTACAAGTCAGTCTAGTCAGGAGATGCGTAGAAACAGTAGCATATATGTTTCAACCATTTTTTTAGGGGTCATATGACATAGCAATAATACTGAGACAAATGTGATATTATGAAACTTGCCAGCAGGGATTGTTTGCAATAGTTGTTGGTTCTGTCAATGCCCCTTGTAAACTCTTAGCTTTATCATATGCTGTGCATCACACACCTTTTTATTACAAAAACACTTTCCAGCTGTCACCGTTGGATTTCTATTTATCTGGGCATGAATTATTCTTGGGAGCAGGGGTGCAATGATGTTCAGATATTACTGCTGGCCCACATTGGAGCCTAGGGTAAACATTGTCATCTCCAGAAAAAGACCTGCATGTGTAATGCTTGGAAGAGATCATCCTTAAGGAGTAGGGTATACAAATTGATAGAACTGAACATATTTCCCGCAATATGTTCCAGAAATGAGGCCACCAAGTATTGCCCCAGAGATTCAAAGCAGTGTTGATAGATTACATCTCCGGCTCAAGTGGGACTTTCTCATTACTTATAACTAGTAGTACGAGTGTGTCAATTGACCATTTATGCACCGTCATAGAGAAGAATACTTGATTTTTTTTTTTTTTTTCATTTGACGCCACTGAAAAAAGCTAGCTTTGATTCATTGATGTACCATCAAAGCCCCACCACACAGATGTTTAACCCTAATCCCACCGGGTTTCTTGAGGGACTTGAAACCTTTAAGGAAGGTTACATTCTTCCTGATTAGTGTCAAACCCATTCACCTGTTTGTTGATATACAGACATTGAATTCATTTGTATGCCTAACATTAGAAATATATTGCCATGAATATTCAAAAGCCAAAATTCAGCAGCTGTTGGAGTAGTAGTGTAATTTAAGCACCTATTTAAATAGACTGTCTCCTAACATATGTATCAAATTTTGTGCTTACATTCCCAACAAATGTTGCACTGACAATCAGGAAGCTTACCAAGATATCTTTCTTGATACAGCAGCAAACTGATACGTATGTATGTGCTGCCTTTATTATAAGTACATGTATTGAAATGAAATCCATTGGATATGTATATTGTGGAATATATTACATGCTTGGTCCTCGGACCTCATAAAAAATGTCCATAGATTTGAATGCATTTCTGAACAAGTGTATTGCCTCATGAAAAGGGAAAAGTTTCCATCAAATATCTGGCTGCAAATATATCTTGCACCAAAGATGTCTGAATTAAGTCTAGCGATAAGTTGGTGTTGACGTTTGTAATAAACCATTTTTAATGTGCCATATTTTACACAGTGACACTGTGTTAAACTTCTGTATCAGTAAAACTGAACAATGAGTGTTGCTAACATTCTTCTCTTCTTTTTCTTTTTCTTTTTTTTTTGGGGGGGGGTGAAACTTAAATATCCATGATTTGAACGGCACACTGCAGAGATCAGAGGAAATCATTTTGTGTTAAATTAATGCAATAATTTTCAATAGAGATGTGAATGCTGCAGCGACATTGGACAACATGACATCATGACCTTGCAATGTTGAAATAGTTTTTGTATTGTATTTATTGCCATGTGACAATGATTTTGTTTGAAAAAAATAATCTATGAGCTTATATTATACACTGTACATGAAGCAACTAGATTATGATATGTTTTGTTGTTTTCTTTTTGATTTGTCATGTTTGTGTGTTTGTTTTTCGAGCGCCCTTTCTCCATGTAATGCTTAAAGTGCCTTGTGACTTTAATATCCCAGTCACTAGAATCAAACTTTCATCTACCATGCTCTCTCTCCACCCCCTTTGGAAAGGGAATATTCCAGCCACCCTGTCATCTTATGGCACTCCAGATACTATAACTATGAATTTCCCCAGGTAGATAATCTACACACATCTTATTTGAACAGTGTTCTAATAATGTGATCTGGAGATGAAAATGATCAGTGTAAGAATGTAAAGATTTATATTCTAATGGACAGATACCCATGGCACAGCTTGTAACAACAATAAGCTTATTTTGTTCAGAAATCTGAGAGCTGATTGCAAGGTGTGATATGGTACCTGGTACTATCGTGACCCTTTCAGGCACATGAGCTCAAAATCCTGTCAGTATTGCACTCAAACAGCTTGCAAATGGTATTATGACAAGAGTTTATACGTAGCAAGGCTCATTGAGAAATTCAACTTACACATGTATATGTGTGTGTGCATGTTTGCCTTTATTATGTGTGTGTGTGTGTGTGTGTCTGGTGTGTATGTGTGTGTGTCTGGGGTGTGTGTGTGTGTTTATTTGCTTTAAAAAAGCATGTTACATGTTTGTAACAGTATCAGTATTGAATTTGATTTAACTCGTAGAAAAGAGAAAGAGAATAGAGAAAGCCTGCATTCACCTCAACAAGCTTTGCCATATGATCATGATGAATTATTGAGGGACTGTATCATGGCATTAGAGTAGAACACCAGGTGGGCTACCCGTTTCATACAAAGGTTTGCAATCATTGCAAGTGTTAATTATTGCAGGGAAGCTTTTCAGAAACAACAAATCAGTAAGATAAGTTGTCGCCACAGCTATAATTATTGCAACTTACATTAGCTACAAAACTCATCAAGCAAAAGGCTGTAGACTTGCCACGTGAGACCACCATTGTAAAAAGGAACACGTCAACACTTCAATCTCATTTTGGGAAATAAAATTATACTTTTTATTTCTCAATCACAGTAGCACCATATCAGTGCAATACTATTCATTGTAAGCATACAGATGTAAAAATAGAGCTGTTTATGTTACAAACTGAATCACTTATTTTTTTAATCTGTTTTCTTCTGCGAGTCAAAGAGTTCAAGTTTTTTGCACATTACATCTTATTACATTTCATGTCAGGAGCACTGAGAAACTAAAGAGGCAGTTGTCATTGGAAAACTCAAAGTTTTGCTTCCCATAACTTCCAATTTCAAAGATTGCATTACAGTAACAGTAAATTATAAAATAACAAAATTTGACATGAATTGCACTTGACCGGAATAGATACATCCACCATCTTAATGTAAAGTAAGTTTTACCAAGAGCTGCAAACTAATTTATTGCCATTATTTCTTTTTATCATCTCATGTTACATCAAAAGATCTTGGAAGGTTCAAAAGTACTTGTATCCATCAGGTTATATCTGGATAAATCAGACATAGATGTGATATGATACCAGAGACTTCTTACTCCATTGTTTTGCGATTCCATTTCCAAATTTTACAACCCCTTCAGAGGTTTAAAAAAACGTAAGAAGCCGCACTTACTCATGTTAGGTGTACTTCACAATTTCATCAATTTATTACAGTGCATAAAGATTGTCCGACTAAAACAATCTAAACATAGTTACAGTACACTACAATATGTCTTGACATAAATGCATTGTACGAAATGTTCAAATACTCGAGCACACCATTACATTAAGCATAATACATTGTATAACTGAAGAAAACACGCACGATAGTCATGACCCCGAGATAACAGGTAAACCCCGTGTTCCGAGGGAATGGAACTTGTCTGGTGTTTGAAAGCAAACACTGGTGACAATTCTAAGAGCACCGAACTTGCATTATATTTCTGTTCTGGGATCGGGCAATCGAGTGTAACATAGGGTTGTTACACCACTACGGTACTCAGCATTCCCCTGCCCCTCGATTAGAAAATACAGTAAAGGGGGGTGGCAAAATCATACTAATCTAACGCAGTTTCTCGTTGGATATACGAGATACTGTGATTTCACACAAACAGAAAACGGGAGACCCAAACCACCAATCCATGTACTGAAATGTTGACAAGATTTTGCATTAAAGACAAGTGCCACCTGACATTATTTATGTGACAAGAATAGAGAGAAAATACCGTTTCTGGGAGTATACCATTGTTTTCCATGAGTTTCATTCTCGTTTAAGACAATGGAAGATACTGATAAGGTCAGAAATGTCGAAGAATCCATCAATTTGTCAAAGTTTACCTCTTATCAGTGGAACGAAATCAGCATCATCTTATCACTTAGCGTTAGCAATATTTTTTCTGCATGTCAATCTGTGTTGTATGTCCGTGTGTATGTCTGATGGTATATATTTGGGTGTCTGTGTCTGTGTGGGCGATAGTATGTGCATTTTTGTGTCGGGTTCTTACCATTAATTTCGTTCAAGCAAGTAACCAATCTGAAGGGTAAATGATACTGAGGTAGTCTGGTTCAACACATCAATCACATAAATCCATATTGCCATATACACGTAGGAAAACAAAAATATTGAAGTTAGCTGCTAGTTATCGCAGTGACCATGCCTCTGTATACGCTTTTTCTGTCCTTTTCTTTACGTCCTCAAATTTGTGGCCATTGGAAAGTCAGAGTCTGTGGATACCATGGACATTAAGATGGACATAAAGAAATGTGTTGCAATGTGACAAGTGAAAGGAATGATGGGAACATTCCTGATATACTTTGAAAGACTTTGGCTTCAGTGAATATCATAGAGTGTATGTATGTGAGTGGATATTGGAACTAGTGAATATACAGTCTGTAGGTGATCTAAACAGAAGCCGGGAAGAGGTTGTGTTCTAGATGCTTGACACTTCATGCATTGTTTTCCACCACATAGCAAGTTAGTTACTCCTTCCGCCAATCCAACCAACCCGGAAATAGATTTGCATCTACCAATATTTTGACAGCTATAGATGAGAACATTTTCACACCTGGTTTGGCAACATTAACAACGCCACAGTTTGTGCTGTACCAGATATTTTTAGGGAGGCAGCGTTAGGAACTAGTGGTCGTTTAGACCTTCAGAAACTCTACGGTGATATAGTGGAAGTAGAGACACCAATCCTTATTGTCTAATATCTCGACTGGCACGCTCCCGACCCCTGCATCTGCAGTGCGCATATATGGTGAAGAAATAATATGCTAAATTTTGGACATGCGGGATCATGCAGCTTCTTCAGAGTACATTCGTGGCGCCAGAGAGTATGGTACACAATTACAGCTAGTATAGTATGTAAAGTTGGAAAATACTGCATGGTATGGGTCAAAACGCAGTTTGTACACGAGAGGTAGAATAATGCAACAGTGTCAAACCATCTGCAGTAATCAGTGTAATCCAGGCCAGGGTTACATCCATCAATCGTGTTCAGAATTCAGGATACAATCTGTATTACCGTCTGACAATAATACTACATTGTGAAGTGTTGTAATGGTTCCAGGTCTGTTCCATACCCGGCTAGCCACTAAGTAGCTGCGGTAAATGTCATTCAGATAATCAATCGATTAACTCTCTAATCCAGGGGCCATTCCAGGGTTCGTAGTTTGTAAAGAGCATGCGTCCATTAGGGACTAACTTCACTGATAGACCAAAGCCCTGACGTGTATTGAGCCCAGGTTTGTTGCCATTACTACTCTGTCCTCACTACTACTCTGTCCTAACGATTTGCCCCTGCAACGAGAATTCAGCAGCTTCGTGGAAACACCATCGACCTAGATGAACCAGTTTTTATATCTGCCGTAACTTTCTCCGCTGGGATAAAATTAGTTCCCATTAAATGTGTGTTAGTCAATTTCGTACTTTGACTACTAGTACTCATCACTGATTCATACGGAGTTGAATCACACCTTTCTAACTGCAGATAGTTATATAAGTTGCTGGTCCGTCAGTGACAATCCACATTTGGACGAGAAAACCGTGTTTAGGATATACATTGTTAGATATATAATCCAGTCATGCCATGCAGTGGAAGGGCTGTTTGTTGTTCCTGTAGTACGAAAAAAGGCCACTATAATCCTCATATGAACGCATTTCTGAAAAGATTGTGAGTTACTGTTGGTTAAATCTCAACTAACTTCACTATTCACGATATTTTGATAAGGATATCGCACTCACGATTTCACGGGAGCATCTCTTTCACGAACGAAGAGCGAAACTTTCTTCAGTTTTGCATTTAAGACTTGTTCACGTTTGAAACTTAGTAGTCTGGTGTTCTGATACGTCGGCTGGACTCGCATTTCAACGAAACTTAACACACAGCTTTATACACGCTACACTTTACAATTCTAAGAAGGGTCATTCTTGATTGTAACACCAACATTCCATTGAATACTGTGTATTTCCGAGAAAAGGGAAATGTTTCGAAATACTGAAACAGTAAATCTGGAAATACAAGACCAGACGTTTCAAATCTATATACGCATGTAGGCCTACAACAAATGCTTGACATGTAAATTCCTGATTTCCGTTTCGTAGATCGCACCTATTATAACGCCTTCAGTTTTGTTCAGGTTTACGTAAAATACGAGCAACAACATCGCAATTGCGTGACTTCAAAACTCTTGAACTTTGCACAAGGCTTCACGTAACATTTTTTTTTTTTTTTGTGCAAAAGCCAAGTACTCATGTAGCAAAAGAAATATCACCTTTAGAAGATTTCCAGTGATTTCGTCATACTGTACTAACTAGTGTTTCTACAACGAAATATTCATCTTTTTTGTCACCTGCTAATACTGGTGGTTCAATCATGTAATTAACATAAATATTGTAGTCTTCAAACTCTTCTTTTTTCTTGTCATCCTCCTCTTTTAAGTGATTTTTCGGGATTAATTTGCCCAGGTAGGAGAGCAACACAGGGAGAAAGACCAGGCCGTGGAGGGCGCCAAAAGCCATGGCTAAAAACAGCGTTTTGAAGAATGTTCTGAAGAGGTAAGTAGGGGCAGTGGAGAGTGGACTGAGAGCAATCATGGACGAGAGGGCGCCCTGTGCTATAGGCATACCCACGGCAAAGAGTGCGGAGATGGCGCGTTTGTTCGGATTCTCTTCCGGCGCCGAGACAAAGGCGTAGGTGATGTGCGCAGAGAAGTCTACGCTGAATCCGATACAGAGGATGATGTTGACAACGGAGACCGTGTCGAGGTTCACGCCCCATAGCGACATGTAACCGATGACGGCGGAGTCGATGCTGATGGCACAGAGCGTGACGAAGACAGCGCAGACGGGATGTGGGATCATGACCAGGGACACAATCATCATACACGCCATGGCAATGCCCAGTGTCTGCAAGAGACTGGACAAGGTGCCTATGTACTGGTCATAGACCACGAACATCGGGTGGAAGGTAATCATGGAGTAAGGCGACTGCCCAGCAAGCTCCCGAATCTTCAGCATCATGTCGCGTTTCTGCATCGCGCTGTACATATCCCGGCTGGTCACGAGGAACCGCGAGGCTTTGATGCCAACGGCAGTGACGTTATCAGGCCCGTATTCGAAATTGATGTCGAGCTCGTACTCTTTAAATCTGTAGTCAGTAAGAAAGCGATGTTGTAAGATGTTAAGAAACGTGTCTTTGTCAACTTCACTTGTGCCGAAGATCGCCTTTAGGTACATTGCATACATTCGCAGCCAGGACACAGATAGATCGGCTCCGTGAAACAGGTCAGTTGCTTCGATATCGGCAAGGGTTTGATTCAGGGAATTCTGAGCTGACAGATTCCAGTAGTCCACCTCTTGAGTGGTAGCTACGCTCACTACTGGACCGTATTCACTGAAGAAATCTTCAAGCTCCTTGTAGAACCGCCACGCCGGCGAGCCGTCACGCGCGAGATTCCGCAACTGCAGTCCCTCCGTGATGTTCATGCAACCGTAGATGGCGCCACCGATGTAGGCAGCAAAGAGCGCCACCGAAAATATCTTGACCCACTTCCTGGTGATAAACGGTCCGTAGTAGTCCCGGAAGAGCACCATGATCGGGTGAATGATGTGTGATGCCGGCTTCTTACATTTCATATCATGCTGTGGCACACCTCCGGCGCAGAATATCCTGTACAACTTATTCGGTGCTTCCTCCTTGGACAAGACCTTCTTACAGGTGTAGCAGTGGAGGTTCTTCGCCTCTCGGTCCCCGATAAATGCCATGCAGGAGCCGAAAAAGGTGATCTGATAGAAGTAAGCAAACATCATCGCCACGCCGGCGTAGATACAGAAAGCCCTGATGGCGGGAAGGGAGATGGTCGCTCCGATGATGAAAGCGAGGACGGTGGTGAGGTTGGTAATGGTGATCGAGACCGCGGCTTCTGAATACGTGTGACCCATCCTCTCATGAACGGGCATATAGATACTTAGCTGACGCCACCCAGCAATCATGATGAACATGTTGTCAACACCAACACCTATAAAATAGAATAGAAATAGATCAAAATGATGGCTCACTATTTTCAGTGCTTTGTCTGTATTTTGTTTTAAATGTCCCACTTATCATTATCCTAACTAGCGACATCTTTAGAGATCATGTTCTCATTACCACATCTTTATCGTTATGATTACAGTCAGTCTAAACAGCGGAATGTTTATTCCCATTTTCAACATCATCTTTTATTGTAGCTTGACGTATATAGTAAATGAATTCAGCTATGTTAAAAGTTGGAACTTAATCTCAGAAAGAATTTACCGCCAAAGCAAGATAATGTGTTCCATACGCGCTTCCAGGCAACGAATGTCCTGTCGTTTTCATAAACTTCATATTCACACATTTTATTGCGAGATATCCGTGCTGAACTGAAAATTTCCCGAAGATGATGGAAATTATTTGGATCACTTTCATTAAAATTATATTTCAGCAGATATTTGGCAATATTTGGGTAAATACTGCCTGCTCGTAATTTTTGCACAATTATGATGTTATTGTAATCTATTTGAAAGCAAGAACCAAAAACACATAAAAATCTGTAAAGAAAAGACAAATTTCGGACCACTGTTGCTCTCCAAACTTCTTATCAGGAAATGTCTCGGAACAAGGGGCAATTATGATGTCCAAGTGTCACGAGATTAAAACTCACCAATGATAAGGAAGGGCATGAGGGAGACGATCTCGTTGAAGGACAGGCCGCAGTAGCTGAGGAAGCCGATCGACGAAACGATGGCGAGCGAGGCGGACAGGACGCCGATCAGACCCAGCCAGGGCTTGCTCTGTACCCAGTCCCGCATGATACACGAGCCGACGGCGAAGACGACCAGCATGCAGAAGGTGGCCACAAAAAGCGGGATCACCCGTTTGCTGGCCTCGCCGACCTCGTCAGCCAGGCCGAAGCTCGTCTCGTATGAAACCACGATATGCTCGGCCGTCTCGATGAACTTCTCCACCTAGTCCATAATGCGACGTGTGAAAGAATTGATAGATATGCAAGTTAGCGACAAATATCACAAAATTATCCAAAGTTGGAGTTTACTCAGTAATCGTTGTCAGAACAATTTATGGTTGTGTCAATTTAACTATGGGAAAATGTGAGGATCATTAGAATGCTATACCTAAACTTGAATTGGCGATGGAATATGCATATCCGAGCTTGACTGTTGTTCTACCTCTCTCACCCCCCCCCCTTCTTTCTTTCATTAAAAAAATAACAAAAACAAAACTCGATAACTCAGAATAAGTTCGATTCGTCAGACTTACCTCTTGGATGAAGTGTTCCTCCCACTCGTAAGAGAGGTCTTCTGCATGTTGCGTTTCTCTTGTGATGCTGTAGATGAGGAGAATCGCCTTGGCACTTTCAATCACGTTCGAATCGGGAAGGAGCTTGACTCCTCCAATGGCGTTCCCAATAAAGACACGCCCCTCATGGGGCGTGGGCAGCTGCATAAAAGGAAACGTCAGCTTCATGTGCTCAATGTACTCCACATTGTCACGTAGCAATGTCATGATGATGTTGTCATGGCAAGCGTGTAGCCATGTCTGACACACGTGGGTGTAGCTGTAGTCGGTGAAGTTGTGAGTGAAAGTGAAGGTTCGGATGAGCTCATCGAGGCGGACGATCTCCTGAAAAGCTTCCTTGGTGAGCACGTTCCCGTGGTCGATCTGCCGAATAATGAGGCTGCCTCGGGTCTGCGGAGATCAATTTGATATAATGGATAGGGAATGAATGGAATTTTTAAACTTATTTCAGCTTTCAGAAATATCATAAGGCAGAAATCAATATGCTCTCATGATAGATGATTGCACGTACCTCCGAAGGAACAATTTGGTACATCAACATAAATTAGAATATCAAACGAGCAGTTAAAACAATGCACAGTATAGAGACAGTTTTCAGAAAGTGTGGAGAATTACAACGGAATTTACCTTATCTAGCGAAAACCAAAAGATGGCATTTACTTGGATGTTTACAAAGAAATCAACTTATTCTATCTTCAAGGGCCGACACCAACATTCATAGTATATCCTGACGAATTAAGAAGCATGAGGCTTCAAAATTCTCGCAAAAAGACATGCTTACTCTGACGCTAACGGTTCCACAGTCTGGTGATTAAATGGCACCTTTAAGGTGTTTTTAGTTGAGTTTTGAGTGACTAACATTTTTGAGACTTAGATTTCCGCTCTGCAGGACGCGTGTAGTGTTCTTTCATTGCAGACACAGAATACTGAGGCATAGACTTTTGTTTTGTTTGTTTTTAAGGCTTTGAAGGAGAATTATTGTGTAGGGGTTGGTATTTAATACCAAAAGACAATTGATGCAACAGATAGTGGCAATCACCGTTTAATAATAATATCATCTCAATGATTATGGATTATTCAACAGTGACGTAAACAAATATTTATATTCTTGAAGTTTTATTGATAGATTAAATAATGTTTAATTTACGTATTTATGTACTTATTTTGTTTAAGGATGGGTTGCGGCTTAAAATTGAAATACCAGTCTAGTTTTCTAAGCAGTTTCGTTTATCAAGACAATTTATTCATGTTATTATCCAAAATCCCTATCTAATTAATATTTTATCCTTCACCATCATACGCCAACATCAACCTGATGCTATTAAAGTGAGTCAAATACGACTTTTAATCCGTCCTGTCCATTAATATTATGTGTTAAGAACAATACGTTTGTTAAATTCAAATGTGAAATTATTGGTTTGTACAAATTTGATGTGAAGATTTACACGCGAAATGATAACGGATAAGGGATGAAACGCATAGAAGTTATTATCGCGAATTACAAAGATGGAGTAATACTAGTATAGGGCCTAACGACAGGTCGCATCGTGTCGTAAATTCAGAGGGGAATCATGCAAGGTTCGTCGATAACGGAAGCATTGTGTAAAGAGTAAAGATGATCACCAGTTACTGTTAATTTACTGATGGTTCATGAAAAAAATGTAATCGGCATAAGTAGGCCTACACATTATTTCATATCTCTGTTAATAGTCTGTTCACTGTCTCGCAATAAAATACAACAGTTCTGCGTCGAGACAACCCGTACCTGTCGGTCAATTAGCTCTCGGTTCGGCAGGAACTCTGTTTCGTTGTCGCCTGAGGCGAAGTACTGCATGAAGACGTTACCATCCGCGCGGCCAGTGCTGCCCTGAGGGGTGAACAGATAGACAACGTCGTCTTCGATATGGAGGCAGGTGATTCCGTGAACGCAGATGATAGCGACAGCAAGTGGCATGAGAAGGAAGAAGACTCGATGACGCGACACGAGCTTGCCTAGATTGTAGAAAGCCGTGGTCATCCAGCGGTCGATGCAGCGGTAACTCTGCTTCTCGGGTGCCTCCTGGGTGTACATGATGCCAGAGTCCGGTCTCTCTCTCCACCAGTGAACACTTCGAGCACGTTTGGTTTGCTTCGTCTGTATCTTATCATAAGCGGAAAAGGTCTCGATTCACTGTGAAACCATCAGCCTGACCGTAGGGAACCGAAGAGAACATACGAGTGACTGGGGTCCTTCGGGCAAACGAGGCTGTAGAGTCTGAGGAAAGATTCAGAAAATAAGTTCTTTATTGATACTAAAAGTAGACCGTTTTTCCTCCTTTTTGAAAATAATATAAATGAAATATTTATCCCCCTCCCCCACAAAAAAAAAAATACAACAGATTTAAAAAGCGGGAAAAAAATTGTGCAATGTAGGACCTACCTGCAAAGTGACATGACGTGATGATAGATGTAACACGTACAAACTGACCTATTATAGGTTCAATTCTCCGAGTGTGATGTTTTTAACTATAGACTATGATAATTAGGCGATATGCTGTAATATGATTGTGGTACTGGATGTGATACAGTCATAGGTGGAGTGTGGATAAATGATTCAGTAAATACTGGTGAGGATGGTTTATTACTTAGGCTCATGCACGTCATTGAGAAAGATCAAGTTCATGTCGGAAGCCGATACAAGTAATCTTCTGAAGTGGATACTAGCTATTCCTACAGTTCAAATCCTAACAAAAACAAACAAACAAACAAGCAAACAAACAAACAAACAAACAAACCTCAAGTTTGAACACGACCACCTAAGAAACGGACAGAACACGTTCTACGGGTAGGATACGCCGGAACTCAGGGGGTAACTACCCGTCACTGCTTGCTCATCGACACACGCTTAAATTGTGAGTACACGACTGCGATGTTATTATTGATACCACTCGTGCACATCTCCACAGTACAGAAACGCGCGAAAGCAGACGATATACATGATGCGAAGACCGACAATGACATCTAGGCAGCTAAAAATTGATATCTGATAAGAATCCGAATATTCATATCTCCCTTGCGTGTGCCGGTGGGCTCTGAGGGTTTGATCACGGTTATATTTAGGTCGACGCTGTGTATCGAGAGCCTGGATTAAACGTTAACTAGGGCAACCCCTGGCAGTTTGCATGTTAGTGATGCAGACAATCCGCAGCTCACGTGTCAGCCTCTCCAAATCTTCTCATGATTGGATGAGTTTGCTAAATAATCTAAATTCCCGACAAATGTATTTATGACAATGTTGATTCTTGCAAGTCAGAAGCCTGCCAGTGGTTTGCAAAATTCAAGCTTTGAAACTTATGTACGATACATGGAGGGGAAATGAATAGCCTACAGCGAGATATTCAGGGGGTAAACTATTTATAAGATTTAAATCCATAACACTAAACTAGTCTATGACCAACTGACGTATTGTAAAGTGATCATGTTAAATTTCATTGATCCTTAGTTCAAAGTGTGTGTTTTTTTAAGTCGGTGTCATGACTTGGGAAAACTGTGTATTTAACTGGAAACTGCTCGATACTTTCTCTGGTGAACTGCGTTAACGTAACAAGAAATAAGGGACTCATGATCATCGTCATCATGATCATTATCATCATCGTCATCATCATCATCATCATCATCGTCGTCATCATCATCGTCATCATCACCTCTATCGTCAACATCGTAATCTGACTTATTGTTGACATCATCATTATTACACGATCTGTGTGTTAGCATCACACTGATATTGTCATCGCCGAATCATGCTATACGATCACTTTTTCTCTTCGATTATCACATTCTATATAATATGCTATATTACAGAACGACTGTTAGCAGTGGGTAAAATTTAAAAAAAAAAACTTACCAAAATGGCAATTCAAGGGTTAGTAAACTGCTTTTGAAATCGACATGAAAGGGTGATCACGAAATAAGATATTTTTCTAAGATTTCTTTTAACCATAATTAAAGAGGTATATAGTGTGAAACATTGTTCAAAAAGCCCGGAGCCGACAAAAGATTGTGACTCAGCGTGATTCCTGGTTGGCATTCTGAATATAAGCAGGATGTGCGCAGTGTACTCAGAACATCCGAACGGCAAAAAGGTGTGCTTTATGTCAGTGCCCAATGATTGTGCTTGTGGAACCTCCTCCAAATTTCATCTTTTTTGTTCAAAGAATTTCGAAAATAGTTGCTATAACCTATTTTGTTATGACAAGTAGGGACAGCAGAATCTCAGAGTTGAATTTTAAGGAGTCCTTGCTTAGGATTGCAGACATTTTACAGGATATTTTTTTTTTTCAACCCTGGAGCACCAGCCTGAAGGATCCAATATCACTCATGTCCCACAAATGAAGTTTCATGTTGGAAGCAATGTCATCCTTGTCCCACACATGAGGTCTCATGTTGGATGTGCCCATGCTTGGAGACATCATTTATGGCCTGTGACATAAAGTGTACAGCATGCTTTCTACTTGGCAAGCGATCATTCATGATGATGATCAAATTATATCAGTCTGCCTTAACATGTTCAACTGCTGAACTGTGAGTAACAATTTGACTCCCAAATATTGATTGTTTTGCTTCTACAACTATCTGGATGCTGTGGCTGTTTGGTTGAGTGAACACGTAATACTGCTAATACTGTACTGAAAGTTTGCATGTACATGTCATCATGCCTAGCCTTCTTTTAGACCACCTTTGCTGGCTATTGTTAGCAGCTTCTATCATCAACATACATGCACACCAAGGGCAAATCACATCTGATACCTCATCATGTTACATGCCTGACGATCCTGAGCTGATGAACTTGCAATTGACTGGCAACCTGAGTGGTGTATTCATACAAATTCATGGCAACCTTTGCAATCCCCAAAGCAATTATTCCAGTTTGTTTCATGACTCCCTATTTATGTCAACACTTGCTCGCAAGCAGTTGAGGAACTGCCAGTACACCATGCATCGTAAGAGCCATACGCTTCTTTACTTGAGTTTTATCCTACTATCCAATGCTGCTGACATTGAACTGAATCCAGGACCCCGAGCTCCGAAATACCCATGCCAAATATGCTCACGTGCTGTAACCTGGAGACAACGTGGTGTAGCCTGTGATGACTGCGACCAGTGGTATCATGCAGATTGCATGGGAATGTCGACGCAAGTTTATGAAGCTTTGAACAATGTATCATGGCATTGTATCAAATGCGGCATGCCACAGTTTTCATCCAGCCTCTTTAACTCCACAAGTGTAGAGGTTAGTAACACTTTTGGTGTCCTAGGATCACTTGATAATGTCGCTACAAACAGCATGGAGACAACGACCCGTAGTTCTTCATTATCAGCCGATGGTCCCGGTTCTCCATTGCGGGCTTCTTCTCCATAAAAGGCTGGAAGGGAAAAACAACACTCTAGGCCAAAAAGAATGAAAGTGCTCAACATAAACTTTCAAAGCATCAAGAATAAGAAGGAAGAACTGGCTGTACTCATTGAGACAACGAATCCCTCTATTATTATCGGCACCGAAACCTGGCTTAACCCCATCATCAGAGCTCAGAGATCTTCCCTTGTGACGATGAAGTGGTTCGTAAAGATCGACAGGATGGCTATGGCGGCGTAGTACTGGCAATAAGGAATGACCTCGTATACGACATCATGGACACAACAGATACTGGAGAGCAGGTCTTTGTAAAACTCTCTTTTGGTGCCAACATCAGTTTGATTATTGGAGCTCTATACCGCCCCCAAACAGTGACATTCACTACCTCAATGACCTCAATGCATCGCAAACTAAGAAAGCAGCTCTGTGGATTGGCGGTGATCTCAACTTACCAGATATTGACTGGGTTGACCTCAACATCAGCGGTCATAGCCACCCAGCTAGCCTGAACAATAGATTTATGGACATGACTTACAACTGTGCTCTCCAACAGATGGTGATGTTTGCCACACGTGGGGAGAGCACTTTGGATCTGTTCTTGACTAATCGACCAACCCTGGTCAATAAGTGCACCCCACTTTCAGGCATTGGAGACCATGATATAGTCAGCATAGACACAGATATTACAGCAAAGAGACGCAAACCAGTAAAGAGGTTAGTGCACACCTGGAAAAATACCAACCTGGAGGAAATGAGGAAGGAATGTCATGCATACCAACAGCAATTCCTAAAGTCACATAATGAACACAGTTCTGTTGCTGACATGTGGGAGGAAATTAAGACCACGTTACATAAATTACTCCAAAAGCATGTACCATCAAAGATGACATCAGGTCGTTTTAACCAGCCATGGATCACTTCTGCAGCCAAGCGACTTGCTAGAAGGAAGAAACGTGCATTCAAGCGAGCCCGCTCTACTGGCCAGCCACAAGACTTCGAGAGGTACAAGGACCTGAAAAGGTCTTCAAGGACTGCCTGCAAACAAGCGTAGAGTGCCTACATCAACCACATAGTAAGCTCTCCAAAACCCAAACGTTTTTGGAGCTTTATCAACAGCAAGAGGATTGACAACACTGGAGTGGCACCTCTCAAAGCTCCCAGCGGAAGGACTGTCTCAGATAGTTCAAGCAAGGCACATATCTTGAATAATCAGTTTTCATCTGTTTTCAACAGGGATGAAAACATGGCAACGATTAAAGATAAAGGACCCAGCCCTTATCCAGACATGGATCAAATTTATATCAATCCAGCTGGAGTTCACAAACTGCTATCAAACCTGCAGATACACAAGGCCACTGGCCCAGATGGTCTACAAGCAAGGCTTCTGAAGGAACTTGCGAGGGAACTCACGCCTATCTTCACTGTCCTCTTTCAGGCATCAGTCAACCAAGGCATCATTCCTGATGATTGGAAAAAGGCAGACGTAGTTCCTGTCTTCAAGAAGGGGGAGAGATATAAGGCAGAGAACTACAGACCCATCTCACTGACATCCATCGTATGTAAGATCTTGGAACACATTGTGTGTAGCAGCATTCTTGACCACCTCGATGACCATATCATCCTAAGTGATGCCCAGCATGGCTTCCGTAAGAAACGCTCATGCACGTCTCAACTCCTACTTGCTGTACAAGACCTTGCAAGAGGTATTGAGGATGGTGAACAAATTGATGTTATTCTCTTAGACCTGTCAAAAGCATTTGACAAGGTTCCCCATGGTAGGCTGATGTACCAGGTCAACTTCTATGGAATCAGAGGAAGCGCCTACACTTGGATCCAAGTTCTGCTTGAAGGAGTGGCATCACATACAACACCTGTCCTCTCATGGGTTCCTCAAGGGAGTGTGGTCGGTCCTCTCCTCTTCCTCCTCTTCATCAATGACCTTCTCGAGTATGTCTCTGCAGAGACCACTGTGCGACTTTTTGCGGATAACTGCATCGTGTATAGAAAGGTCAAGACGGAGGAAGATACTGAACAACTGCGGAGGGATCTGGATGCACTCCAAGTGTGGGAAACAGACTGGCTCATGAAATTTCACCCTCAGAAATGCCAAGTCATGCACGTTTCCAACAAGAGGAAGGTGATCAAGAGTTCAACACCTTACTGCATACATGGAATACCATTGACAGAAACCGAAAAGGCAAAATACCTTGGTCTCAATCTCCAGGGTAATCTCAAATGGAACAAACATGTGGATGTCACTACCAAGTCTGCTAACTCAACAAGCAGCTTCCTTAATTCAGAGAAACATCAGAGTGCCCCCTGAAAACAAAAGTGCTCTGCTACAAAACACTTGTCCTCCCACTTCTAGAATATGCTGCCGTGGTGTGGGACCCATTTACCCAGAAGAATATCATGAAATTGGAAATGGTGCAACGCCGCTACGCTCGTTTTGCTGTAGGAGATTTTAGCCGTACAAGCAGCGTAACTGACATGTTGAAGCAACTTCAGTGGGCCACTCTTCAGGAGAGAAGGGCTCAGCAGAGAGTGTGCATGGTATACTCCATAATCCACAGGCTGATCGACATTCCGGATGAACACTTCATACCAGCCACTGGACCATCTACACGAGGGAATCCAAACAAATTTCAAATCCCGTTTGCCAGAACCCAAACATATCAGAAGACATTCTTTCCTGACGCAATTAAACTATGGAACTCTTTACCACCAAGTATAAGTAGAAGCACCTCTCTACAGATCTCCAAACAGGGGGTGCAACAGATTAGGCTTCGTTAAGCCTCTTCTGTCTTTTTTAACTGCACATATAGAATCTATAGTGATCTTTTTACTCGCACTTTTCATCTGGGCACTTGACAAGCACTATGTAAGTACGATAATACGCCAACGGCGGTCTGTACCTTACTGGAAGAAGAAGAAGAAGAAGAAAAGTCGCTGCAATGTTGTGCAATGTGATGTAGAATTTACACCTTTGTACCTTACGCTTCGTTATATCAAAGCTAGATCATTGATTTTGCAGTGTTGCTTTACATACTAGTCTATATTAAAATGCCTTGCATTGCCAATAATAAAACTTGACCTGGGCTATTTCCTAACTTTTCCATGTATATAAAACACACACACACACAAACACACAAACAATTAGGGGATGCTCTAAAGTGCAGATTTTGGACATCTTTCCCCCGCTTGGTCACTTCGACGCCCCCTCTCTGGTCATACCTCCCCCAATCATGAACGTAAACCGACACCCTTGACTACCACTGGCGCATCGGGGGGGGGGGGGGGGGGGGGGGGGGGGGGGGCGCACCGGGCGCCGCCCCCCCCCCCCCCCCCGTCCGCCACCCCCCCCCCCCCCCGTCTTAATTTCCAAAGCGGAAAAATATAGATACAAACGGCAGTTTTTGGACTGTAAAATGTCAAAATTTTCAAGTTCGCTCGCTTCGCTCGCTCGCACTTAATCGTTATGCCATTCTCCTGATGTTGCTGCCAGTAATTGCCAGCAGTTGCGCCCGGTGCGCCCCCCTACCCCCCCCCCCCCCGAAAGTTCATTATTCCGAATCGCACAACATTCCGTATATAACGAGATGTTCGTTAACCCGAAAATGAATAGAAGGTAAGTACTAACAACCATTTGGAATTGAACCTTCGTTTCGGATTCACGACGCGTCGGAAAAAAAAACTTTTTTTTTCTTTTTTTTTTTTCTTTTTCGGATTAACGAACCCTCGGAATGATGAATCTTACACAGTCATGTCATTTTCGGAATTGCGAACCTTCGGAACAACGAACCCTAAGAATAGCGAACCTTCGGAGTAACGAACCTTAAATAAGGAACTGTAACTGTCACGTCATCCTCATAAGACAGGCTGCCAAAATCTTGTATGAGTTGTTAACTTCTTCTTTCTTTCTTTTTTTTTTTCGTTCTTTTTTCTTTTGGCTATTTCCCAAACAGTAAACGACTTTTCACAGACCGGTCATTCGTTGATGCCTCCTCTCAAGTACACTCCGGATTATACCAATTGAAAACAAACAAACAAACAAATAAACACACACACACATACACACACACACACACAACTTATTCATGAAAATTCCATCAAACAATGTTTC
The DNA here is from genome assembly GCA_033980235.1 of Diadema setosum. NCBI lineage: Eukaryota > Metazoa > Echinodermata > Echinoidea > Diadematoida > Diadematidae > Diadema > Diadema setosum. The sequence continues at coordinate 16,136,593 of CM067078.1, forward strand.
ACATTCGGGAAAGATTTTGAGAAAATTGATTGGACTCTGCATACAGTATCAGAAAAGGTCCTACCTTGATTATGATATAGATGCGCTCGCTTCCTGATCCAAGCGCGAGAAAAAAGTTCGAAATGTTCACTCCGAATCAGAACGTTTTTGCAATGTACTCATCTGGCTGAATTATTAGATCAGAATGAGACGTAGTCAGACCACGATGACCCTTGCATCGGCCAAAGGGTCATCACAAAATGGCAGATGGACATAAGTAGTGATATTGGAGTCAAGTCGGTGACAGGAGCTGGAAAAGAGAAAATCCTTTACACAAATACAAATACCATTGGCAGGTATTTATCATCGTAGCTATCTCAATACTAACAATGGGCAAAATCGCAAAAGTTTGTCGGAAAGTTCACGTGTAGTCTTAGCTCACAGACCAGTTTAATCTCATGAATTTATTTATGACACGTAACACTGACTTACCCGTTGTGCCTCAAATCAAAACAATTCCAACTGCATGTCCAGTAAAGAATCACAGAGAGTTACGATATTGTTGGTGTCTACACGGTCAGTATGGGATTTAAAACTCATGCGCAATTGCATTCTATGAGATACATGGTCTTCTTAAGTAGACTAGCTGAGAAGCATGAGTCGCGAAATATCAGATGACCGTCATCCTCCAGCTCAATGACAGGAGACTGGAGAAGAGTCCACCGTTCTCGTCAATAATCATTCACCCATCATGTTGCTATTGACAACCAATACATTTCCACTGACTAGTTAGTTTTGTTAGAATAGCATTCATGCGTAAGGCTTGTTTTACAAGGTATGTATATCTTAGTGTCCCGACGTCATCTTATAGTTGACTCAGCAAGTTTGGAACCAAACACACATACACACACACACACACACACACACACACAATATGTATTACGAGCGTGAGAAAGAGTAAAATGTTTATACTTTACTACATAAAACAGTATTAGATTCTAATAAGATTATAATGGTACGTTTTAATGCCATTTTAGGTTTTAATCATACACTACACACACACACACACACATACATATATATATATATATATATATATATATATATATATATAATTTATATATTTTAGGTTTTTATCATATATATACATACATACATTTTCTGTGTTAATGACATGGTAATTCGAGTTCCTAGAAATGCATCATTTCCCGATATGACGTGTAAACATGTGGTTATGTCTAGCTATTTATATAAATTGAATGGCGCTCCCCCAACTTCATGTTCAATTCTTCTCTCTTTCTCCCTTTCTCTCTCTCTCTCTCTCTCTCACACACACACACACACACTCACACACAGGCACGGACATACAGACACACACACTCGAACACACCCATAGAATCTGAGGGACAGGGATGTCAACGAACTTTCGACGAGGTCTGTTAATGATTCTTGAAGCTATTTGCTGAGCTGTATCAAATTAATCATATTTTACAAGCCATATGTTTCGGGAAACAAAGATATTCAGAGTAACATTTCAGTTCGCAGGATGTGGTGGTTGAATCTTGCTCTTTAGCGTGTATGGTGTTTAAATCTGGTCCTATACAGGGCAGACACATAGCTCATAGTGGGTTGTCATTACCCGAGAATTCTAGATTGAGATAATCTCTCTAAAGCTTATAGAAGTTAGAATGTAAATGTGAATGCTATCTTAAGTGAAACGAGGAGTGTTTATACCCGTTAGTATTGATATAGTTTTAATAATTTTTGTCAGATGAATTTGCATCTGACATACGTTTGATATATTACGTTGTCATTTTGAGTCGTAATTGTACATCATCGCTGCATCTCTTTATTGGCATCTGCAAGTAATCATGTTACAAATTGAATCGACAAAAGTGTTAATGCAGTGATGATGGGCGTAACATTTGCATAAATTGTAGATAATCCCATGGTTTATACTTTAGAATGTATTACCTCTCTATCTCTTTTTCTCTCAAAAAAGGAGCAAAGTACTGTGTATTAATACAGAGGGGCTAATTCTGTCTGAGGGGAGTGCATCTATCACTGACGTAACATATTACGCTTATACCGACGAGATGCCTCAGTTGGTAGATTATCAATGGTATTGGCATTGATGGCATGACCGGATGTACGATCTGCACGTAGGAAGGGGTCAAGTGGAGAGTCTCCCCCCCCCCCCCCCCCCAGCGAGACGGCGGCGCGCTTTGCGGTCCTCCAACAACCCATAGAGAGGGTAAAGTCTGCGTTTCGCTTCCTCTTGGGTTAGTGTCCTCGTGACCCATTTTACTTATTACTGGTTAATATTTACTCGACTCAGTTATCATTTTATCTTTGAAATACAGGCAAAGTTTATCTATATGTATAAATTATAGAAATATTTTGGCGGGGGGCAATGTTCGGGTAGACGAACTCCGGTGTTTGCTTGTATAGTAAACAATATTATTATACACCATGCATTGCATGAGAGGCTCTAGTAGTTGAAAGTATGGATTCCGAGGTTAAGCGTATAACACTATTTCCATGTCATCCATGAATCAATATTTAACTATATAGTGACTCGAAACGAAATGGTATATTTGTCTTATATCCATCCATCGAATCGAAAAATAAAAATAATTTATATATTTTTTTTCAAATAAAAATGTTTGTATTTTGCAGAGCAGAGGATCTATGAACCGCAGTGGTCTCCGATGAGGTCGGTATACCAGTACCAAAAACATTTTACACACGCTATCGACGAAAAGAAATATATATAATCGCATATGTATGACGACATTATTGGAACAGTGCACTATATACCATTAATATCATAGTATAGTACATTTTCTTTCCCGCTGGTACTTTGTTTTCGACCTAATCAACATCACAGCAATGTTGTGTTTGGTTGCATGACGCTATAATATGTATAATAGGCACATTTCTAAACAGGATTTCATAAATGAGGGATTTAAAATGTGATACTGCGTTTGGTTTCAGTTTTCAGTTTGAGGGACTGACAAAGCGGCCTTCCTCTACTCTAATAAAAATGTCTCTGTCTCTTTGATATTGTCTCATTTTTGCATGCATCAAATTAGATTCATTTTCATTGTTTCATCAGCAAATTAGTTTCCTCATGTTTAATTAGAGTACTACACTAATACATCCACGTGGAGTTCTTACTATGAGTGCGCATCACTTTATAAGCGCCTGCATGGGAAGACAAATTACTTTTCCAACTTCTTAATTTCAATTCAAGCAACATCTCTGACGTGTTAAGCAGAGAAAGGAAAACAAGACAAATGATAACGATAATGAATGAAGCTCGCTGAAAGAGCATGATAACGAATAACAGCATGAACAAAAGATGAAAGAAGAAAATAAAGAAAGGAGAAAGTGTTAATATTTCTGAAATATTTCCTCCAGCATTCCAGCATTGGAGACAAATATTTCATGGGTCTGAAGATACATTTCCATTTATTTTCTTCAGTAATTCAAATTCATAAATGTTCAATCATTGTACGTGCCATCACATTGCCTGCGATGTGCTATTCCTGAAGAATAATTCATAACTATACGAAATTTGCTTTCCTCAATCAAGAACAAAATATCATAGATTGATTCGTTTCAGTATTTCAAACTGATTATCCGAAATCTCGTTTGTCTCTATAGACAGGTGATAGATTAAAACTAAAAATTCAACATAAAATGAAGGAAAAGTAATCTATTAATCCATCCATAAATAATGAGGTCTTCATTTCTTTTTTCTGAGACAAAGTTCAGAAGATTGAAGGGGGTAGCTTATCTTATCGTTTCTTACCCAAGACTCAAATGCTAGTAAAACAGACGATGGCTTACCCACGCTAACCATGGCTAACCTACATGGACTTCGTACAGAATGTCGATAACTCTGGGTTTAGCACGGGTGAAAACATCTTAGATGTTAAAATAATTGAAAAAGTCATGAAGGTGATCAGGACACATTCATTAACTTTATCGATACATTACCATGTTTTCTGAAAGGAGCATTAGCCATTTAATTTTCTTATACATTTTGAAAAGAAGTCAGAGTCTATATATTCATGTGCTCACTATATTGTTTATTCTAGTTATTACTATAGTGGCATAAAGAGGAAAACAACAAAGAATAATTGGGATAAGGAAACACCTTAGGATTATTGCACTATCTCCATTAACTGCCTCCCCTGACCCCTATTCTCCCCCCCCCTCTCTCTCTCTCTGAGGAGAGGAAGCTTCTTTAAATATTGTTGAAAAGCAAGAATTGCAAAGAAATGTCATAAAAGCACAATAATTATTGCTTGATAACGGTAAATCAATTGAACTAAAAGAAGCGTGTGTGTGTCACTGTGTGTGTGTGTTAAAATCATTTGAATGCTTATGATTATGTATATATGTTTATATCTACGCAGACATGGATGTACATACACATACGTTTGTATGCATGCATGTTAATGTTTTATTTGCATTAACGAATGCTCAAAATTGCACGGTGAAGTCGTTTGCGTTCCTGGACTCACAACAAAAATATTCATCATTACAAACAAGAAGTGCAGTAAGTCAGCTAAGCCTGTAAAACCTTACTTCTTGAAAAGATATTACATTTTTTGTATCTTTTCGTTACGATGATAACGCAATCTCGGCGATATTGGACGTGCATCTCGAGTCAAGGTTAACCCGAATTGTGAGACAAAAAACACAATGTCCTATCGCCAGAAACAGGTCCCGATAAAGCATTTAACATCACGATAACGACGTTATCACTGCTTTTGGTGTAAGCGAACTTTTCCACACTACTGAAACAATACAGACAGCTTATTTTAGTTATTAATTAACTCACAGAGGGTAAATTCTAGAACAAACAAAAGCTGTCTTCTCTTGTTCAATCACCTACATTTCGTCGTCCATGAATGCTGAGGGTTCAAAGTCCTCGGAGGTGACCTTCTGTCACCAAACGGACAATGAGGGAAGGTTTGACAGGTGACGGACAAAGACTGACCATGCTTCAGACCATGGACCTACTGTAGGTCCATGATCAGACAGGGGGAAAGGTTCTATCAAGAATTGATTATCATATTTATAGCATTTCTACATTGATTATTAAACCAGGGCTGGAATGCCTTTGAGATTTTGTAACACTCCGTCTAAATATGGTGTATCAGTTATACTCTATCTTGCTGTGTCGCACATTTTATTTTGTTTAATTGTCTATTCATCTAAATGTGTTTATACATAATTAGGTGATCCGAGAATCCTCTCGGATCACCTATTGTATCTGTACGGATTCTTTCTTTCTTTCTTTCTTTCTTTCTTTATTTCTGGACAAAAGTTGTGCAGAGGTTAGCTCTGAAAGTGCATTGCCTATCAATGTCAAACTTATACCATATATGTATCGTGTCTCAAAGACGACAGCGCAAGTAAAATCATAGTGATCAGTCGACCGTGACGTCACTATGACGTCATTATATGAAAACACATTTTCATGCATATCTCATTAATGGAATAGAATTTTTCAATGAAATTTACGTCACATATAGTTCAAATTAAGCTAATTCTACTCATGTTTTCAAAATTCATCTATACTCTTAAAACGTGCGCGTACGCGCGCGTTGAATTATTTGTATGCTCCAATCGAGCTCAAAATTTTTTTGCACACGTTTCAGACCATTTAGAGCATTTTTTGAAAAATTGAAAAAATCGGACGGACGCGTACGCGCGCGCGCATATACGCACGTATAGCTCATATGCAATAGAAATTTCCCGTTTCTTTACTTTGATCGGATGTCTGAAATGTCAATGAATATTTCTACCAAGTTTCAAGTCAATCCGACTCAATATGACGTCATACGGGCCCGTCAAAGTTGAAATTCCGCGCGCGCGTCAATGGCGATATACAGTGCGACTATGCCAAAAAACCGCCAATTTTAAATCCGATTTTACTCGTCAGGATGGACGGTGACCCCCCATTTTCTTTACATATTTTGAAAGCTGATGAGTTGTACATGTCATTGCATAGGTTGGCGATGCTGAAAAAATGATTAAAAGGTATCAAATTTCTTAATAAAATAAAAAATGTAAATTTTCAAAATGACGTCATCAAATTTCAAGTTTACTCGAGCGTATCTTTCTTATCCTTTACAGATTTTCACCCAAATTTCAGTATGTTGTAGCTTATTTAATGGTCTTTCATAAATGTAATAACATCATTTTAATTGGATGACGGCATCACCTCGTAAAAATGGATTGAAAGTAACCTTGTCAAATTTGACCAGTTTACGTGTTATCTCTATGGGAGTGCAGTTTTTCTGGAAATGAAAGTTGACATGACTGTCCTTTTCAAGCACTAGCTCCCTTATGCTTCGGTGAATTTCTCCCAGATTTTAATATGTTGTAGCTGAGACTTTGGGCTATCGTCAATGTACCATTTATTTTTTCATACGGTGTCGGGATCATGTCCAAAAACTTGGTTGAAATTAAAGCTTATCTTCGATGTATTGGAATATTTCTTTCTTTCTGCAACTTTCTTTGCAATAGCTCAAGAAAAACATACCCTATCACCACCATAATTTGCACATGTTTAGTTCATGTCACGTACATTATTTCATAAAATAACAACTACTTGATCAGACGCCATCTTGTGTATGTAAATTAGGGTCAAAGGTCATAAATATTTCATCCTGTATCTTGGTGAATACATGTTCTATCTTTCCCATATTTTGCACACGTAAAGACCATGTTACAAGAATCATATCATAAAATAATCACTTTTTGTTCAGATGCCAACTTGGGTGTGCAAAGTGGGGTGAAAGGTCATATGTACTTTTTTCTGTATCTTCGTTATGACGTGTTATCTCTATGGGAGGGAATTTTTCTAGATGTTAATATTGACACGATTGTCTTTATCGAGCACTAGCTCACATACCCTTCGGTGAATTTTTATCAGAATTTAATACATTGTAACTCAGACTTTGCGCTATCGTTACATGCCCTTTGTGATTTCATTTAATGTCAGAATCATGTTAAAATACTTGGTTGAAATTAAGCTTATTTTCGATGTACTAAGATATTTCTATGTTTCTGCAACTTTCTTTGCAATAACTCAAGAAAAACAGCCCCTATCATCCCCATATTGTGCACATGTTTAGTTCATGTCACGTACATTATTTCATAAAATAACAACTACTTGATCGGACAACATCTTGGGTATGTAAATTAGGGTCAAAGGTCACAAATGTTTTATCCTGTATATCTTGGTGAATACATGTCTTATCTTTCCCATATTTTGCACACGCAAAGATAATGTTACAAGAATCATTTCACAAAATAACCACTTTTTGCTCAGATGCCATCTAGGTTGTGCAAAGTGGGGTCAAAGGTCATATGTACCTATTGCTGTATCTTCGTTATAGTGTATACAGATTTGGTACCAAAGATTGCAGATATGACTCCCTTTTCTAAATGAGAATCCAAACATCACACGGCCAATGTCTCTGAACACAGATGAAACCTGCATGGTCATGCCTATTGCGATCAGGACTTGAATCATTGATTAAAAAAAATCGGATCACCTTAATTTGTCAGTGATGACAAATTACAATCTCTAGTTATTATAGTTACAGTTCGTCATTCCGAAGGTTCGTTAATCCGAAAATGAACTAAGGTTCGCTTCCGAAAACGAAACAAGGTAATTCTTCATTCCAAAGGTTCGTTATTACGCACCCTATTTCTTTTTCAGATCAACGGACATAATATGGTAAGGTATATGCGGAATAAGGCTTGCGGAATACGCAGTAAGTAGTGGTATTTACAATCATAATTGTAATTAAAATTATGTATGATTGACAACGTGAGGGTGAGGCAGCTCCCAGACAGTGAAGGATGCATAGATAGTAGATATAGCAACATGATTCACATCACATCCCATTGTACCATCTTAGTGCGGGTGGGTGATGATTCTCACAATGGACACATGCATCTATTAGTATAGTACGAGATTTAAACCTCTTAAACTTTGTGGTCTAATCTATAGTTCGAATTACATTACAGCAATAAATCTGCTTGATGAGAATCTTTTTCCCTATCAAGGGAAACTCAACTAAAGGAGATAATCCCTAAAAGGACCTTCATGCTATCATCTATATAACTAGGAGTTATAATGATATGCTGACTAAACAGCAAAAATCTATGTCTTTCTTTGTTGATGTTGTTTTTGTCTGTATGAGTAGAGACAATAAAGAGAATCATAACATAATTGACCGGTGAGCATCAGATTAGTTTTTTGTTACTTGATATTCTTAAAATTTTCACTACTGGAGGAGGAGTGAGGTTCTGGAGGTATCGTTAATAAATCCAGAGATTAGTAAATGATGTCATTATGGCAAACAACAGTAAAAGTGAAAGGTGTCGCTCACCATTTAGCGACGACTTTCCTTCCTATTCACTTCAATTGAATCGTTTATTTATTTCCATCAAAAATGCATGATACAAAGCGATCCTTCTGTCAATTCGATTTTCATCTAGTTCTAAGTATACATCCAACACGAATTAGAAAATGTTAATGATTCCTAAATAAACAACATGAAAATGCCGAAAACTAGACTTCTTCACTTTAAATAGACCGTTTTTTGTGTCACGCGTTCTATAAATCGTCCTCCATATATAGAGACACAGCCAAAAATAACATATCAGAAATATTACATAACATACCAAAGGTTCAACGTCTTTGTGAAACAAATTGTTTCATTTCAGTTCCGCAATGTATTTTTTTTTTCTTCAGCTGAAACTCCTCTCGGAGTTCTTCAGAGGAAGACTTGTGTTTCAAGACCAAAAAATCATGTTCGTTGACTCTACGCCCACATGAATAATCCTCGTGCAGCCTCCAGCTGAGGTGTATTTTGAAGATGAATGCTTCCTTATTAATCACATCTAATTACAGTGTAGGTCTTATTAGGTTGGTATGGCATATTTTTAGGACGTTTTCCACGATTCATTTCAGTATCTTTGTCATAGGGCTCAAGCTGATAGCGCACTTTAATTACTGGTGTAAGGTTTTTTTTCCACTGATCTCTGTGTGAAATAGAGATCAGCGGGTTTTTCCAGCAACGCCGCCAGAAGGGAATAGCGGCCTCTACCGACAAAAATCGCGACCAAGAGTCTGTACTACCTTTTTGTCTCTTTCACTCAACGGTCTCTTTTTCTGTGTTGCGTTTTCATTTCCCCCTCATGCTGGTTACTGGTATACTTTGGTCTTGCGCCATCATGCGGAGAGGACTGGTGTACATGGTACACGTTTACTAGTTCCCCGAACATGATACCCCTTTTGGTTACAGTTTATTTTGGCAAAGTTCCTAGTGCCTGGACTGAATCTCTCCGAGTCCTAAGTATACAATCAGGGCCATAAAATGGCATCGGATATCTTTTTTTTTCTTCTTTTTTTGTTTTTGTTTTTGTTTTTTTTTTTTGTCAGGAGAACAAATATTTAAATTTCTGTCTAGCCGTCATATTATGTCTCGTGCAAATAAAGGTATTTTGTCGTCGGTTATTTTTTTTCTCACTTTTATCTTCGGAAGACAACTTTGACAGATATAAACTCGTTGTAGGTGTCAGTGGCACATCAACCCTTCATTCATGCTATCCTTTCCCAGTGATAAGTCTATCGTAATTCAACGCCCTACACTAGATTTATCAGTGATACATGCCATATCTGATTCACATCCCCTCGAAGATTCGCCTTGACGAAGAACTCGTAGGCCTATTGTTTCCATTTTGATCTTCTCAAACTTGCAAACCTAATTTCTCGTGCAAAACCCATTTCATCAAACTGTAATGGAGTCCTAAAAATGTTGACAAACATGATTTTGAAGTGTCCTTATTCGATGTGTTCAACTGTTATGAAATCGCGATATCCTTTGTCGCTTTGATTCCTTCTAGGTCGCAATCTTGTACGCTCCGGTTAGATTCAATCACTACCCTTGATTTTTATTGTAATAATCACATAGGTACGAACAACATTGTTTACTAAGGTCGATCTTGTGACTCCCTCATACTTCAACAAAAGGAAATTGAATACTGAGGAAAAGATAAAGAATAAAATAACATTTTGTAAATACTTCTTGCATGTTTGCTTTTTGTTGTTGTTGTTGTTTGTTTGTTTTTTTTTTGTTTTTTTGCCTATGCGAAATTAGACTAACATTCTCATTATGTCTTACAACAGGTCACTGTCTTTTTTTTTAATCACTTTCATATTATTTAAATGTGTCTAAGCTTTCTGTAACACACTGACATGTATATTGTATGTTTTTTTTTAATGAATTGTTCCACTATTATCGACTGTGATGACAAAAAAAAAAACTCTTTTTATATTTCCTGTTTACGTTTAGTAGCGATTTTTTTTTTCCACAATATTATGGTTATGGCTGGAGATGTGATTTAGTCACAAGGTTAAGTCGCAGGTCTTTTTTATTCTCTGGCAATGATTCCCAAGTCTGGTTTGAATTATATATGACAACCGGACTCTATAAAGGCCAAGCGAAAGATACGGTGAGAGAAAGGGAGAGAGAGAGAAAGGGGGGGGGGGGTACAGGGGAAACTATTCACAAAGGGAAACCTTGAGAGCTATTTGTGTCACTTCAATTCTGTACTAGTATACGAGAGCGCGCCCCCACCGTATACTGGCGTTCTGAAAGAAGCATGAAAACAGCGCAGTGCGAACAGCGTGAAAATGACATTGTGGTATAATAGCTCCGAGGGCATTGTTGGTCTATATGCACCATAGTGGAGAACGAACAAATAGAGCGAGCTAAAGTTTGTTGAACCGCTAACATGTACTCATGACCCCGATCCACTTATTTCGCCTTCATTTAGCGTCGCCGTTGCATTAGAAATGTAGCTGGACTGGTCTGGGGTTTGTCTGCGTCGCGATCAATAGAATGACGTTCTCTGGAAGCTTCAAATACAGAATCGGATTCAGATCTTATCGTTTTCGCAATTGCAGCATTCGAAATGAGTGCAGTACATTGTGATAGCATTTTACATTTTAGATTTCACTATTTGATTTACACGATGAAGTCACGATTGTCAAAGACAAATTTCTCATCTTATAATCAAGATATCAAAAACTGCGAGGACAGAGCTTCACTCTAGTAATGTTCGAACTGGTGTATCCGAGAGAGACATAGTACTAGTAGAAAGAGACGGGAGAAAGATAAAGGAGAGACTGGTAGACGTATAAGAATGGAGATATAAATATGTATGTATATATATATATATATGTATATTATATATATATATATATATATATATATATATATATATATTAGAAAGAGAAAGGAGGAGAAATTAAAATCGAAAGAGAGAGAAAGAGAAGGAGAGACTGAAGTGGAAAAGGGGGAAGAGAAGAGAAGTAGAAGTAGAAAGAGATAGAGAGAGAGATAAATTAAGATGATAGAGATATATGAATAGAGAGATAGATAAAAGTAGGAAGCTATAAGAATAGATCCAGACAGGGAGATAGATAAAAGTGAATCCAGACAGAGATAGATAAAAGTAGATCCAGACACAAAGGAAGATATAAAAGTGTAAACAGTTAGGGAGAGAGATAGAGAGAGGGGGGGGATATATGTGAAAGTGGGAGAGAGAGAGAGGGAGAGAGAGAGGAGGGAGATAGAGTTAGGAAGAAAACAGGGGAGAGAGGAGAAGTTGTGTAATAAAAGACAACGAGTGTGCCTTGATCATGTTGATGAAGAATGAGAAAGAGGAAGACAAATGACTGGAAATATACTGAATAGATTGCAGATATAATCAGTAGATTGAATACAGAGTTGATAGATGTTGAAGTATCAAGTTCAACGGCGAAACCATTAACAAACTTAATGAAGAATAATGTACTGGATAAAATAATGGCTACGACAGTTTCAAATAGAGTATCATAATGCACACACTCGCAAACACGCAGATATAGAGTCACCCCCCCCCCACACTTTCTGTCAGACACTGACACAAGAGACAAACAGACACATACACACAGACAATAAACGAGTGAATGACTCCGTCCAATGTCGTCATTCGCGGTCGCTGGCTGGTGTAGAGCCACAATGTAAACAACATTTTAACATCAGTACAGAGGGGGTAAATTATCCACGTTGATATCCGCGGATATAAACCTAAATAATTCAATACGGAATGATAACACAATGATATAACATGAAGGGTTTCGCTATACCATGACATTACGTACAAGCCATTTTTTAGTCACTGTTTGTGAGCGTTAAAATTAGTCACTATAGAATTAAAGTGCAGTTTCACACGATGGTTAAGTTGATTTATGGAATCAAATAAACAACTGGTATAGACGTCTCATCAAACTCAGACCGATATATCAAAGTTATGAGACTTTAAACTGCACTTTTCCCTTAAGTTGTGACTTTGGTTGCCACCACACTTGAAAATGAGATGGAGTAATGAGTGCATCACCTCACAGCTATCACAGCGATGTGTTTAGAAAATCGCTGTTTGATGCACATCCTTTCCAATCACTTGTCTTAAATTCAACCATAGAATCCATTCATAAAACATCTACTGACCGTTTTTCTTACAACTATCTTATGGTAGGATGTTGGCTTCATGTGTTTGTTTTAGTTTCATACAAAGCTGCACAAACCACATCCTATTTTGCTCTGTCTGATGATGGATTTACTTTAAAATGTTTAAAAATGGCGCTTAAAGCGCTTTGCGATGAAACTCAATCTTCATACTATCATTATGATGATAGACTCCATATGATTTCATGTTAACATTTAAACACATCAATAAAGAAAGATGGCAAGTTTTGGACCAATAATCTCTAAGATAAATTTAACACTCTCCTAATCATCGACTGGAGGTTACCGAGTTCAACCTGACACCCTCTTCAAGATTATACACTCTCCTCTATAGCACACAATTGAGGTATGATCAATGCGAATTCAGCCAACCCAATTATGGACCGTTTCACGGCCACCTGGTGCCGTTCATTTCTTACACGTTTGTGTCTGGTAAGCAAAGATTGCACATTCATCACGAAATAAAACATCTGATGAATGTTTCACTAGCACTTCCCATAATGCAACACCGAACGGATACTGATTATTCTCTGTATATATATATATATATACGAGTTATAACCGAAACGTCCGCTGAATACTTTATGCATCTGGGACAGCATCATTGATGACGTCACCCAGGCATGACCATTTTGGCGTTATCAGGTTTCCACGTAGCGCCCACCATAAAATCATATCCAGTCGACAGATGAATCACAAATGTGATAAACAACCAGCGCACCGGACGAGATATCGTTGTTCTGTACAGCCCAAAATGGTTCTCAGTGGCACACAGTAGTTTGACATCAGTTGAAGACGTACACTCCCAAGGCCCTCCTTTCTACCACTTTGCTTCTCATTGCCTGTGCTATGTTTGTTTTCATATAGTTACCAAATACAGTCAAGGTTGCCTTTGTATCAAAACTCCCTCATTTTCTCGACAAAAATAGTGCCAAATAGTCCGCAGGCCTATAAAATGGCGCATGAATTAACTTGAACTTTGGCTCACAGGGCTACAATGACATCTCGCCTACTGGCACGTTGATTCCTTGCCCTGGGTGTGAATTCCTTTTTAAAACAATGACAGTGTTGGGGTAAAAACACTGGCAAGGCCCTCTCGGAGAGCAGCCACAATACGGTGTACTGAGTAGAATACCATGGTTTATGACCTGATTCACTGCATTCTTATTATTATTAGCATTATCAATGTTATTATCATCACTATCATTGTTATTATTATTAACATTATTATCACTATCAGTATTACCATTAATGTCATTACTACTACTACTTCTACTACTACTTCTATTACTACTACTGCTACTTCTACTACTACTACTACTACTACTACTACTACTACTACTACTACTACTACTACTACTATTACTACTACCACTACTACTACAATTTATAACACTAATTTTCATACTTAATATTTCATTATATTACATGCGTTCGACGTTCATAAGAATACATCACACAAACTTATTTGATTTTTTTTCCCCAAAGACACAACCACACCGTTACTCACGAAAAAACACTGCATACACACTCACTGTATAATAATGTATACTGTGGGTGTAGAGGGATCTTCACAAACATGTCGGAATGATCACAAGGCTTCTGAAAGTATCACAAAATACAATCGCTATGTGGACTCATTGAGTTAATTTATGCCAGACATGACATTTTCAAACTGAATTTTTTTTTTATATATATATAAAGTATCACACAGTTTATCACTATTTTGGTAATACGGGATACTGATTACATCAGTTCTGTTTTATATAAAGCGCAAATCAATTTAATCAGCATAGCTAATTAAATTTTGCCTTCGGGTAAACATACATCGATCAATTATCTTTCACAGTGTACCTCTTCCATCACTCATAGAGCAGTATTTTTTTATTCTTGAGGTCTATACCAATGGCGCTTGCAAAATCGAATCTCGAGCAATATTTCGCAAAACCTTCATGTAATGTCTTTAAAGTTGCTCTAGCTGTTTTTGATCCGTCGCTAAAATAAATTGGGCCTCAAAGCAATGGACACTCGCTAAGCAATGGACACTCACTAATATTGTTTTGTTCTTATTTTCAATATCCTGCTGAGGAAATTATTGGGGGAAAAGTAAACACAGGAAAATGAATGAGAGAAATGAAGGCCGCCTGAATCGAGTACAATATACTTTAAGTGATACTTGGAATTGCTGGCTCATATTCTATTTATGAAGCAGAAAGTTTGATGACTTCTGCCAAGATAGGTAGTACAGCTGTCTCTCCCCCATCTCTCTCTCTTCTCCTGCTCTTTTTATATTTATCACTTTCTTCTCGCCTCATCTTTCTCTCTCTAGATATCTCATTCTCATTTTCTTTCATTCTTTCTATCTCTTTTTAATGTCCTTTAATTTCTGCCCTTTGTATGTGCTCTAACTGTAGATCTGAAAGGAAGATTTGACGGGCAAATTAATTCAACCTTTCTTCACCACTAAATTGACCTATTATACAGAATGACATGTTGCGAATCTTTCATTCGGTATTTGCTTTGTTTTTGTTTCTTCTTTTTTTCCCCATTTTCTCTCACTATGTAATGATTCTCGTGACACCTTGGTCACGTGTATCTTCTAGTCTCGAGAGATGAGTGCAGTGAGGTGAGCTAGAGAGATAACATCTGTTGTTTTATTCATGAGGTTTATCCCGACAATAAATTTACTCATAGGTATTTTCCTTATACAAAAATATTCTATGAAAGAATAACCAATATACCAGTATTCATCATGATGGCGAGCAAAATAAGAGACTCCGCTCTTGACCTATGACAGGTTTCAATGTCAATTACTTTCTAAAGACAATACAAGAGAAACTGATTACATAGATAACAGAGGACAAGGGAAAAGGGTTACTGAAATAGATCAAGCTACAATGTATCTCGGCTAGTCTATCAAACATTCGTCGCCTCTTTCCTTTTTCCATTATTCTTCCGCGTTGATTGTTGTGATGTTAAAATATTCGTGAACATCATTGAGCAATTCATTTAAAACAAACGCAATAACAGACTTTCGTTGGTGTCCTGATCTGTTATCAGAATGTGATTATTCATGAAAGATTGGGAAGGCAGAGATTTCTCAACGCCAAATGCTTCCTTTTGGGCATTTTGCTGAGCTATAGAAAAGGAAGATTATGAAATGCTATTTTAGAACACTGACAAGCAGAAGCTTGTTTCATATACCTTTTCTGTAGACCATTGCTAAATAGAGTAAATTCTTTGATCAGATCAGAATCGAAAATCAGAGCAATGTTTTATTTTCCATTATGAAATAAAAGCCATAGCACATTATACTGTATGTAAACATGACACAAATAACAATCATGGCAACTGTGTGATATAATGACAGAAAGGAAGACATTTTTAAAGCTTTTCCATGACTAATTTTTATCCCTTTTACGTAGCTTCAAAAACACAATCTATATCTATATCTTCTATCACTATTCGTCCAAATTATATTCCACTTATATATCCTTTATGTAGTATGTAGAGTCAAATAAACGTTTTACGAGGATGAATCTCTAAAACGAAAATGGATCTCCATCCCCGATGCCAATCGACGTCGGAACATTATAGATGATGACTGGCGAGGGAGGGAACATACCGAATGTTCCACCCGAAGGGTTTGAAATGCTATTGAGGGAAGTTATAAGTCCCGAGACGAAGTCGAGGGACTTATAGCCTCCCGAAATAGCATTTCAAACCCTGAGGGTGGAACGTTTGGTTAATGTTCCCGACAACAAAAGTCATCATCTGTTATTATATAGGTTAGTCAAATCTGCTTTTTCACATTGTATGGAATAGGCAAATTAATCCTGCCAATTGCGTGAAAATTATGATCGTTCAATCGTTTAGTATCGTTTGTCATTTTTATTTGGTTGCGTGAAAATGTTTTCCCATGGGAGAACATTACAAAAATGTTCTGCCCATGGGCGAACATAACCAATGTGCCTCCATCACGTGACTGTGTTTAGCCAATCACTAACCGGTATTTGACTAACCCATTTATTATTGGCTATTGTACTATTGCTGAGGGAGGGGTGTTCCTTGGGTAATGAAGACATGTAACGTGGCTGAGGCATAGAGACCGTTCGTATATCTTTGGGCATATTTTCCTTTAAAAAAAAAAGATATATATACAATTCTGAATTACCATTGTCTTCCTCATGCTGACGTAGTTCACTGTAACAGTATCAGCGTTTGATTACTTTTTTTTTTTACGGAGAAGCGTTGTAGTGTAAGAAAAAGAAAGAAGTATCATCTTAGTCGAAGCAAGGATGTTTCTTTCGCCTCCCTTTATGACAGATACTTGATGCTTTTTACTATAACAATGTATTCACTTATGTGTACATTTCCACCAGTCCTGTTCGTTGGTCATTCATAGATGCACTTATAATATGCATGAATTTTTTTATAATCTTTGTTTTGGGGTGGCCTCTCATTTCTATATTCACAGATCAATATAATCTACCATTTCTAACACACACAACATGACAGTCTGATAATCATATCGATTATTTTTTAATGATTTTAAAGCACTGACATACATCACACCTCCTCCATGAGATCATGTTGAGATTTGTATTGGCCATCCATATTTATTCTAGTAGGCCCTATCATTCGAATGTGATTCTCTGCATTCATCCTACTTGATTTGCACTGTATATACTGGTGAGTATGGAACATAGTTATTCTTTACATATATGACGTTATATCAAACCCCATATCGCTTTTTACAAAACAAACAAACAAACAAACAAATAAACAAACTGTTACTTCGACAATATAAGAAATAAAAAAAAGAAGAAAAGTTGGGCAATGATATATTTAAAAAAAAAAATGGCCCCAAAGCTGTCCATTATGTATACGACATATTCATTGTCGTTTGTCTCTTAAAGATTCCATGTTTTTCTTCATAGACAAGAATTGTTATATACTCCCCTCTAAATTCCCTGTTTGAAACCACTTTAAGCTTGCTGAAACCTTTTCTGGATTTCTCCTCACGGGTTAGGAAAGAAACCACTCCCTTTGTGTGGGATACCTTATCCGCACGGAAAATAGGCGAAATACAATCAACAACAGCGACAAACATTTTTGTTGATTGTTTGTTCTGTCTAAGATGGACAAAGGGAATGTACATGTATGCCATAAAGAGCAGACGGAGAAAACACAAATCTTGCCAATGGATGGGTGATCAGGGTGACAGCAAGGGGTCGTGAATTTCTTTCGTAATTCAGCGTTTTCTTTGTTATCGCCGCGACAAAGCCTCTTTTTCTGCTGTTTTGGATTCTTGCAATGGGAAAAAGAGTTGTTTTTTTTTTTTTTTTATTTCACTGATATCTGGCCTCAAATCACGTTACCAGAACGCATGCAATTACTGCAAACTGTATGAGAAGAGTTCCCATAGAAACAATAAAAGCAATAGCAAAAACAAAAGGCAGATTGCCATTTAATTGTAGCAAAGATGACTTTGACAATTTGTTTGGTACGACAAAATTTTAACTGTCGATATCAATAATGATTATGATAGGGCGATTCGTTTCAGGGGCCCTTGGGAGAATCCCTTTTGGCTGAACCCATCAATACAGAAAGGCCTTATTGTGTGACGAGTCAAGGTGTACATAATTTGCATGTAGCTGCAATGGTGGCAGCATGTTTTCTCTCGATGCGTCCATTACGCCTGCAGCTTTTCGGCGCGAAACGCTTTGTGTATCTTGTGTGTTTCATCATTGTTCGCATAGCACGGAGATCTGTACTTTGACCCAAATTTGGCCATACGCGAAACTTGCATTACAACGACATTGGAGATTCCCATGTAAACGCTGAAGTTTATCAAGCTTTCACTTGGCTTATAGGGAATCTGAAAATAAAACTTAGCCCAATAGGCCCTACTTCCGAAATAAACCTCTCATCAACACTAATTACATTCTGTTCTGGATGAAACCAGCGCAACCCCACGAACGTATGGTATCTAGAGGTAAACCGAATGGCATTCAGATGTGGAGATTGCAAAAGTTTGTTGAACCCTTTACGTCTGCCTCCGCTATGCTATCATTCCTGAATACGACTTCCTGTTCCAAGAAGGAATTCAAATAGTTCATTCATCAATGCTAAGTGAGATTTTTTCGCAGTTCATTTCCTGTTGCTAAAAATGTTATTGTTCCTATAATAATTATTAAAAGCATTATTCTAATGATCAAAAACTGAGGGAAAAGAATGATCGCCACCACACTTTTTTTTTTTAAGAACAGAATAGACATAAGAAGCTGTATTCTGTGGACTGTAAGATCCGTCTAAAAATGACATGTGAATAATCATTTGTCCGTATTGTGCGATAAAATAAACAGCATAGAATGTCCTCCACAAACAAAAAGATTTGTGAAAAAAAAATGTCAGTGACTATTGCTGATGGAATATTTTACAATCGTTTCCACATTTCCGTTTTGAATATAAAAAGCGTTGACAGACAGACAAGTTAAGATACACGAGGCTATAACATGCGTGGTTGTGCTGCATTGAAGTGCAATATATGGCTATTGTCGATTCAACTCGTTGTTGCTGGGTTTTTGGGTTGTTTTTTGTTTTGTTTTGTTTTTTTTTTTCGTCATCAGCTTCTTCTTCTCCTTTCTCGCAGTGAGTCATTTCAATATGTCTGTTTCTATTTATTTCATAAGCAGGAACACACAAATTCACGAATAACTATTGTCGACAGTAAACAATTAATCATTGGTCTGTTTAGACAACGTGCGTTTGCGCGCGTTTATATAATATTTCCAAAACGACTGATCCACCGTATCCTTCTTCGTTGAGTATTTTGTTGTTGTTGTTGTTGTTCTTTCCCATCACTCACTGCATTCGTGAACAGCCTACACTCATGCACAGCTAACACTTCATTACCGAGGCCAAAGCAGGTTATAAAGAGTTGTCAAGTTTCGCTTTTGTAAGCCACAATGGTAGTATGACCTCCACGACCGATATCACTGTCTCCAACAGAGAGAATATCATTTTAAGTCATAATGTTTTGTTACGTACACGCAGACACACACACACACACACACACAACCACAAAATCACACTACGTGTAACTATAATACTCTCCAATTTGCTCAGTGTAGTGAGATCGAATGGTATTACTAGTGTGATCTGGTTGTGAAATCATTTCCGTTTCTCAGTGGATATCGATTACTGTATAATATTATATACTAATTCTTCTTTTCTTTTGTTTGTTTTTTGTTGTTGTTGCCTATGCATCGCCCAACAATAACTGCATGAAAACGGACAGCGAATGTTAATGGAAATAAGCTGCAGTAATAGTATTTTTATCTACCAACTATAATGGGGGCGTGAAAATCGAAGCTTCGTATCGCATCATGTCCACATCCAGGATAATCTTCTTTACTTCAGGGGAAAACCGTTTGAATCTCCGTGGAAATCGTTTGGAGCTGTGGCGTCGCCATTGCGACTCTGTCAGGAGTTGCGCTAGTCTGTTTTATATTGTTTCTCGGTGTCGCAATGGCACAACTAACATACTCCTTCGATGTTTGTCCAAACTAGCAGAACGTGACGAATAGACTAGGAAGGATTGAGGGAAACAGCATCGATTGTAGTCGCGTGTTATAGAATTCAAGCTGCATATGCAGCACCCGTACAGTAGTCCATGAGAATACTAAAGGTTTATTCATATTCTTTTATCCCAAACAGTTGGGATGGGTCTGCTACAATCTTTGCAAGATAACAAAATTACGTGACGTCACGTCTACCTTTCGCTGGTGCTCATTCCTTTGTATGATGTTAAACGTACTTAAAATCAACATGTAACTCCAAAAAGTGTGTTCTAGCGTGTTAAAGCACCCCTACCCTCCCCCCCCCCCCAAAAAAAAAAAAAAAAATCTTTATTGGCCGAAAAAGAAAAAAAAAAACTAATCAAACGCATCTTCTTTCTTTCTTCCGTAGCTCTTTATGAGAGGAACATTTGGGGCTCCCATAGCCTAGCGCTGCTGTCGAAACAATGTCCTGAAATCTGTCTTACAACTCCAGCAAATATAAAGTCATGGATTTCCATGGACGTAATAGCATGAGCGTTCACCAGAACTCTCAAGCCTACACATGCTGAGATCCATATACTTTAACGATAAGTACATGCAGAAGAAGAATGCTTTTAGGAGCCCTATTATCATCCATCGACACCCCTAATACCTCTTTTTAGCGTAAAAGATGGTCTTCATTGAGGTAGCAAAGGACCCTGTCACTATAATACCCTATAAAGCGTAGCCATTTACCTATTTATACACGTTGGTACATTTTGGGTAAAAACATCTTGTCCAAGGACGCATAGGCACTTGACGGGATTCGAACTCGTGCTGTAGGGAACACCGGTTGAATGTTGGGAGTCTTAATAATATAATCAAGTGTCAAAAGTGCCACTGCTGCATGTGGCATCGTACCCAGCATATGATTTGATATATAACTTTGAGTCTTATCAAAGAGTCAAGCATCTTCTCTTCATTTCATCAAGCTGAGGGGCAAATTTACAACTTGATTGATCAAGCAAATCTCTCTATCTTGTTTATTGCAAGACACAGTTGCAAGAGGAGCGGTTAAGCGCAGCATGGTGGTTCGGAATCCATACTGTATAATCGCCTGGCATTTGATCGTACCTTTTCGCCTCTTCGAAGCACAACAATTCCCGGCCGAACTCTTAGGTGCGCAAAAGAAGCGTCAGTGCGGAAATTAATGAACAACGGGGCAACAACTTCTTATACTTGTTTACTGAATTTCTTTCGCTGATAACGTATATTAATCCAGCTTTTAACGTGTTCTGCGGGCTATGAGCAGATGAGGAATCGTATTAAGAATATAAGGCAATAGAGGAAACGGTCTTTTCTGGTTATACTGTGAAGGGCCGGTAATTACATGTTCGTTACAATGAAAAACAAACCGCCATGCGTCGGTTCACCAAACTTTGAGGAGATGTGTTACATAACCCTGCGACAGGTTGATTACACGGGAGCTATTAAGTGTGGACAGTTCCCCTGAAATTAAAATAGGCTCTATAAGCCTGGGTGGCAAGTGGCCGTTTAATAGCAAGAATGAACTGTAATTCTCAAGAATGCTCATCTATGATAGAAGTAAAAGAGAGAGATAGAGAGAGAGAGAGAGAGAGAGAGAACATCCCGATATAATACGTCTAACAAACGATGTACAAGATGCTCATTGATGTATATCTATATCTGTACCTACTGTATCTATCTACATTCATACTGTATATGGGCCTACCATATTCATGCAAAAAGCAGAATATGAAGGAAGTTGAGGGAACATATAAATAAGACTGCGCCGCAAATTATTCATCAAATCTCATTGAAAATAAAATTGTCTATGCCAGAAACAAAAGCGGAAGAAGAATTTAGATGATGCAGAGATGATTTTGTGGTAAAACAGTACTCGATGCGACGATAACAAACTCAGGACTGAACAGTTTACTTTGTATTGCTGTGGATGTTTGTACATAGTTATCCACGAAGTGAACAAATGTGAACTTTAACCAGCCGTTGTTACACGAGGCGCAGGTGTTCGAGCCTCCGGCTCTAGTAAGAGTCATGCTGTCCTTCTTATAACCCATACAAACACCATTATATTGGCTTTGAACAATTTGCTGGACACTGGCATTGGACACGGTGACCAGTGCAAAAAGTTAGGTCATTTTCAGGGCTAAAATATACCTTACTAAACAACACTCCATCAGAGGTTTATGTTTTACATTTATAAATTTATGAACAAAACAAAACAAAATAACAACTTACATCTCCTGGGCAACAGATGAAAAATCCACAATTTTCGTCGTAACGGCACAGATGACAAAATCCCATTAAAATCCTTGTCTCGTATTTAAGACGCGTGCGGCCACCCACAAAGTGTCGACAGAGAGCTCCATTCAAGAGATGAGATGAAAATAGTTAGAAGTCATCCCTCTTCCAAATTTCACAGGGTGTAGGAAAGGACCTCTCAGCAGCAGACGAACACGTCCGAAATCGAAAGAGCCAGCGTCGCGAAATGAAGGTGTTGGTGAGCAATCCCCTCACCACGTGCGCAGGCGGGTAGGGTTACCATTCTCCAACGAACTTTTGTTGTCCTCTCGGTAGCTACCGACCAGAGTTTAACAAACTTTGGCGCCCTTGCTCGTGTTGGCTTTGCCTTTCATTTCTGGAGCCACGGTTAAGCAGAGCGTGACGCCAACCTCCCTGCGAGAACACCGCGTCTTTTGTTTGAGGCTACCTGTCTGCCTTTTCGTATTATTTGACGTTTTCAGAATGCTTCGTGCATGTACTTGAAAATGTTTAATCAGCAGGGGAATGGAAGTTCAGCAATGTAAACAAGACTCTCGCGCTCTTTTGATTATTTTCATTTGTTGTTCCATGAATTTAAAGTTACTTTGTCTTAGAATGCTTGAGAAACAATTGTATATCTTTAATCTTTTATCATTCACTAGGCCTACTCGACATCAAAAAGAGAGGTGTTTTTAAACTCTCTTCTTTAGTACAAGTTTTAGGACAGAGCTGCAACATAACGGTAACGATTCAAAAGGAAAATCGGCCCCGCATTATTAATTGACGATATTTCACAAACATCATGTGAAACTCAAAGGTCCCGAAACAGCATCAAGTCTCTATGATGGGGGGGGGGGGGGGGGGGTGGGAGGGAAAGAGATTTAATGTTTAATGGCATGCAGGTTCGTTCTAATTATTGCCTATCTGCAGGTTGAAGTTTGCTAAAACTTTACGATTACTGCATTGTCAGCTGATTGGTTCCTCTTTGAATAACTTGTCGTATGTATGAATCAAGCATCTGTAGTCCCTTATAATGTATAATTATGTTAAGCCCATAGCAACAACTTATGTATTTAGATCTTCGTTGAAACGTGTTTAGCCCATTTCCTATAAAGCGTAAACCATATGGATTCTCTAAATTAGGAAATAGGGTTTGGAACATTTTACAGCTAAGAAATAGACCTAGGTAAAGCAGCCATTCTTTTTCATATTGTGTGATGGAATCTTATTCTTAGTAATAGGTGAAACAAAAATACGTGATAACAAAGCGTAATGACTGTTGACGGTGACGGTAATGAGATTCGAATGCTTTACTTGATCTTGGGTGGTTTGTATGTTTATTTGTTGGTATCGGGGTTATTTGGCTTGGATTGTTCTTAATTCATCACATAGAATGTCTTTCACGTTTATCATGACGTGGGGCATCACACAGTACATATCGAAGTTAACTGTCGGATTGTTTACAAAGATGCTAAGCACTCAGTCGAGGATTTCCAGTGTAACAGGTGGTTCAACTGATGGGACCGCTTATAACAGTAATACTGAATGTTTTGAATGTGTCAAAATCAACGTGGTGTGAATATCATAATTATTATTGCTGTGTATCCATCCGGAGTCTTCATCAGCTCTTTGCCATATATCTGCACATTGTCTCGTGAGATTGCTACAATCGTACTACAACAAACGATGTTAATCTCGAGGCACATTCAGAAGGTTGTTATGAGGAGCACACCTTAACTTGGGCCTCCTTCGTAAAGCTATTTCTTACCGCATCAAGACCTATAGCTGCTGCATTGTGATTGTACCAGGTAATGAGCCCAGAAGATGTTGGGGCTCAACCTAGGAGTGCATGTACATTGTATTTTCCGATCCTGATTGTTCGTTCTTTGTCGCTCTGAGTACCTTCCAAGGACAGTCCTTTTTACTTGGAGCAAAGTACGTCAGCAGTTTTGTATCGAGCAGGAACCGTTATTCACCTTTAGTTGATTTTTAAGAAGTTCACTGTGTTTAGCATTGGGACGATCTTATTTGTATCCCTGTTTAGCATGCTACCTTTGCCAAAGTTATTTTTTTTTTTAATTTACCAGTGTTCATGTGTGCATTGGGAACTTACAGTGTATACTGGTACTTTAATGAAAGCTGTTAAAATACTGTCTCTAGGTAACACACAAGCCAGGTTGTGAACTCCACCTGGGAAATGGAGGACAATAATTATACTGTTTTACTGTTTTGTAGCGGGATTACGTTCACAGCCTTGAACTACTGGAAGAAGAGTATAACTGTTCTTCTCGAAATTGAGTTCGGGATCTATAGACAAATTTGTCGAAAAGCTCATGAACCTCGACTGAAGAAGGGAACCAGAATGAGTTTCGTCTTTGTAACGATTAGTTTAACTAGGACAAATATCGATTCATCGTACAATTTAGTACAAAGCCAAGTTTATTCATTACATATCTATTTCAAATTCTTATCTGCTTTATTTTCATTACTATAAATTTGAACTTGTATTTGCTTAGCAATGATATCATGATGTGTGTGTGTCTGTGTCTGTGTGTGTGTGTGCGCGCGCGTGTGTGTGTCTGTGTGTGTGCGCGCACGTGTATGTGTTTTACCAGAGATTTACAAGAGTGATTGCTAATAATGATGGTTTATGATGATGCTGGTAAGATAAGTACCAATTGTTCAAGCATCTTCACCTAGGTCACAAGTTCCAGAAAGAGCTATAAATTCTATTGTCTCGGCATGTGTGGGCTCCCTAGGGTTTAGCTATTCCGGCCACAGGTCAGTAAGATGGACACAAGAGATAGAGGAAATGAGAGCTGCCAGGATACCAGGTCAGGTGCCGAAACTCGGTCGGGTTGGGCCTTAATTGTTTTGATGCGACTTCCATGAAAATAAAATTATACTTCAGCAATAAATGTGAACGCTGAAATCAGGATAAAATACATTGTGGAAGCATTTTGTTGTAGAAGAACAATGCCCTTTCATGTTTTCAGCGAGTGCGTAAATCGAGTGCCACTGTTATGATAATTCAGATTTTATAAAGATGAAAACAATTATTGTTCTTTGTCATTGTCTGTCTGATGAAACGACACACCAAACTTGAGTGAATTTAGATAGACCTACATCTTTTCTTTCGATGGCCCATGCCAAGACCGGGGAAGCGGGTGGGGGGGGGGGGGGGGGGGAGTGGATCGGCACCCCCTCCCACTTCTTTTGAAGAATGCGTTGGATCGAACCACTTGCCCCCCCCCCCCTTTTTTTTTTTTTGGCTGATGAAACCCTCAAGTGGCAAGAGAAATATAAACTGTCCTCAATTTTAAGAACGCGGCGTCTGCATGTTCTCATGTTCTGTAAAATTGTCATAGGCTGTCAAGTCATCCATACGTGTACAGTCATATCAATACCTGCACATTCACTCACACACACACACACACGCACGCACGCGCACACGCACGCACGCACACACACACACACACACACACACACACACCACACACATTGCACACTCTTAGGCACACCATCACGCAGGCGAGACTACAAACATACAAACACGAGAAGCATCCAGCGCATCGTTTTCTGCTGAGGTTAGTGATGCTCTCCGTCTGTTACGGGAGTATAAGGTGAATAAAAGTTCATGGTTTTTCCTACGCAATTTGCATTAACGCTTTGTACAGTCCTAATGGTGTTTAAAAAAAGTTGAGTGTACAAGAGTCAGTGTAAATTAACCCCATTAATCGTCGCCTGCCGCTCATTAGATTTCATCCCTTGATCTTTCAGACAGTAACCAGATCGAAGGAACCCATTCTTATGGCGCGAAACTGACCCTTAGTGAGATCATATCTACAAAAATGAGTGACTAAAGAAACAGACAGGCTCCTATACATTTTGAACCATTGACACCCCCTGCCCTTACCGTCTCTGCGTGGGATTACACTTTCCAACAAGTACAGAAACGGAACAAACAACAAACCATAATAGGAAGGAACATTGTTCCCTTGAATAGATGAGGTTAACCAGCAAAGATAATCATTATTATCAAAGTCAATTACAATGTAGTTAAATAAATGAACGGCACGGTTCTATTTTTTTTTTTTTTTAGGAATTTCAGTCGATTCACATCACACTGCAATGGGTTCAGGTAATATTCCGAACTATTCTCGAATAGCAAGTGTAGGTGCGTGAGAAAAATTGCGGGAGAAGGTATTCTCTTTATCTTCGTCCTCATTCTCATCCTCATCGACACAATCATCAGCGCTGTCGCCATCATCATCACAATAAAAAAATAACAAAAACAAATAATCGTTGAAAATCGACAAATTATAATCATCACTTCACGTTTCTTTTCAATATTTTATTGCAGGATAATCCAGCACATCATAGGCAAAATAATATTTCCTCGTTCGTTCATATACATGTACAAGAATATATTAGATATCTATACATCCATTCATCTGGCGAGATTGCAAACATTATACATGAAAGAGCGCTGAACGCCGCCTCCTCCATCCGTGACACGAAACCTTCACAAGATGCGGCTAAGATAAAGTGTATTGCAAGTCCGCACAGGTGGGCGTGGTCCATGATTATGTGCAACGTTTTCAACTTGCCTCGCTTTCCTCTCTTTAAACAAAGCAACACAAACTATACAATGTGCATGACGTTTAGAACTGTTGCAATGATGTCTAACGAAGTTAACATGACATAGGTTTCCACAAAGAACTTCTTTGACGATCATTTAAATTGTAAACGAAACTTTAAGCTGGTATACAGTGCAAATGAAACCAGGTCCTGCTCCACAGAGAGTTTTGGTTCATTAAGATCAATCCTAACACAACGGCTAACGGTGTATTCAACAAAGTAACAGTCAGTTTGAAGCTCTTTATGAAGAAAACTACGAGATGAAATCTAAAGTGTGCCTAAGGTGTCACCACTGCTTCTGAATTAATCCAAACAAACAACCACGGCTTCTGAGCACAAAAGTAGAAACAACAGGTAAATGTTATGAACATCCAAATATTGACATTGGTCTTTTTTTCTTCATTTCTCTTCTTCTTTTTTTCAAAAGTAGCGAGAAATATTCACTGTCAGAGACAACACCTTAATTCTAAATCATGAACACATTAACATCAGACTAAAAGAATGATAAACACCGGTTCTTCTTTGCTTTCTACTCCGACATTTCATGTCGATTCCAGAGAGATCATGTCCAGTTATAATCATTAGTCTCTTTTTTTTTTTCAGCCCTGCGTGCAATGCGCGTTTTAGACATAATACATCCCATAACCCTATACAACAGCTTGATATAGAGCCACAAATTCTCAAACAGCTAAGAGAAACAAACTTCTGATCACTCAATGACCTTTCTATGTCTATTTCAGCAATATTCATATCGTATCAAAAAGAAAGAACATTTTTATAGAATAACTCTTCTAGAGTAATATAGGAACAGAACAGTAGATTAAAAGTCATTTGGTAAGTTTCTTTGCAACATCTATTTCTAACAAGTTTAGTGCAAACATATTACTTATTGTACTCAGACGAGGTACAAGGTTATATTCTAAAGGCACATACTTTTCTTCAGCATCAGCTTGTAGTTATAGATACATGTACGCTTCCATTAACGAGGTAATGGAAATATCCAGGAGCTAAAGATCAGCACAACAGACATAGATGTAAGTTAAATCAAAGCGAATCCTGCAATTGCAGGTGAAAATAAACAATTCCCTTCGTTTTGTCACCCGTGGTGGGCGGGGAGCCGTAAGAGATGAAGACCTATTTTGTGACCTTTATTCAAAGACCAGAGTCTCATACATCCATTCTGTCTTTGATAAAGGACAAAAATTTGAATACATACAGATAATCAAATAGATAAAGTGCAGATTACCTTTAACAAAATGAATAACTAAAAAAACCAAACGCTGATTTTCAGGACAGATGAAGAGATGCAGCGACTTGAGCTCGAGGATAATAATTTACAATTATCTATGTTAGGAATGCACAACTGATGGCAAGCAATGTTTCTGGATTATCAAATCTTCCATTATAAGTCTTACATCTACGTACCCGTAGCACGCACTGATGTAGAAGGAACCTAGGTAAATCACGTGTTACTGATCTACGTCAATTGTCTTAGCAATCTGAAAGGGTATTTATGAACTTCCACAAGTTCGGCCTCTTTTTTTTCAATTATCATTTACAAGAGATTAATCATAAGTTATAATTGCATGCATGTAATTGCATGCATTATTAAAATATTCATTTACAACTTCGCTAAGTTATTACAGGTATGTATCTTATATTATACCCTATATCAAGTTAATGTATCTAACGTATATGTATGTCATGTTATCCATACGTATCATGTCATGTATAATATTTTTTGTTTGAAAAATACAGAAATCAAACAAACAATGCTGTTATATGAGAAGTAGCCAATGGCTATTACCACCATCATGCCAATAACATGGACAATATCAGAAGATTCAATTTTTACTTTAACCATTGTCATTCTGCTATCAAATCAGATACATTTGAACTGCATGTGGAAACTTCTTATCCCTAATTAATCACATCTTACAATGCAGCACAGTTTATACATCTGAGAAGTGCACCTGTTTTACCTCCCCTATATATGGCATGTTTTACCAGCTGAAATACATGTACATGTACAATACTTTTTAGGTGTCACGGCAATACACGTACCTTTCTCCGCCGCCTCACAAAGAAGCGCACGTTTACATATTGCATTGTGCATACTATAAGCGAATCAAGTACAATATGCTCTTCTATGCAATATTTTGGCTCCTCTCTAGAAAACAGAGAGATATAGTAAGTTTACGCTATGGAAATTTGCAACAAGTGAGCGACTCACACTATCATGAAACACATAGCTCTCATAAATAATATCTATACAGCTGTCGAGTTCATTACAGCATGTGGTTTGGCTCTAACTAAAGACGGGGACAGAGACACGTTCTGAACATCCACATGAATTCACGACAGTAAATAAAGCTCCTGTTTGGCTTTTGGTAAGAAGATAGCTGCTAGACATTGATTTTGCAAGGTGCTTTCGACTGTACAGACATAAACGTTGCATAAGATAAATCACTTGACAGACACTTGGAAAAGAATCGCACATACATGTATACTGAAGTAGTTGGGATCCAGGTTTTACGCCAATGAACTTTGACAGTGTAACCAGTCAAGATGATTGGTTCATACGCTGAAGATAAACCTACACTGTATAAACCATGAAAGGGATGAACTCAGAATACTTTTGACGCTATTCCTCACAGCAATAGTCCAGCAAGTAGACAATCCTTGTCGGGATTAGACAGTCTCTTCAACAGTCAGCTCTCACGTTCGTATGCGCTTTGTTATGTCTTGCTTTGTTTTGATCTGAACGGATATGAGCATCTGCTCAAACTGATTTTAGAAAAATAGAGCAACTCACATTATTCATATCCGTGCACACAAACAAATGCTCCACTCGAATAGCAAATGTTATCATGCAACTCCTGGCATATATGTGGCCAAAAAAAGAAAAAAAGAAAAGAAAAAGGTATTCTATCTGTGTGGCAGGATAAAGTGTCAGGCTCCCACTCAAAGGATTTCTTAATGATGACTGTCACGCGTTAATACTATTCAAAAGTTTATTATTGATGTAGAGCAAGTTTCTTTTTGCAAAGTATGAAATACACCGTCTAATACTGCATTGAACTGTTGCTATTACTGCATCTAATTATCAAGACACATAGATACTGTGATAAAACGCTTCTGAACACAATTCTGTGTAAAGATGAACTTCCACACTCGTCCTAGATTCACCGCAAAAGCACTGCTCAACAATCAGCCATGCTCTTGCTGTTATGTTCCTTTCACATCGAACAGGTAGACAGGAACGAAATTAAACACAAGACTTTTTCAACTATTTCTACAGAAACACAGGGCGAAATTGATAAAAAAAAAAGGCAACTACAGATTTCAGAGAACTAATAAGCTGACGCAAAACATAAAGGCATGTCAAACACATCTGAAAAGAAACCACGCATTACTGACAAACACACATAGAACAAAGCCATGCACTGTCGAACACTTAAAAACAAAAACTCATAAGGTAAAGGGAGGGATAGGATTAACGAAGAGAATTTTTTGGAATCATTCATGTTTTATCTGGACAAGCCAACACTGATATGGTTGAAACAGGAACATCGAGCGAAGTTAAAGGAATGAAACAGTGATCAATGATGTCCAAGTTACCTCTCTTGTCTGCAATATTGCCAAGTGTAATGAGAAGAAAAATATAAGGAAAAGAAAATAGGAATAAAACTGTTAGTATTCAAGAGATAAGATATGTCTGAAGAGGTAAACTGTAAAAAGAGAAAAATATATCAATTTTGTATCTTGCTTTCTTTGGT
Source organism: Diadema setosum (assembly GCA_033980235.1). Lineage (NCBI taxonomy): Eukaryota > Metazoa > Echinodermata > Echinoidea > Diadematoida > Diadematidae > Diadema > Diadema setosum. Next base: position 16,167,454 of record CM067078.1, read on the forward strand.
CCCGCCTTTACAAGTGATAAAACAACAGCTTATAAACAAAATCGTCTCCAAAACAAGTCTCCGTAAACCTACTGAAAAACTTTAATAGATGCTTGTTCAATACTGCCTTGTTCTTTGGAAGAGGCAGCTATACCTCAGCAGGAAGACATGCAGGTTGGAGGCTGGTGCTACAGCTTGGGTAGGGAAGGACGGTCACAAATAGCAATCTTGGCATTTGGGTTCCATCTCAGCCAAGTTGCTCGCAAGCGTGTTGCGTGGAATGGCAATGCAAAACAATGCGAAAAGGATGTAAAGAACGTTGGTCCAATAATTCTTCACAAACGTCATTAAACAATCTTATCAACTGAAAACTAAAATTAGGAAAATTGAATAAAGATTCATTTTGTCCAAGCAAAGAAGTCCCGTGTGGCTTCCTACAGAATTTAGCTTTGATCATACAGTTGAAATTTTCAGGTCTACAACTAAAACTTCTTGCTCCCCGTCAAAGACAATGGGGACTTTTGTAGGTTCTCCTGTACCTGTGATTGCTTTAAAATCCTGAACGTCCTTGGCGACACATGGGAGAGGAGGTTTCTCGTAGTACTTCTCCTCTTCCTGTTTATGTGGCATGCATCGGCCCATGTAGGATAGTATGACAGGGAGGAGCATCAATCCATGGTACGCTCCAAAGATCATCACGAGGAACAGCGTCTTGAAGAAGATGCGAAAGACGTAGACAGGTGCTGTCGATAGGACGGATATCGCCAGAATCGATGACGCTGCACCCTGAAGAATGGGCATTCCAAGGGCCCTCAGTGCAGAAATTGCCCTTTTATTTGGACTGTCTTTGGGCGCGATGACAAACGCGTACGTTATGTGCGCCGAAAAGTCTACGCTGAATCCTATGCACAGAATGATGTTTAACATTGAGATGGGGTCCAGCGGTACGTCCCACAGAGACATATAGCCAATGACTCCAGTGTCGATGGAGATGACACAAAAAGTTACCCAGAGAGCACATACAGGATGCGGGATCATCACCAAGGCAACAAGGAACATACATCCAAGAGCAATACCCAGCGTCTGAAGTGTGTTTGGCAAGACACCAATGTACTGGTCATACACCACAAAGGCTGGGTTGAATACAGTGAGGTTAAAGTCGCTGTTTTCAGCAATGTCCCGCACTGCTAACATCATATCGCCTTCTCTCGTTGTGTTCATCATGTCTTTTGATGTGATGAGGAATCGAGACACCTCAATGTCCGTGGCTCTTCCATTCTCATCCTTTTTAAACTTAATATCTAATGAGTACTGTTTGAACTCGCTCCGCGTCAGGAAATGATTTTGCAGAACAGACAAAAATGTTGCTTTGTCCAGATCAGACGTGCCCATGCCCGCTTTCAGGAATCTTTGATACATTCGAAGCCATGAGTCGGTCAGCTCTGATCCGTATATGTACTCACTGGCTTCAAATGACTGAGTCAGATCCTCGATCCTTTCCTGCGTCTCAAGTTTCCAGTACTCCACGTCATCCTGCAGGATGACACTCACAACTGGCCCAAACTTCTTGAAGTACTCGTCCTCGTAGCTGTAGTACAGGTAAGCCGGCGAGTTGTCCCTGGCCAGGCTGTTAAGCTGAAGTCCCTGAGTGATGTGAAAGAGACCGTAGATGGCACCAGCCAGGTAACCCAGGTAGGAGAGGACGATGATGGCCTTGACTGGGCTCTTCATCAGCAGGGGGCCAAAGTGCTCTCCAAAGAACTTCATGAGGAGGTGCTCCAAATCAGATACTTTGGTGCGCGTTGTCTTGGAAATGCCTCCAGCGCAGAAAATGTGGTAGAATTTGTTGGGAGACTCGTCCTTTGGCAAGACCTGAAATCAGTATCAAGGAAAAGAAAACAGAGCAAATTAAATTCAAGATATAATACATCTCAAATCGTGTATAATTCTATCTCCATTTATACTTAAAAAGTCTTCAGATGTTTTGGATTTGATTGAAATAGCAGGTCTTCTTACCTTTTTACAGGTGTAACAGTGCATGTTGTTGGCCTCGCGTTCACCAATGTACGCCATACAGGCGCCGAAGAAGGAAAGCTGGTAGAAGTAAACGAAGAGCATAGCGATTCCCGCGTAGATGCAAAACGTCCTGACACCAGGCATGGAGGTGGTGGCCCCGATGATGAAGGCCAGCATGTCGGTGAGATTTGTGATTGTGATGGACACGGCAGCCTCGGAGAACGTGCGAGCCATGCGCTCCTCTACTGACAGGTAGATGCTGAGCTGACGCCAGCCAGCAATCATGATGAACATGTTGTCGACACCAACACCTGGAGAAAAAAAAAAAGGAGTTGGCATAGGGCATTAACATTTAGTATGTATTACTGAGAGTCCTCCGTGTCAATGGCATCATGAGGAATGAACAAAAGCCTTTATACAAAAAAAAAATGATAAAAAATTCGTCTCCATAATTATGCCTTTCTTTTTGCATGAAGGTACTCATATTAGACTTATCTAGGACATATTATTCCCTTTCTTTGACATACATGTACACACAACTCTAACAGTAACAACTGGTCTTGATTAACCAAACCAAAATGACAGAAAAAACTGTAACGTAAGTTTATCACATTCAATAAACTAGTTTTTAACTGAAAATATGTTTATCCATCACTGGCTGAGAATCTTACCAAGAACAAGGAAGGGCATGAGTGAGACGATCTCGTTGAACTTTAGTCCACAGTAGCTTAGAAGACCCACCGCTGAGATTACAGCAAAGACAGCGGAAAGAACTCCAAGGAAACCAAGCCAGGGCTTGCTGAGAACCCAGTCCCGCATGATGCAAGAGAGCACAGCGAACAGGATCATCATGCAGAAGGTACCACCGAAGCGGGGAACCACGTGGATGCTGGCCTCCGTGATCTCGTGGGACAGGGAGCGTGACGTGCATCTCGCCAGCTTGATGTGCTTCATCTCCTTAGAGTACATCTCGATCAGCTTGTCGAAGACCATCTCCCAGTCTTCAGCCAGTTTGTCCTTCTCCTTGTCGCCAGTAGACAGCGTGTAGATCAGCATCACATTCTTGGCACTTTTGACAACATCTGAGCCTTCGTGGAGCTCTACTCCACCAAGGTTGGGTCCGATAAAGAGGGGGTACTGCCCTGCAGTGTGGAATGGATAGCTGAGGTTGATGTAGTTGAACATTTCGACGTTCTGCCGATAGATCATCATGAGGTTGTTGTCTAGGCACTTGCCCAGCCATTTCATGCAGAGAGTGCCATAGTTGTCCAGGGTGCCGTTGTCATGGAGCGTGATGGTGCGTATCTTTTCATCCAGCTCCACGATCTCCTCGAACATCTCCTTCTTCATGATGTTGTCGCCCTCAGCAGGTAGAATGATGAGACGTCCACGTCGGATGAAAAGATCGAGCTCACGGTTTGGCAGGAATTCTTCTCCTTCATCGCCGGTCATGAAGAGTTCCCGGGTGACTTTCCGGTCGTCTCGGCTCTGGCTGTTTTCAGGCGTGAATAGATACTCCACGTTGTCGTCAATGATAAAGTGCGTGAACCCCGTCATTAGAAAGGTCACCATTGCCAGTGGAATTAGCAAGAAGATGAGCTTATGTCGAAAGACAACTTTCCCAAGCTTGTAAAAGGCTTTGCTAATGCAGCGATCGACACAGTCATACCTTGCCATGATTGATGGATTGACAGTCCAACAAATTGAAATGGTGCTCCCTTATATCCAGACGATTGATCTCTTACTTGTCACCTCTCCGCTCTCACACGGAATGTGGAATGTAACATTTGGAATCGTTGGTCAGACGAAGGTGTGAAGTTTACACAGTGGCGTTAGAGATCTGAGGAGAGAATAAGAAAGCATGGCACTCAAAAATACAGAACTTACATAGGATATACTTTTTTCGATTTCATTTTCACATTTTTTTTTGTTCAAGGAAAATGTATGCACAGAAAAAAATATATATATATTTTTCAGACTCTAATATCTGAAGCAGAACAAAATATAACTAAAACAAAGAGACAGATCAGCGGGGTGTACACTTGTAGGCTGATTCAAAACAAAGAAAAATGATGGTAACAAAGAAATGTATACTTATATTGAAGGACAAAGAGTTTTGTCTTCGCAATGCGAAAAAAAAACGTGAAGAATGCCAGTAAGGGCCTATGATACTCCGCACCCATTCCACCAAAAGCCAATGAATACGTTTGCATCATTATTGTTAAATATTATAAACGCATACGAAAACAAAATAAATTCATAATATTTAGAATATAGTAGGCCTATTAAAAACACCTGAAAAGATTCGACAGCATGGAGACAAAAATAATACCGTCGCTGAAGTATTCTCTCTAATGCTCCCAAATAACAGAATTCATTCATTCCCGGCTAAAGATGACATGCGATTCGGACACAGGAATGACTTGTAGCAGAGTCTAGCAGATAAAGTCATGGCTAGACGGAGATGGCTCAAGAACACGAGCTACATCCTCTGAACAATATCTCATTTCCTTGGAAAGCTATGCGCATTCAACGCATTAACCACAACAACGGCAGGTGAACAAACTTTCTCTTAATGCATATTGATATATCGGGGAGGGTCTTTTCAAGAAGCCACTCCCCGATATATGCATAGCAATCCCCGAACAGTGGCGTTCTGTCACAATATACATATTCATGAAAAAAATTATTCGTAGCAACCGCTGATTGGCAGTACGGCCTAAGCAACCCACTTTCACCGTATCTGATTGGGCGCAGCGGAGGGTAAAGCAAGGGCAACAAACTTTCGCACCGTGGCGGGTTGCAGGTGAGATCATATCGAATGGTGACGCATTTAGCAACTCCCTGTAAAATACTACAACCAAGGAGCTTCCAAGCTCCTTGCTACAACTAGACAATGCATCATGGAGCAATAAAACATATTTCTTAGGAATGGCAAATGGCAAATTTCGCAGGCATTTGAGACATGCATGTGATGTACATTGTACTTTTTATATCATAAATCAAGTTGACGATCAGAAGCTAAGGGAAAGTTAGTTACAAGATGCATTTATTTACCTCATAAACTAACATGAACTGCGTCCCGCATTATTGCTGATCAGTTACAAGTTTCATAATTATGCATAAATTTCCTTGTGTAGAAAAAGAACAGACATGGTATGCTATTCTACCACCGGGTCTACAGTTACCAAGTGCGGATTTTTTGTTCATTCTATTTTTAATTTGTCATCTGATTTTAAGTATTCAAGACAATGACCATTGCTACATGCCACAGTAACGTCTAAATCATTGCGACATATGGGATAATCGTTGGCAGAAGAGATATGAAACCCATCCAGACAGCAGCTGCTTGGATCGTTGAGGTGAGGGGGAAAAAAAAAATCTTTTTAGAAATATTGGATACTGGATTCCAGTTTAAACACGTGAGATTGGTAATGTTTGCGCGAAAATCGATTTTCAACACTACATGTACTTACATCCAAGCGAACACCCCCCCCCCCCCCCATTCCTTGACCTGTTCCGTAGAACATTATATTGGAAAGAAAACACACATACACACACGCACAAACACACACTAAAAAGTACTTACACTGCTTTGGAAAGTTCGGTGCTAACTTTTAAGAGGGCCTAAAATAATCTGTGTCGTGCAGCAGAAAGATTTATGCTTAACACGTGTGGCACGCAAAATTACGGGGGCGCTGCAGACACGTTCTATGCATTTTTGTCCTTGTACTTTTTCTTACTAGTTCTTGTTTGTTTAAATCGACGAGTGGAATATTTTTTGAGTGCATGGTACTTTCCATTTAACGACCTCATTGCAGAGTTCATAAAAAAGTGTAGGCCTACATTGTTTACATTTCTAAGTACGATACCAATTTCACGCGGGAACGGCATTGATGATCCGTTCAAGAGTGAATGTCCCGTGGACTGAAAGTGCTTCTGATTGTTTTGGTGGTGTTCTTCCCCTGACAATAATCCCATTGGTAAGGGCAATAAAAAAAAAAAATCCTGTGAAGGTTCATGACATAATATTCCCAAAACTGTAGTACAGGGTATATCTGCAGATAATCCTCGGTAATTGATTAAGAAAAAGCTCAAGCGTTCGAAAGTCTCCGTCGATCGCCTCTTTTTCGTGTGTGCATGTTAAGTTATAGACGAACAAACTGATCCGACGTTCAAAGTGTCATCAATAGCGCTATATGTCACGTGTATATCCATTCGTGGAATATACAAAAGTCAGCAAACTGGGATAGTAGATTATTTGAGAAGAGAATAGGCCTGCATTTATGTGTGATTCTCACAAAGCTCTCTTATTTCAGCTGTGAATTATGCAGTGTATGCTACGTGGATCTGTGTTAAAATTGTTATGCTCAGTTTAACAGTGTGTGAGAGTTAAAAATAAAAAGAACAAAGCACGCAAAGCTCGACAGGTTTTGCCTTAAAGCCAATACACAATGTAGGCTTAAATAGTTTCAATACGAAATTGGCATTAATATATTCAAAAGGATATCGGTAAGTAAATTCGCAAATGTTGTTGTACCATTGATGTTGATTCCACGGACTGAAGGTGACTTTTAGACCACTAAAAGGTCCCCAAATTTTAATCCACACAATGTGGTGGACCTCGCTGATATCAGCATGTTTTCTTCCCGACTTATACCCACGTGAGGGCGTTTGTCAGACCAGCCCACGCTTCCTTTGATCGTTCCAAAATTTATCAACGGACAACAGGTAGCACATAATTAAATCTTTAGCATTTTTTTCTTCTTCTTTATCACACCAGGATATGACTCAGTCGTTCTCGCCACCAACTTTTGCCTTCTTCATAAAGCTAAACCTAAAACTACCCACCACAACATTTCGATCTTAAAAGTGCATTAGTGCCCTTAGTCGCGGCTATTCATATTTCTGAAGCTGAGCGAAACAACATTTATGTAAATTGGACGAATCGTCAACTAGAAGGACGGATAAACATGTGTGGACAGCTGTGTTAATGAACCTCACTGCTATTATATCACACACCCGGACACGGGTTAAGTTCTCAAGTTAAGGCGGGAATGCATGCTCATTGTTCGAATACTTTGACTTCTGGGTCAAATTCAGATTAATAACCTTGGGGTTTGCAAATATGGTAGTAAGCTATATCCTGTTTTTAGCGTTTATCGTACATTTTGCATTGTATACTTCCTGAAATATGACGATCGTAATGTACTTTTGATCTAAATAGAAACCACCAGGGCAAATGCTGCATATAATCTCGTTTTCTTTTTTCCACTGGCGAAAATCAACACGTAAATTATTCTCAGGTGTTCCTGCAGTTATTCCACAGAGTTCTCATTATTTGAGACATTTGTTCAAGATTGTCGCTGCACTTCAAATCCCCGTTGCATTGATAACAGGTGGTAAGCTGGCTTCAGCCTAGAATCTAAACCAGTCCCATTGTGTATAGGGGCATGACATGGCCTATACAAAGGTAAGTCGGATCTCCGACCATGTGGTGCTCCTCCGTGAGACTCGATAAACAAGTCTTGCTCAATAGCCTGAAAGTGGTGAAGCAGTGCTCACAATAGTTCATACATTTGCACTCTTATGGGTCCTTTATTTTGTTGTGAAGGGGGGGGGGGGGGAGGGGGGTTACTAGGCAGTGGCGGATCCAGAGGGGGCGCATCGGGCGCGCACCCCCCCCCCCTTTATTATGTCAAAAAGAAGTTCGTCGACCATTTTCGCTGCTTCACATTGAACACGACGGTATAAATGTACGCCACAGACATAAAATCTACAACATGCAGGTTTATCTTGACATTAAAGTCGAAAACTTATTTTCCCTTAAGATGAAAACATGCTAACAAAAATATTTTAAGACAGGGATCTCTGACTAGATAATATTATGACCATTAGGAGTTATTGATGCCATCAGCAAAACATCCAGGCAAAGAGACTGGTAAAGTAGTCTACGGCATGTGCTTTGAATAACGTTCTTCAACAGAGGTCACCGACGATGAACGTTGAAGGTTGCCGCCAAGGGACTCTGTGACACACACCACGACCCTAGACGCCGTGTGATGCCAACAACAGGCGGCGCTCTATTATTCTGCTGACCCAGCCAATGGCACGAACTTGAACCCCTTTCAGGGAATACAGTGCATTTTGTATGCAAACTCGAATGTCTATAAATGACTACATTCAAAAACAGCTGGCTCCCCGGGAAGATGAAGTAGATTTTGCCACGGCGACAGACACCAAACCGCACCAAAAGTGACAGGGTTCAGACAGTCATCGTAGAGGTTGTCATTATACGTCAATAGTTATACCTGGGTCCATGTCTAAAACACTCTAGTTAGTTGAAATCAAAGAATATGCCTGCGGGAAAAAATGAAGAGACTATATAACTAAGGAAGTATGGATACCTCCTTGCAAAACTAGGGATATCGAAGTAACATCTGAAAGCAACAACCACTGGACCTTCAGTTCAAAAAGTTATCTGACATGATAGAACACTATACCTGAGTTTTTAAGTTCTAACACGTCTCTACTGGCATGACTGGTGTTCTCACTGGTAGGACCATGGAGCTCCATGGTAGCATCTTGCATCAAGGGGATACTCGCCTAGTACCTTCTTGGTAGAACTAGGGAGGTGGATCCCACCTCCCTGGTAGAACCAAGGAAGTGGTGTTTCACCTCCTTTGTAGAACTCGACAGTTACTATGGAGCACTGCGGTCTCTATCTCATTTCATTTCGGTCGAAAACTCGCATGTTTTATGTTCCTTTTTTTTCAGCCTCGGCCTCCTACGAATGCAAAGTGATTATTTCCTACCTCCTCGCTACTAGCAGGTAAAGCCCATAATTATCATGAAACGAGGCGATTCAAGGTACAGGTATCGTGATACGAGTAGGGGATCTCTCTTCCACCTCCTGATGCAACAGACCGTATACTGTAGTAGTGTGTCTTTTTATCATTTCGCCTTGTGGACCTAGTTCTAGCTCCAGCCCACCAATTCTGGGATTTCTCTACTCGTGCGCCTCTTGCACTGGCAGACTTTTTACCGTGAACATTATCATCACAGGCGGCACACTGACTGTTTTGCTCGCTGTACATTAAACATTTTAATACTACCCATCGCTCGAGGCCCTATCTATTTCAGCACCGGAGAGAAGACTACGCATGATATTCAATGACTTTGGCTTGTACATTCTCTGCCGCTAATCTCAGTCATCTAGACTAGCGATATTGTATTCCATCGACACAAAAATAGCATCATCACTTCGCCTTAAGTCAATTCACAGACATCTAGGCTTATACTCAAGTTGCTCGATTGACTCTCAAGTTCAGCCTTCGGAATTTTAAATCAGATTCTGTCCTCCTTTTTACGGCTCTGAGTTGGAGTGTCTGCGAAGAAAGCCATCTCAAGTTAGGACAGGACTGAATGAAATATCCATTACACAGCTGATCTGACAGTAGATGAGAACATCTGAATGACATACAGTCGGATGTAGAACGGCCATTATTGTTGTCTCATTTTATCAATGCCAACGACGTACTTTTTGTAATACATCGACAATAAATTCTCTAAAAAAACACACACACTATAATCTAAGTTTCTTTCAACTGACAAACACCGAAAGGTGACTATTATTTTATACAGTCACCCGCCTCGCTGGATTAAGTGGTGGGAGACAGATAAGAGAAAAGAATCGGTTTGGACAGCAAAATATTGCCTCAGTCACCATGGATATCCTGTGTGAAGCCCCCACTGCGGAAATTGTCGCTCCGTCCTACATGGATCAACCTAGTCATGCGCCAATTCACGAAACCTCAGATGGAGCTAGTTGTGTGCATAGATAGAAAGCCCGAAACCCATACTTACTTACTCACTAGTTTGCAGCGCTTTTCCAATAAGGTAAATGGGGGAAAGAGATCATTCTAAGACTGTAAAATAGCTTACTAGTATTATGACCTAGCCTAGACTAGAATCGCAAAGCGTGGGACAAACATTGTACAAGATCACACATTTTGTTCATCCTCGTCGTATTTAGTAGGGAGGCGGAAGAAAGCAATTCCTTAAAACCAGATTTGTAATGTATTACTAGTATGCAATGTTAGGCAACGCCGTTTGCAGAGAGATGAGGAGGCTGGAGAGACTTGTCTTCCTCTAATGATACCTAAAATGGGGGTTCCTGAGGGTGAACAAACTTTTCTGTCTTGAATATTCACGACTGCCCCTTCCTCTACCCCGAAGCCACGGGGTGAACAAACTATCCTTTATGAATAGTCATTAGACACTTCCTCTGTCGCTCCGCCTCCCACTTGCCTCCGCTCCATGATTGTAACAACGCCGCGCAGTGAAAGTGAGAGGTGAACAAACTTTGTCTAATGAATACGGCTGTTCGCAGCAACCAACCGTTCCTCTCCTCCGCTAGAGGTATATTCATCATTAATATGCATGGCCACGTACCACGGAGGTTTTGTTGATCTATCTTCCTGCCTTACAACGCACGTGATTCAAGTCATCGCATCTAATTTTACCGCTCAAATACGATGGGCACTGGACTGAACAATAAAACGCACACTATCGTACTCGATCGATGTCTTCTTTAGCCGATACAGATGAGTTGGACAAACTTTTGTTTCTCGTCAGCATCCCGTTATTTGTGTTGTCCTCTATCTCATTCTTGCAGTATCACCATAAAACGCATCCGCCGTCTACTCCGTGATATGCGGGAAGAGATACAAAAGGCTGTAAACCAGATCTATCTTTCTGATAACAGCCATGAAACAGAGAAAAACAACTAGCTTTTCATGCATTGTTCATTATGGATGATATCTCGGAAGCGTAGCTCAGGGATGGCTATTAATCACCGACAAACCATTTTTTTATGCACAGTGAACGCGCATTTTGGCGATTCAGTAGGCCCCCTACAATATTTAAAAAAAAACACACACACACATACAATGTACAATGTAATAGCCGACTTTTCGTGGGGTTTATGTAGGACTGCAATGAAATTAACGCATAATTCACAGATGAGAGACAAAGATGAGAAAGAACATTCAAAGATGCACTATTCGAAACGAGGACTATCAGTGTTATGATATTAGCTGTGCGAGTATGCGACTATCTTGGTACATCATGTAGGGGTCCTATTGCCGCGTTGTAATTAACTCCATGCAGTGAAAGTGACCCATAACAGTACTCAGTAGGGGATCTCCTCGGCTATTCCTGTAACCTGTATTCCTAGGATTATTAAATCAATAGTTGTATACATATGCACAGAGCTATAGCTCCCCTTTGATCTTGTGCAACAATTTGGCGCATGGACGAACAGGATGAATTGAAGACAAGGTGGTGAGGCTGTCTTCTCTTTGTTGAGGTTATTGAACAAAATGGACGAAAACTAGGAACAGAATGAATGGGCTACCTGGTGTGGTACTGATAGTTTAATGGTCGAAGCATAAATTTTACGAATTCATTCCGGATTTTTTTATCGGGTATGATACACAATGCTGTCTGCAAAATGGAGATAAATATTGAGGCCAGACTAGTCGGAATACAAGTTAACAATGACAAATGATCAATAGCATGATTACTTGAGATTCAAAGACAATTCGAACGATGCCATCTTAGGAAGCTCTCAGAATGTTTAAAATCTGTGGTTCATCAATAACATCTTTAACTACAAAAGCTAAAATTGGTCAAGTAGAAAGTTTCGAATTTTGAGTCACAGCACAGGACCCTCTCCACCATAACAGCCTGATAGTGATACCAATCTGCATTTAATTTTCATAGGCCTGTCAGCTGTAGCTAGCTCCCTATTTTATGTCTGCAACGAGTTCATGTAGGCCCTATCAAAGCTAATGATTGCCTATAGGAATGATGAAATCCAGTTTACAGATACCCACATTTTCATCACCATACATACAGTTGCATGTTTCTCTCTCGTTGAGTGATTATCAAAGCACATAAAAAACAATGAATGTGATTACAATAGCATGTATTATGACAAACAGAAAAAAAAAAATGATATTCAGGAAATTTTCCCCTTTTCGCATGCAGTGAGCCCCAAATTTTCCTCTTACGCCCCCATGCACATGGAGGACGAGCGATTAAACTGAGAATTCAAGTCTAGTACACCGTATAGTACTAAAATTGTTAATTATACATTTCGTAACAGAAACACACCTCTATAGTTTACATACCACGTTTCTATAAACCTTTGAATCGTAACCTTGCATCAGTTGGGTTTTTTTTTTTCTCTCTCTCTCTCTCTCTCTTTCTCTCCATCTCTCTCTGTATCTAGCCACGCCCGATTGACAGGTAAAAGAACTTATTGTTACAGTGAATTATTTAGAACTTTTTCAATAGAAGTAACGTCCGTGAAACGTGAATCGGCTCAGAGGCCCGTAACCTTCTCTTTTCGAGTTGTCTGTTTTATCATGGACCCTATACATGTAGCCTTGTAGGGTCCATGGTTTTATTCATTGGTGTGGTTTTTTGTTTTGGGTGTTTTTTTTTTTGGGGGGGGGGGTTTGAGGGGACATGTTAAAAAGGAAAAAAAAGTGGATATAAAAAAGTGGATATCCCTTGATCAGTTAATGTTGACAAATCTATCACAGAAATTCAACTCGCATGTTCTTCACAGAAGTATTTTAGAAAATGTGAATTAGTCACACAAACGCTAATAAGATAGTATAACAATCTTTTGCTATTCTTGAAAAAGAAAGCGGGATGCCAAAAATAAGCAAATGCATAATCAGCCAAAGTTATAGGTTTAGGTGTATTCCAATTCATTCGGTCAAGATTTATATAGGGCCTATACACTTAACTTCCAATATAAAACACACAGAAGCGAAAACCTCCTCCTGTGCTTTCTTTCTGATTACAGTACAAATTAGATCGACAGACCCTGCTATGACAATGAGATGGCAAAACTTTAACACACTTGAAAACACACGAGTGTATAGGAATATGATCAGAAACGATGTCACAATAAGTTTACTTTATGATGAGTCTTGATCTAAACGTGATACAGACTGAGGAAACATTAATTATTTTCCTCTAATCCTTTTCTTCAAAAGAATCCTTTTCTCCCAAACATCTTTCTTCACTCAGTACACGTTGTATCACCACGATCACAGACAATTCAGAAAACTCAGTCAGGCCATGGCATCAGCAATACGATTGTAATTTCCAATACCACCACATTTCACATACCGGTAAGTAAAGTCATAAGTGATTAAAGTAAATAACGTGGGAATATCCCGTAACGTGAGAAATTGATGGAGGATCATGAAACACATGTCCATCATCAAGGACAAACTTACCAGGAGTGCAATCTTTGTGATATACCGGTACCAGTATAGAATCAGGCATGGAACCAAGTATTCTAGTTTGTAGACCTCCCCAGTTTAGGCTTCTACCAGCACTGCACAAAGAGACTCATCCACAAAGACATCTCCTTTCTCGCGCCAAGTTTGTTTCATAAATGAAACCACAATTTTCAACAACCCGCCGCCACATCACGAGGAGAGAGAGAGAGAGGGAGAGGAAAATAGAAAGCGGAGGTGTTTCCCTCCTCGGGTCGACAAACTTTTCAGATCCAGCCCACTCATTAATATTCATGTTTTTAAGTGGAGCACAACCTGAACAGAGCAGAACACACCAAACGCGCTGTAGGTTCTGGAACGTCGGGGAAAGTATTCAAGCATGAATTTATGAATATTCATTTATTCGTTAGCGGTGTCTCATGCGGATACGATGCGGGTTAACAAACTTTGTCGTTATGCATATTCATCTAACCAATGCCTAGAGAGTGATTCACTGCTGTGTATGTATCCAGTTGAACAAACTTTTTCAAAATGCATATTTATACCAGCATCTCTAATAGGTGCTCTGTGAGAGCTTCCTCCTCCAATTTGCTATAGTTCAACAAACTTTTCATGGAATTCCCACTGTACACTGAAGCATGGTCATGTCTTTTTTTAAAAAGACGGGGGGGGGGAAGCAGACTGGTCTGGTAAATTCAGAAATACTCATGACCAAGTATGCAGGTGAAGAATGTTCAACAAAACTAACAATCGCTTGTGTAGAAAAACATAATGAAATTATTTCAATAATGTTCATCCAGTGCTTTTTTTTTTCTTTCCATCTAGCTGATTAATGTTATCATCGAACTACTGTTGTCACTGGTTATAGATAGGAACTTCTGAAATGATAATGGTGGTCACATTGTTCTCAAATCTAATTTGACGTGATAAAAATGATAGTGGAAAATTGAAGCTCAAGGAAGCGTTATTATCTTCAAAAGGAGTCCACTGAAATCTCATGTTTATTTGTTCAGTGTAAGCAGATCCAAATTCTCATCCACTAAGGGCTTGATTGACAAGCGTCATATAAACCAGCAAAGCTAAGGAAAATAGTGAAGGCTGCTAAAAAGTCAAGGTTCTTAAACTGTCCAATTAAATATGCGGACATATTTATATGAAATTTGTTGCCAGCGAATTATTTTGATCGTCTTCAGTTTAATTGCTCCTGAGGCGGTTTAAGCCATTTTTTTTTTCTTTGACTTACTATTTCAGCAAAGATGACTGTAAAATGGCGTGAATGTGACTCGGATCGAGGAGGTAAATTTCGCAATTTTTCATATTTTTATAGATTCAAGGTGCGTGGATGCACGTTCTACTTCTCGCTTTCAGAAAACTACTCCCTTGTATCAAAAATACAAGGCTTTAATGAGAGGTGTCAAAAGCAGTATGTAGAAAATTATGAGCTTATGTATATAAAACCGGCACTACATAGGATCGACTGAAAGGAAATTTAGGTTTTATTGCCTATAGGGATGACTGTCGTGTATCATGCTTGAAGATTAGAACAATCTAATTGTATTTGAAAAGATTCGTGAGATTCGTCGCTACCAGAAGAGCACCGAACTTCTCAGGAGTGTCTCATGATAAAAACATACTTATTTATAGAAACATACCTTCACGTAATCTAATCTAACACGAAACTGTACATCAGATTAAAAACACATTCTAAAGGTATAAACTTTGCTTTGTAAGGCCTATCATCATTGTTCATTACAAAGGACGTGTACAATGTAAACTGCAGTACTCGGCCACTCTGCTTTACATGCATTGTGCGAAGGATGGATGTTAATGTAATAAGGTGACATTTAGACCAGTTAAGGCACGGTACATCGACTACCTCCCCGCATTCTTAGTACATCGAAGGGCGCGAAGGTTGAGCGAATATAGCGGTTATCTACGCAAATGGTTGTCATAGAAACTGCCTCGGAGCACACAGTGCTTCCCACACACCATCGATGCAGGGACTGAGCATCTCATACTCCTCCATAATACTACACGCGTTTAGTTGTTTATATGTCCAATCCCCCAGTCCGTTGCCACCGTCAGTTATTATCATCTTATTTGCATAGATGATGAAGCCGAAAGGCGAACAAACTTTCTTTTTCGTTCAGCTGTGTTCAAACCAAGGATGATGACCGAGAAAGAAAATATCTTACAACGATAGGAAGAGAGGAATAGATTCAGACAGAGAGAAATATATAAGCCTATATACCATAGAGAGATGGGTAGATGGATGCATAGATTAATTCTATGCAATTTAAATGTGCAGGTAGAAAGATTAAAAGATAAGTGGACAATTTAATTATTAGTCATGCCAGAATGTCAGAGAAGTATAAGTGGGATAAAGACAGAGAGATAGGAGGAGGCTTTTAATATATTAGTTACAATGAAATAAGTACTAATGCTAATAATAGGTATGATAATAATCAATGAAAAAAAAAATTAATATTAAAATCTTATCTCATTTTTTCTATCACAATAGAAATTAAGCCTGCATGCTTCACCGCAGTTTGGATGAAAATGCATTAAAATCGTCCTTGTATAGACGATAAATCATACCTGAAATATGTATGCGTCCTTGCTTGTCACCGATGGCTCATGTAAATTCGAGGGGTATTGTATATACTGCATCGCAAAATGCAGCAGCTAAAGGATAAAATGGGAACGTCTGTTCGTGTATTATAATCTTCTGCTTGCGCGCAATTATTCTTCACATCAGACTTTATTTCACTCACAGCGTGAATAATGGCTAATCAAATTACTGTCACTTCTAAACTAGTATACCTGCTGAATGTAGTCCCTACTATGAAAATGTCCCACAGACGCACACGTACACACACACACACACACACACACACACACACACACACACACACACACACACACACACAAACTAATGTATTTCAGCTCTCAATATTACTGATGTGCGTTGGTGTCTTGATGATTTCTGTCCGCAGAAACCATGCACATGGCAAAAAATAAAAAATAAAAAACGGGCAATGCAAAGACTCTTCTTGATCACCATGCAATGAATATTCTCATGTATCCAGTGGAAATGTGGGAAAACTTTATAAAGTACTGTTTATTTTAAGGACAATTTCAGAAACAGAATAACTGAATTTCTATCTGTAAAATGTTAGCATCCAAATATGTTATGATTTATAAAATAGAATACGGGTTTTTTGTTTGGTCTTTTTTTTTTCAACTGAAAATATGTTATCAAATGAGGAGAAATTATTTTTTCCCTGTATGATAGTACGGTCTTTATATGCAAGACGAAAAGCGAAGAAATTGCTCATGTGCGCATAATTTACTTTCTATGCTTCTTTTATGAAGATATACATATACAAAAGAAGCAAACTATAATGGGAAAAAATGCTATGCTGTGTTGCTGTTTCCCCTGCTGAAGACATCTACCACCCAACCGCAATTGACAGATGTGCCAATGATTAAAAATATATAGAAAATCCTCGCATCGTATCAACCACCAAAACACATAATTATTATGCCCTGACAATCCGATGCTATAATATTATTATACTAGCATACCTCCTTGGGCCAACGTTACACAACACTGTACATAGCAATGTACTACGTGATTACTACGTATTTTCTCCTCCGGGTGCTAAACAGAATAATGCATGAGCTTTGCGCATGTATATTCATGCGAACGCAAGTCAACAAACTTTCTCCTCCACGCTTTATTTTCTCCGGAAACTATAAGAGTTGCTCATGATCCCTGTCAGTATTCGTGAATATCATCGCGTCGGCAAAATTCTGTTCCTTCTTCTTTTTTTTTTTTTCTTTTTTTTTTTACTGCAATAATATAAGACGGTTAAAAAACAGTATGACTCATTAAGTTTAATGTATTGTGCAATGTTTTTGCTGTTGACAACATGAGTTAATTAAAAAAAAAAAGTTATAATTTTTTTCGGGGGGGGGGATTCTGTGGAACATGTACACACACATTGTACACACACCCAATTCAATAGCAAATTGTCGAAACTGCACTGTGACCTTATCACATTTCCTGCCATGGAAAATGTCCGGTAATGAATATGTTTAATTCATCTATCAGGGGATTGTTTCATCAACGTTTGTCAGCGCTGACAATTTCAGCAAAATCCTTGGTTTTGATTGGCTGAGATGCTCTGGTCACTGACTGTTACATTGCATGTGGTGATTGTCAGCGATGACAACTTTTTGCGCTGACAAACGTTGATGAAACACCCCCAGGAGTTTAATTGCACTTTTGATGACAATCCTGTTGGTTTGTTATGCTGCTTATAGATAATTTGACCAGCCGTAAGTCGTCGGGAGCATGCAGCACACAGAGCTGTACATGTGATTATAGGAGTCAAACAAAATTCCAGCGCCGTTCCCTTAAATACTGTAAAGATTCATATAATGAACCCATTTTTTTTCTTTTTGATATCCAGACGATGCCCAAGGTTAGACCGAAATAACGATGACGTCAATATACAACAAAGAAATGAACCCAGGCCACAGACATGTAGTTTATTGCCTACTTCAAAATAACGAAATGAATAGATCATAAAACCTAGATCGCACCGACACCAATGTAGACTGTATAGGAGTCTTTTTATTTTGTGAGAAGTTGATCGCATACGTTAGCCTGATTTCATACAGAGAAGTGGTTGTGCAAAATGACCACGAAAAATTCTGTGATGCATCTGTACGTTTTAATCTACAGGATATCTTATTGGTATGCTATCAGGGTTACCACGGACGCAGTGCGATTACAAAGAAATAATAATAATAATAAAAGAAAATGATGGTTACACAAGACTGGATATATAATAGCTCGTTATGGGTTCATGGCTAACCTAATTATCAGCTTAAATATGTATTTTTCCCCCACTCTCACGCTTAGTTTAGAAAGAATTCACTTCTTTGAAATTATAAATCAAACAGTACTTCCTGAATTTAGTAGCCTGAATGAAAAAAAAAAATAATATGCGTCTGTATTAATAGAATATTCATGAGGCACGGTGTCAACAAACTTTCTCGGATTGGATGCATATGTGTATAGCACGTAATCTACAGTCTGCTCTCTTCCTGAAGACGACCAACCGTCTGAACACAATGCTCCTCACAATTTGTACACACATGGATGCGTGTTACTGTTTAGTATCAATTTTGTTGATGCATAATGGTAATCGTGTTTAAACGAAACAAATTTATAATTGACGCAATTACCGATGAATGAGGTTTCTCACTTTCTATCATGAATCACTCCCTTCTTCTCTCTTTCTCTTTCTCTCATTCTCTACTATTTATAGGCCTACATTGATCATCCAGTCCTTATTTGTTGACAAAAATAACTATATACCAAATAATGCATCTATCTTACGCTGCCTGGTATTTTGGACTGAGAAACAAAACTTATCTCGATGTTTGCATTCATGTAAAAGCAGCTCTTATTATACAGTATCGATGAAAGATGTATATCCTCACTTTAACACTCCTTGGTGAGTAGGCCTATACTAAATTACACAATATGCCATCACATGCAGAACAATTAAAATATGCGATTATTTCTAAAGAAAATATGATATCAAACAAACTGAAGGTCGATCAGCATCAAATTCATGAAATTCATGAAATCATGAAATAAGACCAAAATCAACAGACGAAAGTATATCCAACGAATGCATAATGTATGCATAACTTAAGAATCTGTTATATATGAATTATGTCAACACTCTTTCAATCCTCCGTTAACCTATCACCCCTAGGTCTGCACACACACAAAAAAAGGCGTAAAATATTGTACCAGCTCACATCCCGTGCATTTATCTCCCATGTAATTACATTTACAGACAGTCATCGCGATTTTTCCTATTTATTTGCTTTTCAAGTGTATTTCCTGCATGGTTTTGAAGGTTGAAGTTGTAAGCTTTTATTGCCTGATAGCAGTATATATTCATGAAATTACGCGTCCTTGTTTTAAAGTTCTCTGACCTATAATACTGGTACATGTATATATCTTTTCAAGTTAAAATGAAATTCAAACAATAGGAAATATACTAAATACACACACTCATCACATTCGTTTGTAACCTTGACTAACACATGTTGAGTGAGAAATGTTCCTGTACATGCCAGCTGAAAACATACTATCGGAAATAAGTCAACTCCCCTAAACAACATCATCATTATCAACAACAACAACAACAACAACAAACAAAGCTATAGATGATAAAAAATGTGTAGTGCTGCCCAAATTGAAATCGGATTCACATATATAGCGACGAAGTTGAAACGAACGTATGAGATGTAAACGTTTTTTTTTTTTTTTTTTTTTGATTCCCTATTATGAATCTATACAGAATTTTCGGTGAGCAAAACATCTACATGCAGTGAGAAATTATTCCAGCAGGGGGAAAAATAGTGAATATCACGTCTTGGCCAGCATATAGTTTTCAGAGTTTCCCATACATTGGAAGATGACTTACTGATTTTCAACCTATTAGCACCTTGCGTTTTCTCATTTTACCCATGACTTTAAATCATTTGATTTGTTTTACTCATACTAACTTTTGTTTTTAGAGTATAGGGAATGCATAATCATAGTGACATGCGCTGTGCATACAAGATTTTAAGACAGTACACCCATGCACCAGACCGAGCAACCGGCATCCATGCTACATTATCATAGACGATGATAGCACAACTGGTTGATATACAATTCATGTACAACACAATATTCGTTAACATGATACTATACTGCTGACAAACGCACATTATATACATCGTCTATATTCTAGTTGGATCACATGCATCATCAGGGAGGGAGAGGAGTGGATTCCAAATAGTATACCCTGCAGGGAGCAGGGAACATCACACTGCTTTACCCATCTCTGTATATATACCTTATTCAGGAAGTAGCAACGTGTTATTTCTATCCCCAGATTTTTTTCTCATTGCGCACATAATCAGCAGTTTACATCATTTCCATATCGGGTGTTGTAGAGAAGGAATCTCAGTTGTTGAACTCATCTATACAATTTATAGATATGATTAAGCAACATCTGCCTGATTGAATTGACACAATGGACCACCTGTCTTATCGTTCAGGTACATGTCCCTATTTATTCCTGCCATCACGTAGGTCACATGGTATATCCAAAGTCACGTGACACAGAAGAAAAGGACAATCATATACTAATATTACAAAGATTGCTCAAACCATGAAGTCAACTCACATTCAATTGATATTAATGGCATGGAAGGAGAAGGGGGAAGTGACAGGGAAAAGACATCTGATTTTGTCTGCATTGGATAAATGAATAGAATATTTTATAACATTCCACATAAATGTAAGATCAAAATGAGACTTTGCATCAGAAGGTCGCATCAGACAAAATTTGCCTCGCTGTGCATGGAGAAGCGTAGAGCTTGGAAAGTTACATGTCTGTGGCTATTTGATTTTCGTTCACAAATAGACCTATGACCAGTGAATATTCAGCATAATTTCAATTCAGGTTTATATAAGAAAAGTAATGATTTAGTCTCCTGTTTTATGCAAAACTATAATGTACTATGTACTATCGTATATGCAGTAGACTGTATATAAACAAGAAAAATGATTTGTTGTCGTCATAGAATTTGCTTTAAAAAAGAATATACCAATCTTTTGGCCGTTAAAATGAGTATTTGCATAGAAAAATTGAGAATTAGAACAGGAAATCTACTTTTCACTGTTCACGCTTTTTCTTTTTTATTACACATCACTGATAATAATATCTTGCTTATTGGATTCTTGGCAATAAAACATTTCACGGCAAATCATCTGAAATGATATGTCAAAGTCCTTTGCCTTCTGTCAATAAAATCTGACAAAAAGAAAATGATAAAAGGAGGAGAGTTTACTTCGCGCATAATGTTTCGTCAACTATAGTTATCATTATCATTTCAGTGATTTATAGTTATCCTTTATATAACAAAATGAGACATACCTGACGTCACAAGACATAAATGCGGTCAAGCAACCAGTCTGGCAACTGTCCAGTTTTCTCTGAAATCTAGTTCGACCCTTTATATGTCTGGTTGGTCCTTCC
The DNA here is from genome assembly GCA_033980235.1 of Diadema setosum. Taxonomy (NCBI): domain Eukaryota; kingdom Metazoa; phylum Echinodermata; class Echinoidea; order Diadematoida; family Diadematidae; genus Diadema; species Diadema setosum. The sequence continues at coordinate 16,188,896 of CM067078.1, forward strand.
TCGAGCTCAGGCGCGGAGACAAATGACAGCAAATAACCCTTTGTGGAGGTAGAAAAATGGGAGGAGATAACAAGACAGATATCTTTGTCGCCTCTCATTCTCTTTCAAAATCAACCTGGATTTTGACCTCTTGGTTACCCCGTGCAGGTATACATAGAAGAGATAATGGTGAGTGTGTGTAATGCAATTTCATTTTCAGAAAATGGAAATCAGGCTAGAGACTACATAACTATCATTGCCGACATGGTAGGTGTTTCATAATGAAGAAAAAATACATTATTGATACAATCTTTGATGTGGTTAATGACTGCATGCTAATTAGATAGACATTAAGATGGACTACGTATAGTGATCATTAAACAAGCCGCGATGAACTTCAAGAAGCATTAGATATTTCACTTCAAAAGCGCAAAATGAGCCCCTGACGTATGTAAGAATGTCAACAGAAATGGCCAGGAATTATATTTTTGCACTATGTTAATACGACAATTAAAAAAAAAAAAAAACTGCCATCGCCAAATAAAAGGAAAAAGACGACATATTCAATAATTCGTCTATTCGTTGGACCATTTGATTCCAATGTGGCTATAACAATATCAATATTGAGTATGGGTATTATGCTTTATATAGAAACTGCGCAATATAAATTCACAATTATTAATTACTATCCAAAAGAATGCAATCATTCACATTCTTTTGAAATCAATGTATTTGAGCAGCATTCTCTCGCAGTGTATCATAAATTGGTCCCGAGAAATTATTACTGGTGAGTTGCTGGGTGTTGAATGGGAGAGAAAAACGGTAATTCGTCAACACATAATAGGTGTCATTGTTTAATAATCTGGTTTAGTTTATCATTGCGATAGCACTTCGTACACGGTGTTGTACGGTCAGCCATCAGGGGCATCGCTATCAATACATCGACAAGTCACATTTATTATCACTGAGCGCAATGTTTTGTATAAGGTCGGCCTTGAAATTCAAAAGGTGCTGCTCGATAAGTACGATATTTTCAGACATGATGTTCTGTCATGACTCAAAAAGGTAATTCTTATGACATTGTATTATTGTGTGTACTTTGTTCACTTAACATGAGCGGTATCACTGAGAATGCCCTGTCCTCTACTTATCAACCACAATAACATGAAGTCATGATCTTTCTTCTTTCTTTTTTTCTGCTGTTCGTACCAGCTAGTGATATAACTGAATTGTTTCCTTTTCGGAGGCAAAGGTGGAGGTTCGAACAATGTTATGCGCAAATCATCATGCCGTTAACTATTATAAAAACTCTTCACACGGCGTGATGATTTGCACAGTGCAATCTCCTTCGTTGTATCATTTTGGTCCTTGCCTTTCAACAACAAAGCTTGCTCGTCTCTCGAGGTTCGGACAGTCTTTTTCTATGGTGTTCGGTCATGCACGGGGGGGGGGGGGGGGGGCGGGGGTAGCGAAGAATCCACGCACATTCATTTCAAAGAGATTCGAATCTACGACCTCGTTAATTGCCATCCAAGCAAGCATGTAATGCACTCACCTGATGCATAATCTTTATATTTGCTTGACATGGAACCATTCAGAGCCAATGTTTTATCCTGCCAATACTCTGATCGGAAATGAAAGCAATCACATGATATTAATGATGACTCAAGCAGGGAAACTAATTCAGAGTCAAGTAGGCCCATGGAAGACCCCGCTAGGTGAAGATGGAAAAATCCTTACCTCTTCCTTCCCCCTAAAAAAAAAAAGAACAACCCAACAACAGCAAATAAAAGAAAGGGAATTAATGGAAGTGTAAGTGAAGACAGCAATTACAAAATAACCTTTAACTTAGGACCTCTTAACGCCATTTTAGACAGCCTTCAGTTCAGTTTTTAAAAGTTCAGTTTGCTTTGTTTCTCCAATATTGTACAAATATAATGATTATGACAAAGTCAACAATTCTCACATCAACATAAACAAGAGCTTGCTCAAAACGAAAATCGATATAATTATGTGTATAACATGCGTACATGTTTTATATTTCATTATACATTATCTTGAGTTACAGGTGAAGGAGACCGTTATCGATGAGCAATTGCTTCATTGCATGTATGGATAACGGCTTCTGGGCTATATGGTGTTCTGCATGCAGGGGATGAAAGAGATTTATATTTCGGTAGGAGATAAGTATAAGCTTAGATAAAAAGATATTGGCAATTTATGTTATATGAAAAAGAGGACTTGCACTTGAATATAGCAATATAGGGTCATTCAAAGTGTTATTCCTATACGCTATAGGATACTACTTCTTTTCAACATTCAAATATATACCAAAACTATTTTGTCAAGTTCTTTTTTTTTCACAGTGGTAACTACAGGATTGCGCTGGCAACCAAAAGAAAACAAAGTGCTCAGAAACAAGATAATTTCCTGCATAAAAGTTGTCGACACTGGGTCATGGTTTCTAACCGGCTATTCTTTTAGTAATGCGTGCATGATCACATGCTTGGCAAAGGAAGAGAAATCACATACAATACAAAGCAGTGTGATAGATTGATTATGAAAACATCAATAAGCAAAGGCACAGATAAAGCAAAAAAAAAAATCCAACACAACAACAACAACGAAAGACCAACGAACACATGCAGTACGAGGCATGTTGTTACGGTTACAGTTTGATACTCCGAAGGTTCGTAATTCTTAAAAATAAAATAAGGCTCGTTATTTCAAATGTTCGTTAATCCGAAAACGAAGTAAGGTTTGTAATTCCGAAAGAGCGTCAGTTCGCACCTTCTTCACATTTTCAGATAAGCAAACCTTATTTTATTTTCGGATGAACGAATCTTCGGAATAACGAACCTTCCGAATAGCGCCACTGCCGTTCGGATTGACGAACCCTTTTTCATTTTCGGTTCAACGAACTTTTACGTATAGCAGGGAATTTGCTTGTTTCGAAATAATGAACTTTATTTCATTTTCGGATAAGCGTTCCTTCGGAATAACGAACATCACCCGTTACCCACATAATCTGTCTTATGTTTAAAAGACAGAAGTAAAGTAAAAATAGTTCTCACCTGGGGAATTCAACGGAAATTCAGCGAGTCAAAACAGGAGTGTATTACAGTTCGTTGTGCTCGGCGAATCTGACATCACTGATATTTATATCGCAAAGTAAACAAAGCCGATCTAACTTTTGGCACGTCCATAACAGTCCGACCTTGAAAGATATTGGTAAACGTTAGAAGGGGTGACGACCTGCAAACGTGACCTTCATTTTTTTTTAATCATCATGGAGCCTTCAATATAGTATGCCTACCTCTAATGACCACTAAAGGGGCAGAGAAGAAAAAAATATTTACCCTTCTGGAATGCTGTCTTTGTTTATTTGTTTTCCTATTTTGCTTTAGGGCGTCATATGGATACTTGATATTGATTTGCATTTGAAATTTCATTATTAACTACATATAGACGGATTATACACATTGAGACGAGTTAAACTAACATTGTGCGTAACGCATTAACTTTTTTTTAGGGGGTTCAGTGTTTTCATTTCCTTCCTTGATGACATTGCCATTTTACTATTTCCTTGCTCAAAGTCAATTTGTCAATTGAGAGTTTTCTTCTCGTTTGCTATTATTATCTCTTTCTTGAAATGTTATGTCAAAATGATGCTTTCATGGAATATAAGACAAAGTGGACTTTAGTTGTGCATCGAGCATTCTAAAAAGAAAATAATCAATGATATAGGTGTCTGTGCCAATATTTATTCGGTATTGTAATCAGTAAGATTTCATTTCATTTCATTCCTTTACTTGTGTATAGCTCATGTTTCGGTCCGAGGACTGTCCCTGTGGGTCCGTATGGATGAATATACAACATAAATGTAACATAAATTGCTAATATTGCTATTATTACTAAGTTCTTAATGGAATGAACTTTGCCGTTCGATTTCGCCCCACGTTATTCTTAGTATGGGGTTATACGAAACCATTGGCCTTGAAAGTTTATTAACAGTTCCACTTCAGAAAGCACAACACAGATATCTTTATCTTTACCAGGACAAACACGATGCTTATTATCATATTCCCTCATTAGCGTTATCTGCGTATACGTCACTTTAACCAATTGAATAGTTTTGTAGTGCAATTCCATATCTATAATGCTTCAAGTAACATTAATTTAAATGGTTATTCTATCTATTTGAGCTTACCCTGGTTCAAAGTCGGTATGTTTGAAATGCTGCTGTTAACAGATTATGCTGACGAGGCTCAGATGTATCAGAGAAGATGATAATTCATTGAATTATGTCAAGCTTCTCTCTTTAATCGTACATGCACCACTTTGATCACACGTCACTGATAATGGTGGTGTTTGTGGAGTTCAGACTCACTAAGCCTTTATCACGTCTACAGTTATTGGTTTATATTGGCAAACGAAATATTGAAAACGACAAATTTTTATGTAAATGTAGATAAATCCAGATGTATTAAACTTGTCTACACCTTCGTAAAATGATTTTCTTGCTGTGATTATAGATACAAGACTGCCGAATACAATTTCGCTGCAAATAGAAACGAATGTTTAGATACAATCCTGGCAAGCAGCGCTTTAAGAATAACCCCTTGAATGTCTAGCATTGATTTAGCTTTCTTTTGTTCTTCTTCATATAAATTTCCATGAATTTACTACTGTTATTTTGTGCATATTTCCAGTGATAGAATACCAGGTTCATACACGTTTTACAGCAACTTAAAGTTTTTGTTCACTATATCCGAATATCAGTGATTTGTCGTAAGTGTAAAGTGCCTATTATGTAAAAGCAATGAGTATCATTAAATTTTTACGTTTTAAAGTGAGTTGTGCTTGTACACTGTAAAAACATCGGTGTTAGATTAACACCACGGGTGTTAAATCTAACACCGATCAAACTTCAATAAAGGACCACACCCACAGGTGTTAAAAATGCACTGTGATGGTGTTGAAAAGTGTTCACCTGACACTTCGTGGTGTTAATTTGACACTGTACCTGGTGTTATTTTGACACTGTACTGGTGTTAATTAAAAAATGACACCACATGGTGTTGATTTGATATTTGTTGGTGTTAATATTAATGGTTTAACACCCGTCCAGCTTCAATAAGAGACCACACCAGCTGATGTTACTTTGGTGTAAATTTATTTTCACATTTTTTCAAAAATCTAGTATTTTAATGTAAAATTCTTGATCGTCTTGTTTAAATTAAAAATCAACAAGAAGTGCAGTTACTAAGAAACTCTTCAAAAAACAGTTTAAAATTTGGAAATGACACCCGTAGGTGTTAATTTAACACCATAAATGAGCACCGAAAATTTAACACCAGCTCGGTGTTCACTATTTAACACCGGACTTTTTGCAGTGTATTGGGAGGTGATGGACTGAATGACCTGCAGTCCCCAAATAGAGCATTGCTGTACAGGACTGACGGCACTATACGTCCTGTTCAGTTGGCCATGGATATTGATTTTCCTTTCTGCAGACATTGTTTGAACCACCTGATCGATATCAGCCAATCGATATAAAAAGCAAAGGTCCGTGCAATGTGTGTGGCATGGTATAGAGGTCTGTACCAAACACAAATCAATACATGTTTGTTCAGGAATGCCTGATCTGGTTTGGCTCAGAATGCTATTGCTAGTCTTGCCTGCATCACAACAAGTATAATTGTCATAAAACACAATACATGTAATAAAATTTTCATTTATATTTGTGAGTACAAATATAATATATAACACACTAATAGGCGATAATGGATTTGTAAAAAATAAGCAGCCAAACATGACGTGTACCGATGTTTTGAAAGTAACTATAACCAAAATGACACTATGAACTTTGTGACTCAGCGCAAAGGAATGGAATCGTAAACATGACAAGATTTTAATCCCTTCTCTCAATATAATGTTATGATATTCCTACATTATAATAAAGTAATCATCATCCAGATGACATTAAATTAATCATGTGATCGTTTAATTCTGACATTTGTTACTGAAATTGTCTGCTTTCCGCAAGAAAGCTCCTCATAATGTTGATATTAACGCTTCACAACTGTGTATTTCTTGAGTAATTTAAAAGAGTTGCATTCTTATTACTATTATAATTATATCTTTCTACATTTCTCTATCTTCAGCTGAACTGGTTCATCTCGCTAACTGTAATTGGGTGCTGTTCGTTATTCCCAAGGTTCGCTATTCCGAAGGTTCGTTATTCCGAAGGTTCGTTAATCCGAAACACACAAATTCCCTATACCTAGAGGTTCGTTAATCCGAAAATGAAATAGGGTTCGTTAATCCGAACATTTGTTTCGTTATTCCGGAGATTCGTTAATCCTAAAATGAAATTCGGAATAACGAATCTTCGGCCTAAAAAGCCTTCGGAAAAACGAACCTTCGGAATAACGAGCTGTAACCGTAATTAAATTTGTCAGGTTGAATGAGAGAAAACTATAAAAGCTATCAGCTACTCAAAGGATCTGTCACAGTGATTAGCTTATGATTACTCGCTCGTGAGAGTTATCTGGTTGAACTGTCTTCCTCTTGTGGCAGATAATCACATCCAACCAGGAAGAGATAGGTATTCGACACGTGACTCCAATACAGCTGGATTCCTGATTTCTGGCAAATATGAAGTCTCTACAAAGGTGAAACTATTCAATATGCTTATACAGTTGTTCAATGTCGCGTATTTTGTTTTGTTTTATTTGTTTGTTTGTTTGTTTGTTTGTTTGTTTGTTTGTTTGTTTTTGCAGTAATGTTGGGGCCTTTAAAGCGTCGGGAACCTATAGAAATGTCAGTAAATATTACGCATTATCGCATGATTCTGTATATACCTAGAGCTTTGCACCACTTTGCATGTATCAAAATCAAACTGAGCACAACGAATATAAAGGATCGATATACACAAACTAATCTATGGAAGTAAACAAGTTTTATTTTTTTAAACCTGAAATAAATGGATAGAATCTGAAACAAAGAATAGAAAAGACAATTATTTTACACAAGCTTCTTTTAGCATGTTTAGTGCAGTACATCAGACGTGGGATGACGTACATATTGTATATACATACTAACATGTTGAATCGAGTCCATAAAGATGAGACATACCTAAGGGTCCATAGAAGATACCTCAATCTATTTATATGCTGAACTGACGCAAGAAGCAAATAAGCAAATTGGTACCATGTCATTAAGCCCTTGCCTTCGAGATATAATTTCTTACTTTACAGATTTCATCTAAACTCAAGCATATACAAAGAGCTAAGATTGTTGTATATCAGTCAATTATAATGAATGTCATCTTCGTTTGAGTCCACTATTGGCAACGTTCCATTGAGAATGACATTATATCCACTGCAAAAGGAATTCAGCTGTGATCGAGATTCTTGAGTCTGGATAATTAACTTTTATATAGCATGTTCACCCCGAAAATTATGACTTTAGATTAGAAATGAATTAAGACCGACATTGGTTAATGACATTACTATTTATAACTGTATACCATAAGTATACTTTAAATTTTGGAAGAATTGCAACAAAGCTTTCCATCCAAAGACGCTATTGATCTATAGATCAGAGAAAAGATATCGGTATAGTATTTTTTAAAGTTAAGTACTTTTGGATGAACTAAAGCAGAGTCCAATCTTCTCATGCAGTGTTCGTTGCAAATACTGCGCTGAGAAAGCACTTGAAGTTCTCGAGATGAAGGTATTATCTAAAAGAGAACGTGATTGTTATGTTTTCCAGCTGACACGAAATCTCAAATCTTTAATCTTGACCTTCATATCCAAAGAACCCAATCACAGAAAAGGATGATGAGCAAATAACTTGTGCGGCAACTTACCTTGTATAGTTCATTGCCCTTAGACTCAAGCGCAACGCACTGTGCGGCTTTTCGCAAACAATGCGAAAAATCAACAACCTACTGTCAAATTTATCTTGTTTAACGACACCACTCAGAGACACTTGAGTAAATATTGTCTTTAGTTTGAATTTTAACCATGGAACAGTTGCTAATTCAAGAATTGTTATCTGTCGTTTCTACATCGGATATAATTATCCGATGACATGGTTGGTCGTGGTATAGATATTGTGGGAGACGTGTATGCATCGGTTTGACATGACATAGCATTATATCGTCCAATAAGGTTGAGACGATATCTGAGCTTCTAGTGCCTTCGATCTGAGTCCACACTGAGTGACCTTGACTCATATCTATCAACTCAATATCTGACTCAACAACTCTGACAACTAAAGATGACAGAAAACTGAAAGGCAGTAAAAAGAAATAACAGTAACATGAAGGCTGATTATTTTAACGTCGTCCGCTTTCATTCCGAATTTAATCATCTTTGAATATCGCACAAACGGATCGTCCTGAAATTCGACCTGAAAAAAAGACAAAGACGGATACATAAAATCTGATCTCATACAGAATAAAAGAAAAAAAAATAAGACACCCAAACACATACAAGTACATACACAATCTTCAGTCCATAATGTGAACAATAATCATCAATGAACGTTACTGCATCAATGTCAAATTTTCGTCAAATCCAAATTCTGAGGCGGATTGATGAATGCCACGCATGGCAAA